>CM060910.1:962299264-963708430 GCA_030737875.1 Allium sativum | reverse complement strand
TGTTGAAGCTACATGTATGTAGTTGATTGAAATTTTATGCAAGTTTGGGGCTTTGTTATTATGCCATCATGATGTATATTTTTGTGCATAAATCATTTTGCAAGTAATTGAAACAAGTTTGGTTGTTATAGTTCATATGAAACTATATTGGAATTTTGACACCATAATCCATGTATTAAGTCATGCTTTTGCAAAACTTATGAATATGGCTAGACTATGAATGATATTTGGCATAATTGAAATCTATGATTAAGTCTATCTTGTTTAAAAGAATTATATGATGACATATGTGAGACATGGCTAGGTTAGACTCAAAAATCCCTTTTTGCAAGTTTAAAGCAAACACCATGATTAGGAATATTTATGCATAAGTATATTTATACCATCGTATGTGATTAGACTTAAACCATGATTAAGTTGAACTATGCTTTTGTGTTAGTAACAAAGTATCCCCTTTGTAAACATGTAGAAACCTTATGAACATGACTTGTTTATGTTTATGCCATGAACAAATTGAACTTTACTTATGCCATGCTTATGTTTGACATTATGCCATGTTTACGCTAAAAGTATTTATGCCATGCTTATGTTTGACATTATGCTATGCTTATGCTAGAAATATTTATGACATGCTTATGTTTGACATTATGCCTAAATAAGAATATAGGTTCATGTTGTAGTTAAACCTATGCAAGTTCACATGCTTTGATTTATGTCACCTATGTTACCACTATATAAGTACACCAATTTCTATTTTATTTCCAACGTCGTATTGCAAGTTCATGCGCTCACCTTCCCCTCTTTGTGTATACGCCATAAGCCTCCCCTTTCGCATGGCTAAATTGGGCTTTAAAAGGCTAAGCCCAATATATATGAACGGACGTGTAAAACGGGGGAAAATAACGTTGGGTTAAAATTAATTAATGAATGAAAATATAAAATAGAAGGGCCCAAATTCAAGTGTGGGTTGGGCCCGTGATTGGTGTGATCTTTACACCATTAACTTAATAATGGGCCGCAAATATTTACATATAAATAAAGCAGAATGACAAGATATGTAAATGTAGAAAATACGATGTGTTTAACCCGAGGTTGGATTGAGTTGTGATGTAAACCTGCCCGGAACCGCCCGGCAGTCCAGTAGTCACAACAATACCTATCCAATGTGGGAGGTTAAACATGGAGCCCAGCAAGGACCCGAGGTTAGACTGAGTTGTGGCGTAAGACTGCCCGGAACCAACCGGCAACAGGCAGCCACAACAATACCTGTCTAATGTGAGAGGTCAGGGCCTTAATAAGACAATTAAGGCTGAGTCAGGATTGTTAGGATTAAGTGAACTAAAGACTTAATCAAAATGGAACATGCTAAACTAAACGGACTGGTGGGGGTTAGGTTAGGAAACACTTAACCAACTTAGCATGTTGGCTAGAGATAGAAAACCTAGTAACGGGGGGACCCTTTTCAGCAGTAACCCTAAAAGGTGTATCAGGATACCCTGAAACTAGGCAGGGTGGGGCACGATTACTGGGCTGATTGTAAGAGGTCAAAGCGACGGCGGTGGTGTAGCAGTGTAGGTTCTAACGGAGTGAGGGCGTGCACACACTCCGGCGCAGAAAAATAAGGCACTGGACACCAGTAGCATACCTGTGCACTCTAAGGTTGTGTCGGGTTGCCACTATGGGACTTGATACACCCCATGGTGGGACCAGCATAGGTAACTACAGACATCGGGGGCCGTAAGACACATGTAACTATGCGAGTAGGAGCCGATCATCATTGAATGGATCACATCACCCTGATTATGGGGTGCAAACTGGAAACTAGTTTATATGGGTGAAGCTAGATTAACATGGGGTACGATAGTATATTCGACCCTAGGTAACTTAACCAAGTTCATAGTGTTTGCCCACTTCCTGTTTTACTTATCATACCCAGTTCTTTATTCATAGACAAAGTAGTACTAGACTTACTTAGGCTTTATGTCTGACTCTATTTTTCTTTCGTCTTCTTTCTTCCGTTTCCCCCCCCCCCCCCAGGTCCTCAGGGAGGGAACACAGCAGCTTGACCAGCCTCAACATCCAGCTTGAAGAAGAGAAATGTATTGCTTGGACTTTCCTGTTTTGAACTATGGCTTTGGACAATCCACTAAGGGGCTTTTGCAGTTTATCTATGTTTTATTTATGCTTCTTTAAATCATGTACTCAAGACAGATTATGAAAGTATTATGTTATGTTTTTGGAAAGGATGTTGTTGTAACACGTATTTGACTTTATGAAATAAAAGTTTGTTGTTCTTCCGCTGTTTACAAATATGTGTTCTTATATCTGTCTTGTATATCTGTGACTTGTACTTATAAACCTCCACCAAAATTAGGGCATTCCCTTTGAGAGTGACCCTAACGGAGGTGGGGTGTTTCATTGGTGTTACTGGAGTCATAGAGAGAGCATGATGTCCCGGTTCAAGGACAACAGATCTACCGCAAATACGAAGTGCGACTGTTTCGTGAAAGGTTAATCTATCCAAGGTTTGTTTTTGTTCAAAGTATAATTCTCATTGCAGCTTCATCTGTTCATGCTGGTAAGGACGTATTTCATCTATTTTGTATTTCATCGATGGAGATATAGAAATCTCCCTTTTCTTCTTAACATCCGAAGTATATCCGATACCATATTCTTGCCATCACAGAGTTGGTTCTTCATTTGGCGTAGGAGAAGTAATGATATTAATGTAATCCAATGATGTTTTTTCAGAGGATTTAGTAGGTGTAGACGGAGAGAATTTTGAAGAACTTAATTTTTCGACATGACGAAGAGAGCTTTTGAGTTTTACCGAAGAACAATTTATTTTGTTTTTGTAAAGGCATGATGTATATTCTAATGTATATACAAGAGTGCAAATGCTAAATATAGTATTTACAAATGATTGGTAGGATTAATTTTGTCCGTTAAATAAACAAGGTTAGTTTACTACAAAATAGGAATAGAAACTAATGAAAAATTTATCTGTAAACTAGGAAACTATAGTTACTAAAAATACTGTTAATGTTTTAGCTATAAAAACATATCTCTAATAAAGTATAAACGTAATATTTATGATAAAAACTTAAATAGAATGATATTATTTGTTTGAATTATGTTATTCTAAAATAATACATATGTAATATTAAATAACTTACAAATATGAAGAGGATATCATCAATCACCGATCCCTTCTTCTCCTTGTATATAATCATATATTAGTGGTACCTGCAAAAAATATAGAATTTTATTGGTACCCACTTCCTCCGTTAGGGTCCTGAGGATTAATTCTTAGGAAACCAAACCCGAGAGGGTTCAGAGTCCTCTTTAAGAATATAATTAATATTGTTGTGAACAGTGTCTAAGAAAGTCTCAATATATTTATTTCTAATCAAAATATTATTGGTTTTTGGATCCCATATACTAATATTTCTTGAAGAATTCTTCTTGTAACAGTGTCTAGTTTTTTAATTACCTGTTTAATACCAGATTTCTTTTTAGATTTAACTTTTTGAACATATCTTAGTCCTTTTTCACTAGAAACCGGTTGAGAATTTTCTAATATTTTAGATAAATTTTCTCTACCTTTATTAAAATTGTTAACATTCTTAGAAATATTATACAATTTAACTTTTAGACTAGAATTTTCTAAGTCTACAATTTTAACCTTAGTATTCAAATCATGATTCTCAAAAACTAGTGTATCATTTCTATTCTTTTGAGTCTCAATTTCTTGACTCAACACAGAAATATGAGAATTTGCAGCTGATAAAGATTCTTGTAATTTTCTAATCTCATCTTCTAGAATCTTCTTTTCATCTTTTAATAAGTCTCCTTCAAATTTTGCTCTTTTTCTATCTTCATTTGCTTGTTTATATTTTCTTTTAAAGTTATTTCTAGATTCTAAAACTTCCGTGTTAATTTCTATTAACTCATCATAAGTAAAATCACTGACCTCGGAATCCTTTGCCATGAAGCATATGTTTGCTTGTTTGTTGTCACTATCGTGTCACTATCAGAAGACGATGAATCCAAATTATCCCAAGTGATTGAGAAAGATCTTCCTTTAGATTTCTCCTTTTTTGTTACGATTCTTTTTCAATTTTGGATAATTCTTTTGATAATGTCCAGATTTGTGACAGTTGAAACATTCTACCAAGGCTGGATCAGGCTCTTTTGTTGAATTCTTTTTCATATTCTTACTCTGGCCTTTTCTGTATTTCAAAAAATTTCTGAAATTCTTTGCTACAAATGAATTGTCCTCTTCGTCCAAATCTGACTCATCTGTCTCTGCATGGAAAGCTAAATTTTTCTTGTCTTGAACATGTGCTTTCTTTACTTGTAAATTTACTTCATAGGACATGCGATTACTGATTAACTCTTCGGGTTTCATGGCAGAAAGATCATTAGCTTCTTTGATAGCTAACACCTTTCTTTCCTACTCATCCATTAAAGAGTTTAATTTTTTTGAAATTATATCAAAATCAAAGTATTTTTCTCCTAATGATAGTAGAGAGTGATAAATATTTTGAAAACTTGAGTACATGTCATTTATAGACTCATTCTCGTTCATTTTGAAATTTTGAAACTGGTTTGTAAGCATGGATATCTTGCTTTGTTTAATCTAGATAGTTCCTTCATGAGTTACTTTGAGTGTTCGCCAGATTTCATATGTTGTGCTGCACATACAAACCCGATTGAACTCGTTTTTATCCAAGGCACAATGCAACATATTAATGGCTTTAGCATTGGCAGTAGCCTCTGTCTTTTCAGACGCAAACCATTCAGTATATAGTGTAGTGATTTGAGTATATTCTTTCTGTGTAATATTTCAAGCTTCAAAACTATTTGATTGCATGTATATTCTCATACAAGTAGCCCAATAACTATAATTCATGCCATTGAAAAAGGGTGGTCTTGCAGTAGATTGGACTTTAGTATATCTAGTATTAGTGCCAGTACTAGTGTTGTTATCCATATTAACCATGTATCAGATAATGGTTTTACAGTCAAATGATGGCCTTGCTCTAATACCAAATGAAAAATCGATGTGTATAAATCAAGTAGGATCTTTATATGTACACGTAGTTATGTATCTGAGAGTTTCCGAGGTATTAAATTTATGACTCTGATATTATGTATTTTGATTTTAAGATATCAAATTAGTAGTTTCATGAACTAGTAAGTTTATTATTATACTGTGAGTTATTCTTCTATTTTGTATCTGTGATCTGTGTGTGTTCTGTGATTTGATTTTGTTAAACCCCATGGTTATAAAATTATGCTATTTTGGACAATTTGAGTTGGTTTTATTACCAACTTAAAACATTCAAAAAGGCAGGTCTCTACATGAGATCACTCGAAAATCTAGATCCACACGTGAATATCGGGTTTGAAATTTGCACAAGACTTAGGATATGAAATTTCAGGTCTAAAGAAAGCAAAGACTGGGACAAAGCAGATTCACGGAAATTAAGTGATCAACATAGGGATTTAGGCCAAAAATAGGTGATCGAAGCAAGAAATTTAGGATATGAAGAAATTGCAAACATATGGCATTCAAATAAAAAATACCAATCCCTTATAAGTGATTACTACTGATTCCTCTAAGAGATCGGATCCGAATTTGAGTGAGGTGAGGCCAAATCTTGATCTGATTTTTCCGCCTATATTCATGGTCAATATAATATCTTTTATAGCTATAAATAGGCCATAACTTAGCCATTTTAGGGATCTTCTCTCGGGATTTGGATGCTATTAAGCAAGGACATTGTTCAATCCTACTTACAGCTATCTACATTCTTACGAATAATTCATATTATACTTATAATCATAAAGTATAACCAATCAAATACAAGAAGTGGACATATGTACAATTTGCCGAACCACTATAAAAATTTGTGCGTCTATTTTCTTTTATGCACTCTATGACTTCTCCATAACTGATTATTGTGAATAATATCTAATTCACATATGAACTATGTGCCGGCGTGGCGTACGATTGACCAAAATAATGCATCAAATATTATCAAGGATATTCTATTTTCTCCAAAAGCATATATATACATATTGTTTATAAAGTTTAGGATAATAAAAGTCCAGGTCCTAATGGGTTTGATGCAAAAAATTATTAAACTCATTGGGATATCATAAAAAACTAGTATATTGATGTTATAAAAGAATTTCTTAATAATGACGGACTTCTAAAAAATTTAAATATACTTCAATAAATTTAATTAGTAAAAATAAAAATCCTACAAGTATAGGAGATTATAGACATATTCCTTATTGTAACTTCATTCATATAATTATTGCTACAATGATTAGTCATAGAATAATTAACTTTCTACCATTGTGATATCTGAAAATCAAAGTGCTTTTCTTCCTTATAGGTTGATTTATGAACATTCTTTATAGGCACATGAGATGGTTCAAAAAATTTAATAGTTAAATTGATGATTATTTATTTTTGAAAGTAGATTTATAGAAAGCTTATGAAAAAGTTAACTAAAAATTTATGTATCATATAAAGCAAATTATGTACTTTAGTGTACGAATGTATAAGCACCCCCACTTTTTCTATATTAAGCCAACTAAAAGGATTTATCAAAAGTAATAATGGCATTATAGAAGGGGATCATTTGTCTCGGTTATCTATTCGCAATGGTTTTGGAATACTTTTCTGTAATAGAGATGGAAACTATTTTGTGTAGTATTATTCCAATTGACAAAGTTCAACTCACTATAACTCACTTAATATATTCTGATGACTTGATTCTATTTGTTAAGGTAATACTTCTAATTTTGCTGTAATTAATAGTATTTTTGAGTATTTATATAAGCATGTAGGTTTGCAAATTAATGAATTCAAAAACAATGAATGCTTCAATAAAAACAACAAGTGTAAAGGAGGAATGTTAGAGATTCTTCATATTACAGAGGGTGATTTGCTAATTTAGTAAATTGTTTTGCCTTTACCTACCAATCAACTAAAAGGTAGTGATTGAAATAAAAAATGAAAACTGGTCAAACATGTTACTTTCATTAGCTAGTATATTGGAACTTATCAAATTAATACAATCAATTATGTTATTATATTATATTGGTTACAAACTTATCACATTCCTGGAGCATCAGCTATATAATTGGAGAAAAGATCTAAGGAATTTTTTTGGGGGTGTTAACATAAAGTCAGCTAGAATAAGGTTTATTAGCCTAAAAAAGAAGGTGGCATAGAATTATGAAATTTTAATGATATTAGCTTTACATGCCTTTTAAAACTATTTTGGAAATTTTTAAATGAAGAATCTAATAGGCTATATAAGTGAAAAGTAAATTTCTTAAAAGTAATTATTTATAATAGTTTTCCAAAAGATAATCAATCAGACATTTGAGAATGGATTTTGAATAGTACAGAATAAGATAAATTATTTCTTGGGAAGTATTTCTAAGAATGGCAACAAAACCGGTTCTTTAGCTTCCACATGAATCATTTATAAATAGAATATGAAGGACTAATTTGGTTATTTTGGAAATAGTGATGTTATAATATCTATGATAACTAAAGATTGCCGATGGCAGTCGCATCATCATCCAGTTACTAATCCTCATAAAGATAGTATTAACAAAACTCCAAATGATAGGATGCTAATGTGGATTATTAGGAAGGGACAATTAACGACAAGGACAAAGGCCCATTAAAATTTATCCATAAGGACAACCACTTAATATTTTATCCATAAGGACAATACACTGAAATTAAATTTCGGTCGATGCTTCCATCTTCTCCCTCTGTCGCGTATCTCGATTTCATCGTTTATCACGAAATAAAAAAAATCATGAAATCATAAATCGTTGAAATCACAAATATCATAAGACATTAGAATCGAAATTCACAATCGAAGACAAACATCACAAAATCAAAATCACGATAAAAAATCAGCTGAAGCAGAAACCCTAGAAAACAAAAAAATAGGTCGAACAACAAAAATCCATTGGAAATCACAATTGAATGAAAAAAAATATTTTTCAAACTATGGAAAGCACAATTGAAGAAGTCAAAATTGTTGAAACAATTTTTTTAGGTTGGAAATGTTTTTTTTTCGTTACTAGTGTAGTAGTTCGTGGGTATCATTTTGCTATTTTTTAGGTATCATTTTTCTTGTTTTAACTGTAAAACATAGAAGCAGTTTTTAGGTATCATTTTTTTATTTTTCTAGGTATCATTTTTCATGTTTTAACTTTAAAACATAGCAGCAATTTTTAGGTATCAGTTTGCTATATTTTTGGGTATCATTTTTACAGTTTTAACTGCGTTATATATTTTTTTCATGAGATTTTGTTGGTGTGTTAGTTTTGAAGTTATATTGTTGTATCAGCTTTAAAACTAAGTTGAACTTATTTCATTTTAATCAATCAAACTGTGATATAATTTTTTTTCATTATTTTATCTTCAAAACATAAGCAAGATTTGTGTTTATCACATCAATCCAGTCATTACACAAATGCAAAACAATATCAACTACTTTCATTTAAAATTGAAATTGTATTGTAACAAGAACTGGGCATCAGTTTTAAATCATTCTAAGTATCATTTTTTTAATTATTTTCTATGCAGTTTATAGGTATCAGTTTTATGTCGCAGAATGTATCAGTTTTAATTATTTTATTTGTTAACAGTGTTTAGGCATCAGTTTTAGGCCATGGTAATTATCAGTATTCTATTTTTTTACTATAGTGTATGAGTATCAATTTCAGGCATGAATTAATGCATTTATTTTTACTTGTACTCAATCCAGCCTTGAATTCAAGTAAATTCCAGCAGCATGCAGTATCTTCAAGTATTTCATACACAATCAAAACTGATACCAACATAATTTTGTAACAGTACACCATCACAAAAATTACCACATAAAATAAAGACGTATATAAACATAACAGAGAAATTACACTAAAAATGATACCTTAAAAAATATAAAAATGATACCTTAAAACTGCTGTGATGTTTAACATAACACATAAACTACAGTAAAAATGATACCCTAAAAATATAAAAATGATACCTTAAAACTGCTGTGATGTTTAACAAAACACATAAATTACAGTAAAAATAATACCTTAAAAAATATAAAAACGATACGTTCAAAGTGCAGTGTCGTTTAACATAATAGAGAAATTACACTAAAAATGATACCTTAAAAAATATAAAAATGAAACCTTAAAACTGCTGTGATGTTTAACATAACACATAAGCTACAATAAAAATGATACTTACAAAAATAGCAAAATGATACCTAAAAACTGCTGCTATGTTTTAAAGTTAAAATAGGAAAAATGATACCTAAAAAAATAGCAAAATGATACCTACGAACTGCTATACTAGTAACAAAAAAAAACATTTTCAATCATGAAAAAATTGTGTCAACAATTTCGACTTCTTCAATTGCGTTTTCCATCATTTGAAAAATATTTTTATTCCATTCAATTCTGGTTTCCAATGGATTTTTGTTGTTGGACAATTTTTTTTTGTTTTCGAGGGTTTTTGTTTCGAGCGATTTATGGATTTGAATTTTTGGGTTCGATTGCAATTTCGATTCTGATGTCCTTTTGATTTTCGTGTTTTATGAATTGTTATGGATTCGAATTTTTGTGATTTTTGGGTTCGATTGTTTTAAAGATGGAGCGGACGTGAATCGGGAGCGAAGGAAGAAGAAATAAGCGCACGTGAAGAAGAAGAGAAACAATGTATTGTCCTTTTGAATAAAATTTTAGTGGGATGTCCTTATGGATAAAAAGGCCTTCACTTTTGTCCTTGTAAATATTTTCCTGTATTAGGAATGGGTTGCATATAAAAAAGGTAAATTATCTTCAAACTAACTTGGGAATTTTTTAGAAATAAATATCCTACCGCAAAGTAAGTTAAATGTAATTGGTATAAGGTTAATAATCCAAAAATGCAGTCTATCATATATGAATCGAGATGGATACTAATTCACATGACAACAAAAGGCAGAAATCAAAAAAAAAATTAGATACCAAACTAGACCGAGATACTTATCTAAATGGTGGGATAGAAAAGCCGGAAGTAAGCATATTGAAAGCTTTCTTCATCAAGCAGAGTTTAAACAATTGGACCATAAGCCTCTTAACAAAGCTATTAAAGATTATACCTCTACTTCAACCTCTTATACAAAGTTAACTCAGACAATCTCTCAAATATGCTTGTTTCTAATTATCAAGCTCGATATTACTCAACTATGAATAGATTTGAAGGTTTGAATAATAACATCATCAGATCCAAAGATTATTGTCCTCGGTTATACTCTATCATTTGTAGAATCGGGTATTTAGAACATAATATTCTCAAATCTGATAATTAATCCAAATACAAAAAAAATGACAATCTCTAGTTTGATTTTGGTGGATTAAGAAGTAACTTCAATGATTGTTTTCCTTATTGGTAGACAAGGAGAGTGCACTGCTATAGGATGAAAGTTGGCCCAAAATCGGTTGAAGATAAATTTATCTTACCACCATTTTTGAGTTTTTAGAGTTTCTTAAAGTTTTGAATATTGTTTTGGTAACGACGTTATTTGGTTGTAAGACCAAGATGTCAGTTTCATTTTATTATGGGGTTTTCGGTTTTCTAAGCCGCTTGTATTTAGGTTTGACCCTATTTTCTATCCAATTAAAAAAGCTTTCTAAAAAGTAAATCTTAAATTTAGAAATTAGGATTATGTTTATCTATATAAATTTGTTGCTTTATGGTTTCTAATTTATATTAGTATTGACCCATTTTTTTCATAGGAAGATTTCAAATGTAGCATGTCATGATTTCTATAATGTAAAACATGGTAAATAAATTCTTAAACCAATATAAAAAAATTGTAACGTCAAGTTCAATGATTTATGATGAAAATTTTTATATGGTGGCAAATACTTTTACAATGTACGGTGTAGATGTGAAGGAAACACATACCATGCTCACTCGATAACAATAGGTTTCTTATGTAGTTCATTGCAAAGAATCTTTGTAACTTTTAGTAGCAACATTGATTTAAAAAGGGAACTAATTATTGCATTTGATATAATCACTTAACACACAGACATATATTAGCACATTAGGTTGTGAGTATACTTTTAATGCTTCACAATGGAATTCAAGACCTTATACTGAAAATTTAACTAAAACTAAGGGTTTAAAATACATCAACAAAATTGTGATATCGAATCTAGACCAGAGGCTAAGAAAAATGTAGACTGATTATATTCAAATAAAGAAGTAAAATAAGGCAAGCTAGTTGAATGAGGCACTTTATTTATTTTGCCACCTTGAACATAATTGTTTATAGCCAGATTTAGTGTTAAAACTAAAACAATTTCCTATTAAAATCAGAACATTGTAAGAAGTGGAAAAGGAAATATAGTAAGATTGAAAACGTATTAAAATGCACATCTGATAAATTCTAAAAAAGACAGTGAAAAATGCAAAACATCTTCTAAAATATACAACTATAAATTTATGCATAAAATGATCATCTACACTTGCAAGACTATACAATTATCATAAAGTTAAGCTTTTATTCAAAGCAGGTTCCAATAAATCAATCAAATTAGGGAAACAACCTCTAATAAATTATTTTAGGTCCACATATATTTGATATTACGTATTTGATGTAAATCTTTACATTACAAATACTATAGTTCATATGTATTCAACAGAGGCATGTAAAAAATGTCAATGAACTCAGACTGACATATAATATGAATTCTGAAATAATATATAGAGGAAATTAGTGTGCATATGTTTATTTATTTATTCATATGTGCAACTAGTTATATCTTGAGAATTGAAGAATCGAACTGAAATAAAAAAATATATACAAAAGCCATTCAATTGAGAATGCGCCACAACAAAATTGTGCATGAAATTAATTGTAGTAGCTACTAGTGACAAATCTATCCTATTATGTATGAAGTTTAATATTTTATCATTTCTATTTTGTTCTCTCATTTCATCTTAAATCTAGTACAAATATTTTCAACTTTTCCCTCTAAATATCATCACTTTCCAATTAAAAATCATAACAACTATACCCTTCTGTTTTACATCATTTACTTCTTCGTTTACGATGTCACATCAAATATCCTCAAATTAAAAGTATGTACTTAATCATTCATTCTATATTTAAAGGGGAAACCTCAACCAAGTCTATAGATCTAGGGAAAAACCAACTCAATAATATGTTCCATACCTAGGGAAACACAAAAACCCATTGTTTGATTTCTAAAATCTAGGAAAATACAAATTTTGTCTCATCTATCAACTATTTGGCCTCAAATGAAATTTCACCATCTCCTTGAAATCAAACATCCAGGTCAAAGTCTTCTTTTATAAGATTTTCTTTTTGATAATGTTAAGCATAAAGATTTTGTTATTTATTTAATATTTTACTATATTCACTTTTTTTCATTATTTCATTGAGTCTGAACTAATAATGTTGATATTTATTTCCTAGGGTTGTAACATTATAAAAATTAAGTTTAAATTTCATTTATTTGTTTGTACTATTTTTGGCTCATGCTGAAATCTGTAGCTTTAGATTTGTATTAGTTTATTTAAATTGAGCACTGTGGCTTTCAAAGATCATGACTTTTTATTTATGTAGCAGAAAACAATTAATTAGTTTGTTTTTCATTACCATATACAAAATTAGGTCTTCTTGGTCTGGGGTCCCTAGATAAAGTAAACAATATAGTACACGTAGAAATCGATGAAGAATATAAAATGTTTGACAATTAAGAGTGTAACTGATGTCTGTAAGAGAAAGTTGCGCCCATCTAATGTTCTGGTACAATTAACTAAGTTTTTTAGTATTACAATATATTTTTTATGATTAGCAATGTTAGTTGTATGTATTGGTTTTTATAAATAAATATTCTAAGGTTGACATAAAAATAATTAATATTATCATTCTTTCTCATAATATATGATATTTGATAATCTAGAATGAAATTGATGGATATAAAGGATAGTTGCCTCCACCCTCAAACCAGTCACACTTAACTACACTTAATTAAAAATTATATTTTTCTTTCAGCAATAAGAATGGATTGTTATATGTTATATTATTTGCATCTTTAAATTAATTTTCTAAAAGTATCATTCTTTGTTAAAAACCTCAATTTTCTTCTTATTTTATAATACATTAATCTATTTCAACTTTTCAATACTTATATTAGAATGCCAAAGTAATTGAGTGTAACAACCCGGAAAATACGAACCAATTAAAAAAAATTATTTTGGCTATTTTAATGAATTTTGGGATATTTAAAATGAATTATTTTAAATAATTACGACGAGAAATTTAGTTTAAATAGAATTTGAGTGTATATATTTATTTGAATCGACGTTAGAATATAAATATTTATTTTTAATTATAAAAAGAATTGGAAATGACGCGGTAGTTTGAAATTTCGATTTCAAATGAATGCATAGGATTCAAAATAAACTGGATTTTAGCTAAACCAAAATATTAGAATCTACATGGAAATATTTTTCCAACGAATCCGAAAAATTGAAATTTCATAGCGGGAATAAAAAGTTATGCCCAGTTGAAAATTCAGAATAGTCGCTATGGAAATATAGTACTTAAAAAATGGAAATTTTGCAAACGACCTCTGTTTTCGACGAAACCACTCTTGTTATCAGGGATTTCAAGATACTGCTAAATTCCAAAATTCATAATTTTCTGAATCAATATGTGAGCATGACAAAAGAAAACGTGTTTTGTCAGTTTTAGTCAATTTGGATCGACCAGAAAATGGCCATTTTTCAAAAGGTCTCCAAATTTGACGAAATTAGTTTTGTTAGGACCGCATCATCAATAGTAAAATTTCTGGAATTTTTAGGGTCCGTATGTGGCCCCGGTAAATTAAAATGTGGGTTCAAAATTCAGTATATAGATTTATCTTTTGATTTTGATGGAAACCAATCGAAACAGCCAAACTGGCTTATGATACATATCCCGTTGAGTTCGGAATGAGGGTAATTTGTTATGGACGACAGTCGATGGGTCTCGTTTGGAGGTCGAAATAAACAGTTACTTTTTGAAATTAAAAATAATAAAACATATATTAAATAATTCACTCCCTCTCTCCCTTATCGCTCAGTCAACCCCCTGGTCATTTATTCAAAATCGAAAAGAAAATAGAAAAAGAAAAAGAAAAAAAAGGGGGAGATCGCGCCCCCCAGCGCCGCCTCGAGCACGCCTCCACCGGCGAACCCCCCCATTGTGTTGCTTCTCCTTCTCTCCTCCATCCCTCTCGCACAGTCGCCCCTCGAACCCCGCAAACCCTAGCTCCATAAAGAACCGCACACCGCCGCCCCTATGGCCCGCCTCCGACCAAACACCACCTGCCGTGGTCTCCATCCACCTTCCCCGACCTCTGACGTCGCAGGTGGAACCCCCTCCTCCTTTGTAGATGAAATAGAAATCAAAATAAGGTGATTTTTTATTTGTTTACATTTATTTTTATTTTCTTTTCAGTTTTTAGAGGTAATAGTCTTTGAAAAATATATGCGATTTATATGTATAAAGAGGTGAATTTATTCTCAGTTTAAAGTTATAAAAATATGATTCTTATATTGTAGAAGTCATAAAAATATGATTTTTATATCAAAGAAGTTATAAAAATATGATTTTTATATTGTAGAAAAAATAAAAATGTGATTTTTTATATTGTAGAGATGATAAAAATATGATTTTTATAGAGAAGACCGATTTATAAAAATATGATTTTTGAATGCATAACAACAATATAAAGAAGAGATTTTTACGTACATAACAATGGTATAAAGATATATTTTTATATATATAATAACGAGATAAAAATATGATTTTGATATATGTATGATAATAAAAATTCGATTTTTATATATATAGAATAGAAATAAAAATATATCTTCATATAGAAAGTAGCGTCATAAAAATATAAATTTTATAACGAAGTAGCGATGTAAAAATATGATTCTTATATACAAAACTGAATAATAAAAATATGAATTTTACTAGGAATAGCGTGAAAAGGGATGCATTGGAATTTCGAACAAATTCAAACAGTTCAGAAAGAAAGAATGGAGGAGTGGAATCCAAAGACGAGAACTTTTCACTTTTATTTTATTTTCTAGTTAAAATATATACTAGGATGAAGACGGTGCTTAGCAGCACCTGACACCCGTTGTCCACATACCATGGACGACTTGTTTGTTTGTTTGGTTGTGTTGTGAAAATTGATTGTGTGATGTGGAATAGAATAAAATATTTTATACATGAAAATATTTTATAGTTAAAAATATGATTTTTAACGTGTATGAATAAAATAAATATTCATAAACAAATCAGACGGTTTGTTTATGTACACACATTTGACTGATATTGATTAAGACGATAAATTTTACACATCGCCCAAATGCACAAATAAAACCTATGTTTTATTGTTTGAAACCCCACACGGGTATTGGGATGATATTGGATATACACTAATCCCAATAGTTAGTTGTATGTCAATCGATTGGTTGACAAGCTGTGTGAGCATTGAATATTTATTTTTGATACTTATGCATTATAAAATGCACTCTGGATGATGGTTGTGTAACACCCCACCTCCGCTAGGGTCACTCTCAAAGGGAATGCACTAGTTTTGGGGGAGCGTTATCAAGGTAAACAAACACAGAAATATAACAAAACAGAACATAAATGAAACAGCGGAAGAAATTAAAAACCAAATCTTATTACTTTCAAGAAAAGAGTCAAAACCTCACATATTCAAAGTACAAGTTGTCATTGTTCCATTACATCTAGTTCAAAATAAAGAAGCATAAACTTAAAATAACAAAAGTAAATTATTCCCCAAAAATAGCAAAAGTGCAGCGATAGCATAGCTCAAGACCAAACCGTACATGAGCTGACAGAAAGCAAGCTAAATACAAGCTAAGAGCTAGAGTTTACTCCCTGAGAACCTGGGGGAAGAAACGAAAGAAAAAGAGGCAAAAGGAAACGAGTCAGTCATAAAGACTGGTAAGTCCAAGTGACTTTCAGCATAAAAACGGGTAAAGGTAACATGACATGTATAAACTGAAAGTAAACATAAGTATGATGTCAAGATGGATAAGATAGACTAAGATAACATGATGAATCAAGTATAGGTCAAGTATAGCATCACATGTTCAAGGTTCGCTGCACCAGCTGTACTAGTAGCCCAACCCATGTCAAGTATTAATCATGAAATGATCCCTGGGCCCAAATCGTGAATGATCCATTACTAGGTCCAACGGAACGATTGTAACAACCCGAAAATCTGGGCCAGTTTAAAATTTTTATTTTGGCAATTTTAGCGAATTGTGATTATTTAAAATGAATTATTTTAAATAATATCGACGAGAAAATTTATTTTGGAATTGAAATTAGAACGTATATATTATATACGCCATCGTTAGAATATAAATATTTATATATAATTATAAATAGAATTGAAAATGGCGCGGTAGTTTGATAATTCGATTTCAAACTTCAATTGAATGTACCGGGTGCAAAACAATCCGGATTTTAGTGAAACTAAAAACATTAGGATCTAATTGATGATATCTTTCCAACAAATCCGAAAAATCGAAATTTCATAGCAGGGATTAAAGGATATGTCCAGTTGAAAATTCTGAATAGTCGCTATGGAATTCAGGCCCTTAAAAATAGCCATTTTGCAAACGACCTCGGATTTCGACGAAACCACTTTTGTTGGATCCGTGATGTAAAGTTATTGCTAGGTTTCAAATTTTATAATTTTTCGAATCAATATGTGAGCGTGGCAAAGGAAAACGCGTTTGACCAGTTTTAGTTGATTTTAATCGACTGGAAATTGGCCATTTTTCAAACGGTCTCAGAATTCGGCGAAATTAGTTTTGTTAGGACCGTATCGTCGATACGAAGGTAGAAAATATTTTTCGGGAATTTTTAGAGTCAGTATGTGGCCCCGGTAAATTGAAATGTGCGCTAAAATCAATATTGACCGTTCTATTTAATTTATATTGTAATTTTAGAGGAAACTGATCGAAATGGCCAAATTGGCTTACGGAACATATCCCATTGTGTTCGGAATGGGGGTAATTAGCTATGGACGACAGTCGGTGGGTCTCGTTTGGAGGTCGAATAAAAAGGGTTGACTTTTTCGTGGAAAATTAAATATAACATTAATTAATTAATTAACCCTTATCCCCTTTATCTCACCCCTCCCTTACACGTTGGATTTCAGACCTAGGAAAAAAAAAACCGACTACTGCTCGTCGCTCCCTCCTCCTCGGCCTGACGCGCCGCCGCCGGTGATGGCATCCCCCTCACTCACGCCCCCTCTTATCTCTCCCTCCTCCCCTAAAGCAAGCGACACCCGAACCCCCCAAATCCCCAAACGAAACAACCACCGCCGCCAGCCTCAACTTCAGCCGCCTAGCCGCCCCACTCCTGCGCCGTCCGCCGCTGCCAGGTCCACACCCCCCTTCGATTAAAACCGTGACCTCGACCACCACCCCCAAATCGAGCTCCAGCAGAAACCCTAGCCACCTACATTCCCTACCACCGCCTCCGCCGCAGTTCAGAGGTGACGACGCCTCCTTGCTCCCTCCCCCAGTGCACGATAACCCCACTCCTTCGACCAAAACAACGAATGTAAGTATTTATTTTATTTTAATTTATTTTAAATAATTAGTTCCTATAATTAAAAAGCCTTGTTTTAAATTTATAACGAGGAGATAAAGATATGACCTTTAATGTATGAAAGCTATGATTTTTAGCTTGAAAGAAAAGAGAGATTTTTAATGCATAAAGTTTTAATTTTTCATAACATAAAGGTGTGATTTTTACATTAGATAAAAATTTGATTTTTATTCGATGTATGGAATATTTTTAGCAAAAGAAAAATATGATTTTCCTTATATGAAGTTGAATAGAAAAATATGATTTTCCTTATCTGAAGTTGAATAGAAAAATACGATTTTTCAATATGAAGTTGATGTTATAAAAATTCAATTTTTCGATATTGGATAGCGAAGTAAAAATTCAATTTTTCTATATTGGATAGCGAAGTAAAAATTCAATTTTTCTATATTGGATAGCGAAGTAAAAATTCGATTTTTATATATTGAACAACGAAGTAAAAATTCGATTTTTATATATTGAACAACGAAGTAAAAATTTGATTTTTATATATTGAACAACGAAGTAAAAATTCGATTTTTATATATTGAATAGCATAGTAAAAATTCGATTTTTACATATGTAGAGAATACAGGCAACGAAGGTGATAAAAAGGCGAGAATGGCGAAGATTTCTATAAATGAAGAGTCGTGGTATTGGATAGCTAAATGTGAGAATTTCTCACCTTTCAATTTCTTTTCTAGTTATATTTATATACTAGGATGCAGACGGTGCTTAGTAGCACCCGACACAATCGTCCACAGACCATGGACTTGTTTGTTTGGTTGCATAAATTAGTTAGATGATTTGATTTGATTTGAATTTGGTTGTTTGGTGAATTTGATTGATGTGTGAATGGCATGGGCCTTCACTTGACCGGGGATAAGGCTAGGCCTCGTCCCGTTTCTAGTATCGTGCCGTTATGCCGCCGAAATTTTCTAAAAAAAGTTAGAAAATAAAAATATCATTTTATTTAAAGAATGAACTGAATAGAAATTCATATGTTAAAATAAATGTTTTATCGTTAAAAATATATAATTTTTAACGTGAATATGAATATAGTGAATGTGAATAAATAAATATTCATTTACAAACCGGACGGTTTGTTTATGTACACCTATTTGAAAGACATTGATTGGGTCGATAAATTTTACACATCGCCCAACTGCACAACTAAAATCTGTGTTTGATTGTTTGAAAACCCCACACGGGTGTTGGGATGAAATATGAAGTTCACTCATCCTGATTGATTAAATATGTCGATCGATTGATTGACAGGCTGTTATACGCGTTAGATATCTATATTTGATGCTTATATAGTGTAGTGCACTTTGGTTGATGGTTGATTATCTATCGTTGCTATTATATACATTTGTTGTATGGAATCCATATAATTAACATTATATGGTGATTGATTGGGCCTCATTCCAATTTAGAAAATAAAGAATAATATAAAATAAAGGTTCATGTGTTGACAGTACTCATCCCTTGAGATTGGTCATGTGTTGAACGAAATATTTTAGTAATAAAATTTACATCTTTATCAATATAAAATAAAGGTTCATGTGTTGACAGTACTCATCCCTTGAGATTGGTCATGTGTTGAACGAAATATTTTAGTAATAAAATTTACATCTTTATCAATATAAAATAAAGGTTCATGTGTTGACAGTACTCATCCCTTGAGATTGGTCATGTGTTGAACGAAATATTTTAGTAATAAAATTTACATCTTTTTCAATACAAAATAAAGGTTCATGTGTTGACAGTACTCATCCATTGAGATTGGTCATGTGTTGAACGAAATATTTTGATAATAACAACTATTTTGAAAAAGAAATATTTGAAATAGAATATTTGAAAATAGAAATTTATGAAGCCGTGTTGATTAGATTGACGCCATTTTGACGTAAACGATATTTATATCGATTTTATTCATTTCGAAATGAATTGAATTGAAAACGATTTCGAAATGAATTGAATTGAATTGAAAACGATTTCGAAATGAATTGAATTGAAAACGATTTCGAAATGAATTGAATTGAAAACGATTTCGAAATGAATTGAATTGAAAACGATTTCGAAATGAATTGAATTGAAAACGATTTCGAAATGAATTGAATTGAAAACGATTTCGAAATGAATTGAATTGAAAACGATGTCGAAATGAATTGAATTGAAAACGATTTCGAAATGAATTGAATTGAAAACGAATTCAAATTGAATTGAAAGCAAATTGAAATGAATTCAAATTGAATTGAAATTTGAATTGAATAGAAATGAATTTTTAAAACGAATTTATAAAGAAGAATTCAATTTTGATTTGAATTTGAAACGGAAGTTGAAATTGCTTTTGAAACGAATTTAAAACTATTTATATAATTCGTTTTAAATAGAAATCGACGGAATATATATATTATATATATTATATATATAATATAATGGCCTGAATAGAACGCGCCGCGCCGCGGCAGTTCGTGAATTTCGACCATTTCAAACGGACATTACGGGAGATCCGACCGTCGGATTCTCCTAAAACCGGAACCGTTGGGTTCGTATCGAAAAGAGCTTTCTAACGAATATTAGAAATTTGAAATCTGTAATACCCCGCCTCCGCTAGGGTCACTCGCAAAGGAATGCACTAGCTTTAGAGGGGCATTATTGGTAAACATGCACAGAAATATCACAAGACAGAACATATATAAATAGCGGAAGTAAAATCAAACTTTCATAACATGAATAAATAAGGTCTAAAGCCTTTTACATCAGAGTACATCAAAACCTGTCTTGCAATAGTAAAGAAGCATAAAGACTTTTTAATAAATTATTCCCCAAGTAAAACCGTAAAGTAGCCATAGCCAAGAGAAGTCCAAGCCATCCATGATGACCTTCAAGCAGAAGAAGTCCGAACTAAACAGCATTGTTTCCTCCCTGAAACCTGGGGGGGGGAACGGAAGAAAAGAGGCGAAACAAAACGGGTCAGTCAAAAAGACTGAGTAAGTCCTATCTACTTCCAGTATAAAAACAGGTAAAGGTAACATGACATGCATAAACTGAAAGTAAACATAAGGATAACTACAAGATAGATAAACCAGGGTAGCCGGTTGAACTACTGCGGCAAGGTAAGCTAAGGTATCATGATAAACTACGGTGTTATGATAAGTCAAGGTATCACTTCGTCAGATTTCTATCGAGTACATTATCCCAAGGTATCTACCCCGTCTAACATCCCACGGTATCTATTATGTATATTCTTCCTAGTTCTAACATGTATATTTGCTCTGCACCTCTCGTACTAGTATCCTAACCCGCGTCACGTGTTAACCATGAATGTCCCTTACTCAAAGTCGTGTAATGGTCCATGTCAACCTAATATATCGCATATATAGGTTACTCAAATCATATGTTTCTTTCCATGTATATATAAGTTCAGTCCTTTGTCGTACCTCGTACGGGCTTCCTCATGTCGTATTATCCTTGAAATCGTTTGGACTGTCACCCTTGTTCTAGCTAGGCTCTTCCATATGAATCATCGTTTGAACTACTAGGACTTACGCCACCTAGCACCACTAGGGATTACGCTTACCTATTGCACGCTTTCGTATTTCGGTTTGGGTTAAACCACCTAGGCCACTAGGGATTACGCTAACCCTCAACCGCGCCCTTTTTCCCACGCATTCATCGTGAATCGTTTTTCTATAACTGTATGCACATGTATCACATCGTGCCATCCGAGTCCTGTCACAGGGCAAACCAAGAAATACAAGACTCGGTCGGGAGCTTTAGATTTATCTGTCGATGCAGATACTAAGGTCTGCTTTTCTACACGTGGCTATGGTCCCACGAGACCCCTCCCTCAACTAGTGAAAGGCAACACAAGAGAAAATCTTGCATGAGAACTACACTCCGGCCAGCCCACATCCTACGGCCTACCTCACCCATAATTAGATAGCAATTATGGTCTGTTGGGTGTTCCCTGCCTTTCCGTACGTACACGCTTGACTCAAGATGGTAGATGATCGACGAACTTGCTATCTCGGGCACCTTATGTATTCGTCGACTCACTGCTATCCACCCCAGTCTTTAGGTCGCTCGCATAGCAACCAAGGCATATTCTTGGTTCTTCTACCGCAGACCTCAACCTCTCGTGAGCCTAGTATAATGACCTGGCAGCTCACAGAGGGATCCCAAGAATATCCTCACGTTCCCCGAAGCCGCTGCTTCGTTACCCAGTTCGCTGGAGCCCTTATCTAAATCAGATAGCCTGCTCCTACACGTATACTTAAACGATGACCTACCGTATCGGGTTACTCATCTATCTAAGAGGTGGTCCACATTTCCTTGGCTAAGGATTATTACTTAGTTTCCTTTAACTAAGGTTTACCACTTAGCCTTATTTCCATAATCCTTGTTAACTATGGTTATTTACCTAATCCTCCGAATTAGGGTTTATCTAATGGGTTAGGTGTCACTTAAGTTCATAACTTAGCCCGTCTACAAACCATGTCAAAATTGGCTAAGTGTCCAAGTCCAAGACTTAACCCTACAAACCATGTGTCAAGTTGGTTAAGTATATCAAGGAATCCATGACTTAACCTCGTCTAATTATCATTTTAGATTGGTTAATTATATAATTTAACTTGACCTTGTCATCAAATCGGTCAAGCGTATTCAAGTGATTCGTGACTTAGCCTTATCATGTTTTCATGTTAGATTGGTTAAGTATAGATTAACTTAACCTCATCAAATTAACGAGTTAGATTGGTTAAGTATAGGTCACTTAACCTCATCAAATCATCGTGTTAAATTAGTTAAGTGTTTAACTTAACCCCATTAAATTACCAAGTTGGATTAATTAAGTCTAGGCTAACTTAACCCCATCCGATTACCATGTTTAGATTAGTTAAGCCTAATCTTAACCCCATCCATTAACTGTATTATACGGTTAAGTGTCATTAAGAAAATTTACTTAACCTTATCACGTTATCGTGTTGGATTGATTAAGTGTTGGTTAACTTAATCCCGTCCACTAGTCGTATAAAAATGGTCAAGTGTCATTAGGCAAATCAAGTTACTTAACCTACCCAAGCTTATCATGTTTTGTTAAGTATCATTAGCCTAATCAAATTACTTAACCCATTTGTCCATATCATATTTGGTTAAGCCTCATTAATCAAATTAACTTAACCCTATGGCATTAATTTAATTAATGCACCCTCAACCTCTCACATTAGACCTTGTTGTGGTTACTAGTTAAGCCGGGCTGGTCCGGGTAGATTTACACCACAACCTACTCTAACCTCGGGTCTTAAGCGCGACATGACCAACTTCTCACATTGGGTCCTATTGTTTGCAACTACTAGTTAGGCCGGTCGGTTCCGGGTAGTTTTACGTTGCAAACTCAACCCAACCTCGAGTTGGCCATACTTATATTATCTAAGTTCATCACGTTTACAAAACATGTTACAAGTTTTCAAGCATTTGGGTAGACCTAACTTAATAGGTAAATTCCCAAAGGGTAGACCTAACTTAATAGGTAAATTCCCAAGCTCATGTTTTTATGCATACTTACATGCCAACTTCCATGTTATCTTTCAAGTCATATTTTCAAGTATAAACACATGTCATATTCAAGTTAAGATTTCGCGACATGTTCATGTTTATCTAACTACCCAAAATTGTGTTTTCCCAACGCAAGCAAAGCGAGTCAACATAGTAAGGATACTATGTCACATATTGGTCTCAAAAACATGCATGATGCCAAAAAGGGCTTGGCTTCCACATGCATAACATCATAAAGGGATTGGCCATAAACATGCATAGTGTCATAAGGTAATTTGGCCACAAACATGCATATTATCAAAAAGGGTTTGGCCATAAACGTGCACAACTTAAAAGAGGGGATTGGCCACGAGCATGCATAATCTCATAAAGGATTTGGGTTCATAAACATGCATAAGCCCCAAAATCTTGTCTTAGCCAATGTTTCACAAGTAAAGTGATTCCTAAAGGTTCATGCTAGCATTTCATGCATAAAGATCCAAACTTGCAAGTTAAACTAGGTTATGCATAGCATGAGAGGCATGATTAAGTCACTCACATGGCCCAAAATCATAAACATGAACACAAGAGGCAAGGTAAGGTTCATATAGGTTCGCATAATCATGTTTAGCCTCATTTTATCCCATGTCAACATTAAAAATACCGTTTTGATCCAAAAGTAGCTAGAACTTACTTAGTTAGGCCTAGGGAAAGGAGCATGAATCATCTTGGCTAAGAAAGGTGCCTCCTTTTGTAGAAGAATCGTCATGGAACTCGCATAGCAATGTTGATTTGGCCTTGATTTGGTGTAGCAAGCTTGCACCTTTTGATTTGAACTTGATTTGGATGCATAGGCTCTAGGGATTGGAGATGGAGGCCATGATCAATGAAGATTTTGGCAGCACTTAGTTGCTAGGTTTGATTTTTAGGGATTTAGGTTAGGTTTAGGGTCTTTTTATAGAGATTAGGATAGTTTTAGGCCCTTAGATTAACCCTAGGACCAACCTGAACCGTCAGATTTCAAACCAGGCCCAAAAACCTAGCCAAGATAGAAAATAGGTGCACCAGATCAAAATCAGCCGACAGGGCAAGTCGACAGCCCTGTCGACATGCCTGTCGACATGCCTGTCGACTTGTCTGGGCGGGAATTTTCCCGCCTGGCCCCATTTCTGCATGTTTCGAAATTCAAATTTCCTGAAAACTTCTTTGGGCCTTAACCGGGTCATACGGACTCCGATTTTCGAAAACTCGGACTCTATTTCGCGTATTTTTCCGAGACGAACGCAATGGCATAGCCCGTTTTACTTGATTCAGAATTTAAAATTAATTTCTGCCTTGATTCTCGTTTTAACATGTTATTGAAATACGGGTTGTTACATTCTCCCCACCTTTTAGGATTTCGTCCCCGAAATCTCTAAGTTAGGAAGAACATATCCTACCATCCATCATCCATCTACTCAAAACATCATCCACAAGCAACCATTGTCCTTAGATGATTTCTAATGCTGTATGAATACATGCAAAACGTGTGTGTACATGTTCCTTAGCTAATGCTAATGATCAGGCCTGAATAATCTTTTTAATGCAAAATATGTATAGTGCCATGAATCCAACATGTATGCAAATAGTCCTAGTCATATAGATACTATATGCGTGCACAAACATTCATTCATATGCAACAACCGCATGATAACACATTCGATTTCATCCATAAACAAGTATAAATACTCGTGCATATGCAATATGAAATGTGACCGAGTCGAGCTAGTATCTAATGTGTATTCGCGCATCCACGAGCAACCACTTGCAACCATATCAATCATAACATGTTTCAAATACATGTTTACATCCATAGGGTTCTACCTAAGATTCCCTGAAACAGGGTCGAGAAGATAAACAGGACAAACTCCTTACGGGGTTTGTAACAGAAAATAGGACCGAGAGGATGTCCACAAAAGATAGCCTACAAGTAAGCTCTACAGAAAACAGGGATCAAGGATATACTCCCAAAAAGAGATATCATGCGCGTATCTAGTCTTTGACCATCAAAGTCGTACTTCCTTGAGCTCAATTTCCTTGTGCCTTGACCGTCTTTGCGATTTCGTAGCTTCTTATTTCCTGTTTCCATAACATGAGCTGGAACTCATTCCTTCGTCGCCTCTCGTTCCACTTGCACTTATCCTTTTTCTAAAATACTTGACGCAAACATGACTGCGTACTCATGATCTCATGCAAGCTTTCCAAAATTCACTAATGAATCTCGGACCTCGTACCACAAGGTATACCACATAGAAGAACTTTCTCTTGAAAGTAAACAGATGCCAACCAGGTTATCAAGCGCACTTACTAAGGTGATTTCTATAACCCATGCATAAGTGAAATAAACCATCCGTCTTATCGGCGAACACCACTCGATTGGGCTTCCAATTTCCCATAAAGGCATCAAGGGATTCTAAGTAACTAACCATGACCGAACCCAAAAGGTTACACGAGACTTCGAGGGTATTACCAAGGCTAATCAAGAGTCTAACTACCCTCCTATCAAAACCGAGAGTGGCACCCCTTACTGGATAACCACTTCATCCCTAGAATCCATCCATAGCTTATAAACATAAGCATTATTTCCAAGCTCAATACTTGGCATAGACATTCTCAAATCCAAACAAGTCATGAATAAATGGACCGATCTTCCAATAGGACTTGGGACAAAAACGGGATCCCCTACTACGCTAGTACTAAGGTGCAAAGACTCAACTATCGAAGCGGACTTAAAAGATGCGGTGATCAAAACAAAGTCCCGACAGGATGATAGAGAAGAAAAGCTAAACCTTTAACAAGATCGTTACCCTCCTTCTGAGGTACCCTAGAAATGAGAGCATACTATTGCCCTCCCAATGATCTTGTCCTCGTCCCATGATACTTAACTATCCGCCATGTTTCATCATGCCAACGGTACCCTCTCATCACGGGTTTCATTGTTCATCTTTCTCCCTCCTTTGAGGACTAAGCCATACCAACATGTTGCCCACCCATAAGCTCATATCCTTTATCCTCTTTCTCACTATCCTTTCTTGTATAACTCTGCAATGGTCTCTCGAGAACCACCTCCATCGTACGGGAAACACTTACGTAGCTAGAAAGACTAGTCGCAGTCAAAACCACTGTGACTACAGATGGAGGAAAGAAAGGAAAAGAGATTAAATCAAGGAAACAAGGATGATGCTAATGGCCTTTGGGGAATAGCCTTTTTCTTTTTAAAAGAAAATTTTCTTGAAAAATGCTTCTTTGTAAACGGTTTTTCAAATAATTTTCAGAAGGTCTTTAAAAACTTTTGCCCAGTCTAGTAACCTTCTGCTCTGATACCAAATGTAACACCCCGCCTCCGCTAGGGTCACTCGCAAAGGAATGCACTAGCTTTAGAGGGGCATTATTGGTAAACATGCACAGAAATATCACAAGACAGAACATATATAAATAGCGGAAGTAAAATCAAACTTTCATAACATGAATAAATAAGGTCTAAAGCCTTTTACATCAGAGTACATCAAAACCTGTCTTGCAATAGTAAAGAAGCATAAAGACTTTTTAATAAATTATTCCCCAAGTAAAACCGTAAAGTAGCCATAGCCAAGAGAAGTCCAAGCCATCCATGATGACCTTCAAGCAGAAGAAGTCCGAACTAAACAGCATTGTTTCCTCCCTGAAACCTGGGGGGGGGGGGACGAAAGAAAAGAGGCGAAACAAAACGGGTCAGTCAAAAAGACTGAGTAAGTCCTATCTACTTCCAGTATAAAAACAGGTAAAGGTAACATGACATGCATAAACTGAAAGTAAACATAAGGATAACTACAAGATAGATAAACCAGGGTAGCCGGTTGAACTACTGCGGCAAGGTAAGCTAAGGTATCATGATAAACTACGGTGTTATGATAAGTCAAGGTATCACATCGTCAGATTTCTATCGAGTACATTATCCCAAGGTATCTACCCCATCTAACATCCCACGGTATCTATTATGTATATTCTTCCTAGTTCTAACATGTATATTTGCTCTGCACCTCTCGTACTAGTATCCCAACCCGCGTCACGTGTTAACCATGAATGTCCCTTACTCAAAGTCGTGTAATGGTCCATGTCAACCTAATATATCGCATATATAGGTTACTCAAATCATATGTTTCTTTCCATGTATATATAAGTTCAGTCCTTTGCCGTACCTCGTACGGGCTTCCTCATGTCGTATTATCCTTGAAATCGTTTGGACTGTCACCCTTGTTCTAGCTAGGCTCTTCCATATGAATCATCGTTTGAACTACTAGGACTTACGCCACCTAGCACCACTAGGGATTACGCTTACCTATTGCACGCTTTCGTATTTCGGTTTAGGTTAAACCACCTAGGCCACTAGGGATTACGCTAACCCTCAACCGCGCCCTTTTTCCCACGCATTCATCGTGAATCGTTTTTCTATAACTGTATGCACATGTATCACATCGTGCCATCCGAGTCCTGTCACAGGGCAAACCAAGAAATACAGGACTCGGTCGGGAGCTTTAGATTTATCTGTCGATGCAGATACTAAGGTCTGCTTTTCTACACGTGGCTATGGTCCCACGAGACCCCTCCCTCAACTAGTGAAAGGCAACACAAGAGAAAATCTTGCATGAGAACTACACTCCGGCCAGCCCACATCCTACGGCCTACCTCACCCATAATTAGATAGCAATTATGGTCTGTTGGGTGTTCCCTGCCTTTCCGTACGTACACGCTTGACTCAAGATGGTAGATGATCGACGAACTTGCTATCTCGGGCACCTTATGTATTCGTCGACTCACTGCTATCCACCCCAGTCTTTAGGTCGCTCGCATAGCAACCAAGGCATATTCTTGGTTCTTCTACCGCAGACCTCAACCTCTCGTGAGCCTAGTATAATGACCTGGCAACTCACAGAGGGATCCCAAGAATATCCTCACGTTCCCCGAAGCCGCTGCTTCGTTACCCAGTTCGCTGGAGCCCTTATCTAAATCAGATAGCCTGCTCCTACACGTATACTTAAACGATGACCTACCGTATCGGGTTACTCATCTATCTAAGAGGTGGTCCACATTTCCTTGGCTAAGGATTATTACTTAGTTTCCTTTAACTAAGGTTTACCACTTAGCCTTATTTCCATAATCCTTGTTAACTATGGTTATTTACCTAATCCTCCCAATTAGGGTTTATCTAATGGGTTAGGTGTCACTTAAGTTCATAACTTAGCCCGTCTACAAACCATGTCAAAATTGGCTAAGTGTCCAAGTCCAAGACTTAACCCTACAAACCATGTGTCAAGTTGGTTAAGTATATCAAGGAATCCATGACTTAACCTCGTCTAATTATCATTTTAGATTGGTTAATTATATAATTTAACTTGACCTTGTCATCAAATCGGTCAAGCGTATTCAAGTGATTCGTGACTTAGCCTTATCATGTTTTCACGTTAGATTGGTTAAGTATAGATTAACTTAACCTCATCAAATTAACGAGTTAGATTGGTTAAGTATAGGTCACTTAACCTCATCAAATCATCGTGTTAAATTAGTTAAGTGTTTAACTTAACCCCATTAAATTACCAAGTTGGATTAATTAAGTCTAGGCTAACTTAACCCCATCCGATTACCATGTTTAGATTAGTTAAGCCTAATCTTAACCCCATCCATTAACTGTATTATACGGTTAAGTGTCATTAAGAAAATTTACTTAACCTTATCACGTTATCGTGTTGGATTGATTAAGTGTTGGTTAACTTAATCCCGTCCACTAGTCGTATAAAAACGGTCAAGTGTCATTAGGCAAATCAAGTTACTTAACCTACCCAAGTTTATCATGTTTTGTTAAGTATCATTAGCCTAATCAAATTACTTAACCCATTTGTCCATATCATATTTGGTTAAGCCTCATTAATCAAATTAACTTAACCCTATTATGTGGCATTAATTTAATTAATGCACCCTCAACCTCTCACATTAGACCTTGTTGTGGTTACTAGTTAAGCCGGGCGGGTCCGGGTAGATTTACACCACAACCTAGTCTAACCTCGGGTCTTAAGCGCGACATGACCAACTTCTCACATTGGGTCCTATTGTTTGCAACTACTAGTTAGGCCGGTCGGTTCCGGGTAGTTTTACGTTGCAAACTCAACCCAACCTCGAGTTGGCCATACTTATATTATCTAAGTTCATCACGTTTCCAAAACATGTTACAAGTTTTCAAGCATTTGGGTAGACCTAACTTAATAGGTAAATTCCCAAAGGGTAGACCTAACTTAATAGGTAAATTACCAAGCTCATGTTTTTATGCATACTTACATGCCAACTTCCATGTTATCTTTCAAGTCATATTTTCAAGTATAAACACATGTCATATTCAAGTTAAGATTTCACGACATTTTCATGTTTATCTAACTACCCAAAATCGTGTTTTCCCAACGCAAGCAAAGCGAGTCAACATAGTAAGGATACTATGTCACATATTGGTCTCAAAAACATGCATGATGCCAAAAAGGGCTTGGCTTCCACATGCATAACATCATAAAGGGATTGGCCATAAACATGCATAGTGTCATAAGGTAATTTGGCCACAAACATGCATATTATCAAAAAGGGTTTGGCCATAAACGTGCACAACTTAAAAGAGGGGATTGGCCACGAGCATGCATAATCTCATAAAGGATTTGGCCACAAACTTGCATGTTAGCATAAGGGGTTTGGGTTCATAAACATGCATAAGCCCCAAAATCTTGTCTTAGCCAATGTTTCACAAGTAAAGTGATTCCTAAAGGTTCATGCTAGCATTTCATGCATAAAGATCCAAACTTGCAAGTTAAACTAGGTTATGCATAGCATGAGAGGCATGATTAAGTCACTCACATGGCCCAAAATCATAAACATGAACACAAGAGGCAAGGTAAGGTTCATATAGGTTCGCATAATCATGTTTAGCCTCATTTTATCCCATGTCAACATTAAAAATACCGTTTTGATCCAAAAGTAGCTAGAACTTACTTAGTTAGGCCTAGGGAAAGGAGCATGAATCATCTTGGCTAAGAAAGGTGCCTCCTTTTGTAGAAGAATCGTCATGGAACTCGCATAGCAATGTTGATTTGGCCTTGATTTGGTGTAGCAAGCTTGCACCTTTTGATTTGAACTTGATTTGGATGCATAGGCTCTAGTGATTGGAGATGGAGGCCATGATCAATGAAGATTTTGGCAGCACTTAGTTGCTAGGTTTGATTTTTAGGGATTTAGGTTAGGTTTAGGGTCTTTTTATAGAGATTATGATAGTTTTAGGCCCTTAGATTAACCCTAGGACCAACCTGAACCGTCAGATTTCAAACCAGGCCCAAAAACCTAGCCAAGATAGAAAATAGGTGCACCAGATCAAAATCAGCCGACAGGGCAAGTCGACAGCCCTGTCGACATGCCTATCGACTTGTCTGGGCGGGAATTTTCCCGCCTGGCCCCATTTCTGCATGTTTCGAAATTCAAATTTCCCGAAAACTTCTTTGGGCCTTAACCGGGTCATACGGACTCCGATTTTCGAAAACTCGGACTCTATTTCGCGTATTTTTCCGAGACGAACGCAATGGCATAGCCCGTTTTACTTGATTCAGAATTTAAAATTAATTTCTGCCTTGATTCTCGTTTTAACATGTTATTGAAATACGGGTTGTTACAAAATCTAACGGTTGGATTTGGAATTATGTCCAAATCAAATTTGGAAAAGGTCGTTGTAAGTGCAGTTCGATGGCCATTGTTGGAAATCGACTGTACGGGCCTTGATAAAATTATTAAAAATATCAATAATTTGTGTAAAATCATAAGAAATGATTTAGAAAGAATTGGGGTGAAAAACTCCATATTTGAAAAGATAAAAATAGATTTTTATCGAAATGAACTAGTTTTGAACTAGAATTATAATTCTATTTATTTTTAAATAAATAAATTGAATTTAAAAAGGGTTTTAAAAATAACCAGAATTTCCAATGATTGCATTGGAGTGGATTTGAATCGAAATTGTCTTCGGAATATTTCGATGTTGGAATTCGTGATTATACGGATGTTGTTACGGAAATTTGAAAGATATATATTTATATCGTTATTTCCAATACGATATTTGTCAGTTGTGGAATTTGATATTGAATATAAGCCGGTATATTTTCTATTCAGAGCCTTGTATTGAATATCAAATGTGATTTGGGTTTGTCGTGAATGGTGTCTTCACTAACACTGTTCTTGAACCCAGTCGAGAAAAGATTAAATCTTTTTATTTAGATTTAATGAAGTGTACCAATTAATTAATATTTAATTGAAATTGAATTGATATTGATTTTGGGTTTATCGTGAACAGTGTTTTAAATAACACTCGTTCTTTAACCCGATAATCAATGGAATGTGACTTTGGGTTTATCGTGAACCGTGTTTTAAATGACACGGATTCTTTAACCCAGTTAACGATTAAAACTAAGTGGAGTTTTAATGAATCTTTAATTAGATTGAAATAATCGAGAATGGGGTATCACCAGTTTTGCTCCAGGCGATAGTTAAATCTTTAATTAGATTTGAACGTGAAATGGTAATTGAATTTACCGATAACACCGGGGTGTTAGATATGAAGTATAACCAGTTTTACTTCATGGGATGAATAGGTTTGGATTGGGAAATTAAAACAAATGATTACTTCGGTAAGGTTCGCTAATCCCGACTAGTTTGAATTGATATTCAAAAATAGATTAAAGAATAAATTCAGGAATTTATCTTGGATAAAATTAATGGGAACCTTTCCCTATGAATGTGAAATCAGAAACTAACTATCGGTTAGCTAAGCAGAATGGTTTTCTGGATATTGATCTGATGTTGGTTTCGGCCTTCGGGGTTAATATTTGGGGAATTATTCTCTTGATTAATTTACGGTTAGTGACTGATGAATTGGAATGAGGCGTATGTTGTGTTTGTGTAACACTTATTTAAAATATACGCGAGTTATTCGGAAAGACCGGGTTTATCCCATTCTGAATAACTGATACGACGATAAGTCGAAGATGAAGACGGTGGTCGAAGACCAGAAGTCTTCACGTTGTTTGGGTGATTACTGATGATCTTGATTGGGCTGTACACCCAAGAAGATGGAAACAGTTGGTGATCGTCCAGACGTACTTGGAGATCGATGGATATGCGGGGTACTAGGTGCCTCCGGTTTCGTTCAGACCCAGAACGGACATGCAAATGGACTGTGTGTCTGACATTGGATTTTAGTCCGTGTGATTGATCTTTATTAAATATATATCTGTTTGGCGGCGGAGAATTTATTCTCTTGCTTAACGCCCTTCTCTGAGACGTACGAGCTCAGGGGTTATATATTGATGGATATCAAACGCATGGAGTGAATTGCCTGTGTGGCATGCCTAAGTGGCAATTGATCGAGGCTTCTGTTGAAAAGCGAAGTCTTGTGGTGATGATCAAAGCACGGCCTTTGTGGCGTAGCTTTGTGTACGTTTACTTCGCGAGTTTCACACCCGGTATGAACCAAAAACGGGAGACGGACCTCAGGGAGGGCATGCGTTTCCTTCTAGCTAAAAAGTGGCGTCAGTGGTTTTACACGCCCTGACGAGTTTGACTTATGTGGTTGTTGCTGTTGCGAGGCGCCTCGGATTGATCGGTCGTTCTCGAACCGATGGAGTCATTTAGTTGGCTCACTTACGCCCCAAAGGGCGGCGAAACGCATGTTCAGGGTTTAAGTTTAATCCACATCGGTGGACCGGCCCTGACGATCCAAGGTCACTCGAGCTCTGACCTGAGACTCGGGCTAGACAGTCTCGAATCGGTTGAGGACTATCTTTTGCCTCGGTTCATAGATGGAAACCCAATTTCCAAATACGTGATTCTGCGGTTTTATTTGTAGAGCCTAGTATGGCGACATAGTGGGATGGGGCACTTATGCCGTCTATGATTGATACTTATGATTTGAAGTTGTTTTATACACTATGCACTTATAATAGTATCAAACGATTTGTTTTAAACGTATCAAGCATTCTTTGGCTGTTATAAGGGAAAACACTATCCTCGGCTGCGTTGCATTGTGTGATGGGACCTAGGTCTTATAACAGCTTCATTTTTCTTTATTTAGCATTGCGCTGTTTGTTTTATGCACTGGTATTCTTGGGAGGAAACCCGTTCCGTGTTATACGGCGTGGTCCCTTGATTTACCTAACTTTAAAAATAAAGATTAACTGTTTTAGTTCTCACACCAGTCACATGACTGACCTGGAGTTTATTGTTTTAACCTAAACTCTGGGTGCCCTTATTTTGACACGGGCAGCTAGTAGTTTTGGTTTTGCAGATTTATATTCACAAGATCCTGGTTTACAGCTGGAACGATATATGGAAAGCTTTGTATCCGTATATCTCTTTCACAGTTGTGTATTGTATTATTTTCCGCTGCGATGTATTTAAATGTAATTTAAATCTCTGATATTTCTGTGTAATATTCATTTGTACTCTGTATATTCTTGTAATCTGATGCATTGTTGTAATATACAATGAAATGTTCTTTCGTCTGCGTTCTGTTGTGGCTTGTTCTCGAACTATCCGGCACTTTCCTTTACGGGGAAGTTACGGGTTTTCACAACGATCCACTAATCGATCGGCTCTCTACAAGTTCTAGCTCGTTGTGTTTCTATGTCATACGGCCCTATCACGAATGTAGTCACCTGTGCTAGGTCCACCATAGGGTGTATCAAGCCCTATGGTGCCAACCACCGACACGAATCAAGCATGCACAGATAAACCTACTGATGCCCAATGCCTGTTTTTTCAACTCCGGACCACGTGCACGTCCATAGCCTGCCTGAACCTACACTGGCGCACCCACACAGCCGTCGTTCTGGTCACTTACAATCAACCTAGTAATCGTGCCCCACCCTGCCTAGTTCAAGGGTACCATGATACATCTAGTGGGTTACTACTGAAACGGACCGCGTAACTAGGGTTTCCGTCTAATAGGTTAAGTGTTGTCATTTAAATTCGTGACTTAACTCGCCTACGTGTCATGTCAAACTTGGCTAAGTGTTGTCATTCAAGTTCATGACTTAGCCCTACAATTCACGTGTCAAGTTGGTTAGGTGTTGTCGTTCAAGTTCATGACCTAACCCTACCAATCATGTTTCAACATGGTTAAGTGTTGTCTTTCATGTTCATGACTTAACCCTATCATGTGACATTTAATTCATTAATGCACCCCAACCTCTCACATCAGACCTGTTGTTGTGGTCACTGGATTTGCCGGGCGGTTCCGGGCAGATTTACACCACAACTCAGTCTGACCTCGGGTTTCAAGCGCGATATGACCAACTACCCAAATTGGATCCTATTGTTTGCAGTAATTGGATTTGTCGGGCGGTTCCAGGCAGATTTACGCTGCAAACTCAACCCAACCTCAAGTTAGCCATTTTCAAGTTCATTCTAGTGTCATGACCATGTTCAAGTTTCATGTCAAGTTCGTGTCAAGTTTCACGTTTCAACTTATGCCTATTATCAAGTTCATAATTCATGTTTATAACCAGTTCATGTTTTGCCTAATCTACCCAGATCATATTCCCATCGCATGTAAACGTTAATCGATCTAAATTACAAGCAAATCTAAATCTAGAGATAAAGGAAATAACCTCAAAAACTATGATAGGCAGAAGGGACAAGCATAAAGCGATAAAAGAGTTTACAAGACTGGCATGATATAATTTGAGATAATCGGTTACAACATCACTGGCATATGAAATTAACAGGGTTTCAAATCTAGCATAATTAGGCGATAGTCCTGATGAAAACTTGACATAAAAGAATAGGCATGCAAAAGCAAGCCAAATACAAGGATAATGGGTCAATGGTTTTTGGTGTACATAATAACGAATAAATTAAGCAAGTCACACCCTAGGTATGGGATCCAACTAAATGCCAATTCTGTGTTCAACATGGTTTTCAACTATAGTGTTATGAGCAATCAACTATAATAGTCAATTAACCACAATAGTTATACAATAGTCATGGATAATTATCCAAAGGAGTTCTAGGAAACTACCCTAATAGTCATAGGCAATTAACTGTAATAGTTTCAAAGTCATGTTCATAGTCTTATGTTCATAATCATAGGCAGTAATTCATAGTCACGAGTCATAGGTGATTAGCCACAATTGTCCTTGTCATAGTCATAAGCAATGGCCTTATGTCCTCAGTAATAGGCATAGGCATAATCTTATGTTCTCAGTCATAGTCCTTGGCCATTAACAATGGTTTCAATGTCATAGGCATGATAAAGTTTGATTTATAATGCGAATAGGCCCAAACTGATTTCAAAGCAATATTCCCAAATGTCAAGATCCAAGAAGAATAAGAATAGATATGAATCATAAGTATATCAAATTCCAATTTATAACATGCCCATATCAAGTTTATAGTTTTCATCAAAAAATAACTAGAACTTACAGTGCGTGGATCGAGAATTAGAAAGCAGAATTTGATTGTTGAATCTTTATTTGATTGATCGTGTTCTAATTGAAATCCCCTAATTTGCAAATCTCTATGCATAGTCTTGATGGAGAAGAAGCAGTCCTTTTTCTTCCTTTTTATCTTATTATTTTGATTATCTCAGAAGCAGCATAAGGACAGAATGAAATGGTGTGGAGAGAATGAGGCTAGTGGTGAGTTTATATAGGATTAGAGTCACGAATATGGTCAGAAAATAGGTCTAGATTCAGAAAAATACAAAATGACTCGGATCAGGAAAAAGGGGCCAGGTCGACCCCCAGGTCGACTCCTCAGTCGACCTGGTCATGGGGAGGTCGACACCCCAGTCGACCTGGTTGGGGGAGGGGGGTCGACTCCCCAGTCGACCTGGGTATATGGGCGGGAATTTTCCCGCCAGCCTTCTCTGGGTTTGAATTTCGAATTTCTGGCTTTATTTTCGAGCTGTTTTATTTTATTTAAATTCCTGAAACTTCTGAGGGTCATAAATTGGTCATACGAACTCCAATTTTCGAAAACTCAGACTCGATTTCATGCAAAATTCCGAGATGAACGCAATGGCGCAACCCGTTTCCCCTAGTTATTATTTTAAATTTAATTCTGCCTTGATTTATGACTTTAACATGTTATAAAAATACGGGTTGTTACATTCTCCCCTCCTTAAAGGATTTCGTCCCCGAAATCTCTTAGGAAAAATATATCCTACCATCCAATCATCCATCTACTCAACCATCATTCATGAGCAATCATTGTCCTTAAAAGATTTCTAATGCTATATGAACATATGCAGAAAGTGTGTGTATATGTTCCTTATCTAATGCAAATGATCAGGCCTTTTGATCTTCTTAATGCAAAATATGTTTAGTGTCATGAATCCGACATGTATGCAAATAATCCTAGTCACATAAACACTATATGTGTGCACAAACATTCATCCATATGCAACATCCACATGATAACACATTCAATTTCAACCATAAGCAAGTATAAACACTCATGCATATGCAATATGAAAACGTGTCTGAGCCGATCTAGTGCCTAATGTGTGTTATGCAACCACGAGCAACCACTTGCGACCACTTGCAACCATTTGCAAACATCAACCATAACATGTTTCAAATACATGTTCCCATCCATATGGTTCTACCTAAGGTTCTCAAGATAGGATCGAGAAGATAAGCAAGATAAAACAAAGCATCAAGGCGGAGAAGTTAAAGATGTACCCCCAGAAGGTCATGCTTGCGGGGCTTGCCCTTGATTCTTAGGGAAGTTCTTGTTGATATGTCCAGTATCACCACACTGAAAGCATGCTACCATCTTCATCTTCTTCTTTCTACAATCCTGGACTATATGCCCCTCAATACCACAGAAGTTGCATTTTCTTTTCTCACGTGTCTTGTTATCATTACTGTTGTTGTTGTTCTTGCCTCCTTTCTCGGAGTCTTTCTTCTTGTTTTGAGAATCATTCGCCTTGACCTCCTTCTTGCCATTCTCGTCTTCATCGTAAAGTAGGTCCATATCCACCAAGCTCTCAAAGGTCGCCCCCATGGGTACATGAGTCATAGCAAGGCTGTGTAGCGGCTCATTCAAACCTCTGACGAAGCGAAGAACCTTCTTGTGTTGGGTGTTCACTAAATCCAGCCCAAATCTGGCCAACTGATTAAACTGATTGACGTACTCCTTGATCGTCATGCTTCCTTGCTTAAGAGTTAGAAACTTCTCCATCTGCAGGCTTCTTTCAGCTTGGGAGAGAAATTTCATCTCAAATCTCATCCGGAAGTCTTCCAAAGTTTCCACTGGCCTCTCAGCATGGGTAATCTCCCACCAATACGAAGCTTTGTCTTTAAGCAACCACACTGCTAGCTGTATCTTTTGCCTGTCGTCAACTTCGAAGACGACGAACAAATCTTCGGTCTCCCTCAGCCAGTTCCTCGCTTCCACAAAGGATTCAGTCCCATAGAATTCCTTTCCACCCATAGCCTTGAAGTCTCTACACGTCTTTGCGAAAGCATTTCCACGAGGAGGAGGAGGAATCGCTGCAGCTGGAGGAGGAATATCTATTGGGCCTGCATCGTTGGCACTAGCCTCTAAGCACCACCTGAACCAGCCAAGTATTGGCACGCCCTCTGGAAAATTAAGATTCCCAGACATGCTGAAAAACGAAAAGATAGAGATTCAAACGAGGAAATAAAGGAAAGTGCTAATGGCTTTTGGAGAATAGCCTTTTCAAAATAAACATTTCTTGAAAAATTCTTCTTTATAAACAGTTTTGAAAATAGTTTCAGAAGGTTTTAAAAAGCTTTTTCCTAGTCTGGTAACCTTCTGCTCTGATACCAAATGTAACACCCCACCTCCGCTAGGGTCACTCTCAAAGGGAATGCACTAGTTTTGGAGGAGCGTTATCGAGGTAAACAAACATAGAAATATTACAAGACAGAACATAAATGAAATAGCAGAAGAAATTAAAAACCAAATCTTATTACTTTCAAGAAAAGAGTCAAAACCTCATATATTCAAAGTACAAGTTGTCATTGTTCCATTACACCAAGTTCTAAATAAAGAAGCAAAAACTTAAAATAACAAAAGTAAATTATTCCCCAAAAATAGCAGAAGTGCAGCCATAGCATAGCTCAAGACCAAACCGTACATGAGCTGACAGAAAGTAAGCTAAATCCAAGCTAAGAGCTAGAGTTTCCTCCCTGATAACCAAGGGGAAGAAACGAAAGAAAAAGAGGCAAAAGGAAACGAGTCAGTCATAAAGACTGGTAAATCCAAGTGACATTCAGCATAAAAACAGGTAAAGGTAACATGAAATGTACAAATTGAAAGTAAACATAAGTATGATGTCAAGACGGATAAGATAGACTAAGATAACATGATGAATCAAATATAGGCCATGTATAGCATCGCATGTTCAAGGTTCGCTGCACCAACTATACTAGTAGCCCAACCCATGTCAAGTATTAATCATGAAATGATCCCTGGGCCCAAATCGTGAATGACCCATTACTAGGTCCAACGGAACAATCCACTAATCGATCGGCTCCCTACAATTTCTAGCTCGTGGTGTTTCTGTGTCATACGGCCCTATCATGAATGTAGTCACCTGTGCTAGGTCCACCATAGGGTGTATCAAGCCCCATGGTGCCAACTACCGACACGAATCAAGCATGTACGGATAAACCTACTGATACCCAATGCCTGCTTTTTCAACTCCGGACCACGTGCACGACCATAGCCCGCCTGAACCTACACTGGCGCACCCACACAGCCGTCGTTCTGGTCGCTTACAATCAGCCAAGTAATCGTGCCCCACCCTTCCTGGTTCCAGGGTACCATGATATATCTAGTGGGTTACTACTGAAACGGACCACGTAACTAGGGTTTCTGTCTAATGGGTTAAGTGTTGTCATTTAAATTCATGACTAAACCCGCCTACGTGTCATGTCAAACTTGGCTAAGTGTTGTCATTCAAGTTCATGACTTAGCCCTACAATTCACGTGTCAAGTTGGTTAGGTGTTGTCGTTCAAGTTCATGACCTAACCCTACCAATCGTGTTTCAAGTTGGTTAAGTGTTGTCTTTCATGTTCATGACTTAACCCTATCATGTGGAATTTAATTCATTAATGCACCCCAACCTCTCACATCAGACCTGTTGTTGTGGTCATTGGATATGCCGGGCGGTTCCGGGCAGATTTACACCACAACTCAGTCTGACCTCGGGTTTCAAGCGCGATATGACCAACTACCCACATTGGATCCTATTGTTTGCAGTAACTGGATTTGTCGGGCGGTTCCAGGCAGATTTACACTGCAAACTCAACCCAACCTCGAGTTGGCCATTTTCAAGTTCATTCTAGTGTCATGACCATGTTCAAGTTTCATGTCAAGTTCGTGTCAAGTTTCATGTTTCAACTTATGCCCATTATCAAATTCATAATTCATGTTTATAACCATTTCATGTTTTGCCTAATCTACCCAAATCTTATTCCCATCGCTTGTAAACGTTAATCGATCTAAATTACAAGCAAATCTAAATCTAGAGATAAAGGGAATAACATCAAAAACTATGATAGGCAGAAGGGACAAGCATAAAGTGATAAATGAGATTACAAGACTGGCATGATATAACTTGAGATAATCGGTTACAACATCACTGGCATATAGAAATTAACAGGGTTTCAAATCTAGCAAAATAAGGCGATAGTCCTGATAAAAACTTGACATAAAAGAATAGGCATGCAAAAGAAAGCCAAATACAAGGATAATGGGTTAATGGTTTTTGGTGTACATAATAACGAATAAACTAAGCAAGTCACACCCTACGTATGGGATCCAACTAAATGCCAATTCGGTGTTCAACATGGTTTTCAACTATAGTGTTATGAGCAATCAACTATAATAGTCAATTAACAACAATAGTTATACAATAGTCATGGATAATTATCCAAAAGAGTTCTAGGAAACTACCCTAATAGTCATAGGAAATTAACAGTAATAGTTTCAAAGTCATGGTCATAGTCTTATGTTCATAATCATAGGCAGTAATTCATAGTCATGAGTCATAGGTGATTAGCCACAATTGTCCTTGTCATAGTCATAGGCAATGGTCTTATGTCCTCAGTCATAGGCATAGGCATAGTCTTACGTTCTCAGTCATAGTCCTTGGCCATTAACAGTGGTTTCAATGTCATAGGCATGATAACGTTTGATTTATAATGCGAATAGGCCCAAACTGATTTCAAAACAATATTCCCAAAAGTCTAGATCCAAGAAGAATAAGAATAGATATGAATCATACGTATATCGAATTCCAATTTATAACATGCCCATATCAAGTTTATAGTTTTCATCAAAAAGTAACTGGAACTTACAGTGCGTGGATCGAGAATTAGAAAGCAGAATTTGATTGTTGAATCTCTATTTGATTGATCGTGTTCTAATTGAAATCCCCCAATTTGCAAATCTCTAAGAGTAGTCTTGATGGAGAAGAAGCAGTCATTTTTCTTCCTTTTTATCTTATTATTTTGATTATCTCAGAAGCAGCATAAGGACAGAATGAAATGGTGTGGAGAAGAGAATGAGGCTAGGGGTGAGTTTATATAGGATTAGAGTCAAGAATATGGTCAGAAAATAGGTCTAGATTCAGAAAAATACAAAAAGACTCGGATCAGGAAAAAAGGGCCTGGTCGACCCCCAGGTCGACTCCCCAATCGACCTGGTCATGGGGAGCTCGACACCCCAGTCGACTACCCAGTCGACCTGGTTGGGGGGGTCGACTCCCCAGTCGACCTAGGTATATGGGCGGGAATTTTCCCGCCAGCCTTCTCTGGGTTTGAATTTCGAATTTCTGGCTTTATTTTCGAGCTGTTTTATTTTATTTAAATTTCTGAAACTTCTGAGGGTCATAACTTGGTCATAAAACTCCGATTTTCGAAAACTCAGACTCTATTTCATGCAGAATTCCTAGACGAACGCAATGGCGCAACCCATTTCCCCTGATTCTTATTTTAAAATTTAATTCTACCTTGATTTATGACTTTAACATGTTATAAAAATACGGGTTGTTACAGGTTGACTGTGTTTTATTATTGTTATATACATGTGTGTATGAAATCCATATATATGGTAATTGACTGTGTCTGATTCCAGTTCAGAATGAATGAATATTTTAAAATAACAATTATTTTAAAGTTATTTTAGAGAAATATTCAGTAAAAGATCAAAATTTGATTTTGATGTCCGATTTGGGATGGACACGAATATATTTAAATATATGAAGTCGTGTTGATTAGATTAACGTCATTTTGTTGTGAACGATATTTGTATCAATTTTATTCATTTTTAATGAATATCGAAAAGGAAGTGATCTCAAAATCTAATATTTTTAAAACATTATCAGTTATATATTAATGATATGGAATGTTCAATTATGATTTGAAATTGGATATGAAGTTGAAATCATTTTGGAACCGAATTTAAAACAATTTATAAAATACGTTTTAAAAGGAAATCGATGAAATATATATTATATATATAATATAATGGCCTGAATAGAATGCGCCGCACCGCGACAGTTTTTGATTTTCAACCATTGACTTCGAACGGACATTACGGGAGATCTGACCATCGGATTCTCCTATAACCGGAATAGTTGGTTTCGTATCGAAAAGAGTTTTCTAACGAAGGTGAGAGATTTGAAATCTAACGGTTGGATTTGGAATTATGTCCAAATCAAATTTGGAAAAGGACTCTGTAAGTGTTGTTCAATGGCCGTTTATGAAAATCGACTGTATGGGCCTTGATAAAATTATTAAAACATCTAATTAGTGTAAAATCATAAGAAATGATCTGGAAAGAATTGGGGTGAAAAATCTCATATTTGAAAAGATACAAATATATTTTAATCAAAATAAACTAGTTTTGAACTAGAATTATAATCCAATTATTTTTAAATAAATAAATTGGATTTGAAATGGTTTTAAAAATAACCAGAATTTCCAATATATGAATTGGAAATGGATTTGAATCGAACTTGTCTTCGGAATATTTCGATGTTGTATTTCGTGATTATACAGATATTATTATGGAAATTTGAAAGATATATATATATATATATATATCGTTATTTCTACTACGATATTTGCTGATTTCAGAATTTGATATTGAATATAAGCCGATATATTTTCTATTCAGAGCCTTGTATTTAATATCAAATTGGATTTTGGGTTTGTCGTGAATGGTATCTTTAATAATATTGTCCTTAAACCTAATGGAGTTAAGAAAATTAGAAACTAACTGGAGATTAGTTGAATTGTTTCCTGGGTATTGATCTAATGTTGGTTTCGGCCTTCGAGGTTAACACTTAGGGAATTGTTCTCTTATTAATTTACTGCTAGAGACTGATGGAATGTGAATTAGTTTTTTTGTGAACTGTGTTTTAGCGACATTCGTCCTTTAACACTATTTACAGTGAAATGGGATTTGGAATTTATAAATATTTTGTTAAGATTTAAGGGAGGTTTTCCAAAGTAAAGTTTTCCAATTTAACATATTAACTTGGAATTGAATGGAATTCGATTTGGTAATAATGAAAGTAAGCTTCTGTAGAGGAAGACGGTTAATATATATGGAATTTAAGAGACCTTGTCGTTATTCCATTGGTATTATCGGTTCGATATGGAAGTTTATATCGATTATATATATCGATTTGTTTTCCATGAAGTTTCCATTGTTAATGGAATGTAATTTTGGGTTGTCATGAATGGTATCTTTAATAATACTGTTCTTAGGCTCAATGGAGTTAAGAAAATCAGAAACTAACTGGGGATTAGTTAAGTCGAATGATTTCCTGGGTATTGATCTGATGTTGATTTCGGCCTTCGGGGATAAAACTTAGGGAATTTGTTCACTTGCTAATTTATGGTTAAAGGCAGATGGAATGGAATGTGATTTTAGGTTTATCGTGAACCGTGTTTTAAATGACATTGGTTCTTTAAACCAGTTAAAGGCAGAATATGATTTCCCAAGTAAAACAATCGTTAATATTGATTTTTGGGAAGATTAAAATAAAGTGGAGTTTTAATGCATCTTTAATTAGATTGAAATGATATCCAAAGAAAGATTAAAGAATAAATTTAAAGAAATTATCTTTGATAAAATTAATGGGAACCTTTCCCAAAGTATAAGAATATTTGAATAAAGGAATATTCTGGATTGGAATGAGGCGTATGTTGTGTTTTTATAACACTTGTTTATTATATACGCGAGTTATTCAGAAAGACCGAGTTTATCCCATTCTGAATAACTGATTCGACGATATGTCGAGAATGAAGACGGTGGCTAAAGACTGGAGGTCTTCACATCGTTTGGATGATTACTGATGCCTTGATTGGGTTGTACACCCAAGACGAGGTAATAAGTGTTGATCGTCCAGACGTACTTGGAGATCGACGGATTTGCGAGGGCCTCTCCCCTGTGTTGGACATATGGGTGAGGAATAAGGTGCCTCCGGTTTTGTTCAGACCCAGAACGAACTTGTAAATGGATGTGTGTCTGACATCGGATTTTATTCTATGTGATTGATACATCAGTTGCATAGCATGAATTGCCTGTGTGGCATGCTGAGATGCAAATGATCAGGGCTTCTGTTGAAAAGCAGAGTCTTGTGGTTGATGATCCAAGAACGGGTTTAATATACCGTAGCTTTATGTGGCATTAATTCGCGAGCCTCGCACCCCGGTGTGAACCGGAAACGGGAGAGGACCGCAGGGAGGGCATGCGTTTCCTTCTAGCTAGGAGTGGTGTCAATGGTTTTACATGCCCAGGTATGTGGATGATGGATAGCGAGGTGCCTCGGTTATATCGGTCGATCCGGGGCCGATGGAGCCATTTAGCTCATTTACGCCCCATAGGGTGGGGCAACGCAGTGTTCAGGCATTTTAATCCACTCCGTGTGGACCAGCCCTGAAGATCCAAGGGTCGATGCGTTCTGATACTGAGACATGGGCTAGATTGTCTCGAAGCGATAAGGACGATCCCTTGCCTTGGTTCACAGATGGAAATCCAACTACCAATACGTGACAATTGCGGTTTTTATTGTAGAGCCTAGTATTGGCGACATGATATATGGTACCCGTGCCGTCTAGGATTGATACATTTATTTTTGAAGTTGTTTTATATACTTTGCACTTATAGTAGTATCAAACGATTTGTTTTAAACGTACCAAGAATGTTTGGCTATTATAAAGGAAAACTCTATCCCCCGGCTTGTGTTGCATTGTGTGATAGGACCTGGGTCTTATAATAGCTTCATTTTCCAAAAAGCATTGCGTTGTTTTCTTATATGCACTGGTATTCTTGGGAGGAACCCGTCCCGTGTTATACGGCGTGGTCCCTTGATATATCTGATTTAAAGTAAAGTTTTAAATAGCTGTTTTAGTTCTCACACCAGTCACATGACTGACCTGGAGATTATTGTTTTAACCTAAACTCTGGGTGCCCCTATTTTTCGCACGGGCAGCTAGTAGTTTTGGTTTTGCAGATTTATATTTACAGGATCCTGATTTACAACTGAAGCGATATTCGGAAAGCTCTGTATCCGTGTATTACTTCCAGTTGTGTTTTGTATTGTTTTCCTCTACTATGTATTTAAATGTAATTTAAATCTCTAATATTGGTCAAATGTATATGATTTATTCATACTCTGTTATATTCTTGTATTCTGATAGAATTGTTGTAATAAGCAATGAAATGTTCTTCTGTTTGTGTTGTGATTCATCTTGTCCTCAAAGCAATCCGGGCTTTCCTTCACGGGGAAGTTCGGGTCGTCTCATTTTGGTATCAGAGCTTTGGTTTACAGAGCTCGGAGAACAAGACATGTTAGAACCGAACGAAAGAATTCATCAGAGATTGGATTAGAAATATCCAATAAGAATGGATCATTAGAGATTGGATCAGTAGTACCCTAGAACAAGTCAAAAGAGATTTATTTTTAAAATAAAAAAATGAAAACCAATTTTGTTTTGAAAATTTAAATCAATCATATGTATTTGAATATTTTATTTTAAATTGATTTGAACAATCAAGTATATAAAGATTTTGCATATACGTCTGATCCACGTGTATTTGAAGTTTTAATATACTGGATGGATATAGAATTACACTCTCGTCGCCCGGGGATGATTCTGATGATTGATATATCATCATCAGAATTTATGTTCGAGTGACGAAAGTGGGATACCTATATGTTTCCATCAGACTTGTGTGAGAACCAAAGCTAGATAGGGCTTACTGTTGTGATTTGGCATCAAAAATCTAATTTTTTGACGATGTATCAAAGTTATGAATTTGAAAAGCTAATCAACTAATTGATTGATGATTGTATTATGTGATTATTTATTTGAATCAACATGTGAAAGATAGGTAAATTTTGGCCAAATTGAGTCAAATATTGGACTGAATTGAAATTTTCTTGAAATTTGCATATATGTACATATAGATACATTGAACAAGTCATTGCAAAGAGGCTAGAGCAAAGTAATAAAATTGTTTGCCCGACAAATAGGTACATGTTTATTGTATTTATTGGAGCTTTTGATGATTTTATGAGTCGATTGGCTAGTCGCTTGGCTGTTTCTTTTTCTTTTGGGATTGGAGAGGTCTATCTGGCGATTTCGGGATTTTCCCGGTGCTCCCGTACAGGGGAGGTTGTGGCGAAATTTTTCGAAAATTTAGGGTGTTAGCCAAATTTTTGAAAAATTTGAAAAGTTCTTAGAAACTGAAAAGTTGGAGAACTTAAGCCATAATGAAAATAATGAAAGTTGAGTTGATTAATTAAACAACTTTCAACTCCGTTCCTTTTCGAGGATGAAAAGATTTTAAGTGGCGGAGATTGTAACAACCCGAAAAATACGAACCAATTTAAAAATTTTATTTTGGCTATTTTAATGAATTTTGGGATATTTAAAATGAATTATTTTAAATAATTATGACAAGAAATTTATTTTGAATAGAATTTGAACGTATATATTTATTTGAATCGACGTTAGAATATAAATATTTATTTTTAATTATAAAAGGAATTGGAAATGACGTGGTAGTTCGAAATTTCGATTTCAAATGAATGCATAGGATTCAAAATAAACCGGATTTTAGCGAAACCAAACATATTAGAATCTACTTGGAAATATCTTACCAACGAATCCGAAAAATTGAAATTTCATAGCGGGAATAAAAAGTTATGCCCTATTGAAAATTCAGAATAGTCGCTATAGAAATATAGCGCTTATAAAAATGAAAATTTTGCAAACAACCTCCGTTTTCGACGAAACCACATTTTTTGGATCCGGGATGTCAAGTTATTGCTAGATTCCAAAATTCATAATTATCTAAATCAATATGTGAGCGTGGCGAAAGAAAATGTATTTTGTCAATTTTAGTCAATTTGGATCGACCAGAAAATGGCCATTTTTCAAACGGTCTCCAAATTTAATGAAATTAGTCTTGTTAGGACCGCATCGTCAATATGAGGCTAGAAATAATTTTTTTGGAATTTTTAGAGTCCGTATGTGGCCCCGATAAATTAAAATGTGTGTTCTAATTTCAATATATAGATTTATCTTTTGATTTTGATGGAAATTGACTGAAACAGCCAAACTGGCTTGCGATACATATCCCATTGAGTTCGAAATTAGGGTAATTAGTTATGGACGACAGTCAATGGGTCTCGTTTGGAGTTCGAAATAAAAAGTTACTTTTTGAAATTAAAAATAATAAAATATATATTAAATAATTCACTCCTCTCTCCCTTTTTCCTCAGTCAACCCCCCCGGGTCCTTTATTCAAAATCGAAAAAAAAGGGAGATCGCACCGCCTCGGGTGTGCCTCCACCGGCGGAATCCCCCCTTCGTTGCTTCTCATTCTCTCCTCCCTCCCTCTCGCGCAGTTGCCCCTCGAACCCCGCAAACCCTAACTCCGCGAAGAACCGCCGCCCCTATGGGCCGCCTCCGACCCTACACCGCCTGCCGCGGCGTCCACCAACCTTCCCTAACCTCTGACGCCGCAGGTGGACCCCCCTCCTCCTTTGTAGATGAAATAGAAATCGAAATAAGGTGAGTTTCTATTTGTTTACATTTATTTTCTTTTCAGTTTTTAGAGGTAATAATCTTTGAAAAATATATGCGATCTATATGTATTAAGAGGTGAATTTATTCTCAGTTTAAAGTTATAAAAATATGATTTTTATATTGTAGAAGTCATAAAAATATGATTTTTATATTGTAGAAGTTATAAAAATATGATTTTTATATTGTAGAAATAATAAAAATGTGATTTTTTATATTGTAGAGATGATAACAATATGATTTTTATAGAGAAAACTGATTTATAAAAATATGATTTTTGAATGCATAACAACGATATAAAGAAGAGATTTTTTATGTACATAACAATGGTATAAAGATGTATTTTTATATATATAATAACGAGATAAAAATATGATTTTGATATATGTATGATAATAAAATTTTGATATACATATATATGCATTAGAAATAAAAATATATCTTTATATAGAAAGCAGCGTTATAAAAATATAAATTTTATAACGAAGTAGCGATGTAAAAATATGATTCTTATATACAAAACTGAATAATAAAAATATGATTTTTACTAGGAACAGCGTGAAAAGGGATGTGTTGGAATTTCGAACAAATTCAAACAGTTCAGAAATAAAGAATGGAAGAGTGGAACCTAAAGGTGAGAACTTCTCATTTTTATTTTATTTTCTAGTTAAAATATATTCTAGGATGCAAAAGGTGCTTAGCAGCACCCGACACCCATTGTCCACAGACCATGGACGACTTGTTTGTTTGTTTGGTTATGTTGTGAAAATTGATTGTGTGATGTGGAATGGAATAAAATATTTTATTGTTGAAAATATTTTATAGTCAAATATATAATTTTTAACGTGTATAAATAAAATAATTGTTCATAAACAAATCGGATGATTTGTTAATGTACACACATTTGACTGATATTGATTGGGACGATAAATTTTACACATCATCCAACTGCACAAATAAAACCTGTGTTTGATTGTTTAAAACCCCACATGGGTATTGGGATGATATTGGACATATACTAATCCCAATAGTTAGTTGTATGTCAATCGATTGGTTGACAAGCTGTGTGAGCGTTGAATATTTATATTTGATGCTTATGCAGTATAGAATGCACTCGGGATGATGGTTGACTGTGTTTTATTGTTGTTATATACATATGTGTATGAAATCCATATAAATCAAATTATAAGTAATTGACTGTGTCTGATTCCAGTTCAGAAAGAATGAATATTTTAAAATAATGATTATTTTAAAGTAACGAATATTTTAAAGCAATATTCAATAAAAGATCAAAATTTGATTTTGATGTCCGATTTGGGATGGACACGAATATATTTAAATATATGAAGCCGTGTTGATTAGATTAACGTCATTTTGACGTGAACGATATTTATATCAATTTTATTCATTTTTATAATGAATATCGAAAAGGAATTGATTTCAAAGTATAATGTTTTGAAAATATTATCATCTATATATCGATTATATGGAATATTCAATTTTGATTTGAAATTGAAAATGAAGTTAAAATCGTTTTGAAAATGAATTTAAAACAATTTATAAAATATGTTTTAAAAGGAAATCGACGAAATATATATTATATATATTATATATAATATAATGGCCTGAATAGAACGCGCCGCGCCGCGGCAGTTCGTGAATTTCGACCATTGACTTTGAACGAACATTACGGGAGATCTGACTGTCGGATTCTCCTAAAACCGGAACCATTGGGTTCGTATCGAAAAGATTTTTCTAACAAAGGTGAGAGATTTGAAATCTAACGGTTGGATTTGGAATTATGTCCAAATCAAATTTGAAAAAGGTCGTTGTAAGTGTAGTTCGATGGCCGTTTATGGAAATCGACTGTACGGGCCTTGATAAAATTATTAAAAACATCAATAATTAGTGTGAAATCATAAGAAATGATTTGGAAAGAATTGGGGTGAAAAATCTCATATTTGAAAAGATAAAAATATATTTTAATCGAAATAAACCAGTTTTGAATTAGAATTATAATCCAATTATTTTTAAATTAATAAATTGGATTTGAAATGGTTTTAAAAATAACCGGAAGTTCCAATATATAAATTGGAAATGGATTTGAATCGAAATTGTCTTCGGAATGTTTCGATGTTGGATTTCGTGATTATACAGATACTGTTATGGAAATTTGAAAGATATATATATATATATATATATATATATATATATATATATATATATATATATATATATATATATATATATCGTTATTTCCAATACGATATTTGCTGATTTCAGAATTTGATATTGAATATAGGCCAATATATTTTCTATTCAGAGCCTTGTATTTAGTATCAAATTGGATTTTGGGTTTGTCGTGAATGGTATCTTTAATAATACTGTCCTTAAACCCAATGGAGTTAAGAAAATTAGAAAGTGACTGGAGATTAGTTGAATGGTTTCCTGGGTATTGATCTGATGTTGGTTTCGGCCTTCAGAATTAACACTTAGCGAATTATTCTCTTACTAATTTACGGTTAGAGACTGATGGAATGTGAATTGGGTTTGTTGTGAACTGTGTTTTAGCGACATTCGTTCTTTAACCCGATTTACAGTGAAATGGGATTTGGAATTTATAAATCTTTTGTTAAGATTTAAGGGAGATTTTCCAAAGTAAAGTTTTCCAATTTAACATATTAAATTGGAATTGAATGGAATTCGATTTGGTAATAATCGAAGTAAGCTTCTGTGGAGGAAGACGGTTAACATATATGGAATTTAAAAGACCTTGTAGTTATTCCATTGGTATTATTGGCTGGATATGGAAGTTTATATCGATTATATATATCGATTTGTTTTCCATGAAGATTCCATTGTTAATGGAATGTGATTTTGGGTTTTCGTGAATGGTATCTTTAATAATACTGTTCTTAGACACAATGGAGTTAAGAAAATCAGAAACTAACCGGAGATTAGTTAAGTTGAATGGTTTCCTGGGTATTGATCTGATGTTGGTTTCGGCCTTTGGGGTTAAAACTTAGGGAATTAGTTAACTTGCTAATTTACGGTTAAAGGCTGATGGAATGGAATGTGATTTTGGGTTTATCGTGAACCGTGTTTTAAATGACATTGGTTCTTTAACACAATTAAAGGCAGGATATGATTTCCCAAGTTAAACAATCGTTAATATTGATTTTTAGGAAGATTAAAACTAAATGGAGTTTTAATGCATCTTTAATTAGATTGAAATGATATCCAAAGGAAGATTAAAGAATAAATTTAAAGAATTTATCTTTGATAAAATTAATGGGAACCTTTCCCGAAGTATAAGAATATTTGAATAAAGGAATATTCTGGATTGGAATGAGGCGTATGTTGTGTTTTTATAGCACTTGTTTATTGTATACGCGAGTTATTCAGAAAGACCGGGTTTATCCCATTCTAAATAACTGATTTGATGATATGTCGAGGATGAAGATGGTGGTTGAAGACCGGAGGTCTTCACATCATTTGGATGATTACTAATGTCTTGATTGGGCTGTGCACCCAAGACGAGGTAATAAGTGTTGATCATCCAGATGTAATTGGAGATCGACGGATATGCGAGGGTGATCGTCGCTAATCTATGAATCAGAAAAGCGCGACATTTAAATTAAATTCTGCAAGCGTACAGGTGTGTAGCATACAGGTCGAACACAGGGAGGTAAATTAAAATCAAATTATTTATCTAATCTCTTGGGCGAGTTAGACGAAGCCTGGAGATTTTGTTGAAATAAAAACAAATTGAAATTGCGAACTTAGGATTATCGTTGAATCTAATCAACGATTAATCACTAAAGAAAGTAAATTGCAAAACAAGAACAACAATGCAGAAAATAAAAGTACAGAATAAGAAGAATCAACAAAAATAAAATAAAATTAGGATTGTCGTTGAAACTAATCAAACGACTAATCACTAATGAAACAAATGTAAAATACAACTAGTACTCTACCGAATCTAATCGGGTAGATGACACTAGTTGCTAAAAAAATACTAGAAAATAAAAGAAGAAGAAGAATTTTTATTAGAGTAATGGAATACAGAAAATGAGATGGTGGCTACAATGACATTACAAGGGTATTTATAGGATAGATAGCCAAACCCTAACCCTAATTACAAATGATAGATGGGCCTTAGGGAATTCACCAAAAAGAGTTTACAATGAGAATCTCAAATGGCCCTTAGTTAAATCTATTAAATCTTTGGCCTTTCTTCTTTTCCTCTTGGTTCTTTAACAAGCTTCCCTTGATTTGAGAAATTCTTGGTCTTTCTACCAATCATTTTCTTGTCCAACAGCAACTAGATGTGGCATCTTCATATGCAAATCTTCAAAATGTAAATAGATAGCAATTTGATCTCCATTTCTCTACTTTACTGGTTGCATGCGGGCTGGGTTAAAATAGCTGTAAAAGCAACAAAACACTACTCAAGTAATAGTTATTTATATACAAAAGATAAAATATAAGAGCATAAAATAAACACATTTCTATGTCAATCAAATACCCCCACACTTATCTTTTACTTGTCCTCGAGTAAAACAAAAATTAAAAACTAACTAGATAGGTCGCACTTTCGAAGGAAACACGATTGCATTGAGCGTATGCAACAAGCCGTTAAACCTCTAGGTGTCCCTAGTAGGACGAGTGGTGTCTCGTGAGGGTTTTCAGCGGATACTACCCACAAAATCCAAATGCAGTATGCTATAATTCTAATGAAACTACATGAATGCAATGGACATATGCAAAATAAAAACAAACATGAAAACAAGACTTGTTTCTGAAGTGGTACAACAAATTAAGTTAACAGTTTCTGATCAGTTGATTCTATTTTAGATACCTCAACTTGTCACAAATTTTCAATATAAATCAAGTTTTCAAATGTTAAATTCCAGTTTGGCCAATTAGTTCGGTCGATAACATAGTGCAGCCATGAAATAAATTCTTAGTTTGCTTGGCACAGTTTGCAAAGTGGTATTCTAATTTTCTCATGTATGGCTAGTCAAATCAATAAGGTCAAGAAGTGTTTGGGCATCATCGCATATTCTTTATTCTATGAAATTTTAAAATTTATGATTAAGTACATACACCTAACTTAGAAGACCAAGGTTTACCACCCATGCACTGCCTCGCGGACTAACGGAGAGTAGGTAAAGAGCTTGGCAGATTGTGCAGGCCAACTTTGACTTTGTCAACAACGTGTCAGTAATCCTTAGGTGTCCAATCTCATAAAATGAGACCAAGATATTCCAACGCTGACTTTGTCAACAACATGTCGGATAGAGCTTGGCGGGTTTGCACACCAACGCTTGATATACAAGCAATGTTGGATACCCTTGGATTATTATTATTATTATTGAAAATATAAGCACAAAAGAGAGTTATGCGAATTCAGCTTAACACAACTTAGTTTTAAAGATTTGAAAAGCCAATATAAGTATTTTAAGTCCTCCACTTATTTAAACAAAGTATACAATATAGAATAGATTTCATGGGCATCACCTAAGAATCTCCCTATGTACCGGTTACACTATTATCCCTCAAAATTAAACTTTTCATTATATTTCAAATTCGAATTTAGCTGAGAGAGAAAAATACTATCAACTGGCTAAAAATTGTAAACTTATTTTGTTGTATCAATTGAAAATGAGTCGTATTTCAAAAAAAAAATGGCATGTTATTACAGTCTAAAATGCATGATGGTCCTATTTAAATGATGAAAATGAAAAGAAAGAAAAATAAAGGAAAAAAAATGAAAATGAGTGAAATGCAGACTCCCCTCCACACTAGAACTGAACAGTGTCCACACTGTAATTTTTTTCTAAATTTGAAAGATCGCACCCAAAGGTGAATGAGATGCAAAATTATTTAAAGAATGAAATGGAGTTTAGCCACTATATGCGAATGAAAATCATATGTACAATGATATATGTGTTTACGATGCATGCGATGCAAAGAATTCCACCAACTTTTACCCCCACACTTGGTTCCAGCCCTATGAGTCAAACTCCCATTATGTCTAGGCATGTTTTCTAATAAGAAAAGGTTCTTGAAAACCAACTCATCTTTATACCTCGATTTGTAGTCCAGGAGATAAATATCTAGGGTCGTCCTAACCTGAAGTTTTTCAACCAAGCCAGCATTCCAAAAGTAATACATGTATTCAACAAATTTGTCAGTGTAATTTTTCAAAAATTTGTGATCGTATATAAATTTAGTGAAATTTGAAATCTGAGTGCTGTTCAAGAGTATGTGATCACATTTCTCGTCATTAATTGACAACATATTTTCGACACAGACAATTCCAAGTTCGTTTGAAATTTTCTCAAAGTTAAAATTTTCGAACTCGTGACGTGAATCTACTTCATCCTCATTTGGCAACGCATCCTCGTACAATCCGAAAAATTCATGTTCATTAAAATCCATTTCCAAATTTGAATTGAAAAATTCAACATTTTTATTCTGTTCAATTTCTAGAATTTCAAATTTCTCACAGCCCGGAAGAGGAAGATCAAAATCCAAGCTTAAGTCTTTTTTCTGAAAAGAGTTGAAGTCCAAATCATTTGTTGAATTTTGAAAAACTTCATCAAGATGATTATTCTCAATTTCCAAAGTCATTATTTGGAAATTTTCAATGTCAGTAGAAATTGGATTATTTTCTGATTCAAGGCTTGTTTGAATTTGATTTTCTTTCTCTCGTTGTTCTTTATAAGATGCCATTAAACAAAGAAGTTCATCCTTCTTTTTATTAGCCTTTCTGCCCTCTCATCAAAATGACATTCTTCAGAATCGTTAATTTGAGAGCTCTCGTTTTGGATTTCTTGATTCTCAAATTTTTTTGAATTTTCAGAAAGATGATAATGATGTTGGAAATCATTTTGATTTTGAAAATTAGGTTCGTAATCAAAACTATCGAAATTCGAGGGAAAATTGCAATTTTGGTCATGCTCAAGATGTGGATATGGGTTGTAATTTTGAAAATTATGATCGATTTGAAAATCATTTTCAAAATTATTGTCGAATTGGTTTCCAAACCCATATTGGTGTGGATCAAAGCTATATTGGAATTCAAAACTATTTTGATACGGATGTGGCCCATAATCGAAACTATTGAAATTTGAATTGAAATCGTCATTTCGATTATAATCATGGTTTTGAAAATGTTGGTCATTTTGAAAACACTGAAAATTGTTGACATTGGTTTCACCGAATTTTGGGAAATCTTGCTTCATGAGTTGTATTTCATATTCATACTCTTCAAGAGGACGTCTACTTCGATTATTATCCCACAATTCTCTCAAGGATTTTTTTGAATCAGACATTTGAAATGAAATCAAGGCAAGACAGAAATTATTCTCAGTTCAAAATAGTATAAAATACTAAGTTGTGCTCTATTAATTAACTGACTCAATTAGAAGGGGGAAGAGGGTCTTATGGCCGTTCACGTATAGTATAAATACTAAGGGATACAACCAATGTTTTACGGGTAGTATGCAACCTCTTTTGCTAATAGTTCAATAAATTGAACTACTATATATCCGCGATCTAATTATACGAAACAGTCAACTTCACAAAACACCACTTTTCAATTATATTATTTTGCAACGTCTAATTTATTGTTGAAAACAATGAGAGTGATGACAGTAGTTATGGAAATTTCAACTCACAACAATCAGACAGAATAATTGCAGAAATTAAAAATTGTACATAGCAAGCCGCTGCCCCTGCAGAAGATTTTTACAAGCAATTTCTATATTTTCAAAGCAGCTTCAGCACCTGTAGAGTTTAGAAAAATATTACCGTGAGGTATGGCTGTCCGTCCAGAAAAGTTGAGAAGCTAGTAATTCAAGTCCACCTGTTTGCAAATCGCTTGACTCTTGAGATTCCCGTTTGATGCTCGAATTCAGTTATTGCTTTTGGTCCTTGTTTGAACGCTTGAATCATTTTTTTTGTTTATATATAATACGCCAAACCAAATAAGGAATCGAACCCAAAAAGAAATCAGAACAAGTGGATTCCAAAACTATAAACAAATCATGCTTTCCTTTTTTTTGTCAAGGCAGTCCACGAACAAGACTTCTTTCCTTTAAGCCACAAAAATTAGGTATCCATCAATATAAAGCAGTAAGTGGCAACAAAAACAATACGCCCCTCTTTTAAGCAATAAAATCTCATGCCTCGAAAAACAATTCACGCACTACCAATTTATTTATTTTCGTGATAACAACCCAAACTGACGTCTCAACCCACACCAGAAACACACGCACATAATCTCCTTCTATTTGAAATCACGAAACCCTCAAACCCAAACAAAATAATAAAGAAAAAAAAAACGCACCCCCAAAGTCTGCTCAGAAACCAAAACACAGTCCTAAATCTTTTTCCTTCTTTTTGTTTTTTTTTCAAAAATACTTTCCTTATTGAGAATTGGTGCAAATTAGGAATCGGATATTGGATTAGCCATTGCCATTATGAGGATCAGGAAGTCGTTGTTGCTTTATCGCTAATAGGGTTAGGGCACGAATCGGGTTCGAAGTTCTCGAGTTGGTTTGTGATTTCGAAATTGGTGATATGGTGGTCGGCCGGAGTGTCTTTGGATTTCGATTGCAGGTGAATTGAGGTTTTTGATTCGGTGGAAGATTTGAAACGGGTTGTTTGCTGCGGAGTGGGGATTAAGGAAGCTGGTGCGTTGGTTGAGGGTGCTGTTGCATGAATTTGGGTTTTGGAAGGTATTTGATTACAGGTTTGTTCGAAGGGAATTTTTGCGAGTTTGGTGCTGTTTGGGTTTCAGGCCTGGTGCGACGCAAGGCTGATGGATTGGAGGTGATGAAGTTATTTATTTATTTATTTTTATTTTTTTCTTTGTTCTTGTTGATGGATGAGGGAGTATGGAGGTGCTGTTGTTTTGGTGCAGCAAACGTTTGTCTTCGAATTGGTGATTATCAGGAAGTTGCGATGGTTTTCAACCAATCAGGAAGATTTGAATTGAATTGAACTTTGGGTAGGAGTTGATGGCGTGGTGATGTTCAAAGTGGGTTTGGTGCAGTGGACAAGGTAGGAGAATGGCAGAAAACGATGTAGGACTCGGAATTTGCAGAAGATAAGGTGAGTTCGGTGAACTTGGTATTGAGGCTGTGTGCGTGAATGATGAAGTTGGCGAGGGATGGTTTTTCAGTGGGGCTGAAGTGGTAGTATTGGAGGGAATTCAGATGGGTTTGTTTCAAGTGGACATGGCGACTGTTTGCAAGGTGTTACTGTAATGGTGGAGAAGATTGTTTGTGGGTGGCAAGGTGAAGGAGCGATTAGAATTGATGAGGATGGAGATGGTCTTGCTGGGTGGATTTGTTGGTGCGTGAGTGAACAGTGGTGAAGTCGATGCTGGGTTTTGATGAAGGATTGATGAGGGGTACGGTTGTGAAGTAGATTGAGATTAGAAGATGTAGATGAGGACTTGAAGTATTTGTAAAAAGGAAGGGGATTTTTTTATTTTTTTAAAAAAATGGAAAGAATTTGAAAGATGGAAAGTGATACAGGGAAAAAAAAAATTTTTAAAAAGGAAAGCAATGAGAGGAAATAGCAACCAACTTAAAGATGTGAAAACTAAAAACGTGATTGCAAAATGGAAAGAAATTTGGGTAATGGAATTATTCAGCAACAACGAGAAAATTCAGAAAGAAATTTGTTTTTTTAAACAAAATAAAACAAAACTAACACTAATCAGAATTTAAATAAACAATAAAATTTAATTATTTCCTCCCCGGCAACGGCGCCAAAAACTTGATCGTCGCTAATCTATGAATCAGAAAAGCGCGACATTTAAATTAAATTCTGTAAGCGTACAGGTGTGTAGCATACAGGTCGAACACAGGGAGGTAAATTAAAATCAAATTATTTATCTAATCTCTTGGGCGAGTTAGACGAAGCCTGGAGATTTTGTTGAAATAAAAACAAATTGATATTGCGAACTTAGGATTATCGTTGAATCTAATCAACGATTAATCACTAAAGAAAGTAAATTGCAAAACAAGAACAACAATGCAGAAAATAAAAGTACAGAATAAGAAGAATCAACAAAAATAAAATAAAATTAGGATTGTCGTTGAAACTAATCAAACGACTAATCACTAATGAAACAAATGTAAAATACAACTAGTACTCTACCGAATCTAATCGGGTAGATGACACTAGTTGCTAAAAAAAATACTAGAAAATAAAACAAGAAGAAGAATTTTTATTAGAGTAATGGAATACAGAAAATGAGATGGTGGCTACAATGACATTACAAGGGTATTTATAGGATAGATAGCCAAACCCTAACCCTAATTACAAATGATAGATGGGCCTTAGGGAATACACCAAAAGAGTTTACAATGAGAATCTCAAATGGCCCTTAGTTAAATCTATTAAATCTTTGGCCATTCTTCTTTTCCTCTTGGTTCTTTAACAAGCTTCCCTTTATTTGAGAAATTCTTGGTCTTTCTACCAATCATTTTCTTGTCCAACGGCAACTAGATGTGGCATCTTCATATGCAAATCTTCAAAATGTAAATAGATAGCAATTTGATCTCCATTTCTCTACTTTACTGGTTGCATGCGGGCTGGGTTGGAATATCTGTAAAAGCAACAAAACAATACCCAAGTAATAGTTATTTATATACAAAAGATAAAATATAAGAGTATAAAATAAACACATTTCTATGTCAATCAGAGGGCCTCTCCCATGTATTGGACATATGGAGGAGGAATAAGGTGCCTCCGGTTTCGTTCAGACCCAGAACGAACTTGTAAATGGATGTGTGTCTGACATCGGATTTCATTCTGTGTTATTGATATACATCGGTTGCATAGCGTGCATGCTGAGATGCAAATAATCAGGGCTTCTGTTGAAAAGCAGAGTCTTGTGATTGATGATCAAAGCACGGCTTTAATATAGCGTAGCTTTGTGTGGCGTTAATTCGCGAGCCTCACACCCCGGTGTGAACCAGAAACGGGAGAGGACCGCAGGGAGGGCATGCGTTTCCTTCTAGCTAGGAGTGGTGTCAATGGTTTTACACGCCCTGGCATTTTACTTATGTGGATGATGGATAGCGAGGCGCCTCGGTTATATCGGTCAATCCAGGGCCGATGGAGTCATTTGGCTCATTTACGCCCCATAGGGTGGGGAAATGCAGTGTTCAGGCATTTTAATCCACTTCGTGTGGACCGGCCCTGAAGATCCAAGGGTCGATGCGTTCTGATCCTGAGACATGGGCTAGATTGTCTTGAAGCGGTAAGGACGATCCCTTGCCTTGGTTCACATATGGAAATCCAACTCCCAATACATGACAATTGCGGTTTTGACTGTAGAGCCTAGTATTGGCGACATTATATATGGTGCCCATGTCGTCTAGGACTGATACATTTATATTTGAAGTTGTTTTATACAATATGCACTTATAGTAGTATCAAATGATTTGTTTTGAACGTACCAAGCATGTTTGGCTAGTGTAAGGGAAAACCCTATCCCCCGGCTTGCGTTGCATTGTGTAATAGGACCTGGGTCTTATAATGGCTTCACTTTTTCAAAAAGCAATGCGCTGTTTTGTTATATGCACCGGTATTCTTGGGAGGAAACCCGTTCTGTGTTATACAGTGTGGTCCCTTGATATATCTGATTTAAAGTAAAGTTTTAAATAACTGTTTTGGTTCTCACACCGGTCACAGGACTGACCTGGAGTTTATTGTTTTAACCTAAAATCTGGGTGCCTCTATTTTCCACACGGGCAGCTAGTAGTTTTGGTTTTGCAGATTTATATTCACAAGATCCTGATTTACAGCTGAAGCGATATTCGGAAAGCTTTGTATCCGTGTATTATTTCTAGTTGTGTTTTGTATTGTTTTCCGCTGCTATGTATTTAAATGTAATTTAAATCTTTGATACTGATCAAATGTATATGATTTATTCATACTCTATTATATTCTTGTATTCTGATGGAATTGTTGTAATACGTAATGAAATGTTCTTCTGTTTGTGTTGTGATTCATCTTATCCTCGAAGCAATCCGAGCTTTTCTTCACGGGGAAGTTCGGGTCATTTCATTTTGGTAACAGAGCTTTGGTTTACAGAGCTCGGAGAACAAGACAGAACGAATGAAAGAATTCATCAGAGATTGGATTAGTAATATCCAATAAGAATGGCTCATTAGAGATAGGATCAGTGGTATCCTAGAACGAGTCGAAAGAGAGTTATTTTTAAGATAAAAAAATGAAAACCAATTTTGTTTTGAAAATTTAAATCAATCATACGCATTTGAATATTTTATTTTAAATTGATTTGGACAATCAAGTATATAAAGATTTTGCGTATTCTGATCCATGTATATCTGAAGTTTTAATATACTGGATGGATACAGAATTACACTCTAGTCGCCCGGGGATGATTCTGATGATTTATATATCATCATCAAAATTTATGTTCGAGTGACAATAGTGGGATACCTATATGTTTCCATTAGACCGGTGTGAGAACCAAAACTAGATAGGGCTTATTGTTGTGATTTGGCATCAAAAATATGATTTTTGGACGATGTATCAAAGTTATGAATTTGAAAAGCTAATCAACTAATTGATTGATGATTGTGTTGTGTGATTATTTATTTGAATCAACATGTGAAAGAAAGGTAAATTTTGGCCAAATTGAGTCAAATATTGGACTGAATTTGAAATTTTCTTGAAATTTGCATATATGTACATGTATATACATTGAACAGGTCATTGCAAAGAGGCTAGAGCAAAGGAATAAAGTTGTTTGCCTGACAAATAGGTACATGTTTATTGTATTTCTTGGGGTTTTTAATGATTTTATGAGCCGATTGGCTAGCCGCTTGGCTGTTTCTTTTTCTTTTTGGATTGGAGAGGCCTGTATGACAATTTCGGGATTTTACCAATGCTTCCGTACAAAGGAGGTTATGGCGAAAATTTAGGGTGTTAGCCAAATTTTTGAAAAATCTGAAAAGTTCTTAGAAACTGAAAAGTTGAAGAATTTAAGCCATAATGAAAATAATGAAAGTTGAGTTGATTAATTAAACAACTTTCAACTCCATTCCTTTTCGAGGACGAAAAGATTTTAAGTGGGGGAGATTGTAACAACCCGGAAAATCCAAACCAATTTAAAATTTTTATTTTGGCTATTTTAATGAATTTTGGGATATTTAAAATGAATTATTTTAAATAATTACGACGAGAAATTTATTTTGAATAGAATTTGAACATATATATTTATTTGAATTGACGTTAGAATATAAATATTTTTTTTAATTGTAAAAGGAATTGGAAATGGCGCGGTAGTTTGAAATTTCGATTTCAAATTTCAAATGAATGCATAGGATTCAAAATAAACCGGATTTTAGCGAAACCAAAAATATTAGAATCTACTTAGAAATATCTTGCAACGAATCCGAAAAAGTCAAATTTCATAGCGGGAATAAAAAGTTATGCCCAGTTGAAAATTCAGAATAGTCACTATGGAAATATAGTGCTTAAAAAATGGAAATTTTGCAAATGACCTCTGTTTTTGATAAAACCACTTTTGTTGGATCCGGGATGTCAAGTTATTGCTAGATTCCAAAATTATTAATTTTCTAAATCAATATGTGAGCGTGGTGAAAGAAAACGTGTTTTACCAGTTTCAGTCAATTTGGATCGACTAGAAAATGGCCATTTTTCAAACGGTCTCCAAATTTGACGAAATTAGTTTTGTTAGGACCGCATCGCCAATACGAAGCTAGAAATAATATTTTTTTGGAAATTTTAGGGTTCGTGTGTGGCCCCGGTAAATTAAAATGTGTGTTCAAAATTCAATATATAGATTTATCTTTTGATTTTGATGGAAACCGATCGAAACAACCAAACTGGCTTACGATACATATCATATTGAGTTAAGAATGGGGGTAATTAGTTATGGACGACAGTCGGTGAGTCTCGTTTGGAGGTAGAAATAAAAAGTTACTTTTTGAAATTAAAAATAATAAAATATATATTAAATAATTCACTCCCTCTCTCCCTTATCCCTCAGTCACCCCACCCCCCGCGGTCATTTACTCAAAATCGAAAAGAAAAAAAGGGGGGAGATCGCGCCCCCCAGCGCCGCCTTGGGCGCGCCTCTACCGGCGGAACCCGTCCTTGCGTTGCTTCTCCTTCTCTCCTCCCTCCCTCTCGCGCAATCTCCCCTCGAACCCCACAAACCCTAGCTCCGCGAGGAACCACCCATCGTCGCCCCTATGGCCCGCCTCTGACCCAAAACCGCCTGCCGCGGCCTCCACCTATCTTCCCCGACCTCTGACGCCGCAGGTGGACCCCTCTCCTCCTTTATAGACGAATTATAAATCGAAATAAGGTGAGTTTCTATTTGTTTACATTTATTTTTATTTTCTTTTCAGTTTTTAGAGGTAATAATCTTTGAAAATATATATGCGATCTATATGTATAAAGAGGTGAATTTATTCTCAGTTTAAAGTTATAAAAATATGATTTTTACATTGTAGAAGTCATAAAAATATGATTTTTATATTGAAGAAGTTATAAAAATATGATTTTTATATTGTAGAAATATTAAAAATGTGATTTTTTTTATATTGTAGAGATGATAAAAATATGATTTTTATAGAGAAGACCGATTTATAAAAATATGATTTTTGAATGCATAACAACAATATAAAGAAGAGATTTTTATGTACATAACAACGGTATAAAGATGTATTTTCATATATATAATAACGAGATAAAAATATGATTTTGATATATGTATGATAATAAAAATTCTATATATATATATATATATAGATTAGAAATAAAAATATATCATTATATACAAAGTAGCATTATAAAAACATAAATTTTATAGTGAAGTAGCGATGTAAAAATATGATTCTTATATACAAAACTGAATAATAAAAATATGATTTTTATTAGGAACAACATGAAAAGGGATGCATTGGAATTTCGAACAAATTCAAACAGTTCAGAAAGAAAGAATGGAGGAGTGGAACCCAAAGGTGATAACTTCTCACTTTGATTTTATTTTCTAGTTAAAATGTATACTAGGATGCAGACGGTGCTTAGCAGCACCCGACACCCGTTGTCCACAGACCATTGACGACTTGTTTGTTTGTTTGGTTATGTTGTGAAAATTGATTGTGTGATGTGGAATGGAATAAAATATTTTATAGTTGAAAATATTTTATAGTTAAAAATATAATTTTTAACATGTATGAATAAAATAAATATTCGTAAACAAATCAGACGATTTGTTTATGTACATACATTTGATTGATATTGACTAGGACGATAAATTTTACACATCGCCCAACTGCACAAATAAAACCTGCGTTTGATTGTTTGAAATCCCATACGGGTATTGGGATGATATTGGACATATACTAATCCCAATAGTTAGTTATATGTCAATCGATTGGTTGACAAGCTGTGTGAGCGTTGAATATTTATATTTGATGCTTATGCAGTATAGAATGCACTCTGCATGATGGTTAACTGTGTTTTATTGTTGTTATATACATGTGTGTATGAAATCCATATAAATCAAATTATATGGTAATTGACTGTGTCTGATTCCAGTTCAGAAAGAATGAATATTTTAAAATAATGATTATTTTAAAGTAACGAATATTTTAAAGCAATATTCAACAAAAGATCAAAATTTGATTTTGATGTCCGATTTGGGATGGACACGAATATATTTAAATAAATGAAGCCGTGTTGATTAGATTAACGTCATTTTGACACAAACGATATTTATATCGATTTTATTCATTTTTATAATGAATATCGAAAAGGAATTGATTTCAAATTATAATGTTTTGAAAATATTATCATTTATATATCGATGATATGGAATATTCAATTTTGATTTGAAATTGAGTATGAAGTTAAAATCGTTTTGAAAATGAATTTAAAATGATTTATAAAATACGTTTTAAAAGGAAATCGACGAAATATACATTATATATATAATATAATGGCCTGAATAGAATGCGCCGCGGCAGTTTGTGAATTTTGACCATTGGCGAACGGACATTACGGGAGATCTGACCGTCGGATTCTCCTAAAACTAGAACCATTGGGTTAGTATCGAAAAGAGTTTTCTAAGAAGGTGAGAGATTCGAAATCTAATGGTTGGATTTGGAAATATGTCCAAATCAAATTTGGAAAAGGTCGCTGCAAGTGCAGTTCGATGGCCGTTTATGGGAATCGACTGTACGTGCCTTGATAAAATTATTAAAAACATCAATAATTAGTGTAAAATCATAGGAAATGTTTCGGAAAGAATTGGGGTGAAAAATCTCATATTTGAAAAGATAAAAATATATTTTTATCAAAATAAACCAGTTTTGAACTAGAATTATAATCCAATTATTTTTAAATAAATAAATTGGATTTGTAATGGTTTTAAAAATAACCAGAATTTCCAATATATAAATTGGAAATGGATTTGAATCGAAATTGTCATCGGAATATTTCGATGTTGGATTTCGTGATTATACAGACATTGTTATGGAGATTTGAAAGATATATATATATATATATCGTTATTTCCAATACGATATTTGTTGATTTCAGAATTTGATATTGAATATAAGCCGATATATTTTCTATTCAGAGCCTTGTATTTAATATCAAATTGGATTTTGGGTTTGTCGTGAATGGTATCTTTAATAATACTGTCCTTAAACCCAATGGAGTTAAGAAAATTAGAAACTGACTGGAGATTGGTTGAGCAGTTTCCTGGGTATTGATCCGATGTTGGTTTCGGCCTTCGGGGTTAACACTTAGGGAATTGTTCTCTTACTAATTTACGGTTAGAGACTGATGGAATGTGAATTGGGATTGTTGTGAACTATGCTTTAGCAACATTCGTTCTTTAACCCGATTTACAGTGAAATGGGATTTGGAATTTATAAGTCTTTTGTTAAGATTTAAGGGAGATTTTCCAAAGTAAAGTTTTCCAATTTAACATATTAAATTGGAATTGAATGGAATTCGATTTGGTAATAATGGAAGTAAGCTTTTGTAGAGGAAGATGGTTAATATATATGGAATTTAAATGACCTTTATCGGTATTCCATTAGTATTATCGGTTGGATATGGAAGTTTATATCGATTTGTTTTCCATGAAGATTCCATTGTTAATGGAATGTGATTTTGGGTTGTCGTGAATGGTATCTTTAATAATACTGTTCTTAGACCGAATGGATTTTTGAAAATCGGAAACTAACTGGAGATTAATTAAGTTGAATGGTTTCCTGGGTACTGATCTGCTGTTGGTTTCGGCCTTCGGGGTTAAAACATAGGGAATTTGTTCACTTTCTAATTTACGGTTAAAGGCTGATGGAATGGAATGTGATTTTGGGTTTACCGTGAACCGTGTTTTAAATGACATTGCTCTTTAACCCAGTTAAAGGCAGGATATGATTTCTCAAGTAAAACCATCGTTAATATTGATTTTTGGGAAGAATAAAACCAAGTGGAGTTTTAATGCATCTTTAATTAGATTGAAATGATATCCAAAGGAAGATTAAAGAATAAATTAAAAGAATTTATCTTTGATAAAATTAATGGGAACTTTTCCCAAAGTATAAGAATATTTGAATAAAGGAATATTCTAGATTGGAATGAGACGTATGTTGTGTTTTTGTAGCACTTGTTTATTGTATACGTGAGTTATTCAGAAAGACCGGGTTTATCCCATTCTGAATAATTGATTCGATGATATGTCGAGGATGATGACGGTGGTTGAAGACCGGAGGTCTTCACATCATTTGGATGATTACTGATGTCTTGATTGGGCTGTACACCCAAGACGAGGTAATAAGTGGTGATTGTCCAGACGTACTTGGAGATCAACGGATATGCGAGGGCCTCTCCCCTGTATTGGACATATGGGGGAGGAATAAGGTGCCTTCGGTTTTGTTCAGACCCAGAACGAACTTGTAAATGGATGTGTGTCTGACATCGGATTTCATTCCACGTGATTGATAGATATCAGTTGCATAGCGTGAATTGCCTGTGTGGCATGCTGACATGCAAATGATCAGGGCATCTGTTGAAAAGCAGAGTCTTGTGGTTAATGATCAAAGCACGGGTTTAATATAGCGTAGCTTTGTATGGTGTTAATTCGCGAGCCTCACACCCCGGTGTGAACCAGAAACAGGAGAGGACTGCAGGGAGGGCATGCGTTTCCTTCTAGCTAGTAGTGGTATCAGTGGTTTTACACGCCTTGGCATTTTACTTATGTGGATGATGGATAGCGAGGCACCTCGGTTATATCGGTCGATCCGGGGTCAATGGAGTCATTTGGCTCATTTACGCCCCATAGGGCGGGGGAAACGCCTTGTTCAGGCATTTTAATTCACTCTTTGTGGACCGGCCCTAAAGATCCAAGGGTCGATGTGTTTTGATCCTGAGACATAGGCTAGATTGTCTCGAAGCGGTAAGGACGATCCCTTGACTTGGTTCACAGATGGAAATCCAACTCCCATTACGTGACAGTTGCGGTTTTGATTTTAGAGCCTAGTGTTGGCAGCATGATATATGGTACCCATGTCGTCTAGGATTGATACATTTATATTTGAAGTTGTTTTATACACTATGCACTTATAGTAGTATCAAATGATTTGTTTTAAACATACCAAGCATGTTTGGCTATTATAAGGGAAAATCCTATCCTCCGGCTTGTGTTGCATTGTGTGATAGGACCTGGGTCTTATAATAGCTTCATTTTTCCAAAAAGCATTGCACTGTTTTGTTATATGCACTGGTATTCTTGGGAGAAAACCCGTTCAGTGTTATACGGCGTGGTTCCTTGATATGTCTGGTTTAAATTAAAGTTTTAAATAACTGTTTTAGTTCTCACACCAGCCACATGACTGACTTGGAGTTTATTGTTTTAACCTAAACTCTGGATGCCCCTATTTTCCGTATGGGCAGCTAGTAGTTTTGGTTTTGCAGATTAATATTCATAGGATCCTGATTTACAGCTGAAGCGATATTCAGAAAGCTCTGTATCCATGTATTACTTCCAGTTGTCTTTTGTATTGTTTTCCGCTGCTATGTATTTAAATGTAATTTAAATCTCGGATATTGATCAAATGTATATGATTTATTCATACTCTATTATATTCTTGTATTCTGATGTAATTATTGTAATAAGCAATGAAATGTTCTTTTGTTTGTGTTGTGATTCGTCTTGTCCTCAACGGAATCCGGGCTTTCCTTCACGGGGAAGTTCAGGTCATCTCATTGAGAATGAATATGGAGTATTCCATACAATTATCTACATATTCTTCAGTATTTCTATTTAGTCCACTTGTGCGTTCAATCAGTTGTACGTCAAATTCTAAAAGTTATGATGTATGCAACTATAATATATAGGGTGCAATTTACATAAGGATTAGAAAATTAATATAGGTATGTCTGTTTAGTCCATTAATTTCATAAGTTGAAACCATTTTATACATACACGTTAAAACTACATATACCACTTTCTTTTATCAAATTTTGGTGTGCTATCTTTATATCTTTCCAATTAGTGAATGAGTTTTTAAATAGAGGTCGTATAAGAGGAAAAGGATCAATAAATCTCTCCAAATGAAATAAAATATCTTTTTTCTTGAGGATAACTAGACATTACTCATTACATTTTTATTCATACTAACTAAGATGCGCATTTTTTTAGAAGTTAATTTCATTTCTTTTGCTACTTATTTGCAAGTATCCTTCATCTCATTTTACGTGGGCCATGAGCGTTAGTGATTAGAAAATAAAATTTAAAAATTTCATGCTTCTTTATCTTTGAAAATCTTAACTATTATTTACATACAGATTGAAGTATACATCTGAGTTACCCCATGTAAAAGTTTGCATAGAGGTACTTGGACTTCAGAATGGTATGCTAAATGACGATGGAGTTCATCTTACCCCCTAGAATTTTTTCTTGAAATTTGATATTTGATTATTACAAAATAATACTTATTTTAATCATATATTTTTTATGTACTGTAATGTTGCTCTATAGTGGACATTAACCCAACAGATTAACGTTAAAAGATTAATGATATAAAAGAATTTTTTACGTGTGGACATAAAAAATTAATAATATTGGATGGCTACATTTTTATATGGAAAGCAATTATAACTCAAAAAGGATATCATTCTCATAGGTAAGATAATCATCTAGGCAATCCCTTTAATTTCATATATGACATTCAGTTGTCCTTTATGGTCTAACTTTTTATTTTTTATTTTTCTTAACACGGTTAATGGATGTGGAAAAGTGTGAAATTTCACAATGTTACTTATCAAATACATTATCTTAATCTGGTACCACATAATTTGAGCATTAATGTTCATTCCTAAGCCTACCTAGTATAGCTAAGGGTTCTTTATAGATTTACTTAAACTTTTAAATATCCACTCTAACATCCTACAAATTCTAACCATTTAAGTTGTTCAATTAAATTAAATTATTGAATTTAAAACGGTTTTTAAATAAAATTATGATGTTATTAACGAAATTTATCAAATTCCGCTGAAAGACTGATTGAAAATAATGTTATATTCTAGATGAAAAAATTCTGAAAACATACTTGTACATATATATATATATGTATATATATATGCATATATATAATGTGTATATATATATGTATATATATATTCCTTTATTATTCCTTTCCCTTTTTGTTTCTTGTTATTTTTTTCAAAAAAACAAACAATCTCCATGCATATATATTTTTTTCTACTATTTTACATACTGCTGTTTACATTCAGAAAAGAAAAGAATGACGAATAAAAAAAACTATAAAACTATCAATATTATCTATGCATATTTTTAGCCAGTTTCTCTACTTTTTTTTGTTTGTCCATTGAATAGGTTTCTTAAATTCTGAAATTTTAATATTATGTGTTTTGAAATTTGAAAAGACACAAACTTTCTAACAATTAGCATTAAATAATGAATCATATATGAATTAATTTCCATTTTTTTGTCTTTCCTTATGTAAATTTCTTTTGAATTTTGAGTAAGAAATAAATGTTGATTAGATTAATACCTCATACCTAGTCAGATGATTTATTTCCTTTTTAACCTACTACATGTAAAGAGATGCGTTAGAAAAATAAATCACATTCGTCGCCTGCTTTCTCTCCCTATCTTCTCTTATTTCTTTTTAGAAGGGTGAAATTATGTAGTCATCTCCTCCCTTTCCCTCTCCAATTTCACGACCGCTTCTTCTTCCCTAAAATTCACACTCTTCAAACAAATTCATACAAGCATACATTCTCTCTTCTTCTTTTATTCCTTCTACTTGAAACAACTCAAAATTCCCTCACTTTCCCTTTTCTCTTAAAACCGGTCCTCTCCTCCTCCACTTCTCTATGTAAAAAGAGAAGAAAAATAAAGAAAAGAGAAAAAGTTCGATTTGGTTTGCTTTTGTTGCTATCTTTTATTGTCTACCTTGCATCTTATTGTATCCATTTTCAAATCCATGCAAGGTTAGTTTATCTCACTATTAATTTATTTCAAGTATTTTGACATCGATAGAAACTAAAATATAGTAGTCAATTTTCAATGTTGTTGGTTGCTTTATGGTTGCATTTTATTGTTGCCTCTTTATTGTCCAATTTCATGTTATCATTGTATCTTTGTTACGTTGTCAATGTTGATGTTCATCATGTTGTCTTGATATTTCTCATACCTTATTATGTAAATTGAAGTAAACATGTTGATATACTCATGTTGCCTTGTTGTATGAACCTAAAATACGATAGCATGGATGCTTGCTTTGTTTTATTAAAACATGTCATGCCTTGCTACGTTGCTTTGATTTCTAGTCAAAAAAGTTTGATGACCATGATTTCTAGACAATTTGGACACATATTCGAATGTTTAGAAACTACTTATACAAGTTAGGATTAACTGTTATATTTTAGTGTTTTATTGAAGTTGATTTACTTGAATAAAGTTAATCCTGACTCGAGAGTTTTTGTGTTTTGCATAAACGCCTATGTTAGACCGAGTATTGCAAGATATAGATTTCAGCTGACGAAGTTAGACAGCAATGAAGACTTTTGCTTTTGGTTAGGTTCAAAAATCTCAAATTTTTGGTAAATTTATTTATTTAAATTCCTCCGCTGTATAAACTTGTATAAAACTGATATTTTGTACAAAATGCTTCCGGTGTGAGATATTGTAGATTATTTATTCTGTGATTTCTGTGTTTGATTCTATTTAAACTTCATAAGTAAATAACAATTTGTCATTTTGAACGGTTCGAGTTGGTTTAATTATTGACTTTAATTGATAAAAAAGGAAGGTCGTTACAGCTGTTTATTGTAGTTTGATCTTCTCTTTGTTATATGCTGGTTTTCATATGGAATTTTATAAATGAACTACAAAGGAAGTGATGGAGAAATAAAATGCAAAACATTGTACTCGTTTTTTTAGTGAAATCACTAACTCTTTTACAAGAGAAGCCATGATTACCAAATTAGTTCAGTTATACTAAAGAAGTCGCAAACAATTTTAGGAATGATTTTTTTATTGACATTTTTCAATATGACATCTATATGAATGGCTTTGGGGTCTAGTCCGAATATTTAGATTGTCGATATGGAGAAGTTAGGATCAAATCTCATTGATATTAGTTTACCATGTTCAAAAACTAAAAATTAAAATTGGTTTAAATTTTTAATTAACAACTCATTAGGTTAATAATATAAAATGCTAACACTTAGTTCCTACAATAAAACTTTATCCTTTTTTTGAAGAATCAAATGTTCGTTTGATGAATATTTAATCAAATTGGTGCCCTGGTCCTTATTTCTTAGCTGGGGGTGAGTATGTTGGAAAATATTTTTTTATATTCCATCATCTTTTAACAAACACTCAGATAACAAACTGAAGAAATGTGTTTGAAAGCATGATACTTTAGCTTTATGTGGTAACTTTTGAAATATAATAAATGGTCTTATTCTATCTTATATTTGAAGAATATTTTGCAAGACGAGCGAGATTGACTGGTCTCTATCCTGATTTTGTTGTAGAAACAATAAAATAAATGTCTAATAATAGGTTATGAAGCAGAAACAAAGGCAACGAAACATCAAGGATAAAGACAAAGAGACAAGAAAGAATAAAATAAAAAAACGTGTAATTGAACCAGTAGGCGGCAAGGGTATTAGAAAATGCCGGAGCTACATTTAACAAACCTTTAACTATTTTATTATTTCACCACTTCTAGCCTTATTCTCAAAACACCTAAGATTTCTCTCCTTTCATATGATTTTAGCATACTTGTTAGTGCATAGCAACAATAGTATACATTTAATACCTTCCTTATTGTTGCCATGTTAATCATACCCCCACTTATTTGGTTGTTTCCAACACCAATTTAGAAACATACTTTTTCCAACATCCTATCCCAAATAGGAAGAAAACTTAAACGTGATAAATATATGTGCTTACGATCTTCATCAATGCTACAACAACTAACAAATTGCATAGGGATAGCCATGCCATAACTTTGCAACTTGGCTTTAGTCAGCAATGCACCCTTAACAACATTCCATGACATTAAGTTAACTTTAGCATGAGAATTTCTACTCAGAGCTCTAGTTGACCACTTACAGTTAGATTTTTTTCCCTTTGACAAGTGATTAGTTGATACACATTGCCAATGTAATGCTTATTCTCACCCTAAAGAAAAGCATTTTGGTCTTCATCAGGAGATAGTTGAAATAGAAAGGCACTCCAAAGCCCTCCGGTAATATGATTACTATTACATGGCAAAGAAACAACATTATCAGTTATGAACTCAAGAACCCTTGCATGCAAAAGTATACCAGATTGCTGCATTTTGTTAAAAGTGAGGAACTTTTCTAAGATAACGCCCTTGGCACTCCATAGATTAGTCCAGAATTTAGCTTTGCTATTGGCTCAAGTTGACATCCTAATCATAGGCTGAAAACTCTCTTATGTGAAGTCTCTTTCTCCATGACCAACTACTACTTTGAGGAGTAGACATAGTCCAAAAGTAATCCCTCTTTATCTTGTGTTTTCATAACCATCTAACCTATAGACATTCCTTTCTAGAAATTATGTTGTTAAAGTAAGAATTGATAGCAACCTCATCCATTTATGCAGGCTCAAAATACCCAAATCTCCCTTAGCCTTTGGACCCTCAACCAGCTTGAAGTAGCATGGCATCAACTTCTTACCATGAGTGGTGCCAGTCCAAAAAAACCTCAGCATTGTACTTCTTACCATCTTAAGAAGCTTGGTGGGAAGAATGTTGGTTCTTGCCAAAAAGACCATCACTGAAACTTACTGAGTTTGTAACGACTTGACTTTTCGACCGCTTCAAGCCGGTATTCTAACTAACTCACAACGTTAAAAATGATTGATTGTTATCACTTACATGGTTTAAACAAAATCAAACACAGAATCACAGAACAAAATAAACAATAATATTTTACAATGGAAGCATTTATTACAAAATCAGAGTTATACAAATTTTAATACAACGAAATTTAAATACATAGATTTAATTTAATAAATCACAGATAGACAAACCCAAAGAGAGCATCTTCACTACTCTTTAAGTGGCCGCAGTCTATAAATCTGCAACACTTCAATCTGACCCGAGCGTTTTATGGAAAGCACAAAACACTCCAGTCAGGATTAACTTTAATCAAGTAAGTCAACTTCAACAAAACACTAAAATAAAATAGTTAATCTTAACACATTATTATATTTGAGTATGTCGAACCCATGAAAAATACTGCCAAAATTTATTTGACAAAATCGAAATAACTAGGAACAGAGTGAATTACGCAACATATATATAAGTAAGCATCATATGTACTACAGATTTCCCTAGCAAAGTGAAATGTGCAAGCTTCAGGTTGGTATGAAAGGAAGCAAGCATGGAAAAACTGAGGAAATGAAATAGAGTACAACGCAAAATACTTATAAAAAATCAAGATACCAAAGTTCTTATATCCACTGTGATTTCAAATTTCAAAACAAAGTAAGCAGTGTGTTTCATAGTCTCAAAACACGATAGGGGACAGGGGTACATATATCAATCCTTGCATTCCAGGGAAATAAAAATGCTACATCCTAGTTTAATTACGTGTGCCCAGCATCAAAGAAGCTTAATGATCATAACATAGACCAAAGGCCCAACTATGGATAAACTGATTATAAAGTGCACAGGCCAGCCCATGTTTCAAATTTTACTAAGCATATTCTATGTATACACCGGTGTTGATACACCATATATACATATAGGCAAGTACGTACATACATACATATATATATATATATGTATATAAAGTAGCAATGTACGTGTCAAACATTAAGGCAATAGGTATGTGAGATTCATATGCCAGGTGGATGTATACACATTCGTGGTCAATATAAAAAAGACACAACATGTAACTAGGCATAGTTTAATGCATATATGCATGCACTCGTACATGTGTATACATATACATAATCAAAGTTCACAAGTACAAACATGGCGAAAGCAGGTCAAATATCAGTGCCAAAAAGGAACAGTGCTCAAAAGCACATAGTGTTAAGATACTAAACACAAAACAAGTCAGCCAAAAAGGCATGGAGAAATGTAATATGTTAACCATTTCAAATACTTAGGTCAAGGCAACGACAAGCAAAGAAAATGGTGAATAAGACTCAAGAGGTAGGCCAATTTCACGTGTAAAGCAATAAAAACAAATGTAACCTAATAGCATTGCCAATGTTATGTACAAACATCAAAGTAAACTACCCTTTATTTTTTTTGCTTACAAGCCAAACATTGGGGTATCAAACATATGTCCAGTTTTTTTAAAAGGAAACACGTGGGTATTTTAGTTTTAACGAGGCATCATGTGTTTAAGTTGGCACAAGAGGTTTCGTTTGCCAAGAATAATATATATATATATATATATATATATATATCAGTTCTCAACTTTATATGAAGCAACTTTAGAATAAGCATCAAGTGCACACTATACTTAGTATAACATGTTTCAAAACATAGCAGGGTATATCCAGACCATAGGTGGCAAACATAATAGGAATGGACCTATTCAAGTTTCCAATAATGCAAAATATATGATCAATTTTAAATCAAGACGAAAACACATTCGAGGATAAGCATATGGTTCACATTTAACAACTTATACTACTTTTTGATTAGAATAGCGAGGTCATCAACGGTTGGATCATTCTCATATTATAATATGTTGTTTATGGGGATATGAGACATGTCCGTAATTTTTACAAATTTTATTTCTGACCATTTTTCCCCTGTTAGTTTTGTACTGGATATAACTTTGACTGGGATAGAATCATGTGCTGGGATCGATTTCATTAGAACAAAATTGATGTTTCCAATTCCGTAGAGTGGTCACATTAAAGTTTGGGTTTAGCGGTTCAGGAGGAACCGTTGTTTTGATGTTTCACAAAATTCTATTCAGGTTTGGCTAGTCATTAATGGGATGAATTGGTGTAGCCCATTAGTGGGCTGTTAGCTATAAATAGGTTGGTAGAGGCATGGAGAATAGTTCAATTTCTTCATTTCTCTCATTTGTTTAAGCTTGCGATCCTCCTTGCTCAATCTAATACACCTTTCCTCCATTAACTCTAGATCTACATAAGAAGATTAAAGATCTACATTAAACAAAGCTAGATCAACGTCTAATGAAGGAAGATCACATCAAATTAAGAGTTTTGAAGATTGATCATCGCTGCTCGGATTTGAGATTAGTCGATTTCAAGTTATTTGAAGAGTTAGTGAGTGATAAGCATCTCTTGCACAGACTCAATTGAGTATAAGAGTTGTATGCTCTTATGTTCATCATTTCAAGTTGTTTTCAAATAGATCTAATCGACGTAAGTATGATTTCAATCTCAACATCATAGGATCTAATCCAGAAACTTATAAACGTTATTTTATATGCTAATTTATGGTTGGATGCATTTATTTAAATAGTTAGTTGTTAAATCATTGTTTTAATGTTTGTTTATAATTGCGTGATTTATTGTTGTTTTGTTGATTGAATCATTGTTGAAAAAGTTGAATTTTGATTGGTTTTCGAGCATGAAATCACGTTGAATTCAATAGTGGAATAGTTGGTGTTTCGGTGCACGAACATGTTTCGATCGAGCGATTTTAATGCATGGATCGGGTGGAAAGCAGTGCATGGATTGGGCACAAAAATCAAAGGGTTGCGTGTGTTAAAACAGTTGATTTGGCAAGCATATGGATTGATCGGGCAAGCCAAATCAATGGATCGGGTAAAAAAAATGTGTTCATGGATCGGGGGTAAAAATAAAGTGGGTCGGGCATATCAAAAAATGGATCAGGCAAGTGGCCATATGGTGAAAAAGTGGATCTGACAAGGTTCTGCAGTGGATCAGGCGAAAAAATAGAGTGGATTTGACGTAAAAATAGAATGGGTTGGGCAAGTCAAAAATACAGATCGGGCAAGTGACCAAATGGTGAAAAAGTGGATATGGCAAGGTTCTGTAATGGATCGGGCCGAAAAAAATGGATCGGGAGGCAAAAATGGATCGGGCGGAAAAATAGAGTAGGTCGCAAATGTGAAAATAGTGGATCGGCCAAGGCGACAATAGATGAAAAAGTGGATCGGACAAGGGTTCGACACAGATCGGGAAAGGATCTGGCAGGATGGACCAGGAGATATGATAGCATTTCTAAAACGCTGTAAAATGCAATTTTGACATGTACTCAATTTTTATAGCGAGAAAGCTAGAAATGCAGAATCGACCAAATGAAGCATATTTTTGGATCGATGATGGTTATAGCTTCGACGTGAATTCAATCAAGAATGTTCAAGTGTTGTGAAGTGTTCGTTGATCGATGAAATGCAATGAATGTGGGTATGACTCAAGGATGTTGAGTTCATGGATAATAGTGTTCGAGAAGTCGCTTGAGCTAATGAACAATCATCAGGTTGGATGGCTAGAGAAAGCCAAGGAACTATCGATGTCATGGTTCTAGCGGACTCAAATCATAGGCATAATAGGGATGCCCAAAAGACTAGATGTTAGCTGGTCAAGTACCTTGGGTAGTACGAACGGGTCTAGTTGTCTTCGTCCAGTAAGGCAAACAAACGAGTACGAATGGCATATGGAGTTTCGCTAGAACCAGTGTTCCATTAGCCCTTAACAAATGGCGTGACATAGCTGTCATACGATTAACAAAGGATTCAAAGCAAGATTGGCGGTGTTAGTTAGAGTCATGGATGATGATTGTTTTGCTTGTATCGTCTTGTGTAGATTATTCGACGTCGAAGAAGATATTTCTTGGGTGCTTGTCTATGTTGGTTTAGGCCTTCGGGGTTTGTGCTTGGGAGATGACGACATCGATTAGAATGATCTACGCTTTGATAACTAATTTCCATTAATGTACTGTTTGTTTCTACTTGATTATTGTAAAGGCTATCACTGTATGATGTGGGAGGTTTGGGTTCTTCTCTGTTAATGTTGGTAGATTAGTTGATTAATATGTTTATTTTCATATACCTGATTGATGATGTTAGATAGCTGTTTTATCGCTCATTAAGCCTATTGTCTGACTCAAGGTTTTATATTTCCTCTTATTAACTTGGGTGGTTCATCTGGTTGTGGATGGGCAAACTGTGTAGCAGGTGACAAGTAGTAGATCTTGATGTGGATGATGCTGCTGATACGTTGTGTATGGGCAAACTGTGTTCTCTTTCGGTTGCGAATGAGTCATCGAACGTCGAGACGCGCTAACAGGGAGGAGACTGTTCATGAGGGGGGGAGGGGGGAATGGTGGTATACCAGATTACCCAACGATGTTTTAGGCTATGATGGCAGCGATCATGAGGAGGGATCCTGCCCAAGAGACAACCGAGGTAGATGTAGGGGTTCAGATGCAAGTATCGAGGGTGGTGGACTTTGCGAAGTTATGCAAGGACTTCATATCTCTAGGAGGAAAGCTGTTTAAAGGGACAGAACCGACTGTTGAGATTCAAGGGTGGTTAGATTCTTGTTTTCGATTTTTTTGGAGACTTGGGGTATTGACGATGCAACCAAGGGAAAGCTTGCTTCGAGGCATCTACAGGGCAGGGCCATGGATTGGTGGAACTCTGTCTCTTTGGAAATTTTGGAAGAAAAGATCACGTGGGATCGGTTCTGAATCAAGTTTGAGACGAAGTTTATTTCTACCGCTCAGAAGTCAGTTCTGTTCAAAAAGCTTATGGAGTTGAAGGTGAATGGTCGACTAGTGCTAGAGTACATTTCTGATTTTGAGGCTTTATCAAAGTATGCTTGTTCGTATATTGGGACCCCTTAACAGAAGAACGAGAAGTTTGTAGTGGGTTTGGATACCTATATTAGGAGGCCATTGGTTGATCATATAGATGACCCATATGAGAAGGTTATGGAAAAAGCTGCGAGACATGAGAGTTTGTTTCCCAAGGAAGAGACTGTTGTTGCAGGTAAGGAAGAACCGAAACCACAGCAAGGTGGGAATAACAAAAAGAGAAAGCAACAACAACAGAAAGGAAAACATGGAATGAAAAAGGCAGAAAGGCGAAGTGACTTGCTACAACTGCCTATAGAAGGGGCATTATTCCAAGGACTGTAATAATCCAAAAGTTGAAAGAAAGTGCTTTAAGTGTAGAAAGCCTGGCATGACACGAAGGATTGTTCAGAACTAGCTAAGGGTAAGCAAGTTGTGAAGGTGTATGCTTTGGAAGATATGCCATCGTCTCCAAGGGCTCCTACGACGGAGCATAAAGGGAAGAGTAGCATCGTTCAAAGTATTCTTTCCGTTAAAGATGTTTTAGTTCATGTGTTTTTTGATACTGGAGCATCGCAACAAATGAGCTCGTGTACCGCTTGGGTTTGAAACCGAAGATTTGTGATAGACCTTTTGTTGTGACTAATCCAGTTGGGGGTTCATCCAGTTTATGTATGATTTTTCGTGGTCTAGTTTTGTCGAGTCATGGTTACTGCTTTGTGTGTGATTGATTTGATTTGAACTTCACTGGGTTTGGGGATTATTTAAGGTATGGACTGGCTCAGGAGGTATGCAACAAAAGTGGATTGCGAGAAGCTTGAGGTAACGATCGGGAATGTGGAAGGGTGAATGGTTGTGATTTGATGTAAGCCTGCAGATGGTGTCTTCGTGAGCTATTTGAATTTGCTTGTGATTCCATGGGAAGACTTGTCATCAGTGTCGATTGCTAGTGAGTTTGATGATGTCTTTGACGAGGTCAAAGGGTTGCCGCCGCATTGAGAAATTGAGTTTAGAATCGATTTGGTCGAAGGTGCTAGACTTATCATCATGCCTCTTAGGCGGACCTAAGAAACAACGAGAGTTAGAGGTGGAAGTACGCAACCTTTTGGGAAAAGGATTCACTCGGAGAAGCGTATCTGAATGGGGTGCACCATTTGTGTTTGCGACCAAGCCGATGGATCGTTTAGATTATATGTGGATTATTGTGAGCTGAATAAGGAGACCAAGAAGAACAAGTATTTGTTGCCGAGGATAGACCACTTGTTCGATTAGCTTCACCAAGCCCAGGTGTTTTCTCAGATGGATTTGGCAACGAGATTCCACTAGTTAAGGGTGGCAAAGGATAGTGTGCCGAAGACTACTTTTAGGACACCATCCTGTTTCTTCGAATGGTTGGTGATGCCATTTGGATTGACTAACGCGCCAACATATTTCGTGGATCTTATGAATAGGGTTTTTAGAGATCAATTGAACAAGTTCGTGCTTGTGTTCGTGGATGATATTCTGGTTTACTCCTGGAATGAGGAAGAGCATAAGACACACTTGCGAGTTGTTTTGGAAATCTTGTGAAAGCACCAGTGAGGGATAAGTTTTCGAAGTGTCACTTCTGAGAGAGTAAAGTGAGGTTTTTAGGCTATATTGTTTCTGGAATTGGTATGGCAGTTGACCCCGCTAAGGTAGAAACAATCTAGGACTAGGATAGACCTAAGAATGCTACAGATGTTCGAAGTTTCCTTTGGTTGGAGGGATATTATCTCCAGTTTATCAAGGTTTTCTCCAAGATAGACCATTGTAAGGATTGACGAAAAAGAATCAGGTGTTCACATGGGATGCAAAGTGTGAACAAGCTTTTGGAATCATGAAAGAGAGACAGACGAGTGCTTCGGTCTTGATGATTCCAAGCGGGAATGAAGAAATGGTAGTATACACCGATGCATGTGGTATTGGACTTGGAGCAGTACTGATGCAGAAGGATAAGGTTGTGGCATATGCGAGTCGACAGCTAAAACCGCATGGGAGGAATTATCCAACTTATGATTTGGAGTTGGCAGCAATCATGTTTGCTCAGAAGATATGGAGAGATTACTTGTTAGGAGTTTGATTCAAGTTGTTTATGGATCACAAGTCGTTAAAATATCTTTTCCCTCAAAAGGATTTGAATCTTCGGCAGCAACAGTGGTTAGACTTTCTGGCGTCGTATGATTTTGGTATAGCCTATACTCCTGGTAAATGAAACGCGATGGCGGATGTGTTGAGTCGAAGACACACAAGTTAGGGAGCAATGTTTTCAAAATGGAAACACCTTGATACTTGGCAGGACTTGATTTCAGACCATGGTGTGAGTTGGAACCTAAAATGTTGGCAAGCTTATCGATAAGACCTACTCTCATCGAAAGGATTGGTGAAAGCCAAAAGCGTGATGTAAAGCTTATCGAGATTATCCATACATTAGAACAAGAGGATAAGGAATTCGAAGTTGATCGGGAAGGTTGGCTTCGAAAACAAGGACGACTAGTTGTTCATGATATTGATGGATTGAGAAGTGAGGTTCTGAGGGAATGTCATCACTCAAAGTTAACGATTTATCTTAGTGGTAATAAGATGTATCAAGACATGAAGCAATCTTATAATTGGGAAGGTATGAAAAGGGATGTTGGAAAGTTTATTTCCAAGTTCATGAACTGTCAGTTGATGAAGGCTGAATAAAAGAAACCAAGTGGATTTCTTCAGTCATTGGAATTTCCTACGGGGAAGTGGGAGCAAACATCGATGGATTTTTTGATGGACTTCCAAGAACCATAGCAGGAAACAAATGAATTTGGGTCACTATGGATCGCTTGACCAAAAGTGCAAGATGTATTCTAGTAAAAGTCAACATCGAAGTTGGCTGAACTTTATATAAAATGGATAGTTCGATTCCATGGTATCCCGAAGAGCATAATGAGTGATCAAGATCCATTGTTGACAAGTGGATTTTGGAAGAGTTTGCAAGAAACTATGAGAACCGAGTTGTGTTTGAGTATGGCTTATCATCCCCAAACTGACGGTCAAACTAAGAGGGTTAACCGAGTTTTGGAAGATATTCTAAGGGATTGTGCATTGGACTTCGGAGGATCATGGGAAGACCATCTACATTTAGCTAAGTTTGCGTATAATAACAGTTACCATTCGAGCATTGGGATGGCACCATACGAGGCGTTGTATGAAAAACCATGTAATTCTCTGAGATGTTGGTTAGAGACTGGAGATAAGTTGATACTTGGGCCAGAGATGATCAGAGAGACATCAGATTGTATCGAAATTGTTCGCCAATGAATGAAGGCAACCCAAGACCGTTAGAAGAGTTATGTTGGTAACCGTTGAAAGGATTTGGAATTTGACGTTGTTGATATGATTTTCGTAAAGATTTCTCCATTAAAGAGTGTTTTTCAGTTTAGAAGCAAAGGAAAGTTGGCCCCAAGATTTATTGGACCGTTTATGGTAACCGAGCAGATTGGAAAGCTCTCATATAGGTTGGAGTTACCTGAGAAGATGTCATTTGCGCATAATGTTTTCCATGTGTTGTTTCTACGAAAGTGTTGCATAATTCGAATTTGGTGGTATCTCTGAAACAGTATGAAGATCTAGAAGTCGAGACCGTAGCTACGAGACCTCGTAAGTCATTTCGCATTATGGGGAATGACACGAAACAACTTAAGAGGAAGATAGTTAAACTAGTCAAGGTGCAATGTAGTGAGGATGATGGCAATTGTACGTGGGAGACGGAAAAGAGTATGAAGACGACCCATCCAGAACTTTTCGTCTGTATGACCTATAAATATCATGTCTCCTTACATCATTGTAGCTTGTACTATCGTTGTTAGAATTCTACGTGCTGGGGTAAGGTTATGGATGCATGGCTTGATGGATGCTAGTTTGGACGATAAATTGGCTTCTTCTGGATGGTAGGCATACAGAAGTGTTTCTAGTTGCTTGTGGTTGTTTGGAATTTCGAGGGCGAAATTCCAAAAGAGGGGAAGAACGCAACGACCTATATTTTACATATTAGAGGATCATAAAATAATTTTATTTATTTCCTTAACAATTGTGTCATTCTCATATTTTTAATATGTTGTTTATAGGGATGGGAGACACATCCATAATATTTACAAATTTTATTTGTGACCATTTTGCCCTTGTCAGTTTTGTACAGGGTCTAACTTATGACTGGGATCGAATCAGGTGCTGGGATCGATTTCATTGGAACGGAAATGGTGTTCCCAATTCTGTAGAGTGGTCACATTAAAGATTTGGTTCGATGGTTTAGGAGCTGTCGCCGTTTTAATGTTACAATAAAATTCTGTTCATGTTTGGCTAGTCATTAATGGGATGAATTAGTGTGACCATTAGTGGGTTGTTGGCTATAAATAGGGGGAAGAAACATGGAGAATAGTTTAGTTTCTTTATTTCTCTCATTTGTTTGAGCTTGCGATCTTTCCTGCTCAATCAAATACACCTTTCCTCCATTAATTTTAGATCTACGCAAGAAGATTGAAGATCTACATCAAGAAAAGCTACATCTACATCGAGTGAAGGAAGATCGCATCAAATTAAGAGGTTTGAAGATTGATCATCACTGTCCAGATTTGAGTCGATTTCGAGTTATTTTGAAGAACTGGTGAGTGATAAGAATCTCTCGCACGAATTCAATCGAGTATATTGGTTGTATGATCTTATGTTCATCATTTCAAGTTGTTTTCATATAGATCTAACCGATGTAAGTATGATTTCAATTTCAACACCACAGGATCTGATCTATAAACTTATAAACGGTATTTTATATGCTAATTTTATGGTTAGATCCATTTATTGATTTGATTGGTTGTTAAATCGTTGCTTTAATTTTTGTTGATAATTGCCTGATTTGTTATTGCTTTGTTGATTGAATCATTGTTGAAAAAGTTGAAGTTTGATTTTTCGAGCATGAAATCACATTGAATTCAAGAGTAGAATAGTTGGAGTTTTGGCGCGCAAACATGTTTGAATCGGGCGATTTTAATGCGCATGGATCGGGCATAAAATTCCAAGGGATGTGCATGTGAAAATAGTTGATTTGGGAAGCATCTGGATGGATCGGGCAAGCCAAATCAATGGATCGAGCAAAAAGTGTGTTCATGGATCGGGTGTAAAAATAGAGTGGGTCGGGCACATCAAAAACATGGATCAGGCAAGTGGCCACATGGTGAAAAAGTGGATTTGGCAAGGTTCTGTAGTGGATCAGATGAAAAGAATGGAGTGGATAGAGCCTAAAAATAGAGTGGGTCGGGCACGTCAAAAACATGGATCAAGTAAGTGGCCACATGGTGAAAAAGTGGATCTGGCAATGTTCTACAATGGATCGGGCGGAAAAAAGATGGATCGGGCATAAAAATAGAGTGGGTCGGGCACATGAAAATAGTGGATCGACCAAGGGGAAATCGATGAAACAGTGGATCGGCCAAGTGTCAGGCATGGATCGGGAAAGGATCCGGCAGGATGGACCAGGAGATATGATAGCATTTATGAAATGATGTAAAAGGCAAGTTTGACGCTGTGCTAACATCTTCTAAGCGAGAAAGCTGGAAATGCTATGAAATGTAGAATCGACCTAATGAGGCATATTTTTGGATTGATGATGGTTATAGCTTCGACATGAATTCAAGCAGGAATGTTTGAAGTATTGTGAAGTGTTCGTTGATCGAAGAACTGCAACGAATGTGGGTATGACTCGAGGATGTTGGGTTCGTGGATAATGATGCTCGAGAAGTCGCTTGAGCTTATGAACAATCATCAAGTTAGATGCCTAGAGATATCAAGGACCGAGGAATCATCATTTTCGTAGGTTCTAGCGGACTCAAAGCAGGGGTATAATGGGGACGCCTAAAATACTATACGTTAGCTGGTCGAGTACCTTGGAAAGTATGAATGGGCCTAGTTGTCTTCGTTGAGTAAGGCACACATACGAGTACGAATGGCATATGGAGTTTTGCTAGAACCAGGGTTCCATTAGCCCTTGAAAAATGGCGTGGCGTAGCCTTTATACGATTAACGTGGTTTCAAAGCAAGATTGACGGTGATATCCAGAGTCATGGATGATGATTGTTTTGCTTGTATTGTCTTGTGTAGATTACTCGACGTCGAAGAAGATATCTTTTGGGTGCTTACCTGATGTTGGTTTAGGACTTCAGGGCTTGTACTTGGGAGATGTCGACATTGATTAGAATGATCTACGCTTGATAACTAATTGCTATGAATGTAATGTTTGTCTCTACTTGATTATTGTAAAGGCTATCACTGTCCGATGTGGGGAAGACGGGTTTGGGTTCTTTCTTTGTTAACGTTGGTAGATTAGTTGAATAATCTTCCTATTCTCATATATTTTATTGATGATATTAGATTGTTGTTTTATCACTCATTAAGACTATTGTTTGACTCAAGGTTATATGTTTCTTGTTATTACCTTGGGTTGTTCATCCGGTTGTGGATGGGCAGACTGAGTAGTAAGCGATGGGTAGTAGATCTTAATGAGGATGATGCTGTTGAGCGATGACGAGTAGAAGGCTTGCATATTATTTTATTCTATCTTTTATTTCTATTTTTCCACTGTTTGATGTATTCGCTGAGTGACTTTTAGTGAGGCACATTGTACAGAATTTGATGTTGTATCTAATTTGATGTTTGGATAATTTCATGATGATATGAAAGTTAAAAAATGTTGCTTCACTATTATTACTGTTGTATATGTTCTATTATATATTATCCTTGTGCTGTGAGTTATACGACAGGTACCACTTGTGTTATTCTACCCTGGTGATCGTCCATAGCTGCCTGACACGTCTTTCAATGCATTGTTTTCCTTGTTAAGTGAAGGAGTTGTGGGCGGTCATCACAGCGGTGGAGAAAGGCATCATGGTTTTACGAAGACGGTGGCGATTGGGTCTGATTTTTAGTGGATTTGGTGGAGCGATTCCGAACAATTCTGGGTTTTGAGGTAGAGGGAGCGACCTAGTGCAGAGGGAGGAAGTCCTTTTCAATTTGGGGAGGTTTACTTTTCGAATGAAGTGAGAAAATGAGCGAAGTGGGGTTACTCTTTGATTGAAATAAGAAAGGGAGGAAAGAGAGAAAGTGAACTCATGGAGAGATTTATCAAAAGCAAGATTACATATGTTTTGAGTTTTGTTTAATTTTTCACCAAGTGTACATATTAACAAAATTTAACCAACTTCCACAAACTAATTCACCTTTTAATAAATTTTATTTTGAAACAAAAAATGAAATAATTATAGTATTTTAATTTTGAATTTTTTTTCAAAGTTTATATACTTTTTATTATACTAAGTATGCAAACAACATAAATACATCTACATCTCAATTACATGTCTTAGAATAAATCTAAATTAGATTCAAATTAAGTAAATAAATTATATTATAAATTCTCAAATTATGTTTCAAAATCAAATTTAAAAGTATTCATATAATATTATTTCAATTGTTTAAAATGTTAGTAACATTAAATTTTAACCAAATCATTTTGATTCAAAAACTTAAATTAAATTTATGAATACAAAACTTATTAAAAACCAAGTTAAAATAGACTAGATATAAGAATTCTAAAAAAATTCAAGTTTAAACACTAATTTCAACCTTAAATCAAAATTAAATTCATAATTTTAAATGTCGAAATCTTAGGTCGTTACAAAGCTCATCAGCACAAGCCTCCTACCTGCTTGTGATAAAAGCTGTTAGTCATGTAGTTTATAGCTTTAGTAATTCTGGTATACTAGGTGAAGTCTTGGGTAGTGATTCCCCTAGTTAATAGGTGGATCCCAAATATGACATATAATTGGACATAAATTAAAGGCTTGAGGCAGTAGTCAAACTATTAGCTTAGAAATTTAAGATACCGGAAAATAGAATGTGAAATTTTTAAGGGTTAAGTTTAAGGCTAGTCATTATGTGAAATGTTTCCAAAGCAAATAAGATGTTAGTGATAGAAGTTAGGTGTGGCTTGTTGAAGATGATAATGTCATAAATAAACATTAAGGTGGAGATATATGCGTTTGTGCATTTGGGGTGGAATAAGGTATGCTTATTTTTGTACATATTATTTAATATAGCAATCAACACTTCCATGAAAAGGATAAAAATGTAGGAGGACAAGGGGTCTCTGCCTAATGTCGATCCTTCTCTTGAAAAAGCTTATACAGGAACCATCATATTTAAGAGGGTAGGTAGCAGTATAATGCAATAGCGAACCCAACCAACAAAGAATTTAGGGAATCCCATTTAAGGCCATGATTCTGACCACTGAAGATCAATGCACAATGTTATATGCTTTTCGTGACTCAAACTTGATAATGGCATTCAAGGTAGCTTGGGATCTACCATAACCATAAAGCAACTCCTAAGTCAAAAGAACATTATCTAGAATGTTTCTCCCAAGCAGAAAGGTAGGTTGGTTTCTACAAATAAGAGAGGGTAAAATGACAACATGCCTTGTTGTAATTATTTTAGAGAAGCATTGGAAATGACACTACAGTAGGAAATGGACCTGAAAGAGGTTACTAAGTTAGCAGGGTTTTTGACACCCACGTCCGTTAATGTCATTCATAAGAGAATGCATTAAGTTTCGTGAAGCACAAATTGGTAAGCAGTACATAAATCACAAGACATATATAAATTAAGCAGCGGAAAATTAAAACTTCATTATTAAAAATAAAACATGTCTCAACAAGTTACATCAAAACCAAGTATCTCAAATCTGTCTCATAAAACAAAGTAAAAGAGTACAGTAATATAAAACCATATCCCTCATGGCAAGCCATGACAGAGTAGAAAGTAAGTCAAAGTGGTACATCTCAGAAAGTCTAGATCCAAGCCGAAAGAGAAAGTCCTAATCACTGAGGAATGCTATCACTCTGAGAACCTTGGGGGGAGGAAGAAAGAAGCGAAAACAAAAGGGTCAGACATAAAATCTGGCGAGTTCCAGTGATTTTCAAATATGCATAAAATAGGAACACCAAGACAGGTAAACAATACTAAATGAGAAAGTATAGTATCATATAAGGTAACAGTAAACCAAACAAAACACCAGGGTATACAGGAATAACAGGAATAGACGATGATCGAGTAATGCTTCACATTTATATCCTTAAATCTGGTTTTGTCTGCACCTATACTAGTATAAAAGGATTAGAAGTTAACCTAATTACTTAATAGAACATCAGGATTAAACAGCAGAGTTAAGCAGCAGGATTAGGAGTACCTTAATTTCATAACATGATTAAGTGTAACAACCCAGAAAATCGGAACCAATTTAAATTTTTTATTTTGGCAATTAATGAATTTTGAATATTTAAAATGATTTATTTTAAATAATAATGACTAGAAATTTATTTTGAATAGAATTAGAATGTATATCTTTATTTAAATTGAAGTTAGAATATAAATATTTATTTTAATTATAAAAGGAATTGGAAATGGCGCGTAGTTTGAAATTTCGATTTTAAATTTCAAATGAATGTACAAGGTTCAAAATAAACTGAATTTTAGTGAAACCAGAAATACTTGAAACTGTTTGAAAATATCTTTCCAACGAATGTGGAAAATCCAGATTTCATAATGGGAATAAAAAGTTATGCCCAGTTGAAAATTCAGAATAGTCGCTATGGAATTAATATAATATATAGCCCTTAAAAATAGCGATTTTGCAAACGACCTCCGTTTTCGATGAGATCACTTTTGTTGGATCCAGAATGTCAAATTATTGCTTGATTCCAATTTTCATAATTTTTGGAATCAATATGTGAGCGTGGCGGATTTAAACGTGTTTGGTCAATTCAGTTTGAATTTAATCGACTGGAAAATGACTGTTTCTCAAACTGTCTCATAATTCGATGAAATTAGTTTTGTTAGGACCGTACCATCAAAGCATAGCTAGATTTATTTTTCTTGAATTTTTGGAGTCATTATGTGGTCCCAGTAAATTGAAATGTACGTTGAAATCAATTTAAATGTTAAATTAATCTATATTTTAATTTCAACGAAAACCGACCGTAACGGTCGAATTGGCTTGCGGGACATATCCCATTATGTTCGAAATGAGGGTAATTAGCTAGGGCAATAGCTGTTGGGTCTCGTTCGGAGTTCGTATATGAAATAATCTTTTTTGGGGAAAATAAGAATAATAATATAATAAAATATAAATATTTGCCCTTAACCCCCCTCGTTTTCTTTCTCCCCCAAATCAGAAAACTGAATTGATTTTTATATATAAAAAAGCGACTCGACGTTGCAACCCAGGCCACCGTGCCACCGCGATTAGAGCGCCACCTCGCTGGAGCAGCTCCCCCACCTCCGCTTAAGGCCTCCGCTCAACCCCATCCCCCTCAGTTCGAAACTGCAACCCCAGAAACCTGAGAACCTAATCACCCGCCGTGCCGCCTTAGCCAATGCACCACCTCTACCTCCTCCTGGCGCCGCCACAGGCCTCACAACCCCTCTTGACACACTGGAGCTTCTCCTCCCCCATCCTCCATGTCGAACCCAGTGAGTTTCTTTGTTTCTTTATTTTTTAATTCTTTTTTTATGTATTAAGGGATTGTTTTTAAATTTGATTCTTATTATAAAAAGTTTTGATTTTTATTATAATTTTTTTTGATTATTATTATAAAAAGTTTTGATCTTTATAAATAAGAAGTTTAGATTTTTATAAATAAAAATTTCTGATTTTTATAAGTAAAAAGATTAGAATTTTATTAGTAAAAATATTATATTTTTAAATATGAAAAGAAGAGATTTTTGAACAAATAAAAAATATGATTTTTATATTGAAAGTGAACAAATAAAAATGAGATTTTCTTATATATATAAGCGATATAAAAATATGATTTTTAAAATATAAATATCGTTGATTAAAAATATGATTTTTAATGTATAAACATCATATTAAAAATGGGATTTTTACTATGAACAGCGGGGAAAAGTTTGAGTTGGAATTTTGGGCAAATCTGAACCCTTCAGAAATAAGGAATGGAGGAGTGGATCCCAAAGGTGAGAACTTCTCACTTTAATTTATTTTCTAGTTAAATATATATACTAGGATGCAGACGGTGCTCGGTAGCACCCGACAACTTTGTTTGAAACCATGTTTGTTTGGTTATTTGGTTGATTGGATTATTTGGTTGAATTTGGTTTGGGAATTGAATTGAATTGAATAGAATTGTTATGTACATGGCTCGAGCCATTATTAGGCTAGGGATAAGGCTAGACCTTATTCCGGTTCTAGTATCGCGTCATTATGCCGCCGAAAGTTTCTAAAAATATTAGAACAATAAAAATATCATTTTTATTGTATAAATGAACTATATAAAATATTCATGAGTTGAAATAAATATTTTATAGTTAAAAATACAATTTTTAACAAATATATGAATGACAATAAATATTCATTTACAAATCGGATGATTTGTTTATGTACACACATTTGACTGATATTGATTTGGACGATATATTTTACACATCGCCCAACTACACAAATAATAATCATTGTTTGTTGTTTGAAAACTCCACACGGGTATTGGGATGACATTGGACATACACTAATCCCAATATTTAGTTGTATGTCAATCGATTGTTTGACAGGCTGTTGTAAGCGTTAATTATTTATATTTAACGCTTTATGTAGTTGTGTAATGCACTCTGGATGATGGTTGACTGTGTTTGATTATTGTTGTGTACATGTGTGTATGAAATCCAAATAAATAAAATTATATGGTAATTGATTGTGTCTGATTCCAATTCGAGAAGAAATAATATTTTAAAATGGCAATTAATAAATATTTTAAAATAATATTTAGTAATGGATCAAAATATAATTTTGATGTTCGATTTGGGAAGGACACGAAAATATTGAAATATATGAAGCTGTTTTGATTGGATTAACGCCATTTTGACATGAATGATATTTATATCAATTTCATTCATTTTTATAATGAATATCGAAAAGGAAGTGATTTCAAAATCTAATATTTTGAAAACATTATCATTTATATATTAATGATATGGAATATTCAATTATGATTTGAAATTGTTGAAATCGTTTTGAAAACGAATTTAAAACAATTTATAAAATACGTTTTAAATGGAAATCAGCAAAATATATATAATTTATATATTATATATATTTAATGGCCTGAAAAGAACGCGTCGCGTCGTGGCAGTTCGCGAATTTCGATCATTGACTTCGAATTGACATTACGGGAGATCCGACCGTCGGATTCACCTAAAACCGGAACCGTTGGGTTCGTATCGAGAAGAGCTTTTTAATGAATATAAGGAATTCAAAATCTAATGGTTGGATTTGGAAATATGTCCAAATAAAATTTGGAAAAGGTCGTTGTAAGTGCAGTTCGATGATTGTTTATGGAAATCGACTGTACGGGCCTTGATAAAATTATTAAAAATATCAATAATTTTTGTAAAATCATAATAAATTATTTGGAAAAAATTGGAATGAAAAATTCCATGTTTGAAAAGATAAAAATGCATTTTTATCAAAATGAACTAGTTATGAACTAGAATTATAATCCAATATTTTTAAAATAAATAAATTGGGTTTGAAATGGTTTCAAAAATTACCAGAATTTCCAATATGTGAATTGGAATGGAATTGAATAAAAATTATCTTTGGAATATCTCGATATTGGGTTCCGTGATTACATGGATATTGTGGAGGAATTTGGAAGATATATATATATATATATATATATATATCATTATTCCCAATATGATATTTGTTGATTTCAGAATTTGATATTGAATATAAGTCGATATAATTTCTATTCAGAGCCTTGTATTTAATATTGAATTGGATTTTGGGTTTGTCGTGAATGGTGTATTCAGTAACACTGTTCTTAAACCCAGTTGAGAAAAGAATAAATCTTTAGGTATGATTTAGTGAAGTTTTCCCAATTAATTAATATTTAATTAGAATTGAATAAAAGAATTGGATTTTCGGTTTGTCGTGAATGGTTTCTTAAATAATACTGTTCTTAAACCCCGTGTGAAAAGAATAAATCTTTTGATTAAGATTATTAGAGTTTCCAGTTAATTAACATTTAATTGGAATAAAATGGGATGTGATTTGGGTTTATTGTGAAGTACGTTTTTAACAACATTCGTTCTTTAACCCGATTTACAATGAAATGTGATTTGGAATTTATAAATTTTTTATTAAGATTTAATGGAAACTTTCCAAACTAAAGTTTTCCAATTTAATATATTAAATTGGAATTGAATGGAATTCGATATGGTAATAATCGAAATGAACCTTTGTAGAGGAATACTGTTAATATATATGGAATTTAAAAGGCTTTGTTGTTATTCCATTTATATTATTAGTCGGATACGGAAATTGATACCGATTATATATTGATCTGTTTTTTCGTGAAGATTACATGATTAATGGAATGTGATTTGGGTTTATTGTGAACTGTGTTTTAAATGACATTAGTTATTTAACCTAGTTAAAGACAGGATTACATGTCTAACATTGTATTTCGAACTGTATGGTTGATCTCTGCTAAATATATATATATATATATATCTGTTTGGTGGCCGAGAATTTATTCTCTTGCTTAACACCCTTCTCTAAGACGTACGAGATTAGAGGTTATATATTGGCAGAAATCAATAGTATGGTGTAGATTGTCGATGCAGCATGTTTGTGTTTCCAAAGTTAAATAATCATTAATATTGATTTTTAGGAAGATTAAGACTAAGTGGAGTTGTAATGAATCTTTAATTAGATTGAAATGGGAATTGATAATTTAAATTAACAAATTTGGGAAATGATCGAGAATGGAGTATCACCAGTTTTGCTCCAAGCGATAGTAAATCTTTAATTAGATTTGAATGTGAAATGGTAATTGAATTTACCGATAACACCGTGGTGTTAGATATGGAGTACTACCAGTTTTGTTCCATGGGATGAATAGTTTGGGATTGGGAAATTAAACAAATGATTACTTCGGTGAGGTGCGCTACTAGTTTGGAAAACCTTAATATGGTTTGAATTGATATCCAAAGGAAAATTAAAGAATAAATTTAAAAGAATTTATCTTTGATAAAATTAATGGGAACCTTTCCTGAAGGATATGAATATTTAAATAAAAGAATATTCAGAATTGGAATGAGGTGTATGTTGTATTTTATAACACTTGTTTATAATATACGCGAGTTATTCGGAAAGGCCGGGTTTATACCCATTCTGAATAACTGATCGACGATTAGTCAACGATGAAGGCGGTGGTTGAAGACCGGAGGTCTTCACATCGTTTGGATGATTGCTGATGTCTTGATTGGGTTGTACACCCAAGACAAGGTAATAAGTGGTGATCATCCAGGCGTACTTGGAGATTGACCGGATATGCGAGGACCTCTCTCCTGTATTGGACATATGGGACGAGGAATAAGGTGCCTCCGGTTTCGTTCAGACCCAGAACGAACTTGTAAATGGATGTGTGTCTGACATTGGATTTTATGTTGTGTTGATTGATCTCTATTAAATATATATCTGTTTGGCAGTAGAGAATTTATTCTCTTGCTTAACGCCCCTCTCTGAGGCGTACGAGCTCATAGGTTATATATCGATAGACATCAGTTGCATGGCATGAATTGCCAGTGTGGCATGTTGAGATGCAAAGGATCAAGGCTTCTGTTGAAAAGAAGAGTCTTGTGGTTAATGATCAAAGCATGGCTTTAATATAGCATAGCTTTGTGTATTGCATTAATTCGCTGGCCTCACACCTTGGTATGAATCAAAAACGGGATGAGAGACAGTAGGGAGTGCATGACGTTTCTTTCTAGCTATGGGTGGTGTCAGGGTTTTGAAAGCCCGGACATTTTTATATTTTTACCTATGTGGTTGTTGGAATGCGAGATGCCTTAGATATATCGGTTACTACGGAGCCAATGGATATTGAGCCATCTGGCTCATAGACGCCTGATAGGGCGGGCAAACATGTGTTCAGGAATTGCCAATCCTCAAACGTAAGAGAGGACCGACCCTACAAGATCCAGGGGTTACCCAGAGTGTGTAGTCCCGAGACATTTGCTAGAGTGTCTCGAAGCGGAAAGGAGTACATCCCTTGCCTAGACTCATGACGGAATTCCAATTTACAATACGTGACATTTCAGTTTTGATTATAAAGCCTAGTATTGGCAACATGATATATGGTACCCATGCCGTCTAGGATTGATACATTTGTATTTGAAGTTGTTTCGACACTATACACTTATAATAGTATCAAATGGTTTGTTTTAAACGTACCAAGCATGTTTGGCTATTATAAGGGAAAACCATATACTCCGGCTTGCGTTGCATTGTGTGATGGGACCTGGGTCTTATAATAGCTTCATTTTTCCAAAAAGCATTGCGCTATTTTGTTATATGCACTGGTATTCTTGGGAGGAAACCCGTTCCGTGTTATACGGCGTGGTCCCTTGATATATCTGATTTAAAGTAAAGTTTTAAATAACTGTTTTAGTTCTCACACCAGTCACATGACTAACCTGGAGTTTATTGTTTTAACCTAAACTCTGGGTACCCCTATTTTCCACACGGGCAGCAAGTAGTTTTGGTTTTGCAGAATTATCTTTATAGGATCTTGGTTTATAGTTGGAGCTATATTCGGAACGCTCGATATCCGTGTATTTCTTTCAGTTGTGTTTTGTATTATTTTCCGCTGCATTGACATTTGTAAATCTCTTATATTTATCAAATGTATACTATTTATTAATACTCTGTATATTCTTTTACTCTGATGTAATTGTTGTAATAAGCAATGAAATGTTCTTCTGTTTGTGTTCTGATTTGTCTTGTTCTCAACTCAATCCGGTCTTTCCTTTACGGGGAAGTTTGGGTCATTTCATTAGGTGTTACCCTAATTACGTAACAACAGGATTAGGTATACTCTAATTACTGCCCATGCGATCGGCTCCCTGATACATAAATACCTTGTCTCAGCCCTGACAGTAGGGTGTACCACTCACTAACCCGGCAACTTATATAACACGGACCTATTTACTAGTGTTACATCAGCTTAATATCCCTAATCGTACTCAAGCACGCTCATGACTCTGCCGGAATGCACCCATTCCCACCTCCCCCATTTGAACCTCTTACTATCCAGTTCAGTAAAGCGTACCCTGTCCTCTACCTAGTGCGAGACCCTCTAACAAAATACCAACAGGGATACTGACTGATATGGGTCCCAAATAGAAGATTGACACAAGCCAAACCCTAAGCTTGTGCCCCCAAATAACTAGGATTTAAGAGTCCTTAAAACCCGATACAACAGCAGAACGAGGAACCTCTTTAGCTTATTAATAATCAAATTTAACCTAGCTAGGTTTAGGTTTACTAATAAGCGTGGTTGTAATATTACATGTTATTATATGTGTCAACTTTTCCCAAAAACACTTGCCCAGATGTATGTATAGCTATTACAGTTATTAGCCTACATCTTGTACTTATAATATTCTAACATGTCATTTACTTATTGTCTATATTAAGTCAAACCTAACATGGTAATACATATGCATACTATTCATGCAATCATGTTCCCAAATTTACAGCATATACAAGTTTATGCATATTACCCATTTTATACATTTACAGCAAGTACAAATATATGCATATTATCCATTTCCCAAATTACAGTCAAGCAGTCCTTAAATTAACAGTGTGCCCCAAATTTCTCTTTTCATGTCATTTATTATTACCCCAATTTTAATCATACAGAAACTTAAATCGGACATGGTCTAGGCTTCCAAAGGCCTAGGCTTAGTGTAAACAAAAAGGGAAAAAAATAGAGGAAGGAGAATAGGATCAAATTACATAGGTTAAACTAAAATAGTAGAAATATGAAAAAGGAAGATAGATACATATAATTGATTAATTATCCAACAGTAAAGGCGTGTATTTTACTTATAACAACGGCCAAGGTGATTAACAGTGAATAACATGCATATCAATTATCTTATAAGCACCGTATATCCTAAACCTAATTTTAGTTAACTATCATGATATAGTCTTGGAATCAAATCTGAAAATAAGAGGGAACTCACAGTGGGACTTGTGAAGAAGATACTAAAGCTCTTATATATATATGTATATATATATATATATATGCCATTGTAGAAAAGACCAATCCTATCGCTTTTTGTTGTTGTATGCAAATCTTGAATGTTATTTTTGTAGATCTAGGCTTCAGCAGCATTCCCCTATTATATATTTATTTCAGAATATATTCAAGGAGGCAGAAGGTACGAAGAATGTGTGTATTGGAATGGGAGAGAGCTGCCTATTTGTATATTCACAGAGTTAACCTTAGCCTTTAGATTCTAGGGTTTTAATCTAATCCGTACATGCAGCGCTGAGTCAGCAACGAACCTAGTCAAAAAAGCAGTCCAAATATAGAGGAATGAACCAGCCCAAATCATCGCTGGGTCGACCCAATGGCCATTGGGTCGACCCATCCATGCTTGGGTCAACCCATAGGTCGACCTAGGCCGAACATGGGTCATCCAACAACGGTATGGTATCCCGATTGTTTTTCCCTATTTGTCTCGTTTGAATATTTTTGAATTATATTTATATATAAGCCCCTTATATATACAAACTTCTAATGCTCATAACTTCTTCATACGTTGTCCGTTTTACGCAAACTTGGGTTCTATCTGAACCAGAATTCTGAGATGAACGCAATGGTACTTAATTCTGAATATTTACCTAAGTAATTCCCATTTTATTTTCTTTAAATTATAGTTATAGTGTATTAAATTATGGGGTGTTACATTATCCTCTACTTAAAGGATTTCGTCCCCGAAATCTCCAAGTTATGAAGAATATTACTATCCTAACAATCACCTACAACCATCTACTCATCCATCATCCACATACATCCATTGTCCTTAATAATTTCTAATGCTTGTATAAACATATGCAATGGTTTTGTGTGTATATGTCCTTACACTAATGTGATATTCTGGTGGTTGACTTATTCAGTTGACCTCCTTAATACAATATATGTTTGTGCCATGAATCCAAAATGTATGTAAATAATCCTAATATAGCATATAAACTTTGTATGTGTGCACAATCATTCACCAAAACGCAACATCCATATGATGACTCACCCATTTTTATCCACAGAAAATTAAAATGCACACACACATCCGTTTGCAATATGCAAGTGCTTGAGCCGATCTAGTGCCTAGTGTGTGTATATGCATCCACGAAAAATCACTAGTAAACACTTGCATCCACTTTCAACCATCAATCATAACATGTTTCAAACACATGTTTCCAACCATTAGATTCTACCTAACGATCGAATATTTGAATGATAGGATAAAAATACTTGAATGATAGAAGCAAATGCAAAGTAAATGCTTGGAAAATAAGTCAAGAATATACTTTCAAAAAGAGTAGGATAAGAAGTGTGAATCCTATCTTCGGGTTCCCATGTCGTATCTTCACGGTCTTTTCCCCATTGCACATATACCAATCTGATTTCTTTGTTGCATAGCTTCTTGATTTCTGATCCAAGGATATGAGTAGGAACTCTTCTTACCGATGCTTCCTTCTCAACTTTCACGCCTTCAAGTGTGCTCGACTCCATCATCTCTGCCAGATCATGTAGATATTTCCTCAAATGGGGAACATGAAACACATTGTGTACGCCTTCCAATCTATCCAGTAGCTTGATCCTATAGGCCATCTGACCTATCCTCTCCACTATAGGGAATGGCTATACAAATCTCGGTGCCCACTTCCCTATTGAGCCAAAGCAAACCACATTCTTTAGCTGTGATACTTTAATGAAGAACATATCTCTCGCTTTGAATTCCAAATCGGTCCTCCTTTTACCAACATATGATTTCTGTCTCTCTTGAGCTGCTTTCATTCTTCGGCGGATAAGATCATTCTTCTCGGAAGTATCTTGAATCATCTCAGGGCCAAGCAGAAGTTTGTCCGTAGACTCCCACTAACAAGTCAGCGATCTACAAGGTCGTACATATAACTCTTCGAAGGGTGCCATGCCTATGCTCGATTGGTAACTATAGTTGTAGGCGAACTCAACCAATGAGAGATGCTCCTTCCAAGTCCCTCCGAAATCTAGGATACACAGTCTCAGAAAATCCTTAAGAACTCTATCCACCCTCTCAGTATGTCCATCTGTCTGAGGGTGGTATGTTGTGCTCAACCGTAGCTGTGTACCTAATGACTATTGTAAGCTCTTCCAAAACTCACTTGTAAAGATGGGATTGCAGTCACTTACTATACTAGAAGGTACCCCATGCAGTTAGACCATCTCTCAAAAGATATACTGATGTTAGCCAAGCTGCCGTGCTCTTACTCTTAACTATAATAAAATGATCGGTCTTCATAAGTCTATCCACTATCACCCAAACGCTCGTATTTCCCTTCCTTAATTGGGGAAATCCATCGATGAAATCCATAGAGACGCTCTCCTAGTTCCATTGTGGGGCATCTGAGGGCTAAAGTAATCCGCCAGGTTTCCTTTATTCAGTCTTTACTCACTGGCACATCAAACATCGAGCTACAAATTTTTCCAAATCGTTCTTTATGCCAGCCCAAAAGAAATCTCTCTTCATGTCTCGATACATCTTGTCGATGCCTGAATAGATAGTCATCCGAGAATGATGGGCTTCCTCAAGCGTTGCCTTTAGCAATTCCCCATTCTTAGGGGCACATAACCTTCCATCTCGTCTTAGCCACCCTTTCTCGTCCACAACGTATCTAGATAGGTGACTAGAAGTCTTCCTCTACCAAGACAATCCACGATGTCTGATATCTGCAGGTCCTCCCGATGCATAGATCCAATGCGCTCCAGTAGAGTGATGATGCTAACAATTCCAATATGAAATTCATAGATAGCTTAAAATCAAAGGTAGAGATGTACTCCAAGTTTCGCCTTTCTATGAATAGAGGACTCAAAAACATCCTTTGCCTACTCAACGTGTCCGCCACTACATTACCCTTGCCCGGGGTATAAGCTGTCCCAAAGTCGTAGGATGCTAGGAACTCCATCCATCATTGCTGCCTTAGGTTGAGATCATTCTGTAAGAACAAGTATCTGAGAGACTTATGATCTGTGTGTAGCTCATATCTTTCTTCTAGTAGATAATGTTGTCAAGAATTCAATGTGAACACTGTTATTGCCTCATGGGTAGGGTAGTTCTTCTTATGAACTCTCAACTGTCTGCTACCATAGCATACTACCCTTCCTTCTTACATCAGAATGACACCAAGCGCTGTGCCATAAGCAATTGTGTAAATTGTGAACATCTTGCTTCCGTCGGGGAGAGTTAGAACTGGGGTTGTTATCAGAATGGCATCCTCGCAATCAATGCTCTACAAAAAGCCAACTTCTTCTTCATCAATCGGGTATGTGGGCCTGATACCCTTGCAGAGTCCTTGATGAACTTTCTATAATATCCCACCAACCCTAGAAAACTTCTCACCTCCATCGCATTCTTTGGATCCCTCCAATTTTGAATTGCGACGACTTTAGCGAGGTCCACTGCTATCCCATCCTTGGAGACCACATGCCCTAGAAACCTTACTTCCTTTTTCCTAAAGTGACACTTAGAAATTTTTTTCCTTGACCTGATGCGATCTAAGAGTGCGTAGAACCTCTCCTAAGTGTGAGGCATGCTTCTCCTCATTCTTTGAGAAGATCATAATGTCATCCAAAAAGACCATCACAAATTTGTTTAGAAACTCCCTAACACCCTACTCATCAAGTCCACAAAATAAGCAGGTGCATTGGTTAGCCCAAAAGGGATAACCAGCCACTCAAAGAAACAATCTGGAGTTCTAAATGCAGTCTTATCAATGTTATCCTCTACCACCCTCAACTGATGAAATCCCGCGGCCAAATCCATCTACGAGAAAATTGATGCACCTACTAGCTGATCAAACAGGTCGTCAATTCTCTGTAGCGGGTGCCTATTCTTTTTGGTGAGCTTATTCAACTCCCTATAATCCACATAGAGACGAAGTGAGCCATCCGCCTTAGTTGCAAAAATGTTTGGAGATCCTCACTCTGATATGCTCTATCTAATAAAACCTTTTTCGAATAGCTCCTCTACTTGCTTGTTGAGCTCCCTCCTCCCTATAGGAGCCATGTGGCGCATTGGTAGAGCAACTGGCTTCGCATTCTCCACCAAGTAAATTCGAAAGTCTATCCCATGCCTCGGAGGTTATCCCTTAACTTTATCAAATACATCTGGGTAATCTCTGACTATGGGCACATATCGCAAATCGTCAACAGAAGTATCAAGTGGTGCTATAAAAATGAGCATCACCGACCCCCGTGGGTCGCTGGAAATTTTGGGAGTCCTACCATGACAAGTAAGAAGTATAACCACTCTCTTTTCACAATCAAGGATGGCACCATACATGGCTAGCCAATCTATGCCTAGAATAAGACCATAACCCATAAAGCCTAACACGTATGCGTCACATTCAAACTCGACGCCCAGGATAGAAATTTTCATACCCCTATATATCATGGATAAATGAGTCGTACCTCCTATGGTGTTTGAGACCACTACGGGATCAGAGACTATACTATCTACTACCGAACTGGATATAAATGAATGTGAAGCGCCAAAATCAAACAAGATTCTAACAGGATAGTCAAAAAGGGAAATCAAACCTTCAACCATGACTTTCCTACCTCAATTAGGTCCGCTAGCCTCAAGAGTGTGCACTTGTCTAGAAGTTCCTACCCTTGTCCTTGCTTGCTAGGCGTTTCTTAGTGAAGTGTCACACTTGCCCACAATTAAAGCAGGCTTTCTTCGCCTTTCTGCAGTCCTTCACAAAAGGACACGTAACTCTGCAACCATGACACTTGATATATTTCTTGATATGAGCCTTGTTAGGCTTTCCTCCTTTCTTTTGCATTCCATTCCTGTGCCACCATTTTTGTTTCTCGCCCTTAGCTTGTGTCTCTTCAGTCTAATTGTCTTTCTTCTCTTCCTTGCCATCTTCGTGCATAAAAGCCATGTCAACCAGCCTTCCAAACGTCTCCCCCATCGATATGTGAGATAATGCAAGTCCTTAGAGATGTTGATTCAACGCTCTTGCAAACCTAAGAGCCTTCTTATGGGGTGTGTTTACCAAGTCCAGACCAAATCCCGCCAGCTGATTAAACTTATTAACATAATCTTTAATAGACATGTCCCCTTGTTTCAAAGCCAAGAATATCTCCATTTGTAATCCCTCTTCTGCCGGATATAAAAAATCCATCCCGAATCTCTGTCTGAAATCATCCTAAGTAACTACAAATTGTCCTGCATGCGTTACTTCCCACTAATAAGAAACTTTGTCCTTTAGTTGCCATGATGCCAGCTGTATCATCCTTCTATCATCAATCTCAAAAAGACCAAACACATTCTCTGTTTCTCTAAGTGAATTTTGTGCTTCAACAAAGCTCTCCGTACCTCAAAACGGACTTCCTCACATAGAGCAAAAGTATTTACATAACTTAAAAAGGTTATATACTCATAGAGGTGGAGCTACTACGGCTGCAGTTGGGGGTGGGGTATCTCCTTGACCTCCGGAAGGTGTTATAGCCTCAAGATACCTATGGAACCATGTTGGTTGTGGAATGCCCTTGGGAAGATTGGATTCCCAAATCATGCTAAAAAGAAAAGAAAAAGGATTCAATAAAAGATCGAGAGAATATTGAATATAGCTTGAGGGCATATGTTTTTGCAAAAACAGAATTTTATTTGAAAACACTAAACAATTTTAAAAACTTTTCCTCTGATCTTGTAACCTTCAACTCTGGTACAAAATGTGACATGCCAGCCCGTTAATGTCACTCATAAGAGAAAGCATTAAGTTTCATGAAGAGCAAATGGATAAACAATATAGAAATTCACAAGACAGATATAAAATAAGCAACAAAAAATTTCAAATTCATTATTAAAAATAAAACGTGTCTCAATAGGTCGCTTCAAACCCAATTACATCAAAACCAAGTATCTCAAATCTGTCTCATAAAAAAAATAACAGAGTACAATAATATATAAAACCATATCACTCATAGCAAGCCATGACAGAGTAGAAAGTAAGTCAAAGCGGTACATATCATAAAGTCCAGATCCAAGCTGAAAGAGAAAGTGCTCATCACTAAGGAGTGCTACCACTCTAAGGACCTAGGGGGAAGGAATAATGAAGCGCAAACAAAAGGGTCAGACATAAAGTATGGCGAGTTCCAGTGATTTTCGAATATGCATAAAATAGGAATATCAAGATAGGTAAACAAGACTGGATCAGAAAGTAGAATATCATATAAGGTAACAGATAAACTAAACAGAACAACAGGATGAACAAGAATAACAGGAATAAACGACGATCGAGTAAAGCTTCACATTTGTATCCCTAAAACAGGTTTTGTCTACACCAATACTAGTATAACAGGATTAGGTGTTAATCTAATTACTTAACAAAACAGCAGGATTAAACAGCAGAGTTAAACGACAGAATTAAACAGTAGGATTAGGCGTACCCTAATTTCATAATAGGATTAGGTGTTACCCTAATTACATAACATTAGGATTTGGTGTACCCTAATTACTACCCATGTGATCAGCTCCCTAATATGTAAGTACCCCGTGTTAGCCCCGACCGTAGGGTGTATCACTCCCTAACCAACAACTTATATAACACAAACCTATTTACTAGCGTCACAGCGTCTTAGTTTCACTAATCGGACTCATGCATGCTCATGACTCCACTGGAACACGCCTGTACTACCCATGTGATCGGCTCCCTAATACGTAAGTACCTCGTGTTAGCCCCGACCATAGGGTGTATCACTCCTTAACCAGCAACTTATATAACAAAAACCTATTTACTGGCGTTATAGCGTCTTAGTTTCACTAATCGGACTTATGCACGCTCATGACTCCACTGGAACACGCCTGTAGACACCTTCCCCATGTAAACCTCTTACTATCTAGTACAGTAAAGCACGTTGTGGCCCGTACCTAGTCTGAGGCCCTCTAACAAAATACCAACAGGGATACTGATTGATATGGGTGCCAAACAATAGATTGACACAAGCTTGTGCTCCCAAATAATTAGGATTTAAGATCCCCCAAAACCAGATACGACAACAGAATGAGGGACCTCTTTAGCTTATTAATAATCAGATTTAACCTAGTAGTTTAGGTTTACTAATAAACATGGTTGTAATATTACATCTTATTATGTGTGTACAACCTTTCCCCAAAACACTTGCCCAGATGTATGTATAACTACTACAGTGATTCAGTTTATCAGCCTACATCTGGTACTTACAATATTATAACATGTCATTTACTTAATGACTGCATTAATCCAAACCTAACATACATATGCATACTATTCATCCAATTATGTCCCTAAATTTACAGCATGTACAGGTTTATGCAAATTATCCCTTTTTATCTATTTACAACAAGTACAAGTATATGCATATTATCCTTTTCCTAAATTACAGTCAAACAGTCCTTAAATTAACAATATGACCCAAATTCCTTTTTTATGTCATTTATTATTACCCTAATTTTAATCATATGCAAACTTAAATCGGACATGGCCTAGGCTTCCAAAGGCCTAGGCTTAGCGTAAACAAAAAGGAAAAAATATAGGAAGGAGAATAAAATCAAATCACATAAGCATAGGCAAGTCTGGATATAAACTAAAATAGTAGAAATAGAAAAAAGGAAGATAGATACATATAACTGATTAATTATCCAACAGTAAAGGCATGTATTTTACTTATAACAATAGCCTAGGTGATTAACAGTGAAGAACATGCATATCAGTTATCCTATAAGCACCATATATCCTAAACCCAATTTTATTTAAACGTCATGATATAGTCTAGGAATCAGATCTGAAAATTATAGGGAACTCACAACGGGTCTTGGTGAAGAAGAGATTAAGTCTCTTATATATACATATACATACATACATATATATATATATATATGGCATTTTAGAAAAGTCCAATCCTATCCCTTTTTGTTGTTGTATGCAAATCTTGAATGTTATCTCTGTAGATTTAGGCTTCAGCAGCATTCCCCCATTATATATGTGTTTCAGAATAGATTCATGGAGGGAAAAGGTATAAAGAATGTGTGTATTGGAACGAGAGAGAGCTGCCTACTTATAGATTCACGGAGTTAACCTCAACCTTTAGGTTCTAGGGTTTTAATCTAATCCTTACATGTAGCGCTGAGTCAGCAAAGAACATAGTAAAAAAAGTCCAAATATAGAGGAATGAACCATCCCAGATCGTCGCTGGGTCAACCCACCAACCCATTGGGTCGACCCAGGCCGAACGTGGGTCGTCCCACAATGTTCTGGAATCCCAGTTGTTTTTCCTGCTTCGTCTCATTTGAATATTTTTGAACGTTTTTTTAAATATATTCATATATAAGCCCCTTATATGTATAGAAACTTCTAATGCTCATAACTTCTTTATATGTTGTCCATTTTACGCAAACTTGGGGACTATCTGAACCAAAATTAGGATATGAACGCAACAGTAAAGCGATTTCACTTAACTTTGAATCTTTATTAAGTTATTACCATTTTATTATCTTTAAAGTATGGTTATAGTGTATTAAATTTTAGGGTATTATAGGGTTGGTTTTAGGGATAAGGACAAGGTCAGTGGCATTTACTTCACACAACATTTTATACTTCTTGAAAAAGTTGTGAACAACCTTGCAGAAATCATAAGAGATAATTATCAGGCTAGTCTTAAGGAAGAAACCATTAAGCCCATCAAACCTGCTACAGGAGCTGCTATTTAAGGAGAAAAGAGCAGCCTTGATTTCATCATCATTAACTATTGAAGCTAAGGGGTAGATTGAATAGTACTTAAGGTAGAGAAGAGTACATCATTTGTTAAATCAAGATTAGGTTGGAGATTAGAGGAGTTACCAAGCATTCTAGACTAGTAATTTAGTAGGGATTCATCAACTTCAACAGGAGAATTATCGGTGGTGCCTTGTTCATTAGTTATGCTGAGGACTTGACTATTGTTTTACTTTAACGTTATTAAAGCATGGAAATAGGCGGTGTTCCTATCCCCCCTCAACATCTCATCTTCTATGTAGTTTTTGCCTTCGCATGCTTTTTCTCTAACTCCAAAGCTTCAATAAGTTCTCTATTCGTCTAACTCTCTTCCTCAGCAGCAGCAATATCTTCATGGTTATCCATCATCTTGTAATGTCCTTTTTATCAACTTAGCTTTAATGTAGGTGGATAATTCGCTGCTTCACCAAATTTGAGCCTATTCTCTCAATGCATACTTTAGAGCCTTGAATTTCCTAGAAAAAATGAATAGAGGATTGCCACATAAATTTTTACTCCAAGAGTTAGTGATGATTTTAGAATACTCAAGCTTATTAACCCAAGCACTATAGAATTTGAAACCACTTTTCCTTTTAACGGATAGGTGGTGGTGGCAAAGGATAGGAAGATTGATGAGTGTTCAGACAGAATGGGATGGGAGAGGGTACAAAAGGAGCAAATCCAGGTAGTTATTGCTTTTATGTTACAAAAGGTATGGTCAAAGGTGGAGACGGTTCTCACACCACATCTACCACAATTATTCCATCTAAATTTCAAACCATACTTAACCTGAATAGATAAGAACTGAAAATTGCATTGTTGAGGGTATGGATTTCTCTTACTGTAAGGGGAGTGCCATCCAAGGAAAAATAGTTATTGAAATCACCAAGAACATAACAGGGATAGCAATCCCACCTAAAAACATGACTAGTGTAACAATCCAAAATCAAATAGGCTCAAATTTTTCTCAAAATTCTAAATCCAAGTCAAATGAAACCTGAGTTGGTATGTCCAGTATCCTACTGAAAGGAAAAGTTAAATATAACAGTGCTCAAAATAAAAATCTCACGATGGAAAAATATGATAATAAGTAAACACTTACCATAACAATGGCACTGACCAAGAAAGCGTCTCTAAGCTAATCTATGGGTTTATTATAAGGAGGGGGTTAGAAAAAAAAGTTTTGGTGAATAGACAAATTATACCTTTTAAGAATAACACCACATATACCTTTTATCACTAATTTACTTTTTATTAGGTTACTAGGATTTATTACTGTCTCGCCTCAACGCGTAAATTATACCTATCAACTTCTTAGTATATCAAACCTAATAATCCATGTATAGCTCTATGTACAATATATCTAGGTACTACCCATAATACCCTCCTCGACAAGTCTTATAACAACCCAAATCTCAACAGATCCAAACTTTTCGCACAATGCTAAAATCCAAGTCCACTGAAACCTGAGTTGGTTTGTCTTGTATCATGTAGAAAGGAAAAGATAAACATATATGAGCTCACGATTAGAATATCTCATTGCTAAACTAAATAAAATATAATAAGTAAATACTTACCATAATAATGACACCAACTAGCAAAGGTCTCTAAGCTGTACAATCTCTACCACCTATCTAAACTGCAGGCTTCTTGTGGGGAGGGGGTCAGAACAAAAGTTCTAGTGAATGGAATTCTTTTACTTTTTTAAAGATAACACTACATATAATGTTTTATCACTGATTTATCTTTTTATTAGGTTGTTAGGGTTCATAACACTCTCTCCTCTACGTGCACATTGTACCCATCTACTGCCCAACTGATCAAACCTAATAATTCATATATGTGTAGCTATATGACCAATATATCTAGGAATTACTCATAGTAACCTCCTCGGAAGGTCTCCGTTGTCATGCTACGAAAGCGTACTAGATCTCCATCACCTCATTACAAAAGCATACTAGATCTCTATCGCCATGCTATGAAAGCAAACTATCCACTATCTGAGCTCTGCTAGAAGGTTAAACCCATGTATGGAGGTAATACTCGGATACCCACAATGCACTACCCAGTGCATACACCAAGGACCTACTTGCTATCATACTGTCTACTATTTGAGTTCCAATATTAGGCTAAACTCTTGTACGAAACTCAATCAAGAGATTTATACATTTGCCTACGATACAAATAGCCAAAGATTGGTGTTTCCTTTTCTCGTTGGCTATGGCCCCACTCGCCCCCTTAACTAATGAAAGAACAATTCAAGAGCTAAGTGACTATGCCCCTAACAAACAAACTAAATATCTAATTGGCGTTGTCCCCCATCAAATGTCTCGATTGTGAAAGACCCTTGACCTGTTGTTTAGCTCTAGTCTTTCCCATACCCACTTTGACTGATGATGATAGGTATATGACGATCTAATATCCTTATTGGGTCCTGATCACAAAGCCTGCTCTCAGAGCCAAGGTAACCGCTGAATCCTAAAAATCATCACATCAGTCTTCTGGCTCCCCTCAATACAAATGCAACCAAGGCATACTCTATGGATGGAAACCTATAGACCTATCTCTGGAGTAGCTGACCACTTGCATCCCCCAAAAGGCAATCTCAGAGTATCCTCACGTCACATAGAAGTATCGCACTTCCTTCTAGTCCTGTAGAATATTAAGTTAGATGTGCTCCCAACATATCTTTGGATCCCTTCAATGATCTACCTCGTTGGGCTTTTCAGTCAAAATTCCTTCAGACTGGTCCATACACATTTCGTTATTTTATTATACCCTATGTGTAATCTTTAGTTATGCATTTATCTCACTTTTCTTTTCATTAATTCATATTATTATTCAATTCATTTAATTTGAACTTCAATTACATGTTCATCAACATTACTGGCCACCATGGAACCATGGAATAAGAATGCCTAATAACAAGGCCACCATATAACCCTAGATTAGCCATAGAATATCTAAGCTTAAGTCCATCATAGAACCATAGAATAATCGTAGAATGTTTAATCATAATGCCATTATAGAACCATGCCTATTAAACTTAATTCACAATTTTTATGTTTATTCTTAATAAGCCTTCCTTATTTCATTTCATTTTTAATTATAACTTTCATGTTATAGTCTTACTTTTACCATAGAACTATTGCCATAGAATTGCACTTATTGTGATCCATTTATATATTCGTACAATTATCATATTATGTTACATTCCTTTCTACTACCAAGTGTTTAACTTGATTTCTTATTTCCTTTCCTTATATAGCATCTTTTAGTCATGTTACCCTTTTTCTTTCTTTATTATAAATTTATTCTCTAGAAAGTTATGCAGGTTTCCAATTTGATTGGTTATTTAAAATTTCACACTAATCTATTTTCATATTTTAAGGTAATTGCAGCAATAGAAATCCATAATTGTAAAACATTATTTTTCAATTATTTTTAGGCTATTGGAGAGTGCGCAATTCTTTTTATACTTTCAATTATGTTTTCTATTTATCTTACAAACCAAACGATCAATTTGATAATAAAAAATTATTATTATCATATATATACATATATAATAATATATAGCTTCATAATAAACCAATATGAATTTTAAAACTCAACATTATAAATTTTTTAGGTTAAACGATATCTAGATTATATAAAAATCACTATTAAATTTATTAAATAGATGTTATGGTTTATAAACAATTTTCATAGCAACTATTTGAAAATTTAATTTGGACATAACTCACAATCTATAATATGAAATCTCCATTTTTCTCTTTTTATTAGAAAATTATAATAGACTGGATTCAAACGTTTCTTGTTTGATAGAATTTAGACTTATATCAGATCCTGTATATTCAATTAAAGTTCAAAACTCAATATTACGAACTACCATGCCGTTGCGAGCTCGATTTAAATTAAGTATAAATTTATACGCTTAAGCTTCGCTCAATAATAAATTCTGTATATAAATTCATTAATATTTCTAATATAATATTTTAAACATATTTAAATATTTAAATTCAAATGACCGAAAAATCTGGGTAGATACAAATTTATTTTCTCTTGTTGTTATTATTTACTGCAATTATCGTCTTGTTTGTTTTCTAAATTTTTTATTTGTTTTTCTTCTTGTTATTCATCTTTCGCTTCCATTGTTATTTTATTTACAATATCCTATGTCGTTATTCTTTTCCAGCGATCATCACAAACACCTAAAAAGAGAATATCACACTAAACTACTCTATTTTCAATAATAAAATAGAACACAATATAGGAGTGCAATATCACACTAGAAAAACATGCTCTACTGCGTTCGCTACTAGGTAAAAGATATAATGGCTAAATGTGGCTATCCATCAGGACTAGGAGGTCTAGGACCATATCCCCTTAACATTAAAAGGTCCTCATCACTGAATCTATGCTACCATATCACTCCTCCTTTCCATGTACCACACTCTAAAAACCCATGTTGCATATCCCTAATTCTCATTCTACATAAAGTGAGTCAACATGTTGAACTTTCTTCTTCCTCAAGAAGTGCCGAAAAAAAATCTTCCTTAATTGCAAACCATGGCATAATTTCACATATAAAAATTCCCATACTTGCTCTTTTGAATCCATTTCCTATTTATGCTTTCTACACCTTGAAAGTTTAAAAGAAACCTTAAATTTTTCTCTATTAAATAGTAACAACTTGAGAGACATCTTTTTAAGATTTTCTTTTCCTCGACTGTCTTACATTATTGTATAAATTTTGAGTGTTTGCCACTTCTCGTCCTTATATCTTAATTTCTCCCATAATACTTTTATGATTGCCACTCAAGTTATTAAGGTTTACTCACATACTAAAATAATCCCTCATATCCCTACCAATTATTCAAGCATACTACACAAATCATTCTATTAAACCATCATCAATTCTATAAAATTTTATATTTTCAAAACCATTCTCAAAAATTCAAAAACAGGGAAGATAAGATTGATTACTTTCATTCTTTCACTATTGTTTTCTCCGCTTTTAAAAAAAATCATAATACACTTTAGCTCAGTTGGAGCTCTAATCTATTTTAATACATGTTTTTTTCCAAGAGGATTTAATAAGATTAAGCTTTGTTTAAATCTTTTTCTAAAGAGAAATTTTGTTTTCTTTGTAAAGTGACGAGGAAGCTTCATTATTTTAATATTTTCCATTTCTTAGTTAAATAGATAACACAAAATATGGTGTTTCACCTATATTTTGCACACCTCTTTCACTACACATTTCCTTGTCACTTTAACAAAACATGTTAACTTACAAACTTATTGATTTATAAAACTTATCTTGTAATTTTTGTTGTTCCAATATGTTAAAATGCATCTAATCCTTTCTTTATGAAAATTCTTATCTCTTTTCAAAATAAATATGTTGTTTCCTTTTACTGATGTTAATTTATTTTTATATTCAAGCTTGCATCTAGCACATCCGTGCACAACATACAGGCCCAATTCATTTATATTCGCGTTTTCTCTTAACCACATATATCACTTAACCTCGCAACTAGCTTACGCACTTTATTCTTTTGGAAACAAATCTGTATAATTTTTTCAAAAATTATTTTAATTCCAAAACCAATAAATTTCTGAAAATGGTAAACTTTTAAATTTGAAACTTAAAACTCTTTTAGAATTTTTTCTATGTCTATATTTTTTTGTAAGTTCTTTTTAAAAGTTTAAATGGGGGGCTAAGTATAATGTGGTTTCTTAACTGTCGTTACCAAATTCTTTGCACGAAATTATATTTCTTCGTCCATATTCTTATCTGCACTAGTTCCTATAAAGCTATGTCTGAACTGAAATCTAAGCCTAATACCGCTTCTGCGCCAAACATATGTATATAAATTCCAAATTCATTTTCCTTCTTTTTCAATTTTCAAAGCTCTACTGCCCAACCCACAAATCTGAAATACTGAAATTTTGAACATTAACACATGGAATATTCCTTTTTATTACAAAACATCTTTGTACATTTCATATTCTAGTCACTTATGGGCTTAATTTTTCTCAAATTTCCATAGTCATTTCTTTAGTGTACAAAACTGATATTCCAACTTTTTCATATATCATTTCTCTTTCCAAGTGGGTTCCTCTATGGATTTAGGTGTATATCTATATATAATATATTTATATTTGGAAAATACAAATATGTTCACTCACTATCTATATAGGAAACCTGACCTAAACTCTGATACCGGATGTAACAACCCAAATCTCAATAGATCCGAATTCCGCAAAATGCTAAAATCCAAGTCCATTAAAACTCGGGTTGGTAATCTACAGAGAGGAAAAGATAAATATATCAGAGCTCATGTGTAACACCCCGAATTTTTGAATAATCAGATTAACTAGATTAAAGAATACTTAATTTCAAATGTGAGAATTAAGGCAAACGGGTCATTCCATTACGTTCGTCTCGGAATTCTGCTTGAGACAGAGTCCGAGTTTGCGTAAAATGGATGCCGTATAAGGAAGATATGGACGAACGAAGTTAGGCAAAAAAACCAGAAATGGGCCAGAATACACTGGCGCACTTGGGAAGTGCTCCAGAACAAAATTGCACTGGCGCACTTGGGAAGTGCGCCCATGCAATATTGCACTGGCGCACTTGGCAGGTGCGCCCAGGCCGAGGTCAAAATCTGTACAGATTTATGAGGCTTTGATTCAACCGATGAGTCAGTGTTGAGTCATTTCTAACTAGTTAATGAGTCATTAGGGTTTCTGGATAGTTCTAATCTGGACTGAGTGGTTTTGATTAACTCTAGGGTCATCCAACGGCTATAATTAAATTTAAATTCTATATAAACATGTGTAGACTCAAACCCTAGAATCAAATCAGAATTAGATCAGTAGCCGTCATGTTGTCACTCCAAACCCTAGAGTAGCCGCCACCAACTAGAAGAAAGTTAAAGACAACAATTCAATTCAAATCAAGCCTAATCCTACAACAACGTAATTGTCTACAACAAGGGAACGCTAATCAATTACAAAATTCAGAACCCAGAATCAAGAACCCTTATTCGGTGAGTTCTAGTCACTTTTAGGTTTAAATAAATAAAGTGAATCGTGGTAGACTATGATTTAGGTATATGTTGTTTGTAGTTATGCAAGTCGTTATCATGAATCAATGCAAGTTTATCATTGTGAATCATGAAATGATGCAAGTTCCTTATTATTGTGAATCATGAAGTTATGCAAGTTATAATGTTGAGAAACTATGAACCTATGCAAGTTGTTCCGTTGTTAATTCATGAATCTATGTTAGTTGTTATGTTATGAATCATGAACCTATGAAGTTACCTAAGCAAGTTGATAAGTTGTTAATTCATGAACCTATGTTAGTTGTTATGTTGTGGATCATGAACCTATGTAAGTCACCTATGCAAGAAGTTATATTATGAATTATGCAAGTTGTTATATTGTGAATCGTGAATCCATATAAGTTGTTGACTATGTTGAGAATCATGAACCTATGTTGGTTGTTAATTATGTTGTTAATTCATAAACTTATGCAAGTTGTTATGAATCTATGCAAATTTGTTAATTATGTGGTGAATCATAATTATATGCGAAGTTATCATGTCATTTTCCCTAGTTGTCATGCTTATGCCAGAAATTGTACTAAAAACGATCACCTTGTCATTCCCTTTATTTTATTGTTATGGCGAGACTATTTTTTAGCCTCGATGACGCCAAAAACGCAAACGGTTACGCTAGTTAAGAAACGGGGAAAAGGGGAATTTGTAATAGGCATAATTTACATAGTGACTATGTAAATTGGACACATGATTCAAGTAGGGAAACATATAAATAATTACCTATTATGATATGGGTAAAATGGGGTAAAAATGGTATAATTTGAATATGACCATTTATGGATAAGAAATCCAAATTGTAAGATAGGTATTGAAACCTATGAAAAAGGAAAGGATCAATTAATTAACTTAATTAATCAAAAGAGGGATGTTTAAGTAATTAAAGTCTGAAGATTTAATATTGAGAATTGGCATAAAATAAATCTGTGATGAAAATTTGTATGATTTTTCATACGATAAATAGATGGACATAATTGAGTCAATTATGGCCATAGTGAAATTTGGAATTAATTGATAATTTGAATAGGGAAATTAATTCAAATTGGGGAAGGATTAATTAGGAGTAATTAATCGTCTAAGACACGAGGTTAGGCTCTTTGGTTTTGTAAGACTGCCCGGACCCACCCGGCAAATCAGCGCCACAAATGCCAGTCTAATGTGGGAGGTCATAGGCATAAATTAAATGCATGACAGTTGTAAAGACACGAAGTTAGGCTCTTTTGTGGTGTAAGACTGCCCGGACCCGCCCGGCAAATCCAGCTGCCACAAATGCCAGTCTAATGTGGGAGGTCTTTATAAGGTTACGGTCTTAATGAATTAAGAAACACTTAACCAGATAAACATGTAGTGGGACATGAGGGGTTTAGTGGGTGCCTTGGGTGGCATGTGGAATTAAGTGGGTGCCTGGGGTGGCATGTGAAATACGATTAGATATTTCAATAATTAATTAATGCTGATTAAAGACTACTTAACCTAACTTAATGCATATGGACTGTATGACGATAGACATAAGTTAGGGTTAAGTAAAACGAATTGCATTGTGGGTGGGTTAAGTACAACTGATGGGTAGGTGGGTAATATTAATATATATAGGCCCAAAAACGTAACCATTAAATAAACAGGGTTTAATCAGTAGGTGGGTTAAGTACAACTGATGGGTAGGTGGGTAATATTAGTATATATAGGCCCACAAACTTAACCATTAAATAAATAGGATTAAATCAGTGGGAGGGTTAAGTATAACTGAAGGGTAGGTGGGTAATATTAATATATATAGGCCCACAAACTTAACCGGATAAAAAGGGTTATGTAATTAAAGACACCTAATGGTATACATAACCGGGGCAGAATAGTAAAATTATTTATTAAAGACACCCTCAGGGGTACACATAACTAATGGGAGTAGGTAAAGTTATGTATTAAAGACACCCTTAGGGGTACGCATAAGTAATGGGAATAAGTAAAGTTATGTATTAAAAACACCCTCAGGGGTATGCATAACTAATGGGAGTAGGTAAAGTTATGTATTAAAGACACCTATAGGTACACATAACGGTAGGTAGAATAGGGGTTATGTATTAAAGACACCTATAGGTACGCATAACTGATTGAGCGCTATGTAATTAAAGACACCTCAGTGTATACATAGTCAGTAGAAAACCTAGTGGGGATACAAGACGTAGGGAAGAGCTTGTATCACGTTGTGTGGGACCCATTTCAGTCAGTAACCCGGAGGGGTATCAAAGTAAAAATCTCCGTACTAGGCGGGGAAGGGGCACGCTTACTGATAGATTGTAAGAGATCCAAAACGAGACGGATGGTGTGGGCGGCGCAAACCGACCGGGGGCATGTGCGTGCATGGGCCAGGCAAAGAGGGACAAGATGACCGTGACACCATTAGGTATAACTGTGCACACCTTAGGTTGCCACTTTAGGGAAGTGATACCTCTAGTTGTGGGACCAGCACAGGGTATCTACGGAGTAGGGAGGCGATCAATTAGGGTAGTGGTTAGGGTATATCCGGGCATATGCCCTAAGTCTACCAATTTGTAGTAGGAGGGTAGTGGGTACGACTATTTGAGATAGGAGCAGGCGGCACCTATGGCAGCAGCTAGGAATACAAGAAACTACCACCATCGTTATCATGATTAGCAGAAGGGATTATCCCATCTTGATTTGACTCGTAATAGTGCAGAGTAGTTAGTAGTGAATCATGCGTACACCTTACCTTATTTGTCCTGTCATACCTGTCATCTGTACCATAATCCTCTTATCCACTTTGTATGCCTATCATGTTTACCTTTATTTATTTACTGGCTAAAAGTTACCGGACTCACCAGACGTATGTCTGACCTAGTTTGTTTCGCCTCTTTTCTTCTGTTTCCCCCCCCCGGTTCTCAGGGAGGAAACACCCAGGTTTAGTCAGGAATTGTATATCATCTTCTAGGAGCTATTTCTGAAGTATGGATCGAGTCTCGGTCTCCTATATGGCTTGCTCTTTAATATGGGGAATGATGTTTTCTTTTAAATACCTGTGTACTCTGATAATATAAGACAGAAGTGTTTTGTTGTAAGGGTTTTATGACTCATGGTATTATGTAACAAAATATTTTGGTGATTTAATAAAGTTGTTTGTTTTCCATTGCAAAAATTTTATATCTGTCTTGTGATATTCTGTGTCTATTTGCCAAAAATGCTCCACTAAAGTTAAGGCATTCCCTTTGTGAGTGACCTTAATGGAGGTGGGGTGTTACACTTGGTATCAGAGCTGAAGGTTACCAGATTAGATAAAAGCTTTTGAAATACTATTTTCAAAGAGGTTTTAAAAGAAAGTATTTTCAAAAAGGAATGCCTGTTTTGAAAAACTTTCCCCAAGAGCCCTATATCTTTCCTTCGGTTCTTTGTATTGAATCTTTCCTTTTTCATTTCAGCATGTCTAGAGCATTTGAGATACCAGAGGGTGTACCCGGTTGGTTTCGTCAATATCTCGAGGCTAGGGCCGCTACCGCGGGTCCGGCCAACGTTCCTCCTCCTCCTCCCCCAGCTCTAGTCATTCCTCCGCGTGGAGAGACTTTCTCCAAGATATGTAAGGACTTTCGTTCGATGGGTGGAAAATCTTTTAGTGGGACTGAAACGTTTATTGAAGCTAGAAATTGGTTAAAGGAAGTGGAGGATCTGTTTGGCATTTTCAACTTGGACGACCGTTAGAAGGTCCAATTGGCTGCTTGGTTGATGAAAGACGAAGCTTCGTTTTGGTGGGAGGTCACTAATGGAGAGCGTCTAGTTGATACATGGCCAGATTTCAGGCATAGGTTTGAGGCTAAATTTCTCTCACGAGCAGAAGAAAATCTATATATGGAAAGGTTTTTGGCATTGAAGCAGGGGGATCTGTCAGTAAAAGAGTACGTCAACAAGTTCAATCAGTTGGCGAGGTTCGGCTTGGACTTAGTGAACACACCTGAGAAGAAAGCTCTGAGATTTGTTAAAGGCTTGAATGAGACGCTACACGGATTGGCTATGACCCACATTCCCATGGGGGCCACTTTTGAAAAAAATGGTGGATATGGCCCTCATGCATGAAGAGGACAAAGGAGCAAAGAAAGAGGAAAATGTTGAAGGGACACTGAAAAATGAGAAGGCGGGACCCAAGAAAGGACAACAACAACAACAACAACAGAAGAAAGGAAAGAAGGATGACAAGGGAAAGGATAAGAGGAAATGCAACTATTGTGGGAAAGAAGGTCACCTAGTCAAAGAATGTAAAAGGAGGAAGTCCAATTGCTTTAAGTGTGGAGAGGTCGGACACTTTTCCAAGGAATGCCCAAAGGTGCAGGGATCGCAAGGGACTTCTAGAGGGCAGGCGAATGCTCTCGTGGCAGATGGATAGGATAGAGATAGGAAAAATTTATGTAAACGGTTTAATTTCCTTATGAAGTTAAGACTCTTTTGGATTCTGGCATTTTGATTTTTTAATTTACTCTGCACTTTAATACTAGTCTTGTTTTTGATCCCGTAGTTGTTTCAAACCCCTTTTGTGGTTCGACTCATTTATTGGTGATTTGTAAGGGGTTGAAATTATCTGTGTTAGGCGTCAAAAATTTGAATGTGACGTTTATGTGCTCAAGTTTATGGGATATGGGTTGGGTCTAAATGGACCTGCTTTCTATGTAGAGGGTCGTTCTATATTTTGAGAGGAGGGTCATTAAGTTTCTAACTTGTCATGGGAAGACCCCAAAGTTTCTTGTGACCCGCAAGGGTGTTTCATGCTTAGCTTTCTGAGAATCATTCTGTAATCTGATCTGTACCAGTAGTCTGTAAGTATCTGGATATTTCTGAAGGAAATGGGTTTCAACTCGAAGCATGGAGTAGATCTCCATTTTTGACGTTGTTTAATGAGGGTAATTCTTTGGGTGTCAGTCTGATGTGGATTTCGGTCTTCGGGGCTGAGACTTAGGGAATTATTCTCCTAATCGATGTCAAATAGGAACAAAGCTTTTGTTTTAGTTATATCATTTGTATCCCATCAACCGAATCTTTGACCTTTAGATAGGAAATCCATGGATGTAAACATGTGCTTGGGACATGTTATGTTTGATGGTTGCAAGTGGATGCAAGTGTTTGCTAGTGGTTGCTCGTGGATGCATTTACACACACATTAGGCACTAGATCGGCTCAAGTCACTTTCATATTGCATATAAATGTGTGTGCATATTTAGGTTAATGGATGAACAGTGGTTGTGTTATCATATGGATGTTGTATTTTGATGAATGGTTGAGCACACATGTAGAAATAATATGTATCGATAGGATTCTTTCGCATACATAATGGACGCATGGCACTATCATGGTTTGCATTAAGGAGGTCAACTGAATCAGTAGACCGCCTGATTTTGCATTAGATAAGGAACATATACACACACATTTGCATATGTTCATACAACATTAGAAGTTTTCTAAGGACAATGGATGCTTGTGGATGATGGTTGAGTAGATGGGTGATTGGATGGTAGGACACATTCTTCTTAACTTGAAGATTTCGGGGACGAAATCCTTTAAGGAGGGGAGAATGTAACACCCCAAATTTTTGAATAATCAGATTAACTAAATTAAAGAATACTTAATTTCAAATGTGGGAATTAAGAGAAACGGGTTATTCCATTATGTTCGTCTCGGAATTCTGCTTGAGATAGAGTCCGAGTTTGCATAAAATGGATGCCTTTTGAGGAAGATATGGACGAACGAAGTTAGGCAGAAAAACCAGAAATGGGCCAGAATGTACTAGTGCACTTGGGAAGTGCGCCAGAACAAAATTGCACTGCCGCACTTGGGAAGTGCACCCATGCAATATTGCACAGGCGCACTTGGCAGGTGCACCCAGGCCGAGGTCAAAACCTGTACAGATTTTTGAGGCTCTGATTCAACCGGTGAGTCAGTGCTGAGTCATTTCTGACTAGTTAATGAGTCATTAGGGTTTCTGGATAGTTCTAATCTGGACTGAGTGGTTTTGATTAACTCTAGGGTCATCCGACTGCTATAATTAAATTTAAATTCTATATAAACATGTGTAGACTCAAACCCTAGAATCAAATCAGAATTAGACCAGTGGCCGTCATGTTGTCACTCCAAACCCTAGAGTAGCCGCCACCAACTAGAAGAAAGTTAAAGACAACAATTCAATTCAAATCAAGCCTAAAACTACAACAACGTAATTGTCTGCAACAAGGGAACGCTAATCAATTACAGAATTCAGAACCCAGAACTCAAGACCCCTTATTCGGTGAGTTCTAGTCACTTTTAGGTTTAAATAAATAAAAGTGAATCGTGGTAGACTATGATTTGGGTATATGTTGTTTGTAGTTATGCAAGTTTATTGTTATTATGAATCTATGCAAGTCGTTATCATGAATCTATGCACGTTTATCATTGTGAATCATGAAATGATGCAAGTTCCTTATTATTGTGAATCATAAAGTTATGCAAGTTATAATGTTGAGAAACTATGAACCTATGCAAGTTACCTATGCAAGTTGCTGCGTTGTTAATTCATGAATCTATGCTAGTTCTTATGTTATGAATCATGAACCTATGAACTTACCTAAGCAAGTTGATAAGTTGTTAATTCATGAACCTATGCTAATTGTTATGTTGTGGATCATGAAACTATGTAAGTCACCTATGCAAGAAGTTATGTTATGAATTATGCAAGTTGTATATTGTGAATCATGAATCCATATAAGTTGTTGACTATGTTGAGAATCATGAACCTATGTTGGTTGTTAATTATGTTGTTAATTCATAAACCTATGCAAGTTGTTATGAATCTATGCAAATTTGTTAATTATGTGGTGAATCATAATTATATGCGAAGTTATCATGTCATTTTCCCTAGTTGTCATGCTTATGCCAAAATTTTTACTGAAAACGATCACCTTGTCATTCCCTTTATTTTATTGTTATGGCGAGACTATTTTGTAGCCTCGATGACGCCAAAAACGCAAACGGTTACGCTAGTTAAGAAACAGGGAAAAGGGGAATTTGTAATAGGCATAATTTACATAGTGACTATGTAAATTGGACACATGATTCAAGTAGGGAAACATATAAATAATTACCTATTATAATATGGGTAAGATGGGGTAAAAATGGTATAATTTGAATATGACCATTTATGAATAAGAAATCCAAATTGTTAATAAGATAAGTATTGACACCTATGAAAAAGGAAAGGATTAATCAATTAACTTAATTAATCAAAAGAGGGATGTTTAAGCAATTAAAGTCTGAAGATTTAATATTGAGAATTGGCATAAAATAAATTTGTGATGAAAATTGGTATGATTTTTCATACCATAAATAGATGGACATAATTGAGTCAATTATGGCCATAGTTAAATTTGGAATTAATTGATAATTTGAATAGGGAAATTAATTCAAATTGGGGAAGGATTAATTAGGAGTAATTAATCGTCTAAGACACGAGGTTAGGCTCTTTTGTGGTGTAAGACTGCCCGGACCTGCCCGGCAAATCCAGCTGCCACAAATGCCAGTCTAATGTGGAAGGTCTTAGGCATAAATTAAATGCGTGATAGTTGTAAAGACACGAGGTTAGGCTCTTTTGTGGTGTAAGACTGCCCGGACCCGCCCGACAAATCCAGCTGCCACAAATGCTAGCCTAATGTAGGAGGTCTTTATAAGGTTACGGTCTTAATGAATTAAGAAACACTTAACCAGATAAACATGTAGTGGGACATGAGGGGTTAAGTGGGTGCCTTAGGTGGCATGTGGAATTAAGTGGGTGCCTGGGGTGGCATGTGAAATATGATTAGATATTTCAATAATTAATTAATGTTGATTAAAGACTACTTAACCTAACTTAATACATATTGACTGTATGATGATAGACATAAGTTAGGGTTAAGTAAAACGAATTGCATTGTGGGTGGGTTAAGTACAACTGATGGGTAGGTGGGTAATATTAATATATATAGGCCCACAAACTTAACCATTAAATAAACAGGGTTAAATCAATAGGTGGGTTAAGTACAACTGATGGGTAGGTGGGTAATATTAGTATATATATGCCCACAAACTTAACCATTAAATAAATAGGATTAAATCAGTGGGAGGGTTAAGTATAACTGAAGGGTAGGTGGGTAATATTAATATATATAGGCCCACAAACATAACCAGATAAAAAGGGTTATGTAATTAAAGACACCTAATGGTATATATAACCGGGGCAGAATAGTAAAGTTATGTATTAAAGACACCCTCAGGGGTACGCATAACTAATGGGAGTAGGTAAAGTTATGTATTAAAGACACCCTTAGGGGTACGCATAACTAATGGGAATAGGTAAAGTTATGTATTAAAGACACCCTCAGGGGCACGCATAACTAATGGAAGTAGGTAAAGTTATGTATTAAAGACACCTATAGGTATGCATAACTGATAGGTAGAATAGGAGTTATGTATTAAAGACACCTATAGGTACGCATAACTGATTGAGGGCTATGTAATTAAAGACACCTCAGGGTATACATAGTCAGTAGAAAACCTAGTGGGGATACAAGACATAGGGGAGAGCTTGTATAACGTTGTGTGGGACCCATTTCAGTCAGTAACTCGAAGGGGTATCAAAGTAAAAATCTCGTACTAGGCGGGGAAGGGGCACGCTTACTGATTGATTGTAAGAATCCAAAACGAGACGGATGGTGTGGGCGGCGCAAACCGACCGGGGGCATGTGCGTGCATGGGCCGGGCAGAGGGGGACAAGACGACCGTGACACCAGCAGGTATAACTGTGCACACCTTAGGTTGCCACTTTAGGGAAGTTATACCCCCTAGTTGTGGGACCAGCACAGGGTATCTACGGAGTAGGGAGCCGATCGATTAGGGTAGTGGTTAGGGTATATCCGGACATATGCCCTAAGTCTACCAATTTGTAGTAGGAGGGTAGTGGGTACGACAAGTTGAGATAGGAGCAGGCAGCACCTATGGCAGCAGCTAGGAATACACGAAACTACCACCATTGTTATCATGATTAGCAGAAGGGATTATCCCATCTTGATTTAACTAGTAATAGTGCAGAGTAGTTAGTAGTGAATCATGCGTACACCTTACCTTATTTGTCCTGTCATACCTGTCATCTGTACCGTGATCCTCTTATCCACTTTGTATGCCTGTCATGTTTACCTTCATTTATTTACTGGCTAAAAGTTACTGGACTCACCAGACGTATGTCTGACCTAGTTTGTTTCGCCTCTTTTCTTCCGTCCCCCCCCCCCCCAGGTTCTCAGGGAGGAAACACCCAGGTTTAGTCAGGAATTGGATATCATCTTCTAGGAGCTATTTCTGAAGTATGGATCGAGTCTCGGTCTCCTATATGGCTTGCTCTTTAATATGGGGAATGATGTTTTCTTTTAAATACTTATGTACTCTGATAATATAAGGCAGAAGTGTTTTGTTGTAAGGTTTTTATGACTCATGGTATTATGTAACAAAATATTTTGGTGATTTAATAAAGTTGTTTATTTTCTACTGCAAAAATTTTATATCTGTCTTGTGATATTCTGTGTCTGTTTACCAAAAATGCTCCACTAAAGTTAAGGCATTCCCTTTGTGAGTGACCTTAATGGAGGTGGGGTGTTACATTACGATAGAATATCTTATAGTGGAACTAAATAAAATATAATAAGCAAATAGTTACCATAATAATGACACCAACTAGCAAGTGTCTCTAAGTTGTACAATCTCTGCCACTTGTCTAACCTATGAGTTTGTTATGGGAGGAGGGACAAATGGACAAATTATACCTTTTAAAGAAAACACTACACATACCATTCTATTACCGATTTATTTCTTTATTATGTGGTAATGGTTCATAACGCCCCCGCTTCTACGCACGCATCGTACCCATCCACTGGGCGGTAGTTCAAACCTAATAATCCATATATATGTAGCTATATGCCTAGTATATCTAGGTTCTACCCATAGTACCCTCCTCTAAAGGTATACGTCGTCATGCTACGAAAGCATACTAGATCTCTATCGTCATGCTACGAAAGCATATCAGATCTCTATAGCTATGCTACGAAAGCGTACCAGATCTCTACCGCCATGCTACGAAATCATACTATTCACTATCCAAGCTCTGTTAGCAGGCTAAACCCTTGCACGGAGGTAATATTCGGATGCCCATGATGCACCACTCATTGCATACACCGATGACCTACTTGCGATTGTATTGTCTACCATCTGAGCTCCGCTATCAAGCTAATCTCTTGTACAGATTTCGATCGGGGGAGTTTTACATCTGCCTACTATACAAGTATCCATAGATTGGTCTATCCCTTTTTCTCAGTGGCTATGGCCCCAATTAACCCCTTCAACTAATGAAAGACACTTCAACAGCTAAGCGACCGTGCCCCTAACAAACAATCTAAACATCTAATTGGCATAGTCCCTCATCCAATGTATTGATAGTGAAGGGCTATTGGCATGTTAGTTTAGCTCCAGCCTTTCCGTACCATCTCTGATCGACAATGACGATGGCGAGTATTTGACGATCTACTATCCTTATTGGGTCCTAACCACGAAGCCTGCTCTTGGAGCTGAGACAACTGCTGAATCCTAAAAATCATCCAATCAGTCTTCTAGCTACCTTCAACACCAATGCAGCCAAGTCATACTCTATGGATGAAACCGTACAGACCTACCTCTGGGGTAGCTGACCTTGGGCATCCCCAAAGGGCCATCTCAGAGTATCCTTACATCCCATAGAAGTCTCGCACTTCCTTCTAGATCTATTGAATACTAATTTGAACGTGCTTCCACCGTGTCTCCGGACACCTACAATGATCTGCCTCGTTGGGCTCTTCAATCAAGATTCCTTCGTACTGGTTTAAACGCATTTTGTTGTTTTGTCAAACCTATGTCAAATCTCTCATTGTGCTTTATCTCACTTTACTTTTAACAAATTTATATAATTGTTTAGTTCAATTAATTTGAACTTTAATTAATTGTTTATCAACTTTATTGACCACCACGGAACCATAGAATAAACGTAGAATGCCTAATCACTAGGCCACCATAGAACAATTGTAGAAAGCCTAAAATCAAGACCACCATAAAATTGTAGAATAATCATGGAATTCCTAATCATAAGGCTACGATAGATTTATTCCTATTAAACTTAATTCACAATTTTTAAGTTTATTCTTAGTAAACCTTCCTTATTTCATTTCACTTTTTGTTGATGTCAAAAGTTGGTCACTAGTGACAATCAACCACCAGTCGTGTGGAAAACACACGAATAACGATCACAAAATGCAGAAAAAGTAAAGAAAAAGGGGAACACACACAGTTATTTTATAGTGGTTCAGCAAAGAATGTGCCTACATCCACTTTATATGTATTACTTCTTCTTTTTATTACAAGTACAATACTTTTCTGTTTGAAGAAAAGAGAGAAGATGGCTATTTTGAGTTAGTTGTTAGAGAAACTTTAAAAATCTGAAATCTAGCCGAAGTCCCTTTCCTCTTTGAGCTTTGAGGTATTTATAGGTGGAGAAGGTGGCCAGGGCTATTATGACGTGGCCTGTCCTTTTCGGTAAAGCTTGGACGCATGGAGTCCATTCTTTGGTAAGAAGAACGACTAGAAGACTGATTCCACTATTCATAAATAGTGTCCTCGGAAGTTGTGGCCTACATGGCATCTATGGTGAGGTGTATCAAAAGTAGAGCTCTGTCTGGGTATGGTTGACCGCCTTTATTGCCTTTAAAGTCGGACCGAGTATTTGAATGGCTCAGCTTGATATTTTTGTGATCATTATTCGTGTGCTTTCCACACGATTGGGGGTTGATTGTCACTAGTGACCAACTTTTGACGTCAACACTTTGGCGTGCCAGGTAGGGGAAGAGAACCTATGACCTTCTGCTTACCTCAATCTATGGCGAACAAACGAAAGAAAGATACAACATCTTCTCGTCCCACGAATGCCAATGCAGCTGATACCAATGCTACAGTAGCAAGCCAGGAAGCATCCTCTCATGAAGACATATCTCGATTTCTTACTAGGGACGACATGGACAAAATTATGGTCGAGTTCAGATACCATATGACATCTCAGAGTAGACTCCTCGAACGATAGCAACAGTTGATGGATCACCTTCTTGGTCGAGTGGAGATGGGATTGAATGCTTCAACATCAATTCCTCCACCAACCAAGACTGGGGCAACAACTGATCTTCGGTCTGCATGGAATCGGGCCACTGATCAGACTACACCTTCATTTAATCCTGGCTCGTCTCTACCTCCCAACCAATAATAGCCAGGAGTATCGCTTCCAACGACCAGCACAGCTACAGATTCTCAGGAGGCTGGCGATCAAGATCTAGTTCGTCCAACCACTTTGCCTCCACTCTTGGAAACAGCTCGACCTCCCATATCCATGAGCAATTACCGGGCCCATCAGGATCAATGCCATTTACATTACAACCTGGAATCTTACCACAAACTAACCTAACCACTCTTCCCCTTCAACGAAGAGCTAGTGAGGCCTTCCCTTTAAAACAAGGGAGACCACTCTACCATATCGGTCTTCACTGTGACGGAAGAAAACGCTACCATAGACCCTCCAAACCTCGCTCCTGTCGGGGGCAACCACGAGCTCCGAACATCACATGCTATACCGGATCAGCCTAGACCCTCTACCATGGGTACAGCTTGATCCAATACTCATCAGGTTCAAGAGGGGCCATTCTCCACAGAACCACCTACCGGAGTTCATCCTCACTCTCACCTTCACTCAACTCTCGGAGGCCGAGCCCAGCCAATGGCCTCTCTTCCGAGCATGCTTTTGCCAGATCCTCGTGTCAAAGCTCTCCCAAATGCAGGGATGAATTCATGGCAATGACTCCTTGGAGATGGAAGCCAGCTTGCAACCATCATCCGACGTTTCACTCGGGGCACCTCTTCATAGTAGGATGTAGATAATGTTAATCGTAACCCCTTCACTAGAGAAATTAGAAACTCCCGAAACTCTCTGGACTTCAAGTTCCCAGCTATCGAACCATACAATGGTCACACTGACCCAACCATCCACCTCATGCGATACATGCGACATATGGAAGTGCTTGGCGCATCGACCAACATCATGGCTAGGTGCTTTCCGCTCTTCCTCACAGATATAGCCGGCATGTGGTTCCGGCAGCTAACAACAGAGTCAATCAGTAGCTGGAACACGCTAGTCACCCGCTTCATCGAATAATTCAGGATACATATCTCCCAACCAAAGAGTGTTATGTTCCTATCCACCATCAAGCAGTGATCAGAAGAGTAGCTCGGGTCCTTCCTCGTAAGGTTCAACGCGGTCGTAGCATCAATCGACCGGCCCGAGCCATCGATGGTACTTATGGCTGCCATTGCAGGAGTTCAAAACCGATCAGAATTCTCTATCTCTTTAACCCGAGATCCCCCAAGGATATAGGTGATTTCTATTCTGAGGCCAAGCGATTCCTCCGACAAGAAGATGCTAGTATTGAGATGGAGAGCCTTAAGGTCTTGGTTACCAAACAACAAGGTCCGTCCAACAGCAACAGCCAGAATAAAGGAAGAGGAAAGACCCCAAAAAACAACGCATGCAACATGCGACCACGAACTGAAAATAACTATGACCAGTAAACTGAGCTCAATCCCTCTCTGCTCGATATCTACCTTGACATACAAGGGTCCCTGTCCACTCTGAGACCACCTCGACGAGAACCAGCCTAAATGAAACTCGATTCAGGAAAACATTGCATATTCCACAACGTAGCTGGACATAGCACCAATGAATGCCAACATCTGCGCGATCTCATCAAGGATCGAGTCAGGCAAGGAGAGCAATCCGAATATGTTAAGAAGCGCACCCCGGCCTTGCCACCGCGATCTTCTTCCCAAGCTCCTCAGGTCGATCCTCGAGCTCCTGGAATCGGAGAGGACCCCGAGACTAGCACTCACGGCATTATCATTAATTAGATTTTTCTTTCTTTTTGATGTATTTCCTTCAATAAAAAGGACACTTTGATGTACACATGTATGGGGTTTGGATTTAGCTCCTAGGCATGCTCTGGAATCAACTGTTGTCCTCTTGCAATTTATTTTCTGTGTAATAATTCCTTAGCAACTATTAAATTTCTTTTGCAAACATGGATCATGTTTGAGTACTTTAAGTCGAGCATGGCTGATGCTCGCCCCCCTTTGAATGTGGTCAGAGCGAAAGCCCACCACTATTTCTAAAAACCTACTTCGCCAACCGAGTACGCTAAAAATTTTAAGCCAAGTATGGATTATACTCACCCTTTTTTCTGAACCATGAGCGTCTACTGCTCGCTGGACATACTAATCTAACATGAGTCGAGCATAAAAAACACTTGCCCTAATCCGAGCATGGTTAATGCTCGCCACCTCTGCAAACCGAGCATGGTTAATGCTTTCCACCTCAGTAAGCCGAGCATGGTTAATGCTCACCATCTACGTAAGCCGAGTATGGTTAATACTCGCCACTCCTCAAAGCCAAGTGTAATAAATGCTCACTCATGTCCCGAGGTCAGGTATGTTCAATACTCGACCCATCAGCCTTCTTCAAATTGAGAATGGCTTATTTTGTCATTGCAGGAACTAAATCTTACAAAGACGGTGATTATCATCTCAGCCTTAATACGGTTCCCGATGGTTGTCGATTTTCTGGCCTTAATACGATCACTCTCGTTCGTCAGTTTTTCGGCCATAATACAACCACCAGAGCTGTCGGATTTCTGGCCTTAATATGGTCCGGCGTAACCATAGATGCTCGAGCGATTGTGCTTCGAATTGGATTTCAGAACACACCTCCGTCTACCGAAGAAGATGCATTTTGAGGGGCAAAGTGTTAACAACCTTTTTGGCAAGAGCCGCCACGAATCAGATCGAAGCCCAAACGCACGATCAGGTAAATTGGATGAATCGTGCCCCAGGAAGCCCGATGGAAGTCCATCCCGAAACTGTCAAACATCAGCCTGAACCAATTCTCATCGACCGACAGCTCACTCCAGAAGAATAGTTCTCCAAGTCGACCAGATATCTTGCTTTCATAAAAGATGCATCAACCGAGTATCTCAGACCTGCATGTTTTTATAGTGGCTCCGCAAAGATTGTGCCTATATCCACTTTATATGTATTACTTCTACTTTTTATTACGAGTACAATGCTTTTTCTGTTTGAAGAAAAGAGAGAAGATGGCTATTTTGAGTTAGCCATTAGAGAAACTTTAAGAATCTGAAATCTAGCCGAAGTCCCTTTCCTCTTTGAGCTTTGAGGTATTTATAGGTGGAGAAGGTGGCCAGGGCTATTGTGACGTGGCCTGGCCTTTTCGGGAAAGCTTGGACGTGTGAAGTCTATTCTTTGGTTAGAAAAACGGCTGGAAGACTAATTCCACTATTCATAAATATTATCCTCGGAAGCTGTGGCCTACGTGACATCCATGGTGAGGTGTATCAAAAGTAGAGCTCTATCCGAATATGGTTGACCGCCTTTATTGCCTTTAAAGTCGGGCTGAGTATTTGAATGGCTCAGCTTGATATTTCCATGCAGGTCCGAGATACTCGGTCGATGTACCTTTTATGGGAGAGAGATATGTGGTCGGCTTGGAGAGCTATTTTTCTGAAGTGAGCTGTTAGTCGATGAGAATTGGTTATGGCTGATGTTTTGCAGTTTCGGACCGAACTTCCATCGGGCTTCCTGGAGCATGATTCATCTAATATCGTTGATCGTTCGTTTGGGCTTCAATCTGACCCGTGGCGGCTCTTGCCAAAAAGGTGGTTAACACTTTTAATTATAACTTTCATGTTATAGTCTTACTTTTACCATAGAACCATAGCCATAGGATTACATTTATTATGATCCATTTATGTACCGTACAGTTATCATAATAGGTTACATTCTTTTCTAGCTATCAGATGTTTAACTTGATTTCTTATTTCCATTCTTTATATAATGTCTTTTAGTTATGTTACACTTTTTCTTTCCGCCTTTGTAAATTTATTCTTCAGGAAGTTATGCATGTTTCTACTTGATTGGTAATTTAAAAAATTTCAAGAATCTATTTTCATAGTTTAAGGTAATTGCAGCAATAGAAATTCATAATTGCAGGGTATTATTTTTCATTTATTTTTAGGCTATTGGATAGTGCGCAATATAGCTAAATCCCTATTTCACACCAATCTACACTTTATTTCTTTTTGTACTTGCAAATACGTTTTCCATTTCTCTTACAAACTAAACTATGGTAATGTATTCCTTGTCTCTTACTCAGTCAATCTGGGCTATTTCTAACTTCATATTTTATTCGATATACATTATTTATTATTATCAAATTATATCCCCAATTTGGCATAACTACAATAAGTTTAGGCACAAATGAGCTTATACCCCTTTTTCTTTCAATCCCAAAATTTTCTATATTCATTCCATTCTAAATCTAAACAATAATTCTAACAAATAAATATGGGAATTCTTAGGGTTTACCATTCGACTACAAATGTACTATACGCAATATTAGTTATATAATATCAACCTGTTCCACATTTATTTGGAAGGTCCTATCAATTTTGTCTATTTACAAACTAGATTCCCTTTTTGTTACAGTTCTACATTATATATAAGTTTAGCCCTAAATTATCAAATCCTCTTATTTTTATTATTCTAAGTGAATCATATTTCCCAACGTACACAAAATAATAAGGATTAATCAATCGCACAGAATTAGGCATACAAATCAGTGCCTAAATCAATAGTATGCCTATGCCAATATTGCAAATTTGGATATATTTTGAGCATAACCCCAACAAACTGTAAAATCAAATGCAAAAAAAGGGGAAAGAAGAATGGTAAAATGTCTTATTAATTTAATAGGAATCAATCAACGATATATACCTTTATTGGAAAGAATAATTCAAACCCACTCACTTGAGAATTGCGCTCCAAGTTCTGGATCTGATTTAGATTTAGATTTGTTATCCGTAGTCTTCCTATTTGAATCTACAAACTATATTTTTCATGGATTTACAAATCTAAATTCAAGAAGGATGAAAGAAACTATTTAAATTCAGATTTGAAGAACTTACCTCACACGGACAGTGTAACACCCCGTATGTTGAATAACTTGCTATAATATAAAACAGGGCAGAATTAAATTTTAAAATCTAAATCAGGGGAAACGGGCTATGCCATTGCGTTCATCTCGGAAAAATACGCAAAATAGAGTCCGTGTTTTCGAAAATCGGAGTCCGTATGACCCCGATAAGGCCCAAAGAAGTTTTCAGAAATTTAAAAACAGATTTGGAAAAAAAAATCAATTTTCAGAAGTGGCGGGAAAAATCCCGCCAGACCCAGGGGGTCGACCTGGGGGTCGACTGGGGAGTCGACCTCCCCCCCCCCCAGGTCGACTGGGGAGTTGACCCTAGGGTCGACCTGGGGGTCGACCTCCCTGGTCGAGCCCAGGTGACTTGGGTGCACCAGCTTGTCTTTTGGGCTGTGTTTTAGTGGCTAGGACGTGATCTGACGGCTCTAATATAATTTAGGGTTAATCTAATGGCCTAAAACACCTAACTACTCTATAAATATACCCTAAGACTACCCTAATTCATACTAAAAATAGCTACAACACCGTTATGCCGTCAAAATGCAACTTGAAGGAGCCTCCATCAATCTAAAGAGGAAGATAGCTTCTCAAATCAACCTCTAATCAATTTTAGCAACTTAATCTTCTTCTTAGGAGTGCTAATCAACAAGTTGTGAGTTTTCTATAGCCTTAATAACCAATTGTTGAAATGATTATGATAGGATATAATGAGGTTATGGCTATGAATGTGGATCAATGCAAGATTATGTTATCATATGCTATGTGTTTGTGATGTTATGCAAGTTATGCAAGTTATGTGCTATATGTTCATGAAGTTATGCAAGTTATGCAAGTCATATGCTATGTGATTATGATGTTATGCAAGTTATGCAAGTCATATGCTATGTGTTTGTGGTGTTATGCAAGTTATGCAAGTCATATGCTATGTGATTATGATGTTATGCAAGTTATGCAAGTCATATGCTATGTGTTTGTGGTGTTATGCAAGTTATGCAAGTCATATGATATATGTTCATGAAGTTATGCAAGTCATATGCTAGGTGTTTAGGATTTTATGCAAGATATGCAAGTCATATGAGAAACATTGATCCATTATGACACCATGATATGCAAGTTTGGTGTATGATTATATGCTAGTTCATACATGATATGATATGCAAGTTTGGTGTATGATTATATGCTAGTTCATACATGATATGTTATGCAAGTTTGGTGTATGATTATATGCAAGTTCATATATGACATGTTATGCACGTATGGTGTTTGATTATATGCAAGTAACATGTGCAAGTTTACACCTTTGTATGATATGCATACGTATGCAAGTTAACCCCTTTGTATGTCATACATACATATGCAAGTTTACCCCTTTTTGTATGACATAAATAACCTATGCAAGTTAACCTCCTTATGACATGTGTGATTCATGCAAGTTTGGGTTGATTATTTATGCTAGTTGGGTTGATGCTATATGCATGTTGACACCTTTAAACCCATGTTGATGTTATGCAAGTTGAACCCATTGTATTTGTGATGAATCTTCCCTTTTATGTCATGTTCGCAAATTACGTGGGGAACGATGGGGTTAATATACATGTTAATGAAATGGTGTGAAGTTGGTATGATTATGCATACCATAAAGTGGATGGACATAATTGAGTCAATTATGTACATCGTTAAATTTGTAATTAATTAGGGATAATTAATACAAATTATGGGGGTGATTAATTAGGTGTAATTAATCGACTAAGACACGAAATTGGACACTTTTGTAGCATAAGACTGCCCGGAACCGACCGGCATATCCAGCGGCTACAAATGATTGGCCCAATGTGAGAGGTCTTAGGCACAAAACTAAATACGTGACAAGTGTATAGACACGAGGTTAGACTCAGTTATGGCGTAAGGCTGCCCGGACCCAACCGGCAAATCCAGCTGCCATAAAAGATAGTCTAATGTGAGAGGTCTTTACAACGGTTACGTTCTTAATCAATTAAGAAACACTTAACCAGATAAGCATGTAGTGGGGCATGATGGGTTAAGTGGGTGCCTTGGGTGGCATGTGGAGATTAAGTAAGTGCCTTGGGTGGCATGAGAAAATCTAGTGGTTGCCTTGGGTGGCAATAGAAAATACGATTAGAATACTTAACCAAAGTGGAACATGTAATTAAACATGATTAAAGGGTTAAGTGGGTGCCTTGGGTGGCATGAGGAAATCTAGTGGTTGCCTTGAGTGGCAATAGAAGATAAGATTAGAATACTTAACCAAAGTGGGACATGTAATTAAACATGATTAAAGGGTTAAGTGGGTGCCTTGGGTGGCATGTGGAAAAATCTAGTGGGTTGCCTTGGGTGGCAATAGAGAATACGACTAGAATACTTAACCAAAGTGGAACATGTACCTAAACATGATTAAAGGGTTAAGTGGGTGCCTTGGGTGGCATGTGGAAATCAAGTGGGTGCCTTGGGTGGCATGTAGGAATCTAGTGGGTGCCTTGAGTGGCAATTGAAATATGATTAGATGACTTAACCAAACCTTAACATGTAAGTGGGCATGATTATGAAAAAGGGGTTAAGTGGGATGCACTAGATAAAATGACAAGCTTAAGTAGTAGCTTGTGGGGGGGGGGGGGGCATTTCAACCAGTAACCCATATGTATCTTATTGGGCTCGACCCATGTCGAGGACGGAACACGCGTACTGGGCTTGATTATAAGAGGCCAAAACGGGTTAGCGGTGGAAACGCAAGTCCAACGGGTTTCATATGCGTGTGTGGACCCGGGCTGGTAGGTAAGACGTTGTTGCATCGTGTAGGTATAAGCCGTGCACCATTTGTTGTATCGGGTTGCCACTTTGGGGAGTGATACACCCCATTGTGGGGCCAGCACGGGTATCTACGGTAGGGAGCCGATCGCTTGGGGAGTAGTGGGTACACCTAGTGGAGATAGGGGCAGACGGCACCTATGTAGTCAGCTAGGGGTACACGAGACTACTAATAAAATTACTAAGTTGTGGGTACACCTAGTGGAGATAGGGGCAGACGGCACCTATGTAGTCAGCTAGGGGTACACGAAACTACTATTAAAAATTACTAAGTACACTTAGTGGGATCAACCTTTAAGTAGGAATTACCCTTGGGTGGGTAGAACTGGTGTGGTGCAGTTTAGGAATTACCCTTGGGTGGGTAGATCTGGGGTGGTGCAGTGTAGTATTTATCCTTGGGTGGATAGGCGCGTCTTTACCGTTATCTTAGTTTATCCTAAGTCTAGTTAGCTACTTAGTGTAGTCATTTATCCCCAGTCGTACCGTACCAGGTTTATATCATACCCTAATTACTTTAATGATTGTATTGTTAAGGTTATAGGGCTCACTCAGACTTATGTCTGACCCCGTTGTTTTTTTCTTTTTCCCCAACCCTCAGGTTCTTAGAGTGGGCCTAGCACTAGTGGGATTTGATCAGATTGCTTTATCTATCTTTTGGAGCTTGGACTCTTGAAGAAAAGCTCGGTTATCTTTTCTATTATGGCTATTAGTATGTAGTGGGATTATGTACTTATGTTTTAACGAGATGGATATTTTGTACTTGACTCTTGTTGGTTTTTGAGATGTAACCAAACATGTTTACCTTCTGCTGCAATGAAATGATGTTTAAAATTTCAAGTATTATTTATATCTGTCTTGTTGTAATTTTTCAGTTCTATATTCACTTAAATACTCCACCGAAGCTAAGGCATTCCCTTTGTGAGTGACCTTAGCGGGTGTGGGGTGTTACACGTGGTATCAGAGCTTAAGATTACCAGAACAGATAAAAATTTTCGAAAACTATTTTTCTAAAAACATTTTTGGAAGAAGTATTTTCAAAAACATGTCTTTTAAGAGAAAAGTTTTTGAAAGAAAAGCATAATCCCCAATAGCCATATCCTTGTCCTTCGGATTCTCCATTTTGAATCTCTTCCTCTTTTTGAATTTCCCCTCCGCGTATAGATGTCTTTTTAAGATAAATAAGGACTTCCGCATGAAGGACGGAAGAACCACTTCAAGGGACTAAGACGTTTGCCAGGCTAAGAAGTTAGTCCAAGGAGGTGGAGGGTTTATGGGTACCTTTAAGATGGAAGAGAGAGGAAGGTTCAAATAGCTATTAGGTAAATAAAGGACGAAACCTCATCGTGGTAAGAAGGCCACGAAAGGAGAATGTGAAGGGGAAGGCTAGCTGTTTTGGAGGAATAAGACACCTTGGGGTTGTCCAAAGAGGTAAGGACGAAGTACAGGATCTTCTGGAGGGTAGATGTATTCCCTCACGACGGGTATACCTGATGGAGCTAGGACCGTCTAAGTTGAAATTTGGTTCTCTCGATCATCCTGTTCGAACTTTATTCGACTCTAGTGCACCACATTCGTTTATCTCATCATCATTAGTTGAGTCACTGCACCTAGACACCAGTTTAGTAGATGATCCCGTGGTTGTTTCAAACCCAATTGGGGGCTCCACTTATTTGTCCATGATATGTTTGGGGTTTGAAGATTTCCATACTTAGCGTTGAGTTTAGAGGTGATGCTTTTGTTTGGGCTTCACGGGCTATGGGTTAATTTTGGGCATGGACTGGTTATCCAGTAATGGTGCCGTTCTTGATTGCGAAAGGAGAGTTGTTAGGCTCATGACCCGCTTGGGTAACACTCTCAAGATCTCTTGTAATCCTATAGATTTTGCTATGCTAAGTTATCTTGAAATGCTTGAAGCTTCGGTCGAGAGTTTGCGATCTGTTAGACTGGTCTGGGAGTACTCAGATGAGTTTGAGGAGGTGAAGGGCTTACCTTCGAAGTGGGAGATAGACTTCCGAATATACCTGGTGAACAATGCTAAGCAAGTATCTTTACCAGTGCGCCACATGGCTCCTCGTGAGAGGAGGGAGCTCCATAAGCAAGTAGGGGAGTCGCTTGAGAAGGGGTTCATAAGACGAAGTATATCGGAGTGGGGTGCTCCAGTAGTTTTAGCCACGAAGGCGGATGGGTCCCTCAGACTTTGTGTAGACTATAGAGAACTTAACAAGCTCACAAAGAAGAATAGACACCCATTGCCGAGGATTGAGGATCTCTTTGATCAGATGAGTTGGCGCCTCAGTGTTTTCGCAGTTGGACTTGGCCACGGGGTTTCATCAGTTGGGAGTGGCTGAGGATAGTATGGACAAGACCGCCTTTAGGACTCCGGATGGTTTCTAGGAGTGGCTTGTGATGCCATTTGGTTTGACGAACGCCCCACATACTTTGTTGATTGGATGAGGAGGGTGTTCAGGGAGTACCTAAATAACTTTGTAGTGGTCTTCGTGGATGACATCTTGGTCTTTTCTAAGAGCGAAAAAGATTTCGTATGTGCTTAATAGGTTAAAGCAAAGCCAGTTATTTGATCAATGGTGGTTGTGGAGCGAGACTGGCAAGGACATCCAGAGTTGGACAAGTGCTTAATCATTTAGTCGTTTTACTAGTATCATCTCACGTAGGTCGTCTGAATTCGAAGGAGGTATCCCTCGAGTGTTTGTCTGATATTGGTTTAGGCCTTTGGGGCTTGTACTTGGGGGATGTCGAGTTCGACTAGGATGGTCTGCATGAGAGATGGATAGTTGTGATGATTTTGTATGGGAGAATATCCTGGTTTTCTCCAGAAGTGGATAAAAGCATACCCTACATCTTAGGGAAGTGTTGGAGACTCTTCGAGCGCATAGTCTTGAGAAAGCAAAGGTGGATGGAGTTCTTGGCATCCTATGATTTCGAGATAGCGTACACCCCAGTAAGGGTAACGTGGTGGCGGACACCTTGAGCAGAAAAAGTTTGTCCTTGAGTCCATTGTTCGTGGAACAGCGAAGCTTGGAATTTATCTCGATGATTGATTTCAGATCTTCCATTGACTTTATACCCGGTTGGCTAGCATCCTTGGAGGTCAGACCTACTCTTTTGAGACGGATTGGCGAGGCACAGCGGGACGACCCACAGTTGGTTGAGTTGGTAGAGAGGCTCATAAGGGGGGAGTCATCCAGCCATTTGAGTAGGTACACCCTAGACGATAGGGGGTGCTTGCGTAGAGACGGTAGACTTTGTGTACCGCAAGACGAGGGTTTAAGGAAGACTATTCTTGATGATGCACACCGTTCTAGGATGACCATTTATCCCGGTGGGGACAAGATGTACCAAGACATGAAGCGAGTTTTCTTTTGGGCCGGTATGAAGAAAGATGTGGCCGAGTATGTCGCTAGATGCTTGGTGTGCCAACAGGTGAAAGCGGAGCAAAAGAAACCAGGTGGGTTGCTTCACCCATTGGAAGTTCCGCAATGGAAGTGGGATGGCGTCTCGATGGATTTTATTGATGGGTTACCGAGATCGAGGAAGGGTAATACGGGAATTTGGGTTGTGGTAGATAGACTTACTAAGAGCACCCATTTCATACCCGTAAAGAGCAAGAGAACTGCTCCATGACTAGCTTCAGTTTACCTTCGAGGGATAGCCCGGTTATATGGTGTACCTTCTAGCATAGTGAGCGATCGAGATCCTATCTTCACTAGAGAGTTTTGGAAGAGTTTGCAAGAAGCAGTGGGGTACATGACGTATTCCATGTGTCACATTTGAGGTAGTGCCTACATGAGACCGCAGAGGTGGTAGAGCCGACCTTGCTGAGAGAAGTGGAGGTAGAGCGTGATGCGACTATTCGACGAGCTCCTACCCGCATCCTTGGGTCAGAGATTAGGAAGTTGAGAAACAGAGAGGTTCGACTAGTCAAAGTGCCAAGGGGAGAAGAGGAGAGTAATGCTACTTGGGAGACAGAAGCGAAGATGCGTTCATTGTACCCATTTATTTTTGAGGGTGTGTCTTTTAACTTCTCCTTTATCGTTTGTCTAGTACTTATCTTATCTTTAGTATGTCCTCTCATTAGTACCTTTGACCTTTAGATAGGCTAAAACCTATGGTTGAAACATGTGTTTGAGACATGTTATGTCTGATGGATGCAAGTGGATGCAAGTGGTTGCTAGTGGTTGCTCGTGGATGCATATACACACACTCTAGGCACTAGATCGGCTCAATCACTTCATATTGCATATTGCATAAAATTGTGTGTAGGTAGCTATATTGATGGATGTATAATGGTTGTGTTATCATATGGATGATGCATTTTGGTGAATGATTGTGCACTCATGTAGAAATAGTATGTGCCGATAAGGTTTTTTCGCATACATGTTGGATGTATGGCACTATCATGGTTCGCATTAAGAAGGTCAACTGAATCAGTAGACCGCCTGATTTTGCATTAGACAGGGAACATATACACACACTCTTTGCATATGTTCATACAGCATTAGAAACTCTAAGGACAATGGATGCCAGTGTTTGATGGTTTAGTAGATGGTTGTTTGGTTGGTAGGATACGTTCTTCTTGACTTAGAGATTTCGGGGACGAAATCCTTTAAGTAGGGGAGAATGTAACACCCCGTATGTTGAATAACTTGCTATAATATAAAATAGGGCAGAATTAAATTTTAAAATCTGAATCAGGGGAAACGGGCTATGCCATTCCGTTCGTCTCGGAAAAATACGCGAAATAGAGTCCGAGTTTTCGTAAATCGGAGTCCGTATGACCCCGATAAGGCCCAAAGAAGTTTTCAGAAATTTAAAAACAGATTTGAAAAAAAAAAATCAATTTTCAGAAGTGGCGGGAAAAATCCCTCCAGACCCAGGGGGTCGACCTGGGGGTCGACTGGGGAGTCGACCTCCCTCCCAGGTCGACTGGGGAGTCGACCCTAGGGTCGACCTGGGGGTCGACCTCCCTTGTCGAGCCCAGGTGACCTGGGTGCACCAGCTTGTCTTTTGGGCTGTGTTTTAGTGGCTAGGACGTGATCTGACGGCTCTAATATAATTTAGGGTTAATCTAATGGCCTAAAACACCTAACTACTCTATAAATACACCCTAAGACTACCCTAATTCATATTAAAATAGCTACAACACCGTTATGCCATCAAAATGCAACTTGAAGGAGCCTCCATCAATCTAAAGAGGAAGATAGCTTCTCAAATCAACCTCTAATCAATTTTAGCAACTTAATCTTCTTCTTAGGAGTGCTAATCAACAAGTTGTGAGTTTTCTATAGCCTTAATAACCAATTGTTGAAATGATTATGATAGGATATAATGAGGTTATGGCTATGAATGTGGATCAATGCAAGATTATGTTATCATATGCTATGTGTTTGTGATGTTATGCAAGTTATGCAAGTTATGTGCTATATGTTCATGAAGTTATGCAAGTTATGCAAGTCATATGCTATGTGATTATGATGTTATGCAAGTTATGCAAGTCATATGCTATGTGTTTGTGGTGTTATGCAAGTTATGCAAGTCATATGCTATGTGATTATGATGTTATGCAAGTTATGCAAGTCATATGCTATGTGTTTGTGGTGTTATGCAAGTTATGCAAGTCATATGATATATGTTCATGAAGTTATGCAAGTCATATGCTAGGTGTTTAGGATGTTATGCAAGATATGCAAGTCATATGAGAAACATTGATCCATTATGACACCATGATATGCAAGTTTGGTGTATGATTATATGCTAGTTCATACATGATATGATATGCAAGTTTGGTGTATGATTATATGCTAGTTCATACATGATATGTTATGCAAGTTTGGTGTATGATTATATGCAAGTTCGTATATGACATGTTATGCACGTATGGTGTTTGATTATATGCAAGTAACATGTGCAAGTTTACACCTTTGTATGATATGCATACATATGCAAGTTAACCCCTTTGTATGTCATACATACATATGCAAGTTTACCCCTTTTTGTATGACATAAATAACCTATGCAAGTTAACCTCCTTATGACATATGTGATTCATGCAAGTTTAGGTTGATTATTTATGCTAGTTGGGTTGATGCTATATGCATGTTGACACCTTTAAACCCATGTTGATGTTATGCAAGTTGAACCCATTGTATTTGTGATGAATCTTCCCTTTTATGTCATGTTCGCAAATTACGTGGGGAACGATGGGGTTAATATACATGTTAATGAAATGGTGTGAAGTTGGTATGATTATGCATACCATAAAGTGGATGGACATAATTGAGTCAATTATGTACATCGTTAAATTTGTAATTAATCAGGGATAATTAATACAAATTATGGGGGTGATTAATTAGGTGTAATTAATCGACTAAGACACGAGGTTGGACCCTTTTGTACATTAAGACTGCCCGGAACCGACCGGCATATCCAGCGGCTACAAATGATTTGCCCAATGTGAGAGGTCTTAGGCACAAAACTAAATACGTGACAAGTGTATAGACACGAGGTTAGACTCGGTTATGGCGTAAGGCTGCCCGGACCCAACCGGCAAATCCAGCTGCCATAAAAGATAGTCTAATGTGAGAGGTCTTTACAACGGTTACGTTCTTAATCAATTAAGAAACACTTAACCAGATAAGCATGTAGTGGGGCATGAAGGGTTAAGTGGGTGCCTTGGGTGGCATGTGGAGATTAAGTAAGTGCCTTGGGTGGCATGAGAAAATCTAGTGGTTGCCTTGGGTGGCAATAGAAAATACGATTAGAATACTTAACCAAAGTGGAACATGTAATTAAACGTGATTAAAGGGTTAAGTGGGTGCCTTGGGTGGCATGAGGAAATCTAGTGGTTGCCTTGAGTGGCAATAGAAGATAAGATTAGAATACTTAACCAAAGTGGGACATGTAATTAAACATGATTAAAGGGTTAAGTGGGTGCCTTGGGTGGCATGTGGAAAAATCTAGTGGGTTGCCTTGGGTGGCAATAGAGAATACGACTAGAATACTTAACCAAAGTGGAACATGTAACTAAACATGATTAAAGGGTTAAGTGGGTGCCTTGGGTGGCATGTGGAAATCAAGTGGGTGCCTTGGGTGGCATGTAGGAATCTAGTGGGTGCCTTGAGTGGCAATTGAAATATGATTAGATGACTTAACCAAACCTTAACATGTAAGTGGGCATGATTATGAAAAAGGGGTTAAGTGGGATGCACTAGATAAAATGACAAGCTTAAGTAGTAGCTTGTGGGGGGGGGGGGGGGCATTTCAACCAGTAACCCATATGTATCTTATTGGGCTCGACCCATGTCGAGGACGGGACACGCGTACTGGGCTTGATTATAAGAGGCCAAAACGGGTTAGCGGTGGAAACGCAAGTCCAACGGGTTTCATATGCGTGTGTGGACCCGGGCTGGTAGGTAAGACGTTGTTGCATCGTGTAGGTATAAGTCGTGCACCATTTGTTGTATCGGGTTGCCACTTTGGGGAGTGATACACCCCATTGTGGGGCCAGCACGGGTATCTACGGTAGGGAGCCGATCGCTTGGGGAGTAGTGGGTACACCTAGTGGAGATAGGGGAAGACGGCACCTATGTAGTCAGCTAGGGGTACACGAGACTACTAATAAAATTACTAAGTTGTGGGTACACCTAGTGGAGATAGGGGCAGACGGCACCTATGTAGTCAGCTAGGGGTACACGAAACTACTATTAAAAATTACTAAGTACACTTAGTGGGATCAACCTTTAAGTAGGAATTACCCTTGGGTGGGTAGAACTGGTGTGGTGCAGTGTAGGAATTACCCTTGGGTGGGTAGATCTGGGGTGGTGCAGTGTAGTATTTATCCTTGGGTGGATAGGCGCGTCTTTACCGTTATCTTAGTTTATCCTAAGTCTAGTTGGCTACTTAGTGTAGTCATTTATCCCCAGTCGTACCGTACCAGGTTTATATCATACCCTAATTACTTTAATGATTGTATTGTTAACGTTATAGGGCTCACTCAGACTTATGTCTGACCCCGTTGTTTTTATCTTTTCCCCAACCCTCAGGTTCTCAGAGTGGGCCTAGCACTAGTGGGATTTGATCAGATTGCTTTATCTATCTTTGGGAGCTTGGACTCTTGAAGAAAAGCTCGGTTATCTTTTCTATTATGGCTATTAGTATGTAGTGGGATTGTGTACTTATGTTTTAACGAGATGGATATTTTGTACTTGACTCTTGTTGGTTTTTGAGATGTAACCAAACATGTTTACCTTCTGCTGCAATGAAATGATGTTTTAAATTTCAAGTATTATTTATATCTGTCTTGTTGTAATTTTTCAGTTCTATATTCACTTAAATACTCCACCGAAGCTAAGGCATTCCCTTTGTGAGTGACCTTAGCGGGTGTGGGGTGTTACAGACAGAGAATTTGGACATCTTAACCTTAAATCTACAACATTTTCCACCAAATCTTGAATCAGATAGCCAAAATCTATTTATTTTTTATTTTTTAAGAATTTGGAGGAGAAAGAGAATGACAATCCTTCCAAACGTACTCAGAAAAATATGACTTTGATGGCATGTCCTGTAGGTTTATTTATAGATGTCCAAACCAGCTATGTCCACCGGATTCAGAGAGATTGAATCTAGGATGCCAAACGCAAAAAAAAAACATGTCCTTTAAATGTTTTATGGACTGGAGTCATTCCGAGTATTCCATCTTTTGGAGTAAATTCATTCTTAATGACAAAAATGGAGTCAAATACCTTATTTATTACTATAATAGTATAGCTTATTCCACCTGGTATTTTGTGAAATTCTATGATCGTGTATAAGTGAAACCAAATGTTAACAACTTCATGAACTATTTTATATGCTTACGATATATGTTTATTATATTTTTTCCCTTACATTGTGAGATTATGTATTCGTTCTTCTGAATTCTATTTCTTTAAAACAAATTCATTAATAATACATCATTTTCAATAGTTTGAATCAGACATATGTAGTTTATTGCCGATTTACTATACGAAAAGGTGGTTGTAACTGTTTTATGTACTTATGATATTTGTCTACTATATTTTAATCCTTCTGTTGTGAGATTCTATATTCAGTCTTCTGAATTTTATTTCTTTTGAACAAACCCATTAATAAAGCTATCTTTTTGAATGGTTTGAATCAGACACATGTGGTTTATTTTGATTTATGACCATCTAAAAAGGTGGATTGTCACATTTGTAGTTAAAGGCCTTATTTATTACTATATTAGTATTGCTTATTCTGTCTGGTAGTGTCCATAATTCTGTTTATTGTTTATAAGTAAAATCAAATGTAAACATGTAATGACCCTAGAAAATTCGATGCTCGAATTCCGATAATGATACATTATCCTGTATTCACTTACCGAAACCCAAGTACCAAAAACCCGGATAGTTAATAGAAAGAAATTAGAGGGTGAGGAGTAGAAAGAAAGAGATATTAGAATAGAATAAAAAGAAGAAGAATACAGACATTACAAAATCATAGTATAATGAATCTCACAGCGGAACAAATAAAATATAATATATAAAAACTCTTTACACAAAGAGATGCTGTATATATATATATATGTATAATTTACACAATCAGAGCACACACTAGATCAAGACAACACACACAACGAAAATAAATCCATACTAGAAAATATGAGTATATAACTCTAACTCAAACTTTGGAACTCCAAGCAAAACCTAACCTGGAAAATATACTCATTTAGTTTACCTTTGAAATAATGGAGCTCTTGTAATACATGACCACACATAAACATGGCACGTGAACATGGCACGTGTTTTTACCTTACGATAACCAGATCACCTTTTTATATCAAAATCCAGTGATATTATAATAATGTCTACAATCCACAAACAAATAGGAATATATCCTAAAAGCTTGCATCTCACTTTCCAACATAGTTGGATTACATCTAAAAACGCATGGCTCGTATTGGTGTTTGGATTTCCGATATGATAAGGTATGGAACCACCTCCTGGTCAGTGTTCTCTAGAGAGGAAACACTGGGTTTCAAAAAAAACATCTTACAACCCGGCCACACATAACCAAGAACTCATTCAACTTGAGTGTACTAAATATATCATCACCACAATTGGTAGCAAGCCAACCGTATTCCGTAAGCATACAGAAGCGACAGAAGAAGGAACAAATGAATTTTCTCTAGATGGTGATAGTACACCCTAATTGGTATGAACCACATAACCATGCTGCCTGTCTGATTTCTGTCATTCCAAAGCTAAAGCGAGGCTTAAAGTCACGATTACCTTTTAAAACATCACGTCAGTATTTACTTTGAAAACCACATTGTTCGATCCGCCAAATCACTAATTGACGTCCATAAATTACTCTTTGTGTTAAGCTAAGAGAAGGTGTCTTCTCCTCCGCCGAACAGAAGTACGTTTGAGGAAATCAATGTACATGATCATTTGGAAATACTCTGTTAGACATTCTTCCATACAAATCATCCAAGAATAGGATAAACTGGAGGCACCTTTCTACCGCATCCTATATACGACTCACCCTAAGGATCAATAGCCAGTAATCCCTAAAATTCGAAGATTTCAATCACGACAAAATCACTGTCAAAATATTTCTGGTTGCAATCCATATAATTTCATCAAGTAGTTCTTTCACTCATGAAGATCCATGGTCCTAAAGTTTCCATCATATAAGCAATAGCACAAGTTAGTTTTGAACACAATGTCGGTTCGAAGTGGTTTTGGGTCTAGTTCCCATCCTGGTCGCTATGAACTAACTAGTCAAAATCAAAAGGGATATTCATTTAGTAGTCGTTTCTTTAACTATCAAATCAAACAATACAGTTAAGTATATCAGCAGCTTAGGCCATTTAATTAAAACCATTTATTAAAACCATTTTATCGATTTAAAATCGATTCCATAACTAGTCCCAACAAATCTCTTTTATTTTATGTTACTCGAAAACAATATCCAACATTTATCCTTTTAGAATAATCCTGTTCCAAAACTCATCTCTTTATTTCCTTTTTACCTCAAGAATATCATTATATTTTCTCAAAATCCCTTTTTATTTCCTTTACTCCGAAAATATCACTATATATGTATATATTTAGCCAAGTGATATAGATTTAATTGTCAATCTTATATAGGCCAAATGTCATATGACATATTGTTTATTATTATGTAAACCTTAACAATTTTTTTAACTTCAATCCTTCCATATTAAAGTTAAAATCTTTAATTATGGAAATAGTTATTTGATTTCCATATTCATTTTCATTTTCAAATTCCGTATAATCTATTGTTTCATTTCTTCAAAAGTCCTAATCATTTACTTATTCCTTTTGATAAATGTACTTCCAAACAATACTATTTTAAAAAATAGTGCTATAGACTTAACCAAATGGTATAAGTATAATCACACTTCATATCTGACTCAATAATGTCAAGTAATACATTATTGTCCCTAAGCTAACGCAAAAATCAGGTCGTCGACTAATTCAATTGACCTCCTTAATGCAATTCATGTTTGTGTCATGCATGTAATATATATGCAAAGGAACCCTAATGATACGTGTAAAATTCTATATGCGTGCAACAACCATTCATCAAAATCCAATATCCAAGTGTTGATTCAACCATTCTTCATCCATATTTAAAATAAATTAAAAATGTAGATGCATCCATATACAATTATGTAAGTGTCCTAGTTTAGCCGATCTCTAACTAGTACCCAGTGTGTGTATATGCATCCATTGCATCTACTAGCAAACACTTGCATCCAAGGAATCCATTTAACCACAAAATGTTCTATTAACATGTTTTAAACCATTTCGTACCACCAATAATCTTCTAACTAAGACTTATGATTCAAATGCTAGGAAAAATAAATTCATATTCAAATCTTAGGAAAGAATTAAGAGCTTACTTTCAAAGAGAAAAGGGAAAGAATCGTAAATCCTATCTTCTGGTTCCCAAGTTGCTTCATCATTGTTTTATCCCCACTAAATCTTAACAAGCTTGATCTCTTTATTCTATAGCTTCTTCACCTCAGATCCTAGTATCTGAATATAAACTCTCTTGACTGATGCCTCCCTCTCTACCTCGGTATCTTCTAGAGTACTCTGCTCTACTACTACCGCAGAATCATGTAAACACTTCCGCAAGTGTGAAACATGGAACACATCATTAACTCCTACCAGTCTCTCTGATAGTCTAACTATGTAGGCCATTTGACCTATTCTCTATGCTATAGGGAATGTTCCTACAAACCTCATCACCAACTTCCCTATTGAACCAAGCCGAACAACACTCCTTAAAGATGACACCTTAATAAAAACCAAGTCATTTACGTCGAACTCTAGGTCCATCTTCCGCTGATCTGCATATGACTTCTGCCTTTCCTGGGATGCCTTTATCTGCCTCCTAATCAACTTTATCTTTTCTGATGTCTCTCTAACTAACTTAGATTCAAGTAGAAGTCTGCCTGTGGACTCCTGCCAACATATAGGTGATTTGCAAGTTCATCCGTATAATTCCTCGAAGGGAGCCATATCGATACTCGTCTGATAACCGTTATTATATGTGAACTCTGCTAATGGAAGATGCTCCTCCGAAGTCCCTCCGAAGTCTAGGAAATTTAGCCGTAATAAATCCTCAAGAATCCTATTAACTCTCTCCGTATGTCTATCTATCTGAGGGTGATAGGCAATGCTAAGTCATAGCTGTATCCTCAATGCCTCCTGCAGGCTCCTCCAAAACTCGCTTGTAAAGATGGTGTCTTGATCATTAATAATTCTAGAGGGAACTCCATGAAGTTGGATGATCTCTCTAAGATACACTGATGCCAACCAAGCTGCCATCCTCTTGCTCTTAACTGAGAAAAGTGAGAACTCTTAGTCAACCTATCAACTATAACCCAAATACTGGTGTTCCCTTTCTCGATTTGGGCAACCCATCTATGAAGTCCATCGAGATGCTCTCCCACTTTCACTGTAGCACATCTAGAGGCTAGAGCAATCCACCAGACTTTCTCTGCTTAGCCTTCACTCGCTAACAAGTCATACATCGAGCCACATACTCTGCCATATCCTTCATTATCCCTATCCAACAAAAGACCCTCCTTATATCTTTGTACATCTTATCACCGCCCGGTTGGATGGTCATCCAAGAGTGATGAGCCACCTTTAAAACTGATCTCAACAAATCATACACTTGAGGAACACACAATCTTCCATCACGATGTAGCCACCCTCTCTCATGCACAGAATACCTAGCATGGTGACTAGAGGCCTCTCCTCTACCGAGTTGGTCCATGATATCTGCTAACTGTTGATCCTCGTGCTGACTAGATCCAGTGCGCTCTAAAAGAGTAGGTCGTACCTCCAACGATGCCAATAATCCCAGTGCATAGTCCATAGATGGTCTAAAATTGAACGATGAAATGAAATCCAAACTCTTCCACTCTATGAACATTGGACACACAGTTGTTCTTTACCTACTCAATGCATCTGCTACTACTCCCCCTTCCCCGGGGTATACACCATCTCGAGGTCATAAGATGCAAAAAAAAACTCCATCTAGTGTTGTTGTCGCAAATTAAGATCTTTTTGCGAGAACCAGTACATAAGGGACTTATGATCTGTATACAACTCAAATCTCTCACCTAATAAATAATGTCTCCAAGACTCAAGCGCAAACACTATTGCCGCTAGCTCCAAATCATGGGTAGGGTAGTTATTCTCATGTACCCTCAACTGCCTACCCCCATAGCAGACAACCCTACCCTCCTACATAAGCACCGCACCTAAAACCATGCCGCAAGGATCTATATATACGGTGAACATCTTCTTACCATCAGAAAGATTCAATACTGGAGCTAATGTGAGAGCCTTCTTCAATCCTAAGAATGCATCCTCTCAATCCATATCCCAAGCAGAAACTAGGTTCTTTTTCGTGAGGCTGGTATGTGAAGCTGAGATCCGCGCAAAATCGTTGATAAACTTTGGATAGTATCTTGCCAAATCTAAGAAGCTCCTTACCTCTGTCGCAGTCTTGGGGGCTTTCCAATCTTGTATTGCGGCAACCTTAGCAGGATCCACCGTTATACCATCATTAAGACACATACCCCAAGAAATTTACATCATTCCACCAAAAGTGGCACCTAGAAAATTTTGCCTTCAACTGATATGCATGGAGAGTATGGAGGATCTATCCCAAGTGCAAGGTGTGCCTGTCCTCACTCCTCGAGAATACCGAAATATCATATATGAAATACCACTACAAACTTATTCAGGTACTCCCTATATACCCGACTCATCAAGTCCAAAAAGTATGTCAATTCATTGGTTAGCTTAAAAGGCATACCCAGCCACTCAAAGTGTCCGTGGGGAGTCCTAAAAGTAGTCTTGTCTATGTTATCATCTGCCACTCTAAGCCAATGTAAACATGTAGTAAAATCCAACTGCGAGAAAATTAAAGCGCTCACTAACTGATCAAACAAGCCATCTATCTATAGGAGTAGGTTTCTATTCTTTCTTTGTGAGCTTTTTCAGTTCTCTGTATTCCACACATAGACAGATAGATCCGTCCGCCTTAGTCGCGAAGACAATTGGTGCTCCTTACTAAGAAATGCTTCTTTAAATAAACCCTTTATCGAATAACTCACCCACTTGGTTACTAAGCTCCTTATTCTTTCTTGGAGCCATGTGGAGCACTGGCAACGCAACAGGCTTAACATTCTCCACCAGTATATAAGGAAATCAATCTGCCTAGGAGGTATCTCTCTCATCCCCTCGAATACATTTGGAAAGTCTCTAACTATGGGAACCAAATTGAGATCGCCGACAGAAGCATTCAGGGAATCCAAGAAACTAAGCATGACTGATCCTCGCGGGTTGCAAGTAATATCGAGAGTCCTACCTTGGCACATCAAAAGCCTAACAACTCTCCTCTCATAGTATAGGATGAAACCATACATGGCCAGTCAATCTGTCCCTAGAATAAATTCATAACCCATAAAACTAGATACAAACATGTCACACTCAAACTCGATGCCAAGAATAGAAATCCTCAAACCCTTAAACATCATAGATAGGTGAGCGGTACCTCCTAAGGGGTTTGAGACAACTACTATACCAGAAAGTTTAGAAGTATCTAGGTGCAAGCTATCAACAATAGAACTGGATATGAAAAAAATGATAAGCACCAGAATTGAACAAGGTCTTAATAGGAAAGTGAAAAAGAGATCAAACCTTGAATATTGACCTTCCTACCTCTATCCGGACTGCTACCACCAGTCTGAGTCACCTCAAGCGCATGAACCTATGCTCGGGATGTACCTTCACCTTATCCCTGTTTTTGAGGGCACTACTGTGATAATGTCCCACATGTCCGCACTGAAAACAAGTGCCCTTCTTAACTGTCTTCTTGCAGTCTTTGATTAAATGTCCTATCATACCACATCCTTGACACTTCACTTCCTTCTTGATCTATGCTTTATCTGGCTTCTCTCTCTTTTCCATTGCACCTTTCTTGGGTCACCACTTTTTCTTTCCGTTAGCCATCATGGCCACCTCAGTCTTATCCTCTTGTTTACTCTCCTTTCCATCCTCATGCATAAGAGCCATATCCACAAGTCACTCAAATATAGCTCCTATTGGAATACGTTCACTGCTAGTCCTTGGAGGGGTTGGTTCGGTCCCCTCGGAAACCTCAAAGCCTTCTTATGCTTAGTATTAACCAGATCTAAGCCAAATCTCGCCAACTCATTGAAGCTATTCGCATACTCATTAAATAACATGTTACCATGTCCCAGACTCAAAAATTTTTCCAACTGCATTTCTTCTTCAGCTTGTGATAAAAAAATTCTCAAACTTATCCTCGAACTCATCGATGTCTCTACGGCCCGCTCCGCCTCAGCTAAACTGCATAAATACGATGCCTCTTCTTTTAGTTGCCAAGCGACCAACTGAATCCTCCACCTATCATCAAGCCTTAATAATCCAAACATACGGTCGATCTCACTCAGCCAATTATGAGCATCAACAAAACTCTTTGATCCAAGAAATAGGTTGCTGCCAATAGAAGAAAAATCCTTACAGAGCTTAGAGAAATTAATCGCTGGATTTGGTGGAACTACCGCGGCTACAACTAAAGGTGGGGGCATTTCTTTGCCCATGGGCATGCATCGTAGTTTCAACATACCTACAGAACCATACCGGGATAAGAATACCCTCTGGAAAATTAGGAGCCGCAGATATGCTAAGAAAAAGAGACAAGGATTCAAAAAGGGACTAAGGAAATGTTGTAGTTGATTTGAGAGGATATTTTTTTTTCAAAAATTGGCTCTACTTGAAAAATATTTTACTTTTGAAAGTACTTATTCAAAAACTTTTCTCTGATCTTGTAACCTTATGATTAGATACAAAATGAAACACCTGACATCCCTTAATGTCACTCGTATAAGGATGCGTTAAGGTTTATGAAGTGCTTAGGTATAAAGTAAAAACATACACAAGACAGAAATATTAAACTCAGCGGAAACTTTAAAACATTCTTCCAATAAGCAAGTCAAATCATAGTATTATTACATTTCAAAATACGGGATAGTCATCAATAAACATACTGTCTCGTAGAAAATATCAGAATACATAAGTTAAACCATAAAACCCATCTCTCTCATATTCAATACAATGATCAGAAAACAAGAAGTGAACCAACACATGAGTCTGAAAAGAATATGAATGCAAGTTGAACCGAATAGTCAAGAATCACTGTTGAGACCCTCTACCCTAAGAACCTAGGGAGGAGGAAGGGATAAGAGAAGGAGAAAACAATCTGGTGAGTTCTAGTAATTTCTAGCATGAGTATAAGTTAAGGAAGCATTTAAACAGATGAATAGTTCTAACAAAAATAGACATAAAAGCATAAATAAAATAGCAGGAAAGATAAACATGAATAAAGACATGCTTCTTGTTCATATTCGAAAATTGCTGCATCAACTACCAAAATTTCGCAATTAGGTTTTTACCTAATTTCAACCCATCGATCGGTTCCTATACCCATAATGTGATAACCTATGACAGCTATGGAATTCGTGGTTATAAATCCTAAACCCATCAACTAAAAGGACATGGCCATAATCACGGGCGTTACATCGACTTATCTTCCCTAATCACACGATGCATGCTCATCGTCCCTCCAAAATGTGCCCGTGCCTACCTCATTTGAACCTCTTACTATCCAGTTCAGTAGAGCATGTCTTAGCCTGTACCTAGTGTGAGACCTCCACGATAAAAAATGATACTAACTAATAAGGGTTCCCAACCAAAAATGCAATTAACAAAAGTTACCCCTAGGCTTGGCCCCATTCATTATTTTATTAGGCCTCTGATCTACCCCAATCAGCCCCACGCTACCAGAATGGACCTAAAGTAGGATTTCATTGACTTATTAGGTCTCTTATCTTCCCTAATCAGCCTCATGCTGCCGGAACAGACCTAATCTATGAGCCACTTATTTCCCCAATCAGCCCAATGCTGTCGGAATTGACACCCTTTATCTTAGCTTATTAATTTTATCAGTTTAACATAACACAATTTAAATTTATTAATAAGCCCAATATAACCTCTTGTTATAGACCTATGTTGTTTTAACATTTCTCATTAATGTTGTCTTTTGAACAAAGCATTCCCACATTACCTAATATTCAATTAAGTTAAATCTATTCCAGCTTACATATTTACATATTCTCCAATTACAAATTAAGGTTTATCCCCAATTTACAGTTTAATCTGATTATAATGCTTAATCAGTTTCAATATGCCCAAAAATCCCTTTTCAGTCTAATTTTAACAATATTCCAGTCAACCCAAATATGACGATAATGACCTTGGCTCAGCGCTAAAAGAAAAAGGGAAATGGTCTAGGCTACTCGCAAGGCCTAGACCCAAAATAAACAAAAGAAAATAAAATAGGCATAAGCATAATTGTGAATAAACCATAACAAAAAAGGAGATAAAAGAAGGATAATTACTTATAGACAATAAACAACTGGAAAGAAATAGGTATAGACAGTAAATAAACAACAGTAACTTACAGAAAAACTAAACTTATAAATACTATAAACATAAAACTTGCAAATTACAACAATCTAACTGTCTAAACTTTCCTACGCAAAACAAATTTAAAAACTACATAAAAACTCACAGATCTGATGATTAAAGCTTTCCCCGTGGCCTTCTTCTTAAATCTAGTAGAACCTCTACCTCCAAAAGTGCTTATGAAAATAAATATTAAAAACTTAAGAACTTCTTTATCCCGTAAAAACGTAATCATTTGGTCTTTTCTAATTTTGATGATATGCCTAGGGAAGAAGGAGAAAAGAGAATGGATGTAAAGAAATGAGATAGGCTCTACTAGTCTATTTACAGGGTTTGCTATCGTCCAAATTCAAGATTAGATCTGGTCCAGCCATGTCATTGGACCAATAAGAAAACACCACATCGACACTTGGATTAAAATAAACCAATAAAACCTTGGCAACACAGAAAACTAATGATAGAAAATAGTTAAACGTCATTGCCATGCATGCTAGGCAAGGCACGCAAATTCCTCGAGGTCGACCCACTTCCTACCTGGGTCGACACATAGGTTGACCCACCTTGGCCTAAGTCAACACAGGTGTCGACCCAAGTGGGCTGGGTCGACCAACGATTGTTTGTTCTATATATTAATTTATTTTAATTTTATGAATTCTTTTTTAATTCATAACTAATTCATTTTTACTTTGATTTAGCAAACCAAGTGTCCATTTGGATTAGAAAATTATAACGGACCCAATGGTGCTTATCTCATTGTCTAATTCTGAAAATTATTTTGATTAGTATTTAATTTATTAATCTTTTACATTTAATCATTTCTTATTAAAATTCGGGGTGTTAAATAAATTATAAAATTCCCTTAAACACTACTCACCCCCCTCTAGTGTTAAGTTCACCTTAAGATCTTTAATCTGCGTTTCCTAACAATTGATATCAGAGCACTGGTTTTTAAAGATATCATTATTTGATTTTAAAAAAATTATAAATGGCAATTTTTTTTAAAAAATTACTAACACTATTTTCATATGGATATGTCACAGAATCATTTTGGTGTTATTGTTTAAAATTACATTCAGTTATTTCGAAAAGTTACTTGGTTCTTTAAAAAGTTGTGTTGTTTTGTAGGAAAGGGTTTTGTCTAGTGACTACTGGATAAAAGATACCAGATGATCATTCATCGATCAAAAGAACAAGTACATATATAATTTGAAATCTAAAAAAAAGTTGGGTACCAGATCAATACAAAAATTTTGATTCAAATATACAACCCGATTAGTATTGTATTCACAATACCACTAGTTTAGTGCAAATTCGTCAAGAAATGACCAAGTTATGATCAAATGAAGTTTTGGTGCACAAAGAGAAAGGGAAACCAAAGCTTCCACTGGTATTCTTCACATTTCATCCATATATTTGAAGTATTTCATCCCAAATTATTTTCTAGACTGTATTCCTTGTTCTTACATTCGTTTTGATGGGATGGATCATCAAAATCCAATCAAAATTGAGTGAGATATAGTAGTTTGAATTTGGCTATTTCAAACTAAAAAATTGTATATGGGATTTCTGCTTTTCTCTCACAGATTCAGCCTGATACATCATAATATCGTTCAATTTTGTCACCAAACTATTACTAAATCATAGCCCTTGCTTTCCTCTTCGATTTATCGTTGATTTCATCCAATTTTGTTAAGAACGGAAGAAGATATGCCTTCTGGAAGATTGATTGTAAGCGGAAAAATGGGAGGAAGAAGAAGAGATATTATTGGGCCTATTTATAGTAGTTGAAGTGTCCATAAGTCAAATTTAAATTCAAAATTTTGGCTGCAAGTTGGTTAAAATACTAAATCAATAGTATCTTTTGCATGCAACATTCAAATTAAACAAATGCATATACTACACTAATCAGAAAACGAGCCCATCACAATATAGCAGATTTCATTGTCAAATTCTGAAAGATATGAATTTTTGGTTCAGGACAATGGAAGAACAACAAAATGGAGGATTGCAACAAGTGGTACACTTTACTATTATTTAATAATTATCATTGCATTAAGAAATAAATATTTACGCACATAGTTAGTTACCTCCTTTATAATTTTAGATATTTTGATCCATATGTTGATGCACCATAGTACAAATATCAATATACCAATCTAATTTTCTTTTAAAAGTATTTACTTATTTTAATTTTAAATTGCACTACTCTTTTATTTGATTTTAAAAATTGAAAGGACATACTTCAAAATGAAAATGTCAGTTCAAACTCTAGTTATCATTTGCTTTGTCTACTTATTTCTTATATTCTGTTTCAAACTTTACATATTGAAAGTAGATAAATCAATAAAATTATAGATATATACATATATATATATATATATATATATATATTGTACATAGATATGTTAATATGGTATATAGAATTTGAAATAATTTAAAAAAATTCAAACATTTGATATTGTTACGAAATATAAATTTATATATCATTTATATGTAGTTTAAACATACATAGTTTAACTTATATATTTTTCACACATAATTTCATAAAATTTTGGGTTACATTATAACAAATACTATTTTTAATTTAATATTAATTTTTATTTCTTACTTTATTATATTAATAAAACTTGTTTATTTATCTTAATATATAAAACAGTTTTTTATGTCTTAAATATATAGGATAAAATATAAGAAGTTATAATTCTATAGTTTACTTTATATTACCAAATTTCATCAGAAATAATTTTGTTATAATTATAGATTTTATATTATCGTAAATGTTTTTTTTAATTTTAAGGTTTGACAATTAAATGTCTCTTTAGCAAATTAGTATATTTTGGTTTTTAAAGTTTAAATTAAAAATTGATTTGTATTAAATGATTGATGTATATCTCATAATAAATTAAAATTTTATGCATATCTTAAGTGTTTTTTAACATTAGTTTTTATATTAATATATAATTATGAATATATGTTTATGTCATGATGATTTACTTTATATGATAAAATTTTGTATTCTCTTTAAAAAAAAATTAGTATTTACTATATTATTTTTAAAGAAGCATCCTTCTAAAATTATTTAAATACATATTTCTTTGAAGTTATTTTGAATATTTATTTTTTATTACTACCTGCCATGAATATACTTTTAATTACCTTTAAACTTTTATCTTTACTATACCTTCAACCTCATTCATTAGTATCATTAACCTAAGTCTAGAAAATTAATGGGTATTACCTTTATTTGGTTGAAACAATTTTTGACCTATATATATATATATATGTGTGTGTGTGTGTGTGTGTGTGTGTGTGTGTGCATGATTATTAGATATTATTTATTACTAATGATTATACCCTTAATATCTCTTACCGTAATACACATCATCATCAAATCGTTTTACATATTACTATTATTATATATCTTATTTCATATCACAGTTCATATTGTTTATGATAATGTGGGATTCAAACAAAGGTGCCTTGATTTGAAATGGTTTTAAAAATAATATGTAGCGTGTATTTACACAAAAAGAAATGGTTTGCAGCTGAAGCGATATTCGAAAAACTCTGTAGCCATGTATTTCTTTCAATTGTATTTTACATTTTTTTTCCGCTGTTATTAAAAATGTAATTTAAAGTCTCTGATATTTGAATATTTAATGTGTAATATTTATTCGTACTTTGATGTAATTGGTGTAATAGCAATGAAAATTTTCTTCTGTTTGTGTTTTGATGTGTGTTGTTCTCAAAGCAATCCGGACTTTCCTTTATGGGGAAGTATGGGTCATTTCATTTGGTATCAGAGCTAGGTTTCGATCCTGGGACATGTGGGTTACGGGCCCACCATGCTTCCGCTGTGCCACTCTGATTCTCCGGGTTGTTACATGGATCCTGCTCCGGTTGAGTGCATCGGCGTTGAGATGGATACCTAAGTAACGAGTTTATGGGTTTGAACGAGACCTGCTTCAGATAATTGACGGGTAGAAGGAAGAAAGTGTAAAGGATGGATTAGAAGATAATTAATTTAAATTAATTATTTAATTAGTTAATAAATCTTTAAACGAATGTAATTTGTTCAAACAGCGATGAAATCAGACGATGTCAGAAGCATTAGATTCGTAGCGATGAGATCTACAACATGGAACAGACTAGAGCTTAAAAGAAGCATGTTGGAAATTCAGACAAAAATCGATATGAGATTTCTTGATCTAAATTTTAAAATAAAAATTATATGTATAAAATAAAAATTACATGGTTTTTGTCAAAAATTATTTTCATAAAAAAATGGAATATAATAAAAAGATTATAATAAAAGGATTATAATAAAAAAATTATAATAAAAAGATTATGATTAAAAGATTATAATAAAAAGTTTATAATAAAAAGATTATGATTAAAAGTTATCATAAAAAGATTCCATTTTTTATTGTCCCTTTTGTTTCATAGTTTAGTTGAAACAAAACTATCACCCTTGATTAATAGTTTAGTTGAAACAACATTATCCCTTTTGTTTCATAGTTTAGTAGAAACAAAACTATCACCCTTGATTAATAGTTTAGTTAAAACCAAAATTATCACTCTTGTTTAATGTCAACAAAAATAAAATATACAGTTTTTCATTTTGTTGAACTAGAGTTTCAACAAAAATAAAATATACAGTTTTATCATTTTGTTGAACTAGGGTTTTCAACAAAAATAAAATATGCAGTTTTGTCATTTTGTTGAACTAGAGTTTTCAACGAAAAGAAATATACATTTTTGTCTTATTGTTGAATTAGAATATTTCAACAAAAATGAAAAGAACCATTTTGGTCATTTTGTCGAATTAAAATAGAAAAATAGAAAAGTGTTCATGTTTTAAAATAAAAAACATGATTATATTAAAACTTTACATTTTAATGTAATGTTAGAAATTTAAGAAAGATTCATGTTCTTAAATAAAAACATGCTTACGTTAAAAATTCACTTTTTAATGTAATGTTAGAAAACTAGGAAAAATGTTCGTGTTAAATATAGAAACATGATAACATTAAAAACCTTATTTTTAATAAAATGAATGAATCACTAGAAAAGGTTCATTTTAACACAAAAGCATGTTAACATTAAAAAACCCATTTTTATAAAAGAATGATTCATATGAAAATTGTTCATATTAGAATAAATATGTTGAAACATTAAAAATCATATTTTTAATATAAAGTTTGATTTAATAGAAATATGGACTGTTTGAATAAATATCTTGAAACATTAAAAATCATATTTTTAATGTAAAGTTTGATTTAATAGAAATATTGAGTGTTTGAATAAATATGTTGAAACATTAAAAATTCCATTTTTTGTAAGAGTGATTTATTAGCAAACATATGTTAGAAAATTTGAACAATGTTAAAAACCATATTTTTAACATGTTAGATAACATATGTTAGGAAATATAAAAGTGTTAAAAACAATATTTTAGACATTGCTAGAAAATAAACAATTAAACAAAGTTAAATAGAATAATCATGTTATGTTTATTCAATGTGTTGATTCAAAATTAACATTTATTTTAATTAGAAAAAGTTAAACAAGATTAATCATGTTATGTTCACTAGATTTGTTAATTCAAAAATTAACAACTATGCTAATTAGAAAAATAGTGAAATAAGTTATCATGTTATGTTCACTAGATTTGTTAATGCAAAAATTAACAAATATGACTATTAGACAAAAATATACATCTTGTTCATTATAAAGGATTGGGCAGAAATATATATCTTTGTTCATTATAAAGGATTAGATAAAAATATACATCTTTGTTCATTATAAAGGATTAGACAGAAATATACATCTTTGTTGATTATAAAGGATTAAACAAAAATACACATTTTTGTTCATCAAAAAGAATGAATACATTTTTTATCATTAAAAAGGAGTAATCAAAAATAAACATTTTTGTTAATTAAAAAGGTTGAAAACAAAAATATACATTTTTGTCAAACAAAATGAGTGAAACAAAAATTTACATTTTTGTTAATAAGATTTGAGTGAAACAAAAAGTAACATTTATTTTAAATAAGATTAGAGTAAACAAAAATTACATTTTTGCTAGACAAGATTTGAGTTATAAAATGAAAATACCATTTTATTGTAATTGCGTATATTAGAATTTATATGCAAAATAAAATATCATTTTAATGTAAATGTATATATTAGAATTTATATGCAAAATGAAAATATCATTTTATTGTGAATGCATATATTAGAATTTATATGCAAAGTTAAAATATCAATTTATGGACAATGCATATATTAAAATTTATCTGTAAAGTTAAAATATCATTTTACTGACAATACATACATCAGAATTTGTATGAATTATTTTATTTGTCAAAAAATGCACTGAAACTATATACAAATAAAAGATTCCCTTTTTATTTGTTAAAGTTAAGGATAGAAATACAAATAAAAGTTTATCTTTTATTTGTCATTAACAAATGTCATGCGAATAAAGATATGTTATTTGACATTACAAAATATGTTGAAATGGTTAGGGAAACTAAAACATTCTTTTATTTGATGTGTTAGATACGTCAGTGACATCGTCGAATGGTTTATATTTATATATAATATATAATTATATATATAAATATAAATTAGAATTAAACAAATCGCATGCGGTAGTTTGCGTTTCGGAATCGTAACTTTAAACAATTATACCGAAAGATCCGACCGTCGGATTTTCGCAAAACTAGAACCATTAGGACTGCTTTGGGAAGATCTTTCCAATGATATAAATTTTGTCAAAATCAAACGGCTAGATTTCAAGAAAAGCGTAAATCAAATTTTGATAAAAACAGCGCTAGGGCCACCTATTGACCCGAAGCGTCGTTAAATTAAATTAGGCTATTTTTATATAAATAAAAATAGCGATAAATCGTTATAAAATAATATTAATGATATGAAATGATTTAAGTTATATTTATACAAGAATTATTTGAAAAGACCGAGTTCAATCTCATTTCAAATAATTATGCAATGATTTAAATTGAAGATATTGAAGAAGGTGACTGGCGATCTTCACACCGAATGGACGACTACTGATGCCTGGCATTGGTTAGCTCCCAGTAAAGGGTTAAAAGTGGTAGTATGTTTGGACGTACTTGTTGATTGTCCCGATATGCGAGCACCTCTCTTCTTTATTGGACATACGGGACGAGGAATAAGGTGATTACGGTTTCGTTCAGGCTCAGAACGGACTTGTAAATGGATGTGTGTCTGACAATGAATTTCTTTCTATGTAAATTGATTTCTATTCAATATATATCTTTTTGGTGGTGTAGAATTTATTCTTTTGCTTAACACCCTTCTCTGAGACGCACGAGCTCAGAGGTTATATATTAGTAGTTATCGATCGCATAACATGAATTGTCAATGTGACATGCCAAGATGCAAATGATCGAGGCTTTTGTTGAAAAGCAGGGCCTTGTGGTTGATGATCAAAGTAAGGCCTATTTGGTGTAGCTTCGTGTGTAGCGTTACTTCACGAGCCTCACACCACGATATGAGTCAAAAATGGGACAAGGGAACGTAGGAAGTGCACACATTTCTTTCTAGCTAGAAGTGGCATCAGGGTTTTACAAGCCCGACATTTTACTTATGTGGATGATGGATTACGAGGCCTCGATTATACTGGTCGATAGTGACCAATTTTTAGGTTCGATAGGACTGGGAAGCATGTGTTCAGGCATAACTAATCCACTAAAGTATTTGTGGACCGGCCCTGCAGTATCCAAGGGTTCGTCAGCGTCCGAATCCTGAGACATTGCTAGAGTGTCTCGATTCGGTAAGGAGATCGTCCAAGCCTTGACTCATGATGGAAATCCAACTTCCAATCAACACCATGCGGTTTTGATTGTAGAACTATTATGGCGACATAGTATATGCTAGATATGCCATCTATGATTGATACATTATGATTGGAATATTTTTGAAATATATGTACACTAATAATAATATCAAATCTGTTTTATCGTATCAAGCATTTTTGACCATTATAAGGTAAAACTCTATCCTCCGGTTTGCGTTGCATTGTGTGATGGGACTTGAGTCTTATAATGGTTCCATTTTTCTAAAAAGCATTGCATTGTTTAACGATTTACTTTATTTATGCACTGGCAATCCTATGGATTAAACCCGTTCCGCGTTAGCTACATGGTCATGTGATTAGCCCTATTGCTAGTTAAGTTAAGTAAGATTTCTCATACCAGTCCCATGACTGACCTGTAGTTTGTTTCACTTTGCGAACTCGGGTGCCCTCTTTTCCACATGAGCAGTCGTGTAGCTTATTTTGCAGATATATTGAGCAGGACTCTGAATCGAAGCTTAAAGCTGTGACTAGAGCATTGATAGCCTTCCGCTGTATCAGTTTATTGTTTTCCGCTGCACTGTATTATATTATTGTAATTTAATCTTCTGTTGTAATATAATTCGATGTACTCTGATATATTATGTACTCTGATGTAACATTATTATAATGTTTATAAAAGTCTTCTGTTATTTGTTCTGATGTATTGTATTTCAAAGTTTGCGTATTTGGGTTTTTGAACGGTTTTAGTCGATTTTGCGACCAATTAGGTCCGGGCAAAATCTGTGTCGTTACAGTTGGTATCAGAGCTCTGGTTAGCTCAAATCTTTGGGGTACAACTCATTAGAACTAAACAAAAGACTCATCAGAGGTAGGATTAGTAATATCCTATAAGGGAATACTCATTAGAGATAGGATCAGTAGCATCCTAGAATGAGAAACTCGTTAGAGATGGAGTTAGTAATACCCTAGAATGAGTTTAGAGTGATAGGTTTATAATTAACGTATTTGTGATTATATATATATAATCCAACTTTAGAAAACATGATTTTTGAATATATAAAAATTATATATATTTGAAAAATTAAACAGCTAATTGATTGATGATTGTGGTGTGTAATTATTAGTTCAACTAATAAAATTATTGAAATGAATAAAAAAATGAAAGTTGAGTTGGTTAATTAAACAACTTTCAGTTCAGTTCCTTTTCGAGGACAAAAAGATTTTAAGTGGGGGAGATTGTAACAACCTAGAAATTCTGAACCAATTTAAAAATTTTATTTTAGAAAATTTAATGGATTTTAAATATTTAAAATGATTTATTTTAAATAATAACAATTAAAAATTTATTTAAATCGAAGTTATAATGAATATATTTATTTTAATTATAAAAGGGAGTTAGAAATACACGGTAGTTTGAAAATTTGAATTTGAACTTTGACTGAATGTACAGGATTCAAAATAAATTGAATTTTAGTAAAACCAAAAATATCTAAATCTGTTTAAAAATATCTTTCCAACGAATCTGAAAAATCAAAATTTCATAGCGGGAATAAAAAGTTATGGCCAGCTGAATATTCTGAACGGTCGTTATGGAATTTTATATAATATATAGCCCTTATAAATAGCCATTTTACAAACGACCTCCGTTTTTGACAAAACCACTTTGGTTGGATCCTGAATGTCAAATTATTGCAAGATTCCAATTTTCGTAATTTTTGGAATTAATATGTGAGCGTGGCAAAAGAAAATGTGTTTTGTCGATTTCAGTCAAATTGGATCGACCAGAAAATGGTCATTTTTCAAACGGTCTTCAAATTTGATGAAATTAATTTTGTTAAGACCATATCATCAAAACATAACTAGAAATATTTTTTCAGTAATTTTTAGAGTCAGTATGTGGCCCCGGTAAATTAAAATGTATGATCAAATTTAATAATAATTAAATGATTTATATTTTAAAATAAAGAAAAGTGGGCTGAAACGATCGAACGGGCTGACGGGACCTAGTCCATTGAGTCTGGAAGGGGGTATTTGGCTAGGGGCAAGATTGATTGGGCTGAATTTGGAGCCAGTATAAGTTAATGGGCTTTTTAAAGATTAAATAGAATTAAATAATAAAATAATATTATAAATTCACTAAAGCCAAGAAACCCTAATACCAATATGACCAGCCACTACCATCTAAAATCAGTGGCGTTAGAGCTCCTAAATTCGATCCTTACAAACTTTACATTCAATTCAAATTAGCTAGCGATTCTTAAGTAAAATATGAAGAGATTCTTGAGGGCATTGAAATCAAATGGCTATGATCAAATTTAGCTCAGTGAATCGGAAGGATTTTAGCCTAAAGGAGGCCGCGTTCGACCTCGTTTTTCTGCACTGAGGTGTGTGTGAGCTCATCAGGGTTCCACGGGTGGGGAGGCGCACCCAACGCCGAAGTCGTGGAGGTCCTGGACCCTGCTCCGGTTGAGTGCATCGGCGTTGAGATGGATACCTAAGTAACGAGTTTATGGGTTTGAACGAAGACCTGCTTCAGATAATTGACGGGTAGAAGGAAGAAAGGGTAAAGGATGGATTAGAAGATAATTAATTTAAATTAATTATTTAATTAGTTAACAAATCTTCAAACGAATGTAACTTGGTCGAACAACGATGAAATCAGATGATTTCAGAAGCATTGGATTCGTAGCGATGAGATCTACAATATGGAACAGACTAGATCTTAAACAAAGCATGTTGGAAATTCAGACAAAAATCGATGTGAGATTTCTCGATCTAAATTTTAAAATAAAAATTATATATATAGAAATATATATATATATATATACTGATTGTGGTTGTGTATTTAAATATATGCGTCGTACAAAATTTAGATTGATTGATTGAATGTGTTGAATGCTGTTTTTTTTATTGTGATGCTTATGTTGATTAGATCTTGTTCTATAATAGAAGTTCTTTCTGTTATTTGAATCTATAGTCTACTGGTTAGATCTCGATTTGAAATAAAAAATTTATTTTATTTCAGATCTATGAATATTGATTTGATTTTATAATATTAGTCGCTTCTTTTATTTAGATGCATGAAACATAGTTGCTTAGATTTAGATTAAAAATAAAATTTCTTTTTCTTTATTGTTAACATGAATCAATATTTTGTCAAATTTAGATTAAAAATGAAATATTCAATTTATTATTAACATGAATCAATATTTTGTCAAATTTAGATTAACAATGAAATATTCATTTCATTTGTTAACTTGAAACATTGTTTTGTCAAACTTAGATTTACAATAAAATATTTATCTTTATTGTTTACATGAAACATGGTTTTTGTCAAAAATTATTTTCATAAAAAAAGGGAATATAATAAAAAGATTATAATAAAAAAGATTATAATAAAAGGATTATAATAAAAAAAATTATAATAAAAAGATTATGATTAAAAGATTATAATAAAAAGTTTATAATAAAAAGATTATGATTAAAAGATTATCATAAAAAGATTAAGATAAAAAGATTCCATTTTTTATTGTCCCTTTTGTTTCATAGTTTAGTTGAAATAAAACTATCACCCTTGATTAATAGTTTAGTTGAAACAACATTATTCCTTTTGTTTCATAGTTTAGTAGAAACAAAACTATCACCCTTGATTACTAGTTTAGTTAAAACCAAAATTATCACTCTTGTTTAATGTCAACAAAAATAAAATATACAATTTTGTCATTTTGTTGAACTAGAGTTTCAACAAAAATAAAATATATAGTTTTGTCATTTTGTTGAACTAGAGTTTTTAACAAAAATAAAATACAGTTTCGCCATTATGTTGAACTAGAATTTTCAACAAAATGAAATACACATTTTTGTCCTTTTGTTGAATTAGAATATTTCAACAAAAATGAAAAGAACCATTTTGGTCATTTTGTCGAATTAAAATAGAAAAATAGAAAAGTGTTCATGTTTTAAAATAAAACACGATTACATTAAAACTTTACATTTTAATGTAATGTTAGAAATTTAAGAAAGATTCATGTTTTTAAATAAAAACATGTTTACATTAAAACTTCACTTTATAATGTAATGTTAGAAAACTAGGAAAAATGTTCATGTTAAATATAGAACCATGATAACATTAAAAACCTTATTTTTTATAAAATGAATGAATCACTAGATGATATACACGTAAATGTGTATATTTTATCCGCATATTTATCTCATTTTATCTTTTAAATGATTGATATTGTGCATTTATAGTTGTGTTTAGAGATTATTTTTGATGAATGGATTAATGCACTTAATTGTTGAAAAGCTTGAAAAATTTGCGCAAGAAGAGTGTTGAATTTTAGAGTTGGATTAAGGCTTGAAGACCTGAAGAAAAGTTGCTATTCAATCGCCTTCTGCTGCATATTTTAAAGACAAGTTTCAATGCTTTTCCATAATGATCACTTGGAGTTGTTATTCATTCTCAAGGCAGTTGGAGTTGAAGCCCGCAACCTATTTTCCATGACGTCTGCATGCATTCACATTGGTTTAGTTGCTAATTGGGCTAAGTTATTTGTCCTATATCATGTAATTTGCAAGGCTTCTCATTCATGTGCTACATGCGTTCACATTGAGCTATTTGATTTATGTGCTATTTCGGAAAAGGGGTTTTGTCCCACATTGTGGAATTTTCCAAGTAGTCTTTGTCATATTAGCTATAAATACATTGTATCTCATTCATTGTAGAACACATTGGGTTTTATTCTGTAATTCTCTTCTTGGAATAAAATCATTTTTCTTCCCCTGTTCTATTTAGTTTTAGTTGTATTTTATTTATGTCTGTTATTTTCTTTTTCTCTTCTTCTTTAGCTATGTCTGGCTAGTCCCCTTTGATTAGGTGGTGATGACGCTAATAGATATGATTCAACATGAATCACATAGCCAATAGATGAGAACTTTATACATGTAGATCTGGATCTGAATCAAGGGTTAGATCTGAACCTTCATATTCTGCGTCTTTTAAGAGCTATGCTCCTTCACAGGGTATATTCGTGCTCGATCTAACAATTATTAGATTTAGATCTAATTTTAGGGTTTTAGAAATTTAGTGAATCTGTCCTGATAGCCTGTGGTTGTTTAATAGCTCAGCTCCTGCATAGGCTATGCTTGTTGTTATTTACTTATTTGTTTCTAAGAACCTAAGTACCGTTGATTCATGTTTGTGACAGAAACATGAATTAGATCTATATTTATTTGTTGGCTATTGATGAGTATGAATCCAATCTATGTCATTATCCCCTAATTACTTTCTAATATAAATCTCTAATTTTATTTAGTTGTTGTTATTTTCTGTGTTTTTAATCAATCAAAATCCTAGAATAACTTGATTGGATTTAATAGTAAAATAATTTTTGGTCCTAGAGTTCGACACCCTCTACAACAATCCTTATTGTTTAGGAAAGCCGAATGGATCTTACAGTTGTTTACAATTGTTTGATTTGTTCGCAAATACCAAAAAAGGTTCATTTTAACACAAAGCATGTTAACATTAAAAATCCCATTTTTATAAAAGAATGATTCATATGAAAATTGTTCATATTAGAATAAATATGTTGAAACATTAAAAATCATATTTTTAAGGTAAAATTTGATTTAATAGAAATATGGACTATTTGAATAAATATGTTGAAACATTAAAAATCATTATTTTAATGTAAAGTTTGATTTAATAGAAATATTGACTATTTAAATAAATATTTTGAAACATTAAAAATTCCATTTTTTGTGAGAGTGATTTATTAGCAAACATATGTTAGAAAATATGAACAATGTTAAAAACCATATTTTTAACATGTTAGAAAACATATGTTAGGAAATATAAAAGTGTTAAAAACAATATTTTTGACATTGCTAGAAAATACATAATTAGAAAAAGTTATTTAGAATAATCATGTTTTGTTTATTTGATGTGTTGATTAGAAAAAGTTAAACAAGAACAATCATGTTATGTTCACTAGATTTTTTTAATTCAAAAATTAACAACTTTGTTAATTAGAAAAATAGTGAAATAAGTTATCATGTGTTGTTAATTAGATTTGTTAATGCAAAAATTAACAAATATGATTATTAGTCAAAAATATACATCTTTGTTCATTATAAAGGATTAGATAGAAACATACATCTTTGTTCATTATAAAGGATTAGACAGAAATATACGTCTTTGTTCATTATAAAGGATTAGACAAAAATATACATCTTTGTTCATTATAAAGGATTAGACAGAAATATACATCTTTGTTCATTATAAAGGATTAAAAAAAATATACATTTTTGTTCATTAAAAAGAATGAATACATTTTTTATCATTAAAAAGGAGTAAATATAAATAAACATTTTTGTTAATTAAAAAGGTTGAAAACAAAAATGTACATTTTTGTCAACCAAAATGAGTGAAACAAAAATTAACATTTTGTTAATAAGATTTGAGTGAAACAAAAAGTGACATTTATGTTAAATAAGATTAGAGTAAACAAAAATTACATTTTTGCTAGACAAGATTTGAGTTATAAAATGAAAATACCATTTCATTGTAATTGTGTATATTAGAATTTATATGCAAAATGAAAATATCATTTTAATGTAAATGCATATATTAGAATTTATATGCAAAATGAAAATATCATTTTATTGTTAATGCATATGTAACAACCCGGAATTCCGAGCCAGTTTAAAATTTTTATTTTGGCAATTTTAGTGAATTTTGAATATTTAAAATGAATTATTTTAAATAATAAAGACGAAAAATTTCTTTTGAATTGAATTCGAACGTATATATTTATACGCGTCGTCGTGAGAATATAATTTTATAAATAATTATAAATAGAATTGAAAATGGCGCGGTAGTTCGATAATTCGATTTCAAACTTCAATTGAATGTACCGGGTGTAAAACAATCCGGATTTTAGCGAAACCAAAAATAATAGGATCTAATTGATGATATCTTTCCAACGAATCCGAAAAATCAAAATTTCATAGCGGGAATCAAAAGATATGTCCAGTTGAAAATTCTGAATAGTCGCTATGGAATTCAGACCCTTAAAAATGGGAATTTTGCAAACGACCTCGGATTTCGACGAAACCACTTTTTTTGGATCCGCAGTGTCAAATTATTGCTATATTCCCAATTTCATAATTTTTCGAATCAATATGTGAGCGTGGCGAAGGAAAACGCGTTTGACCGGTTTAAGTTGATTTTAATCGACTGGAAAATGGCCATTTTTCAAACAGTCTCAGAATTCGACGAAATTAGTTTTGTTAGGACCGTATCGTCAATACGAACCTAGAAAATATTTTTCTGGAATTTTTCGAGTTAGAATGTGGCCCCGGTAAATGGAAATGTGTGTTTGAATTGAATATATATAGATTTATGTTTTAAATTCAGCAGAAACTGATCGTAACAGCCAAACTGGGTCACGATATATATCCCATTATGTTCGGAATGGGGGTAATTAGCTAGGGACGACAGTCATTGGGCCTCGATTGGGGTTCGAGTTAAAAAGTCAAGTTTTTGAATTTAAAAATAATATAAATATATAATTATACTTAACCCCCTCCATCCCTCTTTCCAAAGTCCACGTTCGTTTTAGAAAGAAGAAAAAAACCGCTCCTCGATGTCGCCCCTCGACCGTCGTTCATCCTCCACATGCCTCCTCCGTTCGCCGCCCACCTCCCCTATCTCCTCCCCTCCTCTCGCGCTCACCCTCCTCTTCCTCGGAGATCCCGCGCCCAAATCCCCTCACCGCCCTCAAACCCATAACCGTCGCCAACAGATCGACGCCCTCCCACCGCCGCCGAGCTCCGTGCGCCACCGCCAGGTTCCCCCCCGTCACCCACCTCGCCGACGACTTTTCTCCCTCTCCCTTTAAACCGATGGACCCACAAACCCCACCGTGAGCCTGAGGCGCCGCCATCGCCACCTGGAGGACTGCCTCGCCTCTCCTGCTACCTCGAGACGCTGGCGCTACCCCCCCTCTGGCCGTGGAGCCTCCGACAACCCAAAACAGTGAGTTTTGTCCCCTTTTTACTTTGATTTTTAGGTTATAAAATCATGAGATGTTTAACTATAAAAGTAAAGATATTCATTCATAAGAAAGGTTTAATTTTTCACAATAGAAAAGATTAGATTTTTAAAATAGAAAAGATTAGATTTTTAAAATAGAAAAGATTAGATTTTTAAAATAGAAAAGATTAGATTTTTAAAATGGAAAAGATTAGTTTTTTTAAAATTGAAAAGGCGAAATCTTTATGGTTGAAAAGGCGAAATCTTTATATGAAGAATAGCAAAGTAAAAATTCGATTTTTATATATTGAATAACAAAGTAAAAATTCGATTTTTATATATTGAATAGCAAAGTAAAAGTTTGATTTTTATATATTGAATAGCAAAGTAAAAATTCAATTTTTATATATTGAATAGAAAAATAAAAATTCGATTTTTATATGTTGAATAGCAAAGTAAAAATTCGATTTTTATATATTGAATAGCGAAGTAAAAAATTCGATTTTTATATATTGAATAGCGAAGTAAAAATTTGATTTTTATGTATGTAGTGGCTACGGGCAACGAAAGTGACGAAAGAAGAAACGATGAAGATTTCTCTAAATGAAGAATCGTGGTATTGGATAGCTATCGGTGAGAACTTCTCACTCTTCAATTTCTTTTTCTAGTTATATATATATACTAGGATGAAGACGGTGTTTAGTAGCACCCGACACAATCGTCCACAGACCATGGACTTGTTTGTTTGGCTGTGTAGTTGGTTAGATTATTTGGGTTGAATTGAATTGTTTGGTGAAATGAAATGGATTTGATTGATGCGTGAATGGCATGGGCCTTCACTAGATTGGGGATAAGGCTAGACCTTGTCCCGTTTCTAGTATCATGCCGTTATGCCGCCGAAATTTTCTAAAATAAATAGAAAAATAAAAATATCATTTTTATTTTGTAAATGAACTGAATAGAAATCCATGTGTTAAAATAAAATATTTTATCGTTAAAAATATAATTTTTAACGTGAATATGAGTAAATAAATAGTTATAAACAAATCGGCCGATTTGTTTATATACACTGATTTGGCTGATATTGATTGGGTCGATAAATTTTACACATCGCCCAACTGCACAACTAAAATCTGTGTTTGATTGTTTGAAACCCCACACGGGTGTTGGGATGAAATTTGAAGTTCACTCATCCTGATTGATTAAATATGTCGATCGATTGATTGACAGGCTGTTATAAGCGTTAGATATCTATATTTGATGCTTATACAGTGTAGTGTACTTTGGTTGATGGTTGATTATTTTTCAATGTTATTATATACGTGTGATGTATGAAAATCCATATAATTAACTTTATATGGTAATTGATTGGGCCTCATTCCAATTTAGAAAATAAAGAACATTATAAAGTAAAGGTTCATGTGTTGACTGTACTCATCCGTTGAGATTAGTCATGTGTTGAACGAAATATTTTAACAATAAAATTTATATCTTTATCACTATAAAGAAAAGGTTCATGTGTTGACTGTACTCATCCGTTGAGATTAGTCATGTGTTGAACGAAATATTTTAACAATAAAATTTATATCTTTATCACTATAAAGTAGAGGTCCATGTGTTGACTGTACTCATCCATTGAGATTAGTCATGTGTTGAACGAAGTATTTTAATAATAAAAACTACATCTTTATCATATATATAATTAGAAACTAACTGGCAAATAGATAAGATGAGTGGTCTCCTGGATATTGATCTGATGTTAGTTTCGGCCTTCGGGGTTAATATTCAGGGAATCGTTCTCTTACTAATTTACGGTTGGAGTCTGATTTAATATCAAACGATAGATACCTTAATTTTTATAAAATATATTGAATAACAAAAATAGTCACATGTGGACAGTACTCATTCGTTGAGATTAGTCATGTGTTGACAAGAATAAATATTCATCTGTTGAATAGAATAACGGGATTATTGAAATATATAAAGCCGTGTTGATTAGAGATGCGCTATTTTGACGCGAACGATATTTATATCGATTATATTCGTTTTTAAATTTGATTTGAATTGAATTTGAACAGAATAGAAAATGAATTCGATTTGAATATAAAATGAATTGAATTTGAACAGAATAGGAAATGAATTCGAATCGAATAGAAAACGATTTGAATTTGAATTGAATAGAAAATGAATTGAATTTGAATTGAATAGAAAACGAATTGAATTTTAATTGAATTGAAAACAAATTCGAATTGATTTGAAAACGAATTGAAATGAATTCAAATTGAATTGAAATTTGAATTGAATAGAAATGAATTTTAAAATGAATTTAGAAGGAAAAATTCAATTTTGATTTGAATTTAAAGGGAAGTTGAAATTGTTTTTGAAACGAATTCAAAATTGTTTATAAAAATTCGTTTTAAATAGAAATCGACGAAATATATATTATATATATATAATATAATGGCCTGAATAGAACGCGCCGCGCCGAGGCAGTTCGTGAATTTCGACCATTTATTTCAAACGGACATTACGGGAGATCCGACCGTCGGATTCTCCTAAAACCGGAATCGTTGGGTTCGTATCGAAAAGAGCTTTCTAACGAATATTAGAAATTTGAAATCTAACGGTTGGATTTGGAGATACGTCCAAATCAATTTCAGAAAAGGTCGCTGTAAGTGCAGTTCGATGGCCGTTGATGGAAATCGACTGTACGGGCCTTGATAAAATTATTAAAAATAGTAATAATTTGTGTAAAATCATAAGAAATGATTTGGGAAAAATTGGGATGAAAACCTCCATATTTGAAAAGATAAAAATAGATTTTTACCGAAATGAACTAGTTTTAAACAGAATTGATTTGTGGGTTTATCGTGAACGGTGTTTTAAATAACATTTGTTCTTTAACCCGATAATAAATAGATTATGATTTGGGTTTATCGTGAACTGTGTTTTAAATAACATTAGTTCTTTAACCCAGTAAAAGGAGTTTTAATGAATCTACAATTAGATTGAAATGTGAATGGATAATCTAAATTATCAAATATAGAGGATGAGCGAGAATGGAGTATCACCAGTTTTGCTCCAAAGCGGTAGTTAAATCTTTAATTAGATTTGAACGAGAAATAGTAATTAATTTTACCAATAACACTGTGGTGTTAGATGTGAAGTACTACCAGTTTTGCTTCATGGGATGAATAGGTTGGGATTGGGAAATAAAATAAATAATTACTTCGGTGTGGTTCACTAATCTCGACTAGTTTGGAAAAACCATAATTTGGTTTGAAATGACATCCAAAGGAAGATTAAAGGATAAATTTTAAAGAATTATCTTGGATAAAATTAATGGGAATCCTTCCCTAAGAATTGAAATTTAGAAACTAGTTGTAGATTAGTGAAGATGAGTGGTCTCCTGGATATTGATCTGATGTTGGTTTCGGCCTTCGGGGTTAATATTTGGGAAATTGTTCTCTTGCTAATTTGCGGTTAGTGGCTGCTGAATTGGAATGAGGCGTATGTTCTGTTTGTGTAACATTTGTTTTTAATATACGCGGATTGTTCGGAAAGTCCGGGTTTATACCCATTCTGAATAACCGATTCGATGATATGTCGAAGATGAAGACGGTGGTCGAAGGCCGGAAGTCTTCACATCGTTTGGATAATTACTGACGATCCTGATTGGGCTGTACACCCAAGAGGATGGAAATAGTTGGTGGTCGTCCAGACGTACTTGGAGATGGATGGATATGCGAGGAAAGTGCCTCCGGTTTCATTCAGGCCTAGAACGAACTTGTAAATGGATTGTGTGTCTGACATTGGATTTTATTCTGTGTTGATTGATTTCTGTTAAATATATATCTATTTGGCGGCGGAGGATTTATTCTCTTGCTTAACGCCCTTCTCTGAGACGTACGAGCTTAGAGGTTATATATCGATAGATATCAATCGCATGGCATGAATTGCCTGTGTGGCACGCTGAGTTGCATGGACCAAGGCTTCTGTTGAAAAGCAAAGTCTTGTGGTTGATGATCAAAGCACGACCTACGTGGCAGCTTTGTGTATAGCGTGGATTCGCGAGCCTCACACCTCGGTATGAGTTAAAAACGGGATACGGGCCGTTGAGAGAGCACGACGTTTCTTTCTAGCTTTGGTGGCGTCAGTGACTTACCAACCCTGACATTTATATACTTTTCACCTTTGTGGTTGTTGGAATGAGGCGCCTCGATTATAGGCCTGTAAGGACCGGGAAACGTGTGTTCAGGAATAACTAATCCTCTAACGTAAGTGAGGACCGGCCCAACCGATCCAAGTGGCTGCCCAGAGTGCGTAGTCCTGAGCATTTGCTAGAGTGTCTCGAAGCGGAGAGGAGCTTGCCCCTTGCCTCGACTCATGACGGAAATCCAATTTCCAATACGTGTATTGCGGTTTTAATTGTAGAACTAGTATGGCGACATGATAGATGGTACCCATGCCGCCTATGATTGATATTTATGATTGAAATGTTTTGACACTATACACTTATTATAGTATCAAATGATTTGTTTTAAACGTACCAAGCATGTTTGGCTATTATAAGGGAAAACCCTATCCTTCGGCTTGCGTTGCATTGTGTGATGGGACCTGGGTCTTATAATAGCTTCATTTTTCGAAAAAGCATTGCGTTGTTTATTCTATGCACTGGTTTTCTTGGGAGGAAACCCGTTCCGTGTTATACGGCGTGGTCCCTTGAATTACTCTCTTTTAAAGTAAAGCTTTAAATAACTGTTTTAGTTCTCACACCAGTCACATGACTGACCTGGAGTTTATTGTTTTAACCTAAACTCTGGGTGCCCCTATTTTCCGCACAGGCAGCTAGTAGTTTTGGTTTTGCAAATTTATATTCGCAGGATCCTAGTTTACAGCTGGAATGATATCCGGAAAGCTCTGTATCCGTATATCACCTTCAGTTGTGCTTTGTATTATTTTTCCGCTGCTATGTAATTTATTGTAATCTCTGATATTTATCGAATGTAATTTATTCATTCATGTTCTGTATATTCTTGTATTCTGATGGAATTGTTTTAATAACAATGAAATGTTCTTCTGTTTGCGTTCTGATTTGTCCTGTTCTCAAACGATCAGGGGTTTCGAACGGTCTAGATCGGTTTAACGACTGATTCGGATCGAGCGAAATTCCCGGTCGCTACATTTGGTATCAGAGCTTTGGTTTACGGAGCTTGAGAACAAGACACATTAGAACCATACGAAAGGATTCATAAGATATTGGATTAGTAATATCCAATTAGAATGACTCGTTAGAGATGGGATTAGTAGTATCCTAGAACGAGTGTGAAGGGTATATTTTTCAAATGAAAACAATTTTGTTTTGAAAATTTAAACCATTTTAAACGTATTTGATTATTTATTTATTTTGAATTTGGACAATCTAGTATATAAAGGTTTTGCATATACGCGTCATGAACGTATATTCGAAGTTTTAATATATTAGATAGATATAGAGTCACACTCTAGTCGCCCGGACATGGTCCTGATGATGAAGTATACCATCACCAGTATTTATTTTCGAGTGACGAAGGTGTGATATCTATATATTTCCATTAGACTGGTGTGAGAACCAAAATATAGTTAGAACACATTGTTGTGAGTTGGCATCAAAAACAAGATTTTCAGTATATATATCAAAATTATGAATTTGAAATGTTAATTCACTAATGGATTGATGTTTGTGTTGTTTGTTTATTTGTTTGATAATTTTGAACCATTTAGCCTAATTGAACCAAATATTGAATTATATTGAAAATTGGTCGCATTTGCATACAAGTACTTACATTGAACAGGTCATAGCAAGGAGGTTAGAGCCGAAGAATAAAATTTGTTTGCCCGACAAATAGGTACATGTTTACTATATAATTTACTGTTTTGTTTGGGTGATGATGATTTTATGAGCCTATTGGCTAGCCGCTTGGCTTTTTCTTTTTCTTTTTGAGATCAGAAGGCCTGTATGGCAATTTCGGGATTTTCCCGTGGCTCCCGGTGTAGGGGAGGTTATGGCAAAAAATTTCGAAAATTTAGGGTGTTAGCCAAATTTTTGAAAATTTGAAAATTCTCAGAAACTGAAAAGTTGGAGAATGGAAGCCAGATCGAACGCAGAGCTGATTAATCAAACCACTTTCGACTTTGTTCCTTTTCGGGGACGAAAACATTTAAGTGGGGGAGATTGTAACAACCCGGAAATCCGAGCCAGTTTAAAATTTTTATTTTGGCAATTTTAGTGAATTTTGAATATTTAAAATGAATTATTTTAAATAATAACGACGAATAATTTCTTTTGAATTGAATTCGAACATATATATTTATACGCGTCATCGTTAGAATATAATTTTATATATAATTATAAATAGAATTGAAAATGGCGCGGTAGTTCGATAATTCGATTTCAAACTTCAATTGAATGTACCGGGTGTAAAACAATCCGAATTTTAGCGAAACCAAAAATAATAGGATCTAATTGATGATATCTTTCCAACGAATCCGAAAAATCAAAATTTCATAGCGGGAATCAAAAGAGATATCCAATTGAAAATTATGAATAGTCGCTATGGAATTCAGGCCCTTAAAAATGGGAATTTTGCAAACGACCTCGGATTTCGACGAAACCACTTTTGTTGGATCCGCAGTGTCAAATTATTGCTAGATTCCAAATTTCATAATTTTTCGAATCAATATGTGAGCGTGGCGAAGGAAAACGCGTTTGACTAGTTTCAGTTGATTTTAATCGACTGGAAAATGGCCATTTTTCAAACAGTCTCAGAATTCGACGAAATTAGTTTTGTTAGGACCGTATCGTCAATACGAACCTAGAAAATATTTTTCTGGAATTTTTTGAGTTAGAATGTGGCCCCGGTAAATGGAAATGCGCGTTTGAATTGAATATATATAGATTTATGTTTTAAATTCAGCAGAAACTGATCGTAACAGCCAAACTGGGTCACGATATATATCCCATTATGTTCGGAATGGGGGTAATTAGCTAGGGACGACAGTCATTGGGCCTCGATTGGGGTTCGAGTTAAAAAGTCAAGTTTTTGAATTTAAAAATAATATAAATATATAATTATACTTAACCCCCTCCATCCCTCTTTTCAAAGTCCACGTTCGTTTCAGAAAGAAGAAAAAAAACCGCTCCTCGATGTCGCCCCTCTACCGTCGTTCATCCTCCACCTGCCTCCTCCGTTCGCCGCCCACCTCCCCTATCTCCTCCCCTCCTCTCGCGCTCACCCTCCTCTTCCTCAGAGATCCCGCGCCCAAATCCCCTCACCGCCCTCAAACCCATAACCGTCGCCACCAGATCGACGCCCTCCCACCGCCGCCGAGCTCCGGGCGCCACCGCCAGGTTCCCCCCCCCTCACCCACCTCGCCGACGACTTTTCTCCCTCTCCCTTTAAACCGATGGACCCACAAACCCCACCGTGAGCCTGAGGCGCCGCCATCGCCACCTGGAGGACTGCCTCGCCTCTCCTGCTACCTCGAGACGCTGGCGCTACTCCCCCTCTGGTCGTGGAGCCTCCGACAACCCAAAACAGTGAGTTTTGTCCCCTTTTTACTTTGATTTTTAGGTTATAAAATCATGAGATGTTTAACTATAAAAGTAAAGATATTCATTCATAAGAAAGGTTTAATTTTTCACAATAGAAAAGATTAGATTTTTAAAATAGAAAAGATTAGATTTTTAAAATAGGAAAGATTAGATTTTTAAAATAGAAAAGATTAGATTTTTAAAATGGAAAAGATTAGTTTTTTTAAAATTGAAAAGGCGAAATCTTTATGGTTGAAAAGGCGAAATCTTTATATGAAGAATAGCAAAGTAAAAATTCGATTTTTATATATTGAATAGCAAAGTAAAAATTCGATTTTTATATATTGAATAGCAAAGTAAAAATTCAATTTTTATATATTGAATAGCAAAGTAAAAATTCGATTTTTATATATTGAATAGCGAAGTAAAAATTCGATTTTTATATATTGAATAGCGAAGTAAAAATTCGATTTTTATGTATGTAGTGGCTACGGGCAACGAAAGTGACGAAAGAAGAAACGATGAAGATTTCTCTAAATGAAGAATCGTGGTATTGGATAGCTATCGGTGAGAACTTCTCACTCTTCAATTTCTTTTTCTAGTTATATATATATACTAGGATGCAGACGGTGTTTAGTAGCACCCGACACAATCGTCCACAGACCATGGACTTGTTTGTTTGGCTGTGTAGTTGGTTAGATTATTTGGGTTGAATTGAATTGTTTGGTGAAATGAAATGGATTTGATTGATGTGTGAATGGCATGGGCCTTCACTAGATCGGGGATAAGGCTAGACCTTGTCCCGTTTCTAGTATCGTGCCGTTATGCCGCCGAAATTTTCTAAAATAAGTAGAAAAATAGAAATATCATTTTTATTTTGTAAATGAACTGAATAGAAATCCATGTGTTAAAATAAAATATTTTATCGTTAAAAATATAAATTTTAATGTGAATATGAGTAAATAAATAGTTATAAACAAATCGGTCGATTTGTTTATATACACTGATTTGGCTGATATTGATTGGGTCGATAAATTTTACACATCGCCCAACTGCACAACTAAAATCTGTGTTTGATTGTTTGAAACCCCACACGGGTGTTGGGATGAAATTTGAAGTTCACTCATCCTGATTGATTAAATATGTCGATCGATTGATTGACAGGCTGTTATAAGCGTTAGATATCTATATTTGATGCTTATACAGTGTAGTGCACTTTGGTTGATGGTTGATTATTTTTCAATGTTATTATATACGTGTGATGTATGAAAATCCATATAATTAACTTTATATGGTAATTGATTGGGCCTCATTCCAATTTAGAAAATAAAGAACATTATAAAGTAAAGGTTCATGTGTTGACTGTACTCATCCGTTGAGATTAGTCATGTGTTGAACGAAATATTTTAACAATAAAATTTATATCTTTATCACTATAAAGTAAAGGTTCATGTGTTGACTGTACTCATCCGTTGAGATTAGTCATGTGTTGAACGAAATATTTTAACAATAAAATTTATATCTTTATCACTATAAAGTAGAGGTCCATGTGTTGACTGTACTCATCCATTGAGATTAGTCATGTGTTGAACGAAGTATTTTAACAATAAAAACTACATCTTTATCATATATATAATTAGAAACTAACTAGCAAATAGATAAGATGAGTGGTCTCCTGGATATTGATCTGATGTTGGTTTCGGCCTTCGGGGTTAATATTCAGGGAATCGTTCTCTTACTAATTTACGATTGGAGTCTGATTTAATATCAAACGATAGATACCTTAATTTTTATAAAATATATTGAATAAACAAAATAGTCACACGTGGACAGTACTCATTCGTTGAGATTAGTCATGTGTTGACAAGAATAAATATTCATCTGTTGAATAGAATAACGGGATTATTGAAATATATAAAGTCGTGTTGATTAGAGATGCGCTATTTTGACGCGAACGATATTTATATCGATTATATTCGTTTTTAAATTTGATTTGAATTGAATTTGAACAGAATAGAAAATGAATTCGATTTGAATAGAAAATGAATTGAATTTGAACAGAATAGGAAATGAATTCGAATTGAATAGAAAACGAATTGAATTTGAATTGAATAGAAAACGAATTGAATTTGAATTGAATAGAAAACAAATTGAATTTGAATTGAATTTAAAACAAATTCGAATTGAATTGAAAATGAATTGAAATGAATTCAAATTGAATTGAAATTTGAATTGAATAGAAATGAATTTTAAAATGAATTTAGAAGGAAAAATTCAATTTTGATTTGAATTTAAAGGGAAGTTGAAATTGTTTTTGAAACGAATTCAAAATTGTTTATAAAAATTCTTTTTAAATAGAAATCAACGAAATATATATTATATATATAATATAATGGCCTGAATAGAGCGCGCCGCGCCGAGGCAGTTCGTGAATTTCGACCATTTATTTCAAACGGACATTACGGGAGATCCGACCGTCGGATTCTCCTAAAACCGGAACCGTTGGGTTCGTATCGAAAAGAGCTTTCTAACGAATATTGGAAATTTGAAATCTAACGGTTGGATTTGGAGATACGTCCCAATCAATTTCAAAAAAGGTCGTTGTAAGTGAAGTTCGATGGCCGTTGATGGAAATCGACCGTACGGGACTTGACAAAATTATTAAAAATAGTAATAATTTGTGTAAAATCATAAGAAATGATTTGGGAAAAATTGGGATGAAAACCTCCATATTTGAAAAGATAAAAATAGATTTTATCGAAATGAACTAGTTTTAAACAGAATTGATTTGTGGGTTTATCGTGAATGGTGTTTTAAATAACATTTGTTCTTTAACCCGATAATAAATAGATTATGATTTGGGTTTATCGTGAACTGTGTTTTAAATAACATTAGTTCTTTAACCCAGTAAAAGGAGTTTTAATGAATCTACAATTAGATTGAAATGTGAATGGATAATCTAAATTATCAAATATAGAGGATGAGCGAGAATGGAGTATCACCAGTTTTGCTCCAAAGCGGTAGTTAAATCTTTAATTAGATTTGAACGAAAAATGGTAATTAATTTTACCGATAACACTGTGGTGTTAGATGTGAAGTACTACCAGTTTTGCTTCATGGGATGAATAGGTTGGGATTGGGAAATAAAATAAATAATTACTTCGGTGTGGTTCGCTAATCTCAACTAGTTTGGAAAAACCATAATTTGGTTTGAAATGACATCCAAAGGAAGATTAAAGGATAAATTTTAAAGAATTTATCTTGGATAAAATTAATGGGAATCCTTCCCTAATAATTGAAATTTAGAAACTAGCTGTAGATTAGTTAAGATGAGTGGTCTCCTAGATATTGATCTGATGTTGGTTTCGGCCTTCGGGGTTAATATTTGGGAAATTGTTCTCTTGCTAATTTGCGGTTAGTGGCTGCTGAATTGGAATGAGGCGTATGTTGTGTTTGTGTAACATTTGTTTTTAATATACGCGGGTTGTTCGGAAAGTCCGGGTTTATACCCATTCTGAATAACCGATTCGACGATATGTCGAAGATGAAGACGGTGGTCGAAGGCCGGAAGTCTTCACATCGTTTGGATAATTACTGATGATCCTGATTGGGCTGTACACCCAAGAGGATGGAAATAGTTGGTGGTCGTCCAGACGTACTTGGAGATGGATGGATATGCGAGGAAAGTGCCTCCGGTTTCGTTCAGGCCCAGAACGAACTTGTAAATGGATTGTGTGTCTGACATTGGATTTTATTCCATGTTGATTGATTTCTGTTAAATATATATCTGTTTGGCGGCGTAGGATTTATTCTCTTGCTTAACACCCTTCTCTGAGACGTACGAGCTTAGAGGTTATATATCGATAGATTTCAATCGCATGGCATGAATTGCCTGTGTGGCACGCTGAGTTGCATGGATCAAGGCTTCTGTTGAGAAGCAAAGTCTTGTGGTTGATGATCAAAGCACGGCCTACGTGGCAGCTTTGTGTATAGCGTGGATTCGCGAGCCTCACACCTCGGTATGAGTTAAAAACGGGATACGGGCCGTTGGGAGAGCACGACGTTTCTTTCTAGCTTTGGTGGTGTCAGTGACTTACCAGCCCTGACATTTTTATACTTTTCACCTTTGTAGTTGTTGGAATGAGGTGCCTCGATTATAGGTCTGTAAGGACCGGGAAACGTGTGTTCAGGAATAACTAATCCTCTAACGTAAGTGAGGACCGGCCCAACCGATCCAAGTGGCTGCCCAGAGTGCGTAGTCCTGAGCATTTGCTAGAGTGTCTCGAAGCGGAGAGGAGCTTGCCCCTTGCCTCGACTCATGACGGAAATCCAATTTCCAACACGTGTATTGCGGTTTTAATTGTAGAACTAGTATGGCGACATGATAGATGGTACCCATGCCGCCTATGATTGATATTTATGATTGAAATGTTTTGACACTATACACTTATTATAGTATCAAATGATTTGTTTTAAACGTACCAAGCATGTTTGGCTATTATAAGGGAAAACCCTATCCTCCGGCTTGCGTTGCATTGTGTTATGGGACCTGGGTCTTATAATAGCTTCATTTTTCTAAAAAGCATTGCGTTGTTTATTCTATGCATTGGTATTCTTGGGAGGAAACCCGTTCCGTGTTATACGGCGTGGTCCCTTGAATTACTCTCTTTTAAAGTAAAGCTTTAAATAACTGTTTTAGTTCTCACACCAGTCGCATGACTGACCTGAAGTTTATTGTTTTAATCTAAACTCTGGGTGCCCCTATTTTCCGCACGGGCAGCTAATAGTTTTGGTTTTGCAGATTTATATTCGCAGGATCCTGGTTTATAGCTGGAATGATATCCGGAAAGCTCTGTATCCGTATATCACCTTCAGTTGTGCTTTGTATTATTTTTCCGCTGCTATGTAATTTATTGTAATCTCTGATATTTATCGAATGTAATTTATTCATTCATGCTCTGTATATTCTTGTATTCTGATGGAATTGTTGTAATAACAATGAAATGTTCTTCTGTTTGTATTCTGATTTGTCCTGTTCTCAAACGATCAGGGGTTTCGAACGGTCTAGATCGGTTTAACGACTGATTCGGATCAAGCGAAATTCCCGGTCGCTACAGCATATATCAGAATTTATATGCAAAGTCAAAATATCATTTCATGGACAATGCTTATATTAAAATTTATATGCAAAGTTAAAATATCATTTTATTGACAATACATACATAGAATTTGCATGAATTATTTTATTTTTTAAAACATGCACTGAAACTATATACAAATTAAAGATTCCCTTTTTATTTGTTAAAGTTAAGGATAGAAATACAAATAAAAGTTTATCTTTTATTTGTCATTAACAAATGTCATGCAAATAAAGATATGTTATTTGACATTACAAAATATGTTGAAATGGTTAGGGAAACAAAAAATTCTTTTATTTGACATGTTAGATACGTCAGTGACATCGTCGAATGGTTTATAATTATATATAATTATATATATAAATATAAATATAAATATAAATATAAATATAAATTAAACCAATCACGCGCGGTAGTTCACGTTTCGGAATCGTAACTTTAAACAATTATACCGAAAGATCCGACTGTTGGATTTTCCCAAACCGGGGACTGCTTTGGGAAGATTTTTCCAATGATATAAATTTTGTCAAAATCCATTGGTTATATTTCGAGAAAAGTTTAAATCAAATTTTGATAAAAACAGCGCCAGGGCCACCTATTGACCCGAAGCGTCGTTAAATTAAATTAGGCTATTTTTATATAAATAAAAAATAGCGATAAATCATTATAAAATAATATTAACGATATGAAATGATTTAAATTATACTTATACGAGAATTATTTCAAAAGACCGAGTTCAATCTCATTTCAAATAATCATGCGATGATTTAAATCAAAGATATTGAAGACGGTGATTGAAGACCGGCGTTCTTCACATCGAATGGATGACTACTGATGTCCGGCATTGGTTAGCTCCCAGTAAAGGGTTAAAAGTAGTGGTTTGTTTGGACGTACTTCTTGATTGTCCGGAAATGCAAGCACCTCTCTTCCATATTGGACATACGGGACGAGAAGTAAGGTGACTTCGGTTTCGTTCAGACCCAGAACGGACTTGTAAGTGGATGTGTGTCTGGCATTGGATTTCATTCTATGTAAATTGATTTCTATTCAATATATATCTGTTTGCTGGCAGAGAATTTATTCTCTTGCTTAACACCCTTCTCTGAGACGCATGAGCTCAGAGGTTATATGTTGGTAGTTATCAATCGCATGGCATGAATTGTCAATGTGGCATGCCAAGATGCAAATGATCGAGGCTTTTGTTGAAAAGCAGGGCCTTGTGGTTGATGATCAAAGCACGACCTGTTTTGGCGTAGCTTTGTGTATAGCGTTACTTCGCGAGTCTCACACCCCGGTATGAGTCAAAAATGGTACAAGGGAACACATGGAATGCACACGTTTGTTTCTAGCTAGAAGTGGTATTAGGGTTTTACAAGCACTGACATTTTACTTATGTGGATGATGGATTACGAGGCCTCGGTTATATTGGTCGATAGTGACCAATTTTTAGGTTCAATAGGACCGAGAAGCATGTGTTCAGGCATAAATAATCCACTAAAGTATTTGTGGACCGGCCCTGCAGTATCCAAGGGTTCGCCAGCGTCTGAATCCTGAGACATTGTAGAGTGTCTCGAATCGATAAGTAGATTGTCCCTAGCCTTGACTCATGATGGAAATCGAACTTCCAATACGACACCATGCGGTTTTGATTATAGAACTAGTATGGAAACATAGTATATGGTAGTTATGCCGTCTATGATTGATACATTATGATTGAAATGTTTTTGAAACATATGTACACTAATAATAATATCAAATCCGTTTTATCATATCAAGCATTTTTGACCATTATAAGGTAAAACTTTATCCTTCGGTTTGCGTCGCATTGTGTGATGGACTTGAGTCTTATAATGGTTCCATTTTTCTAAAAAGCATTGCATTGTTTAACGATTTACTTTATTTATGCACTAGCAATCCTATGGAGTAAACCCGTTCCGCATTAGCGGCATGGTCCTGTGATTAGCCCTATTACTAGTTAAGTTAAGTAAGATTTCTCGTGCCAATCCCATGACTGACCGGTAGTTTGTTTCACATTGCAAACTCGGGTGCCCTCTTTTCCACAAGAGCAGTCAAGTAGCTTATTTTGCAGATATATTGAGCAGGATTTTGGATCGAAGCTTAAAGCTATGACCAGAGCATTGATAGCCTTCCGCTGTATCAGTTTATTGTTTTCCGCTGCACTGTATTAAATTATTGTAATTTAATCTTCCACTGTAATATAATTCGATGTACTTTGATATATTCTGTACTCTGATGTAACATTATTTTAATGTTTATAAAAGTCTTCTGGTGTTTGTTCAGATGTGTTGTATGCCCAAAGTTAGCGTATTTGGGTTTTTGAACGGTTTTGGTCGATTTTGCGATCGATTAGGTCCGGACAAAATCTGAGTCGTTACACTTCTACCACAAGTAAACTTAACCTCGTGCCTTAATACAATTATATTTATGCATTAGACCCCTCATATTAAGTAACTGCCTGTGGTTGCTGGATTTTCCTGTCGTCTCCGTGATGGCTTACACCACAAGTCAAGCTTAAGCTCGTGTCTAAATGCAGTTATTATTCACATTTCCTAATTGGAGTTTACAACATTTATCGTAATTGATTTTAGGAATTGCAACCATCTTCCTATCACATTTATTTTCCCCTAGTCAATAATGGTTACAATGGTTATTTATTGATTTGCGGTCTCATTTATGGCAATTAATTATATTGCTTGCTACAAAAGGCCACAACAAATATATTAATTCAAAATGGATTATATTTACACATAATTCCATAATTGAATCTTATCCAAATATTCAAACATTCCATATAGTGTATATTTTACCGTTTTACGTTGATTTGGACGGATAATATGTATAAAATTATTTTTAAGTTTCCATATAGTCAACGAAGTTATTATTATTTTTATCATTATTCTTCTTTTTTAAATTAATGATTTGGTCTAATCAGTTGACCAAATATTTCCTTTTTATATTCAAACTTGCCAAAAGGTTTCAAGTTACAAAGGACTGTTAGCTGTAATCATTGTAAAAAAATGTCTATTTTATGGAATTGACATATTTCCAAATCGCTAGAAATATATGTAAATATATGTTTTGGAATAGTCGATGCAAATAACACACAAATATATGTATTTATATTTATATTTACCTTTGCACCACTTTTCCCTTTTTAAGCTTTTTTTCATACCTCTTGTGATTTCAAAATGATGCCTCTTTATTCAAAAGCAGGAAAACATCATGTTTTACAATGCTTAAGCCAAAACCCAATAATATTGAATATAAATAGGAATATTTCTTTTATTCTTACAATCACATAATTCACCGATTTCTTTTTTTTTTGACCCAAATTCACATATTTCATTATTCAACACTGAACTAAAGATTTGGAATGCAACTACAACTAATTTACGTTTAATGGGATTGATTTTCCAGATCCACAGTGCTATGTAACATGTACAACATATTTAATGATATAAATGTTGGAATATGTTGGAAAAATATTTAAGAATCCTACAATTTATGTTATTCATAATCACAACTTATCATTTATAGATTTTTGACTATATTCATAATCAAATCTGATGGTTGCCAATAAATCACAATATTTAAATGAATAGATCCGATAGGCATAAAACATAGATTGAATTCAAATGAAATATATAAGTCATTATAACTGTATTAGTAAATTTCCCGTTCACCTTATAGCCTCTAAATTCTAAGTTTTGAACCCTTTAGGCATACAATCCCCAAATTCTTATAAATCTACAATTTATCTAGAATGGGAAAAATTCTAGATCTGTAGAAATGTAAGAAAAAGGGAAGAGAGCGAAGAATCTATCGTTGAGCATCAATTTGCATTCTCTTCCATTGAATCTATTTATCCTCTCAATTTCATATGAATTGGATTTTATTTGTTTATATGTATATATTTTTAATTGAAGAAATTAGGTTAGAAGAGAGAGAGAGAGAAATTGCAGAGCTCCGCTGCTGTTATAGATTTGAATGGGAAAAAAAATGAGGCTCTACCCCTTTATTTATTGGGGGTGGAAATGTCATGGAACCATTGGATTAGTTTTAAGTTATATCCGTCCATTCGTTGCATATAAATATTTAATCTATCCCTTCGAAACCTAGCCGCCACTGAGCAGACTGACGCCCAGTAGGTCGACCTGGGAAACTTGACTATCAGTCAATCGCCTGGGCCTCAATTTCCTAGGTCGGCTAGGTCAAATAAGGTATTATATATATATTATTATATTTATTTATTTTCGTCCATTTTTTGTATTTCGTCCATAACTTTTTCATATGCCTCCTTTCGCGAAACTCCAAACTTGAAAGTTGACTAGAATTCCAAGACGAACGCAACGGCTAAATTTCATGGTCAAATTCCATCGTTTGTAGAATTCCTGAGCTTCTAATTATATAATTATTTATTTCCAAAATTCCGAGTTATTACAATAATCCTTGGTCTTTCTCTTCATCATCTCCCGATTTCAGATAATTTTTTATTGGTTACCCTCCATGTTGGAACTACCCTGCCGGTAGTCTTTCTTCATATCGGATTTGAGGTTCCCTCTTTGATGATGGTGCCGGTTGATTGCCGTTTCGGATACTTCCTTATGCGCTCGGTTTTATCCTGTATTGGGTCTTTGCTTACGGATTGTTCTTCGATGCCTGTGACGCTCTGATGTCTCTTCACCGTCAGCCTGTCTCAGTGCTAATTTTGGTAGTAATATTTGCCCTCTAGTGAAAGGGTATTAAATTTTCAAGTCAGAATTTGACTTTTCTCAGGCACTTTGAGTTCTCGCCTTTTGATACCCTTTATTCTGATTCGTTGATCTGTGTTCGCTTGTACGGCTAGGGTTTAAGGGCCTTTTTAACATAAGAATCCTTTTTCTTCTTCTCTATTCTTCCACCTACAACTTCACCGCTTAAACAAGACCATTATTCTCCAAAAATTGTGTGAGCTTATCATAGTTTCAAATTCAACATTGCTGTAAATAATTCTAATTAGATTTTGATTCTTAAGAAACTGAAAGGGCATCTCCTTTGCTTAATTCGTGAATTCTGATTAGATCCCATAAGTTCTCGTTTTCCCTGTAATATTTTGACCTATAAAGGAAAGATGAATTGATCAATCATGGTAAATGGTGTGAAATTAGAATATACTCCTTATCACACCTAAAATCTTTGTACATACATTTATGTCTACTACAGGGATGAAATGGAAAACCCTTCTTATTACCGGCTGATTTAATGTCGATACTGTTGACTCCTTTTAGGTTCTAATTCCCTTATTATCGATACTGATGTCGGTTTTAGGTTCAGAATTGGATGTTTATTAAAACTTTTAAGGCATGGGAACTCTGACACTAGTTTATCCGGTATGTCACTTCCGACTCCTATGGTTTTGGTTTTGGTTTTTATCATGAGGCAACTGGCATAATCAAAGCTAAATTTTTTGAATACTACCATAGGTATGCATGTATGATACGCAACCATACGTGATCTATGATAAAGGTGTTAACTTACAACATTCTCCTTAACTTATTAAAGAAGAAAATGAGGACTTGTTATATATAATAATATTAGTCTTACAAAAATAAACGCTAGCATATCTATGATGGAGTGATATCATTTCGATGTATTGAACCTAAGCAACCTTCTCTGTAACTTTCTGGTGGAGAACCTTTCACGGTATTCTCGCGTTCGTTCTATGGATGAGATAAGGGTCATCCTTGACAGCTTTGGTATGGTTGGAATTGATATTATTCCTGCTTCTGAGAGAGATACTATTCAAAATCCTCCCGATGGATTCTTTGCTTATTCTGTCATCCATATTCGGCATGGTGGCTTCTTCCCGTTTTCAAACCTTATTGCAAAATTACTACAATATCTGAATTTGGCTTCTATCCAACTGACTCCAAATACTTATACTAGTCTTTTGTGTCTTGAACTTCTAGAATTGGAGTCAGGATAACCTTCCCTTAGTCCACGCCTATTGTACTTTTTGTTTTAACTATCTACAGTTGAAAGGGCCAATGTGCCTATTTATCATGCCAATCTTCCTAAGAAACTGATTTGTGATGCTCTTACACAGCTTATAGATTGGGATACACAATTCTTTTTTATTAGATGTCTCTCGGGCATTGGGGGCACTTTAGGTAAGTCGCCCTCCTCACCTTTTTTTAATTTTCCGTCTGAAGTCTTGCCTTAATATTTAGTCTTACCTCAGCCCCTGTGCCTACGAGGAAAGACTTAAGTAGTGAGGAAATTCAAACTATCAGAAAAATGTTTGAAATTTCTGTGAAATTGGGAAGGCGATCCCGCCTATTGACTTTGAGCAACCTCCAGAAGTTTGGGCATCTCCCTTTTGGACAGAGGATTGTTGGGAGGCCTCCTTTGCACTTTACAGGGTCTACGTATCTTTCTCCGGTTCTGATGTATTTATCAACCTGTCCCCTTTGTCCTTTGGATCTTCAGGCCATTACTATTTTTGGAAGTAATATTCCAAAATCTTACTTGTATTTGGTACGTACTGACTCATGGTTGTTTTATCTAGCTTCCCAAGCTCTTGATGGGGAATCTGCTTTAGAGGCCCTGTCTCAATCTGATATTGTAGCTAAGAGAAAGTTTGTTCCTATTGATGAGGAGCCAGTTTCTAAGAGGCACAAAAATGATTTCTCAACCCCTTCTGCTTTCCATAAAACTAGTTTTATTGATCTGGACGAGTTTCATACCTCTTTTTCTGATATTCCCTCTATTGGGGCGACCCCTGGCACCACTCCATTTTCAACTGCAACTTCAAGTAGCGATTTTCTTCATCGCATCCGCGTTCCAATCACCTCCCAATCTTTAAATGTAATGGAGCAAGAGTTAATGAAGGGTTCTCCTTCTAGACGCGCTGGTTCATCCAAATCTCCTTCAGAAGCTACAAGCTTTAATGAGATTATAAGGTCCTCCCTTCTTTCTAACGAAGTGGCCAAGTTTTCATTTCCATCTACTCTTTCGTCGTTAAGGAGAATTCCACAATCATTTATTGTGTAGCAACTACTGGTATGATTTTTTTGTTCTTTACTTTTCTCTTTATATGAGTTCTGACCCTTATTTTTCTAGATTTCCAGGAGGTGGTTTTCTCTTTTGGAAAGGCTTGCCACTCTTGGAAGATGCATATCTTAAGGAAGGGAAAGAGGCCCTATCTCACAAAATCGAGTCTTTGATAATGGACCACAAGAAAGAGTGTGCATAGCTGAAGTTGTCCTTTGAAAGGGTTAGGTCGGAGTTGGAGAAAGAAAAGAAATTTAAGTTACTTTTAGACGATCAAGTGCTAGTGCTTCAACTGTTTAAGAATGAGGTTGAAGATGAGAAGACTAGGATGTCGGCTAGTTATAATAAAAGGTTGGCGGAGAAAGATGCTCAGCTTTCCCGAGTTTACCATAAGCTCTCTGTCATCAGGCGTATCATTTATGAGACCAAGAATAGAATCTTCGAATTCCAAAAGATCATTTTCTAAGAATGGTATTAAAATACTATAAGGATGCCCTTTTTCTAGCATTTTCCAATAACTACAAAAGGTTTCCTAAGATAGACTTTCCTTCTCTGCATCCTTCTGTCTGAGATAGGGTCACGGGAAGGATTGAATTGGCCAGACGAAAGGTTAAAGTTCCTACTAAAGGCAAACCCAAACCCAAACACTTCTTATATATTGAGGACCTTCCGGATGACTTTGACTTGGATACGGAGGAAACTGAGTCAACCGAATTGGATTACAACAGGGATAACGATACCAATTCTAACCCCCGAGGAAAGAGCTTCCTAAAGACCAAAATAGCGAAGGAATTACTTCCCCTTCTGCTAGGGGCGTCTCTGCTTCCACGGAGGTAGATTCGATCCTTTAGATGTTCCCACCGACTTGGGTTTGGCAGAAAATATCCCAAAGGATAGTGACCCTTTAGGCTTGAAGAAAGGAAAAGAGCATATTGTACTCCCTAAGGCTTCATCACCTCAGGTATTGTTCTTATTCGCTGGTATATTTCGGCATACTAATGTTTCTGGATTGCGAGTCTCCTGTAACAACTTGTAGACAATGAAAAACAATATTTTGCTAATATAATGCACAAAATTATCTCTTGTATCTAGGCTTCCCTATCTTGTTTGAGTGCACTCTCTCGAGAGATGTCTTATACTCTTATTCTATCCAACGGGTGAGTGTATGTTACATGTTGTTTCACAAGTCACACATGTGTTTAAAGGAGACTTTTAAATAAACAACCCCTACAACATTTTCGTGTGATACTTGTACCCCTTAGTCTACCTTAATTTATGATATTGTTGTAGTAACCTTGGATATGCATATATATATTCACCGTAGACTTTTTATTGGGTGCCATAATAGCCTAATGTTATTTATAATAAATAGGATTTATAAACAACCATGTTTTGTTCTTTATATGAATAGGGACACCAAACTAGAGCTACGCCTCCTCTACTTGAAGAAACCTCATTAGCACTAGCAAAACCACAAAGCCTTTCTAAAGATGCTCGTATTTCAAAATAGGAAGAGTCGTACTATCTTCAAAAGTTGACGATCAAAAACCAGGATAAGCAAATATCCTTTCTAATAAGTCAGCTTAAAGAGAAGGTTGAAATCATCCTTCGGTTGCAAGGGCAACCAAAAATTAACACCTCAACCATCTCAAATGAGGAGATAGGCAAATTGCTTCGTCGAATCGACGAATTAGAAACTGAACTGACAAAGACAAAAGTAGGATATGCATCTTTGGAATATGTCCTAGAGCATCCCAACTCGGATTAAAGGGTCAAGCTATAAAGAAATTTATTACAAAACCTCTTTCGTATGGCCGAAACAGTATGGTACCTGGATATTTTAAAAATAAATTACTTATCATAACAGTATTGTGTATGTGGTAACTCGTAAAATGGATTTGTAAACATGTTTACAAATTGTGTGGATATCACTTGACGCGTGATGTCTTTATTTTCCAAGGAATGTCCTTTCTCCAAGGCTTTTACTACATTGTTCTGTATAAAACTTATCACACCTTATTAGGTGTTAGCTTAAAAGTTACACATGAAATATTGCCCGCTTTTTGTTGGGTCCAATAACATTATGATAATAAATGCATGATAGGATGATATGTTTATAATACTATCTTCATCAAATAAGTATTCTCAAGAATCCCTCCTTTGTGGGATGTTTTTATTAAGGGTGTAACTTTTGTCCCAATGTTTTACTTTACCAGGAAGACTGAAGATACTTGCTTGAGCTCTCCTTTGAACTTATGTTCTAGCGTAGTGTGGCTATTTGCATTGTATGGGAAATTTATATAGTAAATAAGGACTTGATATATAAATGAGTTAAAGAAGTTCCCCTAAGCAAGATAGAACACCATTATCTTCGTTTGAAGTTTCTTAAGTAGTATAACCATGCCATCCACCTAGGCATTGGTGGCTGAACCCTTCTTTTGGGATTAGAAACCTGAATGTTGTGACCCAGACTAGGGTATTTAAAGATAGCATTCCAGAAATTACCATTTATCATGACTGAAACCTTGATCTAACTTAGGTTCTGGTATTAAGGGTATGAGACTAGAAATCCACTTCTGGCGTTTAAGAATCTTAATCGTAACCTAGATTTAGGTATTAAAAATTTGGAGACAAGAAATCCTTCTTTCGCAATGGTGGAAGTCCCAAACCAACCTAGATTCAGGCTATTTAGAAGAAAAGACTAGAGACCCCTTTTCTGGTAATAACAGAAGTCCTGAACAAACCCAGATTCGGGTGTTTAGAAAACGAAGACCAGAAATCCACTTCTGGTATTAACAGAAGTCCCAAATCAACCCTTATTCGGACGTTAAAAATTAAAGACCAGAAATCCATTCTAGTATTAATAGAAGTTAACCCATTTTGGGTTTGATTGTTAGAGAAGCAGAGGATGTATGTGCTTCTTAAGCCACTCGCCAGGCTTTTGATTGTCAAAGAAGAGGATGTACATGCTTTGTTGCCCACTCTTTGGGCCCGTGTGTCCGATGCGCTTGGCTAGCTTATCCACAAGCAGAGCCGAAGGTCTTACCCGGTCTCCCTTCAGGAGGTGCCTTATCCTGACCATTGTAGGTGATGATAAGGTATTAGACGCTTAGAATGGACCATTGTAGACACGGAACTGAGGCTTACAAATTGATGCACTACCCTGACCATCGTGGGCGGTAATAGAGGCTTACACTCCATCCCCTCTAAGGGGTGCCTTATCTCACCACAGTAGGCGATAATAAGGGTTAGAGTTCCCTTCTGTGGGTAATATGGAACATAAGCAGAGGTAGGACGTTCTCTTCTACGAGCAGAGGTAGGACATGCTTAGTTCATAACAGAGGTAGGTCGTACTCTTCTGCAAGTAGAGATGGGCATGCTAATTAGATGCTCCGTCACGACCATTTTTGGTCTGGGTCGGAGGCTTATGCTTTCGATGCTTTAACCTAGCCCTTTCTGTTTTGGGCACGGAGAAAGGCTTACACATCAACCCTCTCCGGGAGGTGCCTTGACCTGGCCAACTTGGCGGTGACAAGAGTTTTATCCATTTGTGATCTGACCCTCCTTGGGTTATTTCGAGTTCTTGAGAGGGTTTCCATACTTTTAACTATGTAGATAATCCTTTTCCTATGGACCTATTGGACTTAGTTTGATCCTTTTACAAATTCTTGTAATCGTCCTTGACTGAGAAACTTGATGATCATCCCTTCGAGGATTCTGCAGTGGTTACTTTCATGTCCATTCATCATTTGATAGTAACAGTAAAGGCCCTCCCAATTTCCTTTCGTACATTGGTTTCTTCTTTGAAGAAGGCCAATAATGGAGTTCATGTTTGGTTAGGAAATAGATATTTTCCATCAAAGTGGTAAGGTAGTATCCTTTGGGTAATCTTGGTGTAAATTTCCTTTCTTATCTTTGTAAATTAACCCTTTTATTACCGAACCTTGTTGTTTCACTCATATCCTTGTTTCTTCTTTTCACAGTATGCTGAGATTAGAGTGCTATCCTTTTAGTCCATTTGGAAGTAAAGTGGTTAAAATCCTTTATTATTCCTCATTCGAATACCATTCCTTAGATTTTTTTTCATGGATAATCTTCCTTATACGAGAGAAGGGGTTATCTCCCTTGATGTAGAACCACTTATATGAAAGGTTGGTGCTTGTCCCATGGAGGAAGGGTTGTCGTTCCAAAAACCATGATTGTATTGTCCAACTTCCTTTTTCCACTTGATTATTTGCAAGGCTTCCATCCTTAACCTTTTCTCTTCCATCACTCTTGGGTCAGTAGTATCTGACATTTCCATTTAAGAAGCAGAGGACTCTTGTTGGGAAACTTTTCCCATATTCTTTTAGTCTAATATGGGATGGAACAACACAATTAGATATGAGGTAAGGTTAACTGCAAGGTCAGGGGTTTAAGCCCTCCTTCTAGTGCCAACATGTTAATGATATTTTTCTTAACACCGGGCGAAACCCCATATCGGTCGCTTTTCCCTTTGGTTCTGGTTGATTAGGCTCTCGGCGGATTTCTTGGCTTTGCTTATTGCTTTTAGGGTGTCGGCTTCAGCTCTCGGGATGACAGTCTTTGGTTTCTGGAAGGATGGTTCCAGTCTTTAGTTCCCGGAAGGATGGTTCTAGTCTTTGGTTCCCGCAAGGATGGTTCCAATATTTAAAACTTTTCTTTAATGATGTCTCTCCCTTCCTTGTATCGATACCAAGCTTATTGGTATAGATAGCCTTGGCTTCCGATTATGAGCTTCTGGTCTTGTCATTAGCTCTTCGTGGAGTTTGTCTGCATGCTTCAAGTGTAGGGTCGCGGGTCCGTCACCTCCGTCGGTATCAACACTAAGTAGATTAGTGTGGATAGCTTGCCTTTATTCGAGGCTTTGACTTGCCTTCCAGCAGATCCCTGAAGTGCGCTTCGGCTTTTTGGAAGGTGCTTCTGGTGTTTTACTGGTTGTTTGCTAAAATGGCCTCTCGGTGACCATCTAATTGGAGTCTCGGTAACGGACTCCCGGACAATTTTCTTATATTTCAAACTTTGTGCTTTTGATGCTCTCGTCTCTTAATGTATCGGCATTAAGCAAGTTAATGTCTAGCTCTTTCGTCCTTCTGAGTCTTGGGTTGTAGAATCCTTGGTCTTTCTCTTTATCTCTCGGTTTTGGATGACCTCTTATTGGTTACCCTCCATGCTGGAACTACCCTGCCAGTTGTCTTTATTTATATCGTATTTGAGGTTCCCTCTTTGATGATGGTGTCAGTTGCTTCCCATTCTGGATACTTCCTTATGCTCTTGGTTTTATCCTATGTTGGGTCTTTGGTTACAAATAATTCTTCTATGCCTGTGACCATCCATGCCTCTTAACCGTCAGCATGTCTCATCTCTAATTTTGGTAGTAACACACAATGTAGGAAAAATCCTTTATGAATCAATGGTAGTAACCCGTTAATCCTATGAAACCAAGAATCTCTGAGACGTTCTCCGACCTTTCCCAATTTCGGATACCCTCGGTCTGAGAAGGATCAACGGAGGTACCATCGCATGATATAACATGGCCGAGAAACTTATTTTGCTTCTCACAAAAATGGCTATTTGAGAATTTTGCTTTGAGTTGATGCTGACAAAGTTGTAATAAAAAAATTTCTAATATGGCGAGCATAATCAGCCTTAGACTTATAATACACAAGGATGTTGTCAATGAGTACAAGAACAAACTTATCAAGAAATTTCTGGAGCGCTCGATTCATGAGATTGACAAAATAATATAAGTCGTTCGTCAAACCAAATGGCATGGCAGGACACTCATAAGAACCATAGTGAGTGCAGAATGCTACGAGAGGAATGCAATCCTCTGAAACTCACGACTGATGAGAACATGTGGTGAGGTCAAGCTAAGAAAAGAATTTAGCACCATGCAACCGATCAAATATGTCATTGATCCTCGGCAAGGGATAACGACTCATGATGGTTAACTCATTAAGTTTTTGATAGTGGATGCAGTGCCAAGAGTGCCATCAGATATCTTCACGAATATCATCGCAGCACCCTACGATGAAGAGCTAGACTGAGTGACTTTTTTGCTTTCAAGATCCAACAGTTGCTTTTTGAGTTCCTCATTTTCTTTATTCGACATTCTCATAGGATGCCGACTAACTGGTTGTGCACTGCAATCAAGTCAATGCGGAACTCGATAGCCTACTTAGGTGGCAAACCCCAAACAGGCTCAAAAATATCTACAAAATAAAAAATAACTAGAATCTGATATATGTCCTCATCTCGTGACTCAAGAGCATAGAAAGATGCTTCAGACTCGTGATCGATGTACTAAAGTATAAGATGTAGCTGAGCTTGTGAGTTGGGGTATCAAAGGTATAAGATCCTCTTAAAACATAAAATCTTTGCTTCATATCACACGATCTAGTCTATATCCAAGATCATGTCAAACCCAACAAAATGAATCACATGTAGATTCACATGGAAAGAAAAGGCACAAAAATAACTTGGCATCCCTACTAAGCATGTTAATGGTCGTAGATCCCTTAATAGAATTCACAGCCCATAAAGTGGCCATCAAACACGTAACATCCAAGGATAAAGCATTACTTATTCTTTTGATACGAATGAATGCGGCATATCTCTATCGAATACAACTTGAATATGTTGGTTATGAAATAATAAAGTACCCTCAAGAATAGAAGGAGATGTACCTCAAGGATAAGATGAACCTCCTAATGCATTAGCTGTATTAATATTGCTAGAACTATAATTCCTTTGCGTCATAGAACATGCAAAATTCAAATGTCCCTCTTGTTTGTAGTAGCGGCATCTATGGGGTTTTATGCACTCTCTAGAAAGATGGCCACAGAGCCACAGTTTTGACTCCAAAGTCCTAGATTATTGGCGTGCTACTTGAGAATGCGAACTAGAACACCCGACTTCTTCTTATTTTGCTGAAAAGACTTGGACAAAAACACCCCACCCCCTAAACATCTCCTAAAATAGGGTTATGTCAAAGATTATGAAGATTTATAGGTAAGAAGACATAAATACATCACAAAGACTAATACTCATAAGACATAAATAAACAAATCACAACGGAAAACATTTCCGATTTGTGGCATTACATTTATTCAAAACCAACTATCTTAAAATAAATAAGTTATATGTCTCATATAATGAAAATAAGTCTCAGCCATCAGAGTTACAACTAAAAATAATCCTCGGCAAGTAGTCAGTACAACCAAACCATGGAATAAGAGAAAACAACAATGAGACTACATCTGCTATGAAAATAAGCCTCCAAGAAAGATATGCTAAACAAGCTGCACTGTGCATGTAACGACCCAACTTTCGAACACATCTCAAGTTGTGCCATTTATAAGAAATAAGAGTAGATAGAAGATAAATCACAGAAACATCAGAATCTCACAGCGGAATTTTTCACAAAAAGATAATACTTTAATATTACACAACAGTACTTAATACATCAGATCATCACATGTCTAGTGATACAACCATTCATAGTACATCAATAATTATACATAACATAGATGATCAACTGACAAACTTAATTATACAGTAGATAGGGTGGATGGACCAGCACACTGATAATCTTCATTCAGCTTCTCAAGTTTCTACATCCTGATTCACTTGTCTATTCATAACAAGTGTTATGAATACCCAAGAGTTTAAGGGAAACACACAGAAAAAATAAACTCCGGGTCAGTCAGGAGACTGGTATGAGTAAACAGTTTAAAAAGAGTTTAAAGAAATCAAAATATCTCATAAGACCACGCTGTAAATACGGAACGGGTTTTTACCTTACGAGATTGAAAACACTTTGTATACTTGAAATCAGATATTTTCATATAAATTTCCACAAATAATTTAGAATCTAGAAGAATGCTTGCATCTCACATTCTCCTATATAGTATACAAAATAAAAACAGCTTAGCACTTAGGGATTTGGATTTCCAACTCTGACAAGGTATGGGACCACCTTCCGATGATGTATCTCTAGAGGCAAATACACCTGGGTTCAATAAGAACGTCTTGCAACCCGGCCCTCACATGATCGACCATTCATTTCTCTTGAGTGTATCGAATGTATATTACCGATGATTGTGCGCGGCAACCATCCCCGAATGGGCAGAATCGATAGATTTAGAAACAAAAGGAATTTCTCTAGATAGGTGATGCTACACCCTAATGGGAGCGACCCACTTAGCCATGCTGCATGCCCGATTTTTGTCATTTCCTGGGTGTGTGGCTTGAGGCTAGACTCACGTCTCATCATCACTGGTTTATTTCCTTTGAGTGTCACATCGTCCTACCCGTCGGAAATACTCATTCGATTACCCAAATATATCACGGGCACTAAAGCTAAGAGAAACGAATTCCTCCGCCACCAACGTAATATACTTATGTAAACTCGATGTGTAAATTCTGACTGATATACGTTGTCAGAAACTCGTCCATTCAGGTTTGTTCTGGGACTGAACAGACCAAAGATATTGTTTACGATCATCGTCTTCAGTTTTGAACATCTCTGACGCGCGGCGTCTAATCAAATCAAAGTGGAAAATTTATCCGGTCTCTTCGAAATGATTACGAACATTTTTCTTTTAAATTATTGATCCGATGTGATTAAAAATCAACTACATATATAATCAAATCAAATAGTACGATCATCTTGCTTATATCTGGCATTTTGATCATAATTTAGAATTGGACAATTTTAGTGTGCGCATTGCACGGGTTTTTCTTTTCATTTTGTCCGTCAATTCTACAAAATAAATTCTTACTTTATTTATTCTTAGAAAAATATTTCTTATCATGATTTCTAAAGCTGATTATCGTAAATGACTTAAACTATACTTTAATCATTTATGTCACACCTTTACACTTCATATCTTCTCATCAAATTTTCCCTTAGATCTTTAATTCTTGATCAACTTATTCCATTTCCATACTGATAAAATTACTTCTTTATATTTATTCCATCTAAACACGATTAAACCATTATCTACAGTTCTTGTTTTAATAAAGTTCAGAACTGTTCATGATTAGTTCTTATATCCGATATTGTAGATTTCAGATAAAACCGACAAATTCTACCGTATGTGTTACATGCGGTTTCTTACCTTGTTAAAAACCTTAAATATCTCATTAGAAAATAGATTCTAATTTAAATTATAAAATAAATTTATAATTTAACCAAAATAACAGCTTTTGTGCTGATTCCTTGTCGGTTGTAAAAATCATGCTCGATCTGTTATTCTTGAACTACTTTTCATTGATTGACTTTACAATTTAAAATACTTTATCAGAAAATCATTTCTAATTATCATTTCAAATTAAATTTATAATTTAATTTAAATTACAATTTCTGTATTATTTTTCAGTCTTTGACGAAAACTGTATTTCCATGTCCCGATTCACTTTCTTTTCTATTTTCTTGTAAACTAAATAAAAATATTATTTTTATTTAAATATTTATTTTTTCCCCTTCTTAATTAAACCCTTATTTAATTTAAAACCAAGTTTAAATTAAAATTATGGTTTAAAATCTTCATTTTAAATTTGAATTGGTAAACTACCACTTTAGGAAAGTACCAGGCCTACAAAACCCCATGTTTTCCTTCCCAAATCAACCTGGACACCATGCGCAGGTCAAAATACTCGGCTCCCTGGTACTTACCAAGTACCAAAGTACCATGTTGATTTTCCAGTGTTTTCCTTTGCCCGATCTCAAATCCCACGGTGGCCACTCCTCTTTTTCTTCTTCCTTCTTCGTCCATAGTTGTGCACGTGCACACGTGTTAGGGGCCCCACCAGCCATCACTGGCCGTCGCCACCAACCCCACTCCTCCACCTGATCACGCCACCACCTACCAGTCGTCCTCCCTTGGCCTGAATCAAAATTTGGCCATACACCTCTTCTTCCAAAACTAAAACACCATCGAAGAAAACACTTCGGCCCTCCTCCCCTCGACCACCGGACGCTACCATCTCGCTGCCACGTCATCACCGGACCAGGACGCCCCTATCCCCCTCTGACCACACCTCCCCATCCCCTTTGACGAAGAGCAGTTCGGCCGAGACCACCATGAACCCAAAACAGTTTTTAAAACCTTATTTCTCTTAATTTACAAAACTTATTCATTTAAAAAATTTAATTTACATTTTTCCTACAATCTACCCCCTGCCATGCTCCTCCAAGCCGAACACCACTCCCCCAAGTCAAATGATGTGCTGGAAATTGACCAAAGTTGAATTTGCGGCCATCATTTAAATTCTCAAGGTTTACACCCTAAAAAATCTTGTTTTCAGGTTTAAAAATCATCATTTGATTTACTGATCCTGTTTATGTACTCAAACATAGTTTTTGAATGATTTGAAAATCCACTTTTTGTTTGAGAAACAGAAACCTGACTATTTTGTTTTTGACGACAGTGAAGCTTTAGCAAGGTTTACTTTCTTTTTACATTCTGGTATGATTTGTTAGAAAGGTATTAACATCAGCATTGACCCTATACTCGACATCCCCTACCATGTGTTACTGATCTAATTAAGTAAAAAAAAATCAATCAAAAGAAAACCATGTCTGATGACAGTAACAGGTCGTAGGACTTTAACCTATGGCACTTAAGGGTATCACATATAAATCAGTGTTCATTACATCATAACAACAACCAACTCATACATGAAAGAGTACTTAAACGAGATCATAAATGAAATCCATAACCATTTCATAGTTCAATCATTAAACTGCAGTAATTTAAAAACAGGTAATATAATGCAAGTTTACTCACTTTAAAAGCTTCCTAAAATCCTTGCTTTTTCTTTGCTAAAACTTGTGAAATTGCCGTGTGTTTGAGTGTGTGAGATGAGTGCAAGGATGGGTCCTTATATATGGGTGAGAAATTGATAATAAAACTGGTGCATTTAAGGTTTGATGTGAAATAACAAAACAGCTTTCTAACTTGATAATGAAAGATCACACCACCCACTACTTTTCTCTCTCAAAATCCTTGCAAATTCACATCCATTCACATGGGAAATCTCAGTCTAGCCATTTATGAAAATACCCTAGGTCTAGCACTAAAGCTCTTCTCATTGGTTAACCATGAACCATCACATTTATTATGCTACGTACAATCCTTCCTTCTATCATCTTTTCCTTAGCTTCTAAACAAAATATTGAGATCAATTGTGTACTAAAACTGTTCAGTTTTTTATTGAGTTTGCACATCAAACTTTTCATATGTCAAAACTTGATTTTACAAGAATTTATTTAAATACAACCTTGCCTTGCAAGGATAGTTAAAAATCTGAAATGTTGTACTATGAAAATCCATTGTCATGTGGTGAAATCACATAGGAAAACACTTAGCAATATCCATGATTTGAAATCTACTAGTAGGTGAGATGATGATGCTATCTCTACATGATTTGCTGCTCTTTTTATATATGTATTTATTTGACAAAATTGCCAAAGTCTTGAAAAATGCAATAGGGATTTTATTTTCAGAAATTACATTGCAAAGAAAGGAAAAGATTGCAAAATTGAAAATGACATCATCTACATAGATCTTGCCATGTGCCTAGAGCTCTTTCTAAGGCCTACTTACTAGCATGATCTATCACGTGTGTGTTTCATGAGTGAGATCATGAAATGAAATAGATTTTGATAATTCAAGTCCTATTTCCAATGCAAAGATGCAAATGAATTTTCATGACATTGATTTGTCATTCATGTTCTTGTTTTAATTCAAATGAGATTTGATTTTGCTATCATTCAAATCTATGGTGATGAGATCATGAAAGAAGATTAGACAATGCAAGTTTTCAAATTTTAAAACATATAAAAGTTCACATAATTTCTTGCATAAGTTTTGAGACAAAGAGGTGTTTTAAATCATATTAGGCAAGGTGTTTAATTGTGTTTAAAAGCAAGGAGTTTGCTAAAATAATGTTTTAAAGCTTTTGAAAACATGAACAAAATATTTGCAAAGCCATAGCATTTAAAAATTGGTATGTAAAAGTGTTATATATCATATACGTGTTAAATATAAATCTAAACAACACTTTAAAATATGCTATCATATATAAGAGCAAAATGTAAATATACCTTTTGACATGTTTAAATATTCTAAAGTCTTGAATTAAAAATCGTATCTGAAAATACGTACTCACGATCAATCTGTGTCAGTGATCAGTGCAAAAATCCCGGGTCATTACAATGCACTTACACCTGTGAGCCTGGGGGAATAAAAGAGAAAGAAGAAAGGAGAGTGGGCCAGGCATGAAGTCTGGTGAGATGTATAATTGCAAACGCGACTGTAAAGTAAAAGAAAAAGACAGAATAGTAGTTCTAGCTTTAGACAGGGTAAGTGCATGTGCACAACCAATATACGAACATATAAGTAAGATGTGCAAAGATTACAAGTAAGGTCAATTGTCATCTCATTCAATAGAATTTGATTATTGCACTTTTACAGTTTAGGAATATAATATAATTTGGATAATTCCTAATATTTTCCATCGATCGGTTGCTGATAACCATAGAGTGATAGCTTATGCCTAGTATAAGCCTTGGACATATTAGGCCCAACTCATCAGCAAAAGACAGCATCAACATAGGCGTCATAGTGTCTTATTTCCCCATTTGGTTCAATACACGCACATCGAACCATCAGAATGCAACTGTACCCACCTCTATTTGGATGATCTTACTACCTAGCTCAGCATGGTGCATACCCTCGCCTCCTAATGTGAGACCATATGGAATAAAAATGATATGCTAACTGGTATGGATCCCCAACAAAAAAAACTCTACTTGACCCAAATCCTCTTTGAATAAAGCCCCCATAGATTTACCTAGAAACCAAAGCTATAGAATAAACATAAAATTAGGCGTATAACTTAACATTAGTTTGATTATTATATTATTCCTATCTGTTTGTTTATTTACCATCAAACGTCTACTCACATGGCCACCATAAAACTATAGAATAATCAATGCCTAATCATAAGGCTCCCATAGAATATCAATACTAATCACAAGTCTATAATAGAATAATCAATGCATAATAACAAGGCTACCGCATATAATCCCCAGTCATAAGGATACCACAGAATAATCAATGCCTAATGACAAGCTACCATAGAATAGTGCCTAATCACAATGCCACCATATAATAATAAATAACCAAAGATTTAAAATTATAAACTTAGCATCATTTTAAGTTTAATTTCATTTAGTCTATTTATTCATTTACAACTTCATGTCATACTAATATCTGCAATAAGCCACGTTTGTTTATTATGATTCTTTGCGTTTGTATAATCTGCATATTTATGCAAATATGTTATAATCCATTTTTCTGTCATAACCTATATCATAGCCAATTTGCAAATTTATCGAGTTTGCCTATTTTCAGTCCAAATTCCCTTTTTATTGCAGTTTTAACATTCTATGTCAGTTTAGCCCCAAATTATCGAATCCTATTTATTTCATAATTTCAATTGAATTAAATTTCCCATCTTGCGCAAAATAAAAGGGTTAATTAGTCATCAAAATTAGGTATATAAATCTATGCCTAAATCAATCGTATATGTATGTCAATTAACATATTAGGGCATAACCACAATAAACTGTAGAATCATATGAAAAAGGGGAAAAGAAAATAAGAGAAAAATCTTACAGTATTTTAATTATCAACTAACTAAAACTGCAAGAAGGAAAGACTGAAAAACTGCAAAATAACTTATAGAAAAGAAAAAACTATAAAAGCTGTAAATAAAATTATAAACTAACAACTACCACTACTATTAAGCCTATTAATCGGACTAAAGATCTAAATAATTACAAAAAATCAACAGAAAGCTTCCCTTGTGGCCCCAGCAGAAGCCACCTCTATAAGAAAGTAAAATAACAAATATTTTTTATATATAATCTCAATTACCCCCAAAATTTAATTTACTTTGCTCTATCTTTCAAAAAGAAGACTAACCTAGGCAGGGAATATAAGTGTTGTAAAGAATGGGTGGAGGAAGTTGGTGGTTTATTTATAAGTGGGATAAAAGATCCTAGGCCGTTAGATTTAGGGTTTAAATCTGAGCTATCCATGTCCTCGGACCAATTAGGGGTTGCCACATCAGCCGTGGATTTAAAATAGGCCAATCAGAAAAATCCACATCATAAAATAATGTTGTAAACAAAATCTTCGTTCAATTTGAATATGTACTAGGCACATAAACGTATCTAGGATGACATGGTTCGACCCACCCAATGACTAGGTCGACTTAGTGATTTGTTGGGTCGTCCCATGTAATACGCATTATTAATATTTTTCCTTATTAAAAATTCAGACTTTGAATTACCATAACTCCTTTGTTTTACGTCCATTTCTCGCAAACTATACATATATATGAACTAGAAAATCATAACAGACTCAATGATGCAATTCCCATTGTCAAGTTCTGGCAATTTTAAAAATTATTCTTTAATTGATCAATCAAATAATTAGTATGTATTAAAATTTGGGTTGTTACATTTTCTCCTTCATAAGGGATTTTATCGAAGAAATCTCTAAGAGTAGGGTATAAGATAAGGGTTTCCATACAAATATCTATAACCATCTACTCATACATCATCCATTAGCATCCATTGTCCTCAAATTTTCTAATGCTTTTCTTGTAATTAAGTAATAGTGTAATGTATAGGTCTCTAACTAATGTAAAAGATTAGGCGGCGTACTGATTTTATTAACCTACTTGTCATGCAACCATGTTGGTTCCATGTATCCATATGTATGCAAAAATTCCTAATGATAACAGATAGTTATATATGCGAGCTTCAACTATTGTTCATATGCAACAACCATATGATAACATCCATTTATATAATCCATAAAAATAATATAAAATGCACACACATTCATATGCATATGTAAGTGTCCTATTAGCCGATCCCTGAAAGTTCCTATTGTGTGTATGTGCATCCACTATATCCACTTACAAACACTTGCATCCACTTACAAACATCAAATATAACATGTTCTGATAACATGTTTCAGCCATATCCTACCATCTACGGGTTTAATCTTAAGATTCAAAAGGATAGGAAATAGAAACTATTTAAAACTAATTGATGGAAAAAGGAAGACCAAAGCGTACTTTCAAAGAGAAAAGGATAAGAAATGTGAATCTTCTCCTCTAGTTTCCAAGTAGCCTCACACACATTATTTCCCCTTGGAAGTTTACAGGTCGCGCTTCCATATTTTTTAGCTTCTTGATTTCATAGTCTACAATCCGCATAGGTGCTCATCGGACGGATATCTCTCTCTCAATCTCCACTTCCTCTAACTGACTAGGCTCCACCTCCACTTCTGAATCATCTAGGTGCTTTCGCAAGTGCGAAATATGAAATACATCATGCACTCCAAAAAGTCTCTTGGATAGATGAACCCTATAAACAATCTTCCCTACTTTCTCTACAACGGGGAACGGTCCTACGAACCTCAGTGCCAACTTGCATATGGAACCGAATCTTACTAAATTCCTCAAAGGCGATACCTTCATAAAGACTAGGTCCTCAATGCTAAACTCTATCAGTCCTCCTCTTATCCACATAATATTTCTGTTGATCTTTTGCCGCTTTCATCCTTCTCGTAAAGAAGTCAATCCTATTGAAGGTCTCTCTAATCATATCTTACCCAAGTAGAAATCTACCATTCATCTCCCACCAACATGAGAGAGACCTACAAGGTCATCCATATAGTGCCTCGAAGGGTGCCATGCCAATGCTTGTCTAGAAAACAATTATTATATGTAAACTCCACCAAGAGTAGATTCTCCTCCTATGTCCATCCGAAGTCCAAGATACACTATCTCAGTAGATCCTTTAAAATCTCGTTCACCCTCTCAATCTTTCCATCAGTCTATAGATAATAAGCTGTATTCAATGTGAGCTGTGTTCCCAAAGCCTCCTATAGAATCCTCCAAAATTCACTTGTGAAGTTCGAGTCTCTATCGCTCGCTATGCTAGTAGGAACACCATGGAGTCTGATTATCTCTCTCACATAAACTGAATCCAACCATGAAGGTATCCTCTTACTCTGGACTAGAATAAAGTGGGTGCACTTAGTCAACCGATCTACTTTAACCCAAATGTTGGTGTTTCCTTTCTTCGATCTAGGAAACCGTCATTGGAGTCCGTATATATGCTTTCCCACTTCCAAAATGGTATATCCAATGACTGGAGCAATCCACTAGGCTTCTTTTTCTCCCTCTTTACCCTTCGACATGCCTTACACTTTTCCACAAACTTGGCCACATCCTTTTTCATGCCAATCTAATAGAAAACTTGCTTCATATCTCGTTACATCTTATCACCGCTTGGATGGATAGTCATCATATATATATAGACACACACACACACACACACACATATATATATATATATATATATATATATATATATATAAGGTGCTTTTGAAATCAATTGAAAATAGAAGATTTTTGAAATATTATAAGATAAAATTGGTAAGACATTTTTAAAATTTTATAAGGCAAAAACGGTGAAAGAATTGGAATAAAGATTTTAATGCTATTATGGAGTTTTAACCAAAAAAATCTATACTCTATTACTCATCCTGATTTCTTGAAATCTTGAACTCTTATTACTCATGAGTCTTTTGTCTTGAACTCTTCTTCTTTGTAATCTATAATCGTGAAGCTTTAAACTCTATAGTCTTCAAAATCAATAACTGCAAATATATATATATACATAATAGTGTTAGCATATACTTTATAATAGTTAAAACAAAGTTGTCTTTAAAACCATCGTCGCTATCATCTTAGTCCATAATAATCTTTCCCCTTTTGATGAAGACAACCGTTGTTTATAAAATATACTTACCTAATACCTTGATTCTTCAGTTACTTCCCCTAACTCCAACAACTCCTTCTGAAACTATTAACCCCCCCCCTTAATCTAATCCCAATTTTGTAATTCTTCCCCTTTATCACCAATAAAAACCATATACCTATGTTTAATATATAATACTTCCCCTTAAACTAATGTAAGACTTAATTTAGAGTAAAAATGACTATAATACTTTCCCTAAAACTATGGTACATTAATGTTTGTAATATAGAGACTAAATCAAGATGATATGATTGAACTAAACTTTATTGTTTTTTTGGCAAAGCCGACCGGATTTTATAGTGTTCCCTGACACTTTAATATATTAAAAAATAAGAACATAAGGTATAAGAGATATTGTAACACCCCACCTCCGCAAGGGTCACTCACGAGTGATTTCACTAGCTTTGGAGGGGTGTTGTCTAGGTAAACATGCACAGAGATATCACAAGACAGAACATAGATAAATAAATAAGTAAAGCAGCGGTAGAAATTTAAAAACCATAGTTAACCATTACAAAACCAAAGTCAACATACATCAAAATACTTAGTCATCATTTTCCAACTACCACAAGTCTAGAAACATAAACTAAAAATAACATAAAGTAAACTATCCCCAAATAGATGTGGTGAAGCCATAGCAAGCTCAAGTCCAAACCGTACATGAGCTGTCAAGAAAGCAAGCCAAATGTCCAAGCTAAGCACTAGTGTTCCCTCCCTGAGAACCTGGGGGGAACGGAAGAAAAGAGTCGAAAGAAAAAGGGTCAGTCATAAAGACTGGTAAGTCCTACCTACTATTAGTATAAAAACTGATGAAGTTAACTAGACATGAGAAACTAAGATGAAACATAAAGATGGTAACTAACTGGCATGATAAATAGATAACAAGGTAGATCAAGTGTGGCATCGCATATACAAGGTTTAGTTTTGCACCAATAGTACTAGAATTCTAACCCATGTCAAGTGTAAACAAGAAATGATCCCTTGGCCCAATATCATGAGATGACCCAAGTCAAGGTCCAACTATACGATCTAGTCGATCGGCTCCCTAAAAGCCTAACTCGTCGAGTGTCGATGTCATACGGCCCAATCACGGAATGTAGTCAACTGTGCTAGGTCCACCCTAGGGTGTATCAAGCCCTAGGGTGCCAACCACTGACACAAAGCAAGAACGCACAGTCTAAACCTACTGGTGCCCATGTCTGTTTTTTTTTTCAACTCCGGACTATGTGCATGACCATAGCCCGCCTGAACCTACACTGGCGCACCTACTCAGCCGTCTTTCTGGTCGCTTACAATCAGCCCAGTAATCGTGCCCTACCCTAGCCTAGTCCCTAGGGTATCGTGATACATATAAGAGGGTTACTGCTGAAAAGGACCACGTAACTAGGGTTTCTAACGGGTTAAGTGTGGTTAACCCTATCCAATCATGTTTCAAGTTGGTTAAGTGTATCCAAGTGGTTCATGACTTAACCCTATCATGTGGCATTAATTAACTTAATGCGCCCAACCTCTCACATTAGACTTTGTTGTGGTTACTGGATGTGTCGGGCGAGTCCGGGCAGATTTACACCACAACCTAGTCTAACCTCGGGTTTCAAGCGCGATATGACCAACTACTCACATTGGGTCCTATTGTTTGTAGCCACTGGATTTGTCGGGCGGTTCCGGGCAGATTTACGCTACAAATTCAACCCAACCTCGAGTTGGCCACTTTATGGTTTTCTACATGTCATGACCGCATTCAAGTTTTCAAGCATAATAAATTTTCATGTCACATTTCAAGTCATGTTTTTCATGTCATTTCAAGTTCGCCTAACTACCCATAACGTATTCCCATCGCACGTAAATTCGCATCAATACAAATAGATCAAGAAGGGGAACATAACAATATGACAAAGATGGGCATAAGGTGGTAAAGTTGGTCATAAGTTAAACATGATGATATTTGAGGCAAAGGTGTTCATCACAACTAGCATATAGGATTATTGGCCTCAAAACATGTATGACATCAAACTTAGCACATAAGGTGATAACATGGTAATATTTGACATTGAGTGATAAACTTGTGACTAGCATGTAGTTCAACGTCATAGGCAAGTTAACATCAAGATTATGAGGGGTTCTATGTTGCATTATGCATAATCCCCAAATAAAGCTCATAGCTTTCTACCCAAAAATCAAGATGAACGGTACTAGGTTCATGATAGTTCCACAATCATAGATCAAAAGAGTCATGAATGGATCTATGCATACAATGATAGACCTAAGACAAGTATTACACAAAAATCCCATTTCAACTTGCTACATGTTCATATTAATTTTATAGTTTAAATCTAAGAGTAGAGTGGGGCTTACAAATCGTGGCTATGAGAACTAGAACAAATAGAACAAGATAGAGGCATTGTAGAAGCTCTAGGAATGATGTAGCAACAATAAGCTCCACACAAAGCCTTGAGAAATAAGTAGCTCCTTTGATTTGATGGAGAAAGATTGCTCCTTTGCCTTAGATCTAGTTTAGAACTCTCAAGCTCTCAAGATGAAGATGGAGGCCATGATTAAGGAGCATTTTGGCAGCACTTAGTTGTTAGGATGATTTGTGGTGGTTTAGGCTAGGTCTTAGGGTATTTTTATAGGAGTAGAGACAAGTTTAGGCCATAGGATTAACCCTAGTTTAGATCTGAACCATCAAATCCCGTCACATGCCAACTGAACAGACCCAAAGGACCAACAGGTGCACCAGGCCAACATGGCCGACCAGGGAAGTCGACCCCCAGGTCGACACCCAAGTCGACTGGGCAGTCGACCTGGGGTTGGGCAGGTCGACTCCCCAGTCGACACCCCTGTCGACCTGGGGCTGGGCGGGAAATTTTCCCGCCCAGTCTGTTTGGGGCTGAATTTGAATTTCGGGCTGAATTTTGAATTTTATGAAATCTTCTGTGGGCCATAACTTGGTCATACGGACTCTGATTTACGAAATTTCGGACTCGTTTTCAAGCAGAATTTCGAGACGAACGCAATGGCGTAATCCGTTCCCATTGATTCTTAACTTATAATTTAATTCTGCTCTGATTTCTTGTTTTAACATGTTATAAAAATTCGGGTTGTTACATTCTCCCCACCTTAAAGGATTTCGTCCCCGAAATCTCCAAATTAGGAAGAACGTATCCTACTATCCATCATCCATCTAATCAAAACATCATCCACAAGTAATCATTGTCCTTAAAAGATTTCTAATGCTGTATGAACATATGCAAAAGTGTGTGTATATGCACCTATCTAATGTGAAAATCAGGCGGTTACTGACTCAGTAAACCTCCTTAATGTAGAATATTTTAGTGAAATGAGTCCAAATGTATGCAAATTCCTAACATAATTTATAATCTCTACATGAGTGCACATAACATTCATTCATATGCAACATCCACATGCTAGCATAACAAGTTTCATCCATGAATAAGCATAAACACTCATGCATATGCAATATGAAAGTGTGTGAGCCGATCTTAGTGCCTAACGTGTATCATGCATCCACGAGTAACCACTTGCAAACACTTGCAACCATTTGCAACCATCAAGCATAACATGTTTCAAATGCATGTTTCATCCAAAGAGTTTCTAGCTAAGGTTCTCATGACAAGATTAACGAGATAACAAGATAAACAGGGATAGCAAAAGAAAGATATGCTAACTAGGAAAAGAGATTGAGAATGTACCCTCAAAAAGAAATGGATAAAGCCCACGCATCTTCTCCTCGGTTTCCCAAGTTGCATCTTCATCGGCTTCACTCCACTGAACCTTTACTAACTTGACTTCTCGATTCCTCGGCTTCTTGATCTCTATTCCCAAGATACGAATTGGTGCTCGCCTCAGGGTTGCCTCATTCTCTACCTCCACGTCTTCAAGAATGCTAGGCTCAACTACTTCGACTGATTCATGTAGGCATTTTCGGAGATGTGAGACAAGAAAGACATTGTGCACTCCAACCTGCTTCTCGGGCAATTCCACCCTATAAGCCATTTGCCCAATCTTCTCGATGATAGGGAAGGGTCCTACGAACCTTGGTGCTAGCTTTCCAACTGCTCCAAAACGAACCACATTTCGCAAGGGAGAAACCTTCACAAAGACCATATCTCCAACTTCAAGCTCAAAGTCTGTCCTTCGCTTGTCTGCATAGGATTTCTGTCTGTCTTGGGCCATTTTCATCCGCCTTCGAATCAACTCAATCTTCTCGGATGTGTCCCTTATCATGTCGGGCCCAAGTATTATCTTATCCGTCGTCTCCCACCAACATGTTGGTGACTTGCACGGCCTCCCATACAAAGCTTCGAATGGTGCCATCCCTATGCTTGCTTGGTAGCTGTTATTATAAGCAAACTCTATGAGAGGAAGGTGTTCTTCCCAAGTTCCACCAAAGTCAAGAATGCATAGCCTCAACAGATCTTCTAGTACCCTATTCACCCTTTCGGTATGACCATCCGTCTGTGGGTGATAGGCTGTACTTAGATTCAATCGCGTACCCATCGCTTCTTGCAAACTATTCCAAAATTGGCTAGTGAAGATTGGGTCACGATCGCTAACTATGCTCGAAGGAACTCCATGCAATCGCACTATCTCTAGAAGATAAACAGATGCTAGCCATGATGCGGTCCTCTTGCTCTTCACTGGAATGAAATGAGCGCTCTTCGTGAGTCTATCCACTATGACCCATATGCTAGTATTCCCCTTCCTTGATCTCGGCAATTCATCCACAAAATCCATAGAGATACTTTCCCACTTCCATTGCGGGACATCCAATGGATGCGGTAGCCCACCGGGCTTCTTCGACTCGGCCTTTACTTGTTGGCAAACAATGCATCTAGAAACAAACTCTGCAACATCCTTTTTCATCCTAACCCAAAAGAAAATGCGCTTCATATCCCGGTACATCTTATCCCCTCCGGGATGTATGGTCATCCTCGAGTGATGCGCCTCCTCAAGAACTTTATTTACTAAGTCTCCCACTTGTGGGACACATAGTCTTCCATCACGCCTTAGCCATCCCTTGTCATCAATAGTATATCTAGCGAGGTGACTTGACGTCTCATTACGAATCAACTTGTCCATGATCTCGACTATCTGTGGGTCTTCCCTCTGTGAAGTCCCAACTTGATCAAGAAGTGTAGGTCTAAGCTCAAGGGATGCTAACGAACCAGTCATCGACTCAACAGCAGGTGTAAAATCAAAGGTTTCCAAGAACTCTAGGCTCTTCATCTCAACAAACAAGGGACTCAAAGTCAACCTTTTTCTACTTAGCGCATCCGCCACAACATTACCCTTGCCAGGGGTATAAGCTATATCGAAGTCATCAGATGCCAAGAATTCCATCCACCTCTGCTGCCTTAGATTCAAATCTTTCTACGAGAAGAGGTACTTGAGTGACTTGTGATCAGTATATAACTCAAACCTTTCACCTAGAAGATAATGGCGCCAAGATTTGAGTGCAAAGATGATCGCCGCCAACTCCAAATCATGAGTGGGATAGTTCTTCTCATGAACTTTGAGTTGCCTACTCCCAAAGCATATCACTCTCCCTTCTTGCATCAGGACAGCGCCTAATCCCGTGCCACATGCATCGGTGTACACGGTAAACAACTTCCCTCCATCGGGTAATGCTAGAACTGGAGCTGTGGTGAGGGCTTTCTTGAGCCTTTGAAAAGCAAGCTCACACTCTAAGTCCCATGCAAAGACTAAGTTCTTCTTCGTTAACTTAGTAAGAGGGGCTGAAATCTTAGCGAAGTCCTTAATGAACTTCCTATAAAATCTTGCCAGACCAAGAAAGCTTCTCACTTCAGTTGCATTCTTCGGAACTTTCCAGTCTTGTACCGCCACTACTTTAGCGGGATCCACAGCTATGCCTTGCTTAGAAACTATATGCCCAAGGAACCGAACTTCCCTTCTCCAAAAACGGCATTTGGAGAACTTGGCTTTTAACTGATGAGCTCTAAGTGTATCCATAACCTCCTTGAGATGTGTAGCATGCTCTTCCTCGTCCTTAGAGAAGATCAGAATATCATCTACGAAGACAACCACAAACTTGTTAAGGAACTCCCTAAACACCCTACTCATCAAATCAACGAAGTATGCGGGTGCATTAGTCAAACCGAACGGCATGACGAGCCATTCAAAGAATCCATCTGGAGTCCTAAACGCAGTCTTGTCAATACTATCCTCAACCACTCTGAGTTGATGGAATCCGGTGGCTAGATCGAGCTGAGAAAAAACAGAAGCACCTACAAGCTGGTCAAAGAGATCATCAATCCTCGGTAACGGGTGCCTATTCTTCTTTGTTAGCTTGTCTAACTCACGATAGTCAACACAGAGACGAAGCGAACCATCCGCCTTAGTAGCGAATACCACAGGAGCACCCCATTCAGAAATGCTTCGCCTAATGAAATATTTCTCAAGCAACTTCTCGACCTGCTTGCTAAGCTCTCTTCTTTCTCGCGGGGCCATGTGCCTAACAGGCAATGAAACTGGCTTGTCATTATCAACAAGATAAATATGGAAGTCTATCTCGCGTTTAGGGGGTAACCCCTTCACCTCATCAAATACATTAGGATATTCTCGGATCACCCTCACAGATTGAAGATTGTCAATAGACGAGTCGAGGGATTCAAGATAACATAACATGACGGGATCCACAGGGTTACAAGAAATCTCTAGAGTATTACCAAGGCGAGTCATAAGCCTCACTACCCTATGCTCACAATCGAGAATGGCTCCATAACTGGACAACCAATCCATGCCCAAAATCAACCCGTATCCCATGAACCCGAGAACATAAGCATTACATGTGAATTCTACGGTCAAGATAGAAATTCTCAAATCCAAACAAATCATAGATAGATGGGAGGAACCCCCAATTGGATTTGAAACACTAACGGGATCCTCAACTAGACTAGTACTTAGGTGCAAACTATCAATAATGTCAGAAGAAATAAAGGTATGCGATGCGCCAGAATCAAATAAAGTTCGAACAGGAAAACCAGAAATGTAAACAAGGCTTTCTACAGAAATACTACCTCGGTCCGGAGCTGGAGTATTGTTGAGAGCATGCATCTGCCCTCCAGAAGGTCTTGCCCGCTGAGTCTGTCCTTGCCCATGTCCTTGCTTCTTTGGGCAATCCTTACGGTAGTGTCCGGACTCTCCGCAATGAAAGCATTCTCCCAACTTCCTCTTCTTCTTCCTACAATCTTTGGCTATGTGTCCAGTGATCCCACAGAAGTTGCACTTCCTTGTCTCCCTTGTCTTGTTGTTGTTGGCCTTATTACCATTGTTGTTCTTGTTGTTCTTGTTGTTTTGGTTGTTCTGGTTGCCTCCCCACTTGGAGTCCGCCTTCTTGGTTTGAGTCTCATTAAGCTTAACTTCTTTCTTGCCATTCTTACCATCTCCTTGAAGCAAGGCCATATCCACTAAGCTCTCAAAAGGGGCCCCCATGGGTATATGAGACATGGCCAAACCTTGCAATGGCTCATTCAATCCTCGAGCAAAGCGTAGAGCCTTCTTCTGAGGTGTATTAACCATGTCTAAACCGAATCGAGCAAGTTGGTTAAACTTATTCACAAACTCCCTCACGGTCATGTCCCCTTGCTTCAAAGATATAAACCTCTCCATTTGCAGATTCTCTTCAACAGATGATAAAAACTTAAGCCCAAACCTCATCCTAAAGTCGGCCCAAGTCTCTATAGGCCTAGTAGCGTTGGTGACTTCCCACCAATAAGCAGTTTCCTCTTTCAATAGCCATACTGCCAACAGAACTTTCCTACGATCTTCTACATCAAAGATAGCAAAAAGGCCTTCAGTTTCCCTTAACTAGTTTCTTGCCTCAACAAAAGTATCTGTCCCAACAAAATTCTTGCCACCCATTGCCTTAAAGTCTTTGCAAATCTTTGAGAAATCCGCTTGTGGACGCTGAGGAGGAGGAGGAACCTCAGCTACGGGAGGAGGAGTGGGAGTTTCTACTGGGCCGGCTCCATTTGCCCTAGCCTCCATGTACCTCCTAAACCAAAGAGGTACCGGTATTCCCTTGGGGATGATAAAATTATCGGCCATAATGAAACAAAGTAAAAGATAGATTTAGAACGAGGAAACAAAGGGTAGTGCTAATGGCTTTTGAGGAATAGCCCTTTAAAATAATCTAGACTTTCCTTGGAAAAATACTTAATTGGTTTTGAAAATAGTTTTTCAAAAGGGTTTTTAAAACTTTTGTCCGGTCTAGTAAACCTCATGCTCTGATACCAAATGTAACACCCCACCTCCGCCAGGGTCACTCACGAGTGATTTCACTAGCTTTGGAGGGGTGTTGTCTAGGTAAACATGCACAGAGATATCACAAGACAGAACATAGATAAATAAATAAGTAAAGCAGCGGTAGAAATTTAAAAACCATAGTTAACCATTTCAAAACCAAAGTCAACTTACATCAAAATACTTAGTCATCATTTTCCAACTACCACAAGTCTAGAAACATAAACTGAAAATAACATAAAGTAAACTATCCCCAAATAGATGTGGTGAAGCCATAGCAAGCTCAAGTCCAAACCGTACATGAGCTGTCAAGAAAGCAAGCCAAATGTCCAAGCTAAGCACTAGTGTTCCCTCCCTGAGAACCTGTGGGGGGGGGGGGGAGAAAAGAGGCGAAAGAAAAAGGGTCAGTCATAAAGACTGGTAAGTCCTACCTACTATTAGTATAAAAACCGATGAAGTTAACTAGACATGAGAAACTGAGATGAAACATAAAGATTGTAACTAACTGGCATGATAAATAGATAAAAGGGTAGATCAAGTGTGGCATCGCATATACAAGGTTTAGTTTTGCACCAATAGTACTAGTATTCTAACCCATGTCAAGTGTAAACAAGAAATGATCCCTTGGCCCAATATCATGAGATGACCCAAGTCAAGGTCCAACTATACGATCTAGTCGATCGGCTCCCTATAAGCCTAACTCATCGAGTGTCGGTGTCATACGGCCCAATCACGGAATGTAGTCAACTGTGCTAGGTCCACCCTAGGGTGTATCAAGCGCTAGGGTGCCAACCACTGACACAAAGCAAGCACGCACAGTCTAAACCTACTGGTGCCCATGTCTGTTTTTTTTTTCAACTCCAGACTATGTGCACGACCATAGCCCGCCTGAACCTACACTGGCGCACCTACTCAGCCGTCTTTCTGGTCGCTTACAATCAGCCCAATAATCGTGCCCCACCCTAGCATAGTCCCTAGGGTATCGTGATACATCTAAGAGGGTTACTGCTGAAAAGGACCACGTAACTAGGGTTTCTAATGGGTTAAGTGTGGTTAACCCTATCCAATCATGTTTCAAGTTGGTTAAGTGTATCCAAGTGGTTCATGACTTAACCCTATCATGTGGCATTAATTAACTTAATGCGCCCAACCTCTCACATTAGACTTTGTTGTGGTTACTGGATGTGCCGGGCGGGTCTGGGCAGATTTACACAACAACCTAGTCTAACCTCGGGTTTAAAGCGCGATATGACCAACTATTCACATTGGGTCCTATTGTTTGTAGCCACTGGATTTGCCGGGCGGTTCCGGGCAGATTTACGCTACAAACTCAACCCAACCTCGAGTTGGCCACTTTATGGTTTTCTACATGTCATGACCGCATTCAAGTTTTCAAGCATAATCAATTTTCATGTCACATTTCAAGTCATGTTTTTCATGTCATTTCAAGTTCACCTAACTACCCATAATGTATTCCCATCGCACGTAAATTCGCATCAATACAAATAGATCAAGAAGGGGAACATAACAATATGACAAAGATGGGCATAAGGTGGTAAAGTTGGTCATAAGTTAAACATGATGATATTTGAGGCAAAGGTGTTCATCACAACTAGCATATAGGATTATTGGCCTCAAAACATGTATGACATTAAACTTAGCACATAAGGTGATAACATGGTAATAGTTGACATAGAGTGATAAACTTGTGACTAGCATGTAGTTCAACATCATAGGCAAGTTAACATCAACGTTATGCGGGGTTCTATGTTGCGTTATGCATAATCCCCAAATAAAGCTCATAGCTTTCTACCCAAAAATCAAGATGAACGGTACTAGGTTCATGATAGTTCCACAATCATAGATCAAAAGAGTCATGAGTGGATCTATGCATACAATGATAGACCTAAGACAAGTATTACACAAAAATCCCATTTCAACTTGCTACATGTTCATATTAATTTCATAGTTTAAATCTAAGAGTAGAGTGGGGCTTACAAATCATGGCTATGAGAACTAGAACAAATAGAACAAGATAGAGACATTGTAGAAGCTCTAGGAATGATGTAGCAACAATAAGCTCCACACAAAGCCTTGAGAAATAAGTAGCTCCTTTGATTTGATGGAGAAAGATTGCTCCTTTGCCTTAGATCTAGTTTAGAACTCTCAAGCTCTCAAGATGAAGATGGAGGCCATGATTAAGGAGCATTTTGGCAGCACTTAGTTGTTAGGATGATTTGTGGTGGTTTAGGCTAGGTCTTAGGGTGTTTTTATAGGAGTAGAGACAAGTTTAGGCCATAGGATTAACCCTAGTTTAGATCTGAACCATCAAATCCCGTCACAGGACAACTGAACAGACCCAAAGGAGCAAACATCTGCACCAGGCCAACATGGCTGACCAGGGAAGTCGACCCCCAGGTCGACACCCAAGTCGACTGGGCAGTCGACCTGGGGCTGGGCAGGTCGACTCCTCAGTCGACACCCCTGTCGACCTGGGGCTGGGCGGGAAATTTTTCCGCCCGGTCTATTTGGGGCTGAATTTGAATTTTGGGCTGAATTTTGAATTTTCTAAAATCTTATGTGGGCCATAACTTGGTCATACGGACTCCGATTTACGAAATTTCGGACCCGTTTTCAAGCAGAATTTCGAGACGAACGCAATGGCGTAACCCGTTTCCATTGATTCTTAACTTATAATTTAATTCTACCCTGATTTCTTGTTTTAACATGTTATAAAAATTCGGGTTGTTACAGATATACATCGCATATATCTAAAAAATGAAAAGCTTCCATGCAGGGAAGACATTGCCTACACAAGAACAACAGACACAAAATGTCTTAAGTAGCATATTACATGGTTAAAAAAACTAACATTACAAGATCTTTTGCATGGAAATTTGACTGCGGCAGATATCATGAGCCTCATGCAGGCTCAAGGATGAAAGACATCACATATTTGTTGCTTTGTAGGTGACCACGCAAGAGCTCCACCTTTTTGCGTCTAGTGATGGGTGCCTAGAGATCTCTATAACCTGGAAGTGACGCTGAAAGTGGTGAGACCTTGACATCTGGTGGCCTTGCTTTATGCCCGAATGGTGGTTTGATGTAAGCATACAGGTTACCAAGTTTGCTTTTCACCTTTATCTTGGCAGAGGAGTTAGGAGATTTCTATTCAATAGTGCTTTCCTTTACTGTGCTCATAACCTCCGCAACCCTAATGCATGGTATCTAAGACAAGGCTACAACAACGTCAGGCTTATTAGAGGGTCTTTTTTTTTTTCAAAAAGCCTGATTTGACGGCAAGTCAGAATTATGTGGTGTAGCTAGGCCATTTAGTACATCAGAGATAGTCTATTTGCCATACTTGATCATATCATCATACAAATCTCTCATCTACACAAGACCATCCTTCACTCCTATTGAAGTAACAGCTTTATGTTTGTGTTTCCATCCACAATTTCACATTATTGTTGCACAATTTCATCTAGTAAAATAGCTTTACCTTTGTTATTTCCACCAAACTGAGTTAGATCATGTTCAAGCTAAAAAGTAACAACTCCAGTGTTATTAAGATCACCGTCTTCCGAGCCACTCACTATTTGGACCTTTTCCATACTCATTGGTTTCTTTCTATTTACATTATCAAACTTTCCAGTGTAGTTGTCCATCGGAATTCCAGATTGAATGGAGACTAGACCAGTGCTTTCAACAACAAAGTTACGTGTAGGCATTGGAATGTTAAATGGCTCATCAGAAGCAAGATGTTCCAGCACACCAAAGTCTTTGTGCATATCATTAACACTTTTATCAACCTTTGATTGTTTACTTTTTTTATTTAAATTGAAAACTCTCCTCCAAGTCTGCTTTTTCTTAAAGAAACAAATCCTTTCATGTTTCTTACCATGTTCCTTCCTTATTATATCTTGCACTGAAACTACATCCACTTTGTTCACGATTCTCTCATCAACACTTTTGTGTACTGCATAGTAAACGTTTGTCGTTGTTGTGGATATCACGTAACCATCCACATTATGCCCGAAAAACTTACACTTAGAACATATCGTGGATTTCCAAAGATACAACACTCGAACAAAGTGCTTAGTTCCATCAAGGAGCTAAAAAGGAATTCCTCGTGTAGTTCTTGGTCAGGGGTCACTTCAACCATACCCTTAGCAAATCTGATCCAATCTATTCTTTCAGTGTACTCATACATACAAAGAAACTTCCGCGCCCTAGAAGCTAACCAACATATTGCAATTTTCGACCAAGCAAAAGGTGGGATATTCAGGAGTTAAATCGATACAGGCACATTACGTATCCTAGCACTGTCATTCCCTATAGTCGTATCCCATGGTTTGACCAAAAAAAAACCTTATTACGAATAATTACTAGGTCTGACTCTATGATTTTGGCACGATCCTCAACTAAAGAAAATAGGAAAAAAAAAACTAGGTAACTATTAGATTTTACCTTTAGTGATCCCCTAGGATTCTACTGTTTTTTGGTTGAGTGATCATAGTGGTATACGAAAGAACCCCATCCAAGAAGAATTCAACGAGATAATCATTTTAGATTTCTATTCCCGCAGATAGAATTTCCTCAGAAGGAACAATCATTCTACCTGAGAATTGTAGCTTGATAGGTAGCAGTACAAAGTTTCCAGCATTTTTTTGAGTTCAAAGCAAAAAAGCATTGACTATTTCTTTCATAAGACAGGTGTCGGAGCAGAAGTGGAAGGAAGAGACTGGGGGAATTTGGTTGAGGTTTAGGGGAGGGCGGTATTGGGTTCGGCGGAGGGTCATCAGTTTGAGGTGATGTTGGATCGACGATCGGATTTGTTGAGGGGAGGAAGGTCAATTTGAAGTCTGCCATTTTTGGATGTGGAGCTCGAGGTTTGATAAAACTTAATTATAATAAAACATGATATTATAATTTACCGTTACTTTATATGTGATATTATACAATGAGTACTTAATTATGCAATTAAACATTTATGAACATAATTTAAATTGTACAATGAACGTTTTCGAATACATGCAATCTATCTAATGAGTGTTTTTGACAATGGGTGATTTATGAATCGGAAAATCCGAATAATGAAGACAAAAAATCTCCATTTTGTTCAATCACATTCTCATTATCAAAACACACTGCGCAAACGCATATGACTTGATCGTCTTCTTCCATCTAAGTGCCTTGTCCTTCATATTCTTCCTTCTCTTCTTTTTCATATTCCATAAGATTATGGATAAGAATAGTAGAAGAATCATCTTCAATGATGATGACTTCAGTGTGATTATCCATCCATATGGAATTTTTGTATATTCCTATGGATCTTTCCTTGTTTTTTTCATTCTTAGCCATTTAAAGTTTCATTGTTTGAATTTCAATGAGGATTTGTAGAGAATCCTTTATAGAATCCTCTGCTTTGATCACTCAAGCAAGCATAGTATGTTGAAATGGTCCTTGAGGGGACAAAGAGAATGAAATGGTGTTGTCTTATTAGTATTGGATGAAAAGGTCGTTATTTTTTTCCAGAAGTCTATTACAAAGGAAAATGAGTGAAGAGACAGAAATTTCGAATTAAGATGTTTAAATAAGTATATAAATTGATTTTGGAGGGAATTTTAATTTTGAAAATGGACGGTTATATGTCGACATGGGTATGTATATTTAAAATGAAATTCTTTTATTTTAATATATATATATATATACTAATATATTTTGTTATTATATTTTGGTTAATGAACAAATACCTAGTTCTCTTCTTAATTTAGTAAATGTAGCTTCGTTCAAGGGTTTAGTTAAAATATATGCAAGTCGATTCATAGTTTTAATGACTTCTAATGAAATATTTTTTGTATTTATATTATTTCTTAGAAAATGATGTCTAAAATCAATATGCTTAGTTCTAGCATGATGAGTATGATTTTTAGATAAACTTATTACACTAGTATTATCCAATAAATTGGTGGTTTAGATGCTTAATCCAAAATCATTTAGAGTTTGTTGCATATAAATTGCTTGAGAACAAGCAAAAGCAGCAGAGATATATTCTGCTTTGGTTGTTGACAATGATATTGTATTTTGCTTTTTACTGAACCAGGGAATGCCTTAAAAAGTGGCAAGCTCCAATTGTATCTTTTCGGTCTGATTTACAACTAGCATAGTCAGCATCACAATATAAAATTAAATTAAATGAATCATTTTAGGGTAAAATAAATCGAAGTCTAATGTGTGTCAAACATATCTTTGAACATGTTTTACCATTTTTAAGAAAGTTTCCTTAGGTTGAGATTGATATCTTGTGTAAAGACAAACACTATGCATTATATCTGTTCTACTCACATTTATATATAGTAATGAACCTATCATGCCTATATAAAATTTTTGATCTACATCTTTTGATGGGTTATCTTTGCTTAAAGCTTTATTTATTGCCATTGGAGTAGGTTTTCCACTAGCATTAGTCATACTAAATTTATTTATTACTTCCCTAGCGTATTTTTCTTGACTAATAAAAATACCGTTACCTAACTATTTTATTTGTAATCCTAAAAGAAAGTGAGTTCGCACATATGACTTATTTCAAACTGTTTTGTCATAATCTTAGAAAATTCTTGATTCATTTCATTATTCGTTGATCATATATCATTTACATAGATTTGTACTAATTTAATACCATTTATATTTTTTGATAAAAAGAGTATTATCTACTTTACCAATTTCAAATTTTAATTGTGAAAAATAAGAACTTATTTTATCATGCCAGGCTCTAAGAGATTCTTTTAAACCATACAGAGCTTTCTTTAATTTATAAACATGTTATTGAAAATTTTCATCTTCAAATAAAGGGGATACTTCAACGTAAACATCTTCTTAGCAAAACCATTTAAAAATGCACTGTTTACATCCATTTGAAATAACTATAATAAGCGAAAGCAAGTAGAATTCTCATAGCTTGTAGTCCTGCTACGGGGCAAAGGTTTCATCGAAATATGTCCCTTCTTTTGGAAAATAACCTTGCATGGCTAATCGAGATTTATTTATAATGATCTCACCAATTTCATTCGTTTTATTTCCATAAACCCATTTAGTTCTTATTATTGTTTTATCCTCGGGTCTAGGAACGAGTTCCCATACACATTTCTAGTAAATTGATTCAATTTTTCTTGCATAGAAAGTATCCACGAATCGTTGAATGATGCTTCCTTTAGATTTATAGGTTCAATAGTTGATATAAAAGCAACATTATTCATATTATTTAATTGATTTCTAGTTCTAACTATAAATTTGATATCTCTTAGTATTATTATCTATAGGATGATCTTTTAAAAAACTGATTCTTTTATTAGGTTGGTTGACTTCATAATTTACATCATTTGATTCAATATTTTCATTATCAAACTCATCTTCATCATTTATATGACTAATGTCTCTATAATTTTCATCAAAAGATACAAGTGTAGTTGCTTTAATAGTGTCGGTTTTTAATTTGAAAACTCTGTAGGCTTTACTCCTGTTTGACTATCTAGTAAAAATTCCTTTATCTAATTTAGGATCAAATTTATCTAAATTTCCTTTAGTATTTAAAATAAAACATTTTCTTTCGAAAACACTAAAATAGGATACTTTTGGTTTCTTATTGTGAAGAAGTTCATATAAAGTTTTGTTAGTTAGTGGTCTGATTAAAATTCTATTGTAGATATAACAAGCTGTAGTGACTGCTTCAACCCAAAAATTTCTTAGTAATTTACTATCTGAAAGCATATCTCTAGCATTCTCCTGAATCATTTTATTCTTATGCTCAACAATTCCATTTTGTTGTAGAGTTCTTGGAAAGGAGAAATTATGAGTAATTTCCTTTTTATTATAGAAATTCTCAAAATTTCCATTTTCAAATTCACCACTGTGGTCACTACTTATAGTTTTGATTTTTAATGAAAATATATTTTGAATTATTTTGCAATAGTTTTAAATAAATCAAAAGCATCACTTATATGTTTGAGAAAGAGAGTCCATGTGTATCTAGAGTAATCATTAACAATAACGAAAACATATCTACTATGATTTATTGACTGAACTTGAGATGGATCAAATAAATCCATATGGAGTAAGTCTAAAGGTTTTGAAGTGAAAGTCTTATTTTAATTTAAATGTACTCTTTCTTAGTTTCCCTTAGTTGATAGGCATCACATATAATCCATTCTATGGAGTCCTCTTACTAAATCTAGTTTAGAAATTTTAGAAAGGAGTTAGAAATTCAAATGCCGAAATCTTTTATGCAAACTTCAAGGTTTACTTGTATTAGCCAAAAGACATAAGTTGACATTTGAAATTTTCATATTTAGAATGTAAATATTTTTCTTCCTAATTCCTTCAAATATAATATTTGAATTATTATCTTTGATGTAACATTTATCTTTTTCAAGTTTAATTTTATAGCCTTTATCACATGACTAACTTATACTAAGTAAGTTTTGCTTTAATTCCTAACCAACAAAACATCATAAATAATAGAAGTTTTAAAATTACTAACATTGTCGATGCCAATCGCATATCCATTTGAGTTGTCACCAAAATTAACCATTCCTCCATCTTCATAAATTATATCATTCGGTATATCTGGATATTTAGTCATAGTCTTGAATAGTTACAATCAAGTATCCATTTATCTTTCTTGATTTGCACCATTTATCCATTGAATGTTGAATCGTCAAGCTCCATATAACACATTTATTCCCACACAACACACCAATTCGATAGATAACTTGATTTTTCAAAATAATTAAATGCATACTCATGAAATAATGATGAATTGAATATTTTTGAACTGGTATTATCATAGTTTCCAAAAATTTCAACTTTAAACTTTTCAAAAACTCAAATTATGAAAACATTGAAAACAAATGCTTTGATTTTAATTATTGGGAAATTTGAACCACGGATCTTAAGGATAAATTAACACTATGAGGAAGGGTGAATAATATTTAATGGAATTTATAAACTTTTTGAAATCATTTTGAATTAAACAGAATCAAATGCAAATCGCAGATATGAATCAAACACAGATGCAAATAATAAGTAAAAGAAGTCAATGAAAGAACACATCAGGATTTTATACTGGTTTGGAGTTACCCTACATCTAGTTCCACATAACTCTGGGTTGTGTAGATTTCTTTTCAAATAATATCCAATGTTACAATCCTTGATTTCAAGGGCCATGAGATCATCCCCCAATTGCTTCCGAGCACATCAAATTGATTTAACTAGGATACATGATCACCTAATTGATTTAGGGCTACAATCACACCAAATTGATTTGAAATGGCTACAACCATACATTTTTAGCATTAGTTTGAAAGAAAGGCTCAATAGAACTTTGATATTACGATCTTTGATTACAAATACTCCTATAATTCTAAATAACACTTGGATCTTTGAGAGAAAGTGGTAGAGAATCAAACTAGAAAAGATTTAATTTGATTCTCTTTGAATTTTGGTAGAGTTTGATTATAGAAACTTGAAAGTTAAGAGTATAAATGGAGAAGAGAAAAGGAGAGAAGAAGATAATGAGAAGTAGTTAAAAATTCCGAATTTAGATGGATATTTATAGGGAATTAACGGTTGTCTCTTTTAGAAAAGTTTGAAATAAATAGACACTTCTTTTGAAATTTGAATTTTGGAAATAACGGCTACGATGTCAACATGGGGGTAGTATTTGTCGACATGCCCTATACATTTTTGTAATTTTAAATTTTGAAAACAATGTAAATGAAGTTTAAATAATTAGAGTTAATTTTGGAGTTTAAACAAACAATTTTCCTATATATTAAAGTAGCGTAATATAGTAAGAATACAAGTTTAAAACATATATTTATAATGTAAAAAAATGATACCAAAAACTAAATAAAACTATTAATAGGAATATTAAAACTCAAGTGATCATAAACATATATAAATAATATAAGACTAAAATATAAATAAGAAAAATCTAAATGTTTAAATCAGGAGTTAGAATTAAAATTCAATAATTTAAATAATCAGGAATTATATATATAATGAAGTAATTTTGAAATCAATTAAAAATATAAGATTTTTGAAATATTGCAAAATAGAATTGGTAAGAAAATTTTAAAATTTTATATGGAAAAAATGGTGAAAGAATTGAAATAAATATTTTAGTGCTATTATGAAGTTTTAACAAAAAATCTAGACTATATAACTTATCCTGATTTCTTGAACTCTTGGACTCTTGTTACTCATGATTCGTCAATCTTGACTCTTCTTCTTTATAATATATAATCATGAATTTTAAACTGTACGGTCTTCAAAATCAATACCTACATATATTTTATATATATATAACACAATAGTGTTAGTATATAATTTGTAATATTTAAAATAAGGTTGTTGTCATCAAAACAGTCATCATCATCTTTGTCGCTAACATACCAAAACCCAGGTTGTCTTGATCATTGGGGCCATTACTAGTTCAAAAAGTCAGAAGGACATGTTTTAAAGCCCTAGTTCTCCCTCTAACCGACACCACAAACTTCCGTTCACCATGCGACCTTCACACTAACTTCGCTACACCCTTAGGTAGCTCCGACCGTTGCCACTCCCCGTTAGAACATCCACATGCCGAGATTCGCCAAAGGTCACTAATCAAATCTACTAGCTATCTCAATCTAATCACACCACTAAAATCATAAGATAACAACTTAGTATTATGATTTCCAACTATGAACCTGCTTGTATAATTTGTTCAACAAATTGAACTCGCCTAAATCTGACATAATGAATCCACTTGTTATATTATTCAAATTCCTTGCAAGATACTCAACGAAAAATTTGACAACCTTTTTTAGAAATAACCATAAACCGATACTAAAAACTTGAGTTGACGATAATTGCTAATTTTGAATGTTTTCTGAGTTACTGATTATTGAAAGAGAGAATGAGTTTTAGTTACAACTAATAGAGGAAAAAGTGATACCCAAATTTTAAATTAAATATGAATAGACATTAACTCAAGACTAATATTATTAACAAATTAGACAATATTTAAATATTTAAACAAGATGTAGAAACCTTAATTTCCATGATTTGATTGCAAATGACAATGAAATCTCTTAAGCTTTTAAAGCATTGATATTGAGCAAAGCAACAAAATTTTAAAATCAAAAATTTGTTTGCAAATTAGACAAACACCTCGTCCAAACTTGTTAAGTCATTTAGGCATGGTGCAAAAGGTCACGAGTTTGATTCTTGCATTGCATGCTCCAACTCACTAGCCCTTGTAGTATGTTATATACTACCTAAATTTATAAATAAAGTACCCAATTCAAAAAATCGATTATGAAGACATGATTTTTAAATTTTAAAAAGAAGTAGAGAAGAGAAAGATTTTTTTTTTTTTAATGAAACGTAAGATGTATATGCATAAAATATAAAATAAATTTATTAAAATTAAAATAAAATAAAGAAGTTAAAACCCTGAAATGCACGTACATCATATTTTAAACCCGTGCATCACTTCCAATCCCCAAAAAAGACAAGCATTTGTAAATGTGTTAGCTAATAAGGTGATTCATGCACCGCTGTTTACTTTCGCATTTAAGGTTTCAAAGCAAATTCACATACATCATCACCTTCGATATATATATATATATATATATATATATATATATATATATATATATATGTGTGTGTGTGTGTGTGTGTGTGTGTGTATGTGTCTATATATGTAAGTGTTGTATTTACATATGTGTATTTTTGTGTATATGTATGAATTATTTTTAAATAATAATAATAAGCATTTAAATATATATTATATTAAATACTTATTATTATTATTATTATTTTATGTACATGTTACAATTTAATGTTTAAGTGCTTGGTTTAACGAAAAGATATTACAACTTTTAATAACTTAGTAGGCAACAAAATCTGAAAAAAAAAACCAAAAAATGTTCTTTTGAAGATATTTTTAGTTTTCCGTCGAACTATAATTTTATGTAAATAAAATTCAAAAATGAATTTTCTATTGGTAATTACAAACTAAAGGAGGATTATTTAATTATTAAAAACCATTAATTGAATAAAACAACAATAATTAAGTCAGTAATCCCAAACAAGTTAGGGTTGGCTAAAGATGAAACCCAAAACCAAATGATAAAGTTAATTTAAAGGTAAAAAATATTAACACAGATTTAAAGGTGAAAACATATATAAAAATAAAGTAAAATAATTACACAAACAATAATAGTAATAATAAGGAATAAAAAACCAAGGTGGTGGTGATGATGATAGTACTATTAGTAATATATACCCAAGATCAACACTATGCCTTATGCCCCTATTCACTAGTCCTATAATCATAAGATTCTCCCCAAATTAACCTTGTGACAACTTAAAATTTTAATAAAGAAATTTAGGTAAAATATTAATAAAATAAATATTAATAGAAAAACAACGAGAATTAGGCAATGAAGGTTGCGCCATTTGGTCCGTTACGAAATTCTAGTCAAGAAAGACATTTGGTTTGCTGACATCAGACTTAAAACGAAGAAGTTATGAATAGAAGACTGAAACTAGAATTTAAATTTAAATTATATATTAATATAATTAATTACGCTGAAATCGCGCAGAAGATGGGATGATCTAGCACCGAAGTGGCCGACACATGGGTCGACCCATCCCTTTGTGAAGTGTATGCCTTGGTGTGCACATTGATGCTGTAATCAGACGGATTTTTCAAGGAGCTTTTGGACTCTTCTTTTGATATGATGAACCAAAATAAAAACCTAATATCTAACGGTCCTAGACATCCTAACTCTATTATAAATATGCCTATAATCTAACCCTAATTCTCCTAAATCCATTCCCCATTCTCAGCCACCACTATGCAAAACTTCTTTATCCAAAATAATGGAGTTCTGAGAGTTAGATTTGGAAATTTTTATAAACACAAATTGGAGGATATTTATATAGATCAATAGATTCCTACCAGGGCCTGTTGGATTGCAAATTTCAGTGAGTATTTTTTGTGATAACAAAATCATATAATTGGGGATTATTTGGACACAATAACAGTTGCTAATTTTTTCAGTAATTACATATTTCAGTGTTTATTTTTAGTAAATGATTTTTGTGTATCTGATTACAGTTTTGGTACCAACTTCGGTTTATCTTGGAAATTTATCTATTATTGTAAATCATTCAGCTTACTTATATCTCTTTTTCTTTGTGGATTATTTTATGTACAGTTCAGATTTTACCCTATTTCATTTATAAATCTGTTCTATTTGTTTGAGTCTAAGACATGTGAGAGCCTAGACCTTTATCTTTTTACTTCACGTTGAGTTTACGACTTTCAAAGAGCCTAAACCTTTACCCTACTTGTTTCTACGCATATTGGGAAAATTTATGAATTTGATTATAAAGAACAAATTAAAAAAATGAATTGTGCATAAATGATTAATTGGGGCATATCAAATTAATACAATAATGGAAAATGAATTGTAAAATTTGGGCAAATTGTCGATAAATGGAATAATTGAAATTTGAAATAGGTTAACTTAGTACGATGCTAAGTAACAGGAATTAGGCTTGTATAATGAATATAACCATGATGATGTTTAATACAACCAAAAAGAAATATGACAAAAGGTTTATTGCAATGAGTTGGCTTATAATAAACTTAAAATGAGTGTTAAATTTAATATGAATAAATTAATAAGCATGAATAGGAAATTCATTCCAGCTACGATGACTGATCGGCGAAAATAAGTGCCTCATAGTTGTGGTTCGTTCCAGCGGCAGAGGTAGGATGATTAGGGGAAAAGGTGGCAAACAAAATAATTAATTTATGGTGGCCTTGACATTGTTGACAAATCTATGGGAGCCTACGGTAGCTAGGCAGTCAACAATAATTCTATGGTGGCCTTGGAATTTGTTGACAATTCTATGAGGATATATATTAGTAGGCAGTCAATGATAATAAATTAAATTGAAGACTAAGTCTAGAGGTGACTTGAGTCAAATTGCATTTTGATTGGGTACTCATATAAGACAGTATCCCTTTTATCATACTATATAGGGGTCTCACGAGGAGGCAAGGGCACGCTATACTGTATTGGGTAGTAAAAGGTCTAAACGAGGTGGATATGAATGTGTTTTGGCGGGCCACTGAGCGTGCATCGCGCCGATTGGAGAAAATAAGATGTTGTAATGCTTGTGGTTAGCACTATGTCCTTTAGAGCTGATGGATCAAGCCTGATAAACTCGGGGCCCATAGTTGGCATAGGGTATCACAATTGTGTTTTAAGGGCCAGTTCATGTAGAATTAGGTTACATCCTAATTATGAGTTGTGGTAAATGATGCATAAATCGAATGAAATGACAATCAAGTATATCCTTACTTATCTTTCTATTCTCATATTTACTGTTATTGTGCCTTAAACTATTATCCTATCTAGATTCCTTCTTTTATCACTTATGCTAGTAATTATAGAACTCACCAGGCTTTATGCCTCACTAGTTTCCTTTGTTCCTTCTCTCTTCCTCCCCTCTTAGGTTCTTAGGGTAGAGGATCTTAGAGTCGACAGAGTCTTGGTTCAGCTTGGCTTAGTGGAGATTTCTGCTTGACTTACTTTTTGTTTGTTTATGTATTGTTCCACGTTTGATTTTCTTTTATATTTGATGTCGAGAGGGATTTTATCTAGTCCTCTAATTATGTTTGGTTTTCATAAGACGGTTGTGGGTATATGATGAAGTACATTTTAAGATGCAATAACAAATATGTTCTATTTTAAATAAAGTTTTAAATTTTGTTGTGTTTTCATAAGTTATCTTTTGAATTTTAGTCTTTGTATTGTTCTTTTATACCTATACGCCTCATATAACTTAGCCAAATCTTCATATGGGTGACGTTTAACGGGTACGGGTGTTACATTTGGTAACAGGGTCTAAGGTTACAAGATCAAAGGGAAAAAATTTGTTTTAAAAGAAAAAGTATTTTAAAGAAAAGTGTTTTCAAAATAAATTTCTTTTGAAAAACATCCCATCAAGTTAATTACAATATTCCATTGATTCCTTTCCTGACCCTTCCCTTTTTTCCTTTCGCAGCATGTTTGGAACTCCCAACTTTCCTGAGGGTATCCCCTTTCCAACTTGGTTCTGTAGGTACGTGGAAGCTACAACACTAGCCGAAGGGCAAGAGAATGCCCAAGCTCCCGCTTCAGCCATGGTGGCTCCTCTTAACCCACCATAAGCAACTGATTTCTCTAAGCTTTGCAAAAATTTCACTGCTTTAGGTGGCATGACTTTCCTTGACTCAAAGACATTTGTCGAGGCCCGTGTTTGGCTCAGAGATATTAAGCGCTTGTTTGAACTTTTGGAGCTTGTAGATAGGAGGAGAATTCAGCTGGCTGCACGGAAATTGAAGGGCGAGGCTTCTTATTGGTGGGAGATGGCTAGGGCAGAGTGTGGTATTGAGACTTAGGATGAGTTTAAGGAGAGTTTTGAAAAGAAGTTTCCATCTCAGACGGAAGAGGGCATGCAGCTAGAGAAATTTTTAGGATTGAGACAAGGTGATCTTTCTATGAAGGAATATGTTTATCGGTTCAATAAGCTTCCTAGGTTTGACATGGATTTGGTGAATACGACTCATAAGAAGGCCATGAGATTTGCTAAGGTGACGAATCAACCCCTAAAAGGACTTGCTTTGACTCATATCTCGATGGGTGCTGCATTTGAGAATTTTGTTGAGAAGATAATTAATGCACAAGGAAGTGAAAGGTGATTCTAAGGAAAGTAAAGTTGAGGTGGCGAAAGACGATTATGAAAAGAAGAAATGGTGGCCTAAGAAGGGTGGTAAGGAAAAGGTTGATAAGCCAGAAAAAGCCCATATAAAGAAAGATATTAAATCCCATGGGTGCGGCATGATGGGTCACTTTGTGAGGGACTGCAAGAAGACTGCCAAGAAAGGGAATTGTTTTAATTGTGGACATCTGAACCATTATAGTAAATAGTATCCTCATAAGTAAGGGCAAAGGGATAGTTCATCTGGAGCACAGATGCATGTTATAGAGGCGGGTCAGACCATTTGTGGTCAGAATAGAGCAGGAAGGTCACAGTAGAAGTTTGATCTCTCTTTATGACTTTCCAGTTAGGACCTTTTGATTCTACCGCTTTTCATTCATTCATTTCTACTTTGTTAGTCGATTGTTTGCACCTTAGAATCTCCTTATTTCTTATGCAGTAGAAGTTTCAAACCCTATAAGAGGTTCAACTCATTTGTCTATAATGTGTATGGGTTTGAGACTTTCTGTATTAGGCATCGAGTTTGATTGTGAAAACTATGTATTGGGGTTTTCGGGGTACGATATTATTTGGGGGATGGATTGGCTGGCCATTTATGGTATCATGCTTGACTGCTAGAGAAGGGTAGTGAAGTTGATGACTTGTCATGGTAGGGCCAATGACATATCTTACGACCCGCGAGGGTCGATCGAGTTGAGCTTCTTAGAGTCTCTGGACACTTCTATTGATGATCTTAGCTTGGTACCAATGGTGAGAATTGTCCAAATGTGATTGAGGAGGTGAGAGGGCTACCTCCGAGACAAGAGATCGACTTTCTAATTTATTTGATATAGAATGCAAAGCCTGTTGCATTACCGTTGCGCCATATGGTTCCAAGGCAAAGGTGGGAACTAAATAGCAGGTGGATGAGTTGTTAGAAAAAGACTTTATTATATGGAGTATATATAAGTGGGGAGCACCAGTTGTTTTCGCTACTAAGGAAAATAGTTCTCTCCATCTATGTGTGGATTATAGAGAATTGAACAAGCTCACAAAGAAGAATCGACACCCACTCCCTCGGATAGGTGATTTATTAGATCAGTTGGTGGGATCATCTATTTTCTCTTAGTTGGATTTGGCGACTGGGTTTCATCAGCTTCGAGTTGCAAAAGATAGCGAGGATAAGACTTAATATAGGACTCCAGATGGATTTTTCTAGTGGCCAGTTATCCCCTTTGGGCTAACCTATGCGCTGGCATACTTCGTCGATTTGATGAGTCGAATATTTAGGGAGTTCCTAAATAATTTTGTGGTAGTGTTTGTGGATGACATCAAGGTGTTCTCGAGAGTAGAGGATGAGCATGCCTTGCACTTGGGAGAGGTTCTTCATATTCTCTGTGCACATTAGTTGAACACAAAATTCTCGAAGTGCCACTTTTAGCGTAAGGAGGTGAGATTCTTAGGGCATGTGGTTTCAAGAGAGGGCATAGTGGTTTCCACCCCATCTCTATACCCATATTATCCGAGAGTATTACTAAGTAATATCGGTAGATAATACGGAGAATGAGGCTTTAGGGGGACACACATGAAAATTCTCTAGGACTAACACCGGTACGTATTAAAATTTCTGAAATATCACTTACTCTCACGTACTCAATGTCGGTACGAAACAATTACATGTGTGCCTCCAGGACAGAATATACAAGAATACAGAGATCGTAGTCAATTGCATCGATAATTATAATGTATAATATTTAACATTCCACATACATTTATATAATACGCATCAATATTTACATCAATCCATACAATACACGATAATAATTGATAAACTAAGCTTTTTTTTCAAAAGGAAATATATTTCATAACAAAAAGGAGAATCTAGCCATTCTCCAATGGCTCACAAAAACGGTTTCTACTGACAGCTGAAACCGTACACATACACGAACGAAACAATATACAGAAAAACCACAACAAGAGCAAATGAAGATAAGGAGGAAGGACAGTAAAGCGCAGGAGGGATAGTCCGTAGATGAAGGCTCCACTCCGATCATAGAAGATGACAAGGATCCCAATCACCTAGGTGGAAGATCAAAACATATCCAAGATCTCGAGCAGCTACCAAACCCCGACCCATTCCAGTGGTCCGACCAAGGGGGAGAGCATCAACCAGCACGTAGCACCAAGCAGATCCTGCCTAGCAACCTGTACATCAAGACCTGAATAGCTAGCAAACAATGTCAGAACCAGGGGGAGGGGAGGGCAGGGAGGGAAGAGAAAGATCACAAATGCACACGACCCACACAAAACCGAATTTAGCCAATACCTTGTCTGGGGGTGGCTGTTGGAGTTGAAATGTTAAAGCTAATAGCCAACCTCCTTGACCTGGAACCAACCACATCTTTGAACGGCCTTCCCCGAAATGTTAGGAAAACATCATTCCTAATTTTTTGGATGATGGTCGTAGGGTCCATAGCCACCTCGTCAAAGATTGCCTTGTTCCGCGCACACCAGATGTGCCAACAAATCAAACAAGGAATCAGATGAATGAGGCTTGACCTAAGACTTTTACCCAAGATGCCAGTCCACCAGAATCTCAAGAAGTCTTCTAACAAGTTTGCATTACAACGACAACCTAGCAGGTTCCCGTAGTAATTCCAAACAGACCTAGCACAAACCCCAGAGAACAACAAATGAAAGGAGGTTTCGGTGTTGCCAGCTCTGCAGCACCTACATCTGGAAACGAGCGAGATACCAATTCTATGAATATTCTCATCTAATGGCAAACCATTATGCATAGTTTTCCACATAAATAGAGATACCTTAGGTGGAATACGGACTTCCAAATAAAAGAGAAAAGAGGAAGCTCAAGCGCAGGATTCCGCACATAATTCCACGCAGCACAAAGTGAGAAGGAGTTGTCGTCCCAAGAGGTACCCCCTCCATGAGCATTTGATAAGGCCTTCACATATTGCATCCGTTTCCACGTCTCGCCAGCATAGGACGGGATACCAGAGTAATGCGTACTTGCCAACCTTTGGTACTTGGCATGAAGGAACGTAGCCCAACGGGAGTTATCCACTTCAAACCTTACCCAAAGCTTGCAAGCAAAGTCCACATAGACGTCTTATGGGTTACAGCGGCCCATGCCTCCTTCGCTTTTGGGATGACATATAATGCTCCAGGAGATTCAATGGTGACGGGAAGTGTTATCATTGGATCCCCAGAAGAAGGAGGATGTTAGGGATCGGCATAAACGAAAAAAGGAAGCCGTGGGAGTCATAGCAACAAAGATAAGGGATCCCATGGAATCAAGGATAGACTTAATGAGAACAAGCCTACCAGCCTGAGAAAGTAGGGTAGAATTCCATTTAATGATCTTCCCCCGAACTTTGTTGATGATAGGATCGAAAACATCGTTGAGCTTCCTTCCTCGATATAAAACAATTCCTAGGTAATGAAGTGGAAGCGAGGACGCCTTGAAGCCGGAATAATACTCGATCCAAGCAGCTCCAGCAGTCGTAAGATCTTTCGTGGGAACGAAGTAGCTTTTGGAGGCGTTGCCCCGAGCACCTCTCATACTGACGAAAGAGGCCTAGGAGCCCTTGGAAAGACTGACGACTTCCATTACTAAAAATGATGTCATCAGCAAAGGATAAGGAAGAGATAAGAGGTCATCCCCTAAGGATGTCGAATCTGTGAATCTGCCCAGCAATCATAAGGGAGTGCAAGCCCTGAATAAAAGCCTCAGCGACAAGGATGAATAGAGTAGGGGAAAGCTGGTCTCTCTGCCGAAGTACTCTCCCGAACCAGAAAAATTGGTGGCCGGTCTGTTGATGAGAACGAAGAACTAGCAGTTTGATATAAGCCTCCAAACAACATCGATAAAGGGCTCTGGAAAACCGAAAGCCCGAGGATCTTAATGATGAAGAACCATGACATGCAATCATAAGTCTTAGCCGTATCCAGCTTGACAACCACATTAGACCCGCGGACCTTCCTATCGATCTGAGAAATCAGCTCCTGCGCTAAAAGAATGTTATTGGTGATTAAACATCCTTTTACAAACCTAGACTGAGAGGAAGAAATAAGACGCTCAAGAAACGGAGCCAACCTAGTGGTTAGAACCTTTGAAATAACTTTACATAAACTAATAGGCCTAAAATCAAAACAAGAGGAAGGGTGGTCACATTTGGGAATAAGGATCAGGTTGGTTAAAGTCCACCCCATAGGGAGTTCCTCACCTGAGAAGAAGGACTAAATGAAATGATAAACTAAGTTACTGTACTCTTCTAACCCCAATAAATACAAGCCGATCTCAAGGTCCCTGCACTTGTGATGTCTCGGTCTGACCTGAGTATTATATAAATAGTAAATGGATCAATCTACACTTAAATCCATTATAGTTAATATAAAATGTATGGGGGATCTAAACAAGAATAATAGCATAAAGAGGTACAACATTATTCAATCTACAATGATCATTCAAGACAAAAACCTAGTCATTAGGTGCACTCAAATACCGGCATTAATGATTCATGCTTCATAGCTAAATATTATGGAAGCATGACCATATAAACATAATCTTATTCAAAAGAATCTCATTCAAGAGTTACAACGCATTATGAAATCGCCAAGATATCACAATCACGTGATAGCTCACAAGCCATCAAAATACAGTAACATGATGAAATCATAAACAAGAATCATATATGTAAATCACCTCAAAATATAAGAAAAATCATAAAAGATCGTATGGATCCATATCAACATTGGCGAGACTCAGCAACGCCGCACGTGCAATGGAAATATTACATACCAGTACTAAACGATTTTGACGCCTATAATGGAAGATACTCTGATCTGCATAAGTCAGACTCTCAGGTCTAATATAGGATAGTCACCCAGGACTACCTCGATAGCCACTCAGGACTGTCTAGTACTGGTAAGGAGATATTCTCTCAGGACTTCTCAGTATAGATGATGGTTTATATGCATCATCAACTCATAATTAGTAACCCGAACAATGGTATTAGTGAGTCCCATAACATACGTTCTCACTGCTTGGTTCACTAACTGCTCGTCAACTTCGCACTGGAAAACTCAAAAATATTCAGTCACAAAAATCTCATAAATCGCAACAACTCAATAGCTTCAATCAGACGAAATAGGAAATTAACCAATCTCGTATACCACAGTGTCTCGTACCACGGGGTTTACGACATCATTTAATATTTGTAACATCATCTCGAAGGGTGCAGAAAAGTGTGGTTTACAACTAGAAAATACTTGGTTTTTTACAAAACAAGTTTATAAAATGATTTCCCAAAGTGATTACTTTGTTGATGAAAACAATATATTAACGACAATAACTTTGTACTATTGTTTTGAGGGCACTGAACTTTTAAAACTAAGATAATAACTCATTTTGCATCAAAACTATAGTGAAATCGACATACACACACACACACACACACACACACACATATATATATATATATATATATATATATATATATATATATATATATATATATAGGAAAACTACTTAAACTCGTGCAATATGTTCTCAAAACTCATCAAAACTCACCACTAAATACTAAAACCCGAATTATGCATTAGTGATAATTTAGGCTTCTACATTAATAAAGTAAGCCAAAATATAACAGAGAAAGCATTGCTTAAAACTAGATCATGAAAAGCGTGAAAACACTTAAGGAAAGACGCATGAAACTACACTAAGGTATGAAATATAATATTCCTAGGAATCAAACATTATTCATATTACAATAAAGATGAGGACTTTTTAAGCGACATATTTAAAATAATTGTAAAACATATGTAGTAGTTAAGCAAAACCAATTAGTATTCTTCTAAATGAAGGTGTTTAATTAAAAGATGTGATCTTGATAAAATATATATACTCAGATTGGTTTTCATACACATAATTGTTATAATATAACTTAAAATGCTATTATTCACTTAGATAAATATGTATATATATTCATACTTTCTCAATTTATTTAAAATTAAATAATTGATCGATCGTCAAAACAATAATTTATACTAGTATATCATTTGAAAATAAATCAATAATGTCCACTCTACATACGAACATCAAACCAACACAACATCATCTTACATCCAACTCATAATCAATAACATGACAACCAATTCAAACATGCAATCAATTCAATCACACTAATAATCAAATCCAATTCGGGTAATGATATGAAAAAATATATAACTATTATGGAACAAAACATAGATGTGAGTGAGGGGAAAACTCACCGAAACCTAAGGTAGATGAACACTGCAATTTGTTGCTCCTCATCAAAACTGCAACTACATCCCCTTCGCAACTGTTGATTACTGCAGTCGTACTCTTCTTGCTCCACCACACACAATTTTCATGGATGCCGACACCTCGCGAACGTTGCGCCCCATTGAGTGCTCGGCCTTAATCATGCTCCTATGCGCCTTGCCCTCTTCTCCTTCCACACGATCTCAGTTCGACCGACACTTTTTTTCTTCCTATTATCGATTCGAAGTACTCAAATTTGTACCAAAGGGATCGTGACCTTGGCCAATGCAGCAGCAATCGCCCCATCCCAGGGTTTCACCTCAAACAAGCATCACGGCGGAGAACGACTAGAAGATCTAGCGCCATATTTTTATTTTATCGATTCCGTATCTGGAAATTTAGGGATTAGATTACAAAATGAAGATGTGGCTAACGGTTTTTTCCTTTTTTTCCTTTTGGTTGGAAAAAGGAAGTGTGCCTTATTCTAGGAAGAACTTGACTCCTATGGGCTTTGGACCTTATTTTATATATAAATATATTTAACTTGGTTACAATTAATTTCCTATATATTCTAATTTAAATCCATACAAATTAAATTAATTTTAATTCACATTACAACCAATTCACAAATCCTACAAGTGACAATAAACAATAACAATTTTTTTACTTTCAACAATCGCCTGATTTACTTCAATTTTATATGAAATATGATTATTTAATATTGCAAACAATTTTTTTCTTTTCAAATTTAATTCATTAGTTCAATAAACAAAACCTAAGTTTAATTCTTTTATTTACATTCACGTATAATTTCAACGTAAAAAGCGAGGTTATTACAGACTTCCCCCTTTAACAAAATTTCGTCCTCGCAATTTCTTATAGGGAGAAATAAACAACTTATATTCTAACCCTTGTGTACTCTACATTTCCTACTTAATTTGTTTCAATGTGGCTTTTACACTCGTTCAATTGCATGCACAATGTGTTTTTAATTGAATTAACTTTAATGTCTTGTATTTTCTATATAAAATTTTAGTTTAGGAAAAAATTTCTAACTCCCGAAATTTTGAAAAATTTCGGCAGAGCCTCCTTTATATGGAGGACGTTTCAGAAAATCCAAATATAACATAAATACAAAGTATACATCTCCGAAGGGGAATCCCATCACAGGGCATCCCAAAACACAGGAAAAACAAACCAATAACACAACATACCAATAATTTGCAATATTTAATATGAAACATACCTTTGTTTTAACGTTTATAAGCAATTTTCTTATAATGGAGCATGCAAAAGTGAGTAAACGTTGTTGATTCGTCCAAATTGTTCCTTATGCACCTATACTTATCTCAAATGTAAATATTAGTCACATATGAGAAACAAAATGAATATAGTTTAATGGAATGAATAATTAACATAACATATTATTTCTGAACCGTTTCTCACTAATCGAACCATTAGAACGTTAAGTATAGTAAAGGATTACACTATAATACACTAAACATAAAAATCTGAAACATCGGTTAGGAGCAGGTCTGCGTTAGAAAACCGCAGTTTTAACATAGCAAACTGCAAAATTTTGCGAAACAATTCACATGAAAGTTATAGATTAGGTTCTAAGTTTTCCGGAATGTGAAAACTCGTTAAATTCTGATAAACTACACAAAAGTTACGAATAAAACAATTCATCTCAGTTTTTCAATGTTCATACATGAAACAACAACCAAAATCAATGTTTTTTTTTCTTTTTTCTACATAAGATATACAATGTAGTTTAGCTGAAACTTATATTAGTTGATAAGCTTGGTCTCCTAAATGGCTTTCAATGTCCGTAAGGTTGACAACATGATATGTCCTAACTTTGTTCCAAGGCACTAATCAAGATACATTTTAGTAACTTGATGTATAGTTTAATAAACCTTGAATTGCACATCCTTAACTAATGTACTTTACTATACAGGCTTAAAATCTACCACTTATAAATGTGATTATAAAATTATATGTGTTTCATTTAAATCAAATGGTAACTTACTAATCATAAACTCGCACACAAAGATGTAAATCAATCACCATCAGCATTTAATTTACTAATTTATTTATTTTTTTGAATTTTTTAGGGGAGAAACCGACATTGCCGTAAAACTCCCCCTAGTGCACCTAACCCGGTCTGCGTGGTCATCAAGCTTAATCCCCCTTATTTGAACTAGAGTGCGTGAGGCGGGAATCGAACCCTCTTCCTGGGGAGCTAGGAACCCCCACCACCCGTACCAGAGCTGAGGACTAATTTAACTAGGATTTGCACTTAAACTATTTCAACATTTGGGTCACATATAGAAAATAAAATAGGTGACGATCTAAATATTATATTCTCCTCCCTTGCACAAAATAATAATAAATCATCTTTCCTTTAGACATTTTCAAATTCAAAATAATTAATATCATATCATCTTTCTACTTTCTATAACTGAAGTAAAATACTTTCCATTTTCATTTATTCCTATAGCTATATTTACTTTAAAGTTCCACTACTTATGCTTAGTTACATGCTCTTGGTTTGTAGCTTAACATGCCCTGTAGTTATACATCAATTGTTCTATACTTATTCATTTGTTTTGTTCTATATTTACACATATATTTTCTCATCCACATACATATAACAAGTAAACACACATGTGAATACAATGACACAGTACCCCCACACACAGACAACCATGCATGCTTACCCTAAGTGCATATACGGCACCATGCACACACACAGTTACACATACATGCTCATGCATAACAAGCAACTGCTGCTGCTACGCATCATTTCACACTTGCACTTCATCGATGGCAGCAGCCTATTACTGCAGCTCGCAATGGCAGATTTTGCTTTTCTTTTTTTCAAAAACTTATGTATGCAATTAGAACAAAGTAAATAATTGTATCCTTCCCAAACAAATGTTTACGTATTTAAACAAATTTTATATATGCATGGTATAAAATATAGTGACGTCAAGAGAGGGAACCAGAATGGTTTTAGTTTGACACGATTACATAGCCCGGTTTATTTGTCCAGTCTACGATGTAAATGAACTTAAATGAGCAATCAACTTTAAATATGCCGAGCCAACACGGATTTATTCAGTTGTCATTTATAATATATAGTATTTAGATGAAGGCACCAAATAATTTTAGCAGTTTTGGGTAAATCAAAATTCAAGAAGACTAATTACTATGCAAAAATTTAAGCTGGTTTTTTTTCCTTTGGTGGGATGGGTAGCTGCTGCAATACGCAGCAGCACAGCTTTTGCCATGCAGCAGCAGAAGCTGCAGTCTCTTTTTTTTGGATGCCATTACTGTAGTTTATAGGATCTGACATCACCTTTTATTAATTTAATATCAATTACTCTATTACAATTATACCAAGTGCCAATGCTTACTTTTCATTCGAAATTTCTAGAGTTATTTTTGACACAATAAAACATTAATATTGATTTCTAAGTTTATTTTCAAAACTATCAAAGTCAGGTGCTATTTGAAGCATAACATTTTCAAATCCTTTACATTTCCAATTCAAGAAATTTAGAAATCAGAAAATTGGCTCTTACAAACATACAAAGGAAGCACATGCAACTTCAGATTCCACACAGATTTGAGCATCATGCACATGGATAGACTAGTCGTATAGAAATAAACGACTTCACCTTTAAGTAGATTTTTATCCCATAATTTTTAACAAATTAAATTGATAAACTCTTACATCCAACATAACACATGGAAAGCGGTAATGTTATTAAATATTGCATAGGTATATCATGCAACCATAAATAATAATTTATTTAAAGCACACTTCTTAGCTTGCATGAATTTTAGGTAATAACAGTCCCCATGGTCTTTTTTCCAGTTTATCTCAAATTAATGATCGTCGACTTGATTTTATAATTACTATAAGATGTAAGATGACTAAGAAGCTAGTTTTGAGTTGTTAAATTTTTAAAGATTTTCTTTTGAACTTAACTTGGATTTACAGAGAAGTTGAGCTCTGGTATTGTAATCATATTCTATTTCCCAAATATTAGATATAATCAACAACTACAATTGTCGAAATGTCTCGTCCAAGTGTTTAAGAGCATTTACTGAATACGTGTGCACTCGCATAAGTTAATTTCCCAACACGCTTAAATGGACAAACCAACACTATTTTATTTTCATTTCTTATATAAGCATCACATCCTAAATTATTTATTTGAGAATAATGATCATATTCCGATATAGTAACATCTTCCTTTTATCTCTCTTATCTATTTTTAATTCTTTCTTACATTATTGTGTCAAATTGTCTCGCACAAGTATCTAGGAATCCTCATCGATAATGTTGATCAGACGTATCGACCAGAATTCTTAAATTTCTTCACGGATAATTAACACAAAATCAATTCCTTTAAATATTTACTGGCAAGTATATTCTTTTAAAAATTCACATCATTATCGTTGTCGTTACTATTTTTTGCTTCAATTTAACAACCATTTCAAACTCACTTTTATGTTAAATCTGACACTCACAACATTTATTAAAAAATCAGCAATCAGATAACAAACAAACAACACCTTCAGTGGAAATCACTACGCAGTTTCTTATTTCTTAATCATACTCGACTATATAAATTTCAAATAAAGATAAACATCAAAATTATGAGGGAAGTAAAGCAATATATTATTATACGATAAAAAAATGCCAAGTATGTCCCCAGATGATTATCCTAGTAATCATCGTATATATAATTATAGCAAAATCTACTACATACCCACATGGATAGGGACTCTAAGTCTCTTCTACGATTTAGACTCGTATCTCTTTTAAATATATAATGTATTTCTCTAGACCTGCTCTGATACCACTGTAACACCCCACCTATATTATCCGAGAGTATTACTAAGTAATACCGTCAGATAATACGAAGAATGAGGCTGTAGGGGCACACAAAAATTCTCTTGGATTAACACTGGTACATATTAAAATTTCTGAAATTTCACTTACTCTCACATACTCAATGCTGGTATTAAACAATTACACGTGTGCCTCTAGGACAGAAAAATATATAATATACAAAAATACAGAGATCAAAGAGTCAATTGCATTGATAAATATAATGTATAATACTTAACATTTCATATACATTTATCTAATACACATCAATATATACATCAATCTATACAATACACGATAATGAATGATAAACTAAGTTACTATACTCTTCCAAGCCTAATAAATACAAGCTGGTCTCAAGGTCCCTGCACCTGTAATGTCTCGGTCTGACTCGAGTATTATATAAATAATAAACAGATCAGTCTATGCTTAAATCCATTATAGTTAATATAAAATGTCTGGGGGCTCTAAACAAGAATAATAACATAAAGAGGGATAACATTATTCAATCCACAATAACCATTCAAGGGGAAAACCTAATCATTAGGTGCACTCAAATATCGACAATAATGATTCATGCTTCGTGGCTAAATATTATGGAAGCAGGACCATATAGGAACATACGCAAATGACAACATAAACTTATTCAAAAGAATCTCATCAAGAGTTATAACACATTATGAAATTGCCAACATATCACAATCACATGATAGCTTACAGGCCATCAAAATACAATAACATGATGAAATCATAAACAAGAATCATATATGTAAATCACCTCAAAATATAAAAAAAATTGGAAAAGATCATATGGATCCATATCAACGTTGGCAAGACTCAGCAATATCGCACGTGCAATGGAAATATCATATACCAGTACTAAACGATTTTAATTCCTATAATGGAAGATACTCTGATCTCCAAAAGTTACACTCTGGTCTAATATAAGATAGTCACTCGGGACTACCTCGATAGCCGCTCAGGACCATCTAGTACTGGTAAGGAAACAGTCGCTCAAGACTTCTCAGTATAGACAATGGTTTATATACGTCATCAACTCACAATTAGTAACCCGAACAGTGGTATCAGTGTGTCCCATACCACACGTTCTCACTGCCTTGTTTACAAACTGCTCGTCAACTTCACAGTGAAAAACTCAAAAATCTTCAATCACAAAAATATCATAAATCACACCAACTCAATAGCTTCAATCCGACGAAATAGGTAATTAACTAGTCTCGTATACCATAGTGTCCCATACCATGGGATTTACGACACCGTTTAACATCCGTAACGCCATCTCAAAGGGTGCAAAAAAGTGTGGCTTATAATTAGAAAATACTTGGTTTTGACAAAACAAGTTTATAAAATGATTTCCCAAAATGATTACTTTGTTTATGAAAACAATATACTTACGACAATAACTTTGTACTATTGTTTTGAGGCCTTTTAAATTTTAAAACTAAGATAATAACTCATTTAGCATCAAAACTATAGTGAAATCTATATATATATATATATATATATATATATATATATATATATATATATATTGGAAAACTAGTTAAATCGTGAAATGTGTGCTCAAACTCGTCAAAACTCACCACTAAATACGTAAAACCCAAATTATGCATTAGTAATAATTTAGGCTTCGCCATTAATAAAGTAAGCAAAATATAATAGAAAAAGCATGGCTTAAAACTAGATCATGAAAAACGTGAAAACACTAAAGGAAAGACACCCGAAACTACACTAAGTTATGAAATATAATATGCCAAGAAATCAAACATTATTCATACAAGTGTGAACTCGTGCTTCGCACACGGGGCTGCATTATTACTTATGTCATTTTTGTGATTAGAAATAGGCTATGATAAAATTATAAAATTGATTAAACAATCGGTTTCATGCTCGACGACAGTAGTAATTAAAAAGCAGCACTACATCACTCTTGTTATGTATGGATAGTAAGTTTAAAATAAAGGGAATGTTATTATTATGATTTTTTAGTAAGTATGTTCTTAATTATTTGTTACTAAAAAGTCATATATAGTAGGATTTGTAAATGTTAAAATTAAAATACTTGTAAACGTTTGTTGAAAAGCATTTGCAATTGGATACAAAAGTGACTTGCAGGACCATGTCATACATTCGTACAAAGGAAATTATTTTCATCAGGATGGGTGTGCATTGACCGGGTATACTGAATAGAGGAATAAAACACTTTGGCATGTACCTCCACTTATCTAGTATGATGTGCTCAAGATAACATTGAAGTTACTATGTCAACGTGACGGAATTAGAAATAAATTACAAAATTCTATCAAATGTTGGTTATATCGCTGGATAGAATCTAACTGTATGCGCATATTTAGGACTTCCTTAAATAACATGCATTTGGCACCCATTCCCGAACATTGCAACATTTTTTATGTTAAGTGTATAGTCAGTGCACTCGATACGATAAGAAAAAACCCTAATTAATTTATATATTCATATTTAAAGACAAAGAACTTGGAATAAAAGAAGTAATGGAAGTTAAAATGACTCCTTGGTGAATATATAACAAATTTGACATTGTATGTTTAATAAATCAAAATTCATTATGGTAACCTTTTAGCCCAACATATGCATGAATCACTATAAATTTATTACCATTACATAGAAATATAAACACCATGGAAGGATAAAATGTATATGTATTAAGGTTGTCAATAAAAACTCATAAAATATGAAATCTGACTGCATCAGTACCGAAAAAGGATAAATATCCGACGCTTGAAGAAAAAAATAGATGCAAGTATGAAGGCATCTTCTTAAATTATCCGTTCGGTTTTTATCAAAATTATAGTTTATTATATATATTTTTTCTAACGCAATGAAAGATAAGTATTCATTTTGTATATTAAGTCGATAGTTTATATTATATAGACTAAATGTGCACTAACTATTCAAAACTATTTATTACAATCATATATTGATTTTATATACTTTTATAATCAATAGAACATAAAAAGAAAACTTATGTTAGGTTTGAAGTTTATATTTATATTTCTTGATTTATCAAATGTTGATGTATATGATAATTATCTTATATTTATCAATGCCCGCATATGTAGATATCCTATATTCGAAAATAATTTCGAATAAGATATGACAATATCCATATATGGAAGTATCAATTGAATGACCCATACGAAAGAAATATCTAGATCGCGTATATTTAGAGTATTGTTAATCCCACTTCAAAAACAGATAAGGAGGGGTCATATTTTATTTTTACTTCACTAAAAAATAATTTGTTAGGAGGGGGGAAAACATAATGGAAAAATAAATAAAAGTACCTGATTTTACCTTCCATTCAAATATACAGAACACGGTAAAAATTGAGGACATATCGAAATTTAGTACAAAGTTTGGAAATAACATGCCGAAAATAAATTAACTAAAGAAAAATTAAAATCTTACATATTTGGCGATATTACACCGATAAACACGATTTTATTCCGTGGTCTATCACCGAATTTGTGTTATTGTGATGACCTGATGCATTCACTGAATTCAGCGAGTGCATGCTGTTTTAATTGTTTAATTTCGGCTTGCTGTCAATGAATATAACGTTTATAGTCTAAAACGGATCTCCATTTTTTTAGTAAATTGTTACTTTTCAGTGATTTCTTCAACAAATTTAACATGTCGTTCGCTTTTTTGAGTAAAAATCATGTTGTCTTCATTTTTAAAATTAGAAATTTCATTAGAAATTGGTTTCTCTGTGAAAACAGTGAATAATTGTTTACTTTTAGAAGAAGAAGATAACGGAGCATTTTGGTTTATAGTTTACAAATTGTTAAGGGGGACTATGTTAAATGACCCCCCTTAACCCTTTTTTTAGTGACATTAAAAATACTCAGTGTTTGTTACAAAACATGCAACGTTGCAGTGTCTTTTTCCAAAAATAAATAAACTCATGGGTTTATTTGATTTCAGCTAAATATCATACTTAGTTGTATGAGGGGTTAGAGCATGACATATATACTTGGTTTTTGACCACAAACACAAACCACAATGCACTGTTAATCGTATGTAGAAGTCCATGTAGATAAAAGCCAGGGATAAAAAGAAAGAACATGATTCATAATTTACATGGGCTCTTTTAGTGACATACAAACCTTAAAAGACGAATGAATTTTGTATTGTAGCATATAACAGTATAGTTTTAGTACGCTTTCGTAGCAACAAAAAGACTTTTAAATAGGTTATTTTAATGATGCAATCATCCGCTTTACCCTATGTAAAGAAGATGTTACAGGAAAAATGGCATGCATGATGCTACAAATTATCATGAAACAAATTAACCTTTTTTTCAATAATGTATAGTTAACTGTATGTCAAAATTAAGTTTACATCGAAAACAAAGATCCTCAGGTCTTTTTCCACATATCCATGAAAAGAACCAACATATATTGCTGTAAAAATATTTGCTATAGTGGATACATCTGCATCTTGGGATACCATCCGCATATTAAATTAAAAAACTAAATAGATGATATTCTTCAAAGTTGAAAGACATGAATACATGAATTGGAGTCTTGCATATTTCATTTCATTCCATCTTATACATGTATATTGTTGCTTGACAAGTTAGCATGTCTCCATTATCCATGTGCACCGCAAAGTCCATACATAAGACTATATTAGGTCTTTCCAGCAACTGGCTCTCCTTTAAGGGTGTAATCCTGCTACATATATAAAATTGTGGCTTCAGTAATTAGGAAAAGGATTGCATATGCAGTTATCAATCAAATATAATGTTAGTTAACAACATCAATAAGCAAACTACTATTATGTAGAGAGAAGAGAACTAATATAAAGGTTGGAAGATTTAGAAATGTCACAAATAAAACATATAATATTATTTTAAAATAAATTTGAAATACAACTTTTAGTGATATTCATAATCAACATCTACCACATATCTCACAATTCATAGGCTTTTCCCGTAGCATTTACATTGATAGCCCCTATAGGGTCATGAGATAATGTTTTGTGTTACCATGAGAAAATGCATTCAAGCCAGAAAATTTATAATTTTCAAAAAAATTCATGCTTATGCCTTCTAATACAAACCACTTGTGTAGCAATTTTTTGTTGCATGCTCTTCATTGTAACTTTGCCCAACTTCTAGAGCACAAAGAGTGGTTTCTTCTGCTTTTTTACACCTATTGTGATATCCAATTTTCAAACACAACCTTAAGATTTCATTCTAATGCATAACGATTAACAAATTCCCAATGTATATCACAATGGCTTACATTTACATGAAATGTTAGACCTGGAATGTATATGTTTAAATTGTTTTTAGCAGCAGGAAAAATAATTCCTGACCACCATAGAGACTATGCTCTTGTTTCTATGCAACATAAGAATTTTCAAGAATAAAAAATTAAACCTAAGCGAGCGTCAAATGGAAATATAAATCTGCAGACTTATTTTAAAAATCCTCTAGCATTCAATTTTTTCCCTAGCATAAAGATAAGGATATGTTTATACCACCATGGCTATCATTAAATTTAATCTAAAAGAAAACCATATTACAATATATTATGAATAATATACTATTTCTTCTATATTTCTTTATCGTGATTGATGAGTTAGAGATATACATCTTAAGATTTTCAATTTAAATGCAGACATTCAATCTTGTAAAATATTAAATTTTGTTGTCCAATGGTCATGCATCTTTAAATTTTTAACGCGTAAATTTGAGTGAGTCTGTCAGTGATTTCACTGATTTTTTTTTTTTTTGATGCACCAAATCTTACAAACTATTACACTAGGAGACAACGAATATTTCTTCGTTGCCCTCTTCCTCTCATTCTCACAAAATAATATACTAATTATTATGGGTACTAAAATAGACAAAAAAAAATTGAGAATCAATAATAGCTCTTCTCCTAGAAGTATCGTATGTGAATGAATGAGGGAAGCTGATCTTTACAGTATTCTAACTCATATCATATACATAAAACTTGCAGCATGTAAAGTTGATCTTCGCTATTAAATGGGAAGTTGATAATATTGAAATGAATTACTGGAAGAAACCGAACAAATCAAATTGAAGTCGAATTTTATGGGATTCATGAATGGTGAGTTGAGTAAAATATTATTTTTGGCATTTTTTTCTTCAAAATGATTTATTCATATTTATATTTTTTTGTACTATAATATTCATGATTCTAAATTTTCAAAGAAATCAAAGTCAAAAAAGTTGAAAAAAAATATACACAATCCACCATACAATAATATAGGATTCAATAAGTAAGGAAATTGTAGACATTCCAAAATAGACAAAAAAAATTGAAAAACCCAAAAATATGAAACATTTCTAAAAATTTCAAAATAATTTATTTTATCCACTTCCCTTATTGTAAAAAAGTTCCAGGTAGTTGAGTTTTTATAAAAAGTAATCTTCAGCGTTTTTTTCCGCATTAATTTATTATTCCAGCTGTTATGATTTTTCAAGTTTTTTATGGTTTTTCAAGTAATATCCCTTCGGATCATTAATTTAGCCAAGTACTTTTTCAATTTTTCAGAAAACCTTTCTTTTACTTTGTACCAAAATTTTATTCCTTTTCTACATTTTTTGGCTTCTAATTTTTTTTTAAGTGTCTTATTTTTAAGAGATTTTTTTCACAAATTGGAGTCCTTTAAAATGAAATTATTTTAAATTCCGTTTATATTCAGATATTTGGTTTTTTTATTAAAAAAAATATAAAATTTTCTGAATTCGTGTTTTAGTATAATTTTATATTTTCAGCTTTTCAAAATACTTTATTTGGAAAAAAAACATTCAAGTTGCCGCTGATGCATTGCAAATGGTGATACCATAGTTGACTGGATTACCAACTACTAATCTAAGTTCCCAGAAGCTCATGATGTATAACTGGATATATTGGTAAATTATTAGTGGATTGAAAGAATGCAATGTACCCTCTCAAAAAGGCTCATAATGTCATTTTTTACTGCTCTGTGTGTGCTTTCTGGGGAGCGAAAGGTTGAGTTACTGGTGATAACCATGTAAACAATTCCTCTATCCCTTATAATGGAACTTGAGGTTCATTTTCCTCTAGCTTTGTAGTAGCAATGTCATTGTAACTTTTCTCAGCATTCATTGTTGCTTCTGTTACTGCATTTTGAAGAAGAAAAAAATGGACAACGTTTTACTATATTACAAAAAGTAAAAAAAATTAAAGTTTACATTAGAATCCATCCCAAGCATTGTCATCACAACACAGAGAGAACTCAAGCTGATTCACCATAAGGGATATTGGAAATCATATTGAAAAGAACGGTAGCATAATTGATTTCTGGTGCTGTCGGGGTTGATTGAGCATCAACTTTGGCTTTAGGTTTTTTTTTAGGAGATGTTTACGGTTTCTGCTGTGGATCAGCCTTTCGAGTTACATGTATCATGTTTGATCCTAGAAGAAACTTTAATTTGTTTTATTCAATATCATATAGAAAATGATAGCAAATCAAACAATAAGGTAATGGTAAAAGAATGCACAATGATTTCAGGCTTCAAAATTTAGTTTTTTAGACATAAAGTTGAAGCCAGAATATCTAATTTTTCTGGGTTAGTTTGCCATATTTACTGAAGAAAATTAAGATTAAGGAAGAATATAATAATAAAAGATGATCCCACTTTCTTATATGTGAAAAAGCGAGATTGAAGGAAAGAAGCCAAAACGAATAGTGACATTAAATAAGTTCAGGTGAAAACTCCAAACATACCACATATCCCTTATAACATGTAGGGTGATGTTGATTTTCCAAGCATATATATACACACACGCGTATGTATGCGTGTGTGTAAGGCTTTTAGTGTTTCTTCTTAAATAAAAGGCAAGATGGATCAAATTAAATATGAAATTTAATTTAGTTAACAGACAGTGAATCCGTTTAAAATATTAGATGTAACACCCCGTATTTTCTGTAAACGTAAAAGTAACAAATCAGAGAATAATTAATTTTTAAAATAAGAATCAAGGGAAACGGGTTACGCCATTGCGTTCGACTCGAAATTCTACTTGGAAGCGAGTCCGAGTTTTCGAGAAACGGAGTCCGTATGAGGGAGATATGGCCCTCCGAAGTTTCAGAGATTTTCAGAATCGAAAACAGCTCGAAAATTCAAATTCAAATTCAAAACCCCAGAACAGGCTGGGAGGGAAAATTCCCGCCCATGGACCAGGTCGACCTGGAGGTCGACCATAGTGTCGATCTCCCAGGGTCCAGGTCGACCATAGTGTCGACCTGGGGGTCGACCTGCTCCCGAAACCCAGTTTTTGAACCTGGTTCATTCTGATGTATCCGTTCTCGTTTTCTATCTAGATTCGTCCATCTAATCCTATATAAATAGCCCCATAGCCTCATTTTCTCTACAAAATTTCATTCTGTCTATACTCTGCCTCTATTTTAATTAAAAATAAAAATGGCGTCGCTACTCTGCTGGAATCAAAACTTGCACTGATGCATCTTCTTCCAACATGAATAGAATTAAAAGCTAAATCAAATCTCAAATCAAAGTTTAGAGCTACAACAACAATTAAAGAGGAGTAATTCAGCATTTCTGCATCAACAACAGTTTATTATCCTTTCTTAAAACCAGAAAGGCAAGTACAGTTATTTTCCGATATAAACTTTAATTATAATTGTGACATGATTATAAGTCTGAATTTGAGGTTGTGTACGTTCTGTTCTGGTATATTTTATTTTGTATCTCTTTCTTCTTTCTGTTCTATAGCCAGGCTACCACGAGCCTGCGCCACATCTCATAAGAGATTAACGCACAAACGCAAAACTTTGGGAGAAATAATGAATGATGGCATAATTGGACATGGCTAATCTGTTACTGATGTTGTAAACTAGATTTAGATCTATGCATATTCTGTGAATTGGAAGAAGAGGAACCATTGTATGTTAACATGTGACTTGAGACTTTGGACGTAACGCATATTTTGAATTAGGATCTGTTATAATTTAAAGTTCAAGATTGTTGGGTATATTTTTATATAACGATTCATGACTTGAGATAAAAAGAGAATATGACTCAGGTATGAAGATCTATATTAAGATTTGATAACAGTTAAATGTGAATAACACCTAAGTGGGAGATTTTTGAATATGTGACATGCATTGAAATCGATGGCTATGTTTGGTATAATTTATGTGTGAATCTTTTGTACTAGGCAAGTTTAACTAAAATTGGGACATGTGTTATATGGTAAATTATGACCATAATCTGTGCCATGTAAATTCAATGCAAACGTGGGGTATAAGATCATATTGTGAATCAGGACAATGATTTAGGCATGTGAATTTAGGCCTAATTTATAATTAGGCAAGATTTGTCAATGAAACTTTAAGGAATGATTAAATCTGTTATATTGCCTAATCTGCTAGTTCTGTTATATTGCCTAAACTGCTAATTAGATTGAATTGCCTAATCTGCTAATTATGTTAAATTGCCTTATCTGCTAAATCGCCTAATTTGCAGGATCTATTATCTGTTTAATCTATTGAATGGCGTAATCTGTTGGAACTGAAATGCTGAAATTTGAAGTATGTAAATCTGTAGGCTCGATTTAAAATTGAGAAAAACTTGTTAATAGAACCTCGAATAATCTGTTGTAACTTGTACAGAAGTTAATTTGTTAAATTAGCATGATTAGTCTGATATTAGCATAGTCTGTGAATGAATGCATTGGCTAAACATGAAACATGGCTAACTTGAGGTTAGAATGAGTTTGTGGCGTAATCCTGTCCTGAACCGCCCGACACATCCAGTGGCCGCAAAAAATAGGTTCTAATGCAAGAAGTTAGTCATAACATGCTTGAAACCCGAGGTTAGACTCAGTTTGCGGCAGAAACCTGCCCGGAACGAACCGGCCTAACCAGTGGCCGCAAACTGTCAGTCTAATGTGAGAGGTCTGCGCATTAATTTTTAATTAATACAAATTTAAGATAAATATGATGTCTAAAACGTGTTTGGTGGATAGGGTTAAACCAATTGGACTAACGAATTTAAGAAACCCGTTTCGTGAATCTGTAGGCCCGATTACAAAGTTAGACAAATCGGTAAATCTGTTAAATCCGTATATCTGATCCGTTAGTCTGAAAACTTGTCTGATCTGTGAACTAGTTGATCTGAACTCTGTATGTCTGAACTTGTAAACAAGTTAATCTGAAATCTGTTAGTCTGGGGACACAAGGTTAGGAGGGGAATTACTTGTGTCATCTGTTGTTTGGGACCCATATTAGTCAGTAACCCTTTCTGGTATCAAAACTTTGACCCAACAGTAGGTAGGGTCCGGGCACTCTTACTGAACTAATTATAAGTGGTTCATTCTGATAATGGCGAGGGGTGTTGATGGTGCGTTCCATTTGGGTCATGTGCGTGCATGGATCCCAGTCTGCCTCTGAGGATGTAAGACGCCGTGACATCTGTAAATAGGTCTGTGCCAATTGGTTGTCACATTAGGGAGTGATACACCCTACTATGGGGCCGATAAAGGGTATTTATGTATTAGGGAGCCGATCGCTTGGGGTAGGGTTTTAGGGTACACTTAGTTCTGTCTGTTTCTGTTGGTACCGTCTGTTTCTGTTGGGTGGTAACACCTGTCTGTTTGTGCGTGGTACCGTCTGTTCGGGTGGTAAAGGCCCATTTACTAGTGTACACCTAATTCTACATTCTGTTTCCATAGGGATTAATCTGTTTATGTACCTTCTGTTCGAGTGGTAAAGGCCCATTATTAGCATTCTGTTTCAGCGCCTTGTGTTCGGGTGGCAAAGGCCCATTATTAGCATTCTGTTTCTGTACCTTCTGTTGGGGCCGTAAAGGCCCACTACTAGAATTCTCTTATGTGGAAATTATTCTGTTCCCATTTCTGTTTAGTTTAGACATTAGGATAACCCTAATCCTGTTATACTAGTATTAGTGCAGTGAAATGAAAAGTAATATTATTCTGTTACTTCTGTTTAACCTAAGTACATATGATGCTCTTGTTACTGTTATCTCTTATCCAGCTTATTTTCATGTCATAATTATTATTATCTGTTCATATGCTGAAAGTCAGTGGACTTGCCAGACTTTATGTCTGCGTTGCTTGTTTTCGCCCCTTTTTCTTCCGTTCCCCCCCCCCCCACAAGTTTTCCAAGGAGGGAATATTTTAGCTTGATCCGGATTTCTTCTGCTTGAAGTACTTAGAGTGCTTAAAGTATGGCTTGACTCTTTATGGCAGCTTCAGTGGGGATTATGATTTTAAAGTTTTATACTCTGATGATTTTCTGAACAAGACTGATATTTATGTACTTGAGTTTTTGGTAAAGATGTAACCATACTGATTTCTGTTTTCCGCTGTAATAAAGTTAAAAATTTTCAAGTATTGTTTATCTGTCTTGAAATTTTCTATTCTGTTTACTAAAATGCTCCACCAAAGTTAAGGCATTCCCTTTATGAGTGTCCTTAATGGAGGTTGGGGTTTTACACTTGGTATCAGAGCTGAAGGTTACCAGATTGGGTAAAGTTTTTGAAAACTATTTTCAAAAAGGTTTTAAAAGAAAGTATTTTAGAAAATAATGTTTATTTTGAAAAACATAATCCCCAAAAGCCATATATCTATCTTTCAAGTTCTCCGTTTTGAATCTTTTTCTTTCATTCCAGCATGTCTGGGAATCTTAACTTTCCAGAGGGCGTGCCAATACCTAGCTGGTTCAGGAGGTACTTAGAGGCTAGAGCCAACGATGCAGGCCCAGCAGATATTCCAACTCCAGCTACAGCGATTCCTCCTCCTCCGCCCCCTCCTCGTGCAATTGCTTTCTCAAAGATCTGTAAAGATTTTAGGGCCATGGGTGGAAAGGATTTCAAGGGAACTGAATCGTTCGTAGAAGCAAGGAACTGGCTCAAAGAAACTGAGGATCTGTTAGTTATCTTCGAGGTGGACGATAGGCATAAGGTACAATTAGCGGTATGGTGCTCAAGGACAAAGCTTCCTATTGGTGGGAAGTCACTAACGCCAAGAGGCCGGTTGAAACATGGATGGATTTCAGAACAAGGTTTGAGACGAAATTCCTCTCGCAAGCTGAACGAAGTCTACAACTGGAAAAGTTCTTATCTCTTAAGCAAGGAAGTATGACGGTCAAGGAATACGTCAACCAGTTCAACCAACTGGTTAGGTTCGGACTAGATTTAGTCAACACCCAACATAAAAAGGCTCTCCGCTTTGTTAAAGGATTGAACGAGCCACTGCACAGCCTAGCCATGACCCATGTACCCATGGGAGAGACTTACGAGATATTGGTGGACATGGCACTACTACACGAGGAAAACGAGGGCAAGGGCAGAGGGCAGGACCAACTTCTGGAGGGCAGGCGAACACTCTCGAGGCTAGTGGATAGGATAAAAATAAGGAAACTTCCTGTAGGAGTTTTGATTTCTTTATCTGGTTGTTGAGTTAAAGCTTTTTTCTGATTTTGGAATTTTTTCTGTAATCGATACTCCGCACTTTAATACTAGTATTGTTTCTGATTTCGATGTAGACTTAGACCCATAAGGTTTATGACTCATCTAATTGTGATAAGTTGGGTATCGGTGTTGAGCGTTAAGTTGACTATGACGCATACATTCTGGGTTTTTATCATGCTTAGTTTCCTAAGAATCATTTAGTAATCTGATCTGTATCAGTAATCTGTAAATATCTGAATATTTATGATAAGGTTAAGATTTCCAATTTTGACATTGTCTAAAGAAGGTAATCCTATGGGTGTCAATCTGTTGATTTCAGTCTTCGGGGCTGATACTTAGGGGAATCATTCTCTCAACCAATGTCTAATGGGAACCAAGTTTTTGTTTTATCTGTACTCGATTTCATCATTCGACTGTATCCTATCGATCGAATCTTCGAACTTTAGGTAGAAACTAATGGGTGTAAACATGTGTTTAAGACAAGTTATGTTTGATGGTTGCAAGTGGATGCAAGTGGTTGCTAGTGGATGCATATACACACACTAGGCACTAGATCGGCTCGAAAACACTCTCATACTGCATATGGATGTGTGAGCATTTTCAATTTTTGTGGATGCAAAATGATTGACTCATCACATGGATGTTGCATATGAATGAATGGTTGTCACTCATACAAGAATGATATGGATCAAATAGGAAAATTGCATACATGTTGGACTCATGGCACTGACATAATTCGCATTAAGGAGGTCAACTGAATCAGTGGACCGCCTGATCTTTGCATTAGATAAGGAACATATACACACACTTTTGCATATGTTCATACAACATTAGAAGTTCTCTAAGGACAATGGATGCTTGTGGATGATGGTTGAGTAGATGGATGACTGGATGGTAGGACACATTCTTCTTAACTTTAAGATTTCGGGGACGAAATCCTTTAAGGAGGGGAGAATGTAACACCCCGTATTTTCTATAAACGTATAAGTAACAAATCACAGAATAATTAATTTTTAAATAAGAATCAAGGGAAACGGGTTGCGTCATTGCGTTCGTCTTGAAATTCTGCTTGGAAACGAGTCTGAGTTTTTGAGAACCGGAGTCTGTATGAGGGAGATATGGCCCTTCAAAGTTTCAGAGATTTTCAGAATCAAAAACAGCTCGAAAATTCAAATTCAAAACCCTAGAATAGGATGGGCGGGAAAATTCCCACCCATGGACCAGGTCGACCTGGGGGTCGACCATAGTGTCGACCTCCCAGGGTCCTGGTCGACCATAGTGTTGACCTGGGTGTCGACCTGCTCCCGAAACCCAGTTTTTGAACCTGGTTCATTCTGATGTACCCGATCTCGTTTTCTGTCTAGATTCGTCCGTCTAATCCTATATAAATAGCCACCTAGCCTCATTTTCTCTACAAAATTTCATTCTGTCTATACTTTGCCTCTATTCTAATTAAAAATAAAAATGGCGTCGCTACTCTGCTGGAATCAAAACTTGGACTGATGCATCTTCTTCCAACCTGAATAGAATTAAAAGCTAAATCAAATCTCAAATCAAAGTTTAGAGCTACAACAACAATTAAAGAGGAGTAATTCATCATTTCTGCATCAATAACAGTTTATTGTCCTTTCATAAAACCACGAAAGGCAAGTACAGTTATTTTCCGATATAAACTTTAATTATAATTGTGACATGATTATAAATCTGAATTTGAGGTTGTGTACGTTCTGTTCTGATATATTTTATTCTGCATCTCTTTCTTCTTTCTGTTCTATAGCCAGGCTACCACGAGCCTGCGCCACATCTCAGAAGAGATTAACGCACAAATGCAAAACTTTGGGACAAATAATGAATGATGGCATAATTGGACATGGCTAATCTATGACTGATGTTGTAAACTAGATTTAGATCTATGCATATTCTGTGAATTGGAAGAAGAGGAACCATTGTATGTTAACATGTGACTTGAGACTTTGGACATAACACATATTTTGAATTAGGATCTATTATAATTTAAAGTTCTAGATTGTTGGGTATATTTTTATATAACGATTCATGACTTGAGATAGAAAGAGAATATGACTTAGGTGTGAAGATTTATATTAAGATTTGATAACTGTTAAATGTGAATAAAACCTAAGTGGGAGATTTTTGAATATGTGACATGCATTGAAATCGATGGCTATGTTTGGTATAATTTATGTGTGAATCTTTTGTACCAGGCAAGTTTAACTAAAATTAGGACATGTGTTATATGGTAAATTATGACCATAATATGTGCCATGTAAATTCAATGCAAACGTGGGGTATAAGATCATATTGTGAATCATGACAATGATTTAGGCATGTGAATTTAGGCCTAATTTATAATTAGGCAATATTTGTCAATGAAACTTTAAGGAATGATTAAATCTGTTATATTGCCTAATCTGCTTGTTCTGTTACATTACCTAAACTGCTAATTAGATTGAATTGCCTAATCTGCTAATTATGTTAAATTGCCTTATCTGCTAAATCTGCTAAATCACCTAATTTGCAAGATATGTTATCTGTTTAATCTGTTGAATGGCGTAATCTGTTGGAACTGAAATGCTGAAATTTGAAGTATGTAAATCTGTAGGCTCGATTTAGAATTGAGCAAAACCTGTTAATAGAACCTCGAATAATCTGTTGTAACTTGTACAGAAGTTAATTTGTTAAATTAGCATGATTAGTCTGATATTAGCATAGTATGTGAATGAATGCATTGGCTAAACATGAAACATGGCTAACTCGGGGTTAGAATGAGTTTGCGGCGTAATCCTGCCCGGATCCGCCCAGCACATCCAGTGGCAGCAAACAATAGGTTCTAATGTGAGAATTTAGTCATAACGTGCTTGAAACCCGAGGTTAGACTCAGTTTGCGGCAGAAACCTGCCCGGAACGAACCGGCCTAACCAGTGGCCGCAAACTGTCAGTCTAATGTGAGAGGTATGCGCATTAATTTTTAATTAATACAAATCTAAGATAAATATGATGTCTAAAACGTGTTGGGTGGATAGGGCTAAACCAATTGGACTAATGAATTTAACAAACCCGTTTCGTGAATCTGTAGGCCCAATTACAAAGTTAGACAAATCAGTAAATCTGTTAAATTCGTATATCTGATCTGTTAGTCTGAAAACTTGTTTGATCTGTGAACTAGTTGATCTGAACTCTGTATGTCTGAACTTGTAAACAAGTTAATCTAAAATCTGTTAGTCTGGGGACACAAGGTTAGGAGGGGAATTACTTGTGTCATCTGTTGTTTGGGACCCATATTAGTCAGTAACCCTTTCTGGTATCAAAACTTTGACCCAACAGTAGGTAGGGTCCGGGCACGCTTAATGAACTAATTATAAGCGGTTCATTCTGATAATGGCAAGGAGTGTTGATGGTGCATTCAAACTGGGTCATGTGCGTGCATGGATCCCAGTCTGCCTCTGAGGATGTAAGACGCCGTGACATATGTAAATAGGTCTGTGCTAATTGGTTGTCACTTTAGGGAGTGATACACCCTGCTGTGGGGCCGACACAGGGTATTTATGTATTAGGGAGCCGATCGCTTGGGGTAGGGTTTTAGGGTACACTTAGTTCTATCTGTTTCTGTTGGTACCGTCTGTTTCTATTGGGTGGTAACACCTGTCTGTTTCTGCGTGGTACCGTCTGTTCGGGTGGTAAAGGCCCATTTACTAGTGTACACCTAATTCTACATTCTGTTTCGATATGGATTAATCTGTTTCTATACCTTCTGTTCGGGTGGTAAAGGCCTATTATTAGCATTCTGTTTCTATGCCTTTTGTTCGGGTGGTAAAGGCCCATTATTAGCATTCTGTTTCTGTACCTTCTGTTGGGGCGGTAAAGGCCCATTACTAGAATTCTCTTCTATTGAAATTATTCTGTTCCCATTTATGTTTAGTTTAGACATTAGGATAACCCTAATCCTGTTATACTAGCATTAGTGCAGAGAAATGAAAAGTAATATTATTCGGTTACTTCTGTTTAACCTAAGTACATCTGATGCTCCTGTTACTGTTATCTCTTATCCAGCTTATTTTCATGTCGTAATTATTATTATCTGTTCATATGCTGAAAGTCACTAGATTTGCCAGACTTTATGTCTGACCTTGCTTGTTTTCGCCCCTTTTTCTTCTGTTCCCCCCCCCCCCCCCCAGGTTTTCCAAGGAGGGAATATTTTAGCTTGATCTGGATTTCTTCTTCTTGAAGTACTAAGAGCGCTTAAAGTATGGCTTGACTCTTTATGGCAGCTTCAGTAGGGATTATGATTTTAAAGTTTTGTACTCTGTTGATTTTCTGAAAAAGACTGATATTTATGTACTTGAGTTTTTGGTAAAGATGTAACCATACTGATTTCTGTTTTCCGCTGTAATAAAGTTAAAAAATTTCAAGTATTGTTTATCTGTCTTGAAATTTTCTATTCTTTTTACTAAAATGCTCCATCAAAGTTAAGGCATTCCCTTTGTGAGTGTTCTTAATGGAGGTTGGGGTGTTACATTAGAGCTGAAGAAAATTGTGGTTTTCCAAAAATTATGCCTATAGTGTATTTGCTATCTAAATTATGGAAGGAGAAATTTCATTTACTAAAGCATATATTGCTTTTCTTCTGTTTGTATTGAATAAATTTGAGAAGATTACATTTGAATACAAAACATAACAATTAAACAAAATTTAGCCAGCTAATCAGCGAAGTCTACTATATTAATGGGAAACAAATAATGTTTTCTTCCCTTATTTTTTTTGATTTTCTAATTGTAATGAACCGCATTTTCCAGCAATATAATAATTAATTTATTTAATTATTTAAAAGGTGATAAAAAGGATAATATGGTCGTTGAATTAATTAATGGTGAATATTTAATTAAAATAATAAATTAAATAATATATTTAATTCTGAAATAATCTAAATTGGCTAAAATGGCGATACGATGTGAACTGGATCATTTGTGATATTTAATTCAGTTTAGAATTGAATTAGAAAAAAGAATATATTATTTGAATGATAGTTTGAACATATAATTATATTATAATTAAAATCAAGCTTGAAATGGCGCTGCATTTCGTAATTTGGCGATTTGAACTTCAACTGAATGTACAGGATTCGTTGTAAGCCGGATTTCTGTGAAACAAGAAACGTGTGGAGCTGGTGGAGTATATCTTTCTAGTAGAAGAGAAAAATCGGGATTTCGTCGCGTAGATTTTGATTTATGTCCAAATAAAATTTTAGAAAAGTCACTGTGGAAATCTTTTATAATTTATAGAGGGATTAATTATATTTTTAAAGGGAATTTCAAAATAAATCGAATATCGGATTGACCCAGATTTGAAATATCAAGTTAGAAATTCATGTAGAATATTCTAGAGTTGTATGGTATTCACTGTGAATATATACGATAATATTTATTTATAAATATTTAACATAATTATATTTAAATATATTTATATATTTAAATGGGTCATTCAGAGCTATAAAAATAGCCAGTTTTGCAAACGACCTCAGAATTCGACGAAACCAATTTTGTTGGATCTGCAATATTAAATTATTCCTAGATTTCAATTTTCGTGATTTTTAGAGTCCGTATGTAGCCGTGGTGGATTTTAATGTGAAATACAGTCGATAATTGGACCTTTAAAAATACGCTGTGTGGGCAAACGGAGTCGGAATTCGACGAAACCAGTTTCGTTGGGACCGTAATGTCAAACTGTAGCTGCACGTCAATTTTCATGATTTTTAAGTATCATGTGTGTTCATAGGGATTTTTAGAGTGCAGAAACAAATAAATGAAAATAAAAATAAAATATCTCAATCCCTTGTAAGGCTTAGAAGAGGCCACACACTCATCCTTTTCAACCACACAAAAATCCCATCCCTTTATAAAAGAGAATTTGTGTTGCAACCTTTTCATTTTCTCCAGTAACCGTATTGTTCAAAAGAAAAATCATGGAAATCAAAATCAAATGCTATAAATCCTCTAACATATGTATTTGAGTTCCTGGACTTTTTCTCTCCGTTCTGATGTCCTTCTCGTATAGTTCGACGTACATTTGGGTACTCGTCATTCGCACAGCGAGTTTTAGGGTTCGACTTTGTTTCTTTTGTGGAGATCAATTCGAAAAATGGAGTTTTGATTCGAGTTTATGGTTGTGTGTAGTTTGGGATTTGGATTTTTGGCGAGATTTCAAGCTAGGAAGTGTCGATCGAATGACAGGAGCAGTGAGCAGAGCTGTTCGACGGAAAATGTAAATTGAGTTCGAGTTATGTATGGGTGGCATCGGAAGAAAGAGGAGAGGATGAGAAAGATGTTGGTGCAATCTGTTTGTGATTTCATGAAGAAGAGATGATGTTCTGTAACGACCCAAATTCTTGACCGTTCAAATCGACAATAAGCCACACATGTCGACCCAAACAAATCTCAAATGCAGGTAGTTATTGGGAAAAGAAGAAAAAGAAAGAAAGAAGAGAAAAGACAATAACAGAATCTCACAGCGGAAGGACAACATATAATAACAAATAGCAGTTAAAAGCAGTTGAAATATATATACATTGACTATAACCTTCAATGATTATCAGAGTTACATATACATACAACTGTACATAATAAGCAGCGGAAAAATAATGCAGCGGATATACATATGTATAGATAATAGATATACCAAATCTTCGTCTTCGATCTCCAAAGCACAGTCATCTTCAGTAACTGCAACGTCTGCTGACCCGAGCGTATTGCATAAAAAGAAAACACAACAAACACTCGGATCAGCACTAAATCATCTCATATTAGTCAAATCAAAATACGAAATAACAGTAGTGCCATGGGTGCAGTAACTCAAGAGACGTTACGGGATTTTTCCATCTCTCAAGGATCCATTAAACTAATATCTATATAATAATACGCTATTATGATAGTGTTTATCCAGTAAAGTATAAATACAGAAAATAGCGTAAGCGGGATTACCATATTACCCTTACGCCGTTTATAGGCACCAACAGTCTATACAGTACCGTAAATTCACCGTACTGGTGTTATCAGAGGGCACTCCATAGAAGGCAATGCTAAATCAAAATCGTATGGGGCACGATAAGGATAATTATGACAAGGCACTCGAGGCAATGCCCAGGGTAGGATTCTACCAATTGCACTCCCGGACCGGTGGTAACGCATAGCAGCCACTACCGCCCACCTCGAAACACACTCCCATAATCATAAAATTAAATGGGCCCAAATCATCATCATCATAGTCATATAAATAGCATCGAAGAAGTGTGTCCGATCAAAGGCGCTAACCTCAATTAGTCACGGTATAGCTCCTGTTTTAGTCATTTCAATTCTGACCCGAAGGTCAGGGCTATTTCGTCATCGATCATCTTCTTCGATTCAATAATCGCCTCCAAGTCATCATACTCGTTCTGGATACATCATAACGTTCACAGTTGTCAAAGTGGTATCGACACTGACAGAGAGTATGCCTTATGCCGACTCCGGTCTCTTTAACAACCAACGCTTACATTTTTCACATCGGTTGGTTCTTTTACATTTCAAAGGTTCGCTTTCATATCAAAATATCATATTCTGTTTCGAACCAATTTATATTCCAAAAATAGAATATAGTTTCATATTGAAATATCATAAATCTTACTAAACCGATTATATTCTAAAATTAGAATATATTTCCATATCCTTATACTAAAATCATTTAGTATTTCAAGATCGACTTATATTCAATTAGAACATATTTAATCTCAAAAGATTTCAAATTATTCTAATTCGATTCATATTCAAAAATTCATTCATATTCAATAGAATATATCCTTCCATAACTTATTTCAATCCTTTAGGAGATAAGTTTATATTCTAGTATAATAAACTTCACTTTCATATTTGAAATCGGTTTGAAATTGATTCATAATAAAGTGATATAACTCTATCTCAACTCCATTTCCACAACTATTCAAAAACCGGTACTTTTCATTCGGAAGAAAATTTTATATTTACAAAATATGATTTTAAAAGATCGATGTTTATACAGGAAATCTTAATATAAATAATACATGTATAGAATATAATAGTTAAAGTAAGATAGATAAGTTCAAACATTTTGTATATACCTAAATTTAAATTTCTAAATATTTTAAATAAAAGTGTATAAGGATAATTAGCTATAATAAAATAGTTATATATAAAAATTTTATAAATTAAATTTTTAAGGAAGAAAAACTATTGAAATAACAACGTAAATATATATAAATTTCTTTAACAAAAATCAATTCTTCCTTCCGAACTTTAATACTCGAATCTAAACTCCAGTTTCAAATGGAGTTGCATAGCTCAATGAACCTGTTTCAAACCCCATTTAAACTCATCTTAAATTCAAAGATTAAATTTTTTACTCGTATTAAGTTTTTAAAACAAATTTACGAGTATCCTTGCTTTCCTTCATTTCAATATTAAATTCAATAAGAATTTATTAACCTGAATTTGCCCACTCCTTAAAATCCCAAATCAAATAGATTTAAAAATTTAAATCTGTAGTACTTCAAATTCATCTGGGAAAATTTCTTAAATCATTTCAAATATATTCGGGATTCAGATTTTCAAATGAAGAACGAAACTTATTGAAATCGATACATTTCTTTAAATGAAATTCTATCAAATAAAATTTCAAATATTTGAAATCATTTAACCAACCGATGTCTGTATAAAATTTTCTATCCAATGGCCAAGTGATTAAATTTTAATTTCTAAATATTTCAGGGATGGATCTATCATTTCAATCCAAATCAGGGTCACAGAGATTTATCATTTCACTCTGTGTTCTTAATTTATTTTTATCGATAAATCCCGGGTTTACTAGATGCCCGCAACATCAAGGGTACAAATGAGATTTATCGTCAAAACCAACATGCAATACGATATACTGAATATGGGCATAAGCAGTGTCAATATCAACAGTAATAAAATCCAACCAAACATCCATCACATCATTTCATTCAACTGATCAGCATTAACTATTCCAGGATTAACAAGGGTTCGAATTTCAACTAGAGATTTAAATTAAATTAAATAACTAATCATTTACTTAGATTGCATGTTAACACACTTGCATGCCAAATTTAAACAACACATCAACAATCCAACGCAACCATGCAACCAAACTTATTTCATAATTTTAATTCAATAAATATGGGAATAATTCAGTATTTCGTGAGTGAGAAAACCACTCACCTTTGGGTCCTTAATGGATCGGACGTCCAAAAGAAGCCCAAAATTTGACAGTCTCGAAATGCAGCCAGGTTAGTGACAAAACGTCCGCAATCTCACCACGATCCCAACGCAACAAACCGCGTCCAAATCCGAGTTAATGTGAAGAAGTTATCAGTGTTTTACCCTTTTGAATTTAAAATATATAAAAATTAATAAAGTGAAATTCCTCACCAAATCCTATTATGACACGTCAGCACACACCCTTTCTTTCTCCCGCTCACGTTCCTCTTCACGCGAATGAACAGTGCTTCGAACGGAAAACCCACCTCGGCCGTTACTTTGACCAACAAATTAAACCGATTCCGACCGAAATTGAAGCTCCGACTACCAGCCCCGGGATCCTCACCTCGAGACGCAACCTCCGATGCCGGTCCCGTCGCTTCCGGCGCTTTGCTTCGCTGCCGATGGGTCAAAACCTGAAATGGGTTTTCTGGCTTCCCCGACCAAATTCGAACACCATGCTTGACAATAAACGCTCCTACTCCCCTCATTCAACTTGTATTGAAGTTCTCCACAATACCCAGAAGTCGGAATTCCCAATTAACTTCGAAATCAAGAACCCCTAAATTGAGGCTTAGGGTTACAAAATCCAGCAACTTTGACCGTGTTTTCTGATCAAACCGCTCATTGCATGTCGAATCTGAGAGTATCCATAGCTTCGTATCGTTGAGCTCTTCGTTTTGACATATAATTTGATATGGTTTGAAGAAATTTTATTTTGAAGTTGAATTTATTTTAGATCTAGGGTTTGAAAAATTATTTTCAGCCATTAAGAAGAAAAGTAGATGGAGGAAAGTGTACGTATCATAGAAAATGAGCTGATGAGTGAAGGAAGGGATTTTTATTTATAATTATAAGGCCCAAACATGAGAAATACCCAATTATCCATTTACAATGCTCTCGTTCACATTTTCTCTCGTACGATCAAACGGTAAGTCGGATTGTACCGCAAATTGAAATCCTATAATAATTCACCGTTCCGGTCCCAATGGCGCCAGTTTCGTCGAATTCCGAGACAGTCGCCAAAACCGCTAAATTTCACAGTTGATAAATAAATAAACATTCAAAATTCATTTAACTATTTTAAATTCGATCTAAATATCCATTAAATTCAAATTTAAGTCAAATTATAACTTATATAAATTTTATAAACAAATTCCTTCCATTTCAAATCTAAATTTGAATTTAAATTTGAATTACAGTTATTATTACCCAACTTAGAATTCTCCATTTCAAGTTAAATTTGAATTTCCAAATTTCACAAATTCTAAGTATAAACTAAATAAAAATCTATTTATACTCCATTCAAATAATCATCACCATTATAATCAACGAAATTTGATTTGTATCTAGTACCTTCCCATTTTATTCTTTTAAACTTGAAAATTTAAATATACAAAAATTGTGGGATGTTACATTCTCCCCCACTTAAAAGCTTTTCGTCCTCGAAAAGAAAACGAAACGAATTTAAATACATATCTATTTCAAATTCATACTTAAAATAGTATTTATAAAATAAGTTATAAAGTTGTAAACTCATAAATTTTCTAATTCCCGAAATCACGGAAAATTTCGGCAGCATCTCCCCTGTACGGAGAGCCCCGGGAAAAATCCCGATACATATATTAACCCAAATATACATCTCATCAATGATGAGGCATCCCTGAACCAGGGGAAAACAAAAACAAAACCACCAAAACTTTGTAACACATTTACATACCTTTCTCTAGCGTTTATTTGCATTTTTATTTACCTTAGCGTTTAGCGTTTTGCGCAAGCGAGCTCCGAAGTGTAGCACGACTTCATAATACCTGCCACATACTCACACACACATAAGAATCAAACATATATACAATATATAGCAATTGTATACAACTTACATAACATATCTCGACCATTTCAACTATAAAACCAAGAATGTTAATGATAGACCAGCGAACAAATTTATGGTTATCACCCCATAGATGAGGGAATTTGACTAAAACATACTAGGAAAAAGTCGTTGCATTCGCTTCAGGCTTCCCGAATTGTCCGAATTCGTCGAATTCCGACAATTCGCTCAAAAGTTATGGCTATTTTAGTGAAGGCGAACATCTCAGCCCGTACACTGAAAAATGCAGATCTGAATTGTTCAACCCAGTTTTTAACCCTCTAAACATCAGAATTTGACTCATCATATTAAGAGAAAGTTTTAGTTTACATTCTGGCCTTTCCGAATTGTACTCGCACATCAAAATCCGACGTTCCGTTAGGAAGTTATGGTCAAAATAATATCGTTATCCGCTTCAGATTTTTACTTTCTGCGCGCTGAACTACAACTAACGCTTGGATTTCCATCTAATAGACCTGAAAATTAGACAGGGCTCCATTAACAAAAGTTTTAGTTCAGTTTCCGATGTTTCCACACAGTCCGGAATCATTGAATTTCGATCATCCATTCAAAAGTTATGATCATTTTCGTTTCAGCTTATTGAATATTTCAGATTTGCATTTTCACGTCCAACTTATTTACTTTGGAGTTTCAAACTATCGAACTCCAAAACTTAAGCAAGGCTTATCATTTTAAAAGGATTATCACTTCACAACTCACGTAATATGGCTCACACTTTCTTGCTTCTCTTTATTCTAGTCCTCTTGACTTATTTGAATCGGCTTGGTTCCAACCCCTTTTTCGGCATTCTAATCTAATAAATTAGCCTTCGAGTATTCTTTCTTACACCTTATTCCATGTTTTCTTCATTCTCAATTTATTTCGTTCCCTCATTCGCTGTAGTTAACTACGAACCTATATAGATGGATTAAGTTTGGTTGAAGTTTTATATAAACCATTCTATTTCATCTCGTTTATTTAATTTCATTTACTTACTTAATCCAACCATCGATATAAATCCTAAACCGACTCGTTTAAATTTTCTGAGTCGATTCCATTTTGTTAATCCATGCATTCAGGTTAAGTTCTTTTTTTTTTTCAACATTCTAAATATCTAATTTAGAATTCATTAAATATTTTTTTTTTTTCATAATAAGTCAAATTTTATAATCTCAACTCATTCCTCTGGTGTTGGTAGTTCTACTCCTCATTTCCTCACTTGTTTCTATTTTCACCTCGAATCAAATCTTATTTGCTTAACTTGATTCCCTTATTCAATCCCCAATCCTGATTTGAATTAAGGGTTCGTTTATAATTGAAATTTTCATACTTAATTCTCAACCATTTTTTTCGATTTCAAGTTAAACTTATTCAACTCAATTCTTTAATTCGAATTAAGTTACATTTCATTCGGCTAATGGTTTACATTTTATTCATTTCATTATTTATATTCGATATTTTTTTCCAATTGAAATCTGACCCATTTAAATTTTCCATCTTCATTTCTCCTGTACACGAATTCACCTATTAATTCCTTTGCTTTAGTTCTCGACCCTTTATATTTTTACTAACAGCATCTGTTTCCTTTAACTTTTTTTTTTTTTTTTTTTTACTAACTTGATGTACTTATAAATTAGTCAAGTCATAGGTTATCACTTTTATTACCCAACCTAATATTTCGATTCGATTTACTTGATTTGAATTGGATTTCATTTCGCGGTAGATTTAAACTTCTCTAACACTTACAACGGTCAAATTAGTAATTTACTTAACTTCATTGTCGTTCGCGGTTATGGGTTTTAAACAATGGTTCTCCTTTCTTCATACTTAAGTTTATTCCATGGTTTCAAAACTAAAATTTCGATGAAATGATTTACCTTATTACTTAAGGCTATATTATTAGTTGAATTACACTCGAATCTCCTGATTCTCGGTTTTATACCATGTTTAAAATACTATATGTACTTATGTTATTTTATAGAAAACCATACCATATAATATTACATTTGAATCCCTAAATTAACAAAGAATATAGATTTTTTTTTTCCGATTCTAGTTTAATTTAAACCCAATCTTAACAACATATACTAATACCCTTATACAAAACCTATACTATTTTATAAACCATACCACAAGAATTTTAAACCCAAAACTTTAATTTAAGAAAGAATATAAAAATTTCAATTCTTGTTAAATCTTAAACTCAGTTTTAATATCATATACCCATACTCTTATACGTACTTATACTATAGGAATTTAAATACAAAAATCCTTTCAAACTAGTTATGAAAATACGGGTGGTCTCCCCCACTTAGACGCTTCAGAATAAACGTTGATAATGCGTGCACTCATTACCGAAGTCATTTCTGACGTCCGAGCAGGGATTACACACTTATTTCTTTTAAAATCCTTTAAACCATTCCTTTCGAAAATACCTATAATAATATATTATTCAAAATTTTGGCATAACTATTTCAAAAAAAAAAAAAAAATACCTAGGATCAAGTTTCAAGTTCATTCCTAATTCAATCTCAAACCTTTCTCATTCAATTATACTTAAAGGTATCATTTCATTTTCATATATTTCTTAGACCATTTAAATTCCTTATTAAATTTATTATCGAATCAACCGTAATAGGTATAAATTTTATATCACCACCTACTAAACAAATACATATATACTTGAACTAAATATATATATTCAATATATTTTAAAATATAATAGAAAACCATATTATGTCGATCATTCTGTTCGACTATTTAGGAATTCCTATCGATTCTATGGCGTCCCATATATCGACCAGAATCCATAAACATTCAACAGAATGAGCCAACACAATATAAAACCATTTTATATCGAAATACAAGTACGTTCACTCATATCACTCAAACTCATTCTAGGGCATTTCTAACCCTATCTCTAATGAGTTTATTCCCAACAGAGCCAAGGTTATCGCCAACCATCGCTCTGATACCAACTGTAACGACCCAAATTCTTGACCGTTCAAATCGACAATAAGCCACACATGTCGACCCAAACAAATCTCAAATGCAGGTAGTTATTGGGAAAAGAAGAAAAAGAAAGAAAGAAGAGAAAAGACAATAACAGAATCTCACAGCGGAAGGACAACATATAATAACAAATAGCAGTTAAAAGCAGTTGAAATATATATACATTGACTATAACCTTCAATGATTATCAGAGTTACATATACATACAGCTGTACATAATAAGCAGCGGAAAAATAATGCAGCGGATATACATATGTATAGATAATAGATATACCAAATCTTCGTCTTCGATCTCCAAAGCACAGTCATCTTCAGTAACTTCAACGTCTGCTGACCCGAGCGTATTGCATAAAAAGAAAACACAACAAACACTCGGATCAGCACTAAATCATCTCATATTAGTCAAATCAAAATACGAAATAACAGTAGTGCCATGGGTGCAGTAACTCAAGAGACGTTACGGGATTTTTCCATCTCTCAAGGATCCATTAAACTAATATCTATATAATAATACGCTATTATGATAGTGTTTATCCAGTAAAGTATAAATACAGAAAATAGCGTAAGCGGGATTACCATATTACCCTTACGCCGTTTATAGGCACCAACAGTCTATACAGTACCGTAAATTCACCGTACTGGTGTTATCAGAGGGCACTCCATAGAAGGCAATGCTAAATCAAAATCGTATGGGGCACGATAAGGATAATTATGACAAGGCACTCGAGGCAATGCCCAGGGTAGGATTCTACCAATTGCACTCCCGGACCGGTGGTAACGCATAGCAGCCACTACCGCCCACCTCGAAACACACTCCCATAATCATAAAATTAAATGGGCCCAAATCATCATCATCATAGTCATATAAATAGCATCGAAGAAGTGTGTCCGATCAAAGGCGCTAACCTCAATTAGTCACGGTATAGCTCCTGTTTTAGTCATTTCAATTCTGACCCGAAGGTCAGGGCTATTTCGTCATCGATCATCTTCTTCGATTCAATAATCGCCTCCAAGTCATCATACTCATTCTGGATACATCATAACGTTCACAGTTGTCAAAGTGGTATCGACACTGACAGAGAGTATGCCTTATGCCGACTCCGGTCTCTTTAACAACCAACGCTTACATTTTTCACATCGGTTGGTTCTTTTACATTTCAAAGGTTCGCTTTCATATCAAAATATCATATTCTGTTTCGAACCAATTTATATTCCAAAAATAGAATATAGTTTCATATTGAAATATCATAAATCTTACTAAACCGATTATATTCTAAAATTAGAATATATTTCCATATCCTTATACTAAAATCATTTAGTATTTCAAGATCGACTTATATTCAATTAGAACATATTTAATCTCAAAAGATTTCAAATTATTCTAATTCGATTCATATTCAAAAATTCATTCATATTCAATAGAATATATCCTTCCATAACTTATTTCAATCCTTTAGGAGATAAGTTTATATTCTAGTATAATAAACTTCACTTTCATATTTGAAATCGGTTTGAAATTGATTCATAATAAAGTGATATAACTCTATCTCAACTCCATTTCCACAACTATTCAAAAACCAGTACTTTTCATTCGGAAGAAAATTTTATATTTACAAAATATGATTTTAAAAGATAGATGTTTATACAGGAAATCTTAATATAAATAATACATGTATAGAATATAATAGTTAAAGTAAGATAGATAAGTTCAAACATTTTGTATATACCTAAATTTAAATTTCTAAATATTTTAAATAAAAGTGTATAAGGATAATTAGCTATAATAAAATAGTTATATATAAAAATTTTATAAATTAAATTTTTAAGGAAGAAAAACTATTGAAATAACAACGTAAATATATATAAATTTCTTTAACAAAAATCAATTCTTCCTTCCGAACTTTAATACTCGAATCTAAACTCCAGTTTCAAATGGAGTTGCATAGCTCAATGAACCTGTTTCAAACCCCATTTAAACTCATCTTAAATTCAAAGATTAAATTTTTTACTCGTATTAAGTTTTTAAAACAAATTTACGAGTATCCTTGCTTTCCTTCATTTCAATATTAAATTCAATAAGAATTTATTAACCTGAATTTGCCCACTCCTTAAAATCCCAAATCAAATAGATTTAAAAATTTAAATCTGTAGTACTTCAAATTCATCTGGGAAAATTTCTTAAATCATTTCAAATATATTCGGGATTCAGATTTTCAAATGAAGAACGAAACTTATCGAAATCGATACATTTCTTTAAATGAAATTCTATCAAATAAAATTTCAAATATTTGAAATCATTTAACCAACCGATGTCTGTATAAAATTTTCTATCCAATGGCCAAGTGATTAAATTTTAATTTCTAAATATTTCAGGGATGGATCTATCATTTCAATCCAAATCAGGGTCACAGAGATTTATCATTTCACTCTGTGTTCTTAATTTATTTTTATCGATAAATCCCGGGTTTACTAGATGCCCGCAACATCAAGGGTACAAATGAGATTTATCGTCAAAACCAACATGCAATACGATATACTGAATATGGGCATAAGCAGTGTCAATATCAACAGTAATAAAATCCAACCAAACATCCATCACATCATTTCATTCAACTGATCAGCATTAACTATTCCAGGATTAACAAGGGTTCGAATTTCAACTAGAGATTTAAATTAAATTAAATAACTAATCATTTACTTAGATTGCATGTTAACACACTTGCATGCCAAATTTAAACAACACATCAACAATCCAACGCAACCATGCAACCAAACTTATTTCATAATTTTAATTCAATAAATATGGGAATAATTCAGTATTTCGTGAGTGAGAAAACCACTCACCTTTGGGTCCTTAATGGATCGGACGTCCAAAAGAAGCCCAAAATTTGACAGTCTCGAAATGCAGCCAGGTTAGTGACAAAACGTCCGCAATCTCACCACGATCCCAACGCAACAAACCGCGTCCAAATCCGAGTTAATGTGAAGAAGTTATCAGTGTTTTACCCTTTTGAATTTAAAATATATAAAAATTAATAAAGTGAAATTCCTCACCAAATCCTATTATGACACGTCAGCACACACCCTTTCTTTCTCCCGCTCACGTTCCTCTTCACGCGAATGAACAGTGCTTCGAACGGAAAACCCACCTCGGCCGTTACTTTGACCAACAAATTAAACCGATTCCGACCGAAATTGAAGCTCCGACTACCAGCCCCGGGATCCTCACCTCGAGACGCAACCTCCGATGCCGGTCCCGTCGCTTCCGGCGCTTTGCTTCGCTGCCGATGGGTCAAAACCTGAAATGGGTTTTCTGGCTTCCCCGACCAAATTCGAACACCATGCTTGACAATAAACGCTCCTACTCCCCTCATTCAACTTGTATTGAAGTTCTCCACAATACCCAGAAGTCGGAATTCCCAATTAACTTCGAAATCAAGAACCCCTAAATTGAGGCTTAGGGTTACAAAATCCAGCAACTTTGACCGTGTTTTCTGATCAAACCGCTCATTGCATGTCGAATCTGAGAGTATCCATAGCTTCGTATCGTTGAGCTCTTCGTTTTGACATATAATTTGATATGGTTTGAAGAAATTTTATTTTGAAGTTGAATTTATTTTAGATCTAGGGTTTGAAAAATTATTTTCAGCCATTAAGAAGAAAAGTAGATGGAGGAAAGTGTACGTATCATAGAAAATGAGCTGATGAGTGAAGGAAGGGATTTTTATTTATAATTATAAGGCCCAAACATGAGAAATACCCAATTATCCATTTACAATGCTCTCGTTCACATTTTCTCTCGTACGATCAAACGGTAAGTCGGATTGTACCGCAAATTGAAATCCTATAATAATTCACCGTTCCGGTCCCAATGGCGCCAGTTTCGTCGAATTCCGAGACAGTCGCCAAAACCGCTAAATTTCACAGTTGATAAATAAATAAACATTCAAAATTCATTTAACTATTTTAAATTCGATCTAAATATCCATTAAATTCAAATTTAAGTCAAATTATAACTTATATAAATTTTATAAACAAATTCCTTCCATTTCAAATCTAAATTTGAATTTAAATTTGAATTACAGTTATTATTACCCAACTTAGAATTCTCCATTTCAAGTTAAATTCGAATTTCCAAATTTCACAAATTCTAAGTATAAACTAAATAAAAATCTATTTATACTCCATTCAAATAATCATCACCATTATAATCAACGAAATTTGATTTGTATCTAGTACCTTCCCATTTTATTCTTTTAAACTTGAAAATTTAAATATACAAAAATTGTGGGATGTTACATGTTCGGTGGTTGTGAAGTTTGTCAATGGCAAATCATGTGCGTGTACTGGAGCTCAGCGTTTGGGGAAGAAAGTAGGAAGCGGGTTGGGTCTTTGAAGATGTTAGTGGGCCAAGTGAATAAGGTTAAAGCCCAATCAACGTTTATATAGTTTAATTTAATCTAAATTGGTATAGAAACTTGTATAATCAATATCTTGGCCATACTGTATCAGAAATTCGAACCGTCAGTCACATTAGGATCGTATGGACGGTGGCTACATGCTGAAACTGACTGGAGGTGGATTGGGGCTCGTATGAATTTATGGCGAAATAAATTATTTGATTCAGATAAAACAACAGTTTATCGTTCTTTAACGATGAACTGCCAATGTGAGTAAATCTCACTAACTCTGGACAGTTTATAATTTCATGGTGTATTTTTAGAACTGTTAAATATTGGCTGATTAACACTGATTGACTGTGTGTTGACTGTTTGATTGAACTGTTAGTCAATTAGTTGAATTTCTATATTGATTCTATTTAACAGAATATATCATATGGAATTGAAAGTAATGTTGATTTTATTGTGTAACATCTGTGGATGCAGGGAAATAGGTTGGAGGAATCCGACTGGATTCCTCAATAGTTATTTTATTGTTTTTCATATATTTTGATATATGATGTGAATTATAACCTGTTTTTGATTGTGTGTGTATGGACGATATGGGACGTCGTAATTTGATATGTTAAACACCATAACATATCGGGATTTGGAGAAAAGGGAAATTTGTCAAAGTGAATACTGAAAAGAGAATATTTATAAAATCAGAGGATTTTATAAAAGATGATATTTATAAATAGAATATTTATATATATAGGAATATTTATAAATGGAATATTTATAAATAGGAAATACGTTTAAGTGGGAATTATAAATGAAGGAAATCTTTATAAATAGAATATTATAAAGTGGATTACTTACTTAGAAAATAAATAGGATAAGATAATGAGATATTTATTTGTTAAATAAATAAGATACAATTAATGGATTATTTATTTGTAAAGTAATAGGTTAAGATAAAAGGATATTAACTTAGGAACTGAATAAGTTAAACGAAGGATATTAACTTAGGAATTTGAATAAGTTAAACAAAGGATATTGACTTAGGAAATTGAATAAGTTTTAAACAAGATATTTTTAGAGGAAATACTTAGAATAAATAAATAAGGTAATAAAGGAAAACACTTAGAACTAAGTCATTAAAGAAGATATTTATTAATGAATAAATAAGAGATTATAAAGGGAATATTTGCAAACTATTTGCAAATAAAATAAAAAGGGAAATATTAGTTCAAGAAAACAAATAGGGTTATAAAGGAAATATTTGTTTAGAAAACAAATAGATTATAAAGAAAAATTTATCTTTGGATAAATAGATATATATAAGTGTGAACTTATATATATGAAGAAGTAAACAGATAAAAGGAGCAGATTGATTTATAAATGATATTTATAAATTAAGTTAAATATTCATCATTTGGATAAATAAAATATATAAGTCAGGACTTATTTAAAGAAGTAAGAATCGATTTCAACATCGATGTTTGAAACTAAATAAGGACAAAGAGTTAATCAGTTAGGGTTAACCAGTTAGAGTTAATCAGTTAGAGTTAAATCAGTTAGAGTTAAACAGTTAAAGTTAATCAGTTAAAGTTAATCAGTTAGAGTTAATCGATAGAGTTAAATCGAACTAAAGTTATTGAATAGAGTTAAAGCGAACTAGAGTTATTCAAATGGAGTTAACCGAATTTAGTTTATTCGAATAGAGTTGAAATGAGTTAATTGAATTTAATTATTCGAAGAAGTGAATCGAATCAGAAATATTCGAAGTGAGATAATCGAATCAGAAATATTCGAAGTGAGTTGATCGAATCTAGTTATTCGACAGGATGTTAAATCGAATCATATTTATTCGAAGAAAAAGATTATCGAATATAAGTATTCGAAAGTAAGAAAATAGAATATAAGTTATTTGAATAAGTTATTCGAATAAGAGTTAATCTAGTAAGAGTTATTAGGTTGGAGTTATTCAAATAAGAGTTATATATTAGAGTAAACCGAATAGGAGTAAATAAATTAGTTGTCGTTATATTATTCAAGTTATGAAATAAAAGTCATATTTAAAGATAATATAATTCGGGTGCAGGTATTATAACACCATTGTTATAATCACGTAAACTTGTAAAAGAAGGGGGTTCGTAAATAGAATCCGAGGGTTCGTAAGGAACTGTTAAAGAGTTAAAAAGGTGAATCTTATCTATTTCAAGATTTGAAAGGTGGTTCAGTTAAGTTCTGAGAGGTAATTATACCCCAACTTGATTGACTTCGTTTTTAATTTAGAAATGGTTAAGGTTCGAGAGTGAAAGTGGTTAAGTGATTTTAGCAAATAAGTATAGTGGTTTGGGTTGTCGTCGCAATCTAGTTTTAAACATCTGTTTAAATCCCAATTAAGAAGTTTTGGAAATGTTTTCCAAACGAGAATCTGAAATGTTTTCTGATAATAGAAAATAAGAATTTAGAATATATGAAAACAGGAGATAAGTAAATTAATGAAATAAAGAGATAAATGTTGAATGATGATTGATCGATATAATTTCCTCTTGGAATAATATTGTTGTTTGCACACCTGTTTTTCTTTGATGGTTAAATCACAGACTATCGAAGTTTTGACCATTTTAACGTTGTTAATATGGAGAGACCGGTTGGATTATTATCCAAAGAACCACTCTGTATTGGCATAAGCGTTGCGAATCATATAAGCCAAAGATAATTGAAGACGGAGTAAAGTGCAAGGGCTATTGTATAAGTCTTAGATAACAGTGCCTAAGATGGATGTACTGAATAGTGCCTTTGGTTCATCCTATTCCTGGATGACTTGTACGGATGAATGTCTGACAGAGTATTTCCAGAAAGGTCATGTACATTGATTTCTTCAAACGTACCAAGAGTGGAAGCGGAGAAGGGAACTTCTTTAGTTAACATGTAATGTACTGTTGTAGACGTCAATTAGTGATTTTTGATGGATCTGACAATGTGGCATTCGAAGTGAATCTGATGTGATGATAAAGCGTAACCTCAAGCCTCATCAACTGGTAAATGATAGAAATCGGGCATGTAGCATGGCTATGTAGGTCGCACCTATTAGGGTGTATAATCACCTGATCTAGAGTTTCATTTACTTCTAAAAATCTATTGTTGATGCTGTCCCATCCGGGAAACGGTTGCAGATCCCTACCATTGGTGATATACATTCGATACACTCAAGCGAAATGAGTGGTCGGTCATGTGTGGCCGGGTTACAAGATATTCTTGTTGAAGCCAGTGTATTCCTTTCTCGAGGTACACTAGCGAAAGGTGGTTCCATACCTTGTCATAGTTGGAAATCCATTACCCAATACATACTTGATGTTTTGATTATATACTATGTATGTAGAACGTGAGATGAAAGCGTTTCTGCTAGATGATTATTATATTGTGGTTGATAGACATTATTATAATATCAAAAGGTTTTTGATATAAAGATATTTTGGATTCTTATAAGGGAAAAACCCGTTCCATTATACGGAGTGGTCTTATGAGATATCGTTTACTTGTTCAAATTGTTTAAAACTGTTTTATTCATACCAGTCCCATGACTGACCCGGAGTTTATTTTGTTTTGTTTTCCCTAAACTCTTGGGTGTCCAATTTTGTATGGGCAGTCAAGTAGACGGGATTTACAGATACTTGAACAGCTGGAGCAGGAGGCTTCAGGATTATACAGCTATTATTATTCCGTTGTGTTGTAAGTGTTGTACTTGATAATGATATGTATATTCAAGTGCAAATCTTTTATTCCAAAGTTATGTTATATTTTATTCGTTCCGCTGTGAGATTCGTGTTTACTCTGATGTTGTATGTTCTTCTTCTTCTTCTATCCTAAGTTTCTATCTTATCTTTCCTCACCCTCTATCTTCTTTCATTTACTATTCGATTATTTTTAATCCTTGGATGTTCGATATGAGTCGTATATCGGATAACCAAGATCGCATTTTTCCTGGTCGTTACAATAGGTATCAGAGCTTAAGGTTTAGTGAATTACCTTGGCTCTGTGGCGTGACTCAGTAGAGATGGGGTTAGTAATACTCAAAATTGAGTTTGAGTGTATATATACGAGTGGACGTATTTGTTATTGATATAAAAATTTGTTTTATATTGTGGAGATTTATTGGTTGAGTCGTTTATGGGTTCTGGTCAATCAGTTTGATCCACTGTATCGGTAGGAGTTTATAAACACTCGAATACGATGGGTCGACACGATATGTTTTGAATAGAGGGTAAATTAAAATAAGTTTACCCAAGGTATATCTTGATATAAGAAGATATATATATATATATATATATATTAATATAGTGGACATATTGGTTGTTATTATAATCGAGTAAGATTATAAATTAAATGGTTATGTAAATAACCAGTCAGAATTCATATAAGTGAAATACGTGAAATCAGATGAGTTAAATCTGAAATTTAAACCAGAAATTGAATTAAAATTCTGGAAATTTGGATAAGTGTTTGTAAATGGATTTGGATTAAAAATAAGGAAAATTTAAGATCCTGGGAGATTTTAAATTGTTTTACAAGCAGTGTGAATTATATTTTGAAATGGATTTCAAAGTGGAAATGTTTAGAAATGGTTTTATAGTATTGAACTCACTTCGATCGCTGGAAAATAGATTCTGATGATGACATATGCATATGTCCACACATATATCATCAGTATTCATTTTCGAGTTGTAAGTGACGAATTACTACCAGAAATACTGTTTTGAATGTGTTTTGGGAAAGACAAGTTGTGTTGAATTTCAAAAAGGAAAATTTGATTTTTGAAAAGAGTAAACTGTTTAAAAACTCCCAGGGAAAGACTGTTTGAATTAAAAACAAATTTAACAGAAATTTGTGAAAGCAAATTTGAATTAAAGTAAAGCCAGTAAAGCGGTAACTGAGATTGAATTAGAATGATATCAAGACAAATTGGATTGTGAGATTCAAATTTGAAGTGTAATGTGATACTCTAGTTAAGAGTTGAGAATCGAGAAGAAACTCGAGTTAAAATGATATTTGGCTCGGATATAAGCGAATGGTTATGTGTGGATAATAGCAGACTGGAATTTGATTGGGATGACCCTTGTATCCGCTGAATTGATAACAGGTGGAAAGGATATAATGATATGCCGAAAAAAGGTACAAGTTTATATTTCTATTGGATATAAGATTTACGAGCCGAATTGGCAAGCCGCTTGGCTGTTTGATTTTCTTTTGGGATGGAGATGGCCCAAAGAGGCGAGTTGGAGTTTGACCTATTGACCAGTACAAAGGTGGTGCTGGCGAAATTTTTCAGAAAGTTAGGGAGTTAGAAAATTTTCAGGATTTTTGAAAATTTTCGTTGATAAGAATTAATTAATATTAAATTGAAATTAAATTGGTCCTGTTGGAAACTGATGTTAAGAAGTGAACAAATAAGTTATAACCAGTTAATAGAGTTGTTTCCTACCTTAGCAATTTCGAGGACGAAATTATTTTAAGTAGGGAAGAATGTAATAACCCGCATTTTTCAGCGATATAATAATTAATTTATTTAATTATTTAAAAGGTGATTAAAAGGATTTCATGGTCATTGAATTAAAAAATGGTGAATATTTAATTAAAATAATAAATTAAATAATATATTTAATTCTGAAATAATCTGAATTGGCTGAAATGGCGATATGATGTGAACTGGATCATCTGTGATATTTAATTCAGTTTAGAATTGAATTACAATAACAAATATATTATTTGAACGACAGTTTGAATGTATAATTATATTATAATTAAAATCAAGCTTGAAATGGCGCTGTAGTTCGTAATTTGGCGATTTGAACTTCAACTGAATGTACATGATTCGTTTTAAGCCGGATTTCTGTGAAACAAGAAACGTGTGGAGCTGCTGGAGTATATCTTTCTAGTGGAAGTGAAAAATCGGGATTTTGTCATGTAGATTTTGATTTATGTCCAAATCAAATTTTAGAAAATTCGCTGTGGAATTCTTTTATAATTTATAAAGGAATTAATTATATTTTTAAAGGGAATTTCAATATAAATCGAATATCAGGTTGACCAAGATTTGCAATATCAAGTTAGAAATTCATATAGGAATATTCTAGAGCTGTACGGAATTCCACCATGAATATATACGATAATATTTATTTATAAATATTTAATTTAATTATATTTATATATATTTATATATTTAAATGGGTCATTCAGAGATTTAAAAATAGCCTGTTTTGCAAACGACCTCAGAATTCGACGAAACCAATTTTGTTGGATCCGCAATATTAAATTATTGCTAGATTTCAATTTCCGTGATTTTTAGAGTCCATATGTGGCCTTGGGGAATTTTAATGTGAAATACAGTCAATAATTTGACCTTTAAAAATATGCTGTATGAGCAAACGGAGTCGAAATTCGACGAAACCAGTTTCGTTGGGACCGTAATGTCAAACTGTAGTTGCACGTCAATTTTCATGATTTTTTATTATCATGTGTGTTCGTAGGGATTTTTAGAGTGCAGAAACGAATAAATGAAAATAAAAATAAAATATCTCAATCCCTTGTAAGGCTTAGAAGAGGCCACACACTCATCCTTTTCAACCACACAAAAATCCCGTCACCCTTATAAAAGAGAATTTGTGCCGCACCCTTTTCATTTTCTCCAGTAACCATATCGTTCAAAAGAAAAATCATGGAAATCAAAATCAAATGCTATAAATCCTCTAGCATATGTATTTGAGTTCCTGGAGTTTTTCTCTCCGTTCTGATGTCCTTCTCGTATAGTTCGACATACATTTGGATACTCGCGATTCGTACAGCGAGTATTAGGGTCGACTTTGTTTCTTTTGAGGAGATCAATTCGAAAAATGGAGTTTTGATTCGAGTTTATGGTTGTGTGTAGTTTGGGGTTTGGATTTTTGGTGAGATTTTAAGCTAGGAAGTGTCGATCGAATGACAGGAGCAGTGAGCAGAGCTATTCGACGGAAAATGTAAACCGAGTTCGAGTTATGTATGGGTGGCATCGGAAGAAAGAGGAGAGGATGAGAAAGATGTTGGTGCAATCTGTTTTTGATTTCATGAAAAAGAGATGATGTTTGGTGGTTGTGAAGTTCGGCAATGGCAAATCCTGTGCGTGTACTGGAGCTCAGCGTTTGGGGAAGAAAGTAGGAAGCGGGTTGGGTCTTTGAAGATGTTAGTGGGCCAAGTGAATAAGGTTAAAGCCCAATCAACGTTTATATAGTTTAATTTAATTTAAATTGGTATATAAACTTGTATAATCAATATCTTGGCCATACTGTATCAGAAATTCAAACCGTCAGTCACGTTAGGATCATATGGACGGTGGCTACACGCTGAAACTGACTGGAGGTGGATTGGGGCTCGTATGAATTTATGGCAAATAAATTGTTTGATTCGGATTAAACAACAGTTTATCGTCCTTTAACGATGAACTGCCAATGTGAGTAAATCTCACTAACTCTGAACAGTTTATAATTTCATGTTGAATTTTTAGAACTGTTAAATATTGGTTGATTGACTATGTGTTGACTATTTGATTGAACTGCTAGTCAGTTAGTTGAATTTCTATATTGATTCTGTTGAATAGAATAAATCATATGGAATTGAAAGTAATGTTGATTTTATTGTGTAACATCTGTGGATGCAGGGAAACAGGTTGGAGGAATCCGACTGAATTCCTCAATAGTTATTTTATTGTTTTTTATATATTTTGATATATGATGTGAACTATAACCTGTTGTTGATTGTGTGTGTATGGACGATATGGGACATCGTAATTTGATATGTTAAACACCATAACATATCAGGATTTGGAGAAAAGGGAAATTTGTCAAAGTGAATAATGAAAAGAGAATATTTATAACATCAGAGGATTTTATAAAAGATGATATTTATAAATAGAATATTTATAAATAGGAATATTTATAAATGGAATATTTATAAATAGGAAATACGTTTAAGTGGGAATTATTAATGAAGGAAATCTTTATAAATAGAATTTTTGTAAAGTGGATTACTTACTTAGAAAATAAATAGGATAAGATAATGAGATATTTGTTTGTTAAATAAATAAGATACGATTAATGGATTATTTATTTGTTAAAGTAATAGGTTAAGATAAAGGATATTAACTTAGGAACTGAATAAGTTAAACGAAGGATATTAACTTAGGAATTTGAATAAGTTAAACAAAGGATATTGATTTAGGAAATTGAATAAGTTTTAAATAAGATATTTTTAGAGGAAATACTTAGAATAAATAAATAAGGTAATAAAGGAAAATACTTAGAACTAAGTCATTGAAGAAGATATTTATTAAAGAATAAATAAGAGATTATAAAGGGAATATTTGCAAACTATTTGCAAATAAAATAAAAAGGGAAATATTTGTTCAAGAAAACAAATAGGGTTATAAAGGAAATATTTGTTTAGAAAACAGATAGATTATAAAGAAAATATTTATCTTTGGATAAATAGATATATATAAGTCTGAACTTATATATATGAAGAAGTAAACAGATAAAAGGACCAGATTGATTTATAAATGATATTTATAAATTAAGTTAAATATTTATCATTTGGATAAATAAATTATATAAGTCAGGACTTATATAAAGAAGTAAGAATTGATTTCAACATCGATGTTTGAAACTGAATAAGGACAAAGAGTTAATCAGTTAGGGTTAACCAGTTAGAGTTAATCAGTTAGAGTTAAATCAGTTAGAGTTAAACAGTTAAAGTTAATCAGTTAAAGTTAATTAGTTAGAGTTTATCGATAGAGTTAAATCGAACTAGAGTTATTGAATAGAGTTAAATTGAACTAGAGTTATTCAAATGGAGTTAATCAAATTTAGTTTATTCGAATAGAGTTGAAATGAGTTAATAGAATTTAGTTATTCGAAGAAGTGAATCGAATCAGAAATATTCAAAGTGAGATAGTCGAATCAGAAATATTCGAAGTGAGTTGATCAAATCTAGTTATTCGACGGGATGTTAAATCGAATAAGATTTATTCGAAGAAAAAGGTTATCGAATATAAGTTTTCGAAAGTAAGAAAATCGAATATAAGTTATTCGAATAAGAGTTAATCTAGTAAGAGTTATTAGGCTGGAGTTACTCAAATAAGAGTTATAGATTAGAGTAAACCGAATAGGGGTAAATTAGTTAGTTGTCGTTATTCGAGTTAGGAAATAAAAGTCATATTTAAAGATAATATAATTCGGGTGCAGGTATTATAACACCATTGTTATAATCACGTAAACTTGTAAAAGAAGGGGGTTCGTAAATAGAACCGAGGGTTCGTTCGGAAGTGTTAAAGAGTTAAAAAGGTGAATCTTATCTATTTCAAGATTTGAAAGGTGGTTCAGTTAAGGTCTGAGAGGTAATTATACCCTAACTTGATTGACTTCGTTTTTAATTTAGAAATGGTTAAGGTTCGAGAGTGAAAGTGGTTAAGTGATTTTAGTAAATAAGTATAGTGGTTTAAGTTGTCGTCGCAATATAGTTTTAAACATCTGTTTAAATCCCAATTAAGAAGTTTTGGAAATGTTTTCCAAACGAGAATCAGAAATGTTTTCTGATAATAGAAAATAAGAATTTAGAATATATGAAAACAGGAGATAAGTAAATTAATGAAATAAAGAGATAAATGTTGAATGATGATTGATCGATATAATTTCCTCCTGGAAATAATATCGTTGTTTGCATTCCTGTTTTTCTTTGATGGTTAAATCACAGACTATCGAAGTTTTGACCATTTTAACGTTGTTAATATGGAGTGACCGGTTGGATTATTATCCAATGAACCACTCTGTATTGGCATAAGCGTTGCGAATCATATATGCCAAAGATAATTGAAGACGGAGTAAAGTGCAAGGGCTATTGTATAAGTCTTAGATAATAGTGCCTAAGATGGATGTACTGAATAGTGCCTTCGGTTCATCCTGTTCCTGGATGACTTGTATGGATGAATGTCTGACAGAGTATTTACAGATAGGTCATGATCGACGCTAGTCTATGAATTAGAAAAGCGCGACATTTGTAATAAATTCTGCAAGCATACAGGCGTGTAGCATACAGGTCGAACACAGGGAGGTTTAATTAAAAATTATTATTTATTTATTTTCTTGGGCGTGTTAGACGAAGCTGGAGGTTGATTTTTTTTTCGCAAAGTAAATTAAAAACTGAAACTACGAATAAAAGATGCAATTAAATTCACTACAGATTCGAATCTAATCGGATCTGTAATAAATTCAATGATTAAAACAAAATAGAACACTGGAAATAAAATTGCAGAAAAGAAATCAACAACTGAAAATAAAAACTAGGATTACCGCTGAATCTAATCAGACGGTCAATCACTAGTAAGAAAAATAGAAGCAATAGCAAATTGTGTTCTAGCAAATCTAATTGACTAGACAACACAATATGCCATGAAAATAAAATGCAGAAACTAAAGAAAAGAAAGCTTTATTACAACTGAAAGAGAGTACAGAAAAATGAAAGAATTTTTACAATGGTTACAATCACATATTTATAGATGCGAATGAGAAAACCCTAACTAGGTCTATGAATAAATGGCCCTCCTTATTCATGAATATTTCTTGCCTTCCTTGACCACCTGATTGGAGAAAATCTGGGCATATCATGGTAAATATTTTCCATATCTTTCAGTTTTCCCATGTGGCTTGATTGATAGAAGATTGTATCTAATTAATTCTTCCAAATAAGGACGCTTATCAGACTCCAAAGGCAATATAAGATAAAATCTTCAAAATTGGTTTTTCTTCTTGGCAACAATTTAATCAGAAATTCTTCTAATTGAAATTGAATGATTTGAATTTACTTCCATGATGAGAATATGGCTATTGCTGAGATGTTAATTGGTGCACATCATAAATATATACACATGAATATGTGTATGTATGTATATAACATAACACTAATCCAGATATTTCTCAAAGCAAAGGGGCCAGTGTGAACGCGCTCCGTTTCTTTGGCAAAAAGTGAGCTTGACGGGGTTCGAACTCAGGTCTCTCAGCACCAATTCCTATGCCTTTACTAGTGAGCTACTACTTCTTTTGCAATTGAAATGAATTTGATGTGAGGAAGTAGCTCTTTCTTGCAGTTGGCCTTTGATTTGAATTGAAGGAGGCATTTCTTGACATCCTGTAAAAACATACAAAAGTAACCAAAGTATCATTTATTTATTTACAAAAGATAAAGCATAAGAGTAATAAAATAAACACTTTTCAGTGTCAATCAGGTCACGTACATTGATTTCTTCAATCGTACCAAGAGTGGAAGCGGAGAAGGGAACTTCTTTAGCTAACACGTAATGTACTGTTGTAGACGTCAATTAGTGATTTTCGATGGATCTGACAATGTGGCATTCGAAGTGAATCTGATGTGATGATAAAGCGTAACCTCAAGCATCATCAACTGGTAAATTACAGAAAACGAGCAGGTGGCATGGCTATGTAGGTCGCACCTGTTAGGGTGTATAATTACCTGATCTAGAGTTTCATTTACTTCTAAAAATCTATTATTGATGTTGTCCCATCCAGGAAACGGTTGCTGATCCCAACCGTTGGTGATATACATTCGATACACTCAAGCGAAATGAGTGGTCGGTCATGCGTGGTCGGGTTGCAAGATGTTCTTGTTGAACCCAGTGTATTCCTTTCTAGAGGTACACTAGCGAAAGGTGGTTCTATACCTTGTCATAGTTGGAAATCCATTACCCAATACGTGCTTGCGGTTTTGATTGTATACTATGTATGTAGAACGTGAGATGAAAGCGTTTCTGCTAGATGATTATTATATTCATGTTGATAGACATTATTATAATATCAAAAGGTTTTTGATATAAAGATATTTTGGATTCTCATAAGGGAAAAACCCGTTCTGTTATACAGCGTGGTTTATGAGATATCGTTTACTTGTTCAAACTATTTAAAACTGTTTTACTCATACCAGTCCCATGATTGACCCAGAGTTTATTTTGTTTTGTTTTCCCTAAAATCTTGGGTGCCCAATATTGTACGGGCAGTCAAGTAGTCGGGATTTACAGATACTTGAAGAGCTGGAGTAGGAGGCTTCAGGATTATATAGCTATTATTATTCCGCTGTGTTGTAAGTGATGTATTTGATAATGATATGTAGATTCAAGTACAAATCTTTTATTCCAAAGTTATGTTATATTTTATATGTTCCGCTGTGAGATTCGTGTTTACTCTGATATTGTATGTTCTTCTTCTTCTTCTATTCTAAGTTTTTATCTTATCTTTCCTCACCCTCTATCTTCTTTCATTAACTATTCGGTTATTTTCGATCCTTGGATGTTCGATATGTGTCGTATATCGGATAACCAAGATCGCATTTTTCCGGGTCATTACATTAATATACTAAAGGGGAAACATATATTGCTTTTCTAATATAAAGATTTTATCTTTATTCAACTCCCAAGTTCCTCTTTAGCCTACTCTAATAAATTACTTGACGTGAAATTTCCCTACTTGCCCATTTCAAACATAGTTTTCTCAAATTTGATCAATACAAATGGAAAAGAAACCAATATATGTTTCCCCTTCCATCTTTACCAATCAATCTTTTATTAAACGGAAGAAAGCGTACATTGCTTCCTGAAAAAGGTGGAAGAAAAGCAATATGAAAGTCATGAAGTAATTAAATGACGAAGCCAAGCTTTCAAATTAAACAATAAAAGAGCATGAAAAATATAATGTGGAAACAAAGCTTTCAAATTAAACAATAAAAGAGCAAGAATATAACGTGGAAACCAAGTTCTCAAATCAAATGAATGAAACGTTGAATCTTGCAAGTTATTTAACCGAGGAAAAGAACAGTTTGATGGCAAAGTAAATATCAAATTATGTATTTCTCTTCTGGAATGCAGTAACGGTATAAAGAGAAAGAACCATTAATTTTGCAGAGTGCTCATACAAAAATGGAAAATGAAAGATCCAAAAACAACACTTCAAACCAAATAGTCTCTAGCAACGAAGACTAATTTTTCTAATCATGTGTCTCTTTGGAAAGACAAAGTTGCCCTTTTTAGCATGTCTTACCTTCCTACAACTAACATCTAATATTTCCAAAAATTGTCTTTTCTAGCTTCTGCAAAATTGTAACTATATATATATACACGCACACTTTTTATTCACAAAGGTTATCGCCATTACACGTATAATATGTGTAATAACAATATGAATGCTCCAAACTAAAAATAATATAGAGAACCATTCTAAATATTATGCATTGGTGATTAGAATTTGAGAAGAATACAAAATTTTATATTCCTAAATCCTCTTTCTTTAGTTTTTGAATATTAGACTACCATCAAATGAAAAAAAACATTTAAATATATAAAAGAAATATTACTTGATCTCATATGGTAGGATTAAGAGATCATTAGCATCATCATATCCTAAAATGACATCTATATTCAAAGCAAGAAATGACTTAGGCAGCAAACTATTGACAAATAATATAAATATTGACATTTGAAGAAAAAAAGATGAATCTATATTTAGAGTGTGGACCGCAATGATTATACATAAAAAACGATATTAACATATGGATATACTAATATATGTATTGGTATGGATCAAAAATCAACTCACCATTTTTTATGCCTATATAAGTTCCTAAAAAAAGTATGCGTGTTAACACCTTTGGTAAATATGCAAGCAAAAAATGTTAGAAAATTTAACCATGTTGGTTCCGAATTCAAAACTTAGCAGCATCCAACCATGTCCTAAAAACTCCAGCAATCATTGCTTTGAAACACCAACACAGCTTTCTCGAAATGATGAGGACTTCCTTCGAATGGAGCATCTTACTACCCACCAAATTAAACCAAATCAGGTTTGCATGTTAAAATCAATCATTACAATATTAAACATATTACCAAATTAAATTTTCAGTTCACAATTGTTTAAAAGAAGATCAGTTTTGTTCAAAATCAGAATCAATTTTCTTACCAAATAGCTTTTTGTATGGTGACCGACATTGCTGTGAAGTTGAAGAACTTCAAGCACGCATCATTTATGGTCGGTTAAACAGACCTTACTGATGACAATTTGCAGTTAGAACTCGTTCACAAAAGTTATGATCCAATGAAAATGAAATAAATTGAACCGCTTTGAACTGGCAAGGGTAGGATGAAAAGTAGCCGGGTTCATCCGTGATAGCAATTGAATAGATTGTTACCAAATAAGTGATTTCGAAAAGAATAAATTGGGTTAGGTTGAATATGCGAATTTATTTTATCAGCAATAAAGATGAGAAAGGCGACCAAGGGTTTCAGGGCTTGATATTAGAAGGAAGAATATTTTATATCGGAAAATAAGATTAAGGGACAATCAAATTTGAGGAGGACGTAAATATCCAGGAATTTGAGGAGAAGAGAAGAAAGGAGATGCGGAGAATAAAGAGAAAAAAGGGTAAAAGAGTGGCTACTCCATGGTAGGGTATCTGCTTTACAGATGTTCGTAAGAAACGCGCAGATGTTGTACGATTCGAAAGGACAAAAAACAGAGAAAGAGGAAGAACGACTCTTCAATTCAGTAAACAACGAGGAGGCTTCTATGCTCTTAAAATTGAACTGGGTATGAATTGGGGAAGGAAAAGAGCAATACGGAAGAGGTGAGACGGTTCAGCTTTAATTAAGAAGACAAATTTTAGAGCGCTGTGAGCGCTCCATTGTGAACTCGGTAATTATAATATAGTATAGATTACAATAAAGATGAGGACTCTTTAAGTGAAATATTTAAAATAATTTTAAAATGTATTTAACAGTTAAGCAAGACCAATTAGGATTCTTTTAAATGAAGATGTTTAATTAAAAGATATGAACTTGATAAAATATATATACTCAGATTGGTTTTCATACACATAATTGTTGTAATATAACTTAAAACGCTATTATTCACTTAGATAAATATGTATATATATATATATATTCAAACTTTCTCAACTTATTTAAAATTAAATAATTGATCGATCGTCAAAACAATAATTTATACCAGTATATCATTTGAAAATAAATCAATAACGTCCCCTATGCATACGAACATCCAACCAACACAACATCATCATACACCCAACTCATAATCAATAGCATGACAACCAATTCAAGCACGCAATCAATTCAATCACCCAAAAAATCAAATCCAATTCGGATAATGATATGAAAATATATATAAATATTATGGAATAAAACATAGATGTGAGTGAGAGGAAAACTCACTGAAACCCAAGCGTAGACGAACACTGCATTTTGTTGCTCCTCATCAAAACCGCAACTACATCCTCTTCGCAACTGTTGATTACTACAGCCATGCGCTTCTTGCTCCACCACGCATGAGTTTCATGGATGCCGACACCTTTCAAACGCTGCGCCCCATTGAGTGATCAGCCTCCGTCATGCACCTATGCGCCTTGCCCTCTTCTCCTTCCAAACAATCTCAGTTCAACCAACACTTTTTCTTTCCTATTATTGATTCGTAGCACCCAAGTTTTCACCAGAGGGGTCGTGACCTTAGCCGACGCAGCAGCAGTCGCCCCTTCCTAGGGTTTCACCTCACGCAAGCATCACCGTGGCGAACGAGTATAAGATCTAGCACCATATTGTTTTTTTCTTTTCGATTCATATTTGGAGATTTAGGGATTCTGTTCCAAAATGAAGATGAGGCTGACGGGTGTCTCCTTTTTTTCCTTTTTGGTTGGCAAAAGGAAATGTGCCTTATTCTTGAAAGAACTTAATTCCTATGGGCTTTGGTCCTTATTTTATATATACATATATTTAAGTTATTTACAATTAATTTCCTATATATTATAATTTAAATCCATACCAATTAAGTTAATTTTAATTCACGTTACAACGAATTCACAAATCCTACAAGTGACAATAAACAATAACAATTTTGTTACTTTCAATGATCGCCTGATTTACTTCGATTTTATATAAAATATGATTACTTAATATTGCAAACAATTTTTTTTTCTTTTCTAATTTAATTCGTTAGCTCAATTAACAAAATGCTACAACCCAAATTTAATTCTTTTATTTACATTCACGTATATTTTCAACGTAAAAACCCGCGTTGTTACAGTGGTGGATCCGGCTAAGCTTATTGCTATATAATACTGGATGGCCTCTAAGAATACGACAAAGGTGAGGAGTTCTCTAGGTTTGGTAGGGTATTATTGGAAATTTATTAAGCACTTTGCATGGATTTTAGCCCCGCTTACCTGCCTTACTAAGAAGAACCTGGCATTCTCATGGGACGTGGATTGTGAAGATTCCTTTATGAGATTGAAGAAGACACTCACGATTTGTAACGACCTGGAAAATCTGAACCAATTTAAAAATTTTAAATTGGCTAAAATAATGGATTTTAAATATTTAAAATAAATATTTTAAATAATAGCAATGAAAAGTGAGTTTGAATCAACGTTTGAAAACGAATATAATTAATTATAATTACAAACAAGGCCTGAAATGGCGCTGCAATTTCAAAATTTGAATTCAAACTTTGTCGGGCTGTACCGGGTGCAAAACAAAACGGATTTGAGTGAAACCAAAAATATTTAAATCTGTTAGTGAATACCTTTCTAACGAATCTGAAAAATCGAATTTTCATAACGGGAAGCAAAAGTTATGGCCAAATGAATTTTCAGAAAGGTCGCTATGGAAATTATATATCCCGTGAAATTGGCCATTTTGCAAACGACATCGGAATTCGACGGAACCACTTTTGTTGGATCCGGGATGTGAAGTTAATGCTAGGTTTCAAATTTCATAATTTTTTAAGCTAGTATGTGGGTATGGCAAAGGAAAACGTGTTTTGATCAATTATAGTTAAAATGGATCGACCAGAAATGGGCCTTTTTACAAACGGTCTCAGAATTCGACGAAACTAGTTTTGTTGGGACCGTATCGTCAAAACATAGTCAGATTTATTTTTCTGGAATTTTTCGAATCAGTTTGTGGCCCTGGCAAATTGAAATGTACGTTCAAATTGAATATTGAATGTTTTATATTTTAATTTGAAGGAAAACTGACTGAAACAGTCGAATGGGCCTATGAAACATATCCCATTGTGTTCGGGATGGGGGTAAAACGCTAGGGACGAAAGTCGTTGGGTTTAGATTGGTGGTCGCGTCAGAAAACCCCTTTAAAACCCGCCGGCCAATCATATTTTTTATAAAAAAAAAGAAAAATCTTCTTTTCTCTCTCCCCGATCGAAGGCGGAAACCGCTTGAAACCTTCCCCCTCATTTTCCGATCAATCCATGCCGAAATAGCTCGTGCCACATTTGAACTTTTTGAAGATCTTCTCGAGATCTTCAAATCCATATAAAATTTGGAATTTTTCGTGGCCTGTGGAGTGAGAATCGACGCCTAGAAGTCGACGACTTCAATTTGCCGCCGCCGCCTGGGACTACCGAGCTGGACCCCACCTCCGGCGAACCAGCGCCTCTCCTCCCCCTTCGACGCTGCGAAGGCCGATCGACGAATAGCTACACGGATTTCGAGATAAATCCAAACCTAGTTTTGAACCTTTCAGCTGAGGTACGGCTTGTTTTATTTTCAACTGTTTTAACACCATTAAACCGTTGCAAACTTTGAAAAACCGTATCTTTTTGCTGTGTTGACGAAATTCAGTGAAACAAGAGTCAGTGGACTCGTGTGGACGTCTTCTACCTTCTAGAAGAGACCGCATATTTTTCTGAGCCTTCTGCTATTTTTGGTGGAGTGGAACCCAATGTGAGATTTCTAATTTAATAAACGATATGGAAAACGACGATGTATAAATTATATAATCGATGTATGGGTTATATAAGCGTTGTACACCTCATGTATAAGCGTTGTATAAGTTGTACGTTCGATGTATAAGTTATATATGCGTTGTAAAAAAATTATATATGTGTTGAAATAGAAGTGAATTGCTATATATATATATATATATATATATATATATATATATATACACACGCCCCTCGTCCACAAACCATGGACGATATTTATTGGTTGTGATTGGTGTGAAAATTGATTGATAGCGAATGGTTGATTGGAATTGTTTGTGGTTGATATTGATTGATTATGGTTGAAAAATACCCGTTTGTGGTTGAGAAATATTTGGTTGAAACCACATAGGATTAGTTTGTGGAAATGAAATAAATATACATGCCGCCTGCGTGCGAACTAGATGCATGATCCCCATTATCAAAAACCGCGAGGTTTTAAGGTAGAGCGAGGAGCCGTACTAGGGACGGTCCCGGTTTTAACTACCCTTCCGTTATGCTGCCGAAATTTTGAATAATATTCATGTGTTTGAATTATTTTCATTTGTTGAAACTATATTTATTCGTTGAATAGAAAGCCTTCATGTGTTGAGTCGATATTCATTCGTTGAATTGAAATTCATGTGTTGAATGGTATTCGTGTTTTAAATATAAAAATCACATTTTTATCTATATATATATATATATATATATATATATTATAGAAAACCTTCATGTGTTGAATCGATATTCATTCGTTGAATTGAAATTCATGTGTTGAATGGTATTCGTGTTTTAAATATAAAAATCACATTTTTATCTATATATATAAACTATAGAAAACCTTCATGTGTTGAATCGATATTCATTCGTTGAATTGAAATTCATGTGTTGAATGGTATTCGTGTTTTAAATATAAAAATCACATTTTTATCTATATATATAAACTATAGAAAACCTTCATGTGTTGAATCGATATTCACTCGTTGAATTGAAATTCATGTGTTGAATGGTATTCATATATTGAAATAAATTGTTTTATGATAAAAATCCTATTTTTATTACCTATATGAACTATATAAAATAATAGTGTTTTGAAATGAATTGTTTTACAATAAAAATCACATTTTTATTACATACATGAATTGTTAAATATAGTGAAGTGTTGAAATAGAAGACAGTTAGATAAAAATATCATTTTTATAAAATGTATGAAAAGAATATAGTTTTGAAATCGAAGAATCGATTTATATATTTGAATGGAATTGAAATATATTAAATAGCGACGCTGCAGTTCGTATTTTGAAACCGTGATTTCAAACGATTAGTACGGGAGATCCGACCATCGGATTTTCCTGAAATCGCAACCGTTGGGTCCGCTTTGGAAATATCATTCCAACGGCACCAACTTTGTAAAGATCCAACGGTTGGATTGTCTGGAATGTTTAATTCAAATCTGAAGAAAAACAGCGCCAGAATCGATTATATATATATATATATATAATTATATTTAATCGAATAACGACGCTGCAGTTCGTATTTTGAAATCGAAACTTCAAACGATTATACCGGGAGATCCGACCGTCGGATTTTCCCGAAACTGGAACCATTGGATTCGTTTTAAAAGATCTTTCTGTTAGCCTACTTTGTGAACTAGGCAACACAAAGCCAAGAAACCAAACATTGAAGGGTATTTTTAATTATAAGACTTCGGTTCGGATTGGAGGAAAACACTACAATTCAGATTGATAGCTGCAGTTGTTCGGATCGGATAGAGTCCTCTGTTCGGATCGGGTTAGAGCAACTTATTGGTTCGGATCGGATAGAGTTCTCTGTTCGGATCGGTGATCTCTTACTGGATAGATTGGTAAGGCATATCCAATCGGATCGGAAGGCAACTAAATCTCGAATGGATCGGAAAGCCATCTGCTTGCCACAACAATGGAGCGGAGCGGAATAGGGTAGGGAAGGAGAGACGCCCAAACCAATCCGGTTCGGATCGGGTATCCCGATCCGAACCCCTTACCTGCACATCTCCGACCCGCACCCATAATCCATGTTAATCTCCTGTAAAATCGCCTGGAGAACCGGACCGGCTATGACTAATTCCTACCCCTAACGTCCTTCCCTTTGATGCGTTGTCAACCTGGTAGTTCATCCGAACCCGAAGAGAGTGCGATGGATGACACGTGGCCCGACCCGGATCAAGTCTCAAGCAAATTCACACCTATAAATACCCCATCTGGAGACAAAGAGAAGGATCTTTTTTCAGCACTTTTAGAATTCAACTACCTCCATCATCCTAACTCCATTACTCCCGGAGAATCCAAATCATCTTTCATTTCTTGTTTTAGTCAATTGAGTGAACAAAAGTGAGTTGTGAGTGAATCTTACATTGTATTTGCAACTGAATTATTGAATATAGTGAAAGATAAGTGGACGTAGGCATTTCTTCGCCGAACCACTATAAATTCTGCGTGTTCGTTTTTATTTTTATTTAATTTTATCTTGTTTTTAATCAATTTGGGTGTTAGAACCACTTTTGGGTCTAACATTTTGGTGCTTTCACTGAGAATCCTCATCTAAATTCTTTATTTTCCGGGATCTCTTTCTACTTTTTGGACCGTTGAGTTCAAAGAAGTGAATCCTTAAGTTTCTTCGCTTTTTTATATTTGTTGAAGCAATTGTCAAAGACTCATGGCCAAAGGAAAAGGCAAGGAAGTTCAGTCTGTTCAAGGAAATGGAGCTGGCGAAGATCAGCAAAATGCTGTAGTGACAAGGTCTCGGGGGCAGAGCTCAGCAGCAGGAAGAATCAATGCAGGAAATCCGAACCGACGCCAGGGGGAGAGCTCCGATCCGATCCGGGTAGGAGACTCTGAAGCAGTGCATTCCCCCAATCTGAACCGACCCGAGCTGCTTGCTGCACACCGATCCGACCAGGCACCCCAGCTCCGATCCGACCCGACTTCCTACCTCCGATCCAACCCGATGCATGGTGAAGCTGGAACCTCTACTCGAGTCCCTACGAATGCTCCAAGTCTAGCTACCAGGGTTGGTGATCAGGTCAATTCATCTGCGCCCATCACCCAAGGAGATTTCTCGCGCTTGCTTGACATGCTTGAGAGCACAAGGGAAGCTATGAGAGTTCATGAGCGCACTAATCTCATGATGCAGGAAAATATGAGGCTCATGAGTCGGGAGATTAGTGAACTCCGTCGGCAAAGGACTCCATCACCGGTTCGTCACACACCAGTAGATCAATCTTCATCTTCCGAGGAAGAGAGGCCCCGTGAACGGAGGCCACTCGAACGACCTCAGAATGTGGAGCAGCTGACATTTGGATCTTTGGGATCTCGCGAGGATATCGCACGAGCATTAGGAAACGATGACCCCACTCGGGGGCAAAGACTCCAGTCCCCTCTTCCTGAGATCGACCGGGAACGCAGGGAACGGAATCGAGCAGAGGCAGCTCGAAGAAGAAGGGCATCTCCTGAGCAAGAGCCCAGAAGGAACTCGGATACTAGGGCCAGGGAACCTGAGCAGCCCCTAACTAGTGCTGATGTACAGGCAATGGTTCGCCGAATTATGTCCGAGAGCCGGAATTATACAAATGAAGACTATGGCATTGAACGAAGCCATACTCCGTTCACCGACGATATCCTCGACTTCCAGTTTCCCCGACGCTTTAACTTGCCACAGATGGACAAGTATAACGGAAGGACTGATCCGGGACAGCATTTGATGCGGTATTCGTGGCTCATGAACGCCGCTGCTGCCCCTGATGAAGTAAAGTGCAAAGCATTCCCAATCTACCTAGAAGATGTGGCATTGTTCTGGTTTACCCGACTTCCTCCTCGTTCGATTTCTAATTACAAGGAACTAAGCGAGCGTTTCATGAACCAGTTCCGACTACATGCCCGAAAGTCCAAGAGTGTTATTGAATTATCGAGAATCAAACAGGCACCAGGAGAATCTCTAAGGGCATATCTTGATCGTTTTAACCAGGCTGTAACTGAGGTCAGTGACCCGCATGAGCCCACTATTCTGATGGCATTGAAGGAAGGAGTCGATCCTGAGTCTGAATTTGGAGACTACCTTTCTGGGAAGACACCCCCCACAAGGGAGATATTCTACGAAAAAGCCGATATTTATTTACGGCGAGAGGAGGCCAGGGCTAACCGAAAAAGAAAGTCTGAGACGGCTTCAAAGGAGAATGTGCAGAGTAATATCGCCGTGAAACAGTCGGGGGAGAATTCTGGCAAGGTTGAAGTTAATGTAGGAAACAAGGGTGGAAACAGCAATACTGGAAGTGGGGGAAACAACAACAATAACCGTAATTCAAGCGGTAACAGAAGAAACAGAAATAGGGGAAGTGACCCTAACAAGAGACCCCGATTCCAGAACTACAAGAATTATACACCATTGAATGACACCCTGGAAAATATTTACCTGGATACGTACATTGTGATACAGTACAAAAGACCGCCACCTCGTGATTCGACCGAGAAAGAAATGGCGACAGGGAAATTTTGCTTGTTTCACGGAACTCATGGGCATTCAACCAATGAATGTCGGCATTTGAGGGATGTGATTGAGAAACTATTGCGTGAAGGAAAGTTGGATGAGTACAAGCTTGCCCCGAGGGACAGGGGGCAAGGGGAGCAGGCTCCAAAACAAATCCTACCTGCTCCCAAGCCTACAGCACAGCAGAAAGGTAAAGGAATTGTCATCAACTCCATTGTAGGCGGACCTCACCCGGCAATCCGAAGTTTTAGGTCAATGGACCAATATGTGAATGCTGCCAAGCATCTAGATGTGAATGAAGGTGACGATTTGGAAGATGTCGCCCCCATAAAATAACAGAAAACCATGTTCGACGATGTGGTATTTCGCAGCCGAGACAACACTGGGATACAATCTCCCACCAATGATCCGTTGGTTATTACTACCACCATTGGGCCGGCCTTGGTCCATAAGGTATTAGTAGACAACGGAAGTTCCGTTAATATTTTGTTCAAGAAGTCATTTGATCAGATGAAGCTTGAGCCCGAAGATCTGAAACCTTGTGAAGGATGGATTAGAGGCTTCAACGGAGCGACGACAGCTCCCATGGGGTATATAGAGTTGCCCGTGACCCTAGGGCAAGGAGAACGTAGAAGAGTGCGAATGCTGCAGTTCGTAGTATTGGACGTAGATTCGCCATATAACGCGTTTTTAGGGAGACCTGCCCTAGCCGAATTTAGAGTTTGTATCGCCCCTTGGTGCTTGTTACTAAAGTTCCCAACCGAAGCCGGGACTGGAGTAATGAGAGGGGATCAGGTTTCTGGACGGGCCTGCTATGTGGCCGAACTGAAGATGTTGATGAAAGGAGTTAATGCTGAGAGTAAGAATGCCTCGTCTCCCTCAAAGGGGGACTCGGCATAGCAATTAGAGAAATTGAACCCGAGGGAGTTGCCCAAAGGAACGCCAGAAGACCTGGATCCCAGAAAAGACGAGGAACCAGAGGCTAGGAATGCAACTCCTAACGAAGCGACAGTGGAAATTCCCATTGATAAAGCTGATCCAACGAAAGTTTTGAAGATTGGTTCTCAATTGGATCCACGTCGTGCTGAAGAACTGACGGACTTCTTAAAGGCAAACCTAGATGTGTTCGCCTGGACCCATGCTGACATGTGTGGGATATCACCTTCTATTATAAGTCACAAATTGAATGTAAATCCGAAGCATCCGCCTGTGAAGCAAAAGAGACGCATGCTGGGCCCAGAGAGGTCGGCTGCTCTCAAAGAGGAAGTAGAGAAATTGAAGCAAAATGGATTTATTCGAGATTCGACTTATCCCGATTGGATATCGAATCCCGTCTTGGTAAAGAAGCCAAACGGAAAGTGGCGAACTTGTATTGACTTTTCAGATTTAAATAAAGCTTGCCCGAAAGATAGTTTCCCACTTCCCAGGATTGACCAGCTTGTAGACTCGACAGCAGGTCATGAACTTCTTTCTTTCATGGACGCATACTCTGGATACAACCAAATTCCTATGCACATACCAGACCAAGAGCATACGAGTTTCATTACGAATTTGGGGCTATATTGTTATGTTGTAATGCCATTCGGGTTAAAAAACGCTGGAGCTGCTTATCAGCGCTTGGTAAATAGAATGTTTTATGATCAAATAGGAAAAACTATGGAAGTTTATGTGGATGATATGCTTGTCAAATCAAAGCAGTCTTCCAGTCATACGCAAGACTTAGCGGAAATGTTTGGTATCTTGCGGAAGTATCGGATGAAATTGAATCCTCTGAAATGTTCATTTGGAGTGGCGTCGGGAAAGTTCCTTGGTTTCATTGTGAGTTCCCGAGGAATTGAAATCAACCCTAGCCAGATAGCAGCGATCAGAAACATCGAAGAACCGAGGAGAATTAAAGATGTCCAAAGTCTGGCAGGGAAGGTAGCGGCGCTGAGTAGATTCATCTCCAAAGCCACCGATAAATGTGTTCCGTTTTTTGATTTGATAAAAAGAGGAAAGAAGAACTTCCAATGGACTCCCGATTGTGTTGAGGCTTTTCAAAATCTGTTAGAGCTGCTAGAGAAACCGCCAATTTTGTCAAAGCCCGTAGATCACGAAGAATTATTTGTTTATTTGGCAGTCTCGGCTCACGCTGTCAGCACAGCCCTGGTTCGAGAAGAAGACAAAGTACAAAGGCCGGTGTACTATGTGAGTAAGAAATTAGCAGCGGCAGAGCGCAACTATCCAAAAATTGAGAAGCTCGCTTACAGCCTCCTGATCGCATCCCGAAAACTTCATCACTATTTCCAAGCCCATCCGATAACCATATACACCGACCAACCCTTAAGGCAGGTATTGCAGAGACCCGAGGCATTGGGAAGGTTGATCAAATGGAACATAGAACTAAGCCAGTTTGATTTGAATTTTCAACCACGAAAGTCAATTAGGGGGCAAGCTCTAGCAGACTTTATTGCGGAGTTCACCATTCCAGAGGAGGAAACAATCAATGACCGAGTGGTTAAATCCGAGGATGAGATAGAGATGAATCCGTGGAAATTATATACAGATGGAGCTAAGAATGACCGAAGGTCCGGAGCTGGAATTGTCTTAGTTACTCCCGAGGGACGGTCGTTATATTACGCCCTGCGATTAGAATTTTCGGCAACTAACAATGACTCTGAGTATGAAGCCCTGATTGCCGGGCTGAAACTTACTAAAGACCTTGGGGTAAAAATGATGGACATATTTTGTGACTCTAAAATTGTTGTTTGCCAAGTGCGAGAGGAATTTGCGGCTCGAGGACCTCGGCATATCGCCTACCTCAAGAAAGTGAAAGAGCTATTAAATAGCTTAGAGCGGTACAACATAACACATATTCCCAGAGTTGAAAACCAGAAAGCGGATAGACTGGCAAAATTGGCTAGTTTCGACAATCCAGAAGAGACTGAGGTAATTCCAATTGAAACGTTGGAGTCGCCAAGCTTTGAGTCAATGGAAATTGAATTCGCTTTTGAAGCGGAACCAGAGAAGGAGTCATGGATGACTCCAATTAAGAATTTTCTTAAGAATGGGACACTCCCATCAAAGAAGAGTGAAAAGAGAGCTGTAGTGCGCAAAGCTACCAGATATGTTATACAAGACGATACTCTCTATAGACAAGGATTTTCTATGCCCCTGTTACGATGTATCGCACACGACGACATCAAGCGTGTACTAAGAGAAGTGCACGAAGGTGAGTGTGGAGATCATACAGGAGGTCAAACTTTAGCAAAGAAAATATTGCGGTACGGATACTTCTGGCCTACGATCAACAAAGATGCAGCTGATTATTCACGACGCTGCGATAAGTGCCAGAGATTCGCCAAAATCCCCAGGGCACCGTCAACCCAGCTTAAATCGATGGTGAGTCCTTGGCCATTTGCCACATGGGGAATTGATATCATTGGAGTTTTACCGATTGCTAAAGGAGGAGCTAAGTATGCAACAGTAGCCGTGGATTATTTCACAAAGTGGGTGGAAGCTGAGCCCTTGACTAAGATCACCACGAGAAAGGTGATAAGTTTTGTGGTCAGAAATATTATATGCCGATTCGGGATCCCAAGGACGATTGTTACTGACAACGGGACCCAATTTGATAGCACTGAATTCAGAAATTTTTGCCAGAAATATAAGATAGACAAACGATATACTGCAGTTGCCTATCCACAATCGAATGGGCAAGTAGAGGCAGTAAACAAAGTTATAAAATCCATCCTCAAGAAACGGTTGGAGCGTGCAAAGGCAAGATGGGTTGACGAATTGCCCCTAGCTTTGTGGGCATATCGAACAACATTTAAAACGGCTACCGGACATACCCCTTTCTCTCTCTCCTTTGGCTCAGAAGCAGTAATTCCAGTTGAACTGGAAGTTCCTTCCCACAGGGTGACGTATTAGGACCTGATGACGAATCGGGCACTTTTACTTGAGTCTCTTGATGAAGTCGAAGAGAAAAGGGACGAAGCAGACTTGCGTGCAGCAAGACATCGGCGTCAGATGGCACACTATTATGATAAAAAAGTTCGCCTCAGAACTTTTGAACCAGGAGATTTGGTGCTAAAGAGAGTTTTTCCGTCCCTTCCTCACCTCGGCCCAAAATGGGAAGGACCCTTTGTCATCCAACGGAAACTTGAAAAAGGAACCTTCAAGTTAACGACCGTAGATGGCGAAGAAGTCCCTCGAGCATGGAATGCCCAACACTTAATGCGATATTTGGATTAGAAATGCTATACTTTTTGTTATTTTTCCTGTGAACTTTGTAATAAGGCACGCCTTGCCTTGGGAAAACCTGATGGTATGAATAAAGGACTATAAAGTGGATGTAGGCTACGACTTAGCTGAACCACTATAAAAATATTGTGTGTTATTTACTTTTATGCATTTACGTTCACTAGTTATTCTGTTGTGATTATAAAATACAGGATAACTCAGAGCCTAAAAAGGAGCACAACGATTATTTGTGCAATAAGACATAAAAGAATGAGAAAACGACATTCTAACTCTAACTCTCCAGAGAAAGAGAGAGAGTATAAAAGCGTCTCACACTGAGCGCTGAAAAAGAAATTCTATTCTTAACTCTAACTCTCCAGAGAAAGAGAGAGAGTATAAAAGCGTCTCAGACTGAGCGCTGAAAAAGAGATTCTACTCCGAACTCTAACTCTCCAGAGAAAGAGAGAGTATAAAGGCGTCTCCGACTGAGCGCCGAGAAAGAAATCTTTTCCCGTTGAGAGACCGGGGAATGAATAGATGACTAAGCTCGAACTCTAACTCTCAAGAGAAAGAGAGAGAGTATAAAAGAAGTGCCAGAAAAAATGACAGGTACTGACGACACAGGAAGTGCTATCCCGTCAGAGAATTGGGAGCATTCAGATTGCATGGTTAAGCATTGAATAAATTATGGAAATTGGCTGGGGACACATATGCATACACATATTTCCCCCCTCCACAACTTTGTTTCATAACTATAGACATGCATTTTTACATAAGTGCAGAACTGCTAACAGATAAACATTGCAAAAAGTGAATTATTTTTATTTACAAATGAATGAATTTGTACAGGGAAATAGCCAAAAAAGAAAGTGCGGAAGCTGCTTTTGTAGCAGCACTTATTGGTTCACAAAGATGCTAAAAAGATACAGGGGAACCCACTATTTGGGTTTGGGATGAGCCTTCGATTTCTTGGCAGCTTTCTCTGTATCCTTTGCCTCCTTCTCGGCTTCAGTCAAGATTCGTTTTGATTTCTTTTTCCCTGAAGATGTGGTACTGGAGCCAGCAGATTTCTTCCCGGAGGGCGGGGCACTGGAATCAAGAGAAGATTTTTTAGCAAGTTCTTCGGTAATAGATCTAGTTGAGAGCTTAACAACTAACCTTGAACCTGCATCCACAACTGCGAGGGGCTTGAGGACCTCAGGGTCTGGTTCTTCGGCCTTTAATTGCAAGCGCTTGTCTTGATCAGCCTTCATGGCAGCCAAGGTAACGTCATCAGCGCTTTTCGATTCCCCAGTTATTGCAACCTCCGGTTCCTCATCATGCCCCTCGTCTCCTCTGTCATCTTTTAAAGCTGCAATCATTTCTTCATCATGGGGAATAGTGACCTTAGTTGGCTCACTTCTTTCCCCCAGGTCTGTGGAAGCAGCCTTGTCTTCCCCTTCTTTGACCCTATCAGCGGGCTTCGTCCCAGCAACAGCTCCTTGAGCTACATCTGTCTTTGCGGATGATTCAACGCCTACAGAATGAGAAACATCGGTTATCAACTCAGGCGAAAGCAAAGGATTTCTCATCGAACGTTCAATCATGTAGCCAAAGGTAGTAGTAGCCTTGGCAAATTGAGGAGAAAAGATAGGGATACCTTCTGAAGACTTTTCAGCGGGGGTGACTACTACCTCTGGAGTTATTTCAGGAATGGGAGATAGCAAAGTTGTCCGGGGAATTCCCGGGTTTTCGGGATCATACCCTTCTACTTCGGGAGTTGCAGGAGCAGAAGAAGAGGAGCCAGCTTCGGGAATGGTTTTCTGTTTAGACTTCCGCCTCTCTTCTTCCATGGCCTCAGCAATTAGACGGCGCCCTTCAGCTAGGCGCTCCGGTTCGTCGTCTCTCAAGTATTTCTCTATCAGCTTATCTTCATCAGGGGTATCGACCTTAAGTTCTTCTTTTTCCCACTCAACGATTTGATTCCACACTTGAACCAGAGTGGATGGATAGTCCTCAATCCAAGAAATGTTTCGACGACGAATAATGTGCGCGAAGAATTCAATCATTAGCTCACCGAAGCCCTGAATATCAGCCTCCGCCTCTGATAGTTGTTTGCGGGTTTCCTCCGCAGATTTAATAGCGCATTCCACATTGCCCTCAGCCAGAGCAGCCCTGTTCTCTGCCTCCAACAATTTTGAAGCCAAGTCAGCGTTCTTCTTTTCTAATTCAGCACTCCTCTTCGCTAACTCGGCGTTTTTCTGCTCAAGCTCAGCATAAGCAAGGCGTGCCTTAGCAGCCTCTGATTTGGCCTCGTCAGCTTGCTTTTTCAACTCAGAACGCTCCTGAGTGTGGGATTCAAGCAAGTCATGATAGCGCTTTTGCATGTCCTCAAACTGTTGTTTGAAGTTAGAAGCGTTCTTTTGAGCGACAGCTAGTTGAGCTTGAGTGTCTTCTAAGTCTTTTCCTAAGGTTTTTAAGGCCTTAGCATCCTCCTCCGCGGTCTTTTGCATTGAGTTAGCATTTGTCATTAGAGTGCGGATGATTCTAGAAAGATTGCGTGAATACTTGAACATCTCGGAATATTGTTTTTCTACCAAATCAATTTTTGCCTTGGCCTCATCTGCCCAATTAGAAGAAATAGGTTCAAGGGTAGGTAGAAAAGTCAGAGTCTCGAAGTAGTGCTCGGGAAATTGCTCCTTTAAATATGCCAGCTTTACTGCGGTTCCCGCATCTGGTGGAGGAGGAGCGAGGATTGTTAATTCGGTGTCCCTTCCTGAAGAAGATTCTGTAGAACCCTTGTCTGTCCTAGGTCGTTTAGTAGCAGGGACTTTTTGCTTACTTCGAGACCCGGTTTCCTTTGGAGGAGTTTTCTCTCTACTCCGCTTTTCATGAGAGGAAGTGGAATCCTTAGATGGTGGTCTATCCTCCTCCCTACGACCTTGATAGCTCTTGTATTTCTCTTGTTCCGGTCGAACTGGTGAGCGGGAGCGTGAGGGCCGAGATCGATAGGGATCATAAGGTCTTCTCTCCTCCCTACCACGGTCATCCCGGCGATCATACTCGGCGTCCTGAGGAGGGTTGGACATGCTGCGACGAAGCTTTCTTATATCATAATAGGATCGAGACATTGTACCTGCACGATAAAATAAAAGGAGTTAAGAATCAATGGATTCATGGAGAAAGAAGTGCAATGAATGCTAATGCTGTGGTGTAAAGTGCATCCTAAGTGGTGTGTGTCCCCCCAACCAACCCGAGTCTGAAGCTAGACTGGTGCGGGCAGGCTCTTTGGCCTTAGCGGGAGTAGTTTCTTCAGAAGAGGTGAAGACTAAAGGGTCCTTCCTGAAATCCTCTGAAGTATATATAGTCTCAGGTAAGGGGAGATCCCCCAAACCCTGAAATATGTGCTCGTCAGTGCTAGGAACATCCCCTTCAGAAGCGTGAAGTGGCGACTCTTGAGAAGATTTCGACTTGTCTGGAGAAGTAGTTTCCTCGGGGGCAATATACCCTTCACGATGTTTTTCGGCCAGATTAGCCAGTTCATCATCTTGTGTGGAAGAGGGAGAAGGAGAAGTTTGAAGAGGAGCTGTAGGAATTCCCGAGCCCTCTCCTATCTCTGGAACTGTTTCCACTGGAGGAATGTATGCATAAGGGACCGTCCCATGACCGATGCTACGGAAAACGGATAGCAGCCCGTGAAAATGAAGGTATTCATCTTTAAGGACCTCGTCGATAGTCAGGAATTTTTGATCGCCATTAAGAAGACGGTGCATCCGATCAAAGAACACCTGATCTGATATTTGTTTGGGATTGTCGACTGCAAACAAAAAGGAAAACAAGTCAGGGTGATGATTCAAGTGTATAGAGTCCGGGTTCAGAAAATCAATGCTTTACTTGATTTTGTCCATCTCCTGGCGCATCCAGACTGTTGCTTTATATAGAACCACTCTAGTCTGGAATCTCCAGCTTTACTGCTAAATGGCGTAGAGATTATCTTCCTTTTTGGGACTGATTCAAAGTAACAGAAAGATGGAGTTTCTCTAGTCCGATGTTTGAAGTTATAGAAGAAATGAACATCATCGAACGTGAGCTCTACGCCTAGAATTTCACGATATGCTATGAACAAGGTATGCAAATAGGCATATGAATTGGGATGCAACTGCATGGGGGCAATCCGCATTTGTCTTAAGAAATCAACGATGAAAGGCGAGAATGGAGGAATGGCGCCGACCATGCACATCAATCGAGTGACCGTCATGTATCCTTCTGGAGGGTTGTGGGGACGGTCAGAGCGTGAGGGCACTAGGGTGTCCCTTTTCATTATTCCATACTTTAAGCAAATTCGAACAAGTCGGTCGTTGTCGATTGTCGATTCTACGGAATATGGAGGTGACTCCAATATAATGGCTGAGTCAAATTCATCGGGTGCTCGATTGTCACCAATCCCTCCTTCCTCCTCAAAGCCCAGGGAAACTTCATTCTCTGAAGACATTTCGTCGCTTTCCCGATGACCAACTCCGTAATCCGGACCCTCACTGTCCCATTCTGGATCAGATGAAGAAGATATATCCTCAAGAGTGGTTTTGTTGGAAGTTTCCGGGGCTTCTTTCCTCTCAGCTAGACGGGAAGAGCGTCTGGGCCTCATTGTCATGGAACTATTGAAGAAGCAATAGCACGGATTAGAGTGAATTATCCCGTGCCCCCCTTTGTGTATGTGTGTGAACTAAAGTGTGTGCAGCAAATATGGGAAATGCAAAATAAAAGTACAGCAATGTAAGACGAAGCTTTGAAGAGAAAGTGATAGTCGGAGTTGTTCTCAATTCTCGTTTATGTTCGCAAGGCACTATCCTAACTGTCCACGAAGTTATTGTCTAGAGTGAATGTTAGTTGAATTAGTTGGGTAGTCTTTGTGTGCCAAGTTTGATACGTTCGGTTCGGTTCGGATATGCATATGATAATTGGCTCAATACAAATACAGATGTAGGGTCGGTTCGGATGCTTCATTAAAGCAATGTCAGTTCAAGACAAGGGAAACAACGGGTTCGGAAGCAGGACTGATCTGATCGGATCGGGTGACCTGATCCGAACCGAACCAGCATCACTTGACCAGTCTATTTATTTCAACCTCTTATCCCATTCACTTCTCCGACCCGAACCGACATTTTCCTTCCTTCCCGTCTTTCTAAAGTATGCAACCCGAACCGATCCCCTTTCCTTCTCCTTCCTTTTTGCTCCTTCGTCTTCTACCCGAACCAACTCCAATTTGTCATCACGCTCTTCATCTTCTTCCTCTTTCCCCCCACTCACAAACAAATCCGTTCTATCACCAAAGCTCCAGTTGAGGACAAATATTTGCCCTCTCCAACCTCTCAACGCCTCGAAGTGATGGCGGATCCACCAGTAACGACGTGGAGTTCAAGCAAAGCCCCGTGGCTAAACCATCCCAATCAACCACGAATTGAAATCAAGTACAGTTACTATGAAGTTATTCGAGATTAAAAAGCTACCTATATGTTCGATTTGAGAAATCTACAAGGAATGATTTCAGGATATGGGAGTTTCTGAAGTTTTCGATACTAGGGTTTTGAAGCGGCGGCAGAAAAGAAGAAGAAAAGAAAGAAGACGGTGGTGGATTTATATAAGGGGTAGTGTTGACTCCTCGTATTCATATTCTTTCTCACCCGCTCGGACCGGAGTGAAGGCCCAGTAGCACAACTCTGCCTGAAGGCCCAATGTCCAAGAACCAAATCCACGAAAGCGCTTCGGATCGGAATCCGAACCGAATAAATTTCACACATTAATTTAGCATCCGACTCAAATTGAGTTCAAAAGAAGAAGAATAAAGGAAGAGTATACCTGCAAGAAGCATTATATGTCGAGAAAAATTCCCAAACTTGCTCAGAAATGAAGAAAATGTGCTCGAGTTGGACACCGAACCGAATAGAAATCTGTGCATTCTTCTAACATCCGAACCGGATAGAAATCTGTGCATTCCTCCTGAATGTTCTGATTCAAGGACTAGCGTTTAAACGACATCAAAGCACGCTTCGTACAACAGAAGCATCCTTTGAGGGGGCAAAATGTTAGTCTACTTTGTGAACTAGGCAACACAAAGCCAAGAAACCAAACATTAAAGGGTATTTTTAATTATAAGACTTCGGTTCGGATTGGAGGAAAACACTACAATTCAGATTGATAGCTGCAGTTGTTCGGATCGGATAGAGTCCTCTGTTCGGATCGGGTTAGAGCAACTTATTGGTTCGGATCGGATAGAGTTCTCTGTTCGGATCGGTGATCTCTTACTGGATAGATTGGTAAGGCATATCCAATCGGATCGGAAGGCAACTAAATCTCGAATGGATCGGAAAGCCATCTGCTTGCCACAACAATGGAGCAGAGCGGAATAGGTTAGGGAAGGAGAGACGCCCAAACCAATCCGGTTCGGATCGGGTATCCCGATCCGAACCCCTTACCTGCACATCTCCGACCCGCACCCATGATCCATGTTAATCTCCTGTAAAATCGCCTGGAGAACCGGACCGGCTATGACTAATTCCTACCCCTAACGTCCTTCCCTTTGATGCGTTGTCAACCTGGTAGTTCATCCGAACCCGAAGAGAGTGCGATGGATGACACGTGGCCCGACCCGGATCAAGTCTCAAGCAAATTCACGCCTATAAATACCCCATCTGGAGACAAAGAGAAGGATCTTTTTTCAGCACTTTTAGAATTCAACTACCTCCATCATCCTAACTCCATTACTCCCGGAGAATCCAAATCATCTTTCATTTCTTGTTTTAGTCAATTGAGTGAACAAAAGTGAGTTGTGAGTGAATCTTACATTGTATTTGCAACTGAATTATTGAATATAGTGAAAGATAAGTGGACGTAGGCATTTCTTCGCCGAACCACTATAAATTCTGCGTGTTCGTTTTTATTTTTATTTAATTTTATCTTGTTTTTAATCAATTTGGGTGTTAGAACCACTTTTGGGTCTAACACTTTCTAAGGATATAAATTTTATGAAGATCCAACGGTTAGATTTTCAGATATGTGTAAATCAAATCTGAAGAAAAACAGCGCCACGGTCGCGTTATGGCCCGAAGCGTCGTACTGAATAAATGGGCTATTTTAAAATAAATAAAAATAGTGATAAATCATTATAAAATATTATAAACGATATGGATGTGAAATATAGAAAATAACTGAAGGTTGGCTAAGTCGAATGGTTTCTCGGGTATTGATCTGATGTTGGTTTCGGCCTTCGGGGTTAATATTTGGGAAATCGTTCCCTTACTGATTGACGGTTAGTGACTAATGAATTGAAATGATGCGTGTGTATGTTAGTGTTGCACTTGTTTATTATATACGCGAGTTTCTCAGAAAGACCGGGTTGATCCCATTTTGAATAACTGAATCGACGATAAGAAATCGAAGATGAAGACGATGGTCGAAGACTGGAGATCTTCACCTCGTTTGGATGGTAACCGATGTAATAACCCGAAAATCTGATCCAGTTTAAAAAATTTATTTTGGGCAATTTTAGCGAATTTTGAATATTTAAAATGAATTATTTTAAATAATATCGACGAAAATTTATTTTGAATATAATTAGAACGAATATATTTATATACATCGTCGTTAGAATATAAATAATTATTTTAAATTATAAAAGGAATTGAAAATGGCGCGGTAGTTCGATAATTCGATTTCAAACTTCAAATGGATGTACCGGGTGCAAAATAAACCGGAATTTAGCGAAACAAAAAATAATAGAATCTATTTGTGAATATCTTTCCAACGAATCCGAAAAATCAAAATTTCATAGCGGGGATAAAAAGATATGTCCAGTTGAAATTTCAGAATAGTCGCTATGGAATTTCGGCACTTAAAAATAGCCATTTTGCGAACGACCTCGGATTTCGACGAAACCACTTTTGTTGAATCTGTGATGTCAAATTATTGCTAAATTCCAATTTTCATAATTTTTCGAATCAATATGTGAGCGTGGCAAAGGGAAACGCGTTTGAACAGTTTCAATTGATTTTTATCGACTGGAAAATGGCCATTTCTCTAACGGTCTCAGAATTCGACGAAACTAGTTTTGTTAGGACCGTATCGTTAATACAAAGCTGGAAAATATTTTTTCTGGAATTTTTAGAGTTCGTATGTGACCCCGGTAAATTGAAATGCGCGTTCAAATTCAATATATAGAGTTATATGTTGATTTTAACGGAAACTGATCGAAACGATCGAATCAGCCTACTGTAAATTGAAATGCGCTTCCTTCTCCTCCCCTTCGACCTTCGCTCAGCCCTTCCGCCCACCTCCGGCCGCCGAGCGCAGCAAACCCCCTCCCCCCCTCCCCCCCTTTCTTCGCTGAAAAAACTATGTAAGTGTTTATATTTATTTACAATTAATTTTGTTCTCAGTTTAGAGATGAGGGAGGTTCCATGATAGAAATGTATGATTTTTATGATCAAAGATTATATATTTATAAAGGATTGATTTTTACATAAAGTAAAAATATAATTTTTGTTATATGTAAAGGTTAAAAATATAATTTTTATGGGATGTAGAGAATAAAAATAGGATTTTTATATTATAGATATATCAAAAATATGATTTTTACATTATAGAAGTGTTAAAAATTTGATCTTTATGTATGTAGTGAATCAAAAATATGATTTTTACTTGTGTAGAGTATTAAAAATATGACCTTTATATAGTAGAAGATATAAAAATAATATTTTTATATAAGTAGTGTATTGAAAATAAAATTTCTATATAATAGAGAATATAAAAATATAATCTTTATATTTGAAAAGGCGAAATCTTTATATAGAGAATAACGTGATAAAAATAGAATTTTTATCTATATAGTAGCGAAGTAAAAATAGAATTTTTATTTATATAGTAGCGAAGTAAAAATAGAATTTTTACCTATATAGTAGCGAAGTAAAAATAGAATTTTTATCTATATAGTAGCGAAGTAAAAATAGAATTTTTATCTATATAGTAGCGAAGTAAAAATAGAATTTTTATCTATATAGTAGCGATGTAAAAATAATTTTTTTATCCATATGGAGTGATTATAAAAAAAAAATATACATAGCAACAATATAAAAATGTGATTTTTATATATGTAGTGGCTACGGGCAACGAAAGTGACAAAAGGCGAGAACGGCGAAGGTTTCTACATAAGGAGAGTCGTGGAGTTGGATTAGCTATCGGTGAGAATTTCTCACTCTTCAATCCCCTTTTTTCTAGTTATATATATATATACTAGGATGCAGACGGTGTTTAGTAGCACCCGACACCCGTCATCCAGAGACCATGGATGGCTTGTTTGTTTGATTGATGTGTTGTGAAAATTGTTTGTGATGTTGATGTGAAATAGATAATAAAATATATTCATAGGTTGAATAAAATAATTTGGTCGTTAAAAATATAATTTTTAACGTGAATATGAATAAATAAATATTCATTTACAAACCGGACGGTTTGTTTATGTACACCTATTTGAAGGACATTGATTGGGACGATAAATTTTACACATCGCCCAACTGCAAAAATAAAATCTGTGTTTGATTGTTTGAAACCCCACACGGGCATTGGGATAGAACACGGCATACACTAATCCCAATAATTAGTTGTATGTCGATCGATTGATGGACAGGCTGTTATAAGCGTTAGATATCTATATTTGATGCTTATATAATGTAGTGCACTTTGGATGGTGGTTGATTATGTATCGTTGCTATTATATACATGTGTGTATGGAATCCATATTATTAACTTTGTATGGTAATTGATTGGGCCTCATTCCAATTTAGAAAATAAAGAATATTATAAAATAAAGGTTCATGTGTTGACCATACTCATCCGTTGAGATTAGTCATGTGTTGAACGAAATATTTTAACAATAAAATTTACATCTTTATCATTATATAAATAAAGGTTCATGTGTTGACCATACTCATCAGTTGAGATTATTCATGTGTTGAACGAAATATTTTAACAATAAAATTTACATCTTTATCATGTATAAAATTAGAAACTAACTGAAAAATAGATAAGATGAGTGGTCTCCTGGATATGGATCTGATGTTGGTTTCGGCCTTTGGGGTTAATATTTAGGGAATCGTTCTCTTACTAATTTACGGTTGGAGTCTGATTTAAATCAAACGATAGATACGATAATTTTTATAAAATATATTGAATAACAAAAATAGTCACACGTGGACAGTACTCATTCGTTGAGATTAGTCATGTGTTGACAAAAGTATAGATTCACGTATTGAATAAAATAAATATTCATTTGTTGAATAGAATAACGGAATTATTGAAATATATAAAGCCGTATTGAATAGAGATGCGCTATTTTGACGCGAACGATATTTATATCGATTATATATGAATTTGATTTGAATTGAAAAGAAAACAAATTTGAATTGAATTGAAAAGAAAACGAATTTGAATTGAACTGAATAGAAAACGAATTTGATTTGAATTGAATAGAAAACGAATTTGAATTTAATTGAATAGAAAACGAATTTGAATTGAATTGAATAGAAAACGAATTTGATTTGAATTGAATAGAAAACGAATTTGAATTGAATTGAATAGAAAACGAATTTGAATTGAATTGAATAGAAAACGAATTTGAATTGAATTGAATAGAAAACGAATTTGAATTGGATTGAATAGAAAACGAATTTGAATTGAATTGAATAGAAAACGAATTTGAATTGAATTGAATTGAATAGAAAACGAATTTGAATTGAATTGAAATGAATTCAAAACGAATTATATGGGATATTCAATTTTGATTCGAAATTGAATACGAAGCTGAATTTGTTTTGACAACGAATTTAAAATGATTTATAAAATTCGTTTTAAAAGGAAATCGACGAAATATATATTATATATATTATATATGTAATATATTGGCCTGAATAGAACGCGCCGCGCCGCGGCAGTTCGTGAATTTCGACCATTGATTTCGAACGAACATTACGGGAGATCCGACCGTCGGATTCTCCTAAAACCAGAACCGTTGGGTTCGTATCGAAAAGAGATTTCTAATAAATATTAGAAATTTGAAATCTAACGGTTGGATTTGGAGATACGTCCAAATCAAATTTGGAAAAGGTCGTTGTAAGTGCAGTTCAATGGCCATTGGTGGAAATTGACTGTACGGGCCTTGATAAAATTAGTAAAAATATCAATAATTTGTGTAAAATCATAAGAAATGATTCGGGAAAAATTGGGATGAAAAACTCCATATTTGAAAAGATAAAAATAGATTTTTATCGAAATGAACTAGTTTGAACTAAATTTAAAACCCAATTATTTCTAAATAAATAAATTGGCTTTAAAAGGGGTTTTAAATTATCGGAATTTATGATATATTTGATTGGAATTGATTTGAGGGTTTATCGTGAACGGTGTTTTAAATAACACTGGTTCTTTAACCCGATAAGAAATAAAATGTGATTTGGGTTTATCGTGAACTGTGTTTTAAATGACATTAGTTCTTTAACCCAGTAAAAGGAGTTTTAATGAATCTGCAATTAGATTGAAACGCAAATTGATAATTTAAATTATCAAATTTGGAAAATGAGCGAGAATGGAGTATCACCAGTTTTGCTCCAAGCGATAGTCAAATCTTTAATTAGATTTGAACGTGAAATGGTAATTAATTTTACCGATAACACCGTGGTGTTAGATATGGAGTATTACCAGTTTTGCTTCATGGGATGAATAGGTTGGGATTGGGAAATAAAATAAATAATTACTTCGGTGTGGTTCGCTAATCTCGACTAGTTTGGAAAACCATAATTTGGTTTGAAATCACATCCAAAGGAAGATTAAAGAATAAATTTAAAGAATTTACCTTTGATAAAATTAATGGGAACCTTTCCCTAAGAATATGAAATTTAGAAACTAGCTGTAGGTTAGTTAAGAAGAATGGTTTCCTGGGTATTGATCTGATGTTGGTTTCGGCCTTCGGGGTTAATATTTGGGGAATTGCTCTCTTACTGATTCACGGTTAGTGACTAATGAATCGGAATGAGGCGTATGTTGTGTTTGTGTAACATTTGTTTTTAATATACGCGGGTTGTTCGGAAAGGCCGGGTTTATACCCATTCTGAATAACCGATTCGACGATAAGTCGAAGATGATGACGGTGGTCGAAGACCGGAAGTCTTCACATCGTTTGGATAATTACTGATGATCATAATTGGGCTGTACACCCAAAAGGATGGAAATAGTTGGTGGTCGTCCAGACGTACTTGGAGATCGATGGATATGCGAGGAAAGTGCCTCCAGTTTCGTTCAGACCCAGAACGAACTTTTAAATGGATTATGTGTCTGACATTGGAATTTATTCTGTGTTGATTGATCTCTATTAAATATACATCTGTTTGGCGGTGGAGAATTTATTCTCTTACTTAACGCCCTTCTCTGAGACGTACGAGCTCAGAGGTTGTATATCGATGGACATCAGTCGCATGGCATGAATTGCCTGTTTGGCATGCTGAGTTGCATGGATCAAGGCTTCTGTTGAAAAGCAAGGTCTTGTGGTTAATGATCAAAGCACAGCTTACGTGGCAGCTTTGTGTATAATGTGAATTCGCGAGCCTTACACCTCGGTATGAGTTAAAAAACGGGATAAGGACTACAGGGAGAGCACGACGTTTCTTTCTAGCTTTGGTGGTGTCAGTGACTTACCAGCCCTGACATTTATATACTTTTCACCAATGTGGTTGTTGGATTAGGCGCCTAGATTTTAGGTTTGTAAGGACCGGGAAACGTGTGTTCAGGAATAATTAATCCTCAAACGTAAGAGAGGACCGGCCCTGAAGCATCCAAGGGTTGCCCAGAGTGCGTAGCCCTGAGACATTTGCTAGAGTGTCTCGAAAGCAGAGAGGAGCTTGCCCCTTGCCTCGACTCATGACGGAAATCCAATTTCCAATACGTGTATTTCGGGTTTATTTGTAGAGCCTAGTATGGCGACATAGTGGGATGGGGCGCTTATGCCGTCTATGATTTATATTTATGATTGAAACTGTTTTGACACTATACACTTATTATAGTATCAAATGATTTGTTTTTAAACGTACCTGGCTGTTATAAGGTAAAACCCTATCCTCCGGCTTGCGTTGCATTGTGTGATGGGACCTGGGTCTTATAATAGCTTCATTTTTCGAAAAAGCATTGCGCTGTTTATTCTATGCACTGGTATTCTTGGGAGGAAACCCGTTACGTGTTATACGGTGTGGTCCCTTGAATTACTCTCTTTTAAAAGTAAAGCTTTAAATAACTGTTTTAGTTCTCATGCCAGTCACATGACTGACCTGGAGTTTATTGTTTTAACCTAAACTCTGGGTGCCCCTATTTTCGACACGGGCAGCTAGTAGTTTTGGTTTTGCAGATTTATATTCACAGGATCCTGATTTACAGCTGGAACGATGCTCGGAAAGCTCTGTATCCGTGTATTACTTTCAGTAGTGTTTTGTATTATTTTCCGCTGCTATGTAATTTATTGTAATCTCTGATATTTATCGAATGTATATTTATTCATACTCTGTATATTCTTGTATTCTGATGGAATTGTTGTAATAGCAGTGAAATGTTCTTCCGTCTGTGTTTTGATTTGTCTCTTTCTTACAGTAATTCGTTCTTTCTCTTCTTTTCGGAGATCGGGGAAGTTCGGGTCGCTTCATTTGGTATCATAGCTTTGGTTTACAGAGCTCGAGAACAGGACACATTAGAACCATACGAAAGAATTCATCAGATATTGGATTAGTAATATCCAATTAGAATGACTCGTTAGAGATAGGATCAGTAGTATCGTAGAACGAGTGTGAAGAGTATATTTTTCAAATAAAAACAATTTTGTTTTGAAAATTTAAATTGTTTATACGTATTTGAATATTTATTTATTTTGAATATGGACAATCCAATATATAAAGGTTTTGTATATACGCGTCATGAACGTATATTCGAAGTTTTAATATACTGGATAGATATAGGATTACACTCTCGTCGCTCGGAGATGATTTTGATGATGGAGCTCCATCACCAATATTTATGTTCGTGTTTCGAAGGTGTGATTTCTATATATTTCCATTAGGCTGGTATGAGAACCAAAACTTATATAGATAGATTTATTTGTTGTGATTTGGCATCAAAAATGTGATTTTCTGTATATATATCAAAATTATGAATTTGGAACGTTAATCAACTAATTGATTGTTAATTGTGTTGTTTGATTACTGTTAAATAATTAATTTTGAAACATTTAGCCTAATTGAACCAAATATTGAACTGTATTGAAAACTGGTCGCATTTGCTTGCGTATACATGTACTTACATTGAACAGGTCATAGCAAGGAGGCTAGAGCAGAGAATAAAATCTGTTTGCCCGACAAATAGGTACATGTTTACTATAATTTCCTATTTTGTTTGGGTAATGATGATTTTATAAGCCGACTGGCTAGCCGCTTGGCTTTTTCTTTTTCTTTTTGAGATCAGAAGGCCTGTATGGCAATTTCGGGATTTTCCCGGTGCTCCCGATGCAGGGGAGGTTATGGCAAAAATTTTCGAAAAGTTAGGGTGTTAGCCAAATTTTTGAAAAATATGAAAAGTTCTTGGAAATTGAAAATATGAAAAACTTAAGCCGTAAAGAAAATAAAGGGAGGTGAGTTGATTTGTTAAACAACTTTCGGCTTCGTTCCTTTTCGGGGACGAAAAGTTTTAACTGGGGGAGATTGTAATAACCCGAAAATCTGAGCCAGTTTAAATTTTTTATTTTGGGCAATTTTTGCGAATTTTGAATATTTAAAATGAATTATTTTAAATAATATTGACGAAAATTTATTTTGAATATAATTAGAATGAATATATTTATATATGTCGTCGTTAGAATATAAATAATTATTTTAAATTATAAAAGGAATTGAAAATGGCGCGGTAGTTCGATAATTCGATTTCAAACTTCAAATGGATGTACCGGGAGCAAAATAAACCGGAATTTAGCAAAACCAAAAATAATAGAATCTATTTGTGAATATCTTTCCAACGAATCCGAAAAATCAAAATTTCATAGCGGGGATAAAAAGATATGTCCAGTTGAAATTTCAGAATAGTCGCTATGGAATTTCGGCCCTTAAAAATAGCCATTTTGCAAACGACCTCGGATTTCGACGAAACCACTTTTGTTGGATCCGTGATGTAAAGTTATTTCTAGATTCCAATTTTCATAATTTTTCGAATCAATATGTGAGCGTGGCAAAGGGAAACGCGTTTGACCAGTTTCAGTTGATTTTTATCGACTGGAAAATGGCCATTTCTCTAACGGTCTCAGAATTCGACGAAACTCGTTTTGTTAGGACCATATCGTCAATACGAAGCTGGAAAATATTTTTCTGGAATTTTTAGAGTTCGTATGTGACCCCGGTAAATTGAAATGCGTGTTCAAATTCAATATATAGAGTTATATGTTGATTTAAACGGAAACTAATCGAATCAGCCTACGATACATATCCCATTGTGTTCGGAATGGGGGTAATTAGCTATGGACGACAGGCGGTGGGCCCCGTTTCGAGGACGAAATAAAAAGTACCTTTTTGAAAATAAATTAATTAAATAAAATAAAAACCTCTCCTATCTCTCGCCCCTTATCTCCTCACCCCCCCCCCCCCCCCCCGCGGTTAAAATTCATTTCAACTGAAAGAAGAAAAAAATGAAATCCAGTCGCGATTTCCCACCGCCGCTCGAGGCCAGCGCCGCCGCGCTGAACGCCAACCCACCCCCCTCTCCTCGATTTCCCCTTCCTCCTTCTACCGCTTGTTCTCCTCGCCTCCACCGCGCCCTCAGCCACCCAACGCCGCTCCCATGACCCCAGCGCTTCCTTCTCCTCCCCTTCGACCTTCGCTCAGCCCTTCCGCCCACCTCCGGCCGCCGAGCGCAGCAAACCCCCCCCCCCCCCCTTCTTCGCTGAAAAAAACACTGTAAGTGTTTATATTTATTTACAATTAATTTTGTTCCCAGTTTAGAGATGAGGGATGTTCCATGATAGAAATGTATGATTTTTATGATCAAAGATTATATTTTTATAAAGGATTGATTTTTACATAAAGTAAAAATATAATTTTTGTTATATGTCAAGGTTAAAAATATAATTTTTATGGGATGTAGAGAATAAAAATAGGATTTTTATATTATAGATATATCAAAAATATGATTTTTACATTATAGAAGTGTTAAAAATTTGATCTTTATGTATGTAGTGAATCAAAAATATGATTTTTACTTGTGTAGAGTATTAAAAATATGACCTTTATATAGTAGAAGATATAAAAATACTATTTTTATATAAGTAGTGTATTGAAAATAAAATTTCTATATAATAGAGAATATAAAAATATAATCTTTATATTTGAAAAGGCGAAATCTTTATATAGAGAATAGCGTGATAAAAATAGAATTTTTATCTATATAATAGCGAAATAAAAATAGAATTTTTATCTATATAGTAGCGAAGTAAAAATAGAATTTTTATCTATATAGTAGCGATGTAAAAATAATTTTTTTATCCATATGGAGTGATTATAAAAAAAAAAAAAAAATTTATATGCATAGCAACAATACAAAAATGTGATTTTTATATATGTAGTGGCTACGGGCAACGAAAGTGACAAAAGGAGAGAACGGCGAAGGTTTCTACATAAGGAGAGTCGTGGAGTTGGATTAGCTATCGGTGAGAATTTCTCACTCTTCAATCTCCTTTTTTCTAGTTATATATATATACTAGGATGCAGACGGTATTTAGTAGCACCCGACACCCGTCATCCACAGACCATGGATGGCTTGTTTGTTTTATTGATGTGTTGCGAAAATTGTTTGTGATGTTGATGTGAAATAGATAATAAAATATATTCATAGGTCGAATAAAATAATTTGGTCGTTAAAAATATAATTTTTAACGTGAATATGAATAAATAAATATTCATTTACAAACCGGACGGTTTGTTTATGTATACCTATTTAAAGGACATTGATTGGGACGATAAATTTTACACATCGCCCAACTGCACAAATAAAATCTGTGTTTGATTGTTTGAAACCCCACACGGGTATTGGGATAGAACACGGCATACACTAATCCCAATAATTAGTTGTATGTCGATCGATTGATGGACAGGCTGTTATAAGCGTTAGATATCTATATTTGATGCTTATACAGTGTAGTGCACTTTGGATGATGGTTGATTATGTATCGTTGCTATTATATACATGTGTGTATGGAATCCATATAATTAACTTTGTATGGTAATTGATTGGGCCTCATTCCAATTTAGAAAATAAAGAATATTATAAAATAAAGGTTCATGTGTTGACCATACTCATCCGTTGAGATTAGTCATGTGTTGAACGAAATATTTTAACAATAAAATTTACATCTTTATCAATATAAAATAAAGGTTCATGTGTTGACCATACTCATCAGTTGAGATTAGTCATGTGTTGAACGAAATATTTTAACAATAAAATTTACATCTTTATAATGTATAAAATTAGAAACTAACTGGAAAATAGATAAGAAGAGTGGTCTCCTGGATATTGATCTGATGTTGGTTTCGGCCTTCGGGGTTAATATTTAGGGAATCGTTCTCTTACTAATTTACGGTTGGAGTCTGATTTAAATCAAACGATAGATACCATATTTTTTATAAAATATATTAAATAACAAAAATAGTCACACGTGGACAGTACTCATTCGTTGAGATTAGTCATGTGTTGACAAAAGTATAGATTCACGTATTGAATAAAATAAATATTCATTTGTTGAATAGAATAACGGAATTATTGAAATATATAAAGTCGTATTGATTAGAGATGCGCTATTTTGACGCGAACGATATTTATATCGATTATATACGAATTTGATTTGAATTGAAAAAATAACGAATTTGAATTGAATTGAAAGGAAAACGAATTTGAATTGAATTGAATAGAAAACGAATTTGAATTGAATTGAATAGAAAACGAATTTGAATTGAATTAAACAGAAAACGAATTTGATTTGAATTGAATGGAAAAAGAATTTGAATTGAATTGAATAGAAAACGAATTTGAATTGAATTGAATAGAAAACGAATTTGAATTGAATTGAATAGAAAACGAATTTGAATTGAATTGAATAGAAAACGAATTTGAATTGGATTGAATAGAAAATGAATTTGAATTGAATTGAATAGAAAACGAATTTGAATTGAATTGAAATGAATTCAAAACGAATTATATGGGATATTCAATTTTGATTCGAAATTGAATACGAAGTTGAATTTGTTTTGACAACGAATTTAAAACGATTTATAAAATTCGTTTTAAAAGGAAATCGACGAAATATATATTATATATTATATATATATATATAATATAATGACCTGAATAGAACGCGCCGCGCCGCGGCAGTTCATGAATTTCGACCATTGATTTCGAACGGACATTACGGGAGATTCGACCGTCGGATTCTCCTAAAACCAAAACTGTTGGGTTCGTATCGAAAAGAGCTTTCTAACGAATATTAGAAATTTGAAATCTAACGGTTGGATTTGGAGGTACGTCCAAATCAAATTTGGAAAAGGTCGTTGTAAGTGCAGTTCGATGGCCATTGGTGGAAATCGACAGTACGGGCCTTGATAAAATTAGTAAAAATATCAATAATTTGTGTAAAATCATAAGAAATGATTCTGGAAAAATTGGGATGAAAAACTCCATATTTGAAAAGATAAAAATAGATTTTTATCGAAGTGAACTAGTTTGAACTAAATTTAAAACCCAATTATTTCTAAATAAATAAATTGGCTTTAAAAGGGGTTTTAAATAATCGGAATTTCTGATATATTTGATTGGAATTGATTGAGGGTTTATCGTGAACGGTGTTTTAAATAACACTGGTTCTTTAACCCGATAAGAAATAGAATGTGATTTGGGTTTATCGTGAACTGTGTTTTAAATGACATTAGTTGTTTAACCTAGTAAAAGGAGTTTTAATGAATCTGCAATTAGATTGAAACGTAAATTGATAATTTAAATTATCAAATTTAGAGAATGGAGTGTCACCAGTTTGGCTCCAAGCGATAGTCAAATCTTTAATTAGATTTGAACGTGAAATGGTAATTAATTTTACCGATAACACTGTGGTGTTAGATATGGAGTATTACCAGTTTTGCTTCATGGGATGAATAGGTTGGGATTGGGAAATAAAATAAATAATTACTTCGGTGTGGTTCGCTAATCTCGACTAGTTTGGAAAACCATAATTTGGTTTGAAATGACATCCAAAGGAAGATTAAAGAATAAATTTAAAGAATTTATCTTTGATAAAATTAATGGGAACCTTTCCCTAAGAATACGATAGTTAAGAAGAATGGTTTCCTGGGTATTGTTCTGATGTTGGTTTTGGCCTTCGGGGTTAATATTTGGGGAATTGCTCTCTTACTGATTCACGGTTAGTGACTAATGAATCGGAATGAGGCGTATGTTGTGTTTGTGTAACATTTGTTTTTAATATACGCGGGTTGTTCGGAAAGGCCGGGTTTATACCCATTCTGAATAACCGATTCGACGATAAGTCGAAGATGATGACGGTGGTCGAAGACCGGAAGTCTTCACATCGTTTGGATAATTACTGATGATCCTAATTGGGCTGTACACCCAAAAGGATGGAAATAGTTGGTGGTCGTCCAGACGTACTTGGAGATCGATGGATATGCGAGGAAAGTGCCTCCAGTTTCGTTCAGACCCAGAACGAACTTGTAAATGGATTATGTGTCTGACATTGGAATTTATTCTGTGTTGATTGATCTCTATTAAATATACATCTGTTTGACGGTGGAGAATTTATTCTCTTACTTAACGCCCTTCTCTGAGACGTACGAGCTCAGAGGTTGTATATCGATGGACATCAGTCGCATGGCATGAATTGCCTGTGTGGCATGCTGAGTTGCATGGATCAAGGCTTCTGTTGAAAAGCAAAGTCTTTTGGTTGATGATCAAAGCACAGCTTACGTGGCAGCTTTGTGTATAACGTGAATTCACGAGCCTTACACCTCGGTATGAGTTAAAAACGGGATAAGGACTGCAGGGAGAGCACGACGTTTCTTTCTAGCTTTGGTGGTGTCAGTGACTTACCAGCCCTGACATTTATATACTTTTCACCTATGTGGTTGTTGGATGAGGCCCCTCGATTTTAGGTCTGTAAGGACCGGGAAACGTGTGTTCAGGAATAATTAATCCTCGAACGTAAGAGAGGACCGGCCCTGAAGCATCCAAGGGTTGCCCAGAGTGCGTAGCCCTGAGACATTTGCTAGAGTGTCTCGAAAGCGGAGAGGAGCTTGCCCCTTGCCTCGACTCATGACGGAAATCCAATTTCCAATACGTGTATTTCGGGTTTATTTGTAGAGCCTAGTATGGCGACATAGTGGGATGGGGCGCTTATGCCGTCTATGATTTATATTTATGATTGAAATTGTTTTGACACTATACACTTATTACAGTATCAAATGATTTGTTTTTAAACGTACCAAACATGCTTGGCTGTTATAAGGTAAAACCCTATCCTTCGGCTTGCGTTGCATTGTGTGATGGGACTTGGGTCTTATAATAGCTTCATTTTTCGAAAAAGCATTGCGCTATTTATTCTATGCACTGGTATTCTTGGGAGGAAACCCGTTCCGTGTTATACGGCGTGGTCTCTTGAATTACTCTCTTTTAAAGTAAAGCTTTAAATAACTGTTTTAGTTCTCACACCAGTCACATGACTGACCTGGAGTTTATTGTTTTAACCTAAACTCTGGGTGCCCCTATTTTCTACACGGGCAGCTAGTAGTTTTGGTTTTGCAGATTTATATTCACAGGATCCTGATTTACAGCTGGAATGATGCTCGGAAAGCTCTGTATCCATGTATTACTTTCAGTTGTGTTTTGTATTATTTTCCGCTGCTATGTAATTTATTGTAATCTCTAATATTTATCGAATGTATATTCATTCATACTCTGTATATTCTTGTATTCTGATGGAATTGTTGTAATAGCAATGAAATGTTCTTTCGTCTGCGTTTTGATTTGTCTTGTCCTCACAGTAATTCGTTCTTTCTCTTCTCTTCGGAGATCGGGGAAGTTCGGGTCGCTTCAACCGAGGTCCTGATTGGGAGGCATCCCGAAATATGGATAATGAGTGGTGATCGTCCAGACGTACGTGGTGATCGATGGGTTTGCGAGGTATTTAGTGCCTCCGGTTTCGTTCAGACCCAGAACGGACTTGCAAATGGAAAGTGTGTCTAACATTGGAATTTATTTTGTGTGATTGATAGCCATCAGTTGCACGGTGTGAATTGCCTATGTGGCATGCTAAGATGCAATGATCAGGGCTTCTGTTGAAAAGCAAATTCTTGTGGTGATGATTAAAGCACCGCTTACGTGGCGTAGCTTTGTGTATAACGTGAAATCGCGAACCTCACACCCCGGTATGAACCAGAAACGGGAGAAAGGACCTCAGGGAGGGCCTGCGTTTCCTCCTAGCTAGAAGTGGCGTCAGTGGTTTTACATGCCCTGACGAGTTTGACTTATGTGGTTGTTGCTGTTGCGAGGCGCCTCGGTTAGATCGGACGATCCGGGTCCGATGGAGTCATTTGTTGGCTCGCTTACGCCCCAAAGGGCGGGGAAACGTAGTGTTCAGGCATTTTAATCCACTCCGTGTGGACCGGTCCTGACGATCCAAGGGTCGATGCGTTCTGATCCTGAGACTCGGGCTGGGCAGTCTCGAATTCGGTAAGGACTATCTTTTGCCTTGGTTCATGACGGAAATCCAATTTCCAAATATGTGACTGTGCGATTTTGATTGTATACCTATATATGGCGACATAATGGTATGGGGCATTAATGTCGTCTATGATTGATAGTTATGATTTGAAATTGTTTTCAAAACATATAAACACTAGTAATAATATCAAATGCCTTTGCTTTATTCGTATCAAGCATATTTTAGCCGTTATAAGGTAAAAACTCTATCCTCCGGTTTGCGTTGCATTGTGTGATGGAAAGCTGGAGCTGAAGATGGATTCTATCATTTATCTCTTTTTATGCTGTTTAGCTCCTATTGTACATATTTTGTTTGTTTTCCGCTGTAGACATTTATGTATAGCTGAACTGTATTTGTACTAAGTAAGATCCTGTATACTGTGTAACTCTGATGATTACTTATATCCAGTATATTCTATTGTTCATTATCTGGTGTATTTATTTAATTTTTACCTTATAACGGAGGATAGAGTTTTACCTTATAAATACACCAGATAATGAACAATAGAATATACTGGATATAAGTAATCATCAGAGTTACACAGTATACAGGATCTTACTTAGTACAAATATAGTTCAGCTATACATAAATGTCTACAGCGGAAAACAAACAAAATATGTACAATAGGAGCTGAACAGCATAAAAAGAGATAAATGATAGAATCCATCTTCAGCTCCATCTTTCCACAGAAAGAACCAGCTAAACCTGAATACAAGGCTGCCCGTGTAGAAAAAGGGGCACCCGAGTTTGAAAGTGAAACAAACTACGAGTCAGTCATGGGACTGGTATGAGAAATCTACTCAACATATATATATATATATATATTGGCTAATCACAGGACCACGCCACTTTTGTGGAACGGGTTTACTCCATTAGATTGCCAGTGCTTTAAAACAAATCATTCTTTTAAACATCGCTATGCATTTTATAAAAAATGAAACCGTTATAAGACTCAGTTCCCATCACACAATGCAACGCAAACCGGAGGATAGAGTTTTACCTTATAACGGCTAAAATATGCTTGATACGAATAAAACAAAGGCATTTGATATTATTGCTAGTGTTTATATGTTTTGAAAACTATTTCAAATCATAACTATCAATCCTAGACGGCATGGGTACCATATATCATGTCGCCATATATATATACAATCAAAACCGCACGATGTCGTATTTGGAAATTGGATTTCCGTCATGAACCAAGGCAAAAGATAGTCCTTACCGAATTCGAGACTGCCTAGCCCGAGCCTTAGGGTCAGAGCGCATCGACCCTTGGATCGTCAGGGCCGGTCCACCGATGTGGATTAAAATGCCTGAACACTGCGTTTCCCCGCCCTTTGGGGCGTAAATGAGCCAACGAATGACTCCATCGGACCCGGATCGTCCGATCAAACCGAGGCGCCTCGCAACAGCAACAACCACATAGGTGAAAAGTATATAAATGTCAGGGCTGGTAGGTCACTGACACCACCCTAGCTAGGAAGAAACGCAGGCCCTCCCTGATGTCCTCTCCCGTTTTAGGTTCATACCGGGGTGTGAGGCTCGCGAATTCACGTTATACACAAAGCTACGCCACACAGGCGGTGCTTTGATCATCACCACAAGACTTTGATTTTCAACAGAATCCCTGATCACTGCATCTTAGCATGCCACACAAGCAATTCATGCCATGCGACTGATGTCCATCAATATACAACCTCTGAGCTCGTGCGTCTCAGAGAAGGGCGTTAAGCGAAAGAATAAATTCTCCGCCGCCAAACAGATGTATATTTAATAGAGATCAATCAACACAAAATAAAATCGAATGTCAGACACACAGTCCATTTACAAGTCCGTTCTGGGTCTGAACAAAACCGGAGGCACTAAATACCTCGCAAACCCTTCGATCACCACGTACGCCTAGACGATCACCACTCATTATCCATATTTCGGGATGCCTCCCAATCAGGACCTCGGTTACCATACAAACGAGGTGAAGATCTCCGGTCTTCGACCACCGTCTTCATCTTCGAATTTCAATCGTCGGTCAATTATTCGAAATGAGAATTAACTCAGCCTTTTCAAATAATTCACGTATATTTAGAATTTCAAATCAATTTATTTCAATGGTTAAATTATTCGACAACACCAATATTGTTCTTTAATGTAATTTTCACACCAAACACATTCAACCATCAAATACAACATAAATCGAGCAAATTCAGTTTATTTCCACTCCATATTGTTTATGGTACTTTATAATGATTTATCGCTATTTTTATTTATTTTAAAATAGCCCATTTATTCAAAACGACGCTTCGGGCCATAACGCGGCCGTGGCGCTGTTTTTCTTCAGATTTGATTTACACATATCTAAAAATCTAACCGTTGGATCTTCACAAAATTTACATCATTAGAAAGGTCTTTTCAAAACGAATCCAACGGTTCCAGTTTCGGGAAAATCCGACGGTCGGATCTCCCGGTACAATCATTTGAAGTTTCGATTTCAAAATACGAACTACAGCGTCGTTATTCGATTAAATATATATAATTATATTTAAATATATATAAATATAATCGCTTCTGGCGCTGTTTTTCTTCAGATTTGAATTAAACATTCCAGACAATCCAACCGTTGGATTTTTACAAGGTTGGTGTCGTTGGGAAGATATTTCCAAGGCGAACCCGACGGTTGAGGTTTTGGGAAAATCCAATGGTCGGATTCCCCGTACTAGTTGTTTGAAATCACGGTTTCAAAATGCGAACTGCACGGCCACGTTTCATTTTAATTTTATTTATATTTATATAATTATATAAATATAGTTCATTCAACAATTTCAATATCGTTTTCACTACAAATATTTCACTAACGCCTTAAAATTTTGGAAAATTTCGCCATAACCTCCCCTGCACCGGGAGCATCGGGAAATCGCAAATAGCTTTCCCGGTCCTTCTAATCTCAAAAAAGAAAAAGCCAAGCGACTAGCCAACAGGCTCATAAAATCATCACCCAAACAAAACAGTAAATGTGTACCTATTTGTCGGGCACAAAATTTTATTCCTCTTCTCTAGCCCCTTTGCTATAACCTGTTCAATGAATATGCATGTACTTATATATAGTTCTTATCATTTATCATTTTCTATTCAACTTCATATTTGATTTCTATTTGGTTTAAAAACACCATTCATTCTAATGTTACATACATAGGTGCAAATCATTTCATTAGCTAATTAATGAATATTTCAACTCATATATGTTTATTTTGAACAAGTGGCTATTTTTAACACTTCACATTTCAACGATTCATGCATACAATAAAAATGTGATTTTTATTGTAAAACAATTCATTTCAAAACACTATTTTTCTATATAGTTCATATAGGTGACAAAAATAGGATTTTTATCATAAAACAATTTCTTTTAAAACGAGATTATTTTACACAGTTCATATAGTCGATAAAAGGTGATTTTTATATTTAAAACGCGAATACCATTCAACACATGAATTTTTAATCAACGAATGAATATCAATTCAACACATGAAGGTTTTCTATTCAATGAATAAATATAGTTTAAGCAGATGAAAATAATTCAAACACACGAATATTATTCAAAATTTCGGCAGCATAACGGCAGGGTAGTTAAAACCGGGACCGTCCCTAGTACGGCTTCTCGCTCTACCTTAAAACCTCGCGGTTTTTGACAATGGGGATCATGCATCTAGTTCGCACGCAGGCGGCATGTATATATTTATTTCATTTCCACAAACTAATCCTATGTGGTTTCAACCAAATATTTCTCAACCACAAATGGGTATTTTTCAACCTCAATCAATAAATATCAACCACAAACAATCCCAAACAATCATCCGCTATCAATCAATTTTCACACAATTTCAACCAATAAATATTGTCCATGGTTTGTGGACGAGGGGCGTATATATATATTTATATATAGCAATTCACTTTTATTTCAACACATATATAATTTTTACAACGCATATATAACTTATACATCGATCATACAACTTATACAACGCTTATACATGAGGTGTACAATGTTTATATAACTCATACATCGACTATATAATTTATACATCGTCGTTTTCCATATTGTTTATAAATTAGAAATCTCACATTGGGTTCCACTCCACCAAAAATAGCAGAAGGCTCAGAAAAATACGCGGTCTCTTCTAAAATGTAGAAGGCGTCCACACGGTCACGATGTTTCCTGTTTCATCGAATTTCGTTAACATAGCAAAAAGATATGATTTTTCAAAGTTTGCAACACTTTAAAACTGTCGAAATCAGTTTAAAATAGATTGGCCGAAAACCTTTTTGAAATCTTCGAAACTAGGTTTCGATTTTTCCTTCGATCCGTGCAACTTGGAGACGATCGGAGTACACCACCTTGTAGTGCTTGGAATGACGCTCAGGCGGAGGTAGGTGGGGCCCACTTCGACACAGGGAGGAGGACGCGGCGGCGGTTCGAAGTGCCGAACTTCGTGACGTCGGTTCTTCCAATCCACACAATGAAAAAATCCAAACTATATATGGATTTGAAGATCTTCTCGTGCTCTTCAAAATCTTCAACAGGAGGAAGGCGTGATTTTGCTTGTAGGAGGAGAAATGGAGGAGAGAAGACACGGGGTGGTTTCCGCCGTATATCGCGATCGGGGAGAGAGAAAATTTAAAGAATTTTTTTTTTAATAAAAATTTTGATTGGCCGATGGGTTTTATAAGGGGTTTTCTTAGATGAACCCAAAATCAAACCCAACGACTGTCATCCCTAGCGTTTTACCCCCATTCCGAACACAATGGGATATGTTTCATAGGCCCATTTGACTGTTTCAGTCAGTTTCCATTCAAATCAAAATATAAAACATTCAATATTTAATTTGAACGTGCATTTCAATTTGCCAGGGCCACAAATTAATTCGAAAAATTCCAGAAAAATAAATCCGGCTATGTTTTGTCGATACGGTCCTAACAAAACTAGTTTCGTTGAATTCTGAGACCGTTTGCAAAAAGGCCCATTTTTGGTCGATCCAATTTAACTGTAATTGATCAAAACGCATTTTCCTTTGCCACGCTCACATACTAGCTTCAAAAATTATGAAATTTTAAACCTAGCAATAACTTTACATCCCGGATCCAACAAAAGTGGTTTCGTCGAATTCCGAGGTCATATGCAAAATGGCCATTTTCACGGGCTATATAAATTCCATAGCGACCGTTCTGAAAATTCATTCGGCCATAACTTTTGCTTTCCGCTATGAAAATTCGATTTTTCAGATTCTTTAGAAAGGTATTCACTAACAGATTTAAATATTTTTGGTTTCACTAAAATCCGTTTTTTTTTTGCACCTGGTACAGTCCAACAAAGTTTGAATTCAATTTTTGAAACTGCAGCGCCCTTTCAGGCCTTGTTTATAATTATAATTAATTATATTCGTTTTCAATTGTCGATTAAACTCAGTTTTCATCGACATTATTTAAAATATTTATTTTAAATATTAAAAATCCATTATTTTAGCCAAATTAAAAAAATTTAAATTGGTTCAGATTTTCTGGGTCGTTACATGGCTTCAGTAAAACTTTTCTTAAACTCCGTGTGAAAAGAATAAATCTTTTAATTAAGATTATTATAGTTTTCAATTATATTTAGTAATTAGAATAAAATGGAATGTGAATTAGGTTTATTGTTAACTATGTTTTTAAAGACATTCGTTCTTTAACCCAATTAACAGTGAAATGTGATTTGGAATTTATAAATCTCTTTATTAAGATTTAATGGAAATTTTTCAAAGTAAAGTTTTCCAATTTAATATATTAAATTGGAGTTGAATGGAATTCGATTTGATAATAATCGAAGTGAGCTTCTGTGGAGGAAGGCTGTTAATATATATGGAATCTAAAAGGCTTTGTCGTTATTCTATTTATATTATTAATCGGATACAGAAATTGATATCGATTATATATTGACCTGTTTTCCGTGAAGATTCCATAAATAATGGAATGTGATTTTGGGTTTATCGTGAACTGTGTTTTTAATGACATTAGTTCTTTAACCCAGTTAAAGACAAGATTACATGTCTAACATTGTATTTCGAACCGTATTGTTGATCTCTACTAAATATATATTTGTTTGGTAGCGGGGAATTTATTTTCTTGCTTAACACCCTTCTCTAAGATGTACGGGCTTAGAGGTTATACATCGGTAGAAATCAATGGTACGGTGTAGATTGTCGATGCAGCATGTTTGATTTCCCAAAGTTAAATAATCATTAATAATGATTGTTGGAAGATTAAAACTAAGTGGAGTTTTAAATGAATCTTTAATTAGATTGAAATGCGAATGTGATAATTTAAATTATCAAATTTGAGAAATGATTGAGAATGGAGTATCATCATTTTTGCTCCAAGCGATAGTTAAATCTTTAATAAGATTTGAACATGAAACGGTAATTGAATTTACTGATAACACGGTGGTGTTAGATATGGAGTATCATTAGTTTTGCTCCATGGGATGAATAGGTTGGGATTGAGAAATTAAACAAATGATTTCTTTAATCCCGACTAGTTGAATAAACCTTAATTTGGTTTAGAATTAAAAAGATAATGAAATCTTTTGAAAGGATATCCAAAGGAAGATTAAAGAATAAATTCAAAAGAATTTATCTTTGATAAAATTAACAGGAACCTCTCCTTAAAGATATGAATATTTGAATAAAGGAATATTTTGGATTGGAATGAGGCGTATGTTCTGTTTGTGTAGCACTTGTTTATAAAATACGTGGGTTATTCAGGAAGACCGGGTTTATACCCATTCTGAATAACTGATTCGACGATATGTCGACGATGAAGATGGTGGTTGTAGACCGGAGATCTTCACATCGTTTGGATGATTATTGATGTCTTGATTGGGTTGTACACCCAAGACGAGGTAATAAGTGGTGATCGTCCAAACGTACTTGGAGATCGACCGGATATGCAAGGATCTCTCTCCTGTATTGGACATATGGTATGAGGAATAAGGTGCCTCTGGTTTCGTTCAGACCTAGAACGAACTTGTAAATGGATGTGTGTCTGACATTGGATTTTATTTTATGTTGATTGATCTCTATTATATATATATATATATATAGTAGAGGAGAATTTATTCTCTTGCTTAACACCCTTCTCTAAGACATACGAGCTCAGAGGTTATATATCGATAGACATCAGTCGCATGGCATGAATTATCAGTGTGGCATGCAGAGATGCAAATGATCAAGGCTTTTGTTGAAAAGCAGAGTCTTGTGGTTGATGATCAAAGCACGGTTTTAAATAGCATAGCTTTGTGTATAGCGTTAATTCGCGAGCCTCACACCCCAGTATGAACCAGAAACGGGAGAGGACCTCAGGGAAGACATGCGTTTCTTTCTAGATTGGAGTGTATGTGGATGATGGAAAGCGAGGCGCCTCAGATATATTGGTCGCTACGGGGCCGTTGGATGGGACGGTCGATATATTGACCAGATTTACGCCCCATAGGACGGGAGAACGTATTGTTCAGGAATTATAATCCACAAACGTAAGGGTGGACTAGCCCTGTCGCTCCAGGTGTAGTTGCGGTTGATTCTGAGGCTCGGGCTAGAGAGTCTCAAATTCGGTAAGGACCATCCCTTGCCTTGATTCATGATGGAAATCCAGCTTCCAATACGTGACTTTTCAGTTTTGATTGCATAACTAGTATGGCGACATAGTAGCATGGGATACTTGCCATCTATGATTGATATATTTATATTTGAATTCGATTTCTTCATTTATAGTAATAACAAAATATGAAATTTCACGTACCAAGCATTATTTAGCTATTATAAGGTAAAACTATATCCTCCGGCTTGCGTTGCATTGTGTGATGGGACCTGAGTCTCATAATAGCTTCATTTCTCTATTTTAGCATTTCGTTGTTTGTTTTATGCACTGGTATTCTTGGGGTTAAACACATTTTGTGTTATACGGCATGGTCCCTTGATTTATCTAACATTAAAATCAATCTAATAAATTTTTTAGTTCTCACATCAATCCCATGACTGACTCGGAGTTTATTGTTTTAACCTAAACTCTAGGTGTCCTTATTTTCCACACGAGCAGCTAGTAGTTTTGGTTTTGAAGATTTCTACTTTACAGGATCTTGGTTTACAGCTGGAACTATATTCAGAAAGCTCTGTATCTGTGTATTGTGTTATGTATTATATTTCCGCTGCTTTGTAATGTATTTTGATCTCTGATATTTTTCCGCTATATATTATTTGTTCATACTCTGTTATATTCTTATATTTTGATGCGATTGTTATAATAGCAATGAAATGTTCTTCTGTTTTCGTTCTGATTGTCGTGTTCTCAACTCAATCCGGGCTATCCCGTAAGGGAGAGTTTGGGTCGTAACATTCTTATTGGTGGGATACCACCAATAGGCTTCTGATTGGACTAGAGATGGTTAGGGAAACCTCGGATACGATTGACTTGATTTAGAAAAGGATGAAGGCATCTCAAGATAGAATAAAGCAAATGCGGATAAGAGGAGGACAGATCTTGAGTTCAATGTAGGGGACATGGTTTTCATTAAGGCATCATCCTCAAGGGATTTGGTACGGGTTGGCTCAGCGGGGAAACTAGCTCCAGAATTTGTTGGACCATTTCCTATAGTAAAGAGGTAGGTCATATGGCCTATAGGATTCGGCTACCGGAGCGGCTGTCGGGGGTTCATGACGTATTTCATGTCTCGCATTTGAGGAAGTGCTTGCATGATTCTGCGGTAGTGGTGGAGCCGAGTTACTTAGAGGAGGTTGAGGTTGAGAGGGAGGCATATGTTAGACGAGTATCTACACGAATTTTAGGGTCTGAGGTAAAGATGTTGAGGAATAAGGAGATTAAGCTTGTTAAGGTTCAATGGGAAGAGGATAGCAATGAAGTGACATGGGAAACCAAAGGAGAGGATTCACATATCCTTTTCCATTTCTTTTTGATAGTACACTCTCAATCCTTTCTTAGTTTTGAATTTGAACCTATCCATTTCCTACCATTTGAATGGTATGTATTAGGAAAATCCTATCAATAGTAGGATGTATTTTAAACATGTTATTAGGACACGTTATGTTTGATGGATTCATGTGGATGCAAGTGTTTTCTAGTGGATGCATACATACACATTAGGCACTAATTAGTGATCGACAACAAGGATACTAACATAATTGCATAGGGACATGTGCACAATTTTAATTCACTTTTAATTTATGGATGAAAATGGATGATTATCATATGAATGTTGCATTTTGATGGTGGTTGTAGCACGCATATAGAGTTTTACGTATTATTAGGATTTTTTTTACATACATTTTGGACACATGACACTAACATAAATTGCATTAAAAGAGGTCGACTAAATCAGTAGACCACATAATTTCTTGTACTTGTTAGGGACATATACACAACACTATTGGATATGTTCATGAATATGGACGATGGATGCCTGTGATTGATGGATGAGTAGATGGATGTATAAGATGGTGTGATAATATTTATGTCATTTCCCTAGCTTTGGAGATTTCAGGGACAAAATCCTATAAAGATGAGGGAATGTAACAACCAATAATTTAATAAATAAATTTAAATAAAAGATTAATAAAATAAATATTAATCAGAAAACTAATTGGAATTGGGCAATGGGGATTGCTCCATTGGGTTTGGTACGAAATTCTGGTCAAGATTGACATTTGGTTTACTGAAATCAAACCTAAAACGAAGAAGCTACAAATAAAAGATTGAAACCAGAACTTAAAATTTAAAATTTAAAAATACATATATTAATATAATTAAATATGCTGAAATCATGTAGAAGATGGGACGACACAGCCCCGAAGAGTTCGACACATGGGTCGACCCATATCTTAGGTGAGTCGACCCATCCCTTTGTGACGTGCATGTCTTGGTGCGCACGTTGTTGTTGTAATCAGATGAATTTTTCAAGGAGCTTCTGGACTCTTCTTTTGATCTGATGAATAAAAATAAAAACCTACAGTTATAGGCTTCCTAACTCTATTATAAATATACCTCTAATATAACCCTAATTCTTCTAACTCCGTTACACATTCTCTGCCTCCCCTATGCACTTATTTCTCCAAAACAATGGAGTTCTGGGATTTAGATTTGGGTTTTTTTTATAAACAAAGATTATAGGATATTTATATAGATATAGAGATTCCTATCAAGGCCTGTTGGATTGCATACTTCTGTGAGTATTTTCTGTGATTACAAGACCAGTATAATTTGGGGATTATTAGGATAGTATAAAAGTTGTTAATTTTCCAGTAATTTGCAGATTTTAGTGTTTATTTTTGAATATCTTATTACTATTTCTATCCCTACTTCAGTTTATCTCAGTAATTTATCTTTTACTGTAAATCAATCAGTTTGTTTTTATTCCTTTTTCTTTGTGGATTATTTTATGTACAATTTAGATTTTTCCCTATTTCATTTGTAGGTCTGTTTTGTTTGTTTAAGCCTAGGCCATGCGAGATCTTATACCTTTATCCTTTTATTTCACGTTGATTTTAGGCCTTTCAAAGGGCCTAAACATTTACACTATTTTTTTCTATGCATATTGGAAAAAATATGAATTGGATTATAAAGCGCATACTGAAAAAAATGAATTTGGGTATAAAGGATTAATTGGGGCATACAGTAATAGACAAATGAACTGTAAAATTTGGGGGAATTGTTAATAAACTAAACAATTGGAAATTTGAAATAGTTTAACTTCGTAAGACGTTATGTAACGGGAATTGAGGTTGCATAATGATCATAAACATGGTGATGTTTAATACAACCAAAAAGAAATATAACAAAATGTTAAATGGAATGAGTAGGTTATTAATAAACTTAAAATGGGTGTTAAGTCTAATTTGAATAAATTAATAGGCATGAGTAGGGAGTTTGTTTCGGCAGCGACGACTGATTGGGGAAAATAAGTGGCTCATAGTTATGGTCCGTTATGGCAGTAGGGGTAAGTAGATTAGGGAAAATAAGTGGCCAGCAAAATAATTAATCTATGGTGGCCTTGGAATTGTTGACAATTCTATGGGAGTCTTGGGTAGCTAGGCGGTCAACAATAGTTCTATGGTGGTCTTGGCGTTTTTTGACAATTCTATGAGGGTCTATATTAGTTGGTTATCAACGATAATAAAATAAATTAGGGACTAAGTCTTGGGGTGACCTGAGTCAAATTGTATTTTGGTTGGGGACATATATCAGGCAGTATCCCTTTTATCACATTATATGGAGGTATCACGAGGAGGAGAGGGTATGTTGTATTGTATTGGGTTGTAAGAAGTCAAATTAAAGTGGGTATGGGGGCATACTGGCGAGGAGGTGAGCATGCATCGCGCCGATTGGAGAAAATAAGAAGCTGTAATGCATGTTATTAACACTATGTTCTTTAGAGCTGATGAGTTAGACCTGATAAACCCGAGGCTCATAGTTGGTATAAGTTATCACAGCTATGGTTTAGGAGCCGATCAATGAGTAGAATTATGTTACATCATAAATATGAGTTGTAGTAAACGGTGCGAAAATAGAATGATACGAATGAATTAACAATCGACTATATCCTTGCTTATCTTTCTATTATCTTATTTACTGCAGTTGTACCTTAAACTATTATCCTGTTTAGATTCCTTCTTTTATCACTCATACTAGTAATTATAGAACTCACCTGGGTTTATGTCTGACTAGTTTCTTTTCTTCCTTCTCTCTTCCTTTCCCCCTCCCCCAGGTTCTCAGAGTGGAGGACTTTAGAGTCGACAGAGTCTTGGTTTGGCTTGGCTTATTAGAGATTTTTGCTTGACTTATTGGAGATTTCTGCCTGACTTACTCTTTGTCTGTTCATATACTGTTTCACGTTTGATTTGCTTTTGTATTTGATGTTGAAAGGGATTTTGTTAACAATATTTTTCGTCGACACTGGAATATAGGGTTAAGGCTGTGGACCTAGGGGAACCTAGGTGTAATCTAGCTCCTAAAAGTCTGATTTAACTTTCCTTTTCTTAGATATTAAGATCCCAAGCCCAAAGATTAGTTACTCCCTCCATAATGTGAGTATCATGCTTACAAGACTTAAGGGTTAACAGTTATCCTGGGATAGGGCATTGTAAGCTTGACATTAATTGGAGCTAGATGGCTCATTGGGGATGATTAATGATTCCCAAGTTAAAGGCTTGAATTTAAATTATTGGATGAAATACAAGGATAATTGGTAGTAATAGCTAAGTATTTCTCTTTATTGCTCACTTAATCGAGTACATTAATGATTACATAAGAAATCCCAAAATCGATTTAGAAATTAGGGCTTTGTCTCTCAGAAATGAGCATAAGATTTTAGAATAAGGAGAAATCTCCCAAAATGTAAACCTTGTGGTCATATTTATAGAAGATTTGGGCCCCATTGATAGCGATCAAATAGGAAGCTCGGTATCGTCCCACTTTAGTGTATCCTTGTTTCGGTAGGGATCTTTCATTGTCGGCTTCGTTTATTGATAGTGATACTAAAATTGTTGACATGGATAGCTCTCTTCCTTATCGTCTTCTAAATATCGGTCCATATTGATGGTCTCCGGTTTCGTCAGCAAGCCCCTTTGTATCGACCCACTCGAGGTGGCTTCTGGGTGTTGTCTTTGTGCTCCTTGCTTTGTAATTTTAGTGCCACCTTCGGCGTCGATAATGATACCAAGCTCATTGGTACCGATAGCACTTTGTTTGCTTCCATATTGGTCTCGTGCTTCTTCTTTTATGCATTTGGCTTCGGTATTGTCCTAACGCTTTCGCCTTTCTTTCCATGGTGCTTGCTCTTGTCCACCTCTCTTTCCATGTCAATGCTGACACCAAACCTTATTGCTTATTGCACATTGATATCGGCACCAAACTGCTTTCTCCTTATGTTGGTACCGATGGCGTATGAGCCAAATCTTATCCTTCTTGCTTTCGGTGACGACCTTGTCTTTTAGTACTTCTACCTCCGATATCGGTTCTTCTTGATACTTTGGTATCAGCCGAATGCTTTCTTGACCTTCATTCTAGAGTTAGCCTTACCCCGATACCCTTTCTCTTCAATTAGGTTTCAGTATCGAAATCTGCTAGTAACATTTACTCCCTAGTGAAGGTATTTTCGACTTTTCAAGTCAATGGCTTCGGTTTTTGTACTGCACTGTCTTGAAAACGCATGATTTTCCTGCCTTTTGGCCTTTTATGTTTGATCTGGATCGTTGATTCATATTTGCTTGTACAGCCATGATGAGAGGCGCCTAAAGCTTCTTTTCATTTACTTCTTTTCTTTTCCTACAAGCAAAACAACTCGAACGAGAATTATCTTCCCTTAAAATTTACAAACTTTCAAGACTAAAGATTCAAACCACTCCAGGTAAGTTTTTTCTTTATTTTCGTGAATCGAATTTAAGATATAAATCAAGAAATTTTCCTTCCCTATTCGTCGATTACTAATCCAATTAGGATCGATCAAACTCGAACTCTTTGTTTAAATGGAAACAAATATACTGATGTTACCCTAACTTGGATTTTAATGGTGAATCACGAGAAGCTATCATTTATTATTCCTAATAATCTGAAGTTAAATATTTTTTGGGGTTTAAGATGCAAATTTTGTTATTTTAGAGATGAGGAATTCTAATTTCTGCTATAGGGATGGAATCCTCTTCGATGCTGATGGAATGTAGGTTAACAGCTGCTGGCCTCTGTTGGCTTCGGTTTTACTGATACTTGAATTAATTTCTTTTTTGTTTTCGACTTAATCGATACTGAACCAGTTTTCAATTAAAATCAAAATCATATTTTCTTTGTTTCGGCATCGGTTAAGTTTGAAGCTCTGGTGTCCATTTGACCATCGCTGATACTGAGATATTCTTGTTTTCGATTTCATTGGCATCAAATCTTAAGTTTCTTTGGTATTAGCTATGTTTCTGACATCAATAATAAATTATTTGGTTTCGGTATCACCGATACTAAGAACTTAAGTTGTCCTTGGTTTCGATTTCGCCATTTCCAATGCAACCTATACAAAGAACTTAACCATATTTGGGAAATGCATAATGTTGTGACACCATGTGATCTTTAAAATTTTGATTCTAGAGTCAATGGTACATTTAAATTTTCTATGAGGATGTTAAATGACTAATGAGTTTTCATTATGGTCTTAAACTTGTAAATGATCCATATTTACTTTAAGAAAATTGTTTGTTTCATTTTCTAATTCTTATCTAATCATTGTGCTAATGGATTTTTATGGAATAATATCACCTGGTAGCATCATGTCTAAGAAGAAAAGTGCAGACAAATCAACTCCAACTAGTTCTTCTACTCCTCAACAAAAGATTGACATTGTTCAACACCATTCTCTTATCCGGACTTAAGACGAAGTGGATGCGATCCTTAAGGAATTTGGTATGACTTAGAATGATGTCATCCCTGCTTCTGAAAATGATACCATTTAGACTCCACCAGAAGGATTCTTTGTGTATTCAGCTATTCATATCTGGCATGGTGGCTTCTTCCCCTTCCCAGATGTCATTTCAAGGTCTTGCAGCATCTCCAGCTTGCTTCCATTCAGTAGACTCCAAACACATATACCTATCTTTTATGCCTTGAGCTTTTAGCATTTGAGTCAGGACAGTCTTCCCTTAGTGCACGTATTCTTCATCATTTTCTACTTATGTCTGTATCTAAAGGAGTAGATTCGCCTATCTTCCTTACGAATCCTACAAATAAGTTGATCAAAGGTGGTATCAACAAGTTTAAATATTAGGAATCACAATTTTTCTATATCAAGTGTCCCTCGGGTGTCGTGGGCACTTTTGCCAATCTTGGTGAGCTTTTATTCTTTTATAGGTTCATTGAGTTATCTCCATGTTTTTCCTAATCTTTGTTTCCTCTTCAGCTTCTACCCCCATGAAGAAAAGCTTGAACATTGATGAAGCCAATATCATTGATGCATTTCATAAGGCTTCCGGGAAATTGGGAAAACGGTCTCTCTTGTTGACTATGGGTAATCTCCAGAAGTACGCACTTCTACCTTCACGACAAATAATTTTGGGGCAACCACCTTACCATTTTTCGGGCACCAAGCATGTGTCTCTGGGTTGCCAATGTATTTACACAACCCCTTTGTTTCCGGAAAACTCAAGTAGGATTGCTCTTTTAAAGTGATTTCAAAATATTATTTTCACTCTTAGTTTATTTAACCTGTTTTTATGAAGTTATCATTTATTGAACCATCATCGACCTCGAAAGAGGGGCAATCTGCTTTGGCTGCTATAGCCTAATCCAAGGGAGCAGCTAGAAAAAGGCTTTGTAAGAATATTGTCGCTGCGTCCGCTGAGCAGCATACCACTGACCCTACTGTTCTTCCGACCGATGTTACTCCTATTGTCGGTTCTTCCCGAACGAGACCAAGGAGAGTGAGTTCTTAAATCGTATTTCGGCGTCTGACTCTCCAAAGACTTTGGATTTAATGGAACATGAATTAAATCCACTCTCGTCTCCTTGTGTAATAACCCGGAAATCAGAGCCAATTTAAAAAAAAAAAATTGGAAATTCTAGCAAATTTTGATTATTTAAAATGAATTATTTTAAATAATAACGACGAGAAATTTATTTTGAATAGAATTAGAACGTATATATTTATATAGATCATCGTTAGAATATAAATATTTATTTTTAATTATAAAAGGAATTGAAAATGGCGCGGTAGTTTGAAAATTCGATTTCAAATTTCAAATGAATGTACAGGATTCAAAATAAACTGGATTTTAGCGAAACTAAAAATATTCGAATCTAATTGAAAATATCTTTCCAATGAATCCGTAAAATCAAAATTTCATAGCGGGGATAAAAAGATATGCCCAGTTGAAAATTCAGAATAGTCGCTATGGAATTTTGGCCCATAAAAATGGAAATTTTGCAAATGACCTCGGTTTTCGACGAAACCACTTTTGTGGGATTCGTGATGTCAAGTTATTGCTAGGTTTCAAAATTCGTAATTTTCTGAATCAATATGTGAGTGTGGCAAAGAAAAACGCGTTTGACCAATTTCAATTGATTTTAATCGACTGGAAGATGGCCATTTTTCAAACGGTCTCAGAATTCGATGAAATTAGTTTTGTTAGGACCGTACCGGCAATACGAAGCTAAAAAATATTTTTCGGGAATTTTTAGAGTCCGTATGTGGCCGTGGTAAATTGAAATGCGCGTTCAAATTCAATATATAGATTTATACTTTGATTTTGACGAAAACTGATCGAAATGATCGAATCAGTTTACGATACATAACCCATTGTGTTCGAAATGGGGGTAATTAGCTATGGACGACAGGAAGTGGGTTCGATTTTGAGGTCAAAATAAAAAGTTGCTTTTTTGAAATTAATTAAATAAAATAATATGTATTATTATATATTCCCCACCAGCCCCTCTTCTTTCAGATCAAACGAGATTAAATAAAATTAAAAAAAAGAACGACGGTGGGGGGAAAACTGCCGCCCCGCGCCTCCACGTCCACAGCGCTGTTGGCCAGTCCACCGCCCACCTCCGATGGGCACCCCTCGACAACCACCACCCTCTCCCTCCAATCTCCTTCTCTCTCCTCTTCTTCTAATAAAAACCTGTAACCCCCAAATGCCCAGCCCCCAAATGCCCAACCCCCAAACCACCAAACCGACACCGTGGCCTCCTCCAGCGCCACTCCCACATGACCGCCCCCTCCTCAGCCACCTGCGCCCCTCCTCAGCCTCTGACCGCCGCCTATGGGGCCCGCGGCAAATAAAAATCCAATTTTTATTTATCTCCGGCGTGTATACTCCATCCCCGAGCTTCCGCCTGACCTCTAGCAAGCCCGTGAGCCCAACCACCACCAGCGCCGCCTAGCAACCCTCATCCGATTTATAGTGAGTGTTTATTTATTTTAGTTTAGCTAATTTAAATGCGAAAACACGGTTTAAATTTAGTTATTCAAATAGAAAAGGACGGATTTTTATATAGTTAATCAAATAGAAAAGGTCGGATTTTTATATAGTTAATCAAATAGAAAAGGTCGGATTTTTATATAGTTAATCAAATAGAAAAGGTCGGAATTTTATATAGTTAATCAAATAGAAAAGGTCGAATTTTTATATTAGAAAAGTTTGAATCTTTATATATTTGAAATGGTGAAGTAAAAATGAGATTTTTATATATGAAGACATAGAGAATAAAAATATAATTTTTATATAATGTAAAGAATAAAAATATGATTTTTATATAAGTAGTGAACCAAAAATAGAATTTTTATCTATATATTAGCGATGTAAAAATAGAATTTTATCTATATAGTAGCGATGTAAAAATAGAATTTTTATCCAAATAGTGGCAGTATAAAAATGTAATTTTTATCCATATAGAGCGATTATAAAAATGTGATTTTTATATACATAGCAACAATATAAAAATGTGGTTTTTATATATGTAGTGGCTACGGACAATGAAATTGACAAAAGGCGAGCACGAGGAAAATTTCTACATACGAAGAGTCGCGGTGTATTGGTTTAGCTAGTCGGTGAGAACTCCTCACTTTTAATTTGTTTTCTAGTTGAAATATATACTAGGATGCAGACGGTGCTTAGCAGCACCCGACACTCATCGTCCACAGACCATGGACGACTTATTTGATTTTGTGTGTTGTGAAAATTGATTGAGATGTGTGTTGAAATAAAATATATATTCATGTGTTGAAGTAAAATAAATATTCATTTACAAATCGAACGATTTGTTTATGTACACCAATTTGACTGATATTGATTGGGACGATAAATTTTACACATCGCCCAACTGCACAAATAAAATATATGTTTGACTGATTGAAACCCCACACGGGTATTGGGATGATATTTGACGTACACTAATCCTGACTGTTTAGTTGTATGTCAATAGATGGGTTGATAGAATGTGTAAGCGTTAATTATTTATAATTAATGCTTATGCAGTTGTGTGATGCACTCTGGATGATGGTTGATTATTTATCGTTGCGGTTATATACGTGTGTCGTATAGAATCCATATAATTAACACTATATGGTAATTGATTGGGCCTCATTCCAATTTGGAAAATAAGAAATATAAATTCATGTGTTGAATAGAAATATAGATTCATTTGTTGAATAGAATAACAAAGTTATTGAAATATATAAAGCCGTGTTGGTAAGATATGCGCCATTTTGACGCGAACGATATTTATATCGATTATATTCGTTTTTATAATGAATATAGAAAAGAAAGTGATTTCAAAATTTAACGTTTTGAAAATATTATCATTTGTATATCGATGATGTGGAATATTCAATTTTGATTTGAAATTGAATATGAAGTTGAAATCGTTTTGAAAACGAATTTAAAACGATTTATAAAATACGTTTTAGAAGGAAATCGACAAAATGTATATAATATATATATTATATATATAATGGCCTGAATAGAACGCTCCGCGCCACGGCAGTTCGCGAATTTCGGCCATTGACTTCGAATGGATATTACGGGAGATCCGACCATTGGATTCTCCTAAAACTGGAACCGTTGGGTTCATATCGAAAAGATCTTTCTAATGAATGTTAGTGATGTGAAATCTAACGGTTGGATTTGGAATTATGTCCAAATCAAATTTGGAAAAAGTCGCTGTAAGTGCAGTTCGATGGCCGTTGATGGAAATCAACGGTACGGGCCTTGATAAAATTATTAAAAATAGTAATAATTTGTGTAAAATCATAAGAAATTATTTGGGAAGAATTGGGATGAAAAACTCCATATTTGAAAAGATAAAAATAGATTTTTATCGAAATGAACTAGTTTTGAACTAGAATTAAAATCAATTTATTTTTGAAATAAATTGAATTTGAAAGGGGTTTTAAAAGTAACTAGAATTTCCAATAATTGAATTGGAATAGATTTGAATCGAAATAGTCTTTGGAATATTTCGATGTTGGGTGAAGATATTGTAATGGGAATTTGAAAGATATATTTATATCATTATTTCCAATACGATATTTGTTGGTCGTAGAATTTGATATTGAATATAAGCCGATATATTTTATATTCAGAGCCTTGTATTTAATATCAAATGTGATTTGGGTTTGTCATGAATGGTGTCTTCGTTAACACTGTTCTTAAACCCAGTTGAGAAAAAGATTAAATCTTTTTATTTAGATTTTATGAAGTGTACCAATTAAATGGAATTTAATTGGAATTGAATTTGAATTGATTTTTGGGTTTATAGTGAACCGTATTTTAATTGACATTGGTTCTTTAACCCAGTTAAGGACAGGATGTGTTTTCCCAAGTTAAATAATCATTGGTAGTGATTACTGGGAAGATTAAAACTAAGTGGAGTTTTAATGAATCTTTAATTAGATTGAAATGATCGAGAATGGAGTATCACCAGTTCTTGTGGCGGTCATGATGGGGGGTTCGCTTCGCGGTTTGGTGGCGAACGGGAGACTCTTACCCCCACATGTCCCTTGCGGGTGTTGGTTAGGCAATGGCCGGGAGGCTTGGGAGGGTCACCGTAAAACAAGTGTACTGGGGAACCACTGGGAGCCACGGTGGGTTTTATCTGCTGCTTTGGGGGATAAAGGGATGGTTACAAAGCCTACCGGATTTCGTCGGGCTATCACATTTAGGCGATAGTTAAATCTTTAATTAGATTTGAACGTGAAATGGTAATTGAATTTACCGATAACACCGTGGTGTTAGATATGAAGTATGACCAGTTTTACTTTATGGGATAAATAGGTTGGGATTGGGAAATAAAATAAATGATTACTTCGGTGTGGTTCGCTAATCCCGACTAGTTTGAATTGATATTAAAAAGAAGATTAAAGAATAAATTTAAAGAATTTATCTTTGATAAAATTAATGGGAACCAAAGTATAAGAATATTTGAATAAAAGAATATTCTGAATTGGGATGAGGCGTATGTTGTGTTTGTGTAACACTTGTTTATTATATACGCGAGTTATTCAGGAAGACCGGGTCTATCCCATTCTGAATAACTGATTCGACGTGGTGTCGAAGATGAAGACAGTGGTCGAAGACTGGAGGTCTTCACATCGTTTGGGTGATTACTGATGATCTTGATTGGGCTGTACCCCCAAGAGGAGGGAATCAGTTGGTGATCGTCCAGACGTACTTGGAGATCGATGGATATGCAAGGTACAAGGTGCCTCCGGTTTCGTTCATACCCAGAACGAACTTGTAAATGGACTGTGTGTCTGATATTGGATTTTATTCTGTGTGATTGATTTCTATTAAATATATATTTGTTTGGCCGCGGAGAATTTATTCTCTTTCTTAACTCCCTTCTTTGAGACGTACGAGCTCCGGGGTTATATATTAATGGATATCAATCGCATGGAGTGAATTGCCTGTGTGGCATGGCTAAGTGGCAAATGATCAAGGCTTTTGTTGAAAAGCAGAGTCTTGTGGTTGATGATCAAAGCATGGCCTATGTGGCATAGCTTTGTGTAGCGTTGATTCGCGAGTCTCACACCTCGGTTGTGAACCAAAAACGGGAGACGGATCCAGGGAGGCATGCGTTTCTTTCTAGCTAGGGTGGTGTCAGTGACCTACCAGCCCTGACATTTATATTATTTTCACGTGTGTGGTTGTTGCTGTTGCGAGGCGCGTTGGATATATCGGTGACTGTGTGGAGTCGATGGAGTCATTTGGCTCATTTACGCCCCAAAGGGCGGGGAAACGCAGTGTTCATGCATATTAATCCACATCGGTGGACCGACCCTGTGGCTCCTAGGTGCAGTTGCGGCTGTAGCCTGAGACATGGTAGGCTAGATTGTCTCGAATTCGGTAGAGGACGATCCCTTGCCTCGGTTCACAGATGGAAATCAAACTTCCAATACGTGACTTTGCAGTTTTATTTGTAGAGCCTAGTATGGCGACATAGTGGTATGGGGCACTTATGCCGTCTATGATTGATACTTATGATTTGAAGTTGTTTTGACACTATACACTTATAGTAATAGTAAAACATGAAATTTAGAGTATCAAGCATTCTTTGGCTATTATAAGGTAAAACCCTATCCTCCGGCTTGTGTTGCATTGTGTGATGGGACCTGGGTCTTATAATAGCTTCATTATTTCTTTATTTAGCATTACGCTGTTGTTTTGTGCACTGGTATTCTAGGGAGGAAACATGTTCGATGTTATACGGCGTGGTCCCTTGATATAACTAAATTTAAAATAAAGATTAATAACTGTTTTAGTTCTCACACCAGTCACATGACAGACCTGGAGTTTATTGTTTTAACCTAAACTCTGGGTGCCCTTATTTTGACACGGGCAGCTAGTAGTTTTGGTTTTGCAGATTTATATTCACAGGAACCTGGTTTACAGCTGGAATGATATCCGGAAAGCTCTGTATCCGTATATCTACTTCATTTGTGTTTTGTATTATTTTTCTGCTGCAGTAATGTATTTAAATCTCTGATATTTTATGTGTAATATTTATTCGTACTCTGTAATATTCCTGTATTCTGATGGAATGTTGTAATAAACAATGAAATGTTCTTCTGTTTGCATTCCAATATGGCTTGTTCTCAATTCAATCCGGGCTTTCCTTACCGGGGAAGTTACGGGTCGTTTCAGTTTGGTATCAGAGCTTTGGTTTACAGGGCTCGGAGAACAAGACACGTTAGAACCAAACGAAAGAATCCATCAGAGATTGGATTAGTAATATCCAATGAGAATGACTCGTTAGAGATAGGATCAGTAGTATGCTAGAAAGAGTGTGAAGAGTATATTTTTAAAATGAAAACAAATTTTGTTTTGAAAATTTAAACCTTATTCAACATATTTGAATATTTATTTGTACTGATTTGGACAGTCCAGTATATAAAGATTTTGCATATACGTCTGATCCGCGTGTATTTAAAGTTTTAACATACTATATAGATATAGAATCACACTCTGGTAGCCCGGAGATGATACTAATAATTGTGATCACATTACCAATATTTATATTCGAGTTTCGAAAGTGGGATTTCTATATATTTCCTATTGACTGGTGTGAGAAACCAAAATTAGATAGGGCTTATTGTTGTGATTTGGCATCAAAAATCTGATTTTTGGACTATGTATCAAAGTTATATGATTGAAATGATAATCAACTAATTGATGGCTGGTTGTGTTGTTTGATTATTGTTTTGATTAATTAAATGTTGAACCTTTAGCCAAATTGAACCAAATAGTGAACTATATTGAAAATTTGTCGCATTTGCATACATATACATGTACTTACATTGAACAGGTCATAGCAAGGAGGCTAGAGAAGAGGAATAAAATTGTTTGCCCGACAAATAGGTACATGTTTATGAATTTATTGGGTTTGGATGATTTTATGAGCCGATTGGCTAGCCGCTCGGCTGTTTCTTTTTCTTTTTGGATTGATGAGGGCCATGGGAGGCTATTTGAAATATCCCGAAGTCCCCAGTGCAGGGGAGGTTATGGCGAAAAAATTCGAAAATTTAGGGTGTTTGCCAAATTTTTGAAGAATTTGAAAAGTTCTTAGAAACTGAAAAGTTGATGAACTTAAGCCGTAAAGAAAATACTGGAAGTTGAGTTGATTTGTTAAACAACTTTCGGCTTCGTTCCTTTTCGGCGACAAAAAGTTTTAAGTGGGGGAGATTGTAATAACCCGGAAATCTGAGCCAATTTAAAAAAAAATTTGGCAATTCTAGCGAATTTTGATTATTTAAAATGAATTATTTTAAATAATAACGACGAGAAATTTATTTTGAATAGAATTAGAAGGTATATATTTATATAGATCGTCGTTAGAATATAAATATTTATTTTTAATTATAAAAGGAATTGAAAATGGCGCGGTAGTTTGAAAATTCGATTTCAAATTTCAAATGAATGTACAGGATTCAAAATAAATCGGATTTTAGCGAAACCAAAAATATTCGAATCTAATTGAAAATATCTTTCCAACGAATCCGTAAAATCAAAATTTCATAGCAGGGATAAAAAGATATGCCCAGTTGAAAATTCAGAATAGTCGCTATGGAATTCTGGCCCATAAAAATGGAAATTTTGCAAACGACCTAGGTTTTCGACGAAACCACTTTTGTGGGATCCGTGATGTCAAGTTATTGCTAGGTTTCAAAATTCGTAATTTTCTGAATCAATATGTGAGTGTGGCAAAGGAAAACACGTTTGACCAGTTTCAGTTGATTTTAATCGACTCAAAAATGGCCATTTTTCAAACGGTCTCAGAATTCGACGAAATTAGTTTTGTTAGGATTATACCGGCAATACGAAGCTAGAAAATATTTTTTGGGAATTTTTAGAGTCCGTATGTGGCCCCGGTAAATTGAAATGCGCGTTCAAATTCAATATATAGATTTATACTTTGATTTTGATAAAAACTGATCGAAACGATCGAATCAGCTTACGATACATATCCTATTGTGTTCGGAATGGGGGTAATTAACTATGGACGACAGGCGGTGGGTTCGATTTCAAGGTCAAAATAAAAGGTTGCTTTTTTTAAATTAATTAAATAAAATAATATATATTATTATATATTCCCCACCACCCCCTCTTCTTTCAGATCAAACGATATTAAATAAAAAAAGAATGACGGAGGGGGGAAAACCGCCGCCCCGCGCCTCCACGTCCACGGCGCTGTTGGCCAATCCACCGCCCACCTCCGATAGGCCCCCTCGACAGCCGCCACCCTCTCCCTCCAATCTCCTTCTCTCTTCTCTTCTTCTAATAAAAACCCGTGACCCCCAAACGCCCAGCCCCCAAACCACCAAATCGACACCGTGGCCTCCTCCAGCGCCACTCCCACCTGACAGCCCCCTCCTCAGCCACCTGCGCCTCTCCTCAGCCTCTGACCGCCGCCTGTGGGGCCCGCGGCAAATAAAAATCCATTTTTTATTTATCTCCGGCGTGTATACTCCATCCCCGAGCCCTCGCCTGACCTCCACCAAGCCCGTGAGCCCAACCACCAGCGCCGCCTAGCAACCCTCATCCAATTTACAGTGAGTGTTTATTTATTTTAGTTTAGCTAATTTAAATGTGAAAATACGGTTTAAATTTAGTTAATCAAATAGAAAAGGTCGAATTTTTATATAGTTAATCAAATAGAAAAGATCGGATTTTTATATAGTTAATCAAATAGAAAAGGTCGTATTTTTATATAGTTAATCAAATAGAAAAGGTCGAATTTTTATATTAGAAAAGTTTGAATCTTTATATAGTTGAAATGGTGAAGTAAAAATGAGATTTTTATATATGAAGAAATAGAGAATAAAAATATAATTTTTATATAATGTAAAGAACAAAAATATGATTTTTATATAAGTAGTGAACCAAAAATAGAATTTTTATCTATATAGTAGTGATGTAAAAATAGAATTTTTATCTATATAGTAGCGATGTAAAAATAAAAAATTTATCCAAATAATGGCGGTATAAAATGTGATTTTTATCCATATAAAGCGATTATAAAAATGTGATTTTTATATATATAGCAACAATATAAAAATGTGATTTTTATATGTGTAGTGGCTATGGACAATGAAATTGACAAAAGGCGAGTACGAGGAAGATTTCTACATACGAAGAGTCGCGGTGTATTGGTTTAGCTAGTCGGTGCTCACTTTTAATTTGTTTTCTAGTTGAAATATATACTAGGATGCAGACGGTGCTTAGCAGCACCTGACACCCGTCGTCCACAGACCATGGACGACTTGTTTGTTTTTGTGTGTTGTGAAAATTGATTGAGATGTGTGTTGAAATAAAATATATATTCATGTGTTGAAGTAAAATAAATATTCATTTACAAATCGAACGATTTGTTTATGTACACCGATTTGACTAATATTGATTGGGACGATAAATTTTACACATCACCCAACTGCACAAATAAAATATGTGTTTGATTGATTGAAACCCCACACGGGTATTGGGATGATATTTGACGTACACTAATCCCGATTGTTTAGTTGTATGTCAATTGATGGGTTGACAGACTGTGTAAGCGTTAATTATTTACAATTAATGTTTATGCAATTGTGTGGTGCACTCTGGATGATGGTTGATTATTTATCGTTGCGGTTATATACGTGTGTCGTATAGAATCCATATAATTAACACTATATGGTAATTGATTGGGCCTCATCCCAATTTGGAAAATAAGAAATATAAATTCATGTGTTGAGTAGAAATATAGATTCATTTGTTGAATAGAATAACGAAGTTATTGAAATATATAAAGCCGTATTGGTTAAATATGCGCCATTTTGACGCGAACGATATTTATATCGATTATATTCATTTTTATAATGAATATAGAAAAGAAAGTGATTTCAAAATTTAATGTTTTGAAAATATTATCATTTGTATATCGAAGATGTGGAATATTCAATTTTGATTTGAAATTGAATATGAAGTTGAAATTGTTTTGAAAACGAATTTAAAACGATTTATAAAATACGTTTTAAAAGGAAATCGATGAAATATATATAATATATATATATTATATATATATATATAATGGCCTGAATAGAAAGCCCCGCGCCGCGGCTGTTCGCAAATTTCGACCATTGACTTAGAATGGATATTACGGGAGATCCGACCGTCGGATTCTCTTAATACCAGAACCGTTGGGTTCGTATCGAAAAGAGCTTTCTAAGAATGTTAGTGATGTGAAATCTAACGGTTGGATTTGGAATTATGTCCAAATCAAATTTGGAAAAGGTTGCTGTAAGTGCAGTTCGATGGCCGTTGATGGAAATTGACTGTACGGGCCTTGATAAAAAATTTAAAAATAGTAATAATTTGTGTAAAATCATAAGAAATTATTTGGGAAGAACTGAGACGAAAAACTCCATATTTGAAAAGATAAAAATAGATTTTTATTGAAATGAACTAGTTTTGAACTAGAATTAAAATCAATTTATTTTTGAAATAAATAAATTGAATTTGAAAGGGGTTTTAAAAGTAACCAGAATTTCCAATAATTGAATTGGAATAGATTTGAATCGAAATTGTCTTTGGAATATTTCGATGTTGGATTTCGTGATTATGCAGATATTGTAATGGGAATTTGAAAGATATATTTATACCGTTATTTCCAATACGATATTTGTTGGTCGTAGAATTTGATATTGAATATAAGCCGATATATTTTCTATTCAGAGCCTTGTATTTAATATCAAATGTGATTTGGGTTTGTCGTGAATGGTGTCTTCATTAACACTGTTCTTAAACCCAGTTGAGAAAAAGATTAAATCTTTTTATTTAGATTTAATGAAGTATTCCAATTAAATGGAATTTAATTGGAATTGAATTTGAATTTGAATTGATTTTTGGGTTTATAGTGAACCGTGTTTTAATTTACATTGGTTCTTTAACCCAGTTAAAGACAGGATGTGTTTTCCCAAGTTAAATAATCATTGATAGTGATTATTGGGAAGATTAAAACTAAGTGGAGTTTTAATGAATCTTTAATTTGTTTGAAATGATCGAGAATGGAGTATCACCAGTTTTGCTCTAGGCGATAGTTAAATCTTTAATTAGATTTGAATGTGAAATGGTAATTGAATTTACCGATAACACCGTGGTGTTAGATATGAAGTATGACCAGTTTTACTTCATGGGATAAATAGGTTGGGATTGGGAAATAAAATAAATGATTACTTCGGTGTGGTTCGCTAATCCCGACTATTTTGAATTGATATTCAAAAGAAGATTAAAGAATAAATTTAAAGAATTTATCTTTGATAAAATTAATGGGAACCTTTCCCAAAGTATAAGAATATTTGAATAAAAGAATATTCTGAATTGGGATGAGGCGTATGTTGTGTTTGTGTAACACTTGTTTATTATATACGTGAGTTATTCAGGAAGACCGGGTCTATCCCATTCTGAATAACTGATTCGACGTGGTGTCGAGGATGAAGACGGTGGTCGAAGACCGGAGGTCTTCACATCGTTTGGGTGATTACTGATGATCTTGATTGGGCTGTACGCCCAAGAGGAGGGAATCAGTTGGTGATCGTCCAGATGTACTTGGAGATCGATGGATATGCGAGGTACAAGGTGCCTCCGGTTTCGTTCAGACCCATAACGAACTTGTAAATGGACTATGTGTCTGACATTGTATTTTATTCTGTGTGATTGATTTATATTAAATATATATCTGTTTGGCCGCGGAGAATTTATTCTCTTGCTTAACGCCCTTCTCTGAGAGCTCAGGGGTTATATATTGATGGATATCAATCGCATGGAATGAATTACCTGTGTGGCATGCCTAAGTGGAAAATGATCAAGGCTTTTGTTGAAAAGCAGAGTCTTGTGGTTGATGATCAAAGCACGACCGGTGTGGCATAGCTTTGTGTAGCGTTGATTCGCGAGCCTCACACCCCGGTTGTGAACCAGAAATGGGAGAAGGATCCAGGGAGGGCATGCGTTTCTTTCTAGCTAGGGTGGTGTCAGTGACCTACCAGCCCTGACATTTATATTATTTTCACCTATGTGGTTGTTGTTGTTGCGAGGCGCCTCAGATATATCGGTGACTGTGTGGAGCCGATGGAGTCATTTGGCTCATTTACGCCCCAAAGGGAGGGGAAACGCAGTGTTCAGGCATTTTAATCCACATCGGTGGACCTGCCCTGTGGCTCCTAGGTGCAGTTGCGGCTGTAGCCTGAGACATGGTAGGCTAGATTGTCTCGAATTCGGTAGAGGACGATCCCTTGCCTCAGTTCATAGATGGAAATCCAACTTCCAATACGTGACTTTGCGGTTTTATTTGTAGGGCCTAGTATGGCGACATAGTGGTATGGGGCACTTATGTCGTCTATGATTGATACTTATGATTTGAAGTTGTTTTGACACTATACACTTATAGTAATAGTAAAAAATGAAATTTAGCGTATTAAGCATTCTTTGGCTATTATAAGGTAAAACCCTATCCTCCGGCTTGTGTTGCATTGTGTGATGGGACCTAGGTCTTATAATAGCTTCATTATTTCTTTATTTAGCATTGCGCTATTGTTTGTGCACTGGTATTCTTGGGAGGAAACCCGTTCCGTGTTATACAGCGTGGTCCCTTGATTTACCTAACTTTAAAATAAAGATTAATAACTGTTTTAGTTCTCACCAGTCACATGACTGACCTAGAGTTTATTGTTTTAACCTAAACTCTGGGTGCCCTTATTTTGACATGGGCAACTAGTAGTTTTGGTTTTGCAGATTTATATTCACAGGAACCTGATTTACAGCTGGAATGATATCCGGAAAGCTCTGTTTCCGTATATCTACTTCAGTTGTGTTTTGTATTATTTTTCCGCTGTAGTAATGTATTTAAATCTCTGATATTTTCTATGTAATATTTATTCATACTCTATAATATTCCTGTAATCTGATGGAATTGTTGTAATAAACAATGAAATGTTCTTCTGTTTGCATTCCGATGTGGCTTGTTCTCAATTCAATCCGGGCTTTCCTTACCAGGGAAGTTACAGGTCGTTTTACCTCGTATACTTGGATCAGAGGTTATAGGTAAACAGAAATAGAATTTTACAAGACAGATATAAAAATAACAGCGGAAATTTAAAACTTCATTATTCAGCAGAAAAACATTGTAGTCTCAAAACCAGTTACAACATCAGGCTAAAATACTGAAACCAAGTACATCAAAACAAAACACTTGTCTTGCGCTATAAACTATAAGAGTGCAGAAAATAAAATCATAATCCCTAGTAATAGCCATATCAAAGTAGACAAGTAGTCGAAGCGATACATCAAAGCAGATTCGGATCCAAGCAAAAACAGAGAGAGTCCTAATCACGAGTGAGCGTTCCCACCTTGAGAACCTTAGAGGGGATGGAAAGAGAGAAAAGGGAAACAAAAAGGGTCAGACATAAAGTCTAGCAAGTCCAATGATTTGTAGCATATAAAAAAGTAAAAGTTTCAAGACAGGCAAACAAACTAGATGAGAGATAATAGTATCATATAACAGGTAAAAACAGGATGAGCAGGATAAGAAGAATAAACAGAGTAGACTACGCTTCTCAAATACTTTTCTCTACACCAATACTAGTATAACAGATGTGTGACATGATTATTTATCCCCTAATTACTTAACAGAAACAGAATGATCCCAACAGAAAAATAATGGTAGTAATAGGTGTACTCTAGTTACATAGCGGGTATTACCCCAAACAGAAATAACAGGAACCTCAACAGAAATAACGGGTGTTACCCCAAACAGAAATAACAGGTACCTCAACAGAAAACAGGCAGGACTTGATGTACCCTAATTACTGCCCCCAAGCGATTGGCTCCCTGACTGTGTAAATACCCTGTGTCAGCCCTACGATAGGGTGTATTACTCCCTAAAGTGGCAACCTACAGAAGGACACAGACCTATTTACTGGTGCTACAACAGCTTATTTGCCTCCACAGACCGGACCCATACACGCCTATGACTCCGTTGGAACGTGCTTGTATACACTCCCTTTTCAGATGAACCTCTTACAATTAATTCAGTATGCGTGCCCTGACCCCTACCTAGTGCGGGGTCCCCTTTTAATACAAGAATGAGTTACTGACTGATATGGGCCTCACACAGCAGATGGCACAAGTCAACCCTTAAGCTTGTGTCCCCCAATTAACCAGGATTTTCAACAGGTTAAGCCTTACAGATTAACAGGTTTGCCTCACCCCCACATATTAACATGTTAAATTTTATAGGTTAACAAGTTCATATAACCATAACAGATTAAACATATTTAGTATTAAGGTTAACATGTTCATATAACACCAACAGATTAAACAGATTTACTTAACCTCACAGATTTAACAGATTTCACAGGTTATTTATTGTTTCATTAACATGTTCCACTTAATCCTTGAATTAAGCCTACAGATTTACATGTTCATACACCTTAAATTTCAATCATATTTCATAGTACAAGGTATGCCCCAAATTTTCAGTCATGTTCCACAGTACAAAATATTCCCAAATTTTCATCCCTAAACATTCCCAATTCCGTTCATAGATATGTCTCTTATGAGATTGGCCTAGGCTCGAAGGTAGCCTAGGCTGATATAAAAATAAAAGGGAATAAGAGAGGGAGAAGAACAGAAATAGGCATATAATAACAACTGAACAACAGATCAGGATGTATAGAAGAATACATGCAATAATAGCATAACTGTTTAAATCAGTTTCTTAACAGGCATAAGTTCAGATCCAGATTTATTAACATGTCAAGGTTACTGTTAAATTTTTATATCTAAAAGTAACATGAACTCAAAGAGATTGGATTTAAAGAACAGAGAATAATATGTTGATGTTGCATAAGAGATTCTTGTATATGTTAGGTAAGAATTGCCTTGATTCAATCCACGTTTTGGCAGCATCTCCCCATCTTTATTTTATATTTTCAGAACAAGAGTTTGATTAAGAAGTATGATTTATTTGATAGGAATGTATGCCTTTATATAGAGTTTACAAGAAAATCCTTAACCGTTAGATCTCTGTTTTTAAATCCAACCATTCAGAAAATAATGAACCTATTTAACAAATACGTCCAGAAACAAAAAAAAATGTATTCGGCCAGATCGTGGTAGGGTCGACTCACCCCCACCTGGGTCAACCCCTGGGTCGACCCACCCGACCTTGGGTCGACCCAGCCAGGCATGGGTCGACCCATAACGGGTCAGATTCCTGGCTACGGTTCCCGCTTCGTTAATTTGATTTATTTTAAATTATGGTTTGCTTTATATATACATATAAGTCTCTCATATGTATACAAGCTTCTAGGCTTCAAATCTTTCTTCTACGATGTCCGTTTTACGCTAACTCGGAGTCTATCCGAGATATGAACTCAATGGTACTATCCGTTTTACTTAATTCCTAACATTTAATTATGTATTCTTTAGTTTGTTAATGTTCTTTAAAATTATGGGGTCTTATATTCTCCATAACTTAAAGGATTTCGTCCCTGAAATCTCCAAGTCTAGGGGAACGTTACTATCCTAACATCCACCAACAATCATCTACTCATCTATCATTCATAGACATCCGTTGTCCTTAGGAATTCCTAATGTTTGTATGAACATATGCAAAGGTGTGTGTATATGTAACGACCCACATTCTACGCATCAAGGGATCGTAGAATATTTATTTCTTTCTCATTAGAAGTCGTATAGGCATGTAACTTTGGGAGACGACTATTGGGGTCGTTTCCAATGTTCATGATTTTTGCCGATTTTAAATGACCGTTTTGCCCCTGGCTGATCTTGTTTCGGCCATAATTTTTTATTAGTAAGGAGTTTTGACCTGAAACCACTTCCATTAGATTCGGATGATGGTTTATCTTTCCGTATAGTGGTCCCATTAGCCAAACGGACTCACCGTTTGGGAGATACGGCTGAAACAAGGTTTAGAAGGTGAAAAACAGCTTAACTGGGCCTAATTAGGGTGATTAGCAAGAGGGCCCATAACCCATTTCGGGACTAGGGTTATGGAGAGGCTGAGAACAGTAGGAAAACGATTTTTATTTCATTTTTCAACCGCCTAAAACATTTTTCTAACCCTAGCCATGGCCTCCACCTTCTAATTTCATTCCAAATCGCTCCTAATCGCTTTTTAATTGAAGATTAAGCCAAGCTACATCAAATCAAGGGGAAATAACACCAAATCAGAGTTGGAGCTGCTGTGTTGCATTAGAATTCGACCCAAAACATATAATATTCCAGAACTATAGTTTGTTTGTGGCCAAGGTGAGTGATTTGCATTGTTTTTCACTAATTACAGCTAATTAGGGGTGATTAGTGATAATTAGCGAAATTATGGCTTAGAAAAATCTGGAAAAAATTTGTAAAATTCTAAAATATTATTTCAGGGCTCTAATAGAAATTTGGGTTAATTTGGATAAGTTTTGCTAATTGTATGCTTAAACATGATTAAGGGGGATTAAGGGGAAAATATGGGTTTTGGGTTTGTTTGATCCATTTTAACTTGTCAAATTGTTGTTGGTATTTGTGGTTGGTTTCACATGTGGCTATGACTGCTTGGAATGTTTTATGATTGCTTAGAACAGTTAGAATGGTCGAAAACGCCGTCGTGTGGCGAAAAATAGTCGCTGGAAAGGTTGTAGGAAAATTGTGCAGGGAACCAGACTGGATCGGATCGCCCGACCTGTTCGTGACACCCCTCTCTGAACCGACCCGTTTGCCAAGGGAACTCCACAAGTCGCCGCTCGAACAAAGAGGACTGACCCAACCCGTTAGGTGCCCACGAATCGATGTATCAACTACGAACTGGAGCACCACGAGAGGACCAAACTGGAGCACCCGACCCGGATGACCTTTCACGAGTCCAAACCAAATGAAGTACCACGATCCGACCAGGAGCTCACGAACTACTTACACCTGTATCTCTCGACCCGACCCGGTGGGAGACTGATTGGTGGACCACGAAACGACCCGACCCTGGAGGATCCCACGACCCGACCCACATGGACAGTCTGGCCCGAACCAAAAGTGAGACTACGAACCGAACCAAGGAGCTTGGACACGAGGCATGAGCTACGAACCAAATGAAGACCGATCCGGAGGAGACCAAAACCCGAGATGCAAAGGTAGTCCAAATGGGAAGTTATAACTCAGGAACCAGTTGCGAACCAACGAGTTAACTTCATGATTGGGCTTGGCTGGGGGACGTGTGCTAAGGAGTTATCAACGTCTATAGCTTTGATTCACCACCAAAATGGATGTTAGGCTATGTATCAGTGCAGTGGGGTAGTTACTACTCCATGGGGCAAAGTGATCGTAGCATTGCTATGAGCCAGTGCAGTGGAGTCTTCATGACTTCATGGGGCAGAGTGGACATAGCAAGGACTAGTGGCTATGGATAAGTGCAGTGGAGTCGCCATGACTCCATGGGGAAAAGTGATCATAGCAAGGATTTGGGTGATCAAAGCAGTGGATATCGTATGCTTTACGCACTGAGTGAGAGATGTGAGGATGGTTGCTATGCTTGATTGTTTGACATCACTATGACATGCACACCCCTCCCTCGTATCTTTACACCAAATGTTAGTGTCACCTTAGAGTATTGTACATCTTGTTGTGCTAACTCTTTGGTTGCAGGTCTAGGTTCAGGTATGGTTTAGTATACCTGTTATTGTTCTGTTTTGCTGCTTATCGCTCATACCAGACTTTTGTATGACCCAGAATTTTATTTCTCTTCTTATTACTCCGGGTGCTCTTAAACGGGCAGATTAGAGACAGGTTAGGTGGTATGCACGAGTAGCTGTACCGGAGACGAGCAGGAGGCTTCCACGTATGATATATATAGATATTCTCCATGTGTCATTGTTGGTCACTACTTTGGGCATTAGTAGTACACCTTTCTTATTTTTCTTTAGAGACAATTCTCCAAAGTTGTAATAATGATGATGTGGAACATAAGCTGTATTTTGAATTTCCTCTGCTATGATGATTATGGTTTAGTTCCCAACTTATGCACTGTCTCACCTGTTTTATGTCAAGTATGTTATTATTATATTTTATTCTATGCGCTGTGAGACATTCTACAGGTTCCTTGTTAGTTCAAATTCCCTTCTTTCCTTTCTTTGACAATTGTCCCGTGCTGGTCAGGCATAGGCACAACGCACTTTCATTGGAAATGTTGGCTGGTGCGGGGCAGGTCGTCACATTTAGTATCAGAGCTCTAGGTTGCGTAGTTAACCTAGGAAAGGCACCAGGGAGAGATAGTACGTATATGAGAATGCATATTTGTGATATTTTGGTTTTCAAAAGCTACATATATACTATTAGTATATTTAAGGATGAAGTCGCACTGCACTGGCACAACTGAAGAGATGGTTAATCATTTTCTCCTTACAGATTGAACGATGAGACGATATGCTAGGGGTACTGGTAGAGGAGCTAATAATGGGAATGCTCTTGATATGAGGACATTGTTCACTAACTTCATGAGAGAGATGCTTAGAAATATGCAAGGAGCATTTTCCAATGCTGCAAATGGTGGTGGTGTAGTGGTGCAGGCGCCTAGAGCCGATTTCGCCAAGCTTTGAAAGGATTACACTAGTCTTGGTGGGAAGCCGTTCCACGGAACGGAATCGTCTACATAAGTTTAGGATTGGTTGGATAGTTGTGAGCGTATCTTCGAAGACTTGGGCATCGAGGATGCGACAAAGAGAAAGCTAGCATCCCGTCAGCTGCAAGGATGGGCGATGAATTGGTGGAATGCTATTAAGGCGGCAACTCCCGAGGATCAAGTTACTTGGGATCAGTTCAAGACTCGCTTTAGCGATAAGTTTATCCCAACTTCTCAGAAATCAGAGTTATTTAGGAAATTTTGGGAGCTTAAGAAGAATGGTAGGGCAGTCTAGGAGTATATTGCAGAGTTCGATACTTTATTGAAGTATGGATTATCCCTTATCGACACTCCCGAGAAGAAGAATGAGAAGTTCGTAATAGGCTTAGATCAGTACTTGGGATAAAGGCTTATAAACCATATCGATAAGATGTTTGAATCAATTGTGGGGAAAGCTTTGAGATCAGAGAGTCTATACCCTAAGTCGAAGACTGAGGTTGCATCTGCAGAGGAGCCAAAATCGCAAGCAAGCGGTGGAGGCAAGAATGGTTCTCAGAATAAGAGAAAGCAGAATCAGACCAAGGATGGCCAGAAGAAAAAGAATAAGAAAGATGTTGAGTGCTTTAGCTGTGGCAAGAAGGGCCATTATGCTAAAGAATGTCGAGCGAAGCCAGTGGACAGAAAATGCTTCAACTGCGGCCAAGTAGGACATCGCAAGGATAAATGTCCGCAACTCCCTAAAGAGAAGCAGATTGTGAAAGCATATGCTCTTAATGTTGTTCCTTCTTCGTCGAATGCCCCAACCGCGATAGAGAAAGGAAAGATTGTCACCATTCAAGGTATGCTTTCTATTTATGATGTTCCTTTCGAGTATTGTTTGATACTGGGGCTTCCCGTTCCTTCATATCTAGTGACCTGGTAGATAGGTTGGGATTGGAACCCGAGATAATCGATAGACCTTTAGCAGTGACGAACCCGATTGGCGGTTCGACTAGCTTTAGTATGATTTGTCGTAATGTGGTCTTATCGAGTCATGGATGTATGTTTTCTTGTGATTGCTTTGTTTTGGGATTTACTGGGTTTGGCATTATTTTGGGAGTCGATTAGCTCCAAAGGTACGGGGTAGTGGCAGACTGTGAGGGATTTTTGGTGATAGTTAGAGCGGATGATGGGCGGAGGGTAGTGTTTGGTGGTCTACCTAGTGATGGGGTAATGGATAGTTTTCTAAATTCCCTTGACATCCCGCAGGATGAGTTGTCAAATGTGCCCGTGGCTGGCCAGTATTCGGACGTCTTCGAGGAAGTGACCGGACTTCCATCACACTGAGAGATTGAGTTTCGTATTGATATAATGAAAGATGCCAGACCTATAGTGATGCCACTTCGTCGTATGGCGCCAAGGGAGCAACGAGAGCTCAGGGTACAAGTGGGCAATCTTTTGAAGAAGGGATTTACTAGAAGAAGTGTTTCTGAGTGGGGAGCACCAGTTGTGTTTGCTACCAAGGCAGATGGTTCCCTTCGATTGTGTGTGGACTACCGCGAATTGAATAAGGTGACGAGGAAGAATAAGCATCCTCGACCGCTGATAGATGATTTGTTTGATCAGTTGAGTGACGCGAGAGTGTTCTCCCAGTTGGATCTCGCGACAGGTTTTCATCGGCTTAGGGTGGAAGTTGAGAGTATAGCTAAAACGGCCTTTCGAACGCCGTCTAGATTCTATGAGTGGTTGGTCATGCCATTCGGGTTGACCAATGCACCAGCATATTTTGTGGATCTTAAGAATAGAGTATTCCGAGATCAATTGAATAAGTTTGTTCTTGTGTTTGTAGATGATATCTTGGTTTATTCGAGGACAGAGGAAGAACACAAGGAACATTTGAGGATAGTAATGGAGGTGCTGAGAAAACACCAATTGAAAGCAAAGTTTTCTAAGTGTCACTTATGGAGGAGGGAAGTGAGATTCTTGGGCGATGTTGTTTCAGAGAATGGTATTGCCGTGGACCCTGCGAAGGTGGCTACGGTACAGGATTGGTCTACGCCTAAGAATGCAACAGACGTAAGAAGTTTCTTGGGGTTAGCTGGATATTATCGTAAGTTTATCCAAGACTTCTCCAAGATAGCAGCACTGTTGACTCAGCTGACCAAGAAGAAACAAGCTTTCGTCTGGGACGAAAAGTACGAGAATGCATTCAAGAGTCTAAAGGAAAAGTTTACATGTGCACCAGTGTTAGTCATTCCTAAGGGGAATGAAGAGATGACAGTATATACAGATGCATGTGGTACCGGAATGGGTGTTGTATTGTTGCAAGGAGGTAGGGTTGTAGCTTATGCAAGTCGGCAACTGAAACCGCATGAGAAAAGATATCCTACCCATGATTTGGAATTGGCAGCGATCATGTTCGCATTGAAGATGTGGAGACATTATCTCTTGGGAGAAAGATTCGAGTTGTTTACCGATCATAAATCGTTAAAGTATCTTTTCTCTCAGAAGGATCTGAATCTCCGACAGCAAAGATTGTTAGAATTCTTGGCTTCCTATGATTTCGATATCGCATATACACCAGAGAAGGGCAATGCACTAGCTGATGCATTGAGTAGAAGACATTCCAGTTTAGGGGCTATGTTTCTGAAATGGAAGCAACTAGAGTATATCGTTGGGTATGATTTCAGACTAAAGTGCGAATTAGATCCAGAGGTGTTAGCAAGTTTGATGATTAGACCCACTTTGATCGAGCGGATTGGTTCCAGTCAGAGGGACGATCCTAACTTATTGAAAATCATCTCCAAGTTAGAGATGGGTATCGATGAGGAGATGAGCGAGTATGGGCTTGATCGAGATGGATGTCTTAGAAATAATGGAAGACTGGTTGTACCCAATGTCGATGGATTGAGAGATGAAGTGCTTAGAGAATGTCATCACTCAAAACTAACTGTACATCCCAGTGATAACAAAATTTATCGAGACATGAAGCAGACCTAATACTGGGAAGGAATGAAAAGAGATGTTGGGAAGTTTATATCCAAGTGCATAAATTGTCAGCTAGTTAAAGCTGAGCAAAGGAAACCTAGTGGTTTGTTGCAACCATTAGAAATTCCCGAATGGAAATGAGAACAAGTCTTAATGGATTTCATTGATGGGTTACCAAGGACTAGATCGAGCCATGATAGCATTTGGTGATTATGGACCGATTGACCAAGAGTGTAAGGTTTATACCTATCAAGTTGAATAGAACGGCAGCTAAGCTAGCGGAACTATATATGAAGTGGGTCGTGAGATTTCATGGAGTACCTAAAAGCATTGTGAGTGACCGAGACCCGTTGTTTACTAGTGGGTTTTGGAAGAGCTTACAAGAGGCTCTAGGGTCAGAATTATATCTCAGTACCGCGTATCATCCTCAAATTAATGGTCAAACAGAGAGGGTAAATCGTATATTAGAAGATCTCTTGAGAGCTTGCATATTGGATTTTGGTGGATCATGGGGTGACCATCTGCATCTAGTAGAGTTTGCATATAATAATAGTTATCAATCCAGTACTGGTATGGCTCCATTTGAAGCTTTGTACGGAAGACCGTGCAACTCACTGTCATGTTGGTTAGAAACTGGTGAGAAGTTTGTGCTTGGGCCAGATGTGATAAGAGAAACCTCAGATAAGATCAAGGTTATCCGACAACGAATGAAGTCCGCCCAAGATAGGCAGAAGAGTTATGCTGATAAGAGGAGAAGAGATTTAAAGTTCTCCACTGGCGACTTGGTGTTTCCCAAGATTTCTCCGTTAAAGAGCATGATACGATTTGGTAGGAGAGGCAAGTTAACACCAAGATTTGTTGGCCATTCCCAGTTCTCTACCAAGTTGGGAATTTAGCATATAAAGTTGAATTACCGGACAAGATGGCGGGAGTTCATGATGTATTTCATGTTTTCCAGTTAAGGGAATTCGTGCACGACCCTGATATGACTATTTCACCTGATCGGTTGGATGATATCGAAGTAGAACCGAGGCGGTTGGGAACCGCAAGCCGATTCGTATTGTCGAGCACGATATGAAACAACTTTGAAGGAAAATGGTGAATCTAGTCAAAGTTCAGTGGGGCGAGAATGATAATGACTGAACTTGGGAGACAGAGGAGAGCATTAGGAAGACGTATCCAGAACTCTTTGTCTGGTAAGATTTTAATTGCAATTTAGTTTTCCGCATGCTAGGATAGACTTGTTTGTTGTTTTATATGTTTGATTGTCGTGAATGGTTGGTAGACATGTGGGATCCTTTTACTTGTTTCTTAGTTAAAGAATTTGGGGGGCGAAATTTCTTAAGGAGGGAAGAATGTAACAACCCGCATTCTACGCATCAAGGGATCGTAGAATATTTATTTTGTTCTCAGGCGAAGTCGTATAGCCATGTAACTTTGGGAGACAACTATTGGGGTCATTTCACATGTTCATGATTTTTTCCGATTTTTAAATGACCATTTTGCCCCTAGTTAATCTTGTTTTGGCCATAACTTTTGATTAGCAAGGAGTTTTGACCTGAAACCACTTTCATTAGATCCGGATGATGGTTTACCTTTCCGTAGAGTGGTCAAATTAGCCAAACGGACTCACCGTTTGGGAGATATAGCCGAAACAAGGTTTAGAAGGTGAAAAACAGCTTAATCGGGCTTAATTAGGGTGATTAGCAAGAGGGCCCATAACCCATTTCGGGATTAGGGTTATGGGGAGGCTGAGAACAGTAGGAAAACGATTTTTATTTCATTTTGCAGCCGCTTAAAATATTTCTCTAACCCTAGCCATGGCCTCCACTTTCTAATTTCGTCCCAAATCGCTCCTAATCGTTTTTTAATGGAAGATTAAGCCAAGCTACATCAAATCAAGGGGAAATAACACCAAATCAGAGTTGGAGCTGCTATGTTGCATTAGAATTCGACCCAAAACAGATAATATTTCAGATCTATAGTTCGTTTGTGGCCAAGGTGAGTGATTTGCATTGTTTTTCACTAATTATGGGTGATTAGTGATAGTTAGCGGAATTATGGCTCAGAAAAATCTGAAAAAAAATTGTAGAATTCTAAAATATTATTTTAGGGCTCTGATATAAATTTGGGTTAATTTGGATAAGTTTTGCTAATTGTATGCTTAAACATAATTAAGGGGGATTAAGGGGAAAATATGGGTTTTGGGTTTGTTTGATCCATTTTAACTTATCAAATTGTTGTTTTGGTGTTTGTGGTTGGTTTCACATGTTTCTATGACTGTTTGGAATGTTTTGTGATTGCTTAGAACAGTTAGAATGGTCGAAAACGCCGTCGTATGGCGAAAAATAGTTGCTGGAAAGGTTGTAGGAAAATTGTGCAGGGAACCGGACTGGATCGGATCGCCCGACCCGATCGTGACACCCCTCTCCAAACCGACCTGCTCGCCAGGGGAACTCCACGAATCGCCGCTCGAACCAAGAGGACTGACCCGACCCGTTAGGTGCCCACGAACCGATGTATCAACTACGAACTGGAGCACCACGAGGTAACCAAACAGGAGCACCCGACCCGGATGACTTTTCACTAGTCCAAACCAAATGAAGTACCACGATCCGACCAGGAGCTCACGAACTACTCGCACATGTAGCTCTCGACCCGACCCGGTGGGAGACTGATTGGTGGACCACGAAACGACTCAACCCGGGAGGATCCCACGACCCGACCCGTATGGACAGTCTGACCCGAACCAGAAGGGAGACTGTGAACCGAATCAAGGAGCTTGGACGCGAGGCATGAGCTACGAACCAAATGAAGACCGATCCGGAGGAGACCAAAACCCAAGATGCAAAGGTAGTCCAAATGGGAAGTTGTAACTCAGGATCCAGTTGGAAACCAACGAGTTAACTTCATGATTGGGCTTTGCTGCGGGATGTATGCTAAAGAGTTATCGACGTCTATAGCTTTGATTCACCACCAAGATGGATGTTAGGCTACGTATCAGTGCAGTGGGGGTAGTTACTACTCCATGGGGCAAAGTGATCGTAGCATGGCTATGAGCCAGTGCAGTGGAGTCTTCATGACTTTATGGGGGCAGAGTGGACATAGCAAGGACTAGTAGTTATGAATCACTGCAGTGGAGTCGCCATGACTCCATGGAGCAGAGTGATCATAGAAGGATTTGGGTGATCAAAGCGGTAGATATCGTATGTTTTACGCATTGAGTGAGAGATATAAGGATGGTTGCTATGCTTGATTGTTTGACATCACTATGACATGCACACCCCTCCCCCGTATCTTTACATCATATGTTAGTGTCACCTTAGAGTATTGTACATCTTGTTGTGCTAACTCTTTGGTTGCAGGTTCAGGTATGGTTTAGTATACCTGTTATTGTTCTGTTTTGTTGCTTATCGCTCATACTAGACTTTTGTCTGATCCAGAGTTTTATGTTCTTCTTATTACTCTGGATGCTCTTAAATGGGCAGACTAGAGACAGGTTAGGTGGTATGCACGAGTAGCTGTACCGGAGACGAGCAGGAGGCTTCCACGTATGATATATATATATATATATATTCTCCCTGTGTCGCTGCTAGTCACTACTTTGGGCATTAATAGTGTACCTTTCTTATTTTGCTTTAGAGACAGTTCTCCAAAATTGTAATAATGATGATGTGGAACATAAGCTGTATTTTGAATTTCGCTGCTATGATGATTATGGTTTAGTTCTAAGCTTATGCACTGTCTCGCCTGTTTTATGTCAAGTATGTTATTATTATATTTTATTCCATGCGCTGTGAGACATTCTACAGGTTCCTCGTTAGTTCAAATTCTTTTCTTTCCTTTCTTTAAAGACCGTCTCATGCTGGTCAGGCATAGGCACAGTGCACTTTCATTGGAAATGTCGGCTGGTGCGGGGCGGGCCGTCACAGCATATGTCCTTATGCTAATGCGAAAATTAGGCGGTCTACTGATTCAGTCGACCTCTTTAATGCAATATATGTCTGTGCTATGAATCCAAAATATATGCAAATAGTCCTAGTATATCATGTAAACTCTATGTGTGCACGATCACTCGTCTAAATTTAACATCCATATGATGATACATCCATTTCCATCCATTAAAAAGTAAAATGTACACACATCCATATGCATTATGAGAGTGCTTTGAGGCAATCCAGTGTCGTGTGTGTGTATGCATCCACGAGTACCCACTAGCAAACACTTGCATCCGTCAAACGTAACATGTCTCAAACACATGTTTACATCCATTGGACTTCTACCTGAAGGTCGAAGATTCGATCGATAAGATATATTCAGATGATAGAAGCAAGTACGAATAAAAGCTTGGGAAAAGAAGTAAAAAACATACCCTTGAAAAGAATAGGGTACAAAGCACGAATTTTGTCCTCAGTCTTCCAAGTTGCATCCTCGTGGTCTTCTCCCCATTGCACTTTCATTAACTTAACCTCTCTATTGTGTAGTTTCTTAACCTCTGATCCAAGCATACGGGTAGGAAGTCACTCTCCATGGTCATCTTCTAAATCACATTCATTTTTTCTTTTATTTCCAAAGTTTACGCATGGATTTTGAAAGTTTTGTGCTGCTTAAAGTTTGTTACCTCACATTTACTTTTGTATCATGAAGGACATGACATTTACTTATACTTCAGATTTTTGCATATAAAGTAGAATAATCGGAAGAATACTTCCCTGCCCAATCAAATATTCATGCCCCTCTTCTGCTATAGCCGTTCGATTTGTACGTAAAACACCAAAATCGATCACCTTCCTACCCATTTTGTGATGTTAGACAATTTCAAGTGTGTTGGATTCATCTTTTCCGTTTTCACTGTAACAGTATTGCAAACGACATATATAAATAGTTGAAAAATGGTCATTTTAAAAAACCAAATTAATATATAAAACGTAAAAACTTTTTGTTATTTTTCATGTTTTGAGAAATAATAGATGGATGAAACACAATTCGACCTTCCGTCGTCCCCTCCATCTTACTTCCACCTCTTCCGTCTTTTGTTTACTCTATTTATTTTTTGTAACTAACATTGAAAACTCAAAATACAAAACAAATAAACCAAACACCACCTTCGATTCATGAGCCATGTTCATATATAAAGAGCCATGTTCATACATAAAATCATCGGCGTGCCCATCTTCTACCACTACCACTACATCCCACACAAATTAGCGCTTATTAAGAACCATTTAAGATGCGTTCGCTATACCTTTTTAGTTTTGGGTTTTCACAATGCAAACGACACACATAAATTATGAAAAACAACCATTTTAAAAAACAACGCTTTTATTGTGGTTTAAGAAATAACAAAAAACGATAGTCACTTAATCCGTCCATCATCCCTCCATCCCCTCCTTCGTCCACAACGTCATCTCTTAACTTTACGCATCATTTATATTTAATTTTGAAAACTTAAAACTCAAAATAAACCAAACGCACCCTTAGTTTTTCGACAACCGTTTGAATCAACCTATATAAGCTATTTTCTAGCATTCAAAGAGTAGAAATTCATTTTTGGCTTTCGAACAGCTAAAAAGTAACGTGCATGTGTACGCATCCACATATACTAGCAACCACGGTCGTAGTAATAAATTTTATGACAATACATATCAAAACTAAGCATATGTCAATGCACCATTAGCTTATTACAAATAACAAAAGGATCGCATCCTTGAAAAGCTGCCTCATATATGAACTAGTAAAAGGGAACATTTTTAAACTCTCACAGATGAGTTCAGACTTTTGAAAACCCTGAGATATGAATCAGTTCAGATCTGGCCTAAGATGACATCTCCACCAGAGACTTTGAATTCAGAAGGAACCTTTTCGACGTTGAGATTTTTTACCTTCCCATCCACTACATAAGCTGACCATCTGCATATTTGAATTAACATTTATACTTCTCTTAAACTGACTGGATTTTAAATCAACTCGTTTATGACATTGCATTAAAAACCATTTACATGTGAACTGTGGAACGAAAAGGTTATTTGTGATAATTTTATCATGTTATGATCACATGACTGGCGGTGAAGATAATGAGATTATCCCATGTCTAATCGATTGGATTGCTATGCATGGCACTGAATACTGATGTCGTGTTAAAAAGATAAGTGTAAAGATAGATACCTTTGAGAACGATGCCCAAGTAAAGCAGCAGAAAGATCCAAATCTAGTTCCAAGGTTTTGTGGAAGCTCCCATCAAAATCACCATAGAACTCTATCTGGAATGGACGACATAAAATATGGTATATCAATGGTGAGCCTACATTGCAAGAATATGCCCTACAAACTGAAAGTTAAAAAATATCCTATGATTCAGAATAATTGTTTGACAATTTACGAAATTATATCAAAAAAAAAGATGCCTTCCAGGTTTGAACTCGCAGCCTTTTTAATTATGAATTCTATCAGCATAAGACAAGCAAGCACTCTTCTGACAAGTTTCTACAATTATATGATACTAGAAACCAGGGGTAGATCTACTCTATGCCCAGCTATGGCACAAACCACTAGCTCAAATTTGCAAATTCAATGTAAAAATGGTCATTTGAAGATTTTGCCGCATCTAAAATTGTTTGCCTGCTTGCCATCTTTTGCACGTCGCCCTATCTAACATGATTGTCTAGCTCCGCCACTGCTTCAAACTCAACTCAACAAAACTGGACCTTAAAATTGAATATAAAAAACTAGCAATATTTTGCGGAGCATGCTTTGTTGTTAGAAGCTGCAACATTGCATGTATTTTAATAAGCAATTTGAACAAGTGACATAAAATTACAGAGAACTATAGATGAACTTTAAATAACTGGTGTTTATAGTTAATTGTTAGCTGATACACCATCGTCTTTGTTTATTCTATCAAGAACAGGCTATTAGGCTCGGATGAAATTACAATGACATAACATCCCTCTTCCATTATTTAGAGCATGCATTGAAAATGTAAAACTCAGAACTCAATTTTCCAGCCAAAATCGCCCCGAGCTTTGATAGTAGCTATTGAGCTTTAATAGTAGCTATTAACATTCTAGCATAAATTAAGAATACAATCAAATTTTCATTCCAAACAGTTGCTAACAGCTGAAACTATTTAAACCAACAAATCAAAATTTGTTGCCTAATATTCAAGTTCTAAAACTTTTACTAGTGAATCTTTTACTAGATTAAAAAACAGCAACAATAATAATAACATTGATGATAACGATAAACAAAGGGTTCTTTTCACACATAAATAGATATCAATTATCGTGTTAATTTTTCGGAAAGTTACTATTAGTCATAATTATCAACAACAACAAAAAAAAGTACATAGCTTCTTAGAAAAATACCCATTCAATTCAAACCTACACTTCATAAATATATATATATATATATGTATGTATATATATATATATATATATATGTATGTATGTGTGTGTATATATGTATGTGTGTGTATATATATGTATGTGTGTGTATATATATGTATGCAGGGGCGTACGCAGAAAATTTACATCATGGGGGCGGGAAAAAAGTTCGAATTAAGCATAGTTTGTAGTAACATTAAACACATTTATGATCCAAAAAAATATTATATTAGCATTTGATATGAAGATACAAAATATCAAAATGTAACTTAGTATTTCCAAAATGTCACGACATAACATATTTCTTTTTTTTTTCCTAAAATATCATCACTTGACATGACCTTTTACAAGCAAACTCTCCGAGACTTCATATTTTGGAAGTGTTGGATGATTTTGTTTGTTTCAATGACATTTGCTATGTCTCTTTCTATATAAGGCACCAAACAATCATTCATAATCTCGTCTCCCAGTCGATTACGTAGTGAAATCTTGATAATTTTCATTGCAGAAAAGACTCTTTCGACTGTAGCGGTTGCAACAGGCAGTAATAGTGCTAACTTCAAAAGCAAGTAAACTAATGGATATAGTCTATGCTTCTTTCTTTGAACCATCCTTTTAGCAAGAGAACTAATTCCTTCAATTTCAGAAAAGTGATCGTCGGATTGCACATCCAAAATATAGTTATCCAGTTGATGATCAAGTTGCATTAAATCATTTGAAGAAAAATCTAATGGATAAAATTCAGCAAAACGAATCAATTTCCTCTTATCATATGAAAAAAATGTATCATTTGGGCTAAGACAAGCCATGCACAACAATAACTCTGTATTCACCTCATTAAATCGGTTATTCAGCTCTTCAAGTTGCATATCTATTACTTCATAGAATAGTTCTACACGATAATAATGAAGATGTGTCTTTCCTTCAACCTTACGACGTGATCTTCCTTGAATTAGAAACACACTATCCATATCAGGGATGACTATCTCATTTTTAGTGCAAAATAAAGCAACTTCTTCAAGCAATTGTTCCCATCCATTGTTTCTCATATTCTGTAGTTGTGCCTTTGTTATTCTCACAAGTGTCATTGTGTTTACCATATCTTGATCTTTTTTTTGTAAAGCTTGAGATAAATCATTCGTAATTCCTAATATATTTTTCATCAAATGCAGCTGAAAAACGAATTCAAAACATTGTATAATTCGCAACAAGTTATCAGCTTGGCCCCTATACCTTTGGTTCTTCGCATCCTCTTCAACCACCATAATAACTTCAATCACGGAGGGGAACAAATTAATTATACTCATAAGTGTGCCATAGTGGGAGCCCCAACGCGTAGCTCCTGCACGTTGTATTGTCATTTCTTGGTTCATACCCCGTCCTGTTAAAATCTCACCATTACAAATTCCTATAACGACACTCTCAAATTATTTATCACGAAGAATGTCTTTACGCTTGCATGAGGCTCCAACAATATTAGATAATTGAGAAACAACATCAAAGAAAGTTGAAATAAGTCGATGGTTTTCTGCAACTGCTACAAGTGTTAGTTGAAGTTGATGAGCAAAACAATGAACATAATAAGCAGACTCATTCTCCGCTAAAATTAAACTCTTTAAGCCATTAAATTCTCCTCTCATATTGCTAGCTCCATCATATCCTTGTCCACGCAAACTTGATATACTTAATCCATGTTGACAAAATAGAGACTCGATAGCACTCTTTAGTGATAATGCAGTAGTATCTCTGGCATGTACAATGCCAAGAAAACGTTCAACAACAAACCCCCTTTCATCCGCATAGCGTAAAACGACCGCCATTTGTACTTTCATAGATATATCAAGAGCTTCATTAACTAAGACAGAAAATAATTCATTACCAAGTTCTTCGATAATAGAGTTTGTAGTTAGACTTGCAATATAACTAATTATGTCATGTTGTATTCTTGGTGAAGTCAATTTTAGATTTTCAGGAGCATTTGCTAATGAAACTCTATTAACCTCCTCATTATGATCCGCTAGAAATCGTAGGAACTCCAGAAAGTTTCCTTTATTTGATGATTCCTCAGATTCATCATGACCACGTAAAGGCAAACCTTGACGTAATAGAAATCTAATGCAATCAATCGAAGCGGTTAATCGAACGCGATAATCAACTTTCATCTTAGTAGAGTAATCAGAAAAGGATAATTCAATATGTTGTTTTTGCTTCATCAAATCATCACCTGCTCTCACACAATTGTTATGAGTGCTAGAATGTGGTCCAACATGCACATTAAATCTTTCTTTCTTCTTCCAATTTCTAAAGCCATCACCAACAAAAGAATCGCCTCCACTTTGGCCTCCATGTTCGGGTTTGAAAAGATAACAATATAAGCAAAAAGCTGCATCTTTTGCAATGCTATATTCTAACCATGTAGGATGGTCATTGAACCATGAAGGAATGAACGTTCGCTTTTCACTTTGCCCAATTAAATGCCATGGAAATGTGTGATTTTTCGGTTGACAAGGACCTTTTGCCAAATAAAAGCAACGAACTTTCTCTCTTTCGTTAACATTATAAAGATTAATATTTTTTCTTAAGCCAGGATCCACTGGATAATCATCTAGATTATCTTCTAAAACAAGCGAACGTGGGGGTAGGAGGACGATTCGGTGATGGATGAGTATGAGCACTATTAGAACTTGAATTCTTTTCTTTTGATTTTGTGAAATAGCTTAACAAATTTTTGTTACTCATGCTTCACGTAAAATTTAGTTCCTGTATTGATCAATTTGCAAAATCTTGTCAAAATCGTTTCAACTAATAACACAAAATGCTGCGTCAATTCAACAATACTAATATTTACTGAATAAATCAATTCATCTAACATTTGCTAAACAAACCAATTCAGCAAGCAACACAAAATCAGTCTACTAAAACAAATCAACTTAACAAAAAAATGTATTACCCAAATATAATTAAATTACCTGGGATTAGAGCTTTCCGGAGGCTGAAAAGGGCCTAGATCAGTTAGCAGTAAGCCAACAACAAAGTTCAATTTTTGATGCTAAAGATTTGAAGAAATGACGAAATTTGGGTAAACATTTGTGAATCTAGGGTTGCGTCCAGCTTATGTAAATAAGAAATGAAGATAGCAGCTTCAACTTTTGTAAATAATAGTAGACATCGGTTGGAATTTGGGGGAGAACAGCTTCAGCTTTTGTACATAACAGCAGGCATCATTTGGACTTTGTATTTGAGGGAGAGAAAACATGCTGCGGTGGACTTTGAGGGAGAGAAAACATGCTGCGTTGATTTTTTAATAGAAAATTAAACATTTTCAGTGGGGTCGATGGCCCCCACTCGGCCTGTTGTGCGTCCGCCTCTGTATGTATGTATATGTATATGTATATACATACATACGAGATAGGATCAAGAGCACCTCAAACAGTGCAGCACCACTATAGCCTCCTGATTTCCACCGCACAATCACATTTATCTCTCTTTCCACTAACTCTTTCCCTCCATTAACTTATTAAATCATAAATGAGTGACCTAAAATGGGATGCTACCAAATAGGGATGTCTTGTAGCGTGCCTCTATATAGACACATATGTATATGTATTGACATATGTGTGTGTATGCGTGTGTGTCCATTATATATATATATATATATATATATATATATATATATATATATATATATATATATATATATATATATATATATATATGAGAAGCGTTCAATGGCACCCCAAATGGTGAGCACCCATTTAGCCTACCACTTTTCCACCACACATTTCCTCTCTCTCCTTCCACTAACTCTCTCACCTTCCACTCACATTAAATAATATAAATGAGAGGTGGAAAATAGGGAGGCTTATAGGGGGTGCAGAACAAGAGATGCCATTGAACGCTCATCTATATATATATATGTGTGTGTTTATATATATATATATATATATATATATATATATATATATATATATATATATATATATATCAAGATTGTTCAAAAACGCTCAATTCTCACAAAACCTAAAAATTTCCTCTTTTTTTTTACCACCATAGATTTGAATCTGTACAAGAGCGTATAATGTTTTTTGCATACTGTTCCAAATCATGAATGTACCACATTCCACATCTTGAATATAACATATTTCAAACCACAAGCATACAACATTTCAAATTCGAGTTAACTGTGTTTTGGCTGACTGAATTGCAAACATACCACATTCTAAATCTAGAGCATAAGTGCACATTTCAGATCTGAATACGATAGTGAAACATCATACTTGACAACATACTTTAATGTTTGTGCAAAATTACCATGAACTAGCATTTGAGAGCAAGAAGAAAATAAATTCATATGAACAAGTAGAGACGATGCCAGACATCAAATCACCATGGATTAATGTAATAATCTTACTGTAATATAACAAAATGTAAAGTCTTCTTTAAAATAACTATTATTAAATTTATAAAACCACATTTAAACAAGAAACCAGGAATTTCTAAAATAAAATGAGTAGATTTAAATGAATAGGAAAATATAAAAAATTATCAACCAAAATTTTCAAATAGATGAAGAATATCAATTTTAAATACCTACTAGTAGTAATCTGGTATTAATTATAATTTATAACAAATCAGTGTCTCCAGCCAATGACCACAAACTCGGTGGCTATGAGCAAGATTTAAAAAAAACCTAGGACCAAATATCACTCACACCTTTAATCATGTTTTTCCTTTCTCTTTTTAGTTTTTTAAAATGTCTTGATGTTGTTAGTTTTTATTTTGGTCAAGACTAATGATATAATTAGGTTATAGCATAGTTATGTAAGGCGCAATTCTTCCGTATGATGCGGAATGGGTGAGCATTTGGTCGGTTTGGTTGGTTTTAAGATAAAAAATATCAAATGAATTGAAACCAAAAAAAAAAAAAAAAATCAAAACCAAACCAAACCAAACCACCTTAATGTCTGTTAATATGGTCAATAACTGATTTAACCGAACTTGAAATATGTGTTGTTATTTAAATGATTAATTCACTCAAAGTAAAATACAAATTTATGTTTGGAGATATTTTATTTAGTAAATTTTATATTTAAAATAAAATTTAACTTATTTTGACAAATAATATTTTTTGCATTTGCACTAAATCAATTATTTAAAGTATTACAATATCATAAAATGAGATAATGCAATAACAGTTCGGTTGATTCAGTTAAACAGACAATCGAAAAAAACTTATTTTACAAACCAAATTTAAACCGATTTAGTTTCAAAACCGAACTTAACCGGACCGACCGAAATCAACCAGTATGGTCGGATAATTCGGTTCTAACCAAATAATGTTCACTCCTTGCAATGTACATGAAAAATGTGCGCGCTGCAAAAGACCTTTGGCACAAAATTGCGTGCGGTGCAAAAAAAAAAAAGCAAGGCACAAAATTGCACGCTTTTCTTTATTATTATTTTTACTTATATATACTTTTCTCAAAATCAAAAGTAATATCCAACAATGATTGAGTGTTATATATTTTTTTATACGATGATATGATTACACTTCAAACTAACTTACAACAAATTCTAAACTATTTATTCATGTTATTGTTGTACCGAACTATGATGGCAACGATAACCGAGATCCATAGATTCAATTTGAACCCGATCATTCTAGGAACGACCTAGGTGCTGAAAAATAACATGAGAAATAGATCTGGCTAGAAAGGTTAGAAAAAAATGCATTTTAATGTTATCATCCGACATGATCCGAACCGACCGGATCTGAGCTGAACTTCAGGTCGGATCAAAGTTTTAAAACATACAAGTTAGAATCGATAAAATCTACCCGACTAGAATCGAAACTCACAGGATCGAGTTCAAATACGGCTCGACAAGTCTATTTACCATCTCTGCACCAAACAAATAATATTTGAATGCACATAATATATTGTCAACTGATATAGGATGAATGAAGAAGAAGATGAAGCTTATAAGTATGATGAGGAGGATATTGATCTAGAAAACATTACTGAAATTCAAAAAAATAGTTATTAGTAATATACATTCATGTCTTAGGTTTATCTTTTGAAGATCATTATACTTAAAATTTTATGCCGATGATATTATATTTGGTTATTTTACGAAATACCTAAAATATCTTTATTTTGTATATTTTAGTAGAAAAAATCTATAAATCATATTGAACTTTATAAATTAATTGTTACATATTTCAAATTCATAAAAATAATACAAAATGTGTGCATTAAAAAAAAGGTGCACGTCATTTGACACGTAATACGATGAGGCATTGGAGAGATTTAGCTCCATTTATCTTTGTATACAGTTAATAACTATGGATTATACGAAAATATGCATTCACCTTCCTTTTGGAAACCCATCTAAACTCAGATGGTGCCACTAAACCCACAGATAAGCGCTAGGCCACTGACTTTGGAAAGACGCATAGAGCTTTACCCCTCGAACATCCTAACGGGTTGTGTTTTTGTGTTTTGTCAAACGGAAGAGTTAAAAATAATTGGGTTGGCTACATATTAGAGTGATTTAATAGTAATATATAAAGATGTTTCAGTTATCTGACTTGGGTTGTAAACCAAGGTCCAATTAGTAATTAATCCCAAACAAGTTGGGATTGGCTAGAGATGGAATACCAAACCAAATTACAAAGTCGGTTTAAAGGTAAAAATAATAGCAAGAGACTCAAAAGTGAAAACATAAACAAAGATAAAATAAAATAAAATAGTTATAAAATAATAATAATTAGGAAAATTTTCTAAGTTAGGCCGATTTTGAAAACTAATAACAAAAATAGACGAGTTTCGAAACTATTTACAAAAATAGACCACTTTTCCTACAAAGGCGCTATCCAGGATAACGCTAATTCAAAAAATTTCCTTTTTACAAAGATGTTATCTGGGATAACGCCCTATTGATTTCTCACTGCCTCCTTATCTTCAGGTCTACAACTCTTCATAGCTCAAAATCTTACCTTTTACCTTCAAATTCTTCTCTCGCTCGCTTGTATTTCTGTTCCGCTCTTTCTTTCAATCTATTTTTTTTTTCTTTTTCCATCGTTTTCCTTTTTTTTCATTTCCATCAGGCCTGTTTACTCCGCCACGCATCCCATTGTCTTCAATTTCTGACTTATCACCATCTCCGTTGTTTTATCCTTTCTCGTAGCAGTGGTCGCTGGATCTGGAATCAAAGATTTCCCATTCACGTTCACATTATTTAACCTCAAGATAGTATCGCCTATAACATCCTCAGCAATCACATTGTTTTTGCCGGCAACACCACTGTTGCCAAACTCAAGACCAAAAGAATGGGGGTTACCAGAGTTTTTACCTACTGCGGATGATTTGGAGACTGCTTCAAAATTCGTTGTGAGTCAGGGTTCTCTCCATCTATCTGCAAACGTCTTTCCAGCTAGCATAGATGAGACTGGAGAGGATATAATATCGTTTAGTCCAGATACTGGAGATGCCGAAACAGTCTTTGGTAAATCAGAGACCAAATCTTGTAAAGGCGAAACACTACTTCGGGCAACAGGTGACGATGGGTTTTCAGATCTGACAATACGACCAGATCTAGTCACGCGAGACACGAAGCGAGACTTGTTCTTATTCTTCCTCATCGAAGATTGATAGGTGGAGGAAGTTTAGGGCGCGATCTAAAAGAAAGAGGATAGGGGAGGATTTAGGGCATGAAGACGATGGGTAAATGGAAGATACGAAGTTGATTGCCATTATCGCCAAAGACAAGAATTTGAAGGTGAAAGGTAAGATTTTGAGTGACGAAGAGCTGTAGACGTGAAGATAAGGAGGCAGTGAACAAACAACAGGGCGTTATCACAGATAACGCCTTTGTAAAAAGGAAAATTTTTGAACTAGTGTTCTCTTGAATAGCGCCTTTGTAGGAAAAGTGGTCTATTTTTTTAAATAGTTTCGAAACTGGTTTATTTTTGTTATTAGTTTTCAAAATCGGCCTAACTTAGAAAATTTTCCTAATAAATATAAATATAAATTGTAACACCCCGAATTTCAGTTAATATTAACATTCACAAATTAAAGAATAACTAATCTCAGATGTGAGAATTAGGGGAAACGGGTTGCACCATTGCGTTCGTCTCGGAAAAATACGCGAAATAGAGTCTGAGTTTTCGAAAATCGGAGTCCGTATGAAGAAGATATGGACGAACGAAGTTAGGCAGAAAAACCGAAAACAAGCCAGAATGCACTGGCGCACTTGTGAAGTGCGCCAGCACAAAAATACACTGGCGCACTTGGGAAGTGCGCCCATGTCGAGCCAGAAACCTGCACAGCTTTCTGGTTTGACCCTGGCTGGCCTGGTGCACCTGTTTTGGTTCTCTGGTCTGTTCTGCTGACCTGTGACAATTTTTGATGGTTTAGATCTAAACTAGGGTTAATCCTATGGCCTAAACTACATCCTAAATCTATAAATACATCCTAAGACTACCCTAATCCATACTAAAAATAGATACAACGTCATCATGCCGTCAAAATGCAACTTAGAAGGAGCCTCCACAAATTAGAAAGGAAGATAGCTTCTCAAATCAACTTCTAATCAACTCTAGCAACTAAATCTTCTTCATAGGAGTGCTAATCAACAAGTTGTGAGTTTCTATGCCTTTAGCAAGCAATTGCTAAACTAATTATGATAGGATGTAATGAGGTTATGGTTATGAATGTGGATCAATGCAAGTTATGTTTATCATATGCTATGTGCTCATGATGTTAGTTATGCAAGTTTATGCCATATGTCCATGATGTTAGTTATGCAAGTTTTATGCTATGTGTTCATGATGCTAGTTATGCAAATCACTATGATAAACATTGATCCATTATGACACCATGTTATGCAAGTTTGGTGTTTGATTATATGCAAGTTCATATATGACATGTTATGCAAGTTTGATGTTTTATTATATGCAAGTTCATATATGACATGTTATGCAAGTTTGGTGTTTGATTATATGCAAGTAACATGTGCAAGTTTACACCTTTGTATGATATGCATACATATGCAAGTTTACCCCTTTTTATGATATGAGTAACATATGCAAGTTCATCCCTTTTTAGACCTATGACATGTATGCAAGTTTATCCCTTTATGATAGGTCTATGACATGAACATCTATGCAAGTTACCCTCTTTATGACATATGTGCATGCAAGTTTGGGTTGATTATTTATGCTAGTTGGGTTTGATGCTATGGTCATATATGCAAGTTGACACCTTTAAAACCCATGTTGATGCTAATGTTATGCTATGTTGAACCCATTGTATTTGTGATGGATCTTCCCTTTTAAGCATGTCATGTTAGCGTATTACGTGGGGAACGATGGGGTTAATATTCATGTTAACAAAATTGTGGTGAAATTGCTATGATGTTGCATGGCATAAGTGGATGGATATAATTGAGTCAATTATGTACATCATTAAATTGGAATTAATTAGGGAAAATTAATTCAAAATATGGGGGTGATTAATTAGGTGTAATTAATCGACTAAGACACGAGGTTGGACCCTTTTGTAGCATAAGACTGCCCGGACCCGACCGGCAAATCCAGCGGCTACAAATGATTGGCCCAATGTGAGAGGTCTTAGGCATAAACTAAATACGTGACAAGTGTAAAGACACGAGGTTAGACTCTGTTATGGCGTAAGGCTGCCCGGACCCGACCGGCAAATCCAGCTGTCATAAAAGACAGTCTAATGTGAGAGGTCTTTACAAAGGTTACGGTCTTAATCAATTAAGAAACACTTAACCAGATAAGCATGTAGTGGGGCATGAGGGGCTAAGTGGGTGCCTTGGGTGGCATGTGGAAATCTAGTGGTTGCCTTGGGTGGCAATAGAAAATACGATTACAATACTTAACCAAAGTGGAAACATGTAATTAAACATGATTAAAGGGTTAAGTGGGATACACTAGAGGGAGCAAGCTTAGGTGGGTAGCTTGTGGGGGCCCATTTCAACCAGTAACCCATATGTATCTTTGTGGGCTCGACCCATGTCGAGGACGGGACACGCGTACTGGGCTTGACTATAAGAGGCCAAAACGGGGTAGCGGTGGCAACGCAAGTCTAACGGGTTTCATATTCGTGTGTGGGCCCGGACTGGTAGGTAAGACGTTGTTGCATCGTGTAGGTATAAGCCGTGCACCGTTGGTTGTATCGGGTTGCCACTTTGGGAAGTGATACACCCCACTGTGGGGCCAGCACGGGTATCTACGTTAGGGAGCCGATCGCTTGGGAAGTAGTGGGTACACCTAGTGGAGATAGGGGCAGACGACACCTATGTGGTCAGCTAGGGGTACACGAAACTACTAGTTAAATTCTCTAAGTCCTTGGGTGGGATCAACCTTTAAGTTAGGAATGACTGGTGTGATGCAGTGTAGTAATTACCCTTGGGTGGGTAGATGTGTCTTTACCGATATCTTAGTTCTTCCTATGTCTAGTTGGCTGCTTAGTGTAGTCATTTATCCCCAGTCGTTACCGTACCAAGTTTATATCATACCCTAATTACTTTAATGATTGTATTGTTAAAGTTATAGGACTCGCTCAGACTTATGTCTGACCCCGTTGTTTTTATCTTCCCCCCCCCCCCCCTCAGGTCCTCAGGTTGGGCCTAGCACTAGTGGGCTTTGATCAGATTGCTTTATCTATCTTTTGGAGCTTGGACCGTTGATGTAAAGCTCAACTTATCTTTTCTATTATGACTATTAGTATGTAGTGGGATTATGTACTTATGTTTTTATCGAGATGGATATTTTGTACTTGACTCTTGTTGGTTTTTGGTATGTAACCAAACATGTTTACCTTCTGCTGCAATGAAATGATGTTTTAAATTTCAAGTATTACTTATATCTGTCTTGTTGTAATTTTTCTGTTCTATATTCACTTAAAATACTCCACCGAAGTTAAGGCATTCCCTTAGTGAGTGACCTTAGCGGGTGTGGGGTGTTACACGTGGTATCAGAGCCGAAGGTTACCAGAACAGATAAAAATTTTAGAAAAACTATTTTTCTAAAAACATTTTTGGAAGAAGTATTTTAAAAAACATGTTTTTTAAGAGAAAAGTTTTTGAAAGAAAAGCATAATCCCCAATAGCCATATCTTTATCTTTCGAATTCTCCGTTTTGAATCTTTCCTTTTTCGTTTCAACATGGCTGAAGATCTTAACTTTCCGGAGGATGTGACGATACCAGTATGGTATAGGAGATTGATGGAGGCTAGGGTCGCCGCTGCGGGTCCAGCAAATGTTCCTCCACCACCAGTTGCACCTGATCTTCCTCCTCCTCGCGCGGATACTTTTGCTAAGACTTGCAAGAAATTTAAGGCTATGGGAGGAAAACCTTTTCAAGGATCAAAAACTTTTGTGGAAGCTAGGGATTGGCTTAAGGAAACGGAAGAGTTGATAGACATCTTTGAGATGGAATAAGGAAAGAAAGTCAAGTTAGCTGCTTGGTTAATGAAGGGAGAGGCCTCGTTCTGGTGGGAGGTCACTAATGGAGAGTGCCCTGTTGACTCTTGGGCAGATTTCAGGCAAAGGTTTGAGGCAAAGTTTCTCTCACGTGCGGAAGAAAATCTTTATATGGAAAGGTTCTTGACATTAAAGCAAGGAAACTTATCAGTGAAGGAATATGTCAACAAGTTTAATCAGCTAGCAAGGTTTGGCATGGACATGGTGAATACACCGAAGAAGAAGGCTCTGAGGTTCGTTAAAGGCTTGAATGAACCGATGCATGAATTGGCTATGACTCACATCCCTATGGGGGCCACCTTTGAGAAGCTAGTAGACATGGCACTTATGCATGAGGAAGAAAAGGGTCCCAATGCTAATAAGGCACCTGAGAAGAAAGGAGATCAGAAGAGGCCTCAACGGCAACAGCAAAACAAGGGTGGGAAAGGCAACGGTGGCAAGGGAAAGAAGAAGTGCTTCAATTGCGGGACACCAGGCCACCTAAGCAAAGATTGTCGGAAGAAGAAGAAGACTGACTGCTTCCACTGTGGCGAAGCAGGGCATCTAGTGAAGGACTGCCCTAAGAAGGGGCAGAGGACGGGATCTACCTCAGGAGGACAGGTGCAAGCTCTTATGGCACCAGGTCAGGCAAGGGGGCAAGTTCAGGCTTTCGCAGTTCCACCGATTCAGGAAGGAGGTAGAACTATTTCCGTTGAAAGTCTGGTTTTTTTGTTTGATCATCCCGTCCGTACTTTATTCGACTCTGGCGCATCGCATTCGTTTATCTCATCATTATTAGTTGAGTCACTGCACTTAGACACTAGTCTAGTAGATGATCCCTTGGTTGTTTCAAACCCAATTGGGGGCTCCACTTATTTGTCCATGATATGTTTGGGTTTGAAGATTTCCATACTCAGCGTTGAGTTTAGATGTGATGCTTTTGTTTGGGGCTTCACGGGCTATGGGTTGATTTTGGGCATGGACTGGTTATCCAGTAATGGTGTCGTTCTTGATTGTGAAAGGAGAGTTGTTAGGCTCATGACCCGCTTGGGTAACACTCTCGAGATCTCTTGTAATCCCATGGATTCTGTTATGCTAAGTTATCTTGAATCGCTTGACGCTTCGGTCGAGAGTTTGTGATCTGTTAGAGTGGTCCAGGAATACTCGGATGTGTTTGAGGAGGTGAAGGGCTTACCTCCGAAGCGGGAGATAGACTTCCGAATATATCTGGTAGACAATGGTAAACCAGTATCTTTGCCAGTGCGCCACATGGCTCCTCGTGAGAGGAGGGAACTCAATAAGCAAGTAGGGGAGTTGCTTGAGAAGGGGTTCATAAGACGAAGTATATCGGAGTGGGGTGGTCCAGTAGTTTTTGCCACGAAGGCGGATGGGTCCCTCAGACTTTGTGTAGACTACAGAGAACTCAACAAGCTTACAAAGAAGATTAGACACTCATTGCCGAGGATTGATGATCTCTTTGATCAGTTGGTTGGCGCCTCAGTGTTTTCGCAGTTGGACTTAGCCACGGGGTTTCATCAGTTGAGAGTGGTTGAGGATAGTATAGAGAAGACTGCCTTTAGGACTCCGGATGGTTTCTATGAGTGGCTGGTGATGCCCTTTGGTTTGACGAACGCCCATGCATACTTTGTTGATTTGATGAGTGGGGCGTTCAGGGAGTACCTTAATAAGTTCGTGGTGGTCTTTGTGGATGACATCTTAGTCTTTTCTAAGAGTGAAGAAGAGCATGCCCTACATCTTAGGTGTTGGAGACTCTTCGAGCGCATAGCCTTAAGGCTAAATTCTCTAAATGTCACTTTTGGAGGAAGGAAGTGCGGTTCTTAGGGCACGTGGTCTCCAAAGAAGGGTGAGCTGTGGATCCCGCGAAGGTAGTGTCCATCCAAGATTGGAAGGTTCCGAAGAATGCTACCAAGGTGAGGAGTTTCTTGGGGTTGACTGGCTACTATATGAAGTTTATCAAGGACTTCGCGAAGATATCAGCCTCATTAACTCGCTTGACAAAGAAGAATCTAGTCTTCACATGGGACGTAGATTGTGATGATGCGTTCCAACGGTTAAAGAGAGCTTTAACCACAGCTCCAGTCTTAGTGTTGCCAGATGGGAAAGCCATTTGTTGTTTATACCGATGCTTGCGGGACAGGACTAGGCGCAGTCTTAATGCAAGAAGGAAGGGTAATAGCCTATGGGGGAAGGCAGTTGAGAGCGCATGAGAAAAAATACCCTACACATGATCTAGAGTTGGTCGCTATTGTTTTTGCGCTTAAGACTTGGCGCCATTATCTTCTTGGCGAGAGGTTCGAATTGTTCACTGACCACAAATCGTTGAAGTACTTGTTTTCTCAGAAGGATTTGAACTTAAGACAGCAAAGGTGGATGGAGTTCTTAGCATCCTATGATTTTGAGATAGCATATACCCCTGGCAAGGGTAACGTGGTGGCAGACGCCTTAAGCAGAAAAAGGTTGTCCTTGAGTCCATTGTTCGTGGAACGACGAAGCTTGGAATTTATCTCGATGTTTGATTTCAGACCTTCCGTTGACTTTATACCCGGTTTGCTAGCATCCTTAGAGGTCAGACCTACTCTTTTGGGACGGGTTGGTGAGGCACAACAGGACGACCCACAGTTGGTTGAGTTAGTAGAGAAGCTCATAAGGGGGAAGTCGTCCAGCCATTTGAGTAGGTACACCCTAGATGGTAAGGGGTGGTTGCGTAGAGACGGTAGACTTTATGTACCGCAAGACGAGGGTTTGAAGAAGACTGTTCTTGATGATGCACATCGTTCGAAGATGACCATTCATCCCGGTGGGGACAAGATGTACCAAGACATGAAGCGAGTTTTCTTTTGGGCCGGTATGAAGAAAGATATGGCCGAGTATGTCGCTAGATGCTTGGTGTGCCAACAAGTGAAAGCAGAGCAAAAGAAACCCAGTGGGTTGCTTCACCCATTGGAAGTTCCGCAATGGAAGTGGGATAGCGTCTCGATGGATTTTATCGATGGGTTACCGAGATCGAGGAAGGGTAATACGGGAATTTGGGTTGTGGTAGACAGACTTACTAAGAGCGCCCATTTCATACCCGTGAAGAGTAAGAGGACTGCTCCATGGCTAGCTTCAGTTTACCTTCGAGAGATAGTTCGGTTGCATGGTGTACCTTCTAGCATAGTGAGCGATCGAGGTCCTATCTTCACTAGCGAGTTTTGGAAGAGTTTGCAAGAGGCAGTAGGGACTCAGTTGTGTTTGAGCACTGCATATCATCCTCAGACGGACGGCCAGACCGAGAGGGTGAATCGTGTTCTAGAAGACCTTTTGAGGCTATGTATCTTAGATTTTGGAGGTACATGGGAAGAGCATCTTCCATTGGTGGAGTTCGCGTATAATAACAGCTTTCAGTCTAGTATTGGCATGGCTCCTTACGAAGCTCTTTATGGAAGGCCTTGTCGGTCACCTACATGTTGGTGGGAATCTACGGATAAAATCTTGCTTGGGCCTGATATGGTTAGAGAGACTTCGGAAAAGATTGATTTGATTCGAAGAAGGATGAAAGCGGCGCAAGACAGACAGAAATCCTACGCGGATAAGAGGAGGACAGATCTTGAGTTTGATGTTGGGGACATGGTCTTTGTCAAAGTATCTCCATTACGGAATGTTGTTCGCTTCGGGTCCGTTGGGAAGTTAGCACCAAGGTTTGTAGGGCCGTTTCCTATTAAGGAAAAGATTGGACAGATGGCATATAGAGTAGAGTTGCCCGAGAGACTTGGTGGTGTACATGACGTATTCCATGTGTCGCATTTGAGGAAGTGCCTACATGAGACCGCGGAGGTGGTAGAGCCGAGCTTGCTTAGAGAAGTGGAGGTAGAGCGTGATGCGACGATTGGACGAGCTCCTACTCGCATCATTGGGTCAGAGACTAGGAAGTTGAGAAACAGAGAGGTTCAACTAGTCAAAGTGCAATGGGGAGATGATGAGAGCAACGCTACTTGGGAGACAGAAGCGAAGATGCGTTCACTGTACCCATTCCTTTTTGAGGGTATGTCTTTTAATTTCTCCTTTATCGTTTGTCTAGTTCTTATCTTATCTTTAGTATGTCCTCTCATTAATACCTTTGACCTTTGGATAGGGTGAACCTATGGTTGAAACATGTGTTTGAGACTTGTTATGGTTGATGGATGCGTGTGGATGCAAGTGTTTGCTAGTGGTTGCTCGTGGATGCATATACACACACTTTAGACACTATATCGGCTCAGTCACTTCATATTGCATATTGCATATAATTGTGTGTAGGTAGCTATATTAATGGATGTATAATGGTTGTGTTATCATATAGATGATGCATTTTGGTGTATGCTTGTGCACACATGTAGAAATAGTATGTGTAGATAGGGTTCTTTCGCATACATATTGGATGCATGGCACTATCATGGTTTGCATTAAGGAGGTCAACTGAATCAGTAGACCGCCTGATTTTGCATTAGACAGGGAACATATACACACACTTTTTGCATATGTTCATACAGCATTAGAAACTTTAAGGACAATGGATGCTAGTGTTTGATGGTTTAGTATATGGTTGTTTGGATGGTAGGATACGTTCTTCTGGACTTAGAGATTTCGGGGACGAAATCCTTTAAGTAGGGGAGAATGTAACACCCCAAATTTCAGTTAATATTAACATTCACAAATTAAAGAATAACTAATCCCAGATGTGGGAATTAGGGGAAACGGGTTGCGCGATTGTGTTCGTCTCGGAAAAATACGCGAAATAGAGTCCGAGTTTTCGAAAATTGGAGTCCGTATGAAGAAGATATGGATGAACGAAGTTAGGCAGAAAAACCGAAAACAAGCCAGAATGCACTGGCGCATTTGTGAAGTGCGCCAGCACAAAAATACACTGGCGCACTTGGGAAGTGCGCCCATGTCGAGCCAGAAACTTGCACAGCTTTCTGGTTTGACCCTGGCTGGCCTGGTGCACCTGTTTTGGTTCTCTGATCTGTTCTGCTGACCTGTGACAATTTTTGATGGTTTAGATCTAAACTAGGGTTAATCCTATGGCCTAAACTACATCCTAAATCTATAAATACACCCTAAGACTACCCCAATCCATACTAAAAATAGATACAACATCATCATGCCGTCAAAATGCAACTTAGAAGGAGCCTCCACAAATTAGAAAGGAAGATAGCTTCTCAAATCAACTTCTAATCAACTCTAGCAACTAAATCTTCTTCATAGGAGTGCTAATCAACAAGTTGTGAGTTTCTATGCCTTTAGCAAGCAATTGCTAAACTAATTATGATAGGATGTAATGAGGTTATGGTTATGAATGTGGATCAATGCAAGTTATGTTATCATATGCTATGTGCTCATGATGTTAGTTATGCAAGTTTTATGCCATATGTCCATGATGTTAGTTATGCAAGTTTTATGCTATGTGTTCATGATGCTAGTTATGCAAATCACTATGATAAACATTGATCCATTATGACACCATGTTATGCAAGTTTGGTGTTTGATTATATGCAAGTTCATATATGACATGTTATGCAAGTTTGATATTTGATTATATGCAAGTAACATGTGCAAGTTTACACCTTTGTATGATATGCATACATATGCAAGTTTACCCTTTTTATGATATGAGTAGCATATGCAAGTTCATCCCTTTTTAGGCCTATGACATGTATGCAAGTTTATCCCTTTATGATAGGTCTATGACATGAACATCTATGCAAGTTACTCTCTTTATGACATATGTGATTCATGCAAATTTGGGTTGATTATTTATGCTAGTTGGGTTTGATGCTATGGTCATATATGCAAGTTGACACCTTTAAAACCCATGTTGATGCTAATGTTATGCTAAGTTGAACCCATTGTATTTGTGATGAATCTTCCCTTTTAAGTATGTCATGTTAGCGTATTACGTGGGGAACGATGGGGTTAATATTCATGTTAACAAAATTATGGTGAAATTGGTATGATGTTGCATACCATAAGTGGATGGACATAATTGAGTCAATTATGTACATCATTAAATTGGAATTAATTAGGTAAAATTAATTCAAAATATGGAGGTGATTAATTAGGTGTAATTAATCGACTAAGACACGAGGTTGGACCCTTTTGTAGCATAAGACTGCCCGGACCCGACCGGCAAATCCAACGGCTACAAATGATTGGCCCAATGTGAGAGGTCTTAGGCATAAACTAAATACGTGACAAGTGTAAAGACACGAGGTTAGACTCTGTTATGGCGTAAGGCTGCCCGGACCCGACCGGCAAATCCAGCTGCCATAAAAGACAGTCTAATGTGAGAGGTCTTTACAAAGGTTACGGTCTTAATCAATTAAGAAACACTTAACCAGATAAGCATGTAGTGGGGCATGAGGGGTTAAGTGGGTGCCTTGGGTGGCATGTGGAAATCTAGTGGTTGCCTTGGGTGACAATAGAAAATACGATTAGAATACTTAACCAAAGTGGAAACATGTAATTAAACATGATTAAAGGGTTAAGTGGGATACACTAGAGGGAGCAAGCTTAGGTGGGTAGCTTGTGGGGGCTCATTTCAACCAGTAACCCATATGTATCTTTGTGGGCTCGACCCATGTCGAGGACGGGACACGCGTACTGGGCTTGACTATAAGAGGCCAAAACGGGGTAGCGGTGGCAACGCAAGTCCAACGGGTTTCATATGCGTGTGTGGGCCCGGACTGGTAGGTAAGACGTTGTTGCATCGTGTAGGTATAAGCCGTGCACCGTTGGTTGTATCGGGTTGCCACTTTGGGGAGTGATACACCCCACTGTGGGGCCAGCACGGGTATCTACGTTAGGGAGCCGATCGCTTGGGAAGTAGTGGGTACACCTAGTGGAGATATGGGCAGACGACACCTATGTGGTCAGCTAGGGGTACACGAAACTACTAGTTAAATTCTCTAAGTCCTTGAGTGGGATCAACCTTTAAGTTAGGAATGACTGGTGTGGTGCAGTGTAGTAATTACCCTTGGGTGGGTAGATGCGTCTTTACCGATATCTTAGTTCTTCCTATGTCTAGTTGGCTGCTTAGTGTAGTCATTTATCCCCAGTCGTTACCGTACCAAGTTTATATCATACCCTAATTACTTTAATGATTGTATTGTTAAAGTTATAGGACTCGCTCAGACTTATGTCTGACCCCGTTGTTTTTATCTTCCCCCCCCCCCCTCAGGTCCTCAGGTTGGGCCTAGCACTAGTGGGCTTTGATCAGATTGCTTTATCTATCTTTTGGAGCTTGGACCGTTGATGTAAAGCTCAGCTTATCTTTTCTATTATGACTATTAGTATGTAGTGGGATTATGTACTTATGTTTTTATCGAGATGGATATTTTGTACTTGACTCTTGTTGGTTTTTGGTATGTAACCAAACATGTTTACCTTCTGCTGCAATGAAATGATGTTTTAAATTTCAAGTATTACTTATATCTGTCTTGTTGTAATTTTCCTGTTCTATATTCACTTAAAATACTCCACCGAAGTTAAGGCATTCCCTTAGTGAGTGACCTTAGCGGGTGTGGGGTGTTACATAAATATAAATAAAACCAAGGTGGTGGTGATGATGATAGTACTAATGGTAATGTACAGCGAAGATCAATACTACGCCTTCAACTCATATTCACTAATCCTATAATCATAACACTCTCCCCAAACTAACTTAAACTCACGGTTTTGATATATAGATCGCTAACTTCCATGCGCTGATGTTTAACATCAGCTCTTCATATATGTTTCAATTTCTCAAGTCTTTTTTTACTACTTTCTCCATATCATTCTTGATCGGCCTCTACCTTTCTTCGAACTTTCGGTGCAGCCTATAATTCCAATGTGCACGGATGCATCGCGAGACCTTCGTTGGAGATGTCCAAACTATTTTAAATGGTGTTGGATTAGATTCTCTTCAACTGGTGTGGCTTCAAGTTGTCATCATTTCAAATCCAATCACATCTGATATGATCATAACTACATCGCTACATACACGTATCTGCTACATTTATCTTATGAACGTGCTGTCTTTTAGTATGCCAACATTTTGCACTATATAACACTGCATGCCTAATTGTTGTTCTGTAGACGAAAGATTTTCCTGTCAAGAAAATTTCATATGTTAGTCGTCATTTCACTCATCCCTCTCGAATTCTAAAACTAACATCTTCATCAATTTCACCATCAAACTGTAACATAGATCCTAAATATTAAAAGTTCATGGGCACTACTTGTCTGATTAGGGTGACCTCTTCATCCGCTGACCTAACACCGCTGAACTAGCACTTCATTACTCTGTTTTAGTTTTGTTAAGCCTAAACTTTTCGATTTTAAAGCCTGCATTCACAACTCCAGTTGATTATTAATCTTTATCCTACTTTCATCAATTAGCACAACATTATTAGCAAAAAACATACACCGAGAAATCTCACATTGTATACCATTTGTGACTTCATCCATCAAGATATCTACCTCATTCTTATTACATTCTTTTCCTGTGTACCATAATTTGAAGCATGTGTCCTCCACCTCCTTCGTTTTTTGTCCCGTCTATTTGATCTCCTAAACACATAAAATATTTACACGTCTCCTAAATGCATAAGATATTTACACATCCATTTTGTCATGTCCATTTGGTCTCCTAGCGTCTCTCTTAACTTTCTTGTTAAGGACCTTACATTCCAACTAGGGCTGGACATTTTTACCATATTACCATTTACCAACCAATACCAACCGATACCAACGAAAGTGGTATCGAATAATGGGTAACTGATTTGATTGGTACGATATGTCAAACCATATGAAAATATGTTGTACGGTAACAGTAATTGAGTATTAATAATGGTAATTACCATACCTACTACATATCTTAAATAATACATATGTATATTCTTATATTTCATCATATATGTTTATTACATAACAACGAACTTCTAATATGTAATGAATACAATACCAAATTGAATGCAATTTTTATCATATATCTTAGAAATAGCATAATTTATGTGATATTTTAGTTCATCCATAATGTTTTCTTGCATGTTTGACTATGGAAAATAAGATGGATAAATAATAATATAATAGCACAAAAATCAGTTTTAATATTTTATATTTTAACGTGAAATAATGTAAACAAACAGATCTCATATTACTAAACGGCAAAAACTTATTACCAACCTCTACCAACCATTACCAACCACAAACCGAACTATTGGTAACCGATTTCTTTGGTTGGTAATGGTATGATTTTTCTATTACCATATAAGTCGGTACGGTAATGGTTTAGCCGAACCCTACTATCATCGACTAGCTTCATTGCCTCTTGCATTCGCTGAGAAAGATGCAAAGACCCTTACTCATTTATCACTACATATGAACATCGATGTAGTGCGTCATTGAGCGAATGACAACCTAGCATTTGCATATTTAACACCATACCCGAGCCACGGTATGGCAAGACACTAAGGGAGTGACGACCCAACCCTTGCCAATTTATCACCATACCCGAGCCTTGATATGGCACGCGTCGAGGGTTATGCCCTAACGAAACATCATAAGGTTCCATATCCTAAGAACAAGTTCCAACTAGTAAAAAAGTGGGATGCATGAGCCAAATACTATTGCCCATCAAATTCCCTTGATACCTACTCAAATTCTAATTATATGCCCTTTTATTCATTTTTAATTAAGGGTGACAGGGCGGGATGATAAAGCTATTTCATTGCCATTGGGCTACTCTAGGGTTGTGGATGAAAAAAACTTTAAAACCACCAGTAACTGAATATGACAAGTAATTAGTTGGTTGGATTGATTTTAAGATAAAATATGATGGGCGGGTTTTCTTTAAAGAAACAAATCAAAATAAATCAAAACCATCTTAATTTTTAGTAAGTTCAATCAATTGTTTATCAGCTCCTAATTATATTATATTTACCAAATATATGATTTAGTTGTGTAGATAATTCAACATTTACATTATATATATATATATATATATATATATATATATATAATTTTGTACAAGTAACCAATACAGAGTGTTGTTTTTATTGTTAATTTTGTCAAAATAACAAAGATATCGATTAACTTCAAGTGATAATGGAACTAAATTGTGTTACAAACCAACACCAACAATTTAAACTGGATTAACAAATATGTAATTGTTATCCTATTTTCAATTAACATTTGACATGTAAGCACATGTTAACCAATATGCCAAGCACATTAAATTTTTATTTTATTTTTCTATTAAAAAAACAAACCAAATCATCAAAGTCGGTTTAAGTTTTTATCAATTCAATCAACTATCTGTAAACCAATCAATATTTCAATTCAGTCTATTAACATGATTCAAATTAAAAATTATCTTACACAACTCAAATTAAAATAGCCAGTAAAAAAATCTCTTAATTTAGTTTTGTAATTAACTCAAGATTTAATTTAATTATATACATATCATTTTGTTTAAGCAACCAATATAAGTTATAATTTTCATTGTTAATGTTGTTAAAAAAAATCATTAACTTAGTTTAAAAACAATGGAATTAAATTATTTTAAAAACCAGTATCAACTTTTAAACCGTACTAACCAAAACGTACTTGTTAAATTGGTTAAGCTAATTCTAATTAAACAATGTTAGCACTAGGTAACTAATAATCATGTACCAAATTTTTTTCGTTTAGTATTACAGAGTTGAAGCTGAGACTAAATCGAATACCCAACATTATGTCTCTATGCAAATTTCTTGTTCCCGCAATGGTGTTGAAAGTTTCAAATTAAGCATATTTTTCGGTGCATATTAATTTACCAAGTTCTAAACAAATAAATTAAAGCAACAAACGGAAGAAAAAGAGGGACTGACAGCTTCTTTGGCTTGGAGCTTTTCCGCCCATCCATTCATAACATAGGGATCATTGACGGACACACATATGACAGAATCAACTCCTTTTGCTTTAAATTTATCAATGTTGTTCTTGTAGCTTGGAACATGCTGTGCAGAGCATACACCCGTGAAAGCTCCCTGCACATCAATCAATCAATGGATGCGTCAAACTTTTCTGGTCACTCGTCAAAACCTACCTAAAACAGATTCAAACGGTGAAAATTATCGAGTATTGACTTACAGGTAGCCCAAAAATGACCACTTTCTTTCCCTGTGAGGAGAAACCAAAATAGAATGAGAATTTTACATTAATTTTGGTTTTTAGGATAAATATACAGTGGATATCAGCGGGAAAGTACCTGAAAAATATCTTTGAGGGGAGTAGTAGAGAAATTGGAGGAGACACCCTCGTCCCAAGTGCGAGCTTTCTGTAGAGATACACCGCTGCCTTTCAACGCTACGATGTCATCGCCCACGGCAACCGAGGCGAAGGAGCGATGACTAAAGGCCCGTGCTGCAGCTGTAGTGATTGCAACCGACGCTCTGATTCTTCCCATCATAGCCGACATTTCCTTTCTGTTTCTTCGTCGTCGAGATAAAAACGAAACCAGTTGGCTGTTTCGAGAGATCTGGCTGAGTGCTACGTGTGTTGAAGACTGCCAAGCCCTTATGGGCTTCCCAACAGTGGGCTGGCTTATTTTGTTTGAAGGAAGAGAGTTGTTTGGAAAGAAAATGCATTTGGTTGTTGCATGATACATGAGCAAAAAAAATTGATGGAGAATTTAAAATGTATATTATAAATTGATCAGATTTGGTTCGACCCTACTTAGTAATATAGAACACTTTGACAGGAGAGAAATGTAAAAACTTGCATCTTAAACGGACTTCATTTGCAAAGGCTATTAACTTTATAAGGGTGACAATTAGACCCGACCCGATGGACTCGGACCCGACCCAGTGGATCTCGGTTCTGGTCAGGTCGGGTTTTGTCGCCTAAACCATACATTACTAAAATCTGGACCTGACCTGAGCTTCGGTTCGGGTCGGGTCGGTTCGGGTTTGATTGAATAATAACACTAAAAATACATGTATTTCAATGTTTTTTGGTCGGGTCTTTCGGGTCAGGTCAATTCGAGTCGGGTTTGATCGGGTTTAAGCTGTATTTTTCATCATCTAGACCCGACCCTAGACCCATCGGGTTCGGTTCGGGTTCGGTTCCGGTTTGGGTCTTGCCGGGTAGGGTCGGTTCGGGTTTTCGGTTCTCAGTTCTAATTGTCAGCCCTATTAATAAGTTTTAAAAAAAAATTAAGTATAACTATTAAAGCTTAATAATTTATGTTAATACCATTGTCGTATCGACTCTGTTGATGGAAGACTATTTCGCTTTTCATTAGAAAAGGAAACCGCATCGCGTTTCATCCATATTGTCACTTATGGATATCATTCCCTATCGACAAGAGGGCATCGCCCTTCATCAACAAAGAGTTAGAAATGAGATGGGATCGTCTTTCATCGGTGTTGCCACTATTGGAATGGTGTCACCTCTTATGTCGACCCTCATACGAATGCATCAGGACTTCATTGTTGTTATGCCATGTCGACTTTCATGTATCGAGCCTCAACTTGATAGCAATACAAAGCCATTCTGCTATCAGCATAAGTGTATCGGTACTCAACCGTGTCGATACCAAAAGAAGGATGTACCGATTTAAGTTAGGGTGTTGTATGACTGCGCATATAAATAAGAATCAATGTGTGATATGGAAAGGTTTAGCTCTTTTCTCACTATTCTTTATTTTTCATTTTGTAACTTTAAATCACATCAGAAATTTTGTGCCTATTGTAATTTCTTGACTTTTTGGACAAGACTTGTAGTATTATTTTTAAATAGCATGTTTTAAATAAAAATATTCGTGACTTGAACTTATGACTTTATGACTTGTACATGATCTTATGACTCGAACTTTGTACATGACATTTCATATTTGTACTCGTGCACATAAACATGTACTCATTCTTGTACATACTTCGCTTAAGGTTGCATAAGACCTCATGAACTTAGCCTCACTTGCATTTCTGGCATTAACAAAAAATTATTAATATTTTGGGAACTAGAAGAAAGGCTCAAACCTCTGTTCTTTATGGAACCACCATGACCTAATAATTAGGGTTTAAAGGACTTGTCTCCTTTAAGAATCTTCCTTTTCCAATTTCAGCCCATTCCACTTAGAGCAACGGACTTTTCAAAGTAAGGATCATCTGAGCCTTATTACTAGGTCAACTTATCATTATCAAATCACGAAAGACATTCAAGAGCATGGAGAGAAAGAATTGAGATTAAAGGATTGCATACAATAGAAGATAAAAGAAGACAAAGGACTCCCCATAACTCCATGAAATGTAGTATCGATCTCTTTTGTATGGGACCACCTCCAAATTTTTCCTTGAAAAGAAAATGTGATAGAGATAATACATTCTTAAGGACGAAAAAGGAAATTTAATCAAAAGCCAAAGGAACTGTCTTCGTAAAAGAATCAGAAAGAGATTTGGAAAATTCACCAAGTAACGGAGAAACGTGCTTAAGCAACCTCATTAGTCACTTATTTCCTAGAAAAGAGAAGCTATTTGTGATGTGTACCATGAAAATCATAAGAAGCCCAAATGCTCAGTGAAAAGTTCCTCTTTCAAAAGGTTGTGTCTTTCAAATTAATTTTATCTAACTACTTCTTATGAGAATATCTATCTTTTAATTAAAGATACCTTGATTGTTGGCCTTGTAAAATAAACATCCCAAGAATTCAGAGGGCCTTACTATTATTATCATCAGGCTAACAAACATGACACTAACATGGGAACAACTCTAGAAGAGATGATTAATTACTTTTTAAGACAAAGAAAGCTACAAAAATTTGTAAAAGACAATAGGAACTAAAAGGGAAAAAATTTCAAGTGCTCTTATTAATCACTAAAAAGGAATGGGTTCCCTCAAAATAAAAGCCTTTGATCCATTCGAAGTATAAACCTTTAATGTTGTTGTACATGCCTTGTTAAGGCATCTTCTAAAGAGAAGAAGTCTTTGGTCAATCCAAAGCATAGGTCTCTAGTGTCGCTCTGCATGCATTGCTAAAGTACTTCCTGAGGGTGGAAGCCTTTAATCCGTGTAATAAGGTTAAGTGAAGCTTTGCATGCCCCACTGTAACAGCTTCTAGAAGGAGGAAGCCTTTTGTCTGTCACAAAACATTAAGCCTTTAGTGCCACTTCGCTTGCCTTGTTAAAGCACCTCGAAGAGGGGGGAAGCCTTTGATCCACTCAAAGCACAAACATTCAGTGCCTGCTCTACATGGTTCACCAAAGCACCTCCTAGAGGGAGACAGACAAGCCATTGTTCATGCTTAATATAGCTAACTAAACATATAAAGAAAAACCATCACCCAATATAATGATCAATAAATCAATCAGAGTCAGACAAATTTTGCCCTTAAGCAGTAGGGCAAAACAATCTTCTAGGGAAAAGAACTTCCTTCTCATTATTATCATAAGAATTTTCTAATCTCGATGAATTTTTGTTCTTCTATCATATCATCAGCACCAACTAACGACTGCTTACCTACTATTTCCAAACGAAGATCTCTGGACTTCTTCATTGTCAAATAAAGGAATCTAATTTGTTGTAATCATCACTAGATGAAGACTATTATTACTACCACATTTAGAGAGAATTTTCAAGCCTTGATCATCATGGGACAAAATTCTTTGTCTAACGGCTTTTCTTATTGAATGGGAATCCATGTTAAAACCAACCAATTAGCATCATTTCTCAAAATAACATGAAGACATATTGAGATATCAAGAAAACCAGGCATTTGTACAATAATAAAAAGGTAAGAGAAGGAAGGAAAAATACATCAATTATTTATAAGAAGAAGAAGATGATAAAAAGCCAAATTCGAGTTAACAAACCAGACTCGGATAGATTATTGAAAGGCGGTAAACCTAATTTTGAAAGCATTGACTCAAAAATCAACATATCTTACATACCAGTGGGCAAATGTTATCGACATAGTCATATCAACTATTTCGACGGAAGATTGCTGTTCACGATAAAGGAAACCGTATAACCTTTCATCAATGCTGCCACTCACGGATTAGTATAACTTTCCGATGATATCGGGCTATCACTTTTCATCAACAAAGAGTTAGAACAAAGATGGTGTCACCTTCCATTAGTGTCCCACTCACTCGATACTAGGGTGAGAAATATTCGATTCAAACCAAATTAACGGTCCAAACTTGTTCATTTCGATCGGTTCGGTTCAGTTTTAAAACTAAATCGGCTTGAATTCGGTTTGTAAAAAAAAAAAAAAAAAAAAAAAAATTATCGATTTAACCAAATTAACCAAACTTTTAGTTTATTATCTAATTTTACTACATTGTAATACATTGAATAATTTGATCAGTTATACAATACAAAGACATTTGTTGCAAATATATCAAATATTATCATAAACATAAAATTTACTATATAAAATTTCTTTAGACATGAAGTTATGTTTTACTTTGAGTGGATCCAACATTTGAATAATAATACATCTTTAGATTCGGTTAAATCGGTTAACGACCGAATTAGTGAAATAAATTCGGTTCGATTTGGAAAAATTTCAATTCGATTTAAGTATTTTTTTACCTCCAAACCAACCGAACCGACCGAGCGCTTACCCCTACTTGGTACCGCCTTTTTCCAAGTAGATGAAGTACCAAGGTTAACTTGCCTTATTAGCCATCACAAAGTGTCAACAATGTTTTAAGTCGATACTCATCGATGCAAAGCCTCATTGGTATCACCACCATCTCATTACGAAAGAATGAGTGTTGACACTCATGAATGTCGAACCATATGAGTGTCGCTCTTTACTAAAATCAATTTATTAGGTGTCGTCTTTCTCTAATAAGAAAGCATGTCGATTTAAAGAGTGTCGCCTCTCAATGTCGATGAAATCAACATTATATTACCATATATAAGCTTAAGACCAACTTTAGCATTCCACTAGTTCATGCAGTTATGTTGATTTTCATGTATCGAGCCACATACTCATAAAAATCCAAAGTCACTCTACTGTTACCATAAGCGAGTCGACACTCAACTGCATCAATGCCAAAAAAAAGGTGTCATCATTAGGCTAGGGTGTCGCATGACCACACCTATAAATAAGAATCAAGGAGCACCATGGAAGTAGGGCTGTCAACGGATACCCGAAAAATCCGATATCCGTCTGAATCCGTATTCGAAATATCCGTTATCCGGCATTATCCGAAAAGCGGATACGGATATCTGATATCCGAAAAGCATTTCGGATACGGATATGGTTATAGTGATATCCGTATCCGAAAAATATCCATCCGACTGATTGATGTAATATATATAACTCAAAATAGAAAAATAGAGTTAATAATTATTTTGTAACTGTTGGACGTTACTATGATATAATTCTTTGTCAATTTTTAGTGAAAAATTGTAGTTTTAATGTTTAATTTTGGAATATTTTTTGATATGTTTATGGATATTAGTATAAAACAATGTTTCCTCATTATACTTCTTCATTTCCTTGTTTTTTATAAACGTTAATACAAAAATTATTTTATGTTGATCCAAACTTTTTTATTTATACTCTTAAATTTATTAATTACAGGCGGAGCGGATAAATATCCGATATCCATCCGTATCCGAAAATTAAGCGGATACGGATATCCGATATCCGAAAATAATTTCGGATACGGATGTGGCAATATTCGTATCCGAACACATCCGTTGACAGCCCTACATGGAAGGGGACGAATTCTTCTCTTGTCCTTCGTTCATTTTTCATTTCGTAGGCCTAATTTAATTTGGGAATATGCCTATTGTAATTTCTTGACTTTTTAGACAAATACTTATACTATTACCGTTGCATAACTCTCTTAAGAAAAGAATATCAATGACTTGGACTTTATACATGCCCTTTCATTTTTGTGACTCATGGACATGAACATGGACCAATTTTTGAGTTTGCGTGCATAGTTCAAGTTGGTATAAGACCTAACGAACTTGGTCTCAATTGAGCATTTCTAGGGTTAATGAATATACAACTTCCGTTCAAAATCAAATGCAACACAAAACAACATTCAGCCCAAAGTACCTTTTCGTGGGCCATCCTCCTTTGAGGCATCCTAAGTGTCAAGCGTATCAGATGCTATATTTTTAGTGAAAATTAGGCTCACATCCTTAAAAGAAAACTTTATTAAGCACACATCCTCCCATTTTAAAACGTATAAATTTCATCCTTATTTTTGAAATTAAGCGTGCAGCGGGTTTTTTTTTTTCAAAACTGCCCTTCGTATAATCAACGGTGTAATTAAGATGTCTGAATATCCGCAATTAAGATTTAATCATTCTCTCGATCTAAAATTTCTGTGTCCATGGCGGCGCAGTAATCAATTACAATTTTATCAATTTTGTAATCGATCGATCTAAATTTGTTACTACTCGGTTCTTTTTTCAGAGATTTAATTATATCGATCCTTGATCGTTCCTTGATCTAAAATTCTTGCTGCTCGGTTGCTATTTTGGAGTCTGTCAATCTTGAATTCTTGGTAATATAATGGCTGTTTCTTCTTCAAGGTAATTTATAGTTTTTAATAAAAAATAATGTGTTTCGATATCATATTTTTTTCCCGATGTTTGTTAATTAATTATTAATTCTGATGTTATTTTATTGTTTTTTTCATCGATGGATAATGTAATTAGGTAATATATTTTTTTTTGGGTTTTATTCATTGAGCAGTCGTATTTATTAATTTTTCAATATGTTTGTTTTTTAAATCTGAATACGTGTATAAAATCGTGCATATATATTTAATATTAGCAGAGAAGTATGCAACTATTGAAAGAAACGTGCGTACTTGTTGGTATATGTTCAGGAAAGTTGCATATAAGTATGCATATATTTTGAATATATGCATGCTTATGTACAGCTGTTTTGTAATTTTTTTTTTTGATTGCGTGTATGATGATTAGTTGCATACAAATATGCATATATTCGTAATATATGTTTGTTATACGTCTGTTTCATATATTATGAACATAAGTATGTGTAATTTTCTTGAATATTTGCATACAAGTATGCAGATATTATTGATATCTGCAGACATTTATTTATTTATTTTTCAATATGTTTGGTTTTTAAATCTGAATACGTGTATAAAATCGTGCATATATATTTAATATTAGCAGAGAAGTATGCAACTATTGAAAGAAACGTGCGTACTTGTTGGTATATGTTCAGGAAAGTTGCATATAAGTATGCATATATTCTGAATATATGCATGCTTATGTACAGCTGTTTTGTAATTTTTTTTGATTGCGTGTATGATGATTAGTTGCATACAAATATGCATATATTCGTAATATATGTTTGTTATACGTCTGTTTCATATATTATGAACATAAGTATGTGTAATTTTCTTGAATATTTGCATACAAGTATGCAGATATTATTGATATCTGCAGACATTTATTGATTTATTTATTATTATTTTGAAGGCGTTTACATAATTTTATACATTATTTACTGCATAATTTGTCTAATTAATGTTGAATTTCTTGTTTGTATAACAGTGTTCCGCCTGATATTGGTGTATTGGGTTGTTGAAGTTTGGCAGTGATAGTTGCTATATTCGTTTATATTTTGATAGTTGTGTTTCTATGGTAAGAGAAGCTGTTTGTGGTAAGTGGACTGATTTAAGTCCATTGTCTTTTGAATTATATCATCTCAGAGATGGTTTGAGAAGGAACATTGAAAGTAATTCTGATCTTCAATCTATTCTTTTGTTGGCTGCACATAATCGAGAGGATTATTTGGTTATTTTTGTTGACACCAATCGTAGTAGTTCTTCAGTTAATAATTGTAGTGATTGTTCTTTTGGTAGTGATTCGTCGTTTGCGAGTACTAGTGATTCAAATAATCAAATTAGGCAATTGTTGAGAAGTGATATGCAACAACCTATTTTTTCTGGTGTTGGTCAGCAATTTCCAGGAGGTGTTACTGAATTTAGACTGTATATTATGATGTATAGTATGAAGACTGGATATAAACTTACTCTGGTTAAGAATGACAAAGAACGAGTAACAGTTATTTGTTCTAAACAAAATTGTAGTTTCAGGATTCATGCTTCTCTGAAATTTAATCTTCCTGGATATTTTGTTGTAAAGAAATTTCAACCGGAACATACTTGTGGTGCTGGAATTCATGACATCAACAATCCTGTTATATCTAGTAAATTGATTAAGTTGTTGGTTGCTGATCATATTCAAGCTAATTCATTAATGAAGACGAAAGACATTGTTAACTTGTTTCAAACCGAGTACAATGTTATCTTGAAATATTATTATGCTTATAGTGGGAAGAGGTTGGCTCTAGAAGATTTGCATGGAAGTGATGTAATGTCGTATCATCACTTGCAGTCATTTTGTGATGCAGTTGGTACTACTAACCCTGGAAGTAAAGTTGTTTTGGAGTGCAATGATTCTACAAGACAATTTGAGAGGGTTTTTATTGGATTTGAAGCTTGTTCATATGGATTTCAATTTTGTCGACCATTAATTTTGTTGATGCTACATTTATGAAGGGAAGAGCTCAAGGATGTTTAATGGCTGCTACTGGTAAAAATGGTAATGAAGGTATGTTGTTTTGCACTTCAGTTTTCATTATTAACAGCAAATTTAAGTAATTTAGTGCATAAATGTATGCAATTTTATAAAATATATGCATTAATATATGCAGTTATTATGAACAAATTTGCATGCTTTGTATACTCATTCAATTGTTTTTCTACTGTTTAATTCTAGCGTGCAAGAATGCAATTATATTAAATAACTGCATACATTTATGCATTAATCCTGGCATATAGTACTGAAATATTTGAAAAACTGCACGAATGTATGCAAATATTTTTGACATATGCATACCTGAATGCTATTATTCTGACATTTACAACTGTTATGTTAATGTGTATTCAGGTATGCTAATATATTTAAAAAATGCATACAATGAAGTTATGTTGTTTTGCACTTCAGTTTTCATTATTAACAGCAAATTGACTATTTTAATGCATAAATGTATGCAATTTTATAAAATATATGCATTAATATATGCAATTATTATGAACAAATTTGCATGCTTTGTATACTCGTTCAATTGTTTTTCTACTGTTTAATTCTAGCGTGTAAGAATGCAATTATCTTAAATAACTGCATACATTTATGCATTAATCCTGGCATATAGTACTGAAATATTTGAAAAACTGCACGAATGTATGCAAATATTTTAGACATATGCATACCTGAATGCTATTATTCTGACATACAATACTGAAATATTTGAAAAACTGCACGAATGTATGCAAATATTTTAGACATATGCATACCTGAATGCTATTATTCTGACATATACAACTGTTATGTTAATGTGCATTTATGTATGCTAATATTTTTAATATCTGCATACAATGAAGTTATGTTGTTTTGCACTTCAGTTTTCATTATTAACAACAAATTAACTATTTTAATACATAAATGTATGCAATTTTATAAAATATATGCATTAATATATGCAATTATTATGAACAAATTTGCATGCTTTGTATACTCATTCAATTGTTTTTCTACTGTTTAATTCTAGCGTGCAAGAATGCAATTATATTAAATAACTGCATACATTTATGCATTAATCCTGGCATATAGTACTGAAATATTTGAAAAACTGCACGAATGTATGCAAATATTTTAGACATATGCATACCTGAATGCTATTATTCTGACATACAGTACTGAAATATTTGAAAAACTGCACGAATGTATGCAAATATTTTAGACATATGCATACCTGAATGCTATTATTCTGACATATACAACTGTTATGTTAATGTGCATTCAGGTATGCTAATATATTTAAAAAATGCATACAATTGTGAAATTAACATTACATATGGTAATATTAGTTGAAATTGTTTGTATAATTGTTGTTCTTTAGTCTACTCTTTTTTTATCTATTATTTTTTCTATAGGTTTTTTCCCGCTAGCTATTGCTGTTTTGTCTGGAGAAGATGAAGATAATTGGATTTGGTTTTGTGAACAGCTTAAAGAGTTTCTTCACGATGATAGTAGACGGTTTGTTTTCATTTCTGATCGTCATCCTGGTATTCTTGTTGCTATTCCAAAGGTGTTTCCAAATTCTTTTCATGGATCTTGTTTTTATCACTTGACCAACAATTTAAAGGTTGCTTTAAAATCTCATTTTTCCAAAACAAATAAGAGGTTGTTGTTGGATACATTTGCAAGACTTGCTTATGCATACAACTTGACTGATTTTAATGCTGCATTGAAGAATTTTAGAGATGTTGGTGGATCGATTGTTTCAAACTTCTTGAATGGAATCCCTTTTGAGAAGTTTACTAATGTATTTTTCCCTTGTTGTCGTTATGGTGAAATGTCTTCAAATTGTTCAGAAAGTTTTAACAAGTGGATATTGGAAGAAAGACATCTACCAATCACTACGTGTATGGATAGAATTAGATTGAAGTTAATGAAACTTATGTCCGATCGTCGTGAAGCTGCTTCTGCTTGGAATAGTGTTTTATGTCCTGTTAACGAAAGTCGGTTGAGAAATCTTCATTTGGAAGGAGGTTCATGGTTTGTTATCAAATCAAGTGAATATAATTATGAAGTTCATTCTCCCATTCATCAATTTGTTGATTTATATAATCGAGTTTGCTCTTGTCATGTGTGGCAAATTAGTGGTTTTCCTTGTGCTCATGCTGTTAGATGTATTCTAAGTTGTGAAAAGTTGAATGTGTATGACTACATTGAAGATTATTTCAAAGTTAGTTATTTTCAATCATCCTATTCTCATCCAATCAATCCTATCATAAACTATATGGGTGAAGATGTGGCTGTTGAAGATGCAATTATAGCTCCTCCAAAATGTAGAAGAATGCCTGGTCGTCCATCATCTTCTAAAAGATTGAAATCTGCAGGCGAATTTACCAAGACTACTAGATGTGCTTTGTGCAAGAAGTTGGGTCATAATAGAAGGACGTGCTCTTCAAAAGATTTGTAGATGTTTTTTTTTTGAATTTTTTTTTAAACTTGGTTATACTGTTTACTGTTGTGAATTTTTCCTTGCTGCAATAAAGTTGGTACAGTTTTTTAAGGTTAATTCTGTGTTTTTTATCTTACATTCTTGTTTATAACTTAGATGTATGCAATTATTCAGTATAGTTGCATACATATATGCAGTTATATTGAATAATTGTATCAAATTTGCATCTTTTTAATAAGTGCATAGATATATGCAATTATTCAATATAATTGCATATACATATGCGATTATTCAGTATAATTTTATACATATACGCAATTATTCAGTATTATATAATTCTTAGTATATGTATCCAGTCTTCATTTCAATTGTGTTTATTAATTTTTCACTGTAGGTTTTATTGCTGTAATTCTGAATAATTGTATGATATCCTGCATACATACATTTTATATTAATTTATTAGTTTGCAATTACTGGTAGAAATGTGCATGATGTTCTACATATGTTCACGAAAATTTGCATATAAGTATGCATATATTTAGTGTATATGCATACTTATGTTCATTTCTTTTTAAATTCTGTTTGCTTGCTTGTATACATTTCAAGTATTTTTATTCCTGGTAATATACGGAAGTATTATTTATTGTTGCTTACATGTATGCAACATTTTTTTATTATGTGCATGCAAAAATTAGCACCTTAGTAATAAATAATATTGAAAAATGGATAAAAGTATGCTATTCATCATTTATAACAGTACACAAGAAATCAACATTTCATAACATCATGAAAAAGTAGTAGAACTTAATACAGTACAAAAATTTTCAAGCTAAATCATTTCAGACACTACATATTCTGGACCACGTGATTCAAAAACATTATATCAGTCAATATTTTTAGCAGACATATATAAACAACAGTTTTCAACATTTTAAACTTTTAGTCCGTTAAATTCTGAGTCCATAAACTTCTGCGTCATGTAAGTGTCTACAGTCCAACTATAGAATTTGCAATTCAGTATTTCGTTAGCAAGTTCTGCACGTTGATCATTAACAGCCTCTGCACCATACACTTTATCATCTTCAACGATTTGTTGGTTTTCACATCTCTGCTTCATGATGTTTATAACAAACATGCCACAATCAACACTGCAAAAATTTATAAGACATTATCAATTTTTTAATATTTGACTTAAATTATGCAACTGTACTTGTTATTTGCATTAACACATGCAGATTTTTTTTAAAAATGCATTAAAACCTGCAGATATTAATAATATCCGCAAATAAACATGGAAAATATTGTCAATAAATGCATAGAAGCATGCACATAACTTCATTATTTGCACACAAGCATGCAAATATACATGATAACTAGCAACAATCATGCAGAAACATACATATATGCATATGGATACTTGCAAGTGAACAGAGTTTATTTGCTTACGTAGCACCGTGTTGTGGGCAATTAGCAATTTCAAGCTCTTTAGGTTGTTGAAAACTCCTCTTCTCAATTTTTCTGATCACTTCATTTATGTAAAGTCTCTGCATTAAAACAAAAACATACGTATATAATATATATATATATATATATATATATATATGTATATATATATGTATGTATATACATATATATATGTGTATATATATATATATGTTGTTAAAGGTTTATATACCAACTTGCATATGAAATATTTTCAATCTACGTACAATTAGTTTTGCTCTTCTTTGATGTCTTCCTTCACGGCGTGGTTTGTTGGAATCGTAGTGAATCCATCGTCTACTATCTTTAATAAATTCCAAAAATGAAAAATGTTTGTCCTCGTGGATAGGAATGAATATTTTTGTGCATGATTGGAAGCCTGTTTCCATCGGTTTATCAATGAAATGCTCCAACTCTTTTTCTCTATGTGGATCGACATATGCCTGTAATTGTAATCATTTTAGTGGAAAAGGGTAAAGATGTTCATTATTTCATCAAGAGAAAAAATAAAGGAAACTTACAGAAGCCCATGTTCTGATGAATAAAATTTCTGGATGTTTTTTTTGCAGATTGTTTGCAACAAAGTCAATTATCTATTTTCATTAGTAGATTGTAAGTGATATAGAAAGGTGAATTAATACTTATGTAATAAAATATCAATGAAATTAGTATTATTATATTTGAGTTTGAATGAACTTATACCTGTCCATCAATGAATCTTCCAGTTATTAAATCTCCCAAAGAAGAACCAATTATGCATATTCCATCAGGACCACTCAAGTAAGCACTTTTACTGGCAAAATTATTCAAATATTGTCAATATATATCATGCAAAAATACTAGTTGTATGCACTGAATCATAAAAATATTTTGAAAATCATCATACAAATATGCAGATATTGTCAATATCTGCATACATTCATGCAAAAATACTAGATGTATGCACTGCATCATAAAAATATTTTGAAAATCATTATACAAATGAGCAGATATTGTCAATATCTGCATACAATCATGCAAAAATACTAGATGTATGCACTGAGTCATAAAAATATTTTGAAAATCATCATACAAATATGCAGATAGTGTCCATATCTGCATACATTCATGTAGATATATGTAGTATTCTGCTTCACTTTGGCTACTGCTATCATACATTAATAGTTAAAGTAAATTTGATTAAATTTTTGAATACTTTTACCTTAGATCTGAAAGTGTAAAAAATTGGTCTAGTCTCTGGATTTGCCACTCCTCTAATTTTCTAACATTCTTATACTTTCTAACTTTCACTTTAGCGTTAGTACTCATTTCTACATCCCTTGGTCCTTCGTCAAAGTCATATACTTCCAGCGTTTCTTTCTCTTTCTTTCTTCTTTTATCTACAACTAAGAATAAAATCAAATTTATTAACCATGTAATGTTGTAAATTACACAATACAAATATTGGTACAATCAAAAAAATTTGTTTACCTTTTCTGTTTCTTAAAGTTAAATGTCTCTTGTTTTTCCCTTGCTTTTCAACCTGCTCCTTGTAATCAACAATTTCCTTCTGTTTTTGATCTTTTAGACTTCCAGCATTATTGGTATCAATGTTCGCATTCTTACTCTTCTTTTGTTTCTCTTCAATTGAATTGTCCTTATCCTTGTCTATCATTTTGTCTTGCTTATTTTCTATTCCTTTACCGTTTTTCTTTTCAGCTTCTTCTACAGTCTTCTCAGGATCATTCTTTTCTTGTGATTTATCCTCATGCTTCTCCATGTTCTTATTTTGATCATCTTCAGTCTCATTGTCTTTTTCTTCTTCAGGTTTTTCTTCACTATTGCTGTCATTGTAATTTTTTTCGATGTCAGTATCCATGTTATTTTGCTTCTCTTCTTTCTCCAGTTCCTCATTACAATCTTCAATAACTTCATCTGCTTTTTCGTGTATTCCATCATCATTTTTTCCCTTTTCATCTATTATTAAACTAATGCTGTGTTGCTCTCTCTCCTTGTCAATCTTCTCTTCGTCTAATTCGTTTTCGCTTTCAGTATCTTCCTTATCCATCATTTCATCATTTTCTTTGTATTCTTTTTCTTCATTTTCATCATTATCATCACAGTCTGTATTAAACTCAACTTCATTTTTTCCTAATTGTAACTGTTCATCTTCAACACTTTCAGATGTAGTGTCGGCAGTAAGCTCCTGTATTCTTAATTTCAGCATTCTATTCTCTTCTGCTAATTGCCTATTCTCTTGTTTTAATTTTGTTATCAGATCTCTCAATCTTCGTTCCTTTTTTTGTAAAATTCGTCATATTCATCATCTTTGTCCACATTTTGTTGAATTAATTTCAATTCTTTCCCTTGTAAGTCCTGAAAATAAAAATTCCACACTTAATTTTTAAGTAACAATACATTAATTAGCATTTTTGTAAACATGCATATGGAAAATCTGCACAAAACCATGCAAGAAATGTCTTGAATTGCACACTAGTTAGCAAGTTTTGAGAATAATTTCTTACAACTGTGCAAAAATTGGCAATAAAAGCATACAAGCATGCAAGTATCGATAAACTTTTCATACAAGTATGCAAATGTTGATACATTCATATATGCGTTTATATATTTAAAATACGTACATAAAAGTATGGAACTATTGGCAATTTATGCATAAAAATATGCAAATATTGTCAGTATCTTCGTGTAGTTATACATATTATAAATATCAGGTTTCAAAAATGCAAATAATGTAAACATGTGCATACAAACACGCAAATATTCTTCTAGCTTGCAACAAGGAAAAAAGAATAAATTGATATTAGCATAAAATTATGCAAATTTTGATAATATTTGAATACAAGTATGCAGATATGGAGTATATAGCAATATAAGCATGCAATAATAACTAATATATGCATAAAAACATGCAATTATTATTATTATTTTGCACAAATGTAAGCATAAATCAAGTACATCAGAATACATTAATGCATTTATACTACATACTTGCATACGAGTGTGAAAAAAATCAAAAATATTTGCATACAAGCATGCACATATAATCATATATTTATTCAGGTAATCATGATACTTAAGTAGTTCAATAAAAATGGTGCAGATATACATTATACTTACATGGTTGAATTTGATATCCATAAGCATTGTAGGCTTTAACAATTTGATATCCCATTTTCCAGCTCGTGGAAAATGTTCACTGTACTCTGCCTTTGATGTTGATAGAACATGAGTCTTTTCGCAAATCCACCACTACAAAATTTACATGATAACAAACCATTATGCATAGCATGAACAATAATTTAATAAAAAAATTAATACATTTTGTTAAAAGCATACCAAAAATAGTGTCACACAAGCATTGATTTTGCGGGGAGTCTCACAATACTTGTCTACTTGGCTGATTAGATGGTGGTGCACAGTTTTTTGCCATGAAATTGTATTTAACTTCTGATCACAAACACAATAGGGTACCAACGCCCATGGTAAAGCGTAATTAGGAGTGGATATGAGAAAAGTTGCTACTAAGTAGAGTAGCAAAAGTTTTACAGTATCAAAAAATGCTACTTCTGAGTTGTCTTTAATTGTAGCAAATATTTCTCTTTCAACATTTTTCTTGTTGACTGTATCTTCTCCTTTAAAATGTCGCTCTATGAATTCTTTGAAATATTGATCATTTTTATCTTCTTTCTTTAAATGTGCACTGGTCTTAATCAACTGTCCTTGCAAAGGAGCTCCCAATAACAATGCAACATCCTGTTCTGTAAATGTCAACAATAACTCTCCAAACTGAAAATATTTCAGATTCTTCCTGTAACTTTTGATTATGAGATCTAATGTTGTTGAAGTTTTAACAGCTTCAGATGGTGAGATTAAGCCATCTATGATCATCTCAATGAATCCATTTAATGACATTTTTTCAAGAAATACTGAATGGTTATGAGTTAATAGGTTATCTTCGTTCAGTCTGTCAATCAGCTTGATGAATGATTTTAGATTATTCCTATAAACGTTTTCTTTTTTGTTAATCTTTTGTACTTCTTCAACTTGTTGTTCTTTGCATAGTATTTCAGATTGGGATGGCTGTTCTTTTACTACTATTGCTTTATTCTGTGCAATCTTTTCTGTACGATCATCTTCTGCTGAAATTCTCTGCATAAAGGAGTAGAAATAAAATAATAATCGGGTTTAAAGTGTTTTAACTATATGCGTAGAACTGTGCAATAATTCAGAATGAATGCATACAAGTGTGCGTGTATTCTGGGTAAATATACAAATTATGGAAATTACTGTTAATACTTGACCAACTGTGTGCAAATATTGTCAATAATTTCACATAATTCTGCATATAATACTTAAAAAAAAAGAACAAAGATGTAAAAATATTTGTACATGTAGCACTAAGGTGCAATTATTTTGACTATTAGCACATTATTGTGCAATTATTCGGATTATAAGCACTTTTTTGTGCTAATATTTCAAATACATGGAAACTAATTTCACCTATTTTCAATATATGCACAGAATTGTGTAAGATTTCTGAACAGATGCATCCATTTTTGCAATATTTGCATACCAGTATACAATTATTCATTATACATGCATATAATTATGCAAGATTTCTAAATTACTTTATACCACTTTTTAAGAACTGATGAAAAAATCTTTCTTCTTCTCAACATTTTACAATAAACATATACATTAACCTTACTATTCCTATGCATGTATTCGTATATGCCACTGTTTTTAATATATTCATCCTTGCATGCATATGTTTTGAAAATATGCATACAAAAATGCAACATATTAAACTCTAAGCAGACAATTATGCAAGTATTTCGAATATCAACATACCATTTTTCTTCTAGTCCAAATAATCTTTATCATACAAACATATAAATTTACTGACTACAAATCATACAATCACGCAAGAAAACTTTATGAATTCATACTAACACGGAATAAAATAGGTAAGCAACAAATTAATAGCATATAATCATGCAATAACTCGTGTTTTCTTCTAGCAATCATGTATTAATTCAGATAGGTATTAAAATAATCAAAGTTATACCTTCTTTTTAGCCATTTCTTGCAATTTGAAGACGACGAAAACAATTCTGAACAAATATATTAGATAGCGATTTACTTGTTGACGATCGGCTGTTTTTTTTTTAAAACGAGTTCTCGCTTGAAGTTTTTTCTAGAATCGTCGGTTTAGGGTTTTGATTCAGATTAGCAGATCGAAATGAAAAATGAAAGGAAGACGAATCGTGCTTTGAGGGTTTAAGACATGCGTGAAGGGCAACACAGGAATTTTAGTGCGCACGATTCAAAAATAGGGACGTATTCTGTATTATGTTTATGGACGGGTTTTTTATTAATTTTAAAAGTTTATAGGGATGTGTGCCTAATGGACCCATATTTTTATACCCCGTCCAAACTCTTTTAAATGCCCTTTTAGTAAATTACAAAGCTAGTCCTTTGTTGGATTGAACGACCATTCGAAAGGGATAAGGAGAGCATTTATGTAATTTTATTCTAAACTTAAAAAGTAGTTACTAACAAATCTAACATGTAGCAAAACCTTGATATAAGAAGAAGAAAGCCTTAATCCAATTTCTCGCAGTAGACTCTCTACTAAGATTCTAAGACCTAGGCTAAGGGCTTACATAGACCATGAAGGAAGGAAGCATCGTAAGTCAAAAATACTCGAGCACTGTAGAAGTTTATGACTTTCAATGTAGGATCAAAAGCACAACCTTAGATCGAAATCAAAAAATATAATGGTAGTAGAGATTGGTGGAATAAATGCAATATAATCACAATATCTAAAGATTTCCAAGTTGTAAAAAAGTCCATAAAGCAAAATTATATAGATAAGAAGTCCATGCCGCAAAAATCCTAAAATCGAAGGACTTTACAAAGCGTTGATTCAGTGCATACATACATGCATATGTGCATACACAAGCATATTTACATATGTAATTAAATATTTTGCACATACATGCATGAAGAGTGAAAATAGAAGAAAAGTATAAGGAATTAGTTGTTTATTAATGTTGAGTTATTTGAAGAGTTATTAACAGTTAGCTTATATTTCAGGCTATTACTTAATATTGTATTAAGTCTCACATTATTGAAAATAATTTAAACTTTCTAGATGTTGATGTGACTTTATTTCATTTTAAGAAATTCAATGAATGAAATATTTTGGTTAATTTATTTCTGTGGTTAAGTAAAATAATGTAAATCGGAATAACAGAGGGTGCATTGAAATAACGATCGATGTGTACCTCTAATGCCCATATAAATAAATAGTGCACCGCTTTAGCATATGATCATGTAAGACAGTTGTAAACGGAAATAATATAGGAGGAAGAGAAATAAAAAAGATAAAAATAAAAAAAACATTAAATAACCGTTGAACCTGTATAATATCTCACAATGCACTGAATAAAATGTAACATTGAACATCACCAATATAAAACAAACGAGACAATAGTAATTGAATAAATTGCAAATTAGAGTGCATAGATCCATATAGTTATACAAAATAATATAGAATTTATACAACCGAACATGAAATCAAATAAATTATCTTTAAACTAAAGCACTAAAAAGCTTCGTAGTCCCGTGCAACGGAATAACAAATGGGTAAATACAATAACACGAGAATGATCTCCTACCGTCTGTTATCTAGCTTCATATGTCCCGTTATCTCAATCTATTCATTTAAGAATACCTAGAGAAATAAGAAATAAAGCATAAAACTTCGATTCAAACAACGGTCCGGTGTGAGTGATAAAACATTTTAATTATTAAAATTTCAATATATTACGACATAGGGTAGGAAAGTCATACCTAATCTGCTAATGCATCAAAAAATTAGCACATAACACTATATATTCTACATAACTATCATTATAAGAATACGCCACACTAAATATAAAATGGGTATAGGCGTATTTAACAAAGTATTTTATACCAACATCATGATACATCCATAGCGATTATACAAGAATCAAACCAATAACAATATCAGCCGTGATAAGCACAAAAAAGCATACACAATAATGACCATCGCCTTCGCCTCACTTCCTTTTTACTCTCTTCAAGGTCTCGTATCACTGATCAACACTAAGGTCTTGCATTGCCACTTATTCGTCACTTCATATAAATCATCACTATATCACCAAGGTCTCGTGTTATCACCAAGATGCCACTTCATCCTGAAAATCATCGACCATCAAGAAGGTCTTACATCATCATAAATATGTCTTTGGATACTTGACAAGTCTTATGAACATCAGCCAGGTCGTCAACATACCATGTTGTTACTGATCCATTGTCCAATCACATACCATCACGTATGTACTACCATTGCCAAAGCAGGCTAGACCGCTACCGACGTCTAGGGTATATAGGCTAGCGTCCTCACATACTCTTTCCTATAAAACACCTCCCTCATTCAAAGTTACCAGTACCTTCCTTGCACATGACTCGGTATCGGAACACACCACATCCCTTCATATTGCTCCACCGGTCTAACATGTTATCTCGGACACCACCAACTCCTTATACACTTCTTACCTAGGGTAACTAAACAACTGATCCACCAACATTGGTACATAATTACTATCCCTTCACCATAGATCCATGCATCGAACAACCATAACTCATAAATACATAAAAGTTGAACTGTATAACCTTATAGGACCTTCTATGTCACCTATATCGATCTCACTAAGTTTAAGACAAAAGTTATGGATCGTTACTAATCCATAGTCACTAATCCCTAATCATCGATCCATATCAAACATTGCAACTCGATTATATTAACTATAAAGGACTTTAAATTAGGAATGTTTCCGTATGAGACCTTCCTTGTAACACCATACATATATCACCAAATTAGAAATAGGTCATGGATCATCTGTAACACCCCGTAATTTTAAAACGGGACATAAGAGATAACTAAAGAATAATTAATTATTAAAATAAGATTTAGACGAAATAGGTTACGCCATTGCGTTCGTCTTGGAATTCTGCTTAAGATAGAGTCCAAGTTTGCATAAAACGGATACCGTATAAAGAAAATATGGACGAACGAATTTTGGTAGAAAAACCGGAAGTCGACCAAAATGCACCGGCGCACTTCACAAGTGCGCCGGTACAAAAATGCACTGACGCACCTTCCAAGTGCGCCCATACTGATCCAACACAGAATTTTGGAGTGTTCTGTGATGATGTGTCTTCTTCTGAGTGGTCGGATGATGTGTATTTGAGCTGGGTGGTTCTGATGGACTCCTAGTTCATCTAAGGGCTCTAAATAATCCTAGACTTCTACATAAGCAACCTAAATCTAAACCATAAACCACACAAATTCATTCCAAGGAGCCACCATGCTGTCAATCATCATCCTAACATAGCCACTGTGACACCCCACATCCGTTAAGGTCACTCAGAAAGGGAATGCCTTAACTTCAATGGAGCATTATGGGTACTGGAACAGAAATATTACAAGACAGAATATATAAAACAGCGGAAGGTAAAGTAGAAGTACTTCAAATCATTTATTGAATATATGTTGTTTACAATAAAAGCCCATCAACTTCCCATACCCAATTACATAGCTAAAATATCTGTCTTGCTCAAAAACAAAGAAGCATAAAAATAAATTGCAGTATTCCCCAATAAAGCAAAGCAAGCCATAGCCAAGAGAAATCCAAGCGTACATGAAAGAGCCTTGAAGCTTGGTAAGATCCGAACTAAGCTGTATTTCCACCCTACGAACCTTGGGGGGGAATGGAAGAAAAAAAGGCAAAACAAACCGGGCCAGTCATAAAGACTGAGTAAGTCCTAGTGACTTTCAGCATAAAAACTAGTAAAGATAATATGGCATGAATAAACTAAAAGTAAGCATAAGCATGATGACGATGTAAGCTACAGACACGATGAATCAGGTATAACATCCCATACTTCCTATCAAGGGTAGCATCACAAGGTTCTATCACGTCGCAAGGTTTCTATAATGTCACAACATTTCTAAGTTTCACCATTACCCTATTTTCCTTGATTTCCTATATTCTCTGCACCACCTAACTAGCGTTCCAATTAGTTTACTTAGTTATAATTACAAGATAAGTGATCCCCCATAACTCACATGATATTTTTATAGGTACATATCCTATGATGAGGGTCCCACCTCATATTGACAGTTTCGTTTCCCCACCGTACCTATTTGATCGGCTCTTAGTTACAATGTTTCACATGTGTTATACACTAAGGTTATCCCAACCCCGTAGTTGTGGTAGCCTTCAGGACTACATCTAATATGAGGGTTTCACCTCAACCAGCCCAATTGCCATGAATGTGTTAGATGTATCCTTACTACCCTAATCGATCAGCTCCTACTCGACCTAGTTCTTGCGGCCCCCTACTTGTAGATACCTGTGCTCGTCCCACCCTAGGGTGTATCAATCCCTAGGATGGCAACTCCGACGCAATTCTTGATGCACAGCTTTATATCTACTGATGCCCAGCGGCTAAATTTTCCACTCCGAAATACGTGCACGCCCGTAATCCGTCGGAACCTGCACTACTGCATCACCCGCCGCCGTTTTGATCGCTTACAATTAGCCTAGTAATCGTGCCCCACCCTGCCTAGCTCAGGGTACCGTTGATACCTAGTATGGGTTACTGCTAAAACGGGTCCCGCTATTAGGGTTTTCCTAGGGTCTATTCGTATACCCCACAGGTTGGTTAAGTGTTATTCATTCAAGTTAACTTAACCCTACCCCCCCATCATGTTACCTTGGGTTAAGTGTTCTCTCTGGTGTTCCTTAACCCTACCGCATGTCTTGTTATATCGGTTGTAACGACCCGCAAATCCGTGCTATCTGAGTTGACTAAAAACACCACATATCCAACCCAAATTGCACAGAAATACGAATCATTTTTAGAAAGAAGTTAGAGGATGGGAAATAGAAAGAAAGAAATATTAGAATAAAAGAAAACGAAGATCACAAACTCACAGCGGAACGAATAAAATATATTATATAACATAACTTTTGAAATACAAATCAGTAACTTTATATACATACCATCATCAGAGCACAACAGTCATTTTTGGAACAGTTATAAACACCTGTTTCTAGATACAACATAGTACACAGCGGAAATACGATAATCTACTTCTAACTGGTGAAGCCTCCTGCTTCCAGCTCCTCCAATTGAATCTGTGAAATCCCGACTACTTGACTGCCCGTACAAATTTGGGCACCCAAGAGTTTAGGGAAAACAAAACAAAATAAACTCTGGGTCAGTCATGGGACTGGTGTGAGTAAACTCAAATCATTGGTTTAACCTTTAAAATCCTTTCAAAAGAAAAGATAATAGTAAGACCAGCCCACACATAAACATGGACGGTTTTTACCTTACTATAACCCAAAACACTTTGATACGAAAATCCAGTGATATTATAATAATGTTTACAACAAGTAAATAACCAAATAGCAGAACGCTTGCATCTCACGCTCCACATATATAGTATAAAATCAAAAACCGCATGGCGCTTATTGGAGATTGGATTTCCAACATGACAAGGTATGGAACCACCTTCCGACTGTGTATCTCTAGAGAGGAATACACTGGGTTCAACAAGAACATCTTGTAACCCGGCCCACACATGACCGACCACTCATTTCGCTTGAGTGTATCGAATGTATATCACCAACGGTTGGGATCAGCAACCGCCTCCCGACTGTGACAACATCGAATAGAATAAGAAATTAAATGAACCTCTAGATAGGTGATTATACATCCTAATGGGTGCAACCCACATAGCCATGCTGCCTGCCCGATTTTTGTCCTTTCCCGGTTGTTGAGGCCTGAGGCTACGAATACTTATCATTCATTGATAGCACAATCACTTTGAATGCCACATTGTCAGATCCGTTAATAACTAGTTGAGTTTGCACAAATATTCTGGATGTTATGCTAAGGGAATAAATCCATTGCAACCATATATATTTATACAGACCAACCCATTTGATCATTGGAAATACTCTGTCAAACATTCGTTCATTTACGTTCGTTCTGGGATTGAACGAAACCGAAGGCACTATTTCTATTTAATAGAAAGAGTCCTTGCACTTTACTCCGTCTTCAATATATTCAGCATACTTGGTTCGCAACGCTTATGCCGATACGGAGTGGTTCTTCGGATAATAATCCAACCGGTCTCTCCATATTGACAACGATGGTCAAAAGCTTCGATAGTCTGTGATTTAACTATTGAATAAAAACAAGTGTTCATCCAAACATATCAAACAAATCACTGGGCTCTTTAATTAATATTTCATTAATTAAATCTCTTCTCCATTTCCTTATCAATATTTGTTACCCAAATATTTTCAATAACCATATTGTCCCTTTACGCTATTTGGAAAGCATTTCCCAATATCAACTTCTTTTATTTTCTATATATTAGAAAATATCTCTATTTGCAATTGGAAACAATTCCAATCACTTATCTCTATCCCGACTATTTTAATTATACTCAGGAAATATTTACTTGTTATATTTCCAAAATTCCATCACTTGGGTTTAAAACGAATGTTGTGTAAAACATCGTTACAACAACCCAAAATATTTTATTCAACTAACTCTTTTTCAAACACTTCTCTTCGAGACTGGATCTTGCTATTTATCCATTAAAAATGAAATCAATCAAGTTGGGGTAAAATTACCTCTCAGACCTTAACTAAAAACATCCTCAACTTCAAAACGGCAAAACCACTTACCTCGAGTAAACACACTATACAATCCAATTGTTCATTTTTAATACATGTATAAAGTTCGTTTTCTATTTCTAATTTATAGATTTCCCTTTTTGTTTACAATATTCGATTTTTATATTCACTTACCTATCGAATTCTATACGTCGATACAATGATTTCTAACTATCAAAATATCTTAAAAATTTTCTAACTCCTTAAATTTCCGGAAAATTTTGCCATAACCTCCCCTGTATCGGGAGCATCGGGAAATTTCAAATAGCTTCCCGGTAACTTCTCATCTCAAAAAGAAAAAGAAAAAGCCAAGCGGCTTGCCGATACGGCGCACAAAATCTCATATATGAATTAAACATGTACCTTATTGTCGAGCACACTAATTATATACCTTCATCACTTTATCCCATAACTATCTCCGGTATATCTATACCTGTACAATTCATTTCAACTTCATACACTCGTTTTGACTCAATTCGTTAAAGTAACTCTTTAACTAACTCTTTGCCCATTTCGCTTGTATATATGAATATAACACGTTTCAAATATATTTCAACTTACTTATCAACTAGTTGAATTCAAATTTTAATTTAAGTTCTATATTTGATTTCAAATATATGTTTACAATTCAAAAATTCAATTTCCAAAGTTCGACTTCAATTCACCACTCGATTAACTAATTCTTCTTTGACTTAGTTAATTCTATTCAATAATCAAATATATGATTATTGTTTCAAAAATCACTTTTCTTACTTCACTTGAGTTCACCTTTATGTTCTAACTCAAGACCAGGTTTTTAAATGGAAATTCGGATTTTTATTTGCTTAAAAATCCCTATATTTATTATATAAAATCCATTATGGTTTTAATGGTTTCTGGCGCTGCACTTTAAAAAATTTGATTTTTGACATAACTCAAAATCTATTCGACGAAATCCAGATTTTTCTCTTCCATTAGAAAACTATTATTCAACCGGTCCTGACGATTCTTGTTTCAAAGAATTCCGACTTCAATTGAGTCCTGTATACTCAATTGAAGTTCGAGTCGCCAATTTACGAACTGCAGCGCTGCGGCGAGTTCGTTTTAATTATATTTATATATATATAAACTTTTAAACTTCGTTAAAATGAATCCAACTCCATTTTAACTCTATTTGAATTTCTTGATTCAAATTCCAATCTCGCTTTTATTTGAATTCTATATTCAAATTCCAATTCCTTTTCTATTTGAATTCTATGTTCAAATTCTATTTCCTTTTCTATTTGAATTCTAAATTCAAATTTCCATTTCCTTTTCTATTATTCAAATTCTATATTTAAATTTCCTTTATTCAACTCCCATTTAAATACCTATATTCAAATTCTATAGTTGAATTTCCTTTTCTATTTTATATTCAAATTAAATACTTGAATTTCTATTTCAATTCCATATTCAAATTCAATACTTGAATTTCTATTTCCATTTCATATTCAAATTCAATACTTGAAATTCCATTTGAATTCTATTATTAAATTTCTATACTTGAAATTCCATTTGAATTCTATTATCCAATTTCTATTTCAATTCTTCTTTGAAATTCTATATTTCAAATTCAATTCAATTCTTCTTTGAAATTCAATATTTCAAATTCAATTCAATTCTTCTTTGAAATTCAATATTTCAAATTCAATTATTCAAATTCCTTTATTCCTCTATTCACCTTCCTTTATTCACATTCCTTTATGAATTTCTATATTCAAATTCCATATTCAATTCTTTTTGAATTCTCGATTCAAATTATATATTCAATTCTGTTTGAATTCTCTATATTCAAATTCCTTTATTAAGTTTCCATTTGAATTTCTATATTCAAAATTCTATTTCAAATTCTTTTATTCAAATCCCTTTTGAATTCCTCTTTGAATTTTCTTTATTCAAATTCTATATTTGAATTTCATTATTCAGTTTCATTTTCAATTCTATTTGGATCTATTTGAATTTTCTATATTCAGATTTCAAATTCAATTCTATTTGAATCTTCTATATTCAAATTTCAAATTTAATTCTATTTGAATCTTCTATATTCAAATTTCAAATTTCAATTCTACTTTAGAAAAATAGAATTTCCTTTCTAATTCTCAAATATCCTTTTTCATGATATTTTTAAATATCATTACTTAAGCCCAGTGATATTTAAACACACAAAGCAACCAATTATTTATTTTTCTAACACATCATATATCACAATATATATGCAAACAAATAAACAAACAGATAATATATTTTTGAGGAATCCAGTTGGATTCCTCCAACCTGTTTTCCTGCATCCACAGATGTTAGCACATAAATAATACCCATTCTGCTTCGTGGCAGAATATCGTGGTATAGAAGGTCATCCACTAATCATAGCGTGGGGGCGTATAGGGTAATCATCCGCTATGAAACTGCGGGCATCCGCTAATGAGACTGTGGGAATCCAACCAATCAATCAACCCAATATATATATAATAGCCTAAATAACTAATATATATAAAACAAGCAGAAAAATCCAAACAAGCAACAACAATTATTTTTACGAAGTAAAAATAATTATAATTAAAAGGTGAGTGAGATTTACTCACCAGGTTTTTTTTTATTTCGATCTGTTCTGATTTTAATTTCAGCATGAAATCTGCAGCCATGAATTCCTCAACTGACTCCATTCCATACAATCTTGTATACGTTTTAGATTTCTGATTATGCGAATTCTCAGTTACGAGTTACTTGACCTTCTTCGTTTGATAAACTTGTATACCCCTAGTATAAAATCCCTTAGTTAATAAGACATTATACATATTTGCCTTTATAATTTTGTATCATTTTAAATAATTCAAAAAGGACATTAGATATTTTATATAACTAAATCAACTTAGAAAATTACCTTAATCATCCTGATATCCTTTTGAAAAATCATGTTTTCCACCTGAGATTCACGCACAGCCTCCTCCTACTTCCTTTTCCTCCAGGTTCAAATTTACGGAACCTAACATCCTCACTACTTCCACCTACCATTGTCGCTACCATCGACGAAGCCCTCTCCATTTTTCCACTGTCGCTCCCCCCCATTCATCCACACAGTTCGACCATTTCATCATCAGTAAGCCGCCACTTCCACTTCTGATAATTTCCTCATCGCATCTCAGTCATCGCTTAAACCAACAACAGGCGCGCTGCTCCAAATGTCAATCCCAGTTGCATCGCTCCCCCACAGTAACCCTGACCGAATCCAATCGAACTCCACCAACTCACGCGCTCCTCAAAACCCCGTCAATCCCTTGCCTAGCTTGACCAGTTCGAACTTTCTTTCCATCCCAGATCTCGCGCGCGTATCCCCAACTCCTCGAAACCCTCAGACTCGACTGCGAAGTCGGTCTTGGTTTCGTTTTCAGATTGAAGGATTAGAAGAGGAAATGGGTATTTAAAACGAAGAAGGGGTGGCTTCGATTTGGTATATAGACAGCGGCCATTTTTTTTAGAACAGTTTAGTTCTATTTCGAAAAGAGGGAAAAAGTAAATTTTTGATTTGGTGTTGGTATTTGGGATCTGGAAATAAACCGAATGAAGAAAAGGAAAACGAGGGGGAACGACATTTTACTCCAGAAGGAATTAAAGAGGAAGAGCCATCGACACTTTGATTTCAACAGAAGAATTGAAAAGGAGAGGAGTCGCAAATTTATAGATGACGATACTTGGGTGTTAAGGAATTCACAGTGTGTACAGTACACTGTATTTAATGTGATTAGAGATAAAGAGATTTTGTTTTCTAACTAAATAGATGCTGATTTGATTTCGAGCCTATCCACAAATAAATTATTAAAAATATATTTCAGGGTTACGAACCCCTATTTAAGCGCAACAACCGGCGTTCCTAGCGTTATAACACTGTTCTGAACATACTGGAATAGTTTTCGAAGCTTCATTAAATCGTATGGAGGAGATATTAGTTTAAACTGATAAAAATTTAATTTAAAACAATTCATTCCTTCGATAATAAAGTATTATTATCATCGTTTATAGTCAATACGATATATATTGATTATCTAAAATATTTTGATTCAGTTTTGACTTCGTTTTAATTCCGAACTGAATTAATTCTGTCTGATTCTCGTATTACGATGATTATATATATTCGAAAATAAATCGTATACCGATTATTAAATCGATAACTCAATATAAAAATTCCTTTGTATTATCAACACAATATTTAAAACCATATTAAATGTTTAATATTAATTGGCTCGAATCTGGGTTGTTACATTCTTCCCCTCTTAAAAGAATTTTGTCCCCGAAATTACTAAGGTAGGAAAAATGGTACGAACTCATTACTTTTCAAAATCTCACTTATGCTGAAACGCAACTCTTTGTATTTCAACAAATTTAATTCCAACCAAAACTTTTGGTTTCCGTCCATATGCATTTGAATTGATTCTGATCAACTCATTCACTTGATTTATTTTACTTAAGTTAAATTTTAAATTCCAGAATTCAAATCCCCGGGTTCAAATCCTTCTGAAATCACATAAATATATACATATATTTATAATCTTTTTAAATTCAAAACATTTTAATTTTCAAACCAGCTTGTTTTCTTTCAAACAAATTTCCTTCAAAATCTTTTCTAAGGTAGCAATTCATCACCTAGAAACTCGAAAATGAACACTAATGATGTTGCAATCATCATCAGAATTATTTTCCAGCCATTGAAGTGAGTTCAGTGCTTTATCACTTCTAAAATCCATTCAAAAATGGTATTTATTCAAATCCTTTACAAAACAAAGCTATATTATTTTAATTTACTTTTAGAAAATATTTTCAAACTTCCGGGATTTAAATTCCAATTCTGGTTTGAATTTAATTCCAGTTCATCCCATTTGTATATATTTCATTCATATACAAATTTTATTTGGTTGTAATTAACCATTCCAATTTTATAATCTCATTTGATTATAATATCAACATCCAACACATCCATATAATAATAATTCTAGAAAATTGATCTTTCTATATCAAAATAGAATTTTGGGTAAAATTATTTCATTTACCCACTTAAAAACAATATCATGTTCAACCTTCCGTGCAAGTATTTACAAACTCTTATCGACGTCATGGCGTCCTACGATTCGACCAAAATTCATAAACCACTCAACAGACTAGCCAACACAATATAAAACAATCTTTATATCAATTAACAAATACGCTCTCTCATATATATATACACTCAAATCATTCTAGGGTGCTACTGACCCTAACTCTAATGAGCACAACTCCACAAAGCCTAGGTGTTCACTCAACCTAAGCTCTGATACCATTGTAACGACCCGCAAATCCGTGCTATCTGAGTTGACTAAAAACCCCACATGTCCAACCCAAATTGCACAGAAATACGAATCATTTTTAGAAAGAAGTTAGAGGATGAGAAATAGAAAGAAAGAAATATTAGAATAAAAGAAAACGAAGATCACAAACTCACAGCGGAACGAATAAAATATATTATATAACATAACTTTTGAAATACTAATCAGTAACTTTATATACATACCATCATCAGAGCACAACAGTCATTTCTGGAACAGTTATAAACACCTGTTTCCAGATACAACATAGTACACAGCGGAAATACGATAATCTACTTCTAACTGGTGAAGCCTCCTGCTTCCAGCTCCTCCAATTGAATCTGTGAAATCCCGACTACTTGACTGCCCGTACAAATTTGGGCACCCAAGAGTTTAGGGAAAACAAAACAAAATAAACTCTCGGTCAGTCATGGGACTGGTGTGAGTAAACTCAAATCATTGGTTTAACCTTTAAAATCCTTTCAAAAGAAAAGATAATAGTAAGACTAGCCCACACATAAACATGGACGGTTTTTACCTTACTATAACCCAAAACACTTTGATACGAAAATCCAGTGATATTATAATAATGTTTACAACAAGTAAATAACCAAATAGAAGAACGCTTGCATCTCACGCTCCACATATATAATATAAAATCAAAAACCGCATGGCGCTTATTGGAGATTGGATTTCCAACATGACAAGGTATGGAACCACCTTCCGACTGTGTATCTCTAGAGAGGAATACACTGGGTTCAACAAGAACATCTTGTAACCCGGCCCACACATGACCGACCACTCATTTCGCTTGAGTGTATCGAATGTATATCACCAACGGTTGGGATCAGCAACCGCCTCCCGACTGGGACAACATCGAATAGAATAAGAAATTAAATGAACCTCTAGATAGGTGATTATACATCCTAATGGGTGCGACCCACATAGCCATGCTGCCTGCCCGATTTTTGTCCTTTCCCGGTTGTTGAGGCCTGAGGCTACGAATACTTACCATTCATTGATAGCACAATCACTTTGAATGCCACATTGTCAGATCCGTTAATAACTAGTTGAGTTTGCACAAATATTCTGGATGTTATGCTAAGGGAATAAATCCATTGCAACCATATATATTTATACAGACCAACCCATTTGATCATTGGAAATACTCTGTCAAACATTCGTCCATTTACGTTCGTTCTGGGATTGAACGAAACCGAAGGCACTATTTCTATTTAATAGAAAGAGTCCTTGCACTTTACTCCGTCTTCAATATATTCAACATACTTGGTTCGCAACGATTATGCCGATACGGAGTGGTTCTTCGGATAATAATCCAACCGGTCTCTCCATATTGACAACGATGGTCAAAAGCTTCGATAGTCTGTGATTTAACTATCGAATAAAAACAAGTGTTCATCCAAACATATCAAACAAATCACTGGGCTCTTTAATTAATATTTCATTAATTAAATCTCTTCTCCATTTCCTTATCAATATTTGTTACCCAAATATTTTCAATAACCATATTGTCCCTTTACGCTATTTGGAAAGCATTTCCCAATATCAACTTCTTTTATTTTCTATATATTAGAAAATATCTCTATTTGCAATTGGAAACAATTCCAATCACTTATCTCTATCCCGACTATTTTAATTATACTCAGGAAATATTTACTTGTTATATTTCCAAAATTCCATCACTTGGGATTAAAACGAATGTTGTGTAAAACATCGTTACAACAACCCAAAATATTTTATTCAACTAACTCTTTTTCAAACGCTTCTCTTCGAGACTGGATCTTGCTATTTATCCATTAAAAATGAAATCAATCAAGTTGGGGTAAAATTACCTCTCAGACCTTAACTGAAAACATCCTCAACTTCAAAACGGCAAAACCACTTACCTCGAGTAAACACACTATACAATCCAATTGTTCATTTTTAATACATGTATAAAGTTCGTTTTCTATTTCTAATTTATAGATTTCCCTTTTTGTTTACAATATTCGATTTTTATATTCACTTACCTATCGAATTCTATACGTCGATACAATGATTTCTAACTATCAAAATATCTTAAAAATATTCTAACTCCTTAAATTTCCGGAAAATTTTGCCATAACCTCCCCTGTATCGGGAGCATCGGGAAATTTCAAATAGCTTCCCGGTAACTTCTCATCTCAAAAAGAAAAAGAAAAAGCCAAGCGGCTTGCCGATACGGCGCACAAAATCTCATATATGAATTAAACATGTACCTTATTGTCGAGCACACTAATTATATACCTTCATCATTTTATCCCATAACTATCTCCGGTATATCTATACCTGTACAATTCATTTCAACTTCATACACTCGTTTTGACTCAATTCGTTAAAGTAACTCTTTAACTAACTCTTTGCCCATTTCGCTTGTATATATGAATATAACACGTTTCAAATATATTTCAACTTACTTATCAACTAGTTGAATTCAAATTTTAATTTAAGTTCTATATTTGATTTCAAATATATGTTTACAATTCAAAAATTCAATTTCCAAAGTTCGACTTCAATTCACCACTCGATTAACTAATTCTTCTTTGACTTAGTTAATTCTATTCAATAATCAAATATATGATTATTGTTTCAAAAATCACTTTTCTTACTTCACTTGAGTTCACCTTTATGTTCTAACTCAAGACCAGGTTTTTAAATGGAAATTCGGATTTTTATTTGCTTAAAAATCCCTATATTTATTATATAAAATCCATTATGGTTTTAATGGTTTCTGGCGCTGCACTTTAAAAAATTTGATTTTTGACATAACTCAAAATCTATTCGACGAAATCCAGATTTTTCTCTTCCATTAGAAAACTATTATTCAACCGGTCCTGACGATTCTTGTTTCAAAGAATTCCGACTTCAATTGAGTCCTGTATACTCAATTGAAGTTCGAGTCGCCAATTTACGAACTGCAGCGCTGCGGCGAGTTCGTTTTAATTATATTTATATATATAAAAACTTTTAAACTTCGTTAAAATGAATCCAACTCCATTTTAACTCTATTTGAATTTCTTGATTCAAATTCCAATCTCGCTTTTATTTGAATTCTATATTCAAATTCCAATTCCTTTTCTATTTGAATTCTATGTTCAAATTCTATTTCCTTTTCTATTTGAATTCTAAATTCAAATTTCCATTTCCTTTTCTATTATTCAAATTCTATATTTAAATTTCCTTTATTCAACTCCCATTTAAATACTTATATTCAAATTCTATAGTTGAATTTCCTTTTCTATATTATATTCAAATTCAATACTTGAATTTCTATTTCAATTCCATATTCAAATTCAATACTTGAATTTCTATTTCCATTTCATATTCAAATTCAATACTTGAAATTCCATTTGAATTCTATTATTAAATTTCTATACTTGAAATTCCATTTGAATTCTATTATTCAATTTCTATTTCAATTCTTCTTTGAAATTCTATATTTCAAATTCAATTCAATTCTTCTTTGAAATTCAATATTTCAAATTCAATTATTCAAATTCCTTTATTCCTCTATTCACCTTCCTTTATTCACATTCCTTTATGAATTTCTATATTCAAATTCCATATTCAATTCTTTTTGAATTCTCGATTCAAATTATATATTCAATTCTGTTTGAATTCTCTATATTCAAATTCCTTTATTAAGTTTCCATTTGAATTTCTATATTCAAAATTCTATTTCAAATTCTTTTATTCAAATCCCTTTTGAATTCCTCTTTGAATTTTCTTTATTCAAATTCTATATTTGAATTTCATTATTCAATTTCATTTTCAATTCTGTTTGGATCTATTTGAATTTTCTATATTCAGATTTCAAATTCAATTCTATTTGAATCTTCTATATTCAAATTTCAAATTTAATTCTATTTGAATCTTCTATATTCAAAATTCAAATTTCAATTCTATTTTAGAAAAATAGAATTTCCTTTCTAATTCTCAAATATCCTTTTTCATGATATTTTTAAATATCATTACTTAAGCCCAGTGATATTTAAACACACAAAGCAACCAATTATTTATTTTTCTAACACATCATATATCATAATATATATGCAAACAAATAAACAAACAGATAATATATTTTTGAGGAATCCAGTTGGATTCCTCCAACCTGTTTTCCTGCATCCACAGATGTTAGCACATAAATAATACCCATTCTGCTTCGTGGCAGAATATCGTGGTATAGAAGGTCATCCACTAATCATAGCGTGGGGGCGTATAGGGTAATCATCCGCTATGAAACTGCGGGCATCCGCTAATGATACTGCGGGAATCCAACCAATCAATCAACCCAATATATATATATATAATAGCCTAAATAACTAATATATATAAAACAAGCAGAAAAATCCAAACAAGCAACAACAAATATTTTTACGAAGTAAAAATAATTATAATTAAAAGGTGAGTGAGATTTACTCACCAGGTTTTTTTTATTTCGATCTGTTCTGATTTTAATTTCAGCATGAAATCCGCAGCCATGAATTCCTCAACTGACTCCGTTCCATACAATCTTGTATACATTTTAGATTTCTGATTATGCGAATTCTCAGTTACGAGTTACTTGACCTTCTTCGTTTGATAAACTTGTATACCCCTAGTATAAAATCCCTTAGTTAATAAGACATTATACATATTTGCCTTTATAATTTTGTATCATTTTAAATAATTCAAAAAGGACATTAGATATTTTATATAACTAAATCAACTTAGAAAATTACCTTAATCATCCTGATATCCTTTTGAAAAATCATGTTTTCCACCTGAGATTCACGCACAGCCTCCTCCTACTTCCTTTTCCTCCGGGTTCAAATTTACGGAACCTGACATCCTCACTACTTCCACCTACCATTGTCGCTACCATCGACGAAGCCCTCTCCATTTTTCCACTGTCGCTCCCCCCCATTCATCCATACAGTTCGACCATTTCATCATCAGTAAGCCGCCACTTCCACTTCTGATAATCTCCTCATCGCATCTCAGTCATCGCCTAAACCAACAACAGGCGCGCTGTTCCAAATGTCAATCCCAGTTGCATCGCTCCCCCACAGTAACCCTGACCGAATCCAATCGAACTCCACCAACTCACGCGCTCCTCAAAACCCCGTCAATCCCTTGCCTAGCTTGACCAGTTCGAACTTTCTTTCCATCCCAGATCTCGCGCGCGTATCCCCAACTCCTCGATACCCTCAGACTCGACTGCGAAGTCGGTCTTGGTTTCGTTTTCAGATTGAAGGATTAGAAGAGGAAATTGGTATTTAAAACGAAGAAGGGGCGGCTTCGATTTGGTATATAGACAGCGGCCATTTTTTTTAGAACAGTTTAGTTCTATTTCGAAAAGAGGGAAAAAGTAAATTTTTGATTTGGTGTTGGTATTTGGGATCTGGAAATAAACCGAATGAAGAAAAGGAAAACGAGGGGGAACGACATTTTACTCCAGAAGGAATTAAAGAGGAAGAGCCATCGACACTTTGATTTCAACAGAAGAATTGAAAAGGAGAGGAGTCGCAAATTTATAGATGACGATACTTGGGTGTTAAGGAATTCACAGTGCGTACAGTACACTGTATTTAATGTGATTAGAGATAAAGAGATTTTGTTTTCTAACTAAATAGATGCTGATTTGATTTCGAGCCTATCCACAAATAAATTATTAAAAATATATTTCGGGGTTACGAACCCCTATTTAAGCGCAACAACCGGCGTTCCTAGCGTTATAACACTGTTCTGAACATACTGGAATAGTTTTCGAAGCTTCATTAAATCGTATGGAGGAGATATTAATTTAAACTGATAAAAATTTAATTTAAAACAATTCATTCCTTCGATAATAAAGTATTATTATCATCGTTTATAGTCAATACGATATATATTGATTATCTGAAATATTTTGATTCAGTTTTGACTACGTTTTAATTCCGAACTGAATTAATTCTGTCTGATTCTCGTATTACGATGATTATATATATTCGAAAATAAATCGTATACCGATTATTAAATCGATAACTCAATATAAAAATTCCTTTGTATTATCAACACAATATTTAAAACCATATTAAATGTTTAATATTAACTGGCTCGAATCTGGGTTGTTACATCGGTTAAGCATTGCCTTCGCGTATTTACTTAACCCTACCACACACCATGTCATATTGGTTAAGCATCGCCAACCCATTTAACTTAACAATCTCATTCGTCAAATTGCATTGGTTAAGTATTTCAAGTAATTCATGGCTTAACCCGCCCACGTATCATGTCAAGTTGGTCAAGTGATGTCTAGTGATTCATAACTTAACCTCGCTATCTTAGCATATCAAATTGGTTAAGTGTTTTCAAGCAGTTCATGACTTAACCCGCCCACGTATCATGCTAAGTTGGTTAAGTATTATCTATATGTTCAAGTTGACTTAACCCTGCCATGTGTCATGTTATATTGGTTAAGTGTCATTAGTCTAGTCATATTACTTAACCCACCCATTGGTCTGATTAACAGTTATGTTGGTTAAGCCCACACTTATAAGTTTTACGTGTTCTTAACTCATACCGGTTAGGTCCATATTTACATGTCAAATTTCCATGCCATCCCACCTAACCCTCTAACCATACCCACGTCTTATTATGGTTAGTACTTCCTTAATTCATTCATTATGACGCATGAATCATGACCTCTCACATTAGACCGTGCACTTTGTGGCCATTGGATTTGCCGGGCGATTCTGGGCAGATTTACACCACAAGCTGAGTCTAACCTCGTGTCATAAACCGTTACGCCTACAATTCGACCTTACACCTGTAATGACCCGAAAATCCGGTCCAATTTGAGTTGACCAAATAACACAAGTCCAACCCCAAATTGCACTGAAAATTCAAGAAATTAATAGAAAGAAGATAGAGGGTGAGGATAGATAAGATAGAACTATTAGAATAGAAGAAGAAGAAGCACATCATCATCAGAGTAACCACGAATCTCACAGCGGAACGAATAAAATATAACATAACTTTTGAAATACAAACAGTATATGTATACAATAACATTTCAGAGTACAACACTTACAGTAACAGCGGAAATAATAATTGCTATAGAATCTTGAAGCCTCCTGCTCCAAGCTCTCCAAGTGTATCTGTAAAATCCTGAACTACTTGACTGCCCGTACAAATTTAGGCACCCAAGAGTTTAGGTAGAACAAAACAAAGTAAACTCTGGGTCAGTCATGGGACTGGTATGAGTAAAACAGTTTAAAACAGTTTGAACAAGTAAACGATATCTCATAAGACCACGCCGTATAACGGAACGCCTTTTCCCTTATGAGAATCCAAAATATCTTTATATCAAAAACCTTTTGATATTATAATAATGCCTACCAACACAATATAATAATCATCTAGCAGAAACGCTTTCATCTCACGTTCTACAAATATAGTATACAATCAAAACCGCAAGCACGTATTGGGTAATGGATTTCCAACTATGACAAGGTATGGAACCACCTTCCGATCAATGTACTCTAGGAACGATACACTGGAGTTCAACAAGAACATCTTGCAACTCAGCCACACATGACTGACCACTCATTTCGCTTGAGTGTATCGAATGTACATCACCAACGGTTGGGATCAGCAACTGTTTCCCGTATATATATGGGACGGCATTGATAGATTAAAGAAGCAAATGAATATTCTCTAGATAGGTGATTATACACCCTACTTCGGTGCGACCGACTTAGCCATGCTGCCTGCCCGATTTTTGTCATTTACCGGATGTGAGGCTAGAAGCTACGCTTACTTTCCATTTCATTGATAACACGATCACTTTGAATGCCACATTATCAGATCCGTTAATCATTAGTTGGATCTACACAAATAGATCCTGGATATTATGCGAAGGGAATAAATCCGTTGGCCACCATATATATTTGTACAGTCCAACTAATTCGATCATTGGAAATATTCTGTCAGACATTCGTCCATATACGTTCGTTCTGGGATTGAACGAAACCGAAGGCACTATTCTGTAAACAGGACATCCCTTGCTTAACACCATCTTCAATTATCTTCATCGTATTTGATCACAACGCTTATGTCAATACGGAGTGGTTCTTTGGATAATAATCCAACCGGTCTCTCCATATTAATAACGTAAAATGGTCAAAACTTGATAGTCTGTGATTTAACTATCAAATGAAAACATGTCGGTGTACAAACAACGATCTTAATTACAAATGGAATTATCGATCCAATCATCAATCATATATATATATATATATATATATATATATATATATATATATATATATTCATATTTCCTTATTTTCTAAAATTAGAAAATATATGTTTTCAACATTGGAAAACATTTCCAATCCTCATTTACGCATCACTACCATTCCACAACTATTAGTCCCTAACTGTAAACTAGTAAGAGAACAATTCTCTAAGTATAAACCCCGAAGGCCGAAACCAACATCAGATCGATACTCAAAAAACTATTCAACTTACTAATCTCTAGTCAGTTTCTAATTTTTGTTTAACTTCACTTCTTAATTTCTATATTCGATTAACCCCTTTTGATAAACTACGTTTGATCAACTCCTTTTGATAAACAACGTTTTCCGTTACAACTATTTCCTTTTTATAGCGTTTACTTACCGTTACAAATATTTCCTATTTATAACTTCTATTTACCGTTACAAATATTTCCTATTTATAACTTCTATTTACCATTACAAATATTTCCTATTTATAACTTCTATTTACCGTTACAAATATTTCCTATTTATAACTTCTATTTACCGTTACAAATATTTCCTATTTACAACTTCTATTTACCGTTACAAATATTTCCTTTTTTTTCAACGGTTTATTTATCTCCTAAATAAATATTCCTTATTTCTATTTATTTTCTAAATAAATATTCTCCTTTTCAATTCTATTTATTTTCTAAATAAATATCCCTTTTATAAAACTCTATCTGTTTTATCAACATTTTTCCCTTTTATAAAACTCTATTCATTTTATAAATACTTCCTTTTATAAAACCGTGTTCGTTTTATAAATAATTTCCTTTTATAAAATCCTGTGATTTTATAAAATCCCTTTATTTCAATATACATTGAAATATTCCATTTCACAACTCAGGGTTTCTTATGATATGAAAAATATCGAATAACAATGATTAATATCATTCTAACACACATAATCCAGAACAGATTATATAACACATCATATAACACAATATATGAAAACAGTAAAATAATTGTTGAGGAATCCAGTCGGATTCCTCCAACCTGTCTCCCTGCATCCACAGATGTTACACAGTATAATATATATCATATTTCATTTTGAAATGAAATATCCTGCTGTACAGAACCATATTCGATTAACAGTACATAGATTAACTATAACTACGTTTTCAATCAAATCTATTTAACAGTCCAGTTTAACAATCAATATACAGCAGTCAATAAATAAAGTACAATTTATATAAAAATATAAATTGAGGAGAGTTAGTGAGTTTTACTCACATTTGCAGTTCATTGTTAAAGAACGATAAACTGTTTGTTTGATTTGAATCAAACAAATTATTTCGCCATAAATCCAAACGAGCTCCACTCAACTCCCAGTCAGCTCCATGGTGTATTGTTCGTCCATATGATCCCAACGTGACTGACGGTTCGTGATTCCGATTTCATATGACCGAGATATGATGTTACGAAGTTAGTACATATTTAAATAAAAATTTAAACTAAACTTTTATTTATTGAAAGGGCCTTAATTTTGATTCAGCGGCCCAATACCGTTCATATACTAGACCCGAACGTGTTGCTTTCTTCCCTAATCCTACATCCGTCGCGTGCTCCTCCCTGTACATCTCTCCATTACTGAATCTTTCCCCCTTCCCTTTCTCACTCCTTACACAATGGTTCAACTTCAAACAAATACTGTTGCGCTCTCCATAAAAATCCCTATACCGTCATATCCTACATGAGTTGTTCGAACTCATCTTCTGGTTCGCGTTCCTCCACCCGTTTCAGTACGATAGCCGCTCCATCTCAACCCATTTCCACACACTTCCACTCACGCCTCTCCTTCATTTACCCATGGATCCACGTCCACCCAGCTTCCATCTAACACACCACCATTTAGTCCTTCATCTTTGCGGAATCCAACGCAACTTCCACCATTGATTCTCACAACATCAAAAACCAAGACCTGGTCATCTCAGCTACTTCTCAGACCAAACCCGAACTCAAAACACCCCTGTTCATCGTTCCGTCATCGCGAACTCACACCTCTTCTTCCCTACCAGTCACGCTCGAGTTTTCCCTCCCACCAAAAGCATTCGGTCTCCCCTTTTATACTTAAGTTCCCGACGTTGTTCCAGGAAAACAAAGAAAAGAAAAGAAGTGCTGTTGGTTTCGGTTCCACCATACCCATGCCTCCATACGTTCCCTCCTGCTTTTAGTTTATTTTTATTTGTTTGTGAGGAAGATAAAAGAAAAGCGGCGGCGCCTTTTTCCATTTAGCAGAGAAGTGAAAAAGTGAATTAGGTTAAAGCTAAGGGTAGGGTTATTTATAGTATTTCATTTGCTTGGTTATGAAGTGTACCCGTGATGTGGTGGTAGCTGTGAGTCCAGAAAAAGTATATCCTCACGTGGCTTCTGTTTTATCACAGAAAGGGTTAGATATTTTAAAGAGGGATGGTTTAAATGTTTTTATCATGGTTACATGGTTTGTGCAAATTTCGTTCATTTATGGAATGTCAACGACAGAAATAAAAATACTGTTGTGATCAGCGATGTGCCAGGATTCCAAAAATATAATAATACGGGTAGGTTGACTCATACTGTGAAATCCCGAAATGTTGACACAGGGTGCCAAATACTCCAAATAAAATTTGCTTATTTAATTAATTAAAAATTACCATAAAATTCTGAAAATTAAATTATCACTACTTCCCAAAAGAACCTTGTTTAAATTCACAACCGATATTCAAATATATTTGAATAACCGTTATGGCCACGAACGAATATACCGCTGTTTTTCTGAATATTTGATTTGGACATAAATCAAAATCTACACGACAAAATCCCGATTTTTCTCTTCCACTAGAAAGATATACTCCACCAGCTCCATACGTTTCTTGTTTCACAGAAATCCGATTTAAAACGGCTTATGTATATTCAGTTGAAGTTCGAATCGCCAAACAGCGAACTGCCGCGCCATTTCAAGCTCGATTTTAATTATAATATAATTATACGTTCTAACGTCGACGATTAAATAATATATTCATTATTTAAATAATTAAATAAGTTAATTATTCCACTGTTAAAATACGGGTCATTACATTCTTCCCCACTTAAAATAATTTCGTCCTCGAAATTGCTAAGGTAGAGGACGACCCTATCTACTGAGTAAATATTTATCAGTTTACCCCTTAACTTCAGTTTCAACGGAACCAATTAGTATCGACTAAAATATTAATTTATTCCGACTAACTAAAATTTTCAAAAATTCTGAAAATTTTCTAACGCTTAAATTTTTCGGAAAATTTCGCCATAACCTCCTTTGTACAGCCTTATCGGTAAAACCACAACTCGCCTCTCTAGGCCTTCTCCAACCAAAAAGAAAATCAAAACGCCAAGCGGCTTGCCAAATCGGCTCATAAATTCCAACTCATATGAAATATGAACTTGTACCTTTTTGCTGACCATATCATTATACCATTCCCATTGGTTATCAACTTAACATATACCAATGTCATTCAAATCCATCTCCTGCCAGTTTTTATCCTCAAACTCAAGCAATTACTTATACTCAAGTCAAATTCCATTTCAAACTTAAGTACAATTCTTGATTCCCAATCCTTATAAAATCAATCAACTTACTCGATATCATCCCAATATAATTCCATATTATATATAACCTTGTCCAAGTTTAATTCAAATTAATTTATTCACTTTCAATATTTTAATCTATTTAACTTCATAAGTTAAATCTTAATTCCAGAATTTATATTCCTGGGTTTATTTCAAATCAATTTGAAACCATAATACCAATTTAAAACCTTTGAATTTCTAAACCACTTGTTTTCTCAAAACAACTCGAAAACAAAATCTTTGGTAGTAATCTGTCACTTAGAACTCGAAAATGAACACTGATGATGTGGCCACACTCATCAGGGTTATTTCCCAGTTTATCGAAGTGAGTTCAATACTATAACACTTCCAATTTGAAAACATTTTCAAAATCTCCCAGGAACTTAAAATTTCTTTATTTTAATTCCTAATCCTGATTTAATTTCAGATTTAATTCATCTTATTTCATATACTTTACTTATATGAATTCTGATTAGTTATCTATAACCATTTCGCCTTTTTATAATCTCATTTGATTATAATAACAACCAACACAACCAATTATACTATGTTAATGTCAAAACATATCTTGTTGGTTCATTGTATTCGAGTGTTTAGAAACCCCTATCGATATTGTGGTGCCCCACCATCGACCAGAATTCATAAACCACTCAACCAATAAAGCTCCACAATATAAAACAAATTTTTATATCAATTAACAAATACGTTCACTCGTATATATACACTCAACTCAATCTAGGGTATTACTAACCCTATCTCTATTGAGTCACGCCACAGAGCCAAGGTAATTCACTTAACTTAAGCTCTGATACCAACTGTAATGACCCGAAAATCCGGTCCAATTTGAGTTGACCAAATAACACAAGTCCAACCCCAAATTGCACTGAAAATTCAAGAAATTAATAGAAAGAAGATAGAGGGTGAGGATAGATAAGATAGAACTATTAGAATAGAAGAAGAAGAAGCACATCATCATCAGAGTAACCACGAATCTCACAGCGGAACGAATAAAATATAACATAACTTTTGAAATACAAACAGTATATGTATACAATAACATTTCAGAGTACAACACTTACATTAACAGCGGAAATAATAATAGCTATAGAATCTTGAAGCCTCCTGCTCCAAGCTCTCCAATAGTATCTGTAAAATCCTGAACTACTTGACTGCCCGTACAAATTTAGGCACCCAAGAGTTTAGGTAGAACAAAACAAAGTAAACTCTGGGTCAGTCATGGGACTGGTATGAGTATAACAGTTTAAAACAGTTTGAACAAGTAAACGATATCTCATAAGACCACGCCATATAACGGAACACGTTTTCCCTTATGAGAATCCAAAATATCTTTATATCAAAAACCTTTTGATATTATAATAATGCCTACCAACACAATATAATAATCATCTAGCAGAAACGCTTTCATCTCACGTTCTACAAATATAGTATACAATCAAAACCGCAAGCACGTATTGGGTAATGGATTTCCAACTATGACAAGGTATGGAACCACCTTCCGATCAGTGTACTCTAGGAACGATACACTGGATTTCAACAAGAACATCTTACAACTCAGCCACACATGACCGACCACTCATTTCGCTTGAGTGTATCGAATGTACATCACCAACGGTTGGGATCAGCAACCGTTTCCATAAATATATATGGGACAGCATTGATAGATTAAAGAAGCAAATGAATATTCTCTAGATAGGTGATTAAACACCCTACTTCGGTGCGACCGACTTAGCCATGCTGCCTGCCCGATTTTTGTCATTTACCGGATGTGAGGCTAGAAGCTACGCTTACTTTCCATTTCATTGATAACACGATCACTTTGAATGCCACATTATCAGATCCGTTAATCATTAGTTGGATCTGCACAAATAGATTCTGGATATTATGCGAAGGGAATAAATCCGTTGGCCACCATATATATTTGTACAGTCCAACTCATTCGATCATTGGAAATATTCTGTCAGACATTCGTCCATATACGTTCGTTCTGGGATTGAACGAAACCGAAGGCACTATTCTGTAAACAGGACAGCCCTTGCTTAACACCGTCTTCAATTATCTTCATCGTATTTGATCACAACGCTTATGTCAATACGGAGTGGTTCTTTGGATAATAATCCAACCGGTCTCTCCATATTAACAACGTAAAATGGTCAAAACTTGATAGTCTGTGATTTAACTATCAAATGAAAACATGTCGGTGTACAAACAACGATCTTAATTCCAAATGGAATTATCGATCCAATCATCAATCATATATATATATATATTCATATTTCCTTATTTTCTAAAATTAGAAAATATATGTTTTCAACATTGGAAAACATTTCCAATCCTCATTTACGCATCACTACCATTCCACAACTATTAGTCCCTAACTGTAAACTAGTAAGAGAACAATTCTCTAAATATAAACCCCGAAGGCCGAAACCAACATCAGATCGATACTCAAAAAACTATTCAACTTACTAATCTCTAGTCAGTTTCTAATTTTTGTTTAACTTCACTTCTTAATTTCTATATTCGATTAACCCCTTTTGATAAACTACGTTTGATCAACTCCTTTTGATAAACAACGTTTTCCGTTACAACTATTTCCTTTTTATAGCGTTTACTTACCGTTACAAATATTTCCTATTTATAACTTCTATTTACCGTTACAAATATTTCCTATTTATAACTTCTATTTACCATTACAAATATTTCCTATTTATAACTTCTATTTACCGTTACAAATATTTCCTATTTATAACTTCTATTTACCGTTACAAATATTTCCTATTTACAACTTCTATTTACCGTTACAAATATTTCCTTTTTTTTCAACGGTTTATTTATCTCCTAAATAAATATTCCTTATTTCTATTTATTTTCTAAATAAATATTCTCCTTTTCAATTCTATTTATTTTCTAAATAAATATCCCTTTTATAAAACTCTATCTGTTTTATCAACATTTTTCCCTTTTATAAAACTCTATTCATTTTATAAATACTTCCTTTTATAAAACCGTGTTCGTTTTATAAATAATTTCCTTTTATAAAATCCTGTGATTTTATAAAATCCCTTTATTTCAATATACATTGAAATATTCCATTTCACAACTCAGGGTTTCTTATGATATGAAAAATATCGAATAACAATGATTAATATCATTCTAACACACATAATCCAGAACAGATTATATAACACATCATATAACACAATATATGAAAACAGTAAAATAATTGTTGAGGAATCCAGTCGGATTCCTCCAACCTGTCTCCCTGCATCCACAGATGTTACACAGTATAATATATATCATATTTCATTTTGAAATGAAATATCCTGCTGTACAGAACCATATTCGATTAACAGTACATAGATTAACTATAACTACGTTTTCAATCAAATCTATTTAACAGTCCAGTTTAACAATCAATATACAGCAGTCAATAAATAAAGTACAATTTATATAAAAATATAAATTGAGGAGAGTTAGTGAGTTTTACTCACATTTGCAGTTCATTGTTAAAGAACGATAAACTGTTTGTTTGATTTGAATCAAACAAATTATTTCGCCATAAATCCAAACGAGCTCCACTCAACTCCCAGTCAGCTCCATGGTGTATTGTCCGTCCATATGATCCCAACGTGACTGACGGTTCGTGATTCCGATTTCATATGACCGAGATATGATGTTACGAAGTTAGTACATATTTAAATAAAAATTTAAACTAAACTTTTATTTATTGAAAGGGCCTTAACTTTGATTCAGCGGCCCAATACCCTTCATATACCAGACCCGAACGTGTTGCTTTCTTCCCTAATAATACATCCATCGCCTGCTCCTCCCTGTACATCTCTCTATTACTGAATCTTTCCCCCTTCCCTTTCTCACTCCTTACACAATGGTTCAACTTCAAACAAATACTATTGCGCTCTCCATAAAAATCCCTATACCGTCGTATCCTACATGAATTGTTCGAACTCATCTTCTGGTTCGCGTTCCTCCACCCGTTTCAGTACGATAGCCGCTCCATCTTAACCCTTTTCCACACACTTCCACTCACGCCTCTCCTTCATTTACCCACGGATCCACGTCCACCCAGCTTCCATCTAACACACCACCATTTAGTCCTTCATCTCTGCAGAATCCAACGCAACTTCCACCATTGATTCTCACAACATCAAAAACCAAGACCTGCTCATCTCAGCTACTTCTCAGACCAAACCCGAACTCAAAACACCCCTGTTCATCGTTCCGTCATCACGAACTCACACCTCTTCTTCCCTACCAGTCACGCTCGAGTTTTCCCTCCCACCAAAAGCATTCAGTCTCCCCTTTTATACTTAAGTTCCCGACGTTGTTCCAGGAAAACAAAGAAAAGAAAAGAAGTGCTGTTGGTTTCGGTTCCACCATACCCATGCCTCCATACGTTCCCTCCTGCTTTTAGTTTATTTTTATTTGTTTGTGAGGAAGATAAAAGAAAAGCGGCGGCGCCTTTTTCCATTTAGCAGAGAAGTGAAAAAGTGAATTAGGTTAAAGCTAAGGGTAGGGTTATTTATAGTATTTCATTTGCTTGGTTATGAAGTGTACCCGTGATGTGGTGGTAGCTGTGAGTCCAGAAAAAGTATATCCTCACGTGGCTTCTGTTTTATCATAGAAAGGGTTAGATATTTTAAAGAGGGATGGTTTAAATGTTTTTATCATGGTTACACGGTTTGTGCAAATTTCGTTCATTTATGGAATGTCAACGACAGAAATAAAAATACCGTTGTGATCAGCGATGTGCCAGGATTCCAAAAATATAATAATACCGGTAGGTTGACTCATACTGTGAAACCCCGAAATGTCGACACAGGGTGCCAAATACTCCAAATAAAAGTTGCTTATTTAATTAATTAAAAATTACCATAAAATTCTGAAAATTAAATTATCACTACTTCCCAAAAGAACCTTGTTTAAATTCACAACCGATATTCAAATATATTTGAATAACCGTTATGGCCACGAACGAATATACCGCTGTTTTTCTGAATATTTGATTTGGACATAAATCAAAATCTACACGACAAAATCCCGATTTTTCTCTTCCACTAGAAAGATATACTCCACCAGCTCCATACGTTTCTTGTTTCACAGAAATCCGATTTAAAACGGCTTCTGTATATTCAGTTGAAGTTCAAAATCGCCAAACAGCGAACTGCCGCGCCATTTCAAGCTCGATTTTAATTATAATATAATTATACGTTCTAACGTCGATGATTAAATAATATATTCATTATTTAAATAATTAAATAAGTTAATTATTTCATTGTTAAAATACGGGTCATTACACCACCTCTCACATTAGACTGACACTTTGTGGCTACTGGATTTGTCGGGCGGTTCCGGGCAGATTTACACCATAAACGGAGTCTAACCTCGTGTCAAAGGTTCATTAATGGTCGTATTCCCCCCAAACCCCAATATCAGTTCATGTGTTTAACATATAAAAATGTTCATGTTTCAACCACGTTCATATTTCCAGTTATATGCCAATTATCAAGTTTATAATTCACGTTTTTGCCCCAAAACGTATTACCAAATTATTATCATAATTCACTATAAGGTTATGCCAAGTTATAGCCTTTTATTTACAATACATGCCAACTACCCAAAACCCAACTTAGGCCCGTTCATATTAAAACTCTACCAAGTCTTAAATTATTATATATGTTTCAACTCCAAATTTTACATAATTAACATATGCCCAAGATCTAGATTTCATGCCAGTTTTACATATTCCCAACTCATACCAAATTTACATATGTTCAATTCATGCCGTTTTACATGTATGCCAATTTTTATGCCAATTTACACATATACCAAGTTTCATGCCATTTTACATATGTCAAGATTCATGATTTACATGTTTACAAAGCTATGCTTAATTTACATAGATCAAGTTTTATACCCAAAATTACATGTATACCACGTTTACACCAATTTACCCATAACAAGTCCTAGCAAAATTACATATATCAAGATCCATATCAAATTACATATGCCAATTCCCATTCTTGCAATTACCATTTTAATGACAATACCCAAATATCCAATTTCATGTTAATGGTAGTAATACCCAAATATCCAATTTTTATGTTATGCCATCAATTCCACCAAACACGTATATTCCACTAGGCAATATTCCAATATTTACCCCGTATACCATCGAACGTATATCGTAGTTTAGGCCTAGGTCCGAAATTGACCTAGGTTCATCAAAAGAAAATAAACAGGGGAAGGTAGAAGTTGCAATAAAAACAAGATCAGGGAGAAAACAGCATAAAAACATCATCTCAGGCATAAAGAATAGATCTTGATAATAATATCAACATGAACCAAGAAAATTGATTCACAACAAGCTGAGTAGACCATAAACTTGTCATGAGAATAAAGATAGAAAAGTTCCCAAAATCAAGATCCAAGAAGAAACAAGAATAGACTTGAATCAAAAGTCCAATTTCACTTCATCACATGTCCATATTAAATTTAATTATTTTAATCTGAAAATAACTAGAACTTACAGATCGTGGACAAGGAATTAAAAACTGAATTTGTTGTAATAATGTTGCGGCGTTGTTGATTTATTGTCTTGAAACATTGTAGAAGCCTTGTTCTTTGAATTGATTTGAGTCTGAATGCTTGTACTTTGATTTAGAGACGGCGGCCATGGTTCAAGAGATATTTTAGCAGCATAATGGTGTAAGAATGATTTGTTATGAATTAGGTTAGGTCTTAGGGTATATTTATAGGTGTAGGAACTATTTAGGGCCCTTAGATCAACCCTAGAATAAATCCGGACCATCAAAACATGTCTCAGGCTTCAAAAATGGGTTTTGGGTCAAAACAGGCCGACCAGGTCGACCTGTAGGGGGGGAGGTCGACCACATGGTCGACCTGACCCCCAGGTCGACCTGCCTGGTCCTGTGCTGCCTGAAATTTGTTGAATCTTCTACAGGCCATAACTTCTTCATCCGAACTCCGATTTTCGAAAACTTGGGCTCGATTTCATGTAGAATTCCGATATGAACGCATTGGCGCAACCCATTTCCCTTGATTCTCATTTAAAAAATTAATTATACCTTTGTTTTAACGTGTTATTAAAATTCAGGTTGTTACATTCTCCTCCCCTTAAAGGATTTCATCCCCGAAATCTTAAAGTTAAGAAGAATGTGTCCTACCATCCAATCATCCATCTACTCAATCATCAATCACAGGCATCCATTGTCCTTAAGAGATTTCTAATGTTGTATGAACATATGCAGAAAGTGTGTGTATATGTTCCTTATCTAATGCAAATGATCAGGCCTGATTGAGCTTCTTAATGCAAAATATGTTTAGTGCCATGAGTCCAACATGTATGCAAATAGTCCTAGTCACATAAACACTATATGTGTGCACAAACATCCATCCATATGCAACATCCACATGATAACACATTCAATTTCATTCATAAACAAGTATAAACACTCATGCATATGCAATATGAAAGGTGACTGAGCCGATCTAGTGTCTAATGTGCGTGTATATGCATCCACGAGCAACCACTAGCAACCACTTGCAACCATCAATCATAACATGTCTCAAACACATGTTTACACCCAATTGTTCCTACCTAAAGATATAGTCGAACGATAGAAGCAAGTAAAAACATTGTGCCCATTAGGCAATGTCAAAACTGGAAATCTATGTCTTATATATACTAATTAGGAGAAGAACTCCCTAAGCACCAGCCCCGAAGACCGAAATCAATATCAGACTGATACCTAAAGAATTAACCAACCAATATATATGTTTCTAGGAAACTAAGCATGATGGGCTCCTTTTTGGTCACAAGAAGTCCCTTCCTAAGACCAACCCATATCCTATAAAACCTAAAAAGTTTAGTCAACCCAACAGACACCCTCAAGCCCCAACATGTATTACTAACAGATGAGTCATACTCCCTATGGGGTTTGCAACATAAATAGGATAGAGAATAGGACCGAGAGGATATGCTTAAAAGATAGCATGCAAATAAGCTCTACAGGAAAAGAGGGATCAAGGATATGCTCTTAAAAAGAGATATGATGCGCGTATCTAGTCCTCAATCTTTTGAGTCACATTTCCTTGAGCTTAACTCCATTGTGCTTTCACCGTCTTTAACTTCACAATTTTGTAGCTTCTTAATTCTTGTTTCCAAAATATAAGTTGGAACTCATTCCACTGTTGCCTCTCGTTTCACTTTCACTTATTCTCCTTCTAGTATACACGGCTCAAACATAACTGCGTACTCATGGTTTCATGCAAGCTCTCCAAAATTCACTAGTGAATCTCGGATCTCGTTCACTTACTATAAGGTATTCCACATAAATGAATTATCTCTTGAAAATAAACAAATGCCAACCATGTTGCCAAGTGTACTTACTAAGGTGATTTTCTGTAACTCATGCATAAGTGAGATGAACCATCCGCCTTAGTGGCGAACACTACTCGAGCGGATCAATAAATGTATCAAGAGATTCTAGGTAACTAAGCATGGCAGAACCCTAAGGGTTACACTAGACTTCGAGGGCATTACCGAGGCGAGTCAAGAGCCTAACTACCCTCTTTTCATACTCGAGAATGGTACCATTTCTGGATAACCACTCCATCCCTAGAATCAACCCATAGCCCAAAGACATCATCTTTACTTCTAAACTCAACATTTAGCATAGACTTTCTCAAATCCAAACGAGTCATGAATAAATGAGCCGATTCCCCAACAGGATTTGAGACAAAAATGGGATCCCCTACTACGTTAGTACTAAGGTGTAGAGACTCAACTATCGAAGCATAATTAAAAAGGATGCGATGTACAAAAACAAAGTTCCCATGGTATGAAAGAAAGGCTAAACTTTTAACAGAAACGTTACCACCTCTCTTAGGTACGTTAGTTGTGAGGGCATACAATTGCCCTCTCGAAGATCCTGTCCTTTGCCCTTGTCCTTGTCCTATAATACTTAACTACATGTCCCTTTTTACCATACTAAAGATACTTTCTCTTGTCGTGGGTTTTATTATTCTTTCACTTTGGCCTCTTTCATTTTTTCTTTAATCGTGGATTAAGCCATATCAACAAGTTTCTCATCCTTAGGCTTGTGTTCTTTATCCTCGTTCTTACTATCCTTGTATAGTTTGTTGACAAGTTTCTCGAAAGCTACCTCCATCGCACGGTAACCCTAATAAGATTAGTTGCAGATGGAACTACTGCGGCTACAGATGGAAGGTGGGCACTTCTTTGCCCTCCTACACGTGTCATACACCTACAAAACTATGGTGAAAAAGAAAGGCAGAAGAGACTCAAGGAGAGAATCGAAAGATAGTGCATATGGCTTTGGGGAATATGCCTTTCGTAAAACAAAACTTTTCTTAGAAAAATGCTTCTTTGTAAACGTTTTGAAAATAATTTCAGAAGGTTTTTAAAAGCTTTTGCCCAGTCTGGTAACCTTCTGCTCTGATACCAAATGTGACACCCTGCATCCATTAAGGTCACTCACAAAGGGAATGCCTTAACTTCAATGGAGCATTATGGGTATTGGAACAGAAATATTACAAGACAGACATATATAAAACAGCGGAAGGTAAGGTAGAAGTACTTCAAATCATTTATTAAATATATGTTGTTTACAATAAAAGCCCATCAACTTCCCATACCCAATTACATAGCTAAAATATCTGTCTTGCTCAAAAACAAAGAAGCATAAAAATAAATTGCAGTATTCCCCAATAAAGCAAAGGAAGTCATAGCCAAGAGAAATCCAAGCCGTACATGAAAGAGCCTTGAAGCTTGGTAAGATCTGAACTAAGCTTTATTTCCACCCTGCGAACCTAGGGGGGAGGGGGGAACGGAAGAAAAAAGAGGCGAAACAAACCGGGTCAGTCATAAAGACTGAGTAAGTCCTAGTGACTTTCAGCATAAAAACAGGTAAAGATAATATGGCATGAATAAACTGAAAGTAAGCATAAGCATGATGACGAGGTAAGCTACAGACACGATGAATCAGGTATAACATCCCATACTTCCTATCAAGGGTAGCATCACAAGGTTCCTACCAAGTATCACATCGCAAGGTTTCTATAATGTCGCAAGATTTCTAAGTTTCACCATTACCCTATTTTCCTTGATTTCCTATATTCTCTGCACCACCTAACTAGCATTCCAATTAGTTTAGTTAGTTATAATTACAAGATAAGTGATCCCCCGTAACCCACATGATAGTTTTATAGGGACATATCCTACGATGAGGGTCCCACCTCATATTGACAGTTTCGTGTCCCCGTCGTACCTATTTGACCAGCTCTTACTTACAATGTTTCACATGTGTTATACACTAAGGTTATCGCAACCCCATAGTTGTGGTAGCCTTCAGGACTACATCTAATATGAGGGTTTCACCTCAACCAGCCCAATTGCCATGAATGTGTTAGATTTATCCTTGCTACCCTAATCGATCGGCTCCTACTCGACCTAGTTCTTGCGCCCCCTACTTGTAGATACCTGTGTTGGTCCCACCCTAGGGTGTATCAATCCCTAGGATGGCAACCTCGACGCAATTCTCAATGCACAGCTTTATATCTACTGATGCCCAATTGCTAAATTTTCCACTCCGGAATACGTGCACGCCCGTAATCCGTCGGAACCTACACTGCTGCATCACCCGCCGTCATTTTGACCGCTTACAATCAGCCCAGTAATCGTGCCCCACCATGCCTAGCTCAGGGTACAGTTGATACCTAGTGTGGGTTACTGCTGAAACGGGTCCTGCTATTAGGGTTTTCCTAGGGTCTATTCGTATACCCCACAGGTTGGTTAAGCGTTATTCATTCAACTTAACCCCACCCCCCATCATGTTACCTTGGGTTAAGTGTTCTCTCTGGTATTACTTAACCCTACCGCATGTCTTGTTATATCGGTTAAGCATTGCCTTCGCGTGTTTACTTAACCCTACCACACACCATGTCATATTGGTTAAGCATCGCCAACCCATTTTACTTAACCCTCCTATTCATCGGATTGCATTGGTTAAGTATTTCAAGTAATTCATGGCTTAACCCGCCCACGTATCAAGTCAAGTTGGTTAAGTGTTGTCTAGTGACTCATAACTTAACCCCGCTATCTTAGCATATCAAATTGGTTAAGTGTTTTCAAGCAGTTCATGACTTAACCCGCCCACGTATCATGCTAAGTTGGTTAAGTATTATCTATATGTTCAAGTTGACTTAACCCTGCCACGTGTCATGTTATATTGGTTAAGTGTCATTAGTCTAGTCATATTACTTAACCCACCCATTGGTCTAATTAACAATTATGTTGGTTAAGCCCACACTTATAAGTTTTACGTGTTCTTAACTCATACCGGTTAGGTCCATATTTACATGTCAAATTTCCATGCCATCCCACCTAACCCTCTAACCATACCCACATCTTATTATGGTTAGTACTTCCTTAATTCATTCATTATGATGCACGATTAATGACCTCTCACATTAGACCGTGCAATTTGTGGCCACTGGATTTGCCGGGTGGTTCCGGCTAGATTTACACCACAACCTGAGTCTAACCTCGTGTCATAAACCGTTACGCCTACAATTCGACATTCGACCTCTCACATTAGACTGACACTTTGTGGCTACTGGATTTGCCGGGCGGTTCCGGGTAGATTTACACCACAAACCGAGTCTAACCTCGTGTCAAAGGTTCATTAATGGTCGTATTCCCCCCAAAACCCCAATATCAGTTCATGTGTTTAACATATAAAAATGTTAATGTTTCAACCACGTTCATATTTCCAGTTATATGCCAATTATCAAGTTCATAATTCACGTTTTTGCCCCAAAACGTATTCCCAAATTATTATCATAATTCACTATAAGGTTATGCCAAGTTATAGCCTTTTATTTACAATACATGCCAACTACCCAAAACCCAACTTAGGCGCGTTCATATTAAACCTCTACCAAGTCTTAAATTATTATATATGTTTCAACTCCAAATTTTATATAATTAACATATGCCCAAGATCTAGATTTCATGTCAGTTTTACATATTCCCAACTCATACCAAATTTACATATGTTCAATTCATGTCGTTTTACATGTATGCCAATTTTTATGCCAATTTACACATATACCAAGTTTCATGTCGTTTTACATATGTCAAGATTCATGATTTACATGTTTACAAAGCTATGCTTAATTTACATAGATCAAGTTTTATACCCAAAATTACATGTATACCACGTTTACACCAATTTACCCATAACAAGTTCTAGCCAAATTACATATATCAAGATCCATATCAAATTACATATGCCAATCCCCATTCTTGCAATTACCATTTTAATGACAATACCTAAATATCCAATTTCATGTTATTGGTAGTAATACCCAAATATCCAATTTTTATGTTATGCCATCAATTCCACCAAACACATATATTCCACTAGGCAATATTCCAATATTCCCCCCGTATATCATCGCACGTATATCGTAGTTTAGGCCTAGGTCCGAAATTGACCTAGGTTCATCAAAAGAAAATAAATAGGGGAAGGTAGAAGTTGCAATAAAAAAAAGATCAGAGAGAAAACGTCATAAAAACATCATCTCAGGCATAAATAATAGATCTCGATAATAATATCAGCATGAACCAAGAAAATTGATTCACAATAAGCTGAATAGACCATAAACTTGTCATGAGAATAATGATAGAAAAGTTCCCAAAATCAAGATCCAAGAAGAAACAAGAATAGACTTGAATCAAAAGTCTAATTTCACTTCATCACATGTCCATATTAAATTTAATTATTTTAATCTGAAAATAACTAGAACTTATAGATCGTGGACAAGGAATTAAAAACTGAATTTGTTGTAAAAATGTTGTAGCGTTGTTGATTTATTGTCTTAAATCATTGTAGAAGCCTTGTTCTTTGAATTGATTTGAGTCTGAATGCTTGTACTTTGATTTGGAGACGGCGACCATGGTTCAAGAGATATTTTAGCAGCATAATGGTGTAAGAATAATTTGTTATGAATTAGGTTAGGTCTTAGGGTATATTTATAGGTGTAGGAACTATTTAGGGCCCTTAGATCAACCCTAGAATCAATCCAGACCATCAAAACATGCCTCAGGCTTCAAAAACGGGTTCTAGGTCAAAACAGGCTGACCAGGTCGACCTGTAAGGGGGGGAGGTCGACCACATGGTCGACCTGGGGGGTAGGTCGACCCTAAGGTCGACCACATGGTCGACCTGACCCCCAGGTCGACCTGCCCGGTCCTGTGTTGCCTGAAATTTGTTGAATCTTCTACAGGCCATAACTTCTTCATCCGGACTCCGATATTCGAAAACTTGGGCTCGATTTCATGTAGAATTCCGAGACGAACGCATTGGTGCAACCTTTTTCCCTTGATTATCATTTTAAAAATTAATTATACCTTGATTTCTTGTTTTAACATGTTATTAAAATTCGGGTTGTTACAGCCACCATCTCTTATTAAACTAGAAAGCAAGATTAAAGCAAGAATCAAATTAAATCAAATCTAATTTAGAATATTCAACAATTTACATCAAAGGCGAGCAATTCAATTTCAAAATACAGATTCCAGAAAACAAGACTTGCCTTTGTTTTGTAAGTTCACGATTACTTTTAGATTTAGACCGCCGCTTATAGTATGGACATGGACTAAAATGAATTTGGACCTATGCTTGATTTTCTATTTGGATCTATTCGTAGCCTTTGTGAATCTATGACTTTGGGTTGCTTGTTATCGATCCAATCGAACCTATACAAGTTGTCGAACCGAGTTTATTTTATTATTCAAGCCTTTCATGTCCATAATATTGTTCATAATCAGATCTATTTTCTGCAATGATTCTAAATCAGTTTATTCAGTTATGTTGTAATTCTATTAGATCTGTAATTATTGTGTTTTGGGACAATCATCTTGTGCCAGTTCTTATGCCTATTATTGTCATATTATTCCTATTTGTTTTTTTTATTTGTGAATCTAGATTGACCTATAATCTAGGTTGAATCGCGATATACGTACGATGGGAATACAGGGAAGGTTTGGGTTATTGGGGGCATAAACGTGAAATTGACAATATTGGCATAACATAATTGGGGAAAGTAACTGAACATAACATATTTGGTGAAATGGTTGGGCAAAACTTGTAATTGACATTGGGGCAATGTTATCATTATGACTGCAAGTTTGGGTTAGTTGGCTTGTAAACCAAGTTTTGGCCATACACTGTAAACTAGAATATTAAAACTAGATTGGGCTTAACTATTGATTTGGAATACCAAATATATGACATAGTGGTTTTGGGAATGACTATTATTGCAAGTTTGGGAAGACGGGGTATAGCCTATTTTGATTAATAACTTGAAATTGGAATTGGTTGGGCATAACTTGAGAAACGGGATCATGACTAGTTTTGGTGGATTTGGGTAATTAGCATGAAAACGGTGTAATTGGTATGCCATTAATTATGAACATAATTAATGTTATAATTTAATTGTGAATAATTTACATATACACCGTAAATATGTAAATATGCTAAAAGATGAGAGGTTAGATTGAGTTGTGGTGTAAAACTGCCTGGAACCGCCCAGCACATCCAGTAACCACAATAACACCTATCAAATGTGAGAGGTTAGTGCATCATGCCCAAGAAAAGCCTAAGGTTAGATTGAGTTGTGGTGTAAAATTTCCCAGAACCGCTCGTCATATCCAGTAACCACAACAACACCTATCTAATGTGAGAGGTTAGTGCATCATGCCCAAGAAAAACCCGAGGTTAGATTGAGTTGTGGTGTAAAACTGCCTGGAACCGCTCGGCATATCCAGTAACCGCAACAACACATATCTAATGTGAGAGGTTGGTGCATTAATAAATAAATTAATGCTAATGACACATGCTAAGTATGGGAGGGTTAGGTTAATGATACTTAACCAATATGACACATGGGTGGGTTAAGTTAACTAACGGAACACTTAACCGTTGTAACATGTTAACTAAAAAAATGGTAGGGTTAAGTTAACTAAGGGAACACTTAACTATTATAACATGTTAATTAAACAGATGGTAGGGTTAAGTTAACTAAGGTAACACTTAACCAATATATATAATGACTTGTGGTAGGGTTAAGTAACACAAGAGGATACACTTAACCAATATATAACATGTGGTGGGGTTAAGTAATACAAGAGGATAACATTTAACCAATATATAACATGACGTATGGGAAGGGTTAAGTTAGCACGAGAGGGCATCACTTAATCAATATAACATGATTTGAGGTAGGGTCAAGTCAACACCAGAAGGAAACACTTAACCAACATGACGTAACGAGTGGGTGGGTTAAGTTAACTTGAATTGATTAATGACACTTGACCAATATAACTTGATGAACGAATGGGGTTAAGTTAAATGGGAAATACTTAACCAATATAACCTGATGAATGAATAGGGCTAAGTTAATAACGCACACTTAACCAATCCAACATGATAAGCGAGAAAGGTTAAGTTAATAAGAACCACTTAACCAACATGACTTGACGAGTAGGAGGTTAAGTACACGTCGGATTGGTGGGTAATATTAGTAAATATAGGCCCACAAAACTTAACCATTAAATAAGCATGCTTGAATCCGTGGAAAGGTTAAGTACACGTCGGGTTGGGGGGTAATATTAGTAAATATAGGCCCACAAAACTTAACCATTAAATAAACATGCTTGAATCCGTGGGAAGGTTAAGTACACGTCAGGTTGGTGGGTAATATTAGTAAATATAGGCCTACAAAACTTAACCATTAAATAAACATGCTTGAATCTGTGGGAAGGTTAAGTACACGTCGGGTTGGTGGGTAATATTAGTAAATATAGGCCCACAAAACATAACCATTATATAAACATGCTTGGATCGGTGGTAGGGTTAAGTACATATCGGGTTGGTGGGTAATATTAGTAAATATAGGCCCACAAACTTAACCAGTAGGAAACCCTAGTAACGGGGACCGATTTCAACAGTAACCCACATAGATGTATCACGGTACCCTGAGCTAGGCAGGGTGGGGCACGATTACTAGGTTGATTATAAGCAGTCAAAGATAACGGCAGGGGGTACGTCAGTGTAGGTTCCGACGGTTTACGGGCGTGCACGCACTCCGAAGTGGGAAAAAGCAGGCACTGGGTACCAGTAGTTATACAGTGTGCATCCTGATTCGTGTCGGGTTGCCATCATAAGGATTGATACATCTTATGGTGGGACCAGTACAGGGTATCTACACGCAAGAGAGGGCCGATTGACACAGACACCTGGAACATTTGTACAAGTAGAGAGCCGATCGATAGGGTAGTAAGGGTACATCTAACATCTTCATGGCAATTAGGCTGATTGAGGTGAAATCCTCATAATAGATGTACACCTGAAGGCTACCACAATTGCGGGGATTGGGATCACATTGTAATATTATCCTTTATACAGATTACTAGTTGGGACACTCGTTACGTGATGTAGAGATATAGAAATCAGAATAACTGGGTAATAGCGAAGCAGAGAATAGTTAACATGCGATGTTATACTTAGTTTCTCTTGCCCATTGCTTATCCTGTGTATCCTATGTTCCTTATCATCATGCTTATGTCTTTATTCAGTTCATGTCATGTTGTTCTTGCTGGTTCATATGCTGAAAGTAGCTGGACTTACCAGACTTATGTCTGACCTAGTTTTGTTTCGCCTCTTTTCTTCCGTCCCCTCCCCCCTAGGTTCTCAGGGAGGAAGTGTTACCACTTAACTCAGTTTTCTTTTCAATCTCGAAGATAGTCGATGTTTTGCTTTGGACCCTCTCTTCCACTGCTATGGCTGGTTCATGCTTTATTGGGGAATATCATTGTTATTTTTATGCTTCTTTTATACTTGGAAGTTTTTAAATCAAGACAGAAGTTCTATGTATTACTTTTAGTATGATTGAGACAACTGTTGTAAAAGCTTAGCTGAACCACATTGTTAATAAAATGACTTTATTTTCCGCTGTTTTATTTGTCTGTCTTGTAATTTATCTGCATCTTTTACCTATAATGCTCCACCGAAGTTAAGGCATTCCCTTTGTGAGTGACTTTAACGGAGGTGAGGTGTTTCACTTGGTATCAGAGCTGAAGGTTATCGGATCAGATAAAAGATTTGAAAAATTATTTTCGAAACGGTTTTAAAAGAAGCATTTTCAAAAGAAAAGTTTTGTTTTAAAGGCATATTCCCTAAAGCCATATGCACTATCTTTTGATCCTCTGTTTGAATCCTTGTTTCCTTCTTTCTTGAGTCTCCGGGGCTCCTGGTTTTCTGGGATGTAGCCTCATCGCGGCATGGTTCCGTACGCTTGATGAGACTACGACACTTGTCAAAAGGGCAAATAAGCGCCCAACTTCCATCTATAGCCGTAGTAGTTTTACCTACGGCTAATTTTCTTTCGAGCTTTGTAGGATTTTTTCTGTGCGATGGAGGCAGCTTTCAAGAGACTTGTCGACAAGTTACACAAGGATGGCAAAGGTGAAAATGAGGGAGTTTGGCTAAGGAACGCAACCCAAGGATGAGGAACTCATGGATATAGACTTGGTTCACAAAGGAGGTAAAAAGGAAAGAATAGTAAAAACCTAAGACAAGAGGAAGTATCTTTATTATAGTATAATGGGTCATATAAGGACAAGGCAAGAACAAAGAACAGGATTTTCAGGAGGGCAAGAGCATGCTCTCACCGCCGTCATACCTGAGAGGGAGGTAGTAAAGTTTCTGTTGGAAAAGTTTAGTTTTCTTTTAATCATCTTGTTGTACTCTTTTACTTTAGCGCTTCACATTCTTTCATATCCGCTTCCATAGTTGAGTCTCTGCACCCTAGAACTTGTATAGTAGAGGATCCCATTATTTTCTCAAATCCAATCGGCGGTTCAGCTCATTTATCTTTGATTTGTAAGGATTTGAGAGTAGTTATATTAAGTACTGAGTCTAAGTGTAATGCTTATGTTTTTGGTTTCATGGGCTATGGGTTGATTCTAGGCATGGGATTGTTAGCTAGTAATTGCGAAAGGAGGGCAGTTAGACCTTTTACTTGCCTCAGGAATACCCTCAAGATTTCGTGCGATCCTAAGGGATCAGTTAGGCTTAGCTACCTAGAATCACTTGATGCATCTATCGACGATTTGCAATCCGTTAGAGTAGTCCATGAGTACGAGGATGTTTTGATTAGGTTAGGGGTTTTTCCCCTAAAACACGAGTTAGACTTCCGCATATATCCAGTCGACAATGCAAAGCCAGTTATGCGATCAACGATAATTTTGGAGCAAGATTGGCGAGGATAGCCAGAGTCGATTAAGTGCTCAATTGTTTGGTTGTTTTGCTAGTATCATCTCACATAAATCGTCCAAATTCGGAGGAGGTATTCCTTGGGTGCTTGTCTGCTATTGGTTTAGGCCTTTGGGGCTTGTACTTGAGGGATGTCAAGTTCGACTAGGATGGTTTGCGTGAGAAATAAATGGTTGTGGCAGGCGCCCTAAGTAAGACTGACCATAAGATAGGTAAAAATTACCAGCAACCTTTAGCTTTAGACCCTCAGATTTGTGACGTGATGGATAAGCTAAGTATAGGAGAGACCTCTAATCATCTTAGTATATATACTTAGTATCATGGTTAACATCTGTTTATCTTGGAAAGGTAATTTGACTACGTTGGATACCCTCTAGCATAGTGAGTGATCGAGGTCCTATCTTTACTAGTAAGTTTTGGAAATGGAGGTCGAGAAGCTTCGCAATCATGAAGTCAAGACAGTCAGAGCATAATGAAGCAAAGCTTAAGAAGATGCAACTTAAAAGATTGAAGACTAGATACGCACATCATACCCTTTTTAAGGATATACCCTTGATTCCTCTTTTTCTGTAAAGTTTATTTGCATGCTAGTCTTTATCTTTTAAGTATATCCTCTCGGTCCAATTCCCGATCCTTAGGTAGAAGCCAATGGATGTAAACATGTGTTTGAGACATGTTATGTATGGTGGATGCAAGTGGTTGCAAGTGTTTGCTAGTGGTTGCTCGTGGATGCATACACACACATTAGGCAATAGATTGGCTCAGTCACTTTCATATTGCATATGCATGAGTGAACTTTTATATATATGGATTGAAACTTGGTGTGTTATCATATGAATGTTGCATTTGTATGAATGATTAAAGTAGTCATGTAGAAATTATAAAGTACGATTAGGAATAATTGCATACATGATGGACTCATGGCACTGACATAATTCGCATTAAGGAGGTCAACTGAATCAGTAGACCACCTGATTTTGCATTAGATAAGGACATATACACACACTATGCATATGATCATGAAAGCATTAGAAATCTTTTCTAAGGACAATGGACGCCTGTGATTGAATGGTTGAATAGATGGATGTTGGATGTTAGGATATATGTTCTTCCTAACTTGAAGATTTCGGAGACGAAATCCTTTAAGTAGAGGGAATGTAACACCCCGTAATTTTAAAACGGGACATAAGAGACAATTAAAGAATAATTAATTATTAAAAATATAATTAGATGAAACGGGTTACGCCATTGCGTTCGTCTCGGAATTCTGCTTGAGATAGAATCCAAGTTTGCATAAAACGGATAACGTGTGAAGAAGATATGGACGAACGAAGTTTGGCAGAAAAACCGGAAGTCGGCCAGAATGCACTGGCGCACTTCACAAGTGCGCCAGTACAAAAATGCACTGGCTCACCTACCATGTGCGCTCATACTAATCCATCACAGAATTCTGGAGTGTTCTGTGATGATGTGTCTTCTTCTGAGTGGCCGGATGATGTGTATTTGAGCTAGGTGGTTCTGATGGACTCCTAGTTCATCTAAGGGCTCTAAATAATCCTAGACTTCTATATAAGCAACCTAAATCTAAACCCTAAACCACAAAAATTCATTCCAAGGAGCCACCTTGCTGTCAATCATCATCCTAACCTAGCCACCATTTCTTATCAAACTGGAAAGCAAGATTAAAGCAAGAATCAAATTAAATCAAATCTAATTTAGAGTATTCAACGATCTACATCAAAGGCGAGCAATTCAGTTTCAGAATACAGATTCCATAAAACAAGACTTGCCTTTGTTTTGTAAGTTCACGATTACTTTCAGATTTAGACAACCAATTATAGTATGGACATGGAATAAAATGAATTTGGACCTATGCTTGATTTTCTATTTGGATCTATTCTTAGCCTTTGTGAATCTATGACTTTGGGTTGCTTCTTATCGATCCAATCGAATCTATACAAGTTGTTGAACCTAGTTTATTTTATTATTCAAGCCTTTCATGTCCATAATATTGTTCATAATCAGATCTATATGCCTGCAATGATTCTAAATCAGTTTATTCAGTTATGCTGTAATTCTATTAGATCTGTAATTCTTGTGTTTTGGGACTATCAACTGGTGCCAGTATTTATGCCTATCATTGTCATATTATTCCTATTTTTTTTCTATTTTTGAATCTAGATTGACCTATAATCTAGGTTGAATCGCGATATACGTACGATGGGAATACGGGGAAGGTTTGGGTTATTGGGGCATAAACATGAAATTGACAATATTGGCATAACATAATTGGGGAAAGTAACTGAACATAACATATTTGGTGAAATGGTTGGGAAAAACTTGTAATTGACATTAGGGCATTGTTATCATTATAACTGCAAGTTTGAGTTAGTTGGCTTGTAAACCAAGTTTTGGCCATACACTGTAAACTAGAATATTAAAACTAGATTGGGATTAACTATTGATTTGGAACGCCAAATATATGACATAGTGGTTTTGGGAATGACTATTATTGCAAGTTTCGGAAGACGGGGTATGGCCTATTTTGATTAATAACTTGAAATTGGAATTGGTTGGGCATTACTTGAGAAACGGGATCATGACTAGTTTTGGCGGATTTGGGTAATTAGCATGAAAACGGTATAATTGGTATGCCATTAATTATGAACATAATTAATGTCATAATTTAATTGTGAATAATTTACATATACACTGTAAATATGTAAATATGCTAAAAGATGGGAATGCCTAACCTGAGGTTAGATTGAGTTGTGGTGTAAAACTGCCCGGAACCGCCCGTCACATCCAGTAACCATAACAACACCTATCTAATGTGAGAGGTTAGTGCATCATGCCCAAGAAAAACCCGATGTTAGATTGAGTTGTGGTGTAAAACTGCCCGGAACCGTCCGACATATCCAGTAACCATAACAACACCTATCTAATGTGACAGGTTTGTGCATCATGCCCAAGAAAAACCCGAGGTTAGATTGAGTTGTGGTGTAAAACTGCCCGGAACCGCCCAGCATATCCAGTAACCGCAACAACACATATTTAATGTGAGAGGTTGGGGCGTTAATAAATAAATTAATGCTAATGACACATGCTAAGTATGGGAGGGTTAGGTTAATGATACTTAACCAATATGACATATGGGTGGGTTAAGGTAACTAAGGGAACACCTAACCGTTATAACATGTTAACTAAACAGATGGTAGGGTTAAGTTAACTAAGGGAACACTTAACCATTATAACATGTTAATTAAATAGATGGTAGGGTTAAGTTAACTAAGGTAACACTTAACCAAAATATATAATAACTTGTTGTGGTGTTAAGTAACATAAGAGGATACACTTAACCAATATATAACATGTGGTGGGGTTAAGTAATACAAGAGAATAATACTTAACCAATATATAACATGACGTATGGGACGGGTTAAGTTAACACGAGAGGGCAGCACTTAATCAACATAACATGATTTGAGGTAGGGTCAAGTCAACACCAGAAGGAAACACTTAACCAACATGACGTGGCGAGTGGGTGGGTTAAGTTAACTTGAATTGATTAATGACACTTGACCAATATAACTTGATGAACGAATGGGGTTAAGTTAAATGGGAAAACTTAACCAATATAACCTGATGAATGAACAGGGTTAAGTTAATATCACACTTAACCAACCCAACATGATAAGCGAGAAAGGTTCAGTTAATAAGAACCACTTAACCAACAGGCTTGACGAGTAGGAGGTTAAGTACACGTCGGATTGGTGGGTAATATTAGTAAATATAGGCCCACAAAACTTAACCATTAAATAAACATGCTTGTATCCGTTGGAAGGTTAAGTACACGTCGGGTTGGTGGGTAATATTAGTAAATATAGGCCCACAAAACTTAACCATTAAATAAACATGCTTGAATCCGTGGGAAGGTTAAGCACACGTCGGGTTGGTGGGTAATATCAGTAAATATAGGCCCACAAAACTTAACCATTAAATAAACATGCTTGAATCTGTAGGAAGGTTAAGTACACGTCGGGTTGGTGGGTAATATTAGTAAATATAGACCCACAAAACTTAATCATTATATAAACATGCTTGGATCGGTGGGAGGGTTAAGTACATATCGGGTTGGTGGGTAATATTAGTAAATATAGGCCCACAAACTTAACCAGTAGGAAACCCTAGTAACGGGGACCCATTTCAGTAGTAACCCACATAAATGTATCACGTTACCCTGAGTTAGGAAGGGTGGGGCACGATTACTAGGCTGATTATAAGCGGTCAAAGATAACGGCAGGGGGTACGTCAGTGTAGGTTCCGACGGTTTACGGGCGTGCATGTACTCTGGAGTGGGAAAAAGCAAGCACTGGGTACCAGTGGTTATACACTGTGCATCTTGATTTGTGTCGGGTTGCCATCACAAGGATTGATACGCCTTATGGTGGGACCAGCACAGGGTATCTACACACAAGAGAGGGCCGATTGGCACAGACACATGGAACATTTGTACAAGCAGGGAGCCGATCGATAGGGTACTAAGGGTACATCTAACATCTTCATGGCAATTAGGTAAATTTTGGTGGAATACTCATAATAGATGTACACCTGAAATCTACCACAATTGCGGGGTTTGGGATCACGTTGTAATATTATCCTTTATACATATTACTAGTTAGGACACACGTTAGGTGGTGCAGAGATATAGAAATCAGAATAACAGGGTAGTAGCGAAGCAGAGAATAGTTAACATGCGATGTTATACTTAGTTTATCTTGCCTATTGCTTATCCTGTGTATTCTATGTTCCTTATCATCATGCTTATGTCATTATTCAGTTTACTTCATGTCATTTTGTTCTTGCTTGTTCATATGCTGAAAGTAGCTGGACTTACCAGACTTATGTCTGACCTAGTTTTGTTTCGCCTCTTTTCTTCCGTCCCCCCCAAGGTTCTCAGGGAGGAAATGTTACCACTTAACTCAGTTTTCTTTTCAAGCTCGAAGATAGTCGATGTTTTACTTTGGACCCTCTCTTCCACTGCTATGGCTGGTTCATGCTTTATTGGGGAATATCATTGTTATTTTTATGCTTCTTTTATACTTGGAAGTTTTTAAATCAAGACAGAAGTTTTATGTATTACTTTTAGTATGATTGAGACAACTGTTGTAAAAGCTTGACTGAACCACATTGTTAATAAAATGACTTTATTTTCCGCTGTTTTATTTGTCTGTCTTGTAATTTATCTGCATATTTTACCTATGATGCTCCACCGAAGTTAAGCCATTCCCTTTGTGAGTGACCTTAACGAAGGTGGGGTGTTTCATCATCACTGATCCACATCCACCAATTCATCACTACTGATCCTACACTTCACAAATGAGCTCTGGTGCATCTCACCATGCTTCACAATGATTCATGATTCCATTGAGCTAACCGCTATAGATCAATACCGATTCATGAGGAAAATCCCAAAATTTTCCAAAATTATTTTTAAAGTGATTTAGTTGAATATATGAATTTTCCAATGATAAAAAAGTCATTTTGATGAATAAGCTAAAATTGCACTTTCCGCAACACCATATTGCACACTTTTCAATAACGATTAAAAAATAAAGTTTAAACTTTAAAAATATTCTCCATGCATTTGTTGAATGCTTTTAAATGATTAATGAAGTGATTTGGAGTTTTTTTTGAAGTTCTATAAATTATTTAAAGAAATTACATAATTGAATTGAATCAAAAGGCTATAATATGTAATTGATTTAATTATGCTCAAAAAGCTAATGAGTAAACATGATTTTTTTTTTAAGATCTTGTTTAACCAAGGAGATGTTTAGGAACAAGTAGTGCCCTAGCTCACTTGGCCCTTTCCTATGCGAGGGATAAACAAGTATGATTTCTTCGGATCTATTGTACAAAATGGACTTTCCATTTTAGATGACTTAACGAATGAGGTTTAATGATTCCATATCTATCAGTGAAGAATATTAAAAGAAGTTTTATGAAGAAATGAATTAAGAAATGAAAACAACCAACATCCAATACTACTTCAACAATATTTTTGTGATGATTGATATGAGGAGACCGAGAGAAAAATTGGGTAATTCCAATCTACAAAGCATTTCATAAATTAAATGTAACACCTCACCTCCGCTAGAGTCACTCACAAAGGGAATGCACTAGTTTTGGAGGAGCGTTATCGAGGTAAACAATCACAGAAATATTACAAGACATACATAAATAAAACAGCGGAAGAATCAAAAGATAAATTTCATTACTTTCAAACTAGTCAAAGCCTTTTTCATCCAAAGTACCAAATAGCCATAGTCGTCATTTTCCATTACAACAAATTCTGTCTTGCATAAATAAAGAAGCATAAAAGCTTAAAACAACAAAATAGCATAATTCCCCAAGATAGCGGAAAAGCAGCCATCACAGAGCTCAAGATCAAACCGTACATGAGCTGAACCGAAAGCAAGAGAAATCCAAGCTAAGTGCTAGAGTTTCCTCCCTGAGAACCTGGGGGGAAATGAAAGAAAAAGAGGCGAAAGAAAACGGGTCAGTCATAAAGACTGGTAGGTCCTAGTGACTTTCAGCATAAAAACAGGTAAAGGTAACATGACATGAATAAACTGAAAGTAAACATAAGGATGCTGTCAAGATGGGCAAGATAGACTAAGATAGCATGATAATTCAAGCATAAATCAAGTATAGCATCGCATGTTCAAGATTCGCTGTACCAACTGTACTAGTATCCCAAACCCATGTCATATATTAACCATGAAATGATCCCTTGGCCCAATATCATTAAATGACCCATTTCGGGGTCCTACGGAATGATCCATTAATCGATCGGCTCCCTACAAGTTCTAGCTCGTCGTGTGTCTGTGTCATACGACCCTATCACGAATGTAGTCACCTGTGCTAGGTCCACCATAGGGTGTATCAAGCCCTAGGGTGCCAACTACCGACACGAATCAAGCATGCACAGTGTAAACCTACTAATGCCCAATGCCTGCTTTTTCAACTCCGGACTACGTGCACAACCATAGTCCGCCTGAACCTACACTGGCGCACCAACTCAGCCGTCGTTCTAGTCGCTTACAATTATCCTAGTAATCGTGTCCCACCCTGCCTAGTTCCAGGGTACCATGATACATCTAAGTGGGTTACTGTTGAAATGGACCGCGTAACTAGGGTTTCCGTCCAACATGTTAAGTGTTGTCATTTAAATTCGTGACTTAACCCTTATCGGTCTAGCATGTCAAGTTGGTTGAGTGTTGTCTTTCAATTTCATGACTTAACCCCAGTAATCATGCGTCAAGTTGGTTAAGTGTTGTCTTTCATGTTCATGACTTAACCCTATCATGTGGCATTAATTCATTAATGCATTCCAACCTCTCACATCAGACCTGTTGTTGTGGTCACTGGATATAATGGGCGGTTCTGGGCAGATTTACACCACAACTCAGTCTGACCTTAGGTTTCAAGCGCGATATGACCAACTACCCACATTGGATCCTATTGTTTGCAGTCACTGGATTTGTTGGGCGGTTCTGGGTAGAATTACACTGCAAACTCAACCCAACCTCAAGTTGGCCATTTTCAAGTTCATTCTAGTATCATGTCCATGTTCAAATTTCATGTCAAGTTCGTGTCAAGTTTCATGGCAAGTTTCATGTCAAGTTTCATGTCATGTTTTTGCCTAATCTACCCAAATCGTATTCCCATCGCACGTAAACGTGAATCGATCTAGATAACAAGTAAATCCAAATTCAAAATAAAAGGGAATAACATCAAAATTATGATAGGCAAAAGAACGAGCACAAGGTGATAAATCTGGCATGATATAACTGAGATAATTGGTTATAACATTACTGGCATATAGAATAATAGTCCCAAAACATTAGGATTACAGATCTAGCATAATAAGATGATAGTCATGATAAAGGTGATAATCCAAATTTGTGAAAAGTAGATTGACTCAACATCACAGGCATGATAATACTAAGGACATGAAGGAGTTTGATTTACAACATGAATAGGTCCAAACTAATTTCATAGAAATATTCCCAAATGTCAAGATCCAAGATGGAAACTAGAATAGATGTGAATCGATTATCATACTTAAGTCCAATTTCACTTTATCTCATGTCCAAATTACAATTAACAAGTTTAAATCTCAAAGTAACTAGAACTTACAGGTCGTGGACTAAGAAATTGAAATGCAGAAGTTGAATCTGGAAACTAGTCGTCGAATTGTTGAATCGTTGAATCTCGATTTGATTGTAGAAGAAAATCCCCAATTTGCGAATCTTGTGTTGCTTGAAGAAGAAGGTAGAAGAATTCCCATGATTTTATTAACTTTATTTTTAATTTAATTTTGAAGAAGAAGAAGCCATGTCCATCAAGAATTTGTGCAGCATAAGGTTAGAGAAGAATAGTGTGAGAAGGAATGGGGATTAAGTGGGTTTATATAGGATTAGAGTCATGAATCTGGTCACGAAACGAGTCTAAATACATCAGAATGCATCAGGTTCAAAAAATGGATTTCGGGAGGCAGGTCAACCCCTAGGTCGACCATAGGGTCGACCTGGCCCTTGGGAGGTTGACCATAGTGTCGACCCCCAAGTTGACCTGGTCCTGGGCAGGGAAAATTCCCGCACAGTCTGCGCTGGGGTTTGAATTCGAATTCGAATTCGAACTGTTTTTCGGTTCTGAAAATCCTTGAAACTTCGGAGGGTCATATCTCCCTCATACGGAATCCGTTTTTCGAAAACTCAGACTCGTTTCCAAGCAGAATTTCGAGACGAACACAATGGAGCAACCCATTTTCCATGATTCTAATTTAAAATTTAATTCTGCCTTGATTTATGGTTTTAACATGTTATTAAAATACGGGTTGTTACATTAAACATTTTGAAGTAATGAAGACTGAAGAAAAAGGAATTATGTAGATTGAATGAAGAGTTGGTTTCACTAACTCTCAGGGAATTCTCCCATATTACAAATCGACGGTAGTTTTGCATTCAGATCTTCATTGCAAGGGTTATTCTTTACTAGATCATAATTCCTTCGGCTTGTCTAAACTCAATATTTGTATGGATGAATGTCTGGCGTTGCACTTCTAATACACGTTCATTGAACTCCAAAATGTACATCTGTTTGGTGGTGGGGGAAGTAACTTTCCTGCATTATATACACCCTTCTCTGAGATGCACAAGCATAAAGGTTGTACATTAGTGGAAATCAGTTGCAAGCGTTGGGCTTTACATCATGGCATTCAAAGTGAAGACTTGCTTGATGAAAAGGTAATTAGAGACATATAGCCTCAACAACTGGAGCTAGTAGAAAAAGGGCACACAATAAGCTTAAGTGTGTAGCGCCCATTAGAAGACGATCATTACTCTTCTAGATTTCTCATTATATGTCAAGAAGTGAAGTATGATAGGATACGGAAATTGGTTGGTTACGACCAGGGTGATGATGTATTCAGGTAGTGCACCATCCGAAAGGTCTGTGTAATTATCCCAAACCTAGGGCTAGCAATTAGAATTGAGAGCCGAAAACTCGAATAGAACCGATCTAAAAAGAAATGAACCCGAATCGAACCCGATGAGTCTCGCGTCGGGTCTATGTGATGAAAAATACAATTAAGACCCGATCAAACCCAATGTTAGGGACTGCAGAAAGGATCGTTAAGGAAAAGCAAACACTAGAGGAGGTGAATAGTGTTTGTAAATTTTTTAAACAAAACTTAAATTTAAATAGAATTATGAAGTGAATCAAACAACACAAACACAGTCACAGATACCAATTTAAACACAAATGCAAAATAAACAGAAATAAAGGAAAATGCAAAAAATGAAAGAACACATCGGATTTTATACTGGTTCGGATCACTCCTACGTCCAGTCCCGCACAATGCTGGATTGTGCAGAGTTTTATTACTATTTTCAAGAAGCCAAATACACCCTCCTTGATTTCACGGCTCAACAAGGAGACATCGACTCCTATCCCTTGATTTCACGGCTCAACAAGGGAACACCGCTAAACCTTGATTTCACGGATTCAAGGATAAAACCGTATACTCTTGACTCACAAATTGGATCTTTCAATCCAAGCAATTACAAAACAGCCTTATAATTCTTCAGTAGCACTTGATTCAGAGAGTGGGGAGTAGAGAGAAGAAGTTTGATCAATTCAAAAGTGAATTCGGCAGAGTATAAGTGTAAAAACCATAAAAATGAATAAGAATAACGGTAGGATGAAAGGGGATGGAGATGGAGAAGAAGATATGTTAGAAAATTTGATTTTGGCCTCTTTTTACAGAGAATGAAGGGTTGCAATGTTTCTAAAATGTTTCAAATAGTGAAAAAACACTTCCCTTCAAAATTAAAAAACTAGCTGTTATATGACGACATACATATTATGTTATGTCGACATACCTATGTACAAAATTGATTTTAAAGCAATTTCAAGTGTTTTGATATAAAACTAATTCTGTAAATTCTTGAATAAAATTCTAATGTTGTAAATCAATATTATATGATAGAAAAACATATGAAAACATATTTTTAAACTATATAAATATATTTATACAATTATAAGGTATAAAATACAAACAAAGTATATATAAAAACTTAAGTTTGAAAAACAAAGAAGAATAAAAATATAAAAACAAAATAGAGAGGATTGAGAATAAAATAAAAACAAAAATAGAGAGAATTGATAAAAAAAAATAGAGAGGATTGAGAAAAGAATTGAAAAATCAGAATTCGAATTTGGATTTGAACCTGGAATGCTATTTAGAGTCTTACAAAATCTAGACTATATAATTATATTAATCTTGAACTCTTGACATCTTGATATCTTGATTACTCATGAGTCTTGAATCTACTCTGAATTTTGAATCTCTAAGAGCTCTTAAAGTGTACAGTCTTCAGTATTAATTCCTGTATACAAATCCTTCATATGTATATATATATATATATATATATTCTAGATAAAGATGTTAGTATATATTTTATAATAAATGATAATTGAAATAAGGTTGTTTTCATCAAAACTCCATTCTCCAACAATCTCCCCCTTTTGATGAATGACAACCTTGGTTTATAAAATATCATACCTATATATACCTGTTTGATGATGATCCTCTTATACTCCCCCTGTCTATAAGAATTCTATAAAACTATGCCTTTATTTTATAATTTCCCCCCCTTTAGCATTATCAAAAATAAAGATTAAAAATACTTCCCTTAAGTTAAACAATTGTAGAATCCAAGTGATATTCCTAAAAATACTCCCCCTAAATTGAATAACGCTATGAATAGAATATAAATAACTAACCTTAAACATTACCCCCCTTAATTTATTAACTAATTCTAATCTATTTAAACTAAAGAGAATAATACTTAATATGATGATCAAACACAAACCAAATCAAGTATCATTATTACATGTGTTTGTCTAATATATATACAAACCAATCCAAACTAAATCACACCATATGTATTAATATTTACAAGTTCCAATCAATATAGTCTATATTAAATCACGCCATATGTTTTTAGAGTAATTAAATAAATCAATCAAATCGTACCAAATAATTAAACGCCTCTTGGAACTTCAACCCAACTATCTTCTCCAAAGATGGGATCCTTCTTAATTACTTCCCAATCTTCATCTTCTTTGGTTGGTGGAGCCTTTACGAGATTATTTTCTTCATCTCTAAAAAGAGAAGAGATTAGCCATCTCATTGCATCAAAGTGCTTTTCTTGTTGTTCGAATATCTTTATTTGACTCAATTCAAGATGACGCTGATTTCATAGAATGATAGAGAGAATTCTTTTGAATGAATTGAGAGTTTCCTCTAGATTTCACTTAGATTATGGATAAGATTTGCCATGGATTTGACGAGAAATGATTAAAGAAGAAGGAGTAATAAAAAATGTAGTTTTTTGGACGAAATAGACTTAAATAGGGTTTGGAATTCATTGGATTTTGAATGGACATGAGTAGTTATTTTAATTTTGAAACTTGAGAAGTTTGAAAGTTTTTCTGTTATGTGTCGACATACTATAGTGTGTTTGTGAAATTTTTTAATTCTTTTGATTCTTATAATATATTTTATGATTTTTCAAAAACATAAAGATGATTTAAACAGAAATAAAACTCCATTCGTTACTTAATAAAAAGCAAATACATCCAACTAAACAAGACACACTTAAATACGGGATTCGAAAGCAAATACACGGAAATATATAAAGATAGATCAAACTAGTTGGCCTAGTTTTCGGATGATGATGAGGAAGATGAAATTCCATGCTTTCCTCCTATCTTGACCATGAATTTGGTCATTTTGGAAAGCTTCTTGTTAAACTTCTTTTGATTGTTGACAATTTCTGCCTGGTTTTGAATAATCGTATCTTTGAGATTACGATTTGAGGTTGGAAACTCGATGCTTTCCATAGAAGTCTCTTCTTCTTCTTCGAATTCCATTGGGTCTTGCTCTTGTTGCAATCGAGCTTGTTTGGCTTCATATGTCTCATAAGGTTTGAAAGTGATGGGAATTTGTATGAGATGAATGTTTGATGCGTCAAACACTTTCCTAGGAACAAATTCTTCTCCATGAAGATCAACTCCAAAGTATTTGAAAATGCGAGTGAGATAAACACCATAATAGAGAGTGTTTTCTCTTGAAGATACATCTATGGGCTTAAATTCATTTAGAATCATATCGGCCTAATTGATAAGGTAATTACCCATAATGGTAAAGAAAGCCTTTTGGACTTTTAGAGTTGGATTGTTGTAATTTCCGGAATGAGGAGTGATGGTGTGCTGAAGAAGAAGGTTGACAATTCTTGTTTTTTGATGAAAGAAACGATTTTTGAAATCCTTTGAGGCACCATCTTCGAAGATATCGTGATAGGTTTCCAAATCGGTTTCATCGACAACGAAAGTTGAGAAATCCGTGCCCCCGCTTCTACAATTTAGAATTTCTCCTAAAAGAGTGGCGTCGAGAACAATTTGAGTTCCCTTGACACTACTCCAAATTTGATTTCTTTGCCTTGATAAAATCTGCGGTTGAGATTTGCGTAGAACTTCTTCACGAGTTTGGGATAACACACTTCGTCATTGTCTCGAGAGTCAATTAGATTCAAGATTTCATTGTGTTGGAATAGAGAGACGAGATCATAAGATGGAAAGTCGCTAAAGACGGCGAAAGCACCCATGTTAACTTTAGCATTTGCTAAATGGTCACCATAGGTTTTAGTGGCCTCTTTGTCATTGTAAAGATAACCTTTTATGGTTTTGGTTATCTTCAATTTGTGAAATGAACTTGAGGAAGCCATTGATATGAAAGTTTTGAGGAGGATAGATATGAAAAATGTTATTTTGAGTTGTGAATGAAAGGTAGAAAGGATGGATATAAATATAAATATATATATATATATAATGAATAGATATGAACTGAATGAATATGAATTGAATAGGCACAACTTTTCAGATTGAAAGGACACCTTTTCAGACCTTGGGAGTTGGTGAAAAGATTGAAGGAAAGTTTGAAAGTTTAAACTTTTGAAATTCAAAATTTAAATTTCAAATATGTTTGATATGTCGACATGTTTATTTCTGTATGTCGACATATAAGACTTATTTCAAAAGAAAATTTGTTTTTCAAGTTTTGAATTAGATTATCAATTTATATTCCAGGTTTAACGATTTCCTGAAATACTTCTAATCCTAATGAACATACAAACAATTTTATTTTATTAATTTATTGGTTATTTAATATTATATTATTATTTTGAATTTAAAAATTCAAATTTGAATTTCAAAATTCAAAATTCAAATTTGAATTTCAAATTTCAAATAGTTTATTAAATTTTAAATCCAAATCAAAGCAAACAAACAAAGCAACCATTCAACCAAATAAAATTAAGAATGTAATTAATGTGTACCCGGTTTTTTGATCCTTTTCTTCATGGTCTCATGAAGTCTGAATTGTTGTAAAGCATATACTTGTATTTCTTCGTCACTTGATGATGAATCTGAATCATCTAATGTTGCTGCATATGCTTTCTTTCTTTTCCTTGACGAATTTGAATTGTCTGGTTGTTGAGTAGATTTGTTTGATATGTACAAATTTTCCTTATATGCCCTGGTTTGTTGCAGTTAAAGCATCGTCCATCATTTAAATTTGAATTTGCTTTATTATTCCCCTTCCTTCTATATTTTAAGAATATTCTAAACTGATTTGTCATGAGTGCTTTTCTTCATCATCTTCACTACTCGAGTCAGAATCATTTGTTGTGGCTTTCAGTGCAATAGACTTCTTTTCAGTTGATCTATTTTCTTTTCTATAATTGAACTTCATAAGATATTAGATTCCCAATTAGCTCTTCAATCTTCATTTCATTGACATCATTGGCTTCTTCTACAGCCAAAATCTTCTGATCCCATTCTTGAGTTAATGAGTTTAATATTTTTCTGACTTGATCAGATTTGGAATAAGTTTTTCCAAGTGTAGATAGCGAATGCACTATCTCTTGAAATCTGCTATACATATCTGAAATAGATTCATTCTCATTCATTTTAAATAATTCAAATTTATTGACTAGCATGCCTATCTTAGACTGTTTAACTTTACTAGTTCCTTTATGAGTAACTTGTAAAGTTCTCCAGATTTCATGAGCAGTTTTACATATGGATACTCTATTAAACTCATTTCTATCCAATGAACAAAATAACATATTCATGGCTTTAGCTGTGCAGCAGCCTTTTGTTCATTTGTCCATTGTGAAAATGCAGTTGTGGGTTCAACATATCCATTTTGTGTACTATTCCATGTGTCTAATCCTACAGATTGTAAATAGATTTTCATTTTACATGCCCAATATGAATAATTACTACCACTAAATAGTGGTGGTCTAACAGTGGATTGACCCTCTATGAAAGAACTATTATTACTACCAGTGTTGGTTGCCATTTTACCAAATTTCAAAAATCAGATTATGATCTTTTGAGACCTTGCCCTGATACCAATTGTTAGGGACTGTGGAAAGGATCGTTAAGGCAAAGCAAACACTGGAGGGGGGCGAATAGTGTTTATAAGACTCTTAAACAAAACTTAAATCTAAATAGAATTATGGAGTGAATCAAACAACACAAACACAATCACAGACACCAATTCAAACACAAATGCAAAATAAACAGAAATAAAGGAAAATAAAAGAACACACAGGATTTTATACTGGTTCAAATCACTCCTACGTCCAGTCCCGCACAATGCTAGATTATGCAGAGTTTTATTACTATTTTCAAATAGCCAAATACACCCTCCTTGATTTCACGGCTCAACAAGGAGACACCGACTCCTTTCCCTTGATTTCACGGCTCAACAAGGGCACAAAGACTCCAAAACCTTGCTTTCACGGATTCAAGGATAAAACCGTTTACTCTTGACTTACAAATTGGATCTTTCAATCCAAACAATTACAAAATAGCCATATAACTCTTCCATAGCACTTGATTCAGAGAGTAGAGAGTAGAGAGAAGAAGTTTGATCAATTTAGAAGAGAATGCAGTAGAGTATAAGTGTAAAAACCATAAAAATGAATAAGAATAATGGTAGGATGAAAGGGGATGAAGATGGAGAAGAAGAGATGTTAGAAAATTCGGTTTTGGCCTCTTTTTATAGAGAATGAAGGGTTGCAACGTTTCTGAAATGTTTCAAATAGTAAAAAGACGCTTCCTTTCAAAACTAAAAAACTAGTTGTTATATGTCGACATACATATTATGCTATGTCGACATATACCTATGTACAAAAATGGTTTTAAAAGCATTTTCAAGTGTTTTGATATAAAACTAATTCTGGAAATTCTTGAATAAAATTCTAGTGTTTAGATTCAATATTTTATGATAGAAAAACATATGAAAACATATTTTTAAACTATATAAATATATTTATAAAATTATAAGGTTTTAAACTATAAAATATAAATAAAGTATATATAAAAACTTTGGTTTGAAAAACAAAGAATAATAAAAATATAAAAACAAAATAGAGAGGACTGAGAATAAAACAAAAACAAAAATTGAGAGAATAGAGAAAAACAAAAATAGAGAGGATTGAGAAAAGAACTGAAAAATCAGAATTTGATATTGGATTTGAACCTGGAGTTCCATTTAGAGTCTTACAAAATCTAGACTCTATAATTATATTAATCTTGAACTCTTGACATCTTGATATCTTGATTATCGTGAATCTTGAATCTACTCTGAATTCTTAATCTCTAAGAGCTCTTAAACCGTACAATCTTTAGTATTAATTCCTGTATACGAATCTTGCATGTGTGTGTGTGTGTGTATATATATATATTCTAGATAAAGATGTTAGTATATATTTTATAATCAATGATAATTGAAATAAGGTTGTTGTCATCAAAACTCCATTATCCAACACCCGACTCGAAAGACCCGACCAAAAAGCATTGAAATATATGTATTTTTAGTGTTACTATTCAACTGAACCCGAACCGAAGCTCAGGTCGGGTTGGGTCTAGATTTTTGAAACGTATAGTATAGTCCCGACAAAACCTGACCCGACTAGAAATGAGACCTGCAGGGTCGGGTCCGGGTCCATCGGGTCAGGTCTAATTGCCACCCCTATCCCTACCTTACCAAAAAAGCGGAGGGTAGTAGTTCTCTGTACATTATGCCTCTAGAGGTGTACTACATGGAAACATAGTCCCTTACCTTTTCATCATATGGAAATTCATTTTCTTTAAGAACTTGCAGTTTTGTTTGTAGATCCCAATTAGGGGTGTGGAATTTAATAATGGTAACAATTTCCTCCTTTGATTTGATTTATTTTATGGGGTTTTATTACGCATGTCATTAAAGACAATATCATCTAATTTTACGTAACAAAGATTTGGTTAGCCATAAGGTAAAAACACGTGTCATGTATATGTGTGGTCGTGGTCCTATGGGATACCATTATTTTTTAAATGAAGGATTTGAGTTTCTCACAGTAGTCTCATGAATGACCCCAAGTTCATTTTTCTTTCCCTTAAATTTTGGGTACTTTATTTTTCTTCGCACAACCTACTACATCAAGTTTTACTTGAATCAATTGGATGGAGCTTGGAGCTGAAAAATCTGGAGATGGTCACCTATTTCCGCTGTTACTTAGTTTTATTAAGCATTTGTAAAGAAAAAATTTATAACTGTCTTGGTTGACATTACTAAACACTCTGATAATATTATTGCATTTTCCACTGTAACATTTTTATGATATATATATATATATATATATACACACGCACAAAAAAAAAATTCCATTATGAAAGATTTTGTTCTTCCTACTTTCTTTTCATTTTCTTTCTTACCATAAATAATTCACTTCTTTAGCACTTGGTTTTGTGGCATGTGAATATTGTTGATGTATTAGTGTTAATTTCCAAGGGTCAAGAAAGCGAATCGTTTTATTTGTATCGGAGCTTGAATCGAGAGAATACCTAACCCTGATCTGGGTAAAAGACTCATTAAATAAAGGGTTAGCAAATCCCTAGGATGAGTAATTCATTAAAGATAGTGTTAGGAATACCCTGGCATAAGTTGAAAGTGAATTATACAAGTGTGTATTTTTAAGGATAAATGATCTTTCTTTAAAGATAGTAAAAGAATATATTTACCTAAGATTTCTTCCAAATTGAAGAATATCCTTGAAAAGTATAACTATTAAACAATAATGGTGAAAACTATAAATGACAAACATCTTGTGACTATAATTTCACAGTTTAACTATAAGATGTTTATAATAGCACTCAAAGAAAATACAATATAATAGAAATAAATTATCTTATACTGGATAAGAATTTTAAATGGCTATTTATTAAATTTATTAAAGATAAAACTTCTTCTTTGCAAAAAATAAAAAAAGACAAAGGCATTTTGGAATAACTCTCATCATGGATAGGTTAAGCTTTATAAGGAGATTTTTGGATAAGATCATAATCTCAGGACGTAACATATCATTTGATAACAACAAAATCCATGATGGTTTAAATCACCGTTAATTGATTGAGGAATCCTAGGAACGTTTCGGTGGATTTCATTTGGTATCAAACTTTTAAATGGATTGCGAATTTGAATAAGCAAAGTATTCATCTTTGCATAAATATATAAGAAAATAATAAGTAACTTGACAATAGAACAAATTGAGATTTTCGATGATTTTGGATAGTTGAAAACCTCAAAATTAAGTTAGAACTTAACTTTGAAACATCTACAAAGATATAAAGTCAAGCTCATATGAGTTAAGAAGTAAGAAAACGTGTTAAATCTACTTGTTAGCAAAATGAAGTCGATGTTTGTAATACTAATAGGACGTAATGGAGTATTATACAAGTACGGACATGAATATATATATATATATATAAACTTGAAGAAACAACACAATATTTGAATGGGAAATGATATTAATGGTTAGCAAATCGATAATATGAATTTATAAGTTATATATTGATGATTTCATTAGATTCGAGTATGAAACTTTGAGGAATTTACACCAATTAAAAAGAAAATTTATCATTCGATGTGTAACGACCTACCTTCCCAACCATCCAATCGTCTAAAATGTAGATTATTAAGGTAAAAAAGAAAAGAAAAAGAAAAGAATAGAAGAAACATATAATCTCACAATGGAAACGACAATATATAATAATAATAATAATAATGATAGACGAACTGTCACTCCAAGGTATAATGTATATCAGAGTTAAATATAAATCCTATAAACTGGACAGTAATAAAATTCATACCTTATAGATGCTGATAGGTAAAATAAAATACAGTGGAAATAAAATAATACGACATGCAAACTTCTAACTCTACTCCATGAGCCCTACATCCAACAGAAGGCTACCTGGAAAATAAGCTCGGTCTGAGCTGAGCATTATAATAAAATAATACACGGATCAGTCTGGAATACCAACTCGAGAAAACTCAAATAACAGGTAAACATAGAATAATTTTGTGGGACCACGCCACTGATTACGGAACGGATTTTTATGCAATACCCAGTATTTTTATATAAATATTTATTTAGTTATCGGTAAATATCGATGTTTTATGATTTCAGAATTTGGCTCCGAGACAGGTACCATTATGTTCGTGGGAATTTTCTGATTTATTTTCGTATATGACTTGTCCCAAACGGAGCTCGTATAAGGAAGTTATTAACAAACAAAAGTTTATAAAGTTATATGCGTATATATAAGTGCAAATATGAATTTGAAATGTTAAACGTACCTTGTAAATGGAAGAAATTAATTGACAAAAGAATATTTAGTAAGAAATAAGAATATTGCACTTAATGTTAAATGAAAATTTATTTAAGGAAAAATCAACGTAAGTGACCTAGCAAGTGGGTCAACCCAGACCATATGTGGGTTAACCTAAGGGTCGACGCACCCTAGTACCGGGTCGACCTACCTGGAATCCAGGTCGAACCAATGATGGGTAAAGTGACATTGATTTATCGACTTAAACGACTCAAATTTTATTACATTCAATTCAACGAACAAGAATCTTTTATGCATCTATAAATAGACTAGCAGAGTCTAGCCTCCAACTCATATTTTCTGAGATGACGCCACGGTTCTTCCATTTTCTTTCTTCACCAAATCTTTCAGAAATACGAATATATTAGTTTTAGGAATGATGATTCAAGATTTTAAGACAAAGAGTATAGATCTATGTTTTAGGTGCTCAAGTTTCTCGTTTGCATGAGGTAAAATCTATGAATCTGAATTATTAAAATTCCTTTCATTATTTTAGCGTCAAGTTTGTAAATCCATGGTTATTTCAATATAAGATTCAATTAGGAAGACTATGGGATGAATATCTTAATCAGATTCAAGAATTGGAAAGCAGTCAAGTGAGTGGATTTAAATTATATTTTCCTTTAACGATATATTATATCGTTTGATTCCTTTTGAAAAGTATGATGTGTTCTCCATCTTCCTCTTCTCTTTTACTATGTCAAAACATATAGTCAATATCAAATTTCAATTGAGCGCCAACTGGTGGAATTATGACTATAGGTTAATTTTATGGGATTGTGGTCATGTGTAAACTTAATTGATGTTAGCCAACTTTGTGAACTAGGCAACATAAATTCGAGATGTCAAGCGTTGGAGAACTTTTCTTCTTAGAAAGCATCGGGTTGGATCGGAGAACTGCTGCTAGTCACATCGGAGGGCTACTACCAGTTCGGGACGGAACAGAACAAAATGGACAAGGACTCAATTTCAGCTTAGGTCGGGTCGGATCGGATGCCCCGTTCCGAACCCCTTCTGCTTTCTCCTCCGAACCAAACCCAACACACCATATCACTTCACCCCACGATCGCTAGAATATTCGGAGCGGTTATGACCATTTCCTACCCACGATGACCACTACTCTGATGCGCTGTCAGCACTGGAATCCATCCGAGCCCGAGAACGATGGGATGAAAGACACGTGGCTCCGAACCGAACTGAATCTGAGTGAATTTCCACCTATAAATACACCGTCAAGAGACAGTAAAAGGGATCTTCTTTTTGGCACTTTGAGAGTTCAAACACTTTCAAAAACTGAATTCCTGCATTCCCAGATAATCCAAATCGTCATTCAACATTTGTTTTGAGACAATTGAGTGAATGTACGTGAGTTGTGAGTGAAATTGAGTGAATATCTCATTGTAATTGCATCTATATCATCGAGAATAGTGATAACAAAGTGGACGTAGGCTTTTCAACGCCGAACCACTATAAATTCTGTGTCTCCGTTTTACTTTTGATCTTATTTTATTTCGATTTTAGTCAATTTGGGTGTTAGAACCACTTTCTGGTCTAACATTTTGGTGCTTTCACTGAGAAGCATTTGAATTCTCTGCTTTTCCGGATTATCGTTCTACTTTTTGGACAGTTGAGTTCAAAGAAGTTAATCCTCAAGTTTCGACGCTTTTGAATATTTGTTGGTTGATTGTTGAAGAACTATGGCCAAAGGAAAAGGCAAGGAAGTTCAAACCAGTCGAGGAAACGGAGTTGGTGAAGATCAACAAAACGCGGTTGTGACTAGGTCTCGTGGGAAGAGCTCGGGAGTGGATCAGATAGATACAGGAAATCCAAACCGAACTCAAGGAGAGAGCTCCGATCCGATCCGATCCGAGTAGGAGAATCTGAAGCAGTGCACTCCCCCAACCTGAACCGATCCGAACAAGTTTCCCAGCTCCGACCCGAACAAGTCTCCCAGCTCCGACCCGAACAGATTGCTCAGCTCCGATCCGATCCGTCGCTTGGTGATGCTGGAACCTCTACTCGAGCTCCTACAAATGCTCCGACTCCAGCCACCAGGGTCAATGATCAGGTCAATCCATCTGCGCCTATTACCCAAGGAGATTTTTCGCGCCTACTTGACATGCTTGAGAGTACTAGGGAGGCTATGAAAATCCACGAGCGCACCAATCTCATGTTGCAAGAAAACATGAGACTCATGAGCAGGGAAATTAGCGAACTTCGTAGACAGAGAACCCCATCCCCGGTTCATCACACACCAACGGATCAGTCTTCTTCTTCTGAGGAAGAACGGCCCCGTGAAAGAAGGCCGCTCGAACGACCTCAGAATTTGGAGCAGCTGACATTCGGATCTTTGGGGTCCCGCGAGGACGCTGCACGGGTACTAGGACCCAATGATCCAAGCTTGAGAGAGCCTATGTTGTTACCGATGCAGGGATCCCATGTATTACCTAGAGACCCTAACCTTACCAATCCCACTCAGGGACAAATGCTCCAGCCCCTTCCTCCCGAGATCGACCGGGAGCGTAGGGAGCGAAGCAGAGCAGAAGTGGCTCGAAGAAGGAGGGCGTCCCCTGATCAGGAGCCCAAAGGAAACCCGAACATCAGAAGGAGGGTGTCCCCTGATCAAGAGCCCAGAGGGAATCCGGATACCAGAGCCAGGGAGCCTGAACGGCCCCTGACCAATGCTGACGTATGGACTATGGTACGCCAGATCATGTCAGAAAGCCGGAACTACACCAATGAAGATTATGGCATTGAGCGAAGCCATACTCCCTTTACTGACGACATCCTCAACTTTCAGTTTCCCCGATGTTTTAACCTACCGCAGATGGATAAGTACAATGGGAGAACCGACCCGGGACAACATTTGATGCGATACACATGGCTCATGAATGCTGCTGCTGCCCCTGACGCAGTGAAGTGTAAAGCCTTCCCGATCTATTTAGAAGATGTGGCGCTGCTATGCTTTACCCGACTTCCCCCTCGGTCGATATCGAATTTTAGGGAATTGAGCGAACGTTTTATTAATCAATTCCGACTCCATGCCCTAAAGTCTAAGAGTGTTATTGAATTATCAAGAATTAAGCAAGCGCCGGGAGAGTCTTTGAAGTCATATCTCGACCGTTTCAACTTAGATGTGACAGAAGTCAGTGACCCGCACGAGCCCACCATCTTGATGGCTTTGATGGAAGGAGTCGATCCTAACTCCGAGTTTGGAGATTATCTTTCTGGGAAGCCACCTCCCACGAGAGAGTTATTCTATGAAAAGGCCGATATTCACTTAAGACGAGAGGAGGCAAGGGCAAACCGAAAGAGAAAGTCTGGAGCGACTTCAAAAGAAATTGTTCAGAGTAATGTCGCCGTGAAGCAGTCTGGAGAAAGTTCCGGGAAAGTTGAGGTGAATGTGGGAAACAAGAGTGGAAACGACAATAATGGAAACGGGGGCAACAACAACAACCGTAACGCGAATGGTAACAGAAGAAATAGGAATAGAGGAGGTAATCCTAACAAAAGACCCCGGTTCCAGACGAATGAGAATTATACACCGCTGAACGACACTCTGGAGAACATTTACTTGGATACATACAATGTTTTGCAATATAAAAACCGCCACCTCGAGACTCAACGGAGAAAGAAATCGCAACTGGAAAATTTTGTTTGTTTCATGGAACTCATGGGCATTCAACAAATGAATGTCGACATTTGAGAGACGTGATTGAGAAGCTGCTGCGCGAAGGAAAATTGGATGAATATAAGGTTTCCCTAAGAGATAGAGGGCAAGGAGAACAGGCTCCCAACCAGAATACATCTGCTCCCAAGCCTGCAGCGCAGCAGAAAGGCAAGGGAATTGTTATTAACACCATAGTAGGTGGACCCCACCCAGCGTTCCACAGTTTTAGATCAATGGATCAATACGTTAATGCAGCTAAGCACGTAGATGTGGATGAATGTGATGATTTGGAAGATGTCGCCCCTGTGAAACAGCAGAGGACAATGTTAGATGACGTGGTATTCCGTAGCAGAGACAAAACCGGAATCCAGTCACCTACCGACGATCCGTTGGTCATTACCACCACCATTGGACCGACATTGGTTCATAAGGTGCTAGTAGACAACGGAAGCTCTGTTAATATTTTATTTAAAAAATCATTCGATCAGATGAAACTTGAGTCTGAAGATTTGAAGCCATGCGAAGGTTGGATCCGAGGCTTCAACGGAGCATCGATAGCTCCAATGGGGTATATAGAATTGCCCGTAACATTGGGGCAAGGGGAACGCCGAAGAGTACGGATGCTTCAGTTCGTAGTGTTGGACGTAGATTCGCCTTACAACGCATTTTTGGGAAGGCCTGCCCTTGTAGAGTTCAGGGCTTGCATCGCGCCTTCGTGTTTATTGCTTAAGTTCCTAACTGAAGCCGGAACAGGAGTAGTGAGAGGAGATCAAGTCTCCGGACGGGCTTGCTATGTTGCTGAATTAAAGATGTTGATGAAGGGACTCAACATTGAGAGTAAAGGTGCCTCGCCTCCTCCAAAGGAGGGTTCGGCGTAGCAATTAGAGGGATCGGCCCCGAAGGAGTTGCCCAAAGGAACGCCCGAAGACTTGGATCCCAGAAAAGATGAGGAACCAGATGCTAGAAATGCGACTCCTAACGAAGCAACAGTGGACATACCCATTGACGAAGCTGATCCAACAAGAGTTTTGAAGATTGGATCCTAGTTGGATCCACATCGAGCCAAAGAGTTAACTGACTTCCTGAAGGCAAACCTGGATGTGTTTTCCTGGACCCACGCCGACATGTGTGGGATATCTCCATCCGTCATGAGTCATTCACTAAATATAAACCCAAAACACCCGCCTGTAAAGCAAAAGAGACGTGTGCTGGGCCCAGAGAGGTCGGCAGCTCTGAAAGAAGAAGTGGAGAAGCTGAAACAGAATGGATTTATTAGAAATTCGACATATCCCGACTGGATATCGAATCCCGTCTTAGTAAAGAAGCCAAATGGAAAGTGGCGGACTTGCATTGATTTTTCAGATTTGAACAAAGCTTGCCCGAAAGATAGCTTCCCACTCCCCAGAATTGACCAGCTTGTAGATTCAACAGCGGGACACGAACTTCTTTCTTTCATGGACGCGTATTCCGGGTACAACCAGATTCCTATGCACGTGCCAGATCAAGAACACACGAGCTTCATTACAAATTTGGGGTTGTATTGTTATGTGGTCATGCCGTTCGGATTGAAAAACGCTGGAGCCACCTATCAACGCTTGGTGAACAGGATGTTTTATAACCAAACAGGGAAGACAATGGAAGTTTATGTGGATGATATGCTTGTCAAATCGAAACAGTCCTCCATCCATACACAAGACTTGGCATAAATGTTTGGTATCCTGCGAAGGTGTCGAATGAAGTTAAATCCTTTGAAATGCTCATTTGGAGTGGCATCGGGAAAATTTCTAGGCTTCATTGTGAGCTCTCGAGGGATTGAGATCAATCCCAGCCAAATAGCAGCGATAAGAAACATTAAAGAACCGAGGAGAATCAAAGATGTCCAAAGTCTTGCAGGGAAAGTAGCCGCGTTGAGTAGATTTATCTCCAAAGCAACGGACAAATGCGTCCCATTTTTTGACTTGATTAAAAGGGGAAAGAAGAACTTCGAATGGACTACGGACTGTGTTGAGGCCTTTCAAATTTTATTGGAATTACTAGAAAAACCACCGATTTTGTCAAAGCCAGTGGATCATGAAGAGTTATTTGTTTACTTAGCGGTTTCGGCTCACGTTGTTAGCACAGCCTTGATCCGAGAAGAAGACAAAGTGCAAATGCCGGTATATTATGTAAGCAAGAAATTGGCAGCTGCAGAACGCAACTACCCAAGGATTGAGAAGCTCGCTTACAGCCTCCTAATCGCCTCCCGAAAACTTCGTCACTATTTCCAAGCTCACCCAATAACCATATACACTGACCAGCCTCTGAGGCAGGTGTTGCAGAGACCCGAAGCATCGGGGCGTTTGATCAAATGGAATATTGAATTAAGTCAGTTTGATTTAAATTTTCAGCCGCGGAGGTCGATCAGGGGGCAAGCTCTGGCTGACTTTATAGCAGAGTTCACAATCCCAGAGGAGGAAATAATCGATGGCAAAGTGGTCAAGTCAGAGGACGAGTTAAAATTAGATCCATGGAAGCTATACAGAACGACCGAAGGTCCGGAGCTGGAATCGTCTTAGTTACTCCTGAGGGACGGTCGTTATATTACGCTCTACGATTAGAATTTTCAGCGACTAATAACGACTCTGAATATGAAGCCCTGATTGCCGGGCTGAAACTTGCTAAAGAACTCGGAGTAAAGACATTGGACATATTCTGCGACTCCAAAATAGTTGTTTGCCAAGTGCGAAAGGAGTTTGTGGCTCGGGGACCTCAACTTATCGCCTATCTCGGGAAAGTGGAAAAGCTGTTGAGCAACCTGGAGCGGTATAACATAACGCATATCCCAAGAGCCGAAAACCAGAAGGCAGACAGGCTAGCAAAGCTAACTAGTTCCGACAACCCGGAAGAGACCGAAATAATTCCAATTGAAACGTTGGAATCGCCAAGCTTTGAGTCGATGGAAATTGAATTCGCTTTCGAAGCAGAACCGGAGAAGGAGTCGTGGATGACCCCAATTAAGAATTTCCTTAAGAATGGGATACTCCCATCAAAGAAGAGTGAGAGACGGGCTATAGTTCGCAAGGCCACCAGATACATCCTTCAAGATGATATTCTTTATAGACAAGGATTTTCTAATCCCCTGTTACGATGTATAGCACACAACGACATCAAACGTGTACTACGAGAAATACACGAAGGTGAGTGTGGAGATCATACAGGAGGTCAGACTTTAGCGAAAAAGATATTGCGGTATGGATACTTCTGGCCCACAATTAATAAAAATGCAGCTGATTATTCACGACGCTGCGACAAGTGCCAGAGATTCGCCAAAATCCCCAGAGCACCGCCGACCCAACTCAGATCGAGGGTGAGTCCTTGGCCTTTTGCCATGTGGGGTATTGATATCATTGGAGTTCTACCAATTGCTAGAGGAGGAGCGAAATATGCAATAGTCGCCGTAGACTATTTTACGAAGTGGGTGGAAGCTGAGCCCCTAACCAAAATCACGGTGAGAAAGGTGATAAGTTTCGTGGTTAGAAATATTATATGCCGATTTGGGATCCCAAGGACCATTATAACTGATAACGGAACCCAGTTCGATGGTGCCGAATTCAGAAATTTCTGCCAAAAATATAAGATCGACAAACGGTACACTGCAGTCGCTCATCCACAGTCAAACAGGCAAGTAGAAGCAATAAACAAAGTCATAAAATCCATCCTCAAGAAACGATTGGAACGCGCAAAGGCAAAATGGGTGGATGAATTGCCCTTAGCTTTGTGGGCATATCGAACAACGTTTAAGACAGCCACCGGTCATACCCCTTTCTCTCTCTCATTTGGTTCGGAAGCAGTAATTCCAGTAGAGCTTGAAGTTCCCTCCCATAGGGTGACATATTATGACCCGATGACGAATTGGGCACTCTTACTCGAGTCTCTTGATGAAATCGAAGAAAAAAGGGACGAAGCAAACTTGCGTGCGTCAAGACATCGACGTCAGATGGCACGCTATTTTGACAAAAAAGTTCATCTTAGGACTTTTGAACCGGGAGATTTGGTGCTAAAGAGAGTCTTTCCATCCCTTCCTCACCTCGGTCCAAAGTGGGAAGGACCCTTTGTCATCCAACGGAAACTTGAAACAGGAACCTTCAAGTTAACGACCGTAGATGGCGAAGAGGTACCTAGGGCATGGAATGCCCAACACTTGATGCGATATTTGAATTAGAAATGTTGTACTCTTTGCTGTTTTTCTTATGAACTCTGTAAAAAGGCACGACTTGCCTTCGAAAAGTCTGTTGATATGAACAAAGAACTATAAAGTGGATGTAGGCTACGACTTAGCCGAACCACTATAAAAATATCGTGTGTCATTTACTTTCCTGCATTATATATACCTTCAACTACCATTCTGTTGCGATTATGGAATATAAGATGATTTAAAACCTGAAAGGTTGAAAACAGTTTATACGCAGGAAAAAGCACAACGACTGTTTGTGCGATAAGACATAAAAGAATGGGAAGACGACATTCTTAACTCTAACTCTCGAGAATTGAGAGAGAGTATAAAGGACGGGAAGACGACGTCCTCTAAGGCGTGAAGGTGCACCCAGATAAGAGACCGCCTCAGTAAGAACTCTAACCTGAGTATAAGACAGGAGAGTATAAAAAATGCCAGAAAAAACGACAGGCATTAACGACACAAAGAATGTGACCTCGTCGGAGAATTGGGGACATTCAGACTGTTTGACCAAATCTTGAATAGCTTTTCAAGATTGACTGGGAGCATATACGTACACATATATTTCCCCCTACCATAACCTCATTACACAACTATAGTAGAACATGCATTCTTACATAAGTGCAAAACTGATAGCTAACAGACATTGCAGAAAATAAATTATTTTTTATTTACAAATGAATGAATTTGTACAGGAAAACAGGCAAAAAGAAGGTGCAAGGGCCACCCTTGCGGCAACAATTATGGGTCAATCAAATGCTAAAATAACGCAAGACATTCCATCATTTAGACTTCGAAGGAGGCTTGGACTTCTTAGCAGCCTTCTCTGCATCCCTCGCCTCTTTTTCGGCCTCCGTCAAGATGCGCTTTGACTTTTTCTTCCCTGAAGCTGAAGTGCTGGAATCAGTTGACTTCTTCCCGGAGGGCGGAGCGCTGGAATCAAGAGAAGACTTTCTAGCAAGTTCCTCTGTAATAGATCTAGTCGAAAGCTTAACAACTAACCTTGATCCCGCATCCACTACTGCGAGGGGCTTAAGGCTTTCAGGGTCTAAGTCTTCAGCTTTAAGCTGCAAGCGTTTATCTTGGTCAGCTTTCAGTGCAGCTAAGGTAGCATCATCAGCGCTTTTCGACTCCCCGACTATAGCCACCTCAGGGTCTTCCTCATGTCCCCCGTTGCCGCCATCATCCTTTAAGGCATCTATCATTTCGTCGTCATGAGGATTGTCAGCCTTGGACGGTTCAATTCCTACCCCCATAGATTCGGGGGCAGCCTTGTCTTTTCCCCCTTTAGCCTTCTCCGTAGGCTCTGCTCCAGAGGCGGTTCCCTGGGACACATCCATCTTTTCGGACGGTTCAATACCTATAGAGTGAGAAGCAACAGTTATCAACTCAGGAGAAAATATTGGGTTCTTCATCGATTGCTCAATTACGTGACGAAAGGTAGAGATAGCTTTGACGAATTGAGGTGAAAATGTAGAGATACCTTCCGAAGACTTCTCGGCTGGAGTGATTGTCGTCTCCGATGCCGTTTCGGGTATATGGGATAAAAGAGATGTCTGAAGGATCCCCGTGGTTTCAGGATCATATCCCTCAACTTCAGACGTTTCAGAGGCAGTAGAGGAAGAACCAGCTTCAAGAATGTTCTTTTGCTTAGCCTTCCGCCTTTCTTCGTCCATAACAGCAGCAATGAGGCGGCGTCCTTCAGCTAGGCGTTCTGGTTCATCATCTCGTAAATATTTCTCCATCAGCTTGTCCTCGTCAATGGAATCAACCTTGAGCTCCTCTTTCTCCCATTCAACGATTTGACTCCATACTTGGACTAGGGTAGATGGATAATCTTCAATCCAAGAAATGTTCCGGCGGTGGATGATATGCGCAAAGAATTCAATCATTAATTCGCCGAAACCCTGCACCTCTCCCTCAGCCTCCGACAGTTGTTTGCGGGCCTCTTCAGCAGACTTGATAGCACATTCGACGTTACCCTCCGCTAGGGCAGCCCTGTTCTCCGCCTCCGCTAACTTAGAAGCCAAGTCAGCGTTTTTCTTTTCCAATTCAGCATTCCTCCTCGCTAACTCGGCATTCTTCCGCTCAAGGTCAGCGTAAGCAAGTCGCGTTTTGGCAGCATCTGACTTGGCATCTTCGGCTTGTTTTTTCAGTTCCGAATGCTCTTGGGTATAGGACTCAAGCAAATCATGATAGCGTTTTTGCAGATCTTCAAATTGTTGTTTGAAGCTAGTAGCATCCCGTTGAGCAACAGCAAGCTGGGCCTGTGTATCCTCCAAGTCTTTTCCTAGATTTTTTAAGGCCTTTGCATCGTCTTCTGCAGTTTTTTGCATCGAGTCAGCATTAGTGATTAAAGTGCGGATGATTCTGGAAAGGCTACGCGAATACTTGAACATTTCTGAATACTGTTTCTCGACTGCATCTATCTTTGCTTTGGCCTCATCTGCCCACCTTGAAGAAATAGGTTCAAAAGCAGGTAAAAAAGTCAAGTTTTCGAAGTAACGTTCAGGAAATTGCTCCTCCAGATACGCCCGCTTAACTGCAGTTTCAGCATCTAGTGGTGGAGGGGTGGGGGTTGTCAGCTCAGTATCCCTGTGCGTGGAGGGTTCAATGGCCTCTTTATCCGTTCTAGGCCGTTTAGCGGGAACCTTACACTTGCTTCGTGATTCGGTATCTTTCGGCGGACTCCTCCCCTTACTGCGCTTTTCTTGAGAAGAGGTTGAGTCTTTTGATTGCGGTCTGTCCTCTTCCCGACGACCTTGGTAACCTTTATATCGCTCTGGGTCTGTCCGGACAGGAGAGCGAGAACGCGAGGTTCACGAACGATAAGGATCATAGGGCCTTCTATCCTCCCTACTGCGATCTTCACGGCGATTATGCTCAGTATCATAGGGCGGATTAGACATGCTGCGGCGGAGTTTCCTGATGTCATAATAGGATCGGGACATCGTGCCTGCACAACAAGACAAATGAAATTCAGGATCAATATTTTCATAAAGAGAAAGAAGCTGTGAGTTGTGGTGCTATTGTGTTAAGTGCGTCCTAAGTGGTGTTTTCCCCTCGACAAACCCGAGTCCGAAGCTAGACTAGTACGAGCGGGCTCTTTGGCCTTAGCAGGAGTGGTTTCTTCGGAAGAAGTGAAAACTAAAGGATTCTTCCCAAAATCCTCTGAAGTGTAAATAGTTTCAGGTAAGGGGAGATCCCCCAAACCCTGAAATAGTGGGTCATCGGTACTAGGGACATCTCCTTCAGAAGCATCAATCGGCGATTCTTTGGAAGACGTTGACCTTTCCGGAGAAATGGCATCCTCGGGAACAGTATACCCTTCGCGGTGCTTTTTGGCCATGTTAGCCAATTCATCATCTTGAGTAGAAGATGGAGAGGGTGAAGTCTGAAGAGGTACTATAGGAGCTCTCGAACCTTCGCCCGTTTCCGAGATTACATCCACTGGGGGAATATATACATATGGACCCGTCTCGTGACCGATGCTACGGGTAATGGACAGCAACCCATGAAGATGAAGATATTCGTCCTTAAGGACTTCATCAATAGTTAAAAACTTCTGATCACCATTAAGGAGTTGGTGCATCCGGTCAAAGAACGCTTGGTCCGATATTTGTTTCGGGTTATCAATTGCAAACAAAAAGAAAAACGAATTAATGCGGTGGTTTGAATGTACAGAGTCGAGATTTAGAAAACCAGTGCTTTACTTGATTTCGTCCACCTCCTAGCACACCCTGGTTGTCGCTTTACATAAAACCATTCCAGCCTGGAGTCCCCAGCTTTACTACTGAATGGTGCTGGAATTATTTTCCTCTTAGGGACAGACTCGAAGTAACAGAAAGAAGGAGTTTCTCGAGTCCGATGCTTGAAGTTATAGAAGAAGTGAACGTCGTCAAAAGTGAGCTCTATGCCTAAGATCTCACGGTACGCTACATATAAGGTGTACAAGTAAGCATAGGAATTGGGATGCAGCTGCATGGGGGCAATCCGCATTTGTCTTAGAAAATCGACGACGAAAGGAGAAAATGGAGGGATAGCCCCGACCATGCACATCAACCGAGTGATTGCCATATACCCCTCTGGAGGGTTGTGGGGACGATCAGATTTGGATGGCAACAAGGTATCCCCTTTGGGTATCCCGTACTTTAGTCATATTCGGATAAGTCTGTCATTGTCGATCGTCGATTCAACGGAATCTTGAGGTGATTCCAATATGATGGCAGACTCAAATTCATCAGGAGCTCGGTCATCGCCAATCCCTCCTTCATCTTCACAACCTAGGGAAACTCCACCCTCAGAAGATACACTGTCGCTTTCGCGAGTTTCAACCTCGTAGTCTGAGCCCTCATCATCCCATTCTAGATCCGAGGAAGAAGATATGTCTTCAAGAGTAATTTTGTTGGATGTCTCTGGGACCTCCTTCTTCTCTGCTAATCTAGAGGAGCGTCTGGATGTCATGGTCACAAAACTATTGAAGAAGCAATAGCACAAGTTAGAGTAAATTAGCCCGTATCCCCCCGTGCATGTGTATAAACTAAAGTGTGAGTAGTGTATGCAGAAAGTGTAAAGTTAACGTTCGAAAGTGCGACGCAAAATCTTGGCAAAGTAATAAGGTTCAGGGCAGTTCTTGATGTCCATTTATGTTCGCAGGGCACTATCCTAACTGTTCATGAAGTTGGAAATTATGTCAAGTATTGATTTGGCCAATTAGACAGACTCTTGTGTATTAAGATGAGGCTGCTTCAGATCGGTTCGGGTATAAATGATTGGATGGGATCGGAGGTAAGGCTTTGTTTTGGTCAGAAGTGGTATCTAATCGGATCGCTTCGGGATTATGTGTTCGGATCGGATCGGATGGACTTGAGTACCAACACCCCTTCTTCTTTAATCCACATTCCGACCCGATCCGGCTGGGTAGACTTCGCCTTCTCTCTCACATTTAACTCCGACCCGATCCGGCTAGGTAGACTTCGCCTTCTCTCTCACATTTAACTCCGACCCGATCCGGCTAGGTAGACTTCGCCTTCCCTCTCACATTTAACTCCGACCCGATTCGATACTGAAAACATCGCATCCTTCTTTTCTCCTACGTCCCTCATGCTCCTCCACCCGAACCGACCCTCTATGTTCTGTATCTTCTTCTTCATCCTCAACCACAGTCGAACCAGATTTGATTTCCAAAATTCCATAGGGGAATGAGCATATATCCTCTCCAACCTCCCAGCGCCTCGAGGTGGTGGCGGAGCCAGCAGCGACGATGGCGAGGAAGGAGGAAACCACGGCATCGAAGCCATGACAATGAATATGCCCAATTTGCTCGAATTAACCGTAAAATCTCGATTAAAGACAGTAACAATGATAGGATTCAGGGATTCGAGACTACCTATGTGTTTGTTTCAAGGATTGAAGCGAGAATTTCGAGACTCCTTGAAAATTAGGGTTCGTATTGAGAATCAAGAAACCAGAGTAATAGAAAAGGAAGAATGAAGCAGACAAGTGGCATATTTATATATATAGTAGTTTTGACTCCTCGTATTCCTGCCCTATCTTCTCGCTCGGACCGGCTCGAAAGCCCAGCAGCACAGCTTGGCCCACTAGCCCAATGCGAAATAGAAAAAGAAGAGGAGCCGTTCAGGTCGAAACCCGAACCGAACAGAATTTCGTATGTCAGCATGGCATTTGAATTAAACTTAAATTCGAAGAGGAAGATGAAGGCACAAGGAAAATCAAAAGGAAGATTACCTAGAAGGCACTGTGCAATGACAGTCAAAGCATGCTCCATTTCCAACAGAAGCATCCTTTGAGGGGGCAAAATGTCAGCCTACTTTGTGAACTAGGCAACACAAAGTCGAGATGTCAAGCGTTGGAGAACTTTTCTTCTTAGAAAGCATCAGGTCGGATCGGAGAACTGCTGCCAGTCAGATCGGAGGGCTACTACCAGTTCGGGACGGAACAGAACAAAATGGACAAGGACTCAATTTCAGCTTCGGTCGGGTCGGATCGGATGCCCTGTTCCGAACCCCTTCTGCTTTCTCCTCCGAACCGAACCCAATACACCATATCGCTTCACCCCACGATCGCCTGAATATTCGAAGCGGTTATGACCATTTCCTACCCACGATGACCACTACTCTGATGCGATGTCAGCACTGGAATCCATCCGAGCCCGAGTACGATGGGATGAAAGACACGTGGCTCCGAACCGAACTGAATCTGAGTGAATTTCCACCTATAAATACCCCGTCAAGAGACAGTAAAAGGGATCTTCTTTTTGGCACTTTGAGAGTTCAAACACTTTCAAAAACCGAATTCCAGCATTCCCAGATAATCCAAATCGTCATTCAACATTTGTTTTGAGACAATTGAGTGAATGTACGTGAGTTGTGAGTGAAATTGAGTGAATATCTCATTGTAATTGCATCTATATCATCGAGAATAGTGATAACAAAGTGGACGTAGGCTTTTCAACGCCGAACCACTATAAATTATGTGTCTCCATTTTACTTTTGATCTTATTTTATTTCGATTTTAGTCAATTTGGGTGTTAGAACCACTTTCTGGTCTAACAATTGAAATATTATTAAGCACGAATTAAGTAAATTACAGTTATGTGCAAAATAAATAAATTTTTGTTAGGCACAAGTTAATTAAATCATAGTTGTGCCCAAATTAATAGGAATTTGTAATAAAATGGGGAAGATAAGATAAAATAGGAATTAATGTATACCAAATTTACTAGGATGTTAATAGTAGCTTAGATTGATTGGTTAGTAAAATGAAATAGGATATATTTTCATATTTTGGTTCTTAAGAAAAAATAGAAAACATAATTGCAAGACCTGAAACAGATTAAGATATGTAACAGTGTGATATAAGAAATTTGTTGTAATGCGCACTGTTCAATGGCCTAAAATAATTGAAAATGAAATGTCTTCCAATTATGGGTTTCCATTGCCACAATCACCCTAAACTATGAAAATAGATTTTTGTATAGTTTTAATAACCAATCAATTAGGAATAAAATCTAACTTCCAGAAGGATAAGTTGTTAAGAAACAAACAAAAGTAGGAAATAAGGAAACTATAAAGCTTATTATAAATGGACAAAAAACTACAGAAATAAGTTTAATGAGCAAGACTGAAAATTATAATTGTGACAATATTATAACATGAGGTAATAAATAAATGGAAGAGAATATAGTAGGCTCATAATTAAAGAATTAAGTCCAATAAATCTAATAATAAGCAGCTGGTTAAGACTAGTAAACAAAGGAAAATGCCTGTATGACCGAAATTAATTATGTCAAAAACTAAGGTAGGAAACTGAAATCTCGGAGGGTCCACGAAAAATTACGTTTTTACCCTCCATGAATTACACTTTTTTTAACTAAACCAGGTATTATGACTAATTTTGGTTTGGGCACAACAGCATGACCCATAATCAAATAACTTCAATGTGGAATAAACAATCTAATATCTAAGTTTAACAAGCGTGCAACTGAAGATTAGACATAGGGTCTAATAATGTAATAATGAGGGCGCTTGGGCTAGTTTGTACGTATTTGTGATGAAGAGCTCAACGAGACAGATCATCGTGGGTGTCTGAAGACATGAGGGAAGCACGTCCAGCTTATTTGACGGGACTAAAGGGAAGTGCGAGACTTCTACGGGACGTAAGGATACTCTGTTATAGCCCTATGTGGTAGGCCTAATGAACTTATACCCATAGAGACATAGTCTGTACAGTTCCATCTGGTGAGTATGCCTTAGCTGCATCTTGGATGATGGACAACCTAAAGACTAATTGGACGATCTTAGGATGATTCGGTGACTGCCTCAAGGAGGGAGGCTTCGTGGTCAGGACCCAACAAGGATATTAGGTCATCGGATACTTGTCATCATCAATTGGAGCGTGTGCGAGAAAGACTGTAGCTAAGCCAATAGGCCATTGTTCTTCACTATCTGGTCATTAGATGAGGGACCACATGTTTGTTTAGATTAGATGGTAAGGCGGTCATTTAGCTCTTTCGGATAGTCTTTCATTAGATTGAGGGTAGGCTGGAGTGGGGAATTGGAGAACCACCGAAGAAAGACATACCTAAATTTGGACATCTGTAATGTAGGTATAAAGAAGCTGTCCTTTACAGGTATATGTAAAGTCCCCTGGATGAGTTTCATGGAGAAAACTCTGGGATTAGGGCGCCCTTATAGCGCAGCGATAGAGGCTTATTCTCTTTCGCAGCATAGCCTAGTACGCTTTCATGGCATGGCATGGAGACTTTGAATGTCTTCGTAGCATAGTTTAGTATGTTTTCATAGTGTAGAGATGGAGGTCCAATACGTTTCCATAGTACGTCGATGGGGACCACTCGAGGAGGGTATTATTGGAAGTACCTCGATATGTTGGGTATATGGCTATATATATATATTATTTATTAGGTTAATCTATTAGGAGTAGACAGTTACAATTTATGCGGAGAAATCAAGAGTGTATTGTCAAACATGCCCGAACAACTTAACAAACATAAACAAATGATAGAACGATTTTGACGAAAGAAGTTTCACTGGGACTGTAATGTCAAATCATAGCTTTATATCCATTTTCACCCTTAACGGAGTTCGTATGTGCCCATGCGAATTTATAAACGACGATTGAAGATAGCGATAGACATCGAGCAATATAATAATCGAATAAAATAATAATAAACCCAAAATATCTTCTCTATATGTACATCCAGATTTCCTAAACCTAAATCCCCAAATTTTAGTCGGCATATTTTGCAAATAAGTCCACCTTCTCATTTTAATTTATTTCTCTCAAATCGTTAGGAATTGATGAAAGTCACCAACATGAAAATTGTAGAGGATGTTGAGGGGAACCTACAACAAAAATTTGGTGGTGATTAGTGTAAATCTGGGTTCGAAGTCAGTGGGGTGACTTTTGGGTTATCTCGTTTTGCATGCAAATGGTGAGGAGTTAGGCAAGGAGGTCTGAAGGGAAGTTGGAGAGGGGAGGATGGTCTACAACTTTTTTGTTGGTCGGTCAGCCTGAAATGGCCTATGGCAGCCATGATTTCGAGTTAATCAGAGGTGGATGATGAGGAGGAGCAGCGATAGGAAATTGATGTTTTCTGGTGATGTGAGGGCATATCAGGAGAGGTGTCAACATGAGAAAGATTCGTGGTGGTGAGGCGCGCCTCCTGGTCAAGTTTTGTTGTGGTTGGTGACTCGAGGCGGCAATTGTGGCGTTCGAACCAGTTTTCGGTCGTGAGCGAAATACGAGGCGACGACAACGTTAGGGGTGGTGGCGCCTCGGACCGGCGGTGGTCGGGGTGTGGTCGGCTTGGCCGGCGCTGGCTCCAGGGCGGAGATGCGAGGCTCAAAACGGAGGGAGCACGAATGTGAAAAAGGGGAGGAAGAAGATAAAGGTTTAGTAACTAATAATTAATTCGCTAATGACATCATTAGCTTATCAAAGTTCGAACTATTATAACTTGCTCATATGAAATTAGAATTTGACGAAACAAGTTACTATGAAAGCGTGAAGGAGAATACTACTCTATGGAGCTGATTTGGATGAGATTGGAGCTAGTTGGAATTTTGAGTCAAATTAAACCTTCGTTTAATTTAATTTTAAAGAGATCGTTACTACAATGATCCAAAATCAACGTGAGAACTTTTTTTAACTTGAAAAGTTATTTATAATCGTCAACTGATTATATATTGATTGCTTGTTGTTGTTATGATATCTTCGTGGATGATGGATGTTTATTACAGTTTATTTATTACTGTTTACATACATATAAGCGTTAACAATTATAATGCTTATATTATGACTGTTGATTTATGGATGATAACTGTTGTGGTTGTTATTATAATTGTTTATACAATTCACACCACGAATTTGGAATTATTTGGGAACCGATTGAGTCTTGTTCTATTTGGAATATTAAACGAAAATATATCCATTTAAGTGAAATAAGATGTGGAAATGAAAATTGGATTTTTTTGTTATATTCGAAACGATTTGGAAATGAAATTGAGATGATTTCAAACAATAATTGAAAAGGTTGAAATAAATTTGAAAGAGTTTTGAATTAGAAATGGCTTGTTCTAATTTAAAACAGATTTTGAATGGTAAATTCAAAAATGAATTCGAGTTAGATATATAAACAATGTTTTTAACTCAAATTGATTATTCTAGACATCTTATATATTGTTTAAATGGATTTCTAAAAAGTTTGGATTTCAAAATATTATATTTTGAAAAATATAATTATTTTAATAATAGAATATTCAATTTTGATTTATAATTGAATTTGAAGTTAGAATTTATATTATCGTTATTAAATGAGTTCATAAACGTTTTATAAACTATATTTGGATTAAATTGAACAAGTTTTATTTTAAATAATAATATGGTTTGAATAGGATGTGTCACGCAGCGACAGTTCACGAATTTCGACTATAAACTTCAAACGACCATAACTAATGAAATTTAAATCGGATTCTGCTGAAACGGAAAAAGTTAGTTTTCTATTGATGGTAACTTTTAAATGGAAGAAGAAATTTTGAATTTCGACTTGTAGATTTCAAATTATGTTTAAATCTTTTTTTGGAAAGGTCGTTGTAAACGCAGTTCGATGAGCGCAATGGAAATCGATCAAAATGACTATATAAAAACTATTAAAAAATATGATAAATCATAATAAATGATTTTGAAGTTTTTTGGAAAAAAATATGAAGTTTCAAACTATATTTCAATTTTTTTGTTTACGGCCTAACTGCTGAATACCGTAAAACGACGTTTTGAGAATTTAAGTTAAATAAACTTAAGTTATTTTGTTTATAAAATATAAATGTCGTTTCAAAGGATATGATTTGGTAAATCTTTTGATTATGAAAAGTTTTTCACTTTGAATAAATTGGATTTGGATAGAAATGATCTTCGGATATTGGCATTTATTTCCGTTGTGTAGATGTTTACTATTTTGAGGAATTTGGATGATATGTGTTTCGTTATTCCACTTATAGTATTCGTTAAATACATGAATTGGTGTTGAATATAAGTTGATGTAAATTCTTTTTAAATCTTATACTTAATATCAATTGAATTGGGGTTTGTAGTGAATGGTGTCTTCAACAACATTGTTCTTTAACCCCATTAAAGATGAAGTTCTCTTTGGAACTTGAGAAAGTTATAATCTTTGTTAAGATAAATTGAATCTTTGTTTTAAGATTTAATGAAGTTTTCCAAAGTTAAGTTTTCCAATTAATGAATTAAATGGGAATCGATTGAGTGATAATCGATATGAGTCTCTATGGATGAAGACCTTTACTATTTAGGGAATTTAAAAGGCTTTGCCATTACTTCGCATACAGTGTTAGTCCGATACGGGAATTTATATCAATTATGAGCTGATATGATTTTCATGAAGATTTCATTGAGAACGAAAGTATGATTTTGGGTTTATAGTGAATGGCATCTTAAATAACATTATTCTTTAACCCATTTAAAGAAACGGTGATTTCCTAAGTTAAGTTGAATTGAAATGAAAGAGTTTCCCCTAGCAAACATGGGAACAAAGTTTAAGGATCTCTTAAAAGAAGATAAGCGTGTTTTTCACGTAATGATAAGATTAAGAAATCGTAAGTATGATTTTGGGCGTGTGATGTGATGGAGGAAAGATAAAGTAATTTACCCTAATCAATGATCAACAGATGGGTAGAGTTTAGGTAATTATGTTTTCCCGTAAAGATAACTGAAATATTTAATCAAATTTGAAATGAAAAAAGGTAATAAACCCACAAAAATACAAAGGCAATTAGATATGGAGTACTGCCATTTTTGCTTCATGGGATGAATAGGATGGGAATGTAATAATGATTTGAGAAATTACCTTTTTCGCAAGATTCAATAATCCCGATAAAGTATAGAAACCTTGGTTCGAGTTAAATTTGTGAAATGAGATTTAATACTCATTTGAAATGATTTTCGAGGAAAGATTTAAGCAAAAGTTTAAAGTATGTAAATCTTGGATAATATTTAATTGGGCATATCCAATATAAAGAATGATTTGGGTAAAAGAATATCCCGAGATGGAATGAGACTTGTGATATTTTTGTATATCAATTATGGTTTGTAAAGAAGTGCTAGTTATTCGAAAAGACCAGGTTTCAACCCATTCTAGCGAGTATTGAATATACTGAAGACGGTGGTTGAAGACCGCGGATCTTCTTATCATTTGGATTGATTGTTAATGTCTTGACTAGGATATACACCTAAGACGAGGTTATAAGCGGCAAATGGTATGGACGTGCTTGGAGGTTATCCGGATTTGCCAGGGCCTCTCTCCTTTATTGGACAAGGAATAGGGTGCATTCGGTTTCGTTCACAACGCAAAACGAACTTGTAAATGGATGTATGTCCGACGTTGTATTTTACATCATCACCAATTGATTTCTATTGATGATATATCAGCTGGTGACAGATGATTTATCCTTTTAGCTTAACACCCTCCTCTGAGACTAATGTAATCAGAGGGTTATATATTAATAGACAATGATTATATATTGTGAACTGAAAATGTGGCATGCTATGTAATGAGCTATTGATGATCAAAGCTTCTGTTGAAAAGCAGAGCTTTGTGTGGAAGCGTGACTTCAGGGCTCACAACCGGTAATGGGTCGAAACAGGATGAAGTACAATAGAGATTAGGACTAACGTTTCCTTCTAGTTTGTGAAAGTGGTGTCATAGTATGAAGCCCGGTCAATTTACTTAGTGGACGACGGAACGAGGCGCCTCGAATAATGGTCAACAGCGATCGGGAGACGTTATGTTCAGGACAGATTCGAACTACACCTGCTATAGGTACGCCATCTCTTCCATTATAGAAGGAGCACTTGTTGATTCTGGGACATCCCGCTAGAGGTGTTACGAATTGCGGTAAGGAAGATCCTTTGCCTTGGTCACTGATGGAACCCAACTTCCAATACGAACATTTACGGTTTTAATTGTTATCTATGTGTGTAGGCGTAATATATGGTAACTATGTCTTCTAAGATTTATACTGTTACTTTCGAAATTGATTTCCACACTATGCAATAGTAATAATAAAAGAGACTTTCACATACCAAGCATATTTGGTTATCATATGGAAAAACTTGCTCGTAATGGTTTGTGCGATGGGATGCGAGTTTTACGGTAGCTTCGTTTTCAAAAAGCATCGCGAGTTATGATTGGTATTCATAAGGGGAAACTGTTCCCTGTTATGGTTTTATGATTCATCTAACTTTAAAATAAAGTAAAATAATTGTTTTAGTTCTCACACCAGTCCTATGACTGATCCAGAGTTTATTGTTCGTCCTCCTGAACTTCAGGTGCCCATATTTTCAACATGGGCAACCTAGTAGTTTTGGTTTGTAGATATTTTTTTAGAGCAGGTGCTGGATTGAAGCTAGAGTTGTGTCCAGAGCATTTTATTTCATCCGCTGAGCTGTGCATTTTTCCGTTGTGCATGTATCACAATTGTACTCTAATAATATTTTGTATTATGATATCTCTTGTACTCTGATGTAAAAGTTATTGCAATGATAATGAAAAAGTTATTTTGTTCAGTTCTTATGTGTTTTATACCCAAAGGTGATACATATTATTGATCAATTTGAGTAGGTTTAATTATCGGTTTGAATCTGGTAGGAAGCCGGCATCACAACACCGGTTTTTTGACTGATTTGTGGTTTTTTCTTTTCCTCTTAAACTCTCGGGTATTCAATTGAGTAGGCTGAGAGTTAAGGTCTTTCAGGTATCATTCGAATAAGCTTTAGGAGGCGAGCAGGAGGCAATAACTATTAGGATTTCTATTGTGTTTTATTCTATTTTGTTTTGTCTATCGGATATATGTATCGGTAAGTTTATTACAACCACATTTATACTCCGATCAACCGAAGGGCATCGTAAAATATCGATCTCGACTTTTATTTTGTAATAAATTATATTTTCTCTTAAGAGGTTATGTAAAGGGCTATTTGAATGAAATATTTATATCAATGAATGTATTGTGGAATTTTTCATACTTCTGTGTTATCTGATGTTATGGTTGATTAATATTCAAATTTATTATCAAAAATTAAAAATAGAGACGGCTGAAACATCTATAACATTTAACTTCCAACCATAGAGAATGGAGTGTTACAATGAATCATGAACGATTGTTGGGAAGCCTAAAAGAGTCAGACCCGACTCACTATTACGATGAGTCTTAGTTAGTCAATTCTGAGTCTAGGACTTAGTTCCAAATTCTTTTAAACTTTTCCAAGTTGACTTTTAGTATCTTCTAACTATTCCTTACAAGTTTCAAGTCAATCTGATTCCCTTTCAATTATCCAGGTTCAATTAAAAATGATTTAGATAAAATAGGTTAACACTTGCCCTCAAGTACGCCTTTCAAATGTGAGGTTTGATTTGTTTAATAAAAGTTCCAATAACTCATCCATAATCCATTTTTAACAAGTGAGATTTATCCAATCAAAACTAGGTATTTTGTCCATTCAAATTAAAATCGAACTTCCTGGGTGATACAAATCAAAACTAAGCACTTTAGCAAATTCCAAGCAAGGTAAGCTTTCCAACTAAATTAACCAAAGTTAGGCCTTCCAAATCTGAGTCAAACATTTGAAAATTCCATCTCTTGAATCCAAGTTGTCTAGTGTTCGCTCATTTATATGAGTTCATCCGTTAATTCTCAAGTTAGAAACTTGCACCTTTCACTCCGACCCCATCTTCCCAAAAGGAATCTCTTAGATAATTTATTTAGCCATCACTCTCTGTGATAGTTGAAAACCCATGTGTTCAAATTCAAGCAAACAAACATAAATTGTAGATGTGAGAATGCAAAATATAGACCTTAAGGATAAATTAATACTAAATGAGGATGAGTAGTGTTTTCTTAATTATATGAATCATTTTAAACTTTGAAAAAAAAAACTTAAACTGATGCAATTAACAATCATAAAATCAAGACGTAGATAAAAATAAATGTAGTAAAGTAAAAGGAAAAAACATATTAGGATTTTTATATTAGTTCCGAATTACCCTACAACCAGTCCCATAGAAACCCTATATAGATTTCTTTTCAATATAATATCAATGTCCAATCTCAATTTCTAAGCTACGAGACACATCCTCTAAAAATTCCGCGCTCTTAGTTGATTCACTTAGATTTCTGGGGTTACTAAGCATACCCAGTATTCCAGGCACAACCGCACCCAATTGATTTACGGGCTACAATCGCACCCTTTTTCAATAGTGATTTTTTGTTTGATAGAGTCTACAAACTCAGATCTTTTGATCTTTGATTACAATTAATTGTATAACTTTGAATTACATTTTGATCTTAAGAGATTGATAGAGAATCAAATCAGAGATAAACAAATTTGATCTTAGTTGAATTTTAGTAGAGTATAGTTAGGAATGTCTTCATAAAAAAAAGAGAAGATAAGATGAGAGAAAATGGAAGAAAATAATATCAAAATGACTGGCATTTATAATAGATCCACAATTATGTCTATTCGCGAAAAGTTGCAAAGAATAAACACTTCTTTCGAAAATTTAATTTTTGGAAAAATTTGCAAGTATGTCGACATATCTAGGATATGCATGTTCACATATATCTTATATTTTTAAAATATTTTTGAAAATACATTACTTTATAAAATAATTTGAAACTTTCTAAAATCATTTAAAAATGGTTAATACATATTCTAGTCATGATAAAACTTTGCAAAATGATTTTTGAAATATTTAATATAAAATATAATATATATAAAACTTCTAAAAAAACAAAGTATAAAGAAGTTAACAAATCATAAACATACAAAAATTATAATACTAAAACATAAACAAAATAAAGATTAGAAACCAAAAAAGGATGTTATGAAACATATCATTTTGAAAATGAGGCTTATCTGAAGATCTTTTTGAATTGAAGCAGTCAGGGGAGCTTGTTATACCCCAAGAATGGTGTCTAGGTCTTTATAAGTTTCTCCGCCGCCTTCCTAATTTCTTATTCCTTCGTTATTGTCTTAATTTCTCGTCTTTTGTTATGTCTAGCTTTTCTTATCGTTGGGTAATTGAGTCCCTCTGCACCCTATTAGTTTCTCTGCCCTATTTCTCCTTCTCCGGTTCTAATCTCTAACCTTTTGTCGCTGTCTTACCCTTTTTTCTCTCAACTTCTCACTCCAAACTCCCTACTTGTCTAATCAGTAGAGTACTCTTGCTGATTTTTCTACCTCAAACTCGTGACATCACACTCTTTCATTTTTGCAACTTCTCCAACCCATTCCTCCTCAAACGACGCAGTTGGACTTTGCAAACTCTGGTACAATCGAAGGGAAGGATTTTAGCTGTGGATCGAGCAAGCAGTGTACTGATTGTTGTATTCTTTCCGGATCTAGTTTTCTATTTTAGGACTTTTGGTGTTTGGTTGTTTTATTGGGTGTTAAATTTTTGTGTTGTATGAGCTTTTGGTTTGGATATATTGGTGTGAGTTTCGATTTTGGTAAGGCAAATTAACCGGTGATTTGTTGTGTTACTGGTTGTAGGTTGTTGGTGTTTATGATAGTGTCATGGAGTTTTGGTTGTCGTACTGGTTGGAGGTAGTCTTCTTTGTTTTGATAGGGTTCTGGTGTAACTTGGTTGTGAGTTTTTCAGACGTTACGCTTGTCTGTTGTGTTTGTCATACTGGCTTATGCCATTAAGGTGGTGTCACTTGCAGTGTTGTTTGCCATTGTGCTAGTAATAGTAGCTAAGGAAGTGGGTGCTTGCTGTTTTACTTGTCATCTTAGTGCACTGTGTTTCCGAGTGCATGTAAGTGCTGTAGAAGCTTGTAATTTGTTGTGTAATTGGGACTTCCTAGCAGCCTGTTAAGGGATTATGGTGTTGTTTGTGGTGATTTTGATCAGCCGTACTAGCTTGCAATGTATTCTATTTCTCACCCTACGTGATGAATTTATATAGTATGTATTTTTTGTAGCTAGGACTAGGAAATGTCTGTAGCAGGTGGGTGATCTGCATATGTCCTGTGTGATTATGTACTCATTATTTGTTGTAATGAAAATAATATTACAGATCACTATAAAAACTCATTGATCTTGCCAAAAAAGCATTTTGAAAAGGAGATCAAGTGTTATTAGAAATTTAACATTTATTCTAGGACTTTAAACTTATCCATAACATCTTGAAATGTTCAGTACTAAAAAGTCTTCATTCTCTAATGCTTGAATTTGAAAATCTTTGTCTTGGTAATCTTGGTACCGTACACTCTTCATGATCGATACATGTCTACATCCTGCACATATATAACTTATATTTAAATAATTATTATTATTTATATTTTATATTAGTTCCTAAGGTTGTTTTCATCAAAACCATTATCTATGGTACTAACACTTAATAGTCATCCCAGACTTCCGACTCAGAGTGTGCCTTAGGTTTATTCCAGTTCTGTACATGTGTTAGCAAGCTGAGGTTATTGATTCTAAGTAGTTATTCCAAACATTTGACTTAAAGCATGACTAGTGACCAATGTAAGTTTAGCATACATCTAAGCGATCTAGGGTTATTATCCTAATCAACAAAAGAAAGTAAAAGTAGAAAGCAACAAACATGCTAGCCCCTTTATCTTGATCATGGGATTACAGTTAAATCGGATCCTTGGTTGTTCCTTACTACGAGTGGTGGTTGTTCTGTCTGCACCATCGCAGTTGGGTTCCTTAAGTATTGTTGCAGACTATAGTTGGTTGCTTCACGCCATTTTTTCGACCAGGTCAAACATATGCATGTAATCGTTTGTCTTATAGCAATCTACTTAATGGAATAAGCAATACTTCATGGATTTCTTCTTACGATCAGTAGGCTCCCGCCTTTATGGTTCCGAATAAATAATGTGCCCCTAAGTTTCTATGTAGATTCTCTCCAGGATTTCCGTCAACTCAAAATAAGAAGAGTAGTCGCTTTAGGTCCCCGACATTATCATCATCAACAACAACATTTCTTTCCCATTTATCCTTTCCAGATCTGGATTTGGCATCTTTCGCCTTCCACAACATTGATTTCATCAAGTAAAAAGTCTCTTCAGATTATGCATCCTCCTGATGCAAGTACCTTTCGGTCTTGTGATAAAATTAAGTAGATCCATTGGTGGATTCCTTTCCAAAGCAACCTTAAAACTGTCTTTCTAGCTAGGGATGTCGAATGGGTTGGGTAAGATGTAAATGGGCTGGTTGATAACTTACCCAACCTATGTAACAAATAAAAAATACCTAACCACTATACCCATTTATTGAATGGGCACACCAACCCAACCCAACCCACCAATTTAATCTATCAAACCATCCAAATACGTCTAACCCATTTTGATTGAAATTGTAGCAAAATACATATAAAATGAATATATGGACTATATCATATAAAATGAAAATATCATTCAAACTGCGATATTTCTAGTATTTAACTAGCAATAACTGAAATAACATAAAAAACAGCAACTTTCACAATATAAAATAAAACATTAATCAAAATATTCTTCAAAAGCTACATGACAGCTACATCAAAATATCAATAGTTCATTCAAAAACTACATGACAGTCTATATGCATTATCCCATGATCTATGATCTTGAGTCCATGAGTTTGAACAGAAATAAATGATTCGATTAGTAACTCACAATAGCCTGCATATCAAACATGAAAAAATCATTTGCAAAACATCAAATCCACTTTAGCCTACACATCAAACATGAAAATATCATTTGCAAAACATCAAATCCACTTTAGCCAACACATTAAAATTCAAACTAGTTCTTTGTTTACATGTTTTACATTTTCCACATTTTTTGACAATGAGTTGTTAGGTTTTCATAAAAAAAATCTAACTACATTTTGCTAATAACAACCTGTGTTGTTCTGTGATACACAAGGATCATCCATACAAAGAAGGAACAACCATATCTATTCGGATGAAATATTTATATCAATGAATGTTTTGTGGAATTTTCCATACTTCCGTGTTATCTGATGTTATGGTTGATTAATATTCAATTTTCTATCTATTATCAAAAATTAAAACTAGAGATGACTGCAACATCTATAACATTTTAACTTCCTACCATGAAAAAATGGGTGTTATAATGAAGCATGAAAGGTTGTCTGGGGTGCCTGGAAGAGTCAAACCCGACTCACTACTATGATGAGCCTTAATTAGTCAGTTCTGAGTCTAGGACTTAGTTCCAAATTCTTTTAAAATTTTCCAAGTTGAATTTTAGCATCTTCTAACTATTCCTTCAAAGTTTCAAGTCAATCTGATTCCTTTTCAATTATCCAGGTTCAATTTAAAATGCTTTAGATAAAAATAGGTTAACACTTGCCCTCAAGTACGCCTTTCAAATGCGAGGTTTGATTTGTTTAATAAAAGTTTCGATAACTCATCCATAATCCACTTTTAACGATCGAGATCCTCGTCTATTTATGACTTTAAATCTTTATCCAATCAAAACTAAGTATTATGTACGTTCAAATCAAAATCAAACTTCCTAGGTGATCAAAATCAAAACTAAGCTCTTTAGCAAATTCCAAGCAAGGAAAGCTTTCCAACTAAATTAATCAAGGTTAGGCTTTCCAAATCCGAGTCAATCATTTGAAAATTCCATCTCTTGAATCCAAGTCGTCCAGTGTTCTCTCATTTATACGAGTTCTCCGCTAATTCTCTAGTTAGAAACTTGCACCTTTCACTTTGACCCCATCTTCCGAAAAGGAATCTCTCAGATAATTTATTTAGCCATCACTCTCTTTGATAGTTTAAAGCCCATGTGTTCAAATTCAAGCAAGCAAACATAAATTGTAGACGTGAGAATGCACAATATAGACCTTAAGGATAAATTAATACTAAATGAGGATGAGTAGTGTTTTCTTAATTATATGAATCTTTTTAAACTTTGAAAATAAAATACTTAAACTGATGCAATTAACAATCATAAAATCAAGATGTAGACAAAAATAAATGTAGTAAAGTAAGAGGAGAAAACATATTTGGATTTTTATATTAGTTCAGAGTTACCCTAGAACCAGTCCTGTAGAAACCCTATATAGATTTCTTTTCAACATAATATTGATGTACAATCTCAATTTCAAAGCTACGAGACACATTCTCTAGAAACTCCACGCTCTTAGTTGAGTCACTTAGATTTCTGGGGTTACTAAGCACACCTAGTTGATCTCCAGGCTCAACCGCACCCAATTAATTTACATGCAACAATCGCACCCTTTTTCAATAGTGGTTTTTGGTTTGATAGAGTCTACAAACTCAGGTCTTTTGATCTTTGATTACAATTTATTGTATAACTCTAAATTACATTTTGATTTTAAGAGTTTGATAGAGAATCAAATCAAAGATAAACAAATTTGATTCTAATTGAATTTTAGTAGAGTATAGTTAGGAATTTCTTCATAAAAGAACAGAAGATAAAGATGAGAGAAAATGAAAGAAAGTAATTATTAAAATTTATTCAAAATGACTATATTTATAATAGATCCACAATCATGTCTTTTCGCGAAAAGTTGTAATGAATAAACACTTCTTTTGAAAAATTAATTTTTGAAAAAATTTGCAATTATATCGACATATCTAGGATACGTATGTTCACATATATCCCTTATACTTTTAAAATATTTTTGAAAATACATTTCTTTATAAAATAATTTGAAACTTTCTAAAATCATTTTAAAATGGTTAATACATATTATAGTCATGATAAAACTTTACAAAATAATTTTTTAAATATTTAATATAAAATATAATATAAATATTATATATAAAACTTCTCAAAAACAAAGTATAAAGAAGTTATCAAATCATAATCATAAAAAAATTATGAAACTAAAATATAAACAATATAAAAGATTAGAAACCAAAAAAGGATGTTATGCAAATATCGTTTTGAAAACAAGGCTTATCTGAAGATCGTTTAGAATTGAAGCAGTCAGGGGAGCTTGTTTTACCCCAAGAACGGAGACTAGGTCTTTATAAGTTTCTCCGCCACCTTCCTAATTTCTTATTCCTTAGTTATTGTCTTCATTTCTCATCTTTTGTTATGTCTACCTTTTCTTATCGTTGGGTAATCGAGTCTCTCTGCACCCTATTAGTTTCTCTGCCCTATTTCTCCTTCTCCAGTTCTAATCTCTGACCTTTTGTCGTTGTCTTACCCTTTTTTCTCTTAACTTCTCACTCCAAACTCCCCGATTGCCTAACTAGTAGAGTACTCTCACTAATTTTTCTACCTCAAACTCGTGACATCTCACTCTTTCATTTTTGCGACTTCTCCAAGCCATTCCTCCTCAAACGAGCAATTGGATTTTGCAAACTCTGGCACAATCGAAAGGCAAGTTGTTAGCTGTAGATCGAGCAATACATGCGCTGATTGTTGTATTCTTTCCAGATCTAGTTATCTATTTTAGGACTTTTGGTATTTGGTTGTTTTGTTGGGTGTTAGATTTTTGTGTTGTATAGTCTTTTGGCTTGACTATATTGGTGTGAGTTACGTCTTTGATAAGGCAAATTAGCCGGTGTTTTGTTGTGCTGCCGGTTGTTGGTGTTTATGACAGTGTCTTGGAGTTTTTGTTGTCACGATGGTTGAAGGTAGTCTTCTCTGGTCTGATATGGTGATGGTGTAATTTGGTTGTGAGTTTTTCGAACGATACACTTGTTTGATGTGTTTGTCATACTGGCTTATGCCATTAAGGTGGTGTCACTTGCAGTGTTGCTTGCCATTGTGCTGGTAATAGTTGCTAAGGCAGTAGGTGCTTGTTGTTTTACATATCATCTTAGTGCACTTGTGTTTCCCGACTGCATGTAAGTGTTGTAGAAACTTGTAATTTGTTGTGTAACTGGGACTTCCTAGCAGCCTGTTAAGGGATTTTAGTGTTGTTTGTGGTGATTTTGATCGGCCTTACTAGCTTGCAATGTATTCTATTTCTCACCCTACATGGTGAATTTATATAGTCTGTATTTGTTGTAGCTAGGATTAGAAAATGTCTGTAGCAGGTAGGCGATCTGCATATGTCCTGTATAATTATGTACTCATTATTTGTTGTAATGAAAATAATAATACAGATCACTATAAAAACTCATTGATCTTGCAAAAAAGCATTTTGAAAAAGAGATCAAATGCTATTAGAATTTTAACATTTATTCTAGGACTTTAAACTTATCCATAACATCTTGAAATCTTCAATACTAAAAAGTCTTCATTCTTTAACTCTTGAATCTGATAATCTTTGTCTTGATAATCTTGATACTGTACAGTCTTCATGATAGATACATGTCTACATCCTGCACATATATAATGTATATTTAAATAAACATTATTATTTATATTTTATATTATTTCCTAAGGTTGTTTTCATCAAAACCATTATCTATGGTACTAACACTTAATAGTCATCTCGGACTTCCGACTTAGAGCATGTGTTAGGTTTATTCTAGTTCTGTACATGTGTTAGCAAACCTTGGTTATTGATTGTAAGTAGTTATTCCAAACATCCGACTTAAAACATGGCTAGTGACCAATGTAGGTTTAGCATACATTTAAGCGATCTAGGGTTATTATCCTAATCAACAAAAGAAAGTAAAAGTAGAGAGCAAGATACGTGTTATCCCCTTTATCTTGATCATGGGATTACAGTTAAATTAGATCCTTGGTTGTTCCGTACTACGGGTGGTGGTTGTTCTGTCTGCACCATCGCAGTTGAGTTCCTTAAGTATTGTTGTGGACTATAGTCGGTTGCTTCAAGACATTTTTTCGACCAAGTCAAACAGATGCATTTAATCGTTTGTCTTATAGCCATCTACTTAATGGAATAAGCAATACTTCATGGATTTCTTCTTTCGATCAGTAGGCTCCCGCCTTTATGGTTTTGAACAAAGTATGTTCCCCTAAGTTTCTTTGTAGATTCTCTTCAGGAATTCTGTCAACTCAAAATAAGAAGAGTAGCCGCTTTAAGTCCCTGACATTATCATCATCAACAACGACATTTCTTTCCCATTTATCCTTTTTGGATCTATCTTTAGGCATCTTTCGCCTTCCATGACATTGATTTCATTAAGTAAAAATTCTCTTCAGATTATGCATCCTCCTGATGCAAGTACCTTTCGGTCTTGTGATAAAATTAAGTAGACCCATTAGTGGATTCCTTTCCAAAGCAACCTTAAAATTGTCTTTCTAGCTAGGGATGTCAAATGGGTTGGATAAAATGTAAATGGGTTGGTTGAAAACTAACCCAGCCCATTTAACAAATAAAAAATACCCAACCGACTATACTCATTTATTGAATGGGTACACCAACCCAACCAAACCCACCAATTTAATCGGTCAAACCAGCCCAACTCCTCTAACCCATTTTGATTGAAATTGTAGAAAAAACAGATATAAAATAAATATATGGACTATATCATATAAAATGAAAATATCATTTAAACTGCAATATTTGCAGTATTTAACCAGCATTAAATGAAATATCATCAAAAATTAGCAACTTTCACAATATAAAATAAAACAGTAATCAAAATATTCTTCAAAAGCTACATGATAGCTGCATCAAAATATCAATAGTTCATTCAAAAACTACATGACAATCTTTACGCATTATCCCATGATCTATGACCTTGAGTCCATGAGTTTGAAGCGAAATAAATGATTTGATCAGTAAGTCACTTTAGCCTGCATATCAAACATGAAAATATCATTTGTACAAATCAAATCCACTTTAGCCTGCACATCAAACATCAAACTGGTTCTTTGTTTACACGCTCTACATTTTCCATATTTTCTGACAATGAGTTGTTAAGTTTTCATAAAAAAAAAATTCTGACTACATTGTGTTAATAACAACTAGTGTTGCATTCTGTGGTACACAAGGATCATCCATACAAAGAAGGAATAGGCATATCTATTTGGATATTGATTTATATTTGACATCTATAATATGTGCAACAAATATTATCTCTACTTTACTGGTCAAATATAAATCTTATAATTCAACTACCCCCCAAATCACTTATGGTTTGAACACCATTCAAATCCGCTGAGCATAATTTGAAACACAAACCATAGTACATGTGTACCCAACTTATTTGTATTGTTATCCTAGCCGTCCAGAGATGTCTACTAATCATTAATAAATGAAATTGATTGTGCAACATTCTTGCAAACTGATGTTAACACTGCTACTGCTAAAAAAACTTACCTTCAATATTATTGTCACAACTATAAGGTTAACATCAATTCCAAACACCCTTGATTTCCTGGTTACAAGGTTAACACTGCTCCGTTTCCTTGATTTCAAGGCTACAAGGACACATCTTTTCCCAAACACTTCCCAAACAATTACAACAGCCCTATAACTCTTCAATAGCACTTCGATTTAGAGAGTAATGAGTAGAGAGTGAGAAGAGAAGAAGTTTTAAATAGAATTGAATTCGACAGAGTATAAGTGTAGAAATCATAAAAATATGAAATATTAATGGTGTAAAGAAAGGGGATGAAGATAGAGAAGAAGAACGATGAAAAAATTCTAAATCGACCCCTATTTATAAGACTTGAAAGGTTGCAATGCTTCTAGAATGTTACAAATAGTGAAAAGATACTTCCTTTCAAAATAAAAAATATGACAGTTATACGTCGACATAGGCAATAATGTATGTTGACATATCCTTGTATAAAATTGAGTTTAGAGCATTTTTGAAGTATTTTGATATATATATATATATATATATATATATTTATTTATTTAATTTTGGAAATTCTTGAATTAAAACTTAGTATTATAAATAAGTATTATAAAGTATAAAATCATGTGACAACATAAATATAAGGTATATGAACATACTTATAAAATTATAAAGTTTTAAAACTATATAAATATAAAGTATATAGTATTTAAAACTTATAACCTATAAATAGTGAGTTAAAAATCAAAAAATAGAAAAAGTAAAATAGAGAAACTTAATAAAGATTGAAGATAGAATTTGAAAATAGAATTTGAATTCAGAAACTAAAAATCAGAAATTGAATTTGAACCTAGTGTGCTATTTAGAGTGTTACATAAACTAGACTTTATTACTATACTTATCTTGAACTCTTGATTACTCATGAGTCTTGAATCATCTTTGAATTCTGAATCTCTAATATCCTTAAACTGTACAGTCTTCAGTATTAAATCCTGTATATAAATCCTGCATATGTGTATATATATATATATATTATGGATAAAAGTGTTATTATATAATTTATAATCAATTGTTGGAATAAGGTTGTTGTCATCAAAACTCCATTTTCCAACAATCTCCCTTTTTTTGATGATGACAACCTTAGTTTATAAAATATCATACCAGTTCATACCTGTTGATGATGATCCTTCTAATACTCCCCCTGTCTGTATGAATCCTATAAACTAATTCTATATTTTATAATTTCTCCCCCTTTGGCATTACCAAAAAGGAATTATAAAAATACTTCCCCCTAAACCCTATAATTATCTAAATAATTTATATGCTGAAGTAAAGTACTCCCCCTAGATTTAATATCTATCTAAACTATATTATTCTAAGGTTTATAAATGGATAACTTATTATAATGTATATGACTTCTTTTAAATTTTTGCTTATATAACAAAGTAATAGAATACTTATGATAAACAAAATAATCGTTATATTAAACATAGTATTCACAAGCGATATTTCACGTAATACTATAAACGCAATACATCGAACGACCAGAAATCGGGCTTGAAGCTCTCGCCTTACCAACGAGCCGGCTGCTGATGGTTGTTGGTCATGACTACTAGCTACAAAAAAGTGAAGATGAATCTTCCTATTTCAAATGGAGGAGTGTGCATCTTTATGTTGGGTGTTTTTCTTCCTTGGGTTTCCGAAATAGTGTAATGTAAAAAAAAGTGCTTCGAATCATTACTATTTGACTCGGACCTGTTCTGAAAAAGTCGAGGTATTTCGAATTGTTTGTTGACATGGGCAAAGTAAGGGAAAATATCTGAAATGATTTCAATATTGGACCTTGGACACGTATTCCCTTGCATGTACTTCGCGCTGTTGAAATAAGGTTGCTTTCTCATTGTCCCGATTCTGAGCTATTGGATCATACGATGTAGGTGAGTCTGATTGTTCTAACTTCTACTGTAACGTAAGGAAACGAAAAGAAAGGAAAAGCCTAAATTCTAATTATTTTTGACAATGGGAGACTTATGGACTGGACAATTTGGGTAATAGAGACAAAAATCCCCATTCCGTTCAATCACAATTCCATTTTGATAGAACAAGACCTCTCCCACACATATGACTTGATCGTCTTCTTCCGTAACTACTTGTTGAATCTCCTCGGGTTCTTTATCCTCCATTATTTCTTCCTCCTCCTCTCCTGGTTCCTCCTCTTCTACCATGGCTTGATTATCATCTTTGATGATAATCGGATTTTCCTGATTATCCATTACAAACTTAAGAAAACTCCCTATTACTTTTCCTTGTCTATTTTGCTCTTAACTCATCCGAATTTGAAGCACTTGTATTTTCGTGAGCATTTGAAGAGTATATTCCATCTTCTCTTCAAGTTTGATGACATGTGATAGAGTAGAACGTTGGAAAGGACCTTCGGATGGTCCAGTAGATGATTCAGAATTAATTTTGGGTGTTAAAATTGGTGGAGGCCATTGTTTAATTTAGTTTAGAGTTTTTAAAGAAGTGAGAAATGAAAATGAAGAAGAAAATTCGAAATAGAGAGTTTAAATGATTACTATAACTAACTTTTGGTGGGAATTAATTTTAAAAAACAAGTAGTTATATGTCGGCATAGTGACATATGTATGTCGACATACTTGTATTTTTCATTTTATTTTTCTAATTTTTAATGTTATTCCCATGTATATAATTATACACTTTATCATTCTAATTCACTTAGTGAACATATGCCTAATTCCCTTCTAAATTTAGTAAATACTGCTTCATTTAATGGTTTTGTTAATATATCTGCTATTTTTTTATCTGTTTCTATAAATTCGGGTGAAATTTTCTCTTTACTTACGTTATCTCTTAGAAAACGATGTCATATATCGATATGTTTAGTTCTTGAAGGATGAGTTGGGTTTTTAGAAATATTTATAGCACTCGTATTATCATAGTATATTGGTGATTTGTTTATATTTAATCCAAAATCATTTAGAGTTTGTTGCATATATATTACTTGTGAACAAGCCAAAGCAGCAGAGATATATTATGCTTTAGTTGTTGACAAAAATACGGTATTTTTCTTTTTACTAAACCACGAGACTAGTGAATGTCCTAAGAAGTGACATGTTCCACTTGTACTTTTACGATCGGATTTACATCCTGCATAATCATCATCACAATAAGAAACTTAGTCGAATGAATCATTCTTAGGATAAAATAATTCAAAGTATGATGTATGCTTTACATACCATAGAATACGTTTTACAAACGGCTTTTGAATGTGTTTCGTTAGGTTGCAATTGATATCTTGCACAGAGACATACGCTATGCATTATATCTGGTATACTAGCGGTTATATATAATAGCGATCCTATCATCCCTCTATATAATTTTTGATCAACAACTTTAGATGTATCGTCTTTACTTAATGCTATATTAATCGCCATCGGTGTTAATCTCCTATTAGTTGTTGTTAAATTATATTCATTAATTAGATCTCTTGCATATTTTTCTTGAATAATAAATATTCCATTCTTTAATTGACGAATTTGTAAGCCTAAAAAAGAACGTTAGTTCTCCCATATGACTCATTTCAAATTCTTGTGTCATAATATCTGAAAATTCTTTATTCATTTTATCATTTGTTGATCTGAAAGTTATATCGTCAACATATATTTGTAATAATTGTATATCTTTATTTTTTTTTTAATAAACAAAGCATTAGATAACTTACCTATTTCAAAGTTGGATTGTAATAAGTAATTTCTTAATCTATCATACCAAGCACTAGGAGCCTGTTTTAATCCATATAACGCTTTCTTTAACTTATATATGTGATTTGTTAATTTTTCGTCTTCAAATAGAGGTGGTTCCTCTACATATACGTTTTATTTAACAAATCCATTTTGAAAAGCACTTTTAACATCCATTTGATATAATTTGAAATTGTTATGGTTTGCAAAGGCGAGTAATATCTTAATCGCTTCTAGTCTTGCTATGGGTGTAAAAGTTTCATCTTATTCTATTTCTTCGTCTTGAGTATAACCTTGTGCTATTAGTCTTGTCTTATTTCTTATGACCTCACCGTGTTCATTCATATTATTTTTATAAACCCATTTAGTTCCTATCATAGTCTTTTCCTCTGGTCTAGGAACAAGTTCTCATACATCATTCCTAGTAAACTGATTTAGTTCTTCTTGGATGGCAAGGATCCATGAATCATCGGAAGATGCTTCCTTTGGAATCTTAGGTTAAATAGTTTAAATAAATGCGGTGTTACTCATATTATTTAATTGATTACAGGTTCTAATGACGAATTCAATATCTCCTAAGATATTTTCTACAGGATGGTCTCGAAGTAATCTAATTCATTTATTTGGTTGGCTATCTTCATGATTTGTTTCATTAATTTCATTTTCACATTCATCTTCATTGTTTTGTGTTATACTTTTATAATTTTTGTCAAACGATACTTTTAAGGTTTCTTTTATAGTTTTGCTTCTAGTATTGAAAACTCTATATGTCTTACTTCTCTCTGAATATCCAATAAATATTCCTTTATTGGATCTCGAGTCAAATTTATCTAGAATTTCTTTAGTATTAAGTATAAAACATTTACTTCCAAATATTTTAAAATATAAAACTTTTGGTTTCTTATTACACAAAAGTTCATACAGAGTTTTATGAGTTAATGTAACGGCGCGATTTTCGACCCTCCGAAAACCGTGTAATTATTGAAAGAAATTAGAAGATGGGATAGAAAAGATAGAACTAATAGAATAGAAGAATAAGAAGTTATCATAAATCTCACAGCGGAATTTAAAAATACAAATACATTACATCATAGGGTCTGATACATCATAATACATCAACAACTTACATCATCATAGTACATTCACATAATAATACATCATGATATGGAAATAAAAATCTAACTGGATACATAGGTGTAGTAAACTACTAGACTTGTCCTGCAACTTGAACTTCATAAGGTTCCATTTGCCAACCTGAATTACTTGCCTACTCATAATAAATATTATGAGTACCCAAGAGTTTAGGGAAAACACAGAAAATAAACTCCGGGTCAGTCAGGGGACTGGTGTGAGTAAACACAGTTAAATAGATGTAAACGGGGAAATAAGGAATAAGGTGTTCCGTTATTAATACATTCAATTACTTTAGAAATCTTAAGCCCAATCCATAACTAATATATGGAAAACGACCCTTGTATTTTAAATATCAAAACGTTTGATATTTATGATAGTATTTATCAAATAAATAATCATCTAGTGAATCGCTTGCATCTCACGTTCACGTACATAGAATAAAATCTAAACCGTCGAGCGCTTATTGGAATTTGGTTTCTAACTGACAGGGTATGGGAGCACCCACCGATCAGTGTACTCTAGAGAGGATACACTGGGGTTTAACAAGAACATCCTGCAACCCAGCCACACATGACCGTCCACTCATTTAGCTTGAGTGTAACGAATATATTACCACCCCCACGGTCGGGAATGACCCACCGATTACCGAAGGTAACAGAGGTGAATATAGATTTAGAAACAAAAGGAATTACTCTAGATGGTGATAATATACCCTGCTTGGGTATGACCCAACTAGCCATGTTGCCTAGCCCAACTATTGTCTTTCCGGGTTGTGAGGTTTGAAGTCACGTTTACCGTTTCACGGATTATTCTTCAACGACTTTGAATGTCACACCGTCCTATCTGACAGATCACTCATTTGTTTCCACAAATATATTCTGGGTATAAGGCTAAAGAAACGAATCTCTCCGCCACCAACATAATACACTTATGTAAAGTTGATGTGTAAAATCTGATCGATATACGTTGTCAGATATCCGACTGTTCGGATCTGTTCTAGGATTGAACAGACCGTAGATACTATTTTGGAATAGTGCTTGCATTCTTCATCTTTATCGATTTCCGGTATACGTCGTATAATTCGAGTCGAAGTGGAATGTAAATTCTGGACTCTTCGAAACGATGTACGAAATATCTTTTATAGTCGATAATTTATTATCAGCTTACTGTCTTTAATTCAGTTGCACATCCTGTATTTATAATTATATATACAGTATAAAATTCTCGGGTTCATATCTGGATATCTTAAATATCACTTTCAATTGTATAGTTAAAGTGTGTGTGTCATACACAAGATGTTATACAGTTTTTATCAATATTTGAAAGTGTATAGAAAAAGCCCGTGCTACGCACACGGTGTTTTATCTCGCTTGTCATCGACTGTTAGACGATGTTCTATACTCCGATTTGATTTGTCAAATATTTATTTTCCTTTATTTAAACTTAAATAAATTGTTTTATAATTTATTTAAATTAAATTATCTTTTAAAACTCAAGTTCTAACTCGACGAACTTCTTCGAACAACTTCGATTCTGGGACCTCACTGTCGTCTTGACTGTTCCACTGGTTTACGCCATATTAAATAAAAACTCTATTTTTATTTAAATTAATTAATTAATGATTAATTATATTTATTTATTTAATTAAATTAAATTCGATTTAATAAAATTCTTGCCTTTGAAACTCTATTCTCGCTTGTATTTACCAAGTCGATATTGGCATCTCAAAATCGTGTGATTACCAAGGGAAATCGTTGATTTTCTCTTGCCAAACCAATCTGGTTTTCTCGCTTAACCAACCACTTTACTAGCCTCGTTACCAACCTCTTGATCACGTCGAAGACATGGTGGATCACTCGTGCCAAGCCACTCCCTTCCTTCCCCATTTTCTTGCTCTCAAACTCGCATGTACACCGTGCACGGCTGTGCACGTGCACGCCTCCCCACGCCACCGTGCCACCACCGAACCGCCACCCACAAACTACACTTCCTCCACTGACCCCAACCGATGCCTGGCCACCACCGTACGTCGCCTCCTCCTCGATTTCGCCACTGCACCCAACTTCCAGTAAACTGCTTCGAAAAGCAGTCCACCTAAACCGAGCTCGACCCATCGCCTCAGACCGCCGGAGCACCTCGCACCGCCGCCGTCAGCTTCTCCATGTCCCAACGCCGCTCCACGCCCAGCCTCGGCCAACTCGCACCACCGTGGGACCCGTACATCGCCTCCAAACCGATGAACCCAATTTTCCTCTCAAAACATAAATCGAGATCGACAGCTCGAATCACTCACTCGAAAAATCATGGGGCATTTTTCTCGTGTTCCCCGATGTGACCAGCTCCTTCACGCTCCACGCCCCGACCGTCATCGTCACCGATCATCGGAATTTGGTCAAAGTGCCATTTTCGGTTGTCCCCTTCTATCTCGCTCATCTCAACAATAAAAACCATGAAATTAATTTTAAAAATCATTATTTAGTGCTACGATTACATCTATAACCCTGTAATTCATTTCTATGATGTTTGAAAATTTGGTGATTAAGTTTGAGACAGAGAACCATATGTTTCTTCTGTTTTCTTGTTTCAAACATATATAGATGAGGTTTGGTTCTTGCTAAAATGTATATATATATATATTTTCGTATATGAGTTAACTCATACATATGCTTGTATAGCTTGCGTTTGAGATCATCAAGGTATATTTCATTTTACAAGGGTTTGTTTTTTACAGTAAACAAAACTGTCTTGGTTTCTTTGATCAATAATTGATGAACTCATTACCATTTCTATTATGAATAACACTTGCATACATAGTTTTACAGATGATCTAAGCAGGGTGTTTTAACATCTATAAGGTGATAACAATCATTGTATACTTGCAAATGATGATATAAATATGAAACACACAAAACAGTTTACAGTAACTTTCAAATCATCTTGACTTATGTGAGTGATTACTCACTTGTTTAAAGCTCCTGAATTCTTGTTTGTAAAAGGATTATAACTTCAGCACTTTCTTGTATTTGAGTAAAGAGAAAATGCATGGAATTGGATGTATATTTATAGGGAATTCCCTCTCAAGTTTCCTACAACAAAAAGCTTTTGTTTCCTACCTACCCCCTCTTTCTCTCTCTTCGAATGGTGCATATTTGTTACAGCAAAAATGAAGTACCTTGCACAAAAGATAATTCTACCAACCCTTACTTCTCTCTTCAAAGTACATAAGCCCTTACACCTTCATTAAATGCCTAGCTTACTTTCATTAAATGCAAACTTACCCATTCTTGTCAAGATAAAGAATGATTATTCTTCTCTTGGATATTTTGTTTGCACTTATCATTTTAGCCGCAGACATATATGTATGAGGGGATTAGGTCCTAATCTACTACTTAATGATGGGTTTGGATCTTGTTTGCTTTTGTATGCTAACTTCCATATGCTAGTTGTAAATAGGATTTAGTTACACTATTTTGTTTTGCCAATATTCTCACTCTTCTCTTAGTTAGAAATTTTGTCACAAATGTTTTGCTTAAGTATGTTATAATATAAATATTAAACATACCTTATATAAGTTAAGTTCTAGTGCAAACCATATATGTATATACATACATATAGGTGATTATACACATTTTAATTGGTTGAGCAACTCAAATATATTTAAATTTCCTTATTAAAATAGATATCAGATGCTTGAAAAATCCAGCCATTACAGACTACCCCACTTAAAAGAATTTCGCCCCGAAATTACATAAGAAAGATAGAGAGTTTCCAAAAGAAAATATTTCATAAACTGGTTATTTTAGTACACATACACATACGACTAGTTCTATACTAACACTAGTCTCGATACATACAATAATACTAGACTTGACTACTCAAGTTCTAAACTGCCCCAAAATATACATACGTAACTATCCTCCTCCAGTCCCTGTCCTACTACTCGTCGTCAGAGAGATCTATTATCCCTACGACCTCCTAATCATCAGATATATTAAGGACCTCAACTACGTCTTCTGCATCAGTCTCCTCATCATCATCCTCTATATAAATCAGACCCACTGGTGGTATTAAATATAGCCTCACCACGGGGTATCCATACTCGCCGAATACTTGTACTCCTCCTCCTGCTATGCGAAACTCGACGAGAACTTGTTCCAATCTATTCCATATCGCTGTCCTTTGGGCTACTTGCTCTTCTTGCTGGTTTCCCGTAGCAATGACTGGGGTTCCCGGAACAACTTGGTCTTCTTCTTCCTCATATTCTTCTTCATATTCTTCCTCATATTCTTCTTCATATTCTTCTTCATATTCTTCCTCTTCTTCGCCACCCTCATCTCCTTCACCATAACCATCAACACTTCCTTCATCTCCTATCACTTCATCCTCATCAGTAAAGTCTTGGTGTCCTCCATCTTGTTCTATTGGTTCGTTCCTGCCAAGCACCGATCCTTCTGATGATATGTGTGTACCTTCGTCGTCGATAGGTGATCTCTCTTGGTTGTTGTCGGAATCTCCAACTCTTTGTCTCTTTGCTCGTAGCATAAGAAACTGGAGTGGTGTCACCCTCTTTCTTGCCGTGGTCTTCCACACTGGAGCCATCTAACATGTAAGCAAAAATATAGAACTCATCAGTGATGTAAACATACAAGAGAGTTCATAAGTCCAAATAAACTGAATCCATAAAACGCACATGCAAATGCTCACAGAAATGTAGAAATCGAAATTTCCTTACATTTTACCCATACCATAGTAAATCATACCTAACTCGTAGGAAAATCTGGGTATAATTTCTTTATCTGCTTCTCAGTCTCCCACGTACAGTCTTTCGGGTTTTCGCTCCACTGGATCTTTAGTAGCCTCACCACTTTGTTGCGAAGTTGCTTTCCCTCTCGGTCAATAATACTGAATGGATGTCTAATCACTGTCAAGTCTGGCTCAATCTCTATCTCTTGCTGAACAGAGGGTTCCAGAATTAATGATGGATTGTGCATACATTTTCTCAAGTGTGATACGTGAAATACGTTGTGAATTCCCATCATATATTCTGGTAATTCAACTTTATATGCTTGAAAACCAATTCTTTCTAAGACGCGGAAAGGTCCAACATACCTTGGTGCTAACTTTCCATATTTTCCAAATCTTACTACTCCCTTCATTGGTGAGATCTTCACAAAAACTAGATCTTCTATTTCGAATACTAAATCTCTTCGCCTTTGATCGGCATAACTTTTCTGGCGATCCTGGGCTTCTTTCATTCTCAGTTTCACTAATTCCACTTTCGCTGTCGCTTCTAGTATCATATCCGGACCAAGTACCAATTTGTTTTCGGACTCTACCCAACATGCTGGCGCTTTACAAGGTCTTCCATATAATGCTTCATATGGTGCCATCTGTATACTCGCCTGGTAACTGTTATTATATGAAAATTCTACTAGGTGTAAATGATCTTCCCACGACCCTCCAAAATCTAAAATACACGCTCTTAGAAGATCCTCCAATATACGATTAAGTCTTTCCGTCTGACCGTCCGTTTGAGGATGGTAAGCTGTACTGAAATTTATTCTTGTTCCCAACGTTCTCTGCAAAGCTTCCCAAAATCTACTTGTGAAAATGGTATCTCTGTCGCTTACAATGCTCGTTGGAATACCATGCAGTCGTACTATCTCTTTCATGAATACTTCGGCTAATGTTATGGCAGTGCGCGTTGGTTTCACTGGAATAAAGTGCGCACTCTTAGTTAACCGATCTACGATTACCCAAATCCCTTCATAGCCTCTCCTTGTTCTTGGCAAACCATCGATGAAGTCCATCGATATCATTTCCCATTTCCAGTTGGGAATCTCTAATGGCCGTAATAGTCCAGCAGTCTTTTGATGGTATCCCTTGACTTGCTGACAACATAGACATTCATTTACGAAAGGAATGATATCTTTATTCATTCCTGACCACCAGAATACTCGTCTCATATCGTGATTCATTTTATGAATTCATGGATGGATGCTCAACTTTGATGCATGGCATTCTTTTAAAACCTCCTGTCTTATCCCATCCACGTTAGGTACGCATAATCTGCCGTTTATTCTCAATACTCCTTGATTGTCCAACTCGAAGTCAGTCTCTTTTCCGTTTGTGACTCCTCGAATAATCTTTTCCAGTTTGGGATCCCTTTTCTGATTACTCATTATCCTTTCTTGGAGAGTCGGTGTGACTTCCAAAAGTGATAATATCGCATTTCTACTCAAGGCATCTGCCACTACGTTCGCTATTCCCGGTGTATAAATGATATCTAGGTCATATGATGCAAGAAATTCCAACCACCGCTGTTGTCTTAGATTTAAATCTTTTTGAGTGAACAGATACTTCAATGGTTTATGATCGGTGAAAAGTTCGAATCTCTCACCTAGCAGATAATGTCTCCACATTCTCAATGCGAAAACAACTGCCAATAACTCTAGGTCGTGAGTTGCGTAATTCTTCTCGTGAATCTTTAACTGCTTACTTGCATATGCAATCACTTGTCCCTTCTGCATTAACACCGCTCCTACTCCCTTTCCACAAGCATCGGTGTAAACCGCAAATCCGCTCGTTCCATCGGGAACAGCTAATACTGGTGCTTCCGTTAATCTTTTCTTTAGTTCTTGAAACGATTCTTCACACTTTGGGTCCCAAATAAACTTTTGGCCCTTCTTTGTTAACTTGGTCAGATGTGACGATATTTTGGTGTAGTCTCGGATAAATCTTCGATAGTATCCCGCCAGTCCTAGGAAACTACGAATATCTGTTGGTGTTTGAGGTTGTTTCCATAGTTGTACTGCATCTACTTTAACTGGGTCTACTAATATCCCATCTCCGTTTACTATGTGCCCCAAAAATCTCACTTCCGATTTCCAAAAGTGACATTTTGAAAACTTTGCCTTCAACACGTGTTTCCTTAGAGTTTCTAGCACTACTCTAAGATGACCACGGTGCTCTTCTTCGGTTTTTGAAAATATTAAGATATCGTCAAAGAAAACGAGAACGAATTTATTATGAATTTTTCTAAAGACTCTGTTCATCAGATCTACGAAGAAAGCTGGTGCGTTGGTTAATCCGAACGGCATAACCAACCATTCATAAAAGAAATTTAGGCCTCTGAATGTTGTTGAAGGAATACAATATTCAGAGATTCTCAATTGGTGAAATCCTGTTGCTAAATCCATCTGGGAGAATACCGTTGCTCCATGCAATTGGTTGAAAAGGTCATCTATTCTAGGTAATGGATATCTATTTCGGATGGTTACTTTATTCAACTCTCTATAGTCTACACACAGTCGCAAAGATCCATCCGACTTCACTACAAAAACTACCGCAGAGCCCCAACTAGAAAAACTTGGTCGGATTAAGCCTTTACTCAGCAAATCCCGAGTTTGTTTCTCTAATTCCTGAACTTCCTTGGGAGCCATCCGTCTCTTTGGTTGAATCATTTGTCTAGCTCCTGGGACTAAATCAATTCGGAATTCGATCTCTCGATGCGGAGGTAAACTTCCGACTTCCTTGCAGATTATCTCTAAGACCAGCAACAAACATCTCGTTCTTTTTCAAAAGAGTATTTATCAGCTCCGGTCCAAAGATTGAAAGTGCGTTGAACTGGTTTTCGTACTCAGCGACAGACATGCTTTCCTGCTTTAAGTCAATGAAGTCTCGGTACATCCTTTTCCTTCCAGTCGCAGGTAGATACTGACCTTTAAAAGCTTCTTTGAACATGGGACAAGTAAAGTTTTCCTCCGGAGTGTTAGCAGTCTGGGCATCCCACCATATTGCTGCGGCTCCTTCCAGATTCCATGAAGCTAAGAGATGCTTATGCTCGTCATCCAACCTCAGTCCTTTAAAAATCTTCTCACATGATCTAATCCATGCTTGGACTCCGACCAGTGATTCAGTACCTCTGAAAATCTTTCCTCCCATAGTTGTGTAATTCTTACAGACCATAGCAAAGTTAGGTTGAGTTGGTGCTCGGATTACTTCAGTAGTATCCACTTGGGTTTGGTTAACAGTGTGTCCGTTTGTCGTAGTTGCTCCACTTGCTCCTCGGCCTCTTCCTCCAGAGAACTCATTTTCAACTCCCTGAGTACACGGATTGAAAATAAATGACACCTCGGAAAAATATGTCAAGGGATTACCTAAGTAACTACGATCTACCTATACTAAAATATAGTTTTTAGTAGAAATACGCTCACTCTCTATTCCAAAGCCTAAATGTTTCCGAAGAACATAGGCTCTGATACCAACTGTAACGGCGCGATTTTCGACCTTCCGAAAACCGTGTCATTATTGAAAGAAATTAGAAGATGGGATAGAAAAGATAGAACTAATAGAATAGAAGAATAAGAAGTTATCAGAAATCTCACAGCGGAATTTAAAAATACAAATACATTACATCATAGGGTCTGATACATCATAATACATCAACAACTTACATCATCATAGTACATTCACATGATAATACATCATGATATGGAAATAAAAATCTAACTGGATACATATGTGTAGTAAACTACTAGACTTGTCCTGCAACTTGAACTTCGTAAGGTTCCATTTGCTAACCTGAATTACTTGCCTACTCATAATAAATATTATGAGTACCCAAGAGTTTAGGGAAAACACAGAAAATAAACTCCGGGTCAGTCAGGGGACTGGTGTGAGTAAACACAGTTAAATAGATGTAAACAGGGAAATAAGGAATAAGGTGTTCCGTTATTAATAGATTCAATTACTTTAGAAATCTTAAGCCCAATCCATAACTAATATATGGAAAACGACCCTTGTATTTTAAATATCAAAACGTTTGATATTTATGATAGTATTTATCAAATAAATAATCATCTAGTGAATCGCTTGCATCTCACGTTCACGTACATAGAATAAAATCTAAACCGTCGAGCGCTTATTGGAATTTGGTTTCTAACTGACAGGGTATGGGAGCACCCACCGATCAGTGTACTCTAGAGAGGATACACTGGGGTTTAACAAGAACATCCTGCAACCCGGCCACACATGACCGTCCACTCATTTAGCTTGAGTGTAACGAATATATTACCACCCCCACGGTCGGGAATGACCCACCGATTACCGAAGGTAACAGAGGTGAATATAGATTTAGAAACAAAAGGAATTACTCTAGATGGTGATAATATACCCTGCTTGGGTATGACCCAACTAGCCATGCTGCCTAGCCCAACTATCGTCTTTCCGGGTTGTGAGGTTTGAAGTCACGTTTACCGTTTCACGGACTATTCTTCAACGACTTTGAATGTCACACCGTCCTATCTGACAGATCACTCATTTGTTTCCACAAATATATTTTGGGTATAAGGCTAAAGAAACGAATCTCTCCGCCACCAACATAATACACTTATGTAAAGTTGATGTGTAAAATCTGATCGATATACGTTGTCAGATATCCGACTGTTCGGATCTGTTCTGGGATTGAACAGACCGTAGATACTATTTTGAAATAGTGCCTGCATTCTTCATCTTTATCGATTTCCGGTATACGTCGTATAATTCAAGTCGAAGTGGAATGTAAATTCCGGACTCTTCGAAACGATGTATGAAATATCTTTTATAGTCGATAATTTATCATCAGCTTACTGTCTTTAATTCAGTTGCACATCCTGTATTTATAATTATATATACAGTATAAAATTCTCGGGTTCATATCTGGATATCTTAAATATCACTTTCAATTGTATAGTTAAAGTGTATGTGTCATACGCAAGATGTTATACAGTTTTTATCAATATTTGAAAGTGTATAGAAAAAGCCCGTGCTACGCACACGGTGTTTTATCTCGCTTGTCATCGATTGTTAGACGATGTTCTATACTCCGATTTGATTTGTCAAATATTTATTTTCCTTTATTTAAACTTAAATAAATTGTTTTATAATTTATTTAAATTAAATTATCTTTTAAAACTCAAGTTCTAACTCGACGAACTTCTTCGAACAACTTCGATTCCGGGACCTCACTGTCGTCTTGACTATTCCACTGGTTTACACCATATTAAATAAAAACTCTATTTTTATTTAAATTAATTAATTACTGATTAATTATATTTATTTATTTAATTTAATTAATTTCGATTTAATAAAATTCTTTCCTTTGAAACTCTATTCTCGCTTGTATTTACCAAGTCGATATTGGCATCTCAAAATCGTGTGATTACCAAGGGAAATCGTTGATTTTCTCTTGCCAAACCAATCTGGTTTTCTCGCTTAACCAACCACTTTACTAGCCTCATTACCAACCTCTTGATCACGTCGAAGACATGGTGGATCACTCGTGCCAAGCCACTCCCTTCCTTCCCCATTTTCTTGCTCTCAAACTCGCATGTACACCGTGCACGGCTGTGCACGTGCACGCCTCCCCACGCCACCGTGCCACCACCGAACCACCACCCACAAACTCCACTTCCTCCACTGACCCCAACCGATGCCTGGCCACCACCGTACGTCGCCTCCTCCTAGATTTCGCCATTGCACCCAACTTCCAGTAAACTGCTTCGAAAAGCAGTCCACCTAAACCGAGCTCGACCCATCGCCTCAGACCGCCGGAGCACCTCGCACCGCCGCCGTCAGCTTTGCCATGTCCCAACGCCGCTCCACGCCCAGCCTCGGCCAACTCGCACCACCGTCGGATCCGTACATCGCCTCCAAACCGATGAACCCAATTTGCCTCTCAAAACATAAATCGAGCTCGACAGCTCGAATCACTCACTCGAAAAATCATGGGGCATTTTTCTCGTGTTCCCCGATGTGACCAGCTCCTTCACGCTCCACGCCCCGACCATCATCGTCACCGATCGTCGGAATTTGGTCAAAGTGCCATTTTCGGTTGTCCCCTTCTATCTCGCTCATCTCAACAATAAAAACCATGAAATTACTTTTAAAAATCATTATTTAGTGCTACGATTACATCTATGACCCTGTAATTCATTTCTACGATGTTTGAAAATTTGGTGATTAAGTTTGAGACAGAGAACCATATGTTTCTTCTGTTTTCTTGTTTCAAACATATATAGATGAGGTTTGGTTCTTGCTAAAATGTATATATATATTTTCGTATATGAGTTAACTCATACATATGCTTGTATAGCTTGCGTTTGAGATCATCAAGGTATATTTCATTTTACAAGGGTTTGTTTTTGACAGTAAACAAAACTGTCTTGGTTTCTTTGATCAATAATTGATGAACTCATTACCATTTCTATTATGAATAACACTTGCATACATAGTTTTACAGATGGTCTAAGCAGGGTGTTTTAACATCTATAAGGTGATAACAATCATGGTATACTTGCAAATGATGATATAAATATGAAACACACAAAACAATTTACAGTAACTTGCAAATCATCTTGACTTAAGTGAGTGATTACTCACTTGTTTAAAGCTCCTGAATTCTTGTTTGTAAAAGGATTATAACTTCGGCACTTTCTTGTATTTGAGTAAAGAGAAAATGCATGGAATTGGATGTGTATTTATAGGCAATTCCCTCTCAAGTTTCCTACAGCAAAAAGCTTTTGTTTCCTACCTACCCCCTCTTTCTCTCTCTTCGAATGGTGCATATTTGTTACAGCAAAAATGAAGTACCTTGCACAAAAGATAATTCTACCAACCCTTACTTCTCTCTTCAAAGTACATAAGCCCTTACACCTTCATTAAATGCCTAGCTTACTTTCATTAAATGCAAACTTACCCATTCTTGTCAAGATAAAGAATGATTATTCTTCTCTTGGATATTTTGTTTGCACTTATCATTTTAGCCGCAGACATATATGTATGAGGGGATTAGGTCCTAATCTACTACTTAATGATGGGTTTGGATCTTGTTTGCTTTTGTATGCTAACTTCCATATGCTAGTTGTAAATAGGATTTAGTTACACTATTTTGTGTTGCCAATATTCTCACTCTTCTCTTAGTTAGAAATTTTGTCACAAATGTTTTGCTTAAGTATGTTATAATATAAATATTAAACATACCTTATATAAGTTAAGTTCTAGTGCAAACCATATATGCATATACATACATATAGGTGATTATACACATTTTAATTGGTTTAGCAACTCAAATATATTTAAATTTCCTTATTAAAATAGATATCAGATGCTTGAAAAATCCATCCATTACAGTTAAGGATCTAATTGAAATTCTATTTAAAATATAACAAGCTGTGGCGACTACTTCAACCTAAAAATTTCTTGGTAAATTACTATCAAATAACATAGTTCTCGCACATTCTGGTATCGTCCTATTTTTACGTTCAACTACTCCATTTTGTTGAGGGGTTCTAGGAATAGAAAATTTATGGGTTATTCCCTTTTTATTACAAAATTTCTTAAAATTTTCATTTTCGAATTCTCCGTTGTGGTCACTACGTATTGTTTTGAAATTAGTGATAATAAGTTTTGAATTCTTTTAAGAAAAGTTTTAAATTGATCAAAAGCATCACTTTTATTTTTAAGAAACAAAGTCCAAGTAAATCTAGAAAAATCATTAACTATTACGTAAACAAATCTATTATGATTTATCGATTGGGTTTGAGATGGACCAAATAAATCCATGTGAATTAATTCTAATTGTTTCGACGTTGTAATTTCCTCTTTAATTTAAATAAAATTCTTTTTAATTTTCCGAATTTACAAGCGTCACATAAATTATTAACTTTAAATTTCATTTTGGGTAATCCTCTAATTGTATCTAATTTAGAAATCCTAGATATGTGTTTGAAATTTATATAACCAAATCTTTTGTGCCAGACCAAGGGGTCACTTGTATTGGCTATAAGACATAGATTATCATTAGAGATTTTCATACTCAATATATAGATATTTTTCTTTCTATCTTCTTCGAATATTACTTTTGAATTCTTATCTTCTATAAACATTTATCTTTTTCAAAATTTATTTTATAACCCTTTTCGCAGAGTTGACTTATACTTAGCAAGTTGTACTTTAGATTCCTAACTAAGAAAACATCAGAAAAAATAGGAATTTCAGAATTACCGACATTGTTGATCCCAATGATGTATCCTTTACAGTTATCTCCGAAGTTCACCATTCCACCATCTTCATATACCAGATTATTGACTAATTCAGAATTTCCCGTCATATGTCTCAAATAGCCACTATCCAATGTCCTTTTGTCCTTTTTGATTTCCACCAATTGCTTTCGAGAATTTGAATTCCCAACAGCCATGTAACACACCAGTTTGGAGTTTGAATTTTCAACATCCACCTTTTCAGAATTTGAATATTCAGTAGCCATCATTTAGGAATTTGAATTGCCAACAACCACTTTACCCATCTTTTCAACTTTTGAATTTTCAAAAGGCATATAACACATCTTTTCTTGTATTGAACAACATTTCAGTAGCTCACTTGACTTTTTATCAAAATTATATGCAAACTCTTTCAATATTGGTACAATGCATGAATTGACACTAGTGTTAATAATTTCAAATTTTGCCATTTAAAAATTTTCAAAAATCAAATTATGAACTTTTTGAAAGACCTTGCCCTGATACCAATTGTTAGGGATTGCGGAATGGATCATTAAGGAAAAACTAACACTAAAGTGGGGGTGACTAATGTTTTTAAGAAATTTAACAAAATTTAAAACTTATATGATCTACTATATGAATCACACACCATAGAGATAATCATAGACACAGAATCAAACACAAAGATAAACAAAAATAAAATACAGAAAAGGAAAGAACACACCAAATTTTTTACTAGTTCAGATTACTTCTACGTCCAATCCCATGCAACGATGGATTGCGTAGAGTTTTATTACTATATCAACATCCAAGTACAACCCCTTGATTTCACGGCTATACGGTTAACACCGATTCCAAACACCGTTGATTTCCCGACTACAAGGTTAACACCGCTTCGTTTCCTTTATTTCAAGGCTACGAGGACACACTTTTTCCTAGACACTTCCCAAATAGTTACAACATCCCTATAACTCTTCAATTGCAATTTGATTCAGAGAGTAATGAGTAGAGAGTGAGAAGAAAAGAAGTTTTAAATAGAATTGAATTCGGCAGAGTAGGTGTATAAATCATAAAAACATGAAATATTAATGGTGTAAAGAAAGGGGATAAAGATGGAGAAGAAGAATGATGAAAAAAATTCCAAATCAACATCTATTTATAAGATTTGAAAGGTTGCAACGTTTCTGGAATGTTACAAATAGTGAAAAGATACTTTCTTTTAAAATCAAAAATATGACCGTTATACGTCGACATAGGAAATAATATATGTCGACATATCCTTATATAAAATTGAGTTTTGAGCATTTTTGAAGTATTTTGATATATATATACACACACATACACAATTCTGGAAATTCTTGAACTAAAACATAGTGTTATAAATAAGTATTATAAAGTATAAGATCACATGAAAACATAAATATAAGATATATGAACACATTTATAAAACTATAAAGTTTTAAAACTATATAAATATAAATTATATAATATATAAAACTTATAAACTATAAATACTGAGTTAAAAATAAAAAAATAGAAAAAGTAAAATAGAGAAACTTAATAAAGATTGAAGAATATTAAAAATTAGAAATTGAATTTGAACCTGGAGTGCTATTTAGAGTGTTACATAAACTAGACTTTATTACTATATTTATCTTGAACTCTTGAAATCTTGATTACTCATGAGTCCTGAATCATCTCAGAATTCTGAATCTCTAATATCCTTAAACTGTATAGTCTTCAGTATTAATTCCTGTATATAAATCCTGCATATGTGTATATATATATTCTGGATAAAAGTGTTAGTATATATTTTATAATCAATTATTGAAATAATGTTGTTGTCTTCAAAACTCCATTTTCCAACAATCTCCCTTTTTTTGATGATGACAACCTTAGTTTATAAAATATCATACCAGTTCATATCTGTTGATGATGATCCTTCTAATACTCCCCTTGTCTGTAAGAATCTTATAAACTAATTCTATATTTTATAATTTCTCCCCCTTTGGCATTATCAAAAAGGAATTATAAAAACACTCCCCTAAATCCTATAATTATCTAAATAATTTATATGCTAAAGTAAAGTACTCCCCCTAGATTTATTATTTATCTAAACTATATTATTCTAAGATTTAGAAATGGATAACTTATTATAATTTTAATGTATATGACTTCCTTTAAAATTTTGCTTATATAATAAAGTAATAAAATACTTATGATAAACAAAACAATCATTATATTAAACTTAGTATTTACAAGCGATATTTCACGAGATACTATAAACGCAATACATCGAACTAACGTAAAGAAACGAAAAGAAAGGAAAAGCCTGAATTCTAATTATTTTTGACGATGAGAGACTTATGGACTGGACAATTTGGGTAATAGAGACAAAATCCCCATTTCGTTCAATCACAATTCCATTTTGATAGAACAAGACCTCACCCACACATAAGACTTGACCGTCTTCTTTCGTAACTGCTTGTTAAATTCCCACAGGTTCCTTATCCTCCATTATTTCTTCCTCCTCCTCTCCTGGCTCCTCCTCTTCTTCCATGGCTTTATTATCATCTTTGATGATAATCGGATTTGCCTGATTATCCATTACAAACTTAAGAAGACTCCTTATCACTTTTCCTTGTCTTCTTTGCTCTTGGCTCATCCGAATTTGAAGCACTTGTATTTCAGCGAGCCTTTGAAGAGTATATTCCATCTTCTCTTTAAGTTTGATGACACGTGATAGAGTAGAACATTAGAAAGGACCTTCGGATGGTCCAGCGGATGATTCAGAATTAATTTGGGTGTTAAAATTGGTGGAGGCCATTGTTTATTTTAGTTTAGAGTTTTTATAGAAGTGAGAAAAGAAAATTCGATGTAGAGAGTTTAAATGATTACTGTAACTAACTTTTGGTGGGAATTAATTTTAAAAAACTGGCAGTTATATGTCGGCAAAATGACATATGTATGTTGACATACTTGTATTTTTTATTTTATTTTTCTAATTTTTAATGTTATTCCCATATATATAATTATATACTTAATCATTCTAATTCACTGAGTGAACATATGCCTAATTCTCTTCTAAATTTAGTAAATGCTGTTTCATTTAATGGTTTTGTTAATATATCTACTATTTGTTTATATGTTTCTAAGAATTCGAGTGAAATTTTCTCTTTACTTACGTTATCTCTTAGAAAATGATGCTGTATATCGATATGTTTTGTTCTTTAATGGTGAGTTGGGTTTTTAGAAATATTTATAGCACTCGTATTATCATAGTATATTGGTGATTTGTTTATATTTAATCCAAAATCATTTAGAGTTTGTTGCATATATATTACTTGTGAACAAGCCAAAGCAGCAGAGATATATTCTGCTTTAGTTGTTGACAAAAATACGGTATTTTTCTTTTTATTAAACCACGAGACTAGGGAATGTCCTAAGATGTGACATGTTCCACTAGTCCTTTTATGATTGGATTTACATACTGCATAATCAGCGTCACAATAAGAAACTAAGTGAAATGAATCATAATTAGGATAAAATAATCCAAAGTCTGATGTATGCTTTACATACCTTAGAATAAGTTTACATACCTTAGAATACGTTTTACGACTTTTAAATGTGTTCCGTTAGGTTACGATTGATATCTTGCATAGAGACAAACGTTATGCATTATATCTGGTCTACTAGCGGTTATATATAATAACGATCCTATCATTCCTCTATATAATTTTTGATCGGCGTCTTTAGATGTATCATCTTTACTTAATGCTATATGGTGTTGGTCTCCCATTAGTTGTTGTTAAATTATATTTATTAATTAGATCTCTTGCGTATTTTTATTGATTAATAAATATTCTATTCTTTAATTGACGAATTTGTAAGCCTAAAAAAGAACGTTAATTCTCCCATATGACTCATTTCAAATTCTTGTGTCATAATATCTGAAAATTCTTTATTCATTTTATAGTTTGTTGATCTGAACATTATATCGTCAACATATTTTTGTACTAATTGTATATCTTTATTTTTTTAAAACAAACAAAGTATTAGCTAATTTTCCTATTTCAAAGTTGGATAGTAATAAGTAATTTCTTACTTTATCATACCAAACCCTACGAGCCTGTTTTAATCCAAATAACGCTTTCTTTAACTTATATATGTGATTTGTTAATTTTTCGTCTTCAAATAGTGCTAGTTGCTCTACATATACGTCTTCTTTAACAAATCCATTTTGAAAAGCACTTTTAACATCCATTTGATATAATTTGAAATTGTTATGGTTTGCAAAGGCGAGTAGTTTCCTAATCGCTTCTAGTCTTGCTACGGGGGTAAAAGTTTCAACGTAATCTATTCCTTCTTCTTGAGTATAACCTTGTGCTATTAGTCTTGTCTTATTTTTTATGACCTCACCGTGTTCATTCATATTATTTTTATAAACCTATTTAGTTCCTATTATAGTCTTATTCTCTGGTATAGGAACAAGTTCTCATACATCATTCCTAGTAAACTGATTTAGTTCTTCTTGCATGGCAATGATCCATGAATCATCGGAAGATGCTTCCTTTGGAATCTTAGGTTAAATAGTTGAAATAAATGCAGTGTTACTCATATTATTTAATTGATTATAGGTTCTAACGACGGATTCAATATCTCCTAAGATATTTTCTACAGGATGGTCTCTAAGTAATCTAATACGTTTATTTGGTTGACTATCTTCATGATTTGTTTCATTAATTTCATTTTCACATTCAACTTCATTGTTTTGTGTTATACTTTTATAATTTTTGTCAAACGATACTTTTAAGGTTTCTTCTATAGTTTTGCTTCTAGTATTGAAGCTCTATATGTCTTACTTCCTCTGAATATCCAATAAATATTCCTTTATCGGATCTCGAGTCAAATTTATCTAGAATTTCTTTAGTATTAATTATAAAACATTTACTTCCAAATATTTTAAAATATGATACTATTGGTTTCTTATTATATAAAAGTTCATACGGAGTTTTATGAGTTAATGATCTAATTGAAATTCTATTTAAAATATAACAAGCTGTTGCGACTGCCTCAACCCAAAAATTTCTTGGTAAATTACTATCAAATAACGTAGTTCTCACACATTTTTGTATCGTCCAATTTTTACGTTCAACTACTCCATTTTGTTGAGGGGTTCTAGGGATAGAAAAATTATGGGTTATTCCCTTTTAATTACAAAATTTCTCAAAATTTTCGTTTTCGAATTCTCCGCCATGGTCACTACGTAATTTTTTGATATTTAGTGATAATAAGTTTTGAATTCTTTTAGAAAAAATTTTAAATTAATCAAAAGCATCACTTTTATTTTTAAGAAACAAAGTCCAAGTAAGTCTAGAAAAATCATCAACTATTAGTAAACAAATCTATTATGATTTATTGATTGGGTATGAGATGGACCAAATAAATCCATGTGAATTAATTCTAATGGTTTCGAGGTTGTAATTTCCTCTTTTAATTTAAATAAACTTCTTTTAAATTTTCCGAATTAACAAGCGTCATAAAAATTATTAACTTTAAATTTCATTTTGGGTAATCCTCTAATTGAATCTAATTTAGAAATCCTAGGTATGTGTTTGAAATTTATAAGACCAAATCTCTTATGCCAGATCCAGGGGTCACTTATATTTGCCATAAGAAATAGATTATCGTTGGAGATTTTCATACTCAATATATAGATATTTTTATTTCTATCTCCTTCGAATATTACTTTTGAATTCCTATCTTCTATTATACATTTATCTTTTTCAAAGTTTATTTTATAACCCTTATCGCAGAGTTGACTTATACTTAGCAAGTTGTATTTTAGATTCCTAACTAATAAAACATCAGAAATAACAGGAGTTTCAGAATTACCGACAATGCTGATCCCAATGATGTATCCTTTAGAGTTATCTCCAAAGTTCACCATTCCACCATCTTCATATACTAGATTATTGAGTAATTTAGGATTTCCCGTCATATGTCTCGAATAACCACTATCCAATATCCATTTGTCCTTTTTGATTTCCACCAGTTGCTTTCCAGAATTTGATTTCTCAACAGTCATGTAACATACCAGTTCGAAGTTTGTATTTTCAACATCCACCTTTTTAGAATTTGAATATTCAGTTGCCACCATTTAGGAATTTGAATTACCAACGGCCACTTTACCCATCTTTTCAACTTTTGAATTTTCAAAAGGCGTAGAACACATATTTTTCTGTATTGAACAATATTTCAATAGATCACTTGAATTTTTGTCACAATTATGCAGACTCTTTCAATATTGGTAAAATGCATGAATTGACACTAGTGTTAATAATTTCAAAATTTGCCATTTTAATTTTTTTTCAAAAATCAAATTATGAACTTTTTTTTATTACTATATCAATATCCAAGTACAACCCCTTGATTTCACGGCTACAAGGTTAACACCGATTCCAAACACCCTTTATTTCCTGGTTACAAGGTTAACATCGCTCTGTTTCCTTGATTTCAAGGCTACAAGGACACACTTTTTCGCAGACACTTCCTAAACAATTAAAACATCCCTATAACTCTTCAATAGCACTTTGATTCAGAGAGTAATGAGTAGAGAGTGTGAAGGGAAGAAGTTTTAAATAGAATTGAATTCGATAGAGTATAAGTGTATAAATCATAAAAATATGAAATATTAATGGTGTAAAGAAAGGGGATGAAGATGGAGAAGAAGAAAGATGAAAAAAAATCGAAATCAACCTCGATTTGTAAGATTTGAAAGGTTGCAACGCTTCTGGAGCGTTGCAAATAGTGAAAAGACACATTCTCTTAAAATCAAAAATATGATAGTTATATGTCGACATAAGCAATAATGTTTGTCGACATATCCTTGTATAAAATTGAGTTTTGAGCATTTTGGAAGTGTTTTGATATATATATATATATATATATATATATATAATTCCGGATATTCTTGAATTAAAACATAGTGTGATAAATAAGTATTATAAAGTATAAAATCATGTGAAAACATAAATATAAGACATATGAATATATTTATAAAATTATAAAGTTTTAAAACTACATAAATATAAAGTATATAATATATAAAACGTATAAACTATAAAACTTTAGTTAAAAATCAAAAAATAGAAAAAGTAAAGTAGAGAAACTTAATAAAGAATGAAGATGGAATTTGAACCTGAAGTGCTATTTAGAGTCTTACATAAACTAGACTCTATTACTATATTTATCTTGAACTCTTGAAATCTTGATTACTCATGAGTCTTGAATCATCTCTGATTAATTTTGAATCTCTAATATCTTTAAACTATACAGTCTTCAGTATTAATTCCTGTATATAAATCCTGCATACGTATATATATATATATATTCTAGATAAAAGTGTTAATATTTATTTTATAATCAATTAATATTGAAATAAAAATGTTGTCATCAAAATTCCATTCTCCAACACTTTCACATGAAACTAAACTGCAAATGAACAAATATAATCAAGGCGTAGTTTCATTCATTAACGTTTTTTGTTTTATATTAATACATGGAAACTAATTGGCTGGGTATAAAAAGCAAATGCTTCAGTACATCTAGCCATTTACAATTTCACCTTTTTAACCAATCCACAATGACCAAAAGCACAGTTGTGTTGTTCTTTCAATGTGTTTAAAGCGCAAAACATGTAATAGAACCAATGTAGCTACCAGTTACCATCCTGCATTAAGTTCCACTACTACAATACTGAAGAAGTAAATTACTTATGATTGTGCAAGGTGAATAAATGATGCTTTTTTTCTTTAAATATACCACTACGTTTTTACAATATGCTATACATATTTTAAAATCTTGTATACTAAATGAATAAAATATAACATGTGATCTATGCAATAAAAAGCTGATATGCCATTTTTGTTTCCTCTCATAAACATAATCTGCCAATATGCATGATATACTAATGGAAAAGATGGTCTGCCACGTTCAAATTATAATCGACTACAAGCACCAACCAACTAACTATAATTAATAAAAATATATATTAACATTTGATAAATCAAATTAGTTTATACGAGACTGAAATAGGAGTTATAACAAGTAATGAAGTAAATAAAGAAAACTTAGAAAAACATTTAGAAAACTTAACATTAAATAATCTGTCTTCTAAATCAACCCAAAAATTCTAATGAATGAGCACAGAAAAAATACAAAAGGAATTAGTTCGTTTTATGGGTAAGTCAATTGAATAAATAATTTTTATCAATTGACCAAAATAATCATAGATTTAATCCGACCAATTGATTGAAAAACCATAGGAAAATTTCCATGTAGGAATAAGGTCGATTGACCGTAATCATTCACATGAACGATGGCTTATACACAATCTAAATCAAACATAGAGCAGTTAGGGCCTATTCATCATTACTGAAGACTATTCATATAGATTTTACGATGATATTTGATAGTGACGCACTTTGTTACAATGTTATAGTTAACTCAAACTGCTTTAAAAATGACTTACTGATAATCAAACATTTACTGATAGATAATTGAAAGAAGCTTAAAATTCAAAAATTATATTAACAGAGAACTAAATATCTTTAAAAAAAAGATGATTACCTCAAAAAAATCTATTAGATCTACATAAGAGAAGTCAAAAGCAGAGATCATAGCAGGTGATTAAGTCATCTTAAATGTCTTGGTTTAATCGATCTAAGAAAGAAGAGATCGGCGGAACAAAGAACCCTAATTTCAAGGTAAACTGGGTTCGAATGGAAAAGAAAACATAAAATTTCTGGGTTAAATGGTTATACGGGCCACAAGCCATTGACCTAACTATTTTAGATGGGTTAGATGGGTCAACCCATTAATTTCAAATAGTTAAGGGTATTGCAAAATGAAAATCAAAATACTTAATGAAGTTTACAAAAATTAGTGCACTGTCCTTTCTACTTCTATGGATAAAGTCTCCGTATAACCTAGTTTTTTGTGTAAATATTTAATACCTTCACTGCATAATCTATATGTAACCTAGTTTTATGTATAAATATTTAATATCTATTTATAACCAAATTTATAAATATTCGTTTTACTAAAATTTGTTAGTTCAATGTTTAAAATATTTATTTTAAAAATAATAATAAAATGTAAAGTAATATAATAATCAATGTACATGTATATACATGCATACAAAACATTTATTAGGGTTTCATAATACACACCGAAGCATTTATTAGGGTTTCTTCCATTTAATACATACAAAGGATATAATGGTAATATACTAGTGTGCATTGAGTAAACTTGATTTGCATTTAGCAATCATGATAGTCAAATGGGCATGACCGAACATGTTTAAAATTTGGGTAATTGGGTTGAGCAACTGGGTTGAGTATGTTTTTGACAGTCCTATTTCTAGAAACTCCAGAAACTATCGTCGTCAAGACTATTTCAAATTTGGTCTATGTAATTTCCCGTATTTTCTGGCCATTTTACTGGAATAGTTTATTTATTTAAAATATTGATTTGAGTTTAAATAATCGATCTAACCATTTTTAATTTGAATATTTTAATTATATTAATAATATAATAATATTTTATTTTCGGGATATTGGGAAAAATGCTGATTTTGCTGTATAACATGAACGGGCAATTCAAAATGGTTTGAATATGGTTTATATGAAATTATCGTGGTGATTTCGTTATTAAAACGATGTTATAACGTTTAATTTATAATCTAATTATAAAACGAGCTACAGCGGCGCGGCAGTTCGTAAATTGGCGTTTTGAAATTTAAACGGCTGTACATGGCCCAATATGAGTCGGATTTTCTTGAAATAAGAAACGTCCGAATCTGTTGGATAATATTTTTCTAATGAAAAAGAAAAATCGAGTTTTCGTGTTGTAGATTTTGTTTTATGTCCAAATCAAATTTTGAAATAGTCGCTGTTGAATTTCGTTATATATTATAACGTTATTTATATTAAATAAAGGGGTTTTTAAATTTTTATAATATCGATTTGGCTTCAAACTCAACCCGGGATATTTTATCTTGGTTGTATACGATATTCTGGTCGTATATGGCCAATGTTAATATTTTATTAATATTATATTGAGGTATTTTAAAATTTGTTTATTTTATTCGAATTTGGCAGTTATAAAAGGGCCTTTATTCAAACGATCTCAGTTTTCGATGAAACAAATTTTATTGGGACCGCAATAGTAAATTATTGCAAGGTTTCAAGTGGCGCGTCAATCGGGATTAATTTGTGAGCATGGCAAAATAAAATACAAAATAAAACAACCATTTGAACGTAAACGAGGGCCATGTGAGCAAACGAACTCGGAATTGGACGAAACAAGTTTCATTAGGACCGTATCGTCAAATTATGTTATGACGTCCATTCGCGTCTCGAACGGGGTTTGTACGTGAGCGCAGGAGCCAATAAACAACGTTAAAAATAGCGATTGGTACGAAATAAAAATGTTAGTCAACATCGTTCGTCAAATCAACATAAAATATATTATTTCCACATTATATAAACTAACCCAAATCAGAATTTCCAGCCCAATTCATTTTCCGTTCAGTAATTTTGCAAATAAGCCCCTTTTTACAAAACAAATTATATCTTCCAATCCGTGAAGAATTTGCTAGGGGGGCCTGAAGAAAACATGTAGATCAGGAGGAGGGGAAGCTTCAGCAAAAAGTTGGGGAGGTATCGTCGAGTGTGGTGGTCGGAAATCGTGAAGGACAGTGGAAAATGATTTTCGTTTTTCATGGTTTTTGAGGAGATTGGGTCGACGATTGGCGGAGCTGTTAAAGAGGAGTGTAGAGGAGGAATAGAGCTTCGATTTGGCTGTGGTCTCGGGACTTACGATGGTCTATGGTGAGAGAAATCAGGAGATGGACGAACATGAATGTTTTGGGTTGTTTTTATTGAAGTGATGGTGGTTTTGGTTGAATTCACGGCGTTGGAGACCGATCTGGAGGAGGTGGTCGAAGGTCGTCAGTAGAGGAGTGAACGTTGGTCAGATTGGTGGTGGTGGCGACGTTTCTGGTGGCCGGAGGCGGTGTAATTTGGGGGCTGAAGTATTTCCGGTCGAAGGGAAAATCTGGGTGATCGTGCATCGCCGTGGGTCAGGGGTTCCGGCGGAGCAAGGTCAGGCAGTGGCGGTTCGGATGGGGTTGGTTGTGTGGTCTCCGGCCGATGCTTGTGATGGTGGTGGGTGGTTCTTGTTCTGTGTTTTTTTCAAAGAAGGAGTAACGGAAGTCGGGGTTCAGAAGGGGGAGGAAAAGAAAACGCATGAGGAATAGTGCAGTTGCTGATGTGGACATAGGTTAATTAAGGTAATTGGTTTTTAATTATTCAATTAGAATATTAATTAGTTAATTAATAGTCGTATATATATTCAAACTTTAAACTAGCATAACTTCCACATACGTTAACGAAATTTGATGAAACTGGATCCGTTGGGATCGCAGGGACGAGGCCTAGTTGATGGCACTGACTAGGCACTGATCTGACGCCATTGAAATTTCAGTCAATTTTGAACATCCGTTCAAAATTAAAAGGAACAAACGCGTCAACCGTCGACCGAAATGAACTGGTGAGTTAATTCTCACACCTTCTGAAATCTTGTGATGTGGTAAATTCATATTAAAATATAATTTACCTTTAAAATATAAATTGGTTGATTGGTTGTTGTCATTTATATTTCATCGTTTTAAATTTATAGATGATTGAAATTTATTTCATATATTTTTATGAAATGTATTACGAGCTGTGGTGCAGGGAAGAACAGGTTGGAGGGATCCGACCGGATTCCTCAAATATTATATATGTTGTTTGTTTGTTTAATATTGTAGATATTTGAACTGATTGAACCCCCATATGGTAGAAAAACCTGTTTGAGCATTAAGTTTGAATAAATGTTCACCTGTGTTGTGTTTAAAATCAATCGACAGTGTTGACTGGGTAATAGGCAGTGAATGGCCATAAACGTGTTGTTTTAAAAATCGTTCTACTGTTCGGTGAATCAACGAAGTTTTTAAAGTTATAAATTATTTTATAACTGAATTGAGGCTTTTTAGTTATTTCATACAAGTAATTAAATTAGAAGCCATGAATATATATTTTAAATCGAGTTTATAAAAGAATTATTTAAAGGGTTTATAAACCAGGTTTTTAAACAAGATTGGTAAGTGGGGTTTGTAAGTGAAATGCAAGGACATAAATAAGATTTTACTTAATTGTAGATTAAGTAAAGTAAAATCAATTTAAATGAAATGGTCAAGGGAAATGAATAAATTAGTAATAAACTAGAATATGATAATGGTGTTAAAATAAAAATATAAGAAGTTGTTATAAAATACTAAATGATTTATAAAGAAGTTAAACAAGGTTTAAAAGGGGTTTTCCAAACCAAACGATAACTTTAAAAGTTAAAGATTTGAATTGAGCAAACATTGTAATTGAAATAAGGATTTGAAATGTAAGAGAAAATATATACGATTGGGTTGTTTAAATATTGGTAAAAGGGATCTTTGAAAAGAATCCCGGTTAAAAGTATTATTGAAAAGAAGGGTGTAAGTAGTCGTTAGTTATGGAATCCAAGACCAAGGCTTATATTAAGAATACCAATAGATTAAAGCAAATTATTTGACAAGAGATTTTGATTTTAAATCACAATGTTATAAGCGAAATGATGTTTGTATTAAAAGTTATGATTTGGTGAATATTGACTAAATTAAGGGAATTAAGTAAAAAGACCATGAGACGAAGATTTCAAAAGTAAAAAACGGTTTATAACACCAGATTTGAAATCAAAGTGGTAAAGGAGATTTTATTGTCAGTGGTTAAGTGATGAACTGATATTATTCTGAGATAAGAACATTGCTGATTAAGGTCTGAGAGGTAAATAGAATACCCCAACTTAACGGCTTCATTATTATTGAAGAATGGTATTAGTTTGGAACAAGTGAAAGGTGTCGTGATTAGTGTGATATCCCATACGAGGAGTATTGAACTTAAGTGCGAGGTACTGAAATATAAATTAGTTTTAATGTAAATCATGATTTAGTTTTAAACTATATAAGTCGACATTTGATTTGTCATATCGGAATTGGTAGTTTGGTTTATACCATTAAGTATTACATCTATATAAGTATATATTGTGATTTTAAGAAAGGGAAAAAGGGTTTGATAAAAATAATGATATACCCAATATGGAAGGGAATTGAAAGTTAATCATTTCATAATTTGAAATGTATAATATAGTTTGGTTAAAATAAAATTAGAATAAAAATCATGTTTTAAATATATTGGGAAAGTTAGAAGTTTATTAACCATTTTGGTTAATATGTTTTAACGAGGCCAAGTCATGCCAAGTACAAAATCAGCAAACTCATTACACACATTTTGTTAATTGATAGTTAAATCATCGACTATCAAACCTGACCAATACGATTGTTGGTACGAAAAGACCGGGATCAATCTTATATTCGAAAACCATTCCGACCAACAAATACGTGAAGACGCCGATTGAAGACGGAGCAAGTGAAGACTGTGAATCTTCATAAGCGGAAGGACTACTTGTTGAATCTCTCTGGCTTGCAACCAGAGTTATTTGGTTTGTGATTCTGTCGTGGTTGAAATCCAAGGGTTGTAAGGACCACTTGCTACTGGTTTATGGGGTGATTCCTATATGAGATGCAGTAGGAGAGTACCTTCGGTTCATCCTATTCCTGAATGAATTGTATGGACGAATGTCTGACAGAGTATTTCCTTAGAACCATATACGTTGATTTCTACAAATATACCGAGTTCGTGGCAAAGAGGGGCACTTCTTTTATACCCAGAGTATTATTTGTGGACGTCAATTAGTGATTTGACGGATCTGACAATGTGGCATTCAAAGTGAATGATGACCAGATGTTCGAAAAGGAATTATAGCCTCAAGCCTCATCAACCGGGAAATGACAAAAATCGGGCAGGCAGCATGGTTATGTGGGTCGCTCCCATTAGGGTGTATAATCACCAATCTAGAGAAACTCCATTTGCTTCTTAAATCTATATTCGATGTTGTCCCTTTTCGGGAGACGATTGTTGACCCCAACCGTCGGTGATATACATTCGATACACTCAAGCGAAATGAGTGGTCGGTCATGTGTGGGCCGGGTGCAAGACGTTCTTGTTGAACCTAGTGTATTCGCCTCTAGAGATACACGTTCGAAAGGTGGTCCCATACCTTGTTAAGTTGGAACCCGATATCCAATAAGCGCTTGCGGTTTTCGATTATATAATATATATGGGGAGCGTGAGATGCAAGCGTTCCTCTAGATTGTTATTTATTTGTATTTAGACATTATGATAATATCAGGGCAAGTATGATTTCAAAAATGGGTTGGGTTTTAGTAAGGTAAAAACCGTCCGTGTTTATGTGTGGGCTGGTCTTACTATTATCCTTTGATTTCATAAAGGATTTTCCAAAGTTATACAAGTTGTGTGTTCTGTGAATTTATCACTGATAGTATTCCAGACTGACCCGGTGTTTTTTGCTTTGCTTCAAATGTGTTCGCGTCAGATCGAGTATGTTCCAGGTTAGGTTTCGCTTGGAGTTTCAGGAGCTCGAAGCAGGAGGCTTCGCCATTAGTTATATACAGATATTTTTCCGCTGTGACTGATATATGTTGTACTCTGATGATTGGTATGTATATACGGTTCTTTTGTATAAAGAGATTTGATATTATATTTTATTCGTTCCGCTGTAAGATTCTGATGTGATGTTCTTCTTTCTTCTATTCTAATATTTCTTTCTTTCTTTTCTCACCCTCTAATTTCTTTCTATTGACAATCTGGGTTCGATACTTGGGTTTTTGGCTAGTAATACGGGTTGATGTATTGTAGTCGAAAATTCGAGCGTTGGATTTTTCCCCGGGTCTTTACAGTTGGTATCAGAGCTATTGGTTTAGTGATAAGCTTGGCTCTGTGGCGTGACTCAATAGAGATGGTGTTAGTAATACCCTAGATTGAGATTAAGTATATATATGAGAGCGCGTATTTGTAATTTGATATTAAAATTTGTTTTTGAATTTTTTTTCCCAAGTTATTTTATGAAATAATAAAAGTAATGATTTTCACAAATTATTATAATATGGGCAAATCGATTGATTTGTTAATGTTGTATGATATGTTTGGATGGTGTGCTCGATTTCTTGAACATGAACTTGAACATGAATCGACTTGGTTGAAAACCAATATGAAATAAATAATTCGAATAAATCAATCCAGATAAATAAATTTGAATGGAAAATTAAAGAAATAAATGAAGTGATTATAAATAATTATAACTCGTATGGATTGAATTATGCGTAAAATAGGCTGATATGAATGATATGGATGTTTTAAACATAATTGACATTTGTTTAGGGACTAACGAAATTCATTTGAGTTGAGAAACAGGTGCAAAAGTGCCAATTCAGCTCTAAATCCATCCAAGAGAAAATTCTGGAGTTAATTGAATCCAGTTGAATAGAGCTGCATTAAAAATTAAGCAAGCTCGCATATAATATATCGCTTATCGCATAATAACGCTCACAAAAAGGTACACCTACGCAAATATGAAATTTTTGGTTTTTATTTGGGTTTTGAGTTTGGTTTTTGAATTTTTTTGACCATGAGAGTCGATGTATATATATTTCTTGAACCTGCGATATTGCAGATGTCCTCCATACAGGGGAGACTCTGCCGAAATTTTTCCAAAATTTAAGGTGTTAGAATTTTTTTGACGATTTATGGGAAATTCTTTTATTTGAAATAAATTGATTTTAAAACCAAGTGGGTTAGTTTGAATATAAATTCGAGATTGAAATTAAATATTATTTTAAAGATAATAGGTTATGACGTTCTTTCTACCTTAGCAATTTCGAGGACGAAATTATTTTAAGGGGGAAGGAATGTAATATCCTGTATTTTCTGGCCATTATACTGGAATATTTTATTTATTTAAAATATTGATTTGAGTTTAAATAATCGATCTAACCATTTTTAATTTGAATATTTTAATTATATTAATAATATAATAATATTTTATTTTTGGGATATTGGGAAAAATGCTGATTTTGCTGTAAAACGTGAACGGGAAATTCAAAATGGTTTGAATATGGTTTATATGAAATTATCGTGGCGATTTCGTTATTAAAACGACGTTATAATGTTTAATTTGTAATTTAATTATAAAACGAGCTGCGGCGGCGCGACAGTTCGTAAATTGGCGTTTTGAACTTTAAACGGCTGTACAGGGCCCAATGTGAGTCGGATTTTCTCGAAACAAGAAACGTCCGAATCTGTTGGATAATATTTTTCTAATGAAAGAGAAAAATCGAGTTTTCGTGTTGTAGATTTTGTTTTATGCCCAAATCAAATTTTAAAATAGTAGCTGTGGAATTTTGTTATATATTATAACGTTATTATATTAAATAAAGGGGTTTTTTAATTTTTATAATATCGATTTGGCTTCAAACTCAAACCAGGATATTTTATCTTGGTAGTATATGATATTCTGGTCGTATATGGCCAATGTCAATATTTTATTAATATTATATTGAGGTATTTTAAAATTTTGTTTATTTTATTCAAATTTGGTGGTTATAAAAGAGCCTTTATTCAAACGACCTCAGTTTTCGACAAAACAAATTTTATTGGAACCGCAACAGTAAATTATTGCTAGGTTTCAAGTGGCGCGTCAATCGGGATTAATTTGTGAGCATGGCAAAATAAAATACAAAATAAAACGACCATTTGAACGCAAATGAGGGCCATGTGAGCAAACAACTTCGGAATTCGACGAAACAAGTTTCTTTAGGACCGTATCGTCAAATTATACTATGACGTCCATTCGTGTCTAGAACGGGGTTTGTACGTGAGCGCAGGAGCTAATAAACAACATTAAAAATAGTGATAGGTACGAAATAAAAATCGTTAGTCAACATCGTTCGTCAAATCAACATAAAATATATTATTTCCACATTATATAAACCACCCCAAATCAGAATTTCCAGCCCAATTCATTTTCCGTTCAGTAATTATGCAAATAAGCCCCTCTTTACAAAACAAATTATATCTTCCAATCTGTGAAGAATTTGCTAGGGGGACCTGAAGTAAACGTGTAGATCGGGAGGAGGGGAAGCTCCAGTAAAAAGTTGGTGAGGTATGTGGTGGCCGAAAATCGCGAAGGACAGTGGAAAATGATTTTTGTTTTTCATGGTTTTTGAGGAGATTGGGTCGACGATTGACAAAGCTGTTAAAGGGGAGTGTAGAGGAGGAGTAGAGCTTCGATTTGGCTGTGGCCTTGGGACTTACGATGGTCTGTGGTGAGAGAAATCAGGAGATGAACGGACATGACTGTTTTGGGTTGTTTTTATTGAAGTGATGGCGGTTTTGGTTGAATTCACGGCGCTAGAGACCGATCTGGAGGAGGTGGCCGAAGGTCGTCAGTAGAGGAGTGAACGTTGGTCAGATTGGTAGTGGTGGCGATGTTTCTGGTGGCCGGAGGCGGTGTACTTTGGGGGCTGAAGTATTTCCGGTCGAAGGGAAAATCTAGGTGATCGGAGCATCGCCGTGGGTCAGGGGTTCCAACGGAGCAAGGTCAGGCAGTGGCGGTTCGGATAGGGTTGGTTGTGTGGTCTCTGGTCGACGCTTGTGATGGTGGTGGGTGGTTCTTGTTCCGTGTTTTTTTTCAAAGAAGAAGGAGTAATGGAAGTCGGGGTTCAGAAGGGGGAGGAAAAGAAAACGCGTGAGGAATAGTGTAGTTGCTGACGTGGACATAGGTTAATTAAGGTAATTGATTTTTAATTATTTAATTAGAATATTAATTAGTTAATTAATAGTCGTATATATATATTCAAACTTTAAACTAGCATAACTTCCACATACGTTAACGAAATTTGACGAAACTGGATCCGTTGGGATCGCAGGGACGAGGCCTAGGTGATGGCATGGACTAGGCACTGATCTGACGCTGTTGAAATTTCAGTCAATTTTGAACGTCTGTTCAAAATTAAAAGGAACAAATGCGTCAACCGAAATGAATTGGTGAGTTAATTCTCACACCTTCTGAAATCTTGTGATGTGGTAAATTTATATTAAAATATAATTTACCTTTAAAATATAAATTGGTTGATTGGTTGCTATTGGTTGGTTATTGTTTGATTGGTTGCTGTCATTTATATTTCATCGTTTTAAATTTATAGATGATTGAAATTTATTTCATATTTTTTTATGAAATGTATAACGAGCTGTGGTGCAGGGAAGAACAGGTTGGAGGGATCCGACCGGATTCCTCAAATATTATATATGTTGTTTGTTTGTTTTATATTGTTGATATTTGAACTGATTGAACCCCCATATGGTAGAAAAACCTGTTTGTGCGTGAAGTTTGAATAAATATTCACCTGTGTTGTGTTTAAAATCAATCGACAATGCTGATTGGGTAATTGGCAGTGAATGGCCATAAAAGTGTTGTTTTAAAAGTCGTTCTACCATTCGGTGAATCGACGCAGTTTTTAAAGTTATAAATTATTTTATAACTGAATTGAGGCTTTTTAGTTATTTCATACAAGTAATTAAATTAGAAGCCATGAATATATATTTTAAATCGAGTTTATAAAGAATTATTTAAAAGGTTTATAAACCAGGTTTTTAAACAAGATTGGTAAGTGGGGTTTGTAAGTGGAATGCAAGGACATAAATAAGATTTTACTTAATTGTAGATTAAGTAAAGTAAAATCAATTTAAATGAAATGGTTAAGGGAAATGAATAAATTAGTAATAAACCGGAATATGATAATGGTTTTAAAATAAAAATATAAGAAGTTGTTATAAACTACTAAATGATCTGTAAAGAAGTTAAACATGGTTTAAAAGGGGTTTTCCAAACCAAACGATAACTTTAAAAGTTAAAGAGTTGAATTGAGCAAACGTTGTAATTGAAATAAGGATTTGAAATGTAAGAGAAAATATATACGATTGGGTTGTTTAAATATTGGTAAAAGGCATCTTAGAAAAGAATCCAAGTTAAAAGTATTATTGAAAAGAAGGGTGTAAGTAGTCGTTAGTTATGGAATCCAAGACCAAGGCTTATATTAAGAATACCAATAGATTAAAGCAAATTATTTGACAAGAGATTTTGATTTTAAATCAAAATGTTATAAGCGAAATGATGTTTGTATTAAAAGTTATGATTTGGTGAATATTGACTTAATTAAGGGAATTAAGTAAAAAGACCATGGGACGAAGATTTCAAAAGTAAGAAACGGTTTATAACACCAGATTTGAAATCAAAATGGTAAAGGAGATTTTATTATCAGTGGTTAAGTGACGAACTGGTATTATTCTGAGATAAGAATGTTGCCGATTAAGGTCTGAGAGGTAAATAGAATACCCCTACTTGACGGCTTCATTATTATCGAAGTATGGTATTAGTTTGGAATGAGTGAAAGGTGTCGTGATTAGTGTGATATCCCATACGAGGAGTAATGAACTTAAGTGTGAGGTACTGAAATATAAATTAGTTTTAATGTAAATAAGGATTTGGTTTTAAACTATATAAGTCGACATTTGATTTGTCATATCAGAATTGGTAATTTGGTTTATACCATTAAGTATTACATCTATATAAGTATATATCGTGATTTTAAGAAAGGGAAAAAGGGTTTGATAAAAATAATGATATACCCAGTATGGAAGGGAATTGAAAGTTAAGCATTTCATAATTTGAAATGTATAATATAGTTTGGTTAAAATAAAATTAGAATAAAAATCATGTTTTAAATATATTGGGAAAGTTAGAAGTTTTTTAACCATTTTGGTAAATATGTTTTAACGAGGCTAAGTCATGCCAAGTACCGAATCAGCAAACTCATCACACACATTTTGTTAATTGATGGTTAAATCACCGACTATCAAACCTGACCAATACGATTGTTGGTACAAAAAGACCGGGATCAAATTTATATTCGAAAACCATTCCGACCAACAAATACGTGAAGACGTCGATTAAAGACGGAGCAAGTGAAGACCGTGGATCTTCATAAGCAGAAGGACTACTTGTTGAATCTCTCTGGCTTGCAACCAGAGTTATTTGGTTTGTGATTCTGTCGTGGTTGAAATCCACGGGTTGCAAGGACTACTCGCTACTGATTCATAGGGTGATTCCTATATGAGATGCAGTAGGAGAGCACCTTCGGTTCATCCTGTTCCTGGATGACTTGTATGGACGAATGTCTGACAGAGTATTTCCTTAGAACCACGTACGTTGATTTTTACAAATATACCGAGTTGGTGGCAAAGAGGGGCACTTCTTTTATACCCAGAGCATATTTGTGGACTTCAATTAGTGATTTGACGGATCTGACAATGTGGCATTCAAAGTGAATGGTGACCAGATGTTCGAAAAGGAATTCTAGCTTCAAGCCTCATCAACCGGGAAATGACAAAAATCGGGCAGGCAGCATGGCTATGTGGGTCGCTCCCATTAGGGTGTATAATCACCTATCTAGAGAAACTCCATTTGCTTCTTAAATCTATATTCGATGCTGTCCCTTTTCGGGAGACGGTTGCTGATCCCAACCGTCGGTGATATACATTCGATACACTCAAGCGAAATGAGTGGTCGGTCATGTGTGGGTCGGGTTGCAAGATGTTCTTGTTGAACCCAGTGTATTCGCCTCTAGAGATACATGTTCGGAAGGTGGTCCCAAACCTTGTCAAGCTGGAACCCGATATCCAATAAGCGCCTGCGGTTTTCGATTGTATAATATATATGGGGAGCGTGAGATGCAAGTGTTCCTCTAGATTGTTATTTATTTATATTTATACATTATGATAATATTAGGGAAAGTATGATTTCAAAAATGGTTGGGTTTTAGTAAGGTAAAAACCGTCCGTGTTTATGTGTGGGCTGGTCTTACTATTATCCTTTGATTTCATAAAGGATTTTCCAAAGTTAAACAAGTTGTGTGTTCTATGAATTTATCACTGATAGTATTCCAGACCGACCCGGTGTATTTTGCTTTGTTTCAAATGTGCTCGGGTCAGACCGAGTATGTTCCAGGTTAGGTTTCGCTTGGAGTTTCAGGAGCTCGAAGCAGGAGGCTTCGCCATTAGTTATATACAGATATTTTTCCGCTGTGACTGATATACGTTGTACTCTGATGATTGGTATGTATATACGGTTCTTTTGTATAAAGAGATTTGATATTATATTTTATTCGTTCCGCTGTAAGATTCTGATGTAATGTTCTTCTTCTTTCTTCTATTCTAATATTTCTTTCTTTTCTCACCTTCTAATTTCTTTCAATTGACAATCTGGGGTTCGATACTTGGGTTTTTGGCAAATAATACGGGTTGATGTATTGTGGTCGAAAATTCGAGCGTCGAATTTTCCCCTGGGTCATTACAGTCTATTAGCTAAAGGATGCATAAGAGCATCTCCAGTAGATTAAGGCCACTGAATATTCAGCCCTGAATCAGAGGGGCTGGGCCAGTGGTCTAGCACCTATTTTATAAGCGCCAGACCCTGGCGCCTATTTTATAAGCGCCAGAATCCTAGCGCCTATAAAATAGGCGCCAGAATCCTGGCACCTATAAAATAGGCACCAAAATCCTGGCACCTATAAAATAGGCGCCAGGATGCTGGCCCTATAAATCCCCCCGTCCGCCATTTTTGTTCATTTGTTTCCTCTTCAAGCTCTCATTTTATTTTGTTTTTAATAGAAAATTGAGTTGAAATGCCGCCGCGATGCACTAAACTTGCAAGGAGAGTTGCTCGGAAGCCGTCAGACAAGCAAGCAAGTCCATTACACACACCTCCGGCTCCTGGAGTAACAGCTGATGAGCTTCGTGTCCTTCATGATCTTCTGGAGGGCTACCAGCACAGAGCTGATACTACATTGTCCATGATTCAGGTATAATTTAAACGTTAACGATTTGTAGTATTACGCAAGTTATATCTTCGTACAAGCTAAATAGGTATTATTGAATTGAAAAACATTGCTTATTTCGTTATATATAGGACAAATACATTCATTGCAGAGGTAGATGGCCGAAGTGCATTACATTTTATGATGCACTTCCGACTCCTATTAAGGATAAGCTGCAGCACAGTCCCTTTGGTCAGTTCTTATCTATTAGACCTATTCAGCCAATCGACAGACCCCTGTTACAGGCACTATATAAACGGTGGTGGCCGACCACACATACTTTCCATTTTTCTGACTTTGAGCTTGGTGTCACTCCTTGTCGATTTCTATATGCTCACTGGTATAGAGATTGGTCGTCTTGATCATAGACCGGTTCCTTTTGATGTTTTGTATGAGTCACCCAACATATTTTCCATGTTCTTACCCCCTTTTGATGATTCCACAGTTATTAGTGGGGCGGTTCCATTTACTTACCTGCAGCAGTACATCACTTCTTATTTGAGTCGACTGGATTTTATAGATGAGGTGACTAGGGCGTTTTTACTGTACTTGTTTGGTTCGATCTTTTTTTCGAACCATAAAAGTACCATTCGCTTGGGTATATAGATTCGATTACTATATTGGATCGGCTTGATACGATAGACTAGGGCACAGCTATACTAGTTACTATGTACACCGCTTTAGATTCATATGTGATGCGAGACGTCAGAGAGATGCTGACTTTCTGGTACATTTTGCCCATTTGGTATTATGAGTTCATGGCTAACATGAATCCACGCATGGTAGAGATGGCTGCTCAGGTAGGCGAGCAATTCTTTCCGCGGATGAGACATGGAAGAGTATTCATTATGTACCTCGTGCTCCATTGGGTGTACGTCATGATTTGATGGAGTCTAAAGCACAACTTGACATGCAGAGTCAGGGAAATCTCATACGCACTCCTTGGACCGCACATTTGGACCATCTGACAAATGTTGGCCTTATGGTTGACGATCACTCGATGGTGATTGCATATACACTCTCTACTCGTAGGGTGGCTTTACACCCCCCCCCCCCCACTTATATGCCCATGTGGTATTTAAGCGAGAGGTGTGCATATCAGATCAGCGTTGATTTACATATACCGTGAGATCCGTTATCTTGCGAGGACATGTTCGGCAGACGTAGGTTGATTGGGGTGCAGTACAAACAGGCCCTACGGGAGGCTGGTTGGGTTGAGATTAGCCCATTTTTCATTGATGGAGATTACGATTCTTATTGGGCTAGAGTTGCTCCACGTAGACCGATATGTCCTGATTATGTCTGGGGGGTTAACTCCGATCATTTAGGACCTCATATGGCATCCGGTAGAGTTCAGGTACCTCAGGTTTCGTTTGACCCTATTCCATCCTAGTTTTCCTAGCCTCTTATGAAGATAGAGCCTGATTGTACTTTCAGAGCTTACGACATTATAGGTACCGTTATTGAGAAACCCTTAGTGTTTTCAGATCTACTCGACTTTCCAGGAGTACCCTCAGCCAGCTTGTACCCTCCGTACTAGGTATCTTTAATACATATGTCCATTTATGTACAATTTTTATTTATGGTACTTTACGTAACGCTGATCACATGTCTTTGTAGTAGGCACACTAGTTGGACCAGTCTAGGGCTACCCTTGGCGTTTATTGTGATATAACTCTTGCACACACCCACACGATGCATGATTTGTACCTTAGTCATGCACAGTTGTTGGAGTCTCAGATCGATCAGCTATCAGCCAGACTATCGTATATGAGCCATTTGCACCCGCAGATGTTGCGCCCAGTGGGTCTACGAGTATAGATGTTGGTGAGGACATTGGTATCAATGATCTGCCGAGCCACGACACTGATGAGTATGATGCTGTCGCTGAGGACGACGATGTTGATAATGATGCTGATGTTGATCAGGACAACGACGGGGCTGACGACGTCGATGTTGATGATCATGACAGAGATGATGATGGGAGCGACGATGATGGAGGCATTCCTATGTAGTGGTATTGATGTATTATTAGCGTACTGTTGTATTTTTTCTTTTGTGGACTTTGGTATTATTGTAGCTTCTGTGGACTTTGGTATTCCTTTTGTGGTTTATTTGTATTATTAAGTGGATTGTTGTATTTTGTCTTCACATTGTCATGTATTTTCTACTTGTACTTGTTCAGTGGTCTGTAGAACTACTTTGTAGTTGTTTTGATGTATTATTAGTGGACTGTTGTAGTGTTGAAAATTATCATAATGTCTTAGTACGACTCCTTTCCACGTTAAATTTTTGTTTATAACTAATTGTATTATTTTGGATAAATGTTGTTTAGTCCGAACATGGACAATATTCAACTACGATAAAGGATACATCATTATAACAAAATATAAGATACTATAACATACAACATACATCGTACAACATAATTATAGCCAAATTTAGGATACATGATACATTCCGCAGTCGACCCAACATAAAGCTACGATGCAGTAAGGAAGTACTCTTAGTTTCGGGAAGAACCGCACCACCCATACAACATTTCTTCTTTTGTTGAAATGTTCAATCTTTCTAAGCGGCCGGCCTCTGCTTGCATCTCCAGTGCATACTGGACACTCCTCTCAGTCAAAGGTGGATCATACCACGAAAAAAATCACAACGTTCCAACCCTTGTCGGTTTTGTGCATCATTGTATGCCTTGCACCCATAAAATCAACGATCGGCACTGGTTTGACTTTTAGAAACAATCACATTGCATTCTACTCCACAATAGCACAGAATGGACCAACCCATCATGCTAGTACTTGACCTATCGGGGTTCTAGCGAGCAACTACTTCCATCAACCGAGCATGATGAGTTTTTTTGAATTGATCCAATTTTTGGGACAACAACGGTTGGTTGTGTGGCACTAAAAAGTTCAGACTCTGCTTCTCCAGCTTGGAATTGGACATCCGAGTGTGTTTCGGGCACAATCTCTACATCTACGATTGGTTGCTTATTCCTTTCATACTCATCGTAGAGATGAACCATCGTTTCGTCATCGTATTCCGAACTAGACATTATGCGTAGAGCAAAAGTGGATAGCAGAAAACTATTGGAGAGTTCGAAATAATGAAGATAGCAAGAAGATGCAGGGTCCTCTTTAAAGCAATAAACATTTAGGACTATGATTTTTCGTTTTTAATCCGACTTATGGTCCTATGATTTTTCGCAGACGCTTTAGAATGAATCGACCATTATTCTTAAGAATCCTTAAAAGTATTCAGGCGACTAATAAGTACTTTGTTTATAAGCAGGATGCTGCCAAAAAACAAGGTCTGACTGGACATCAGAAGATGACCGCGGCTCTGAGAATGTTGGCATATGGCGCACCCGTTGACGCTCTTGATGACGCTTATCATATTGCAGAGAGTACTGCTTTGGAAAACCTAAATGAATTCTGCCAATCAGTGGTCGACATATATGGGGATGAATATCTTCGTTCTCCAAACGAGGCTGACATAGCTAGGTTGCGTGAAATGCACGAAAGTAGAGGGTGACCTGGGATGTTAGGGAGTCTACATTGCATGCATTGGGAGTGGAAGAACTTCCCTAAAGATCATCATGGAGCGTACAACGGTAAAGAAAAAAGGCCAACCATCATCTTAGAAGCAGTTGCATCTCATGATCTTTGGATATGACATGCTTTTTTGGGTATGCCTGGTTCACTTAACGACTTAAATGTTCTTGAACGATCTCATTGTTCAATGATTTGGCGCAGGGTAAATCCCCCATGTTTCATTTACGACTGGACTAAACACATACGATCATGGATACTATCTGAGGGATGGAATTTATCCTAAATGGAGCACAATTGTATTTTTTTTTGCAAATCCACTGACCCCAAAACAGAAACAATTTTCTTCTATGCAGGAAGGGCAGCGTAAAGATATGGAAAGAGCATTCGGAGTTCTTCAATCTAGATTCGCAATGGTTAGTAGTCCATGTAGGTTATGGAAACAGTCGAAAATGTCAAAAATTGTGTTCTGCTGCATAATTCTACATAACATGGTAATCGAAGATGAATGCGACATCGTTCACCCAGATTACGAATACGAATGATCCAGACAACCCCCACAAATTTACCGAGCCTCCGATGATGAAATTGAAGGAAAGATTCCATATGTTTCAAGTTGATCAACATGAAATATATCGTAATTCAGCTCTACACTACCTCCTTCAAAAAGATCTAATGGATCACATTTGGAACTCTTACGGCAACCAATATATTATATTTCAAATGCTATGTTTTATTACGTTTGTTTCCATGTATATTTCTGAATGTTTGTTTTATTATGTATTCTTGCGATGAAGTGTGTTTGCTTTCTCGTTCGTACTACATTGAATTATTTTTATGTGGTAATCATTATTGGATACATACAAACGGTCTAAAAGAAAATACGATATCATTGTTTAATTCAAACTAAAAAACAATACATAGAGGAAACCAGTACAAGCACTAAAAATTACATAAGTAAACTACATACGCCTAGATCCAGCCCGGCTATCAACAATACGCTGTTTATAATCCACCCAGTACTGAATCGATAGTGGATCCATTACGGTGACATCCCTTTCCATTACTAAAGCCTCTTGTTGTTGCTGCTCCAACTCAAACCTACCGCGTTCAGTCTCGGTTAACTGTTTTAACATCTCCAGTTTTTCTGCGTTATTTCTTGTCTGTTCTTCATTTTCTCTGGCATGCTTCTCGTGCATCTGTCCAACCGAGAATCAAGTTGGGTTTGAACAGCATTTTTCTTCTTCGCAGCATATTGGCCCATAGGTCTTGCATCTTCATCAAATTGAGTAGTTGCATCTTCATCCGCATTAGAGTCTCTCTGCGAAGATTCTCCTGGATTTGAAGTATAGGAATTTTGGCTTGCTTTTTTCTTTGATTTTGCCTTCGTTTGTACATCTCTTAAGCTCTTCGCATTGCTAGACTCCATTTTGGATGACTAACGAACAATTCATAGCAATTAGCAAACTGGTAGTAATGCGGTTTTTTCGCACCATTTTCTCTAGGAAATAATTTCAAGAATTGGTCGTTCGCCATCCGCTTCTACAAACGGTAAAATAATGAATATTGATATACTTTCATGGTAGGTAAATAAAATATCGACAAGTGAATTAGAGAGTTATAAATTATTACCAATTTGGCTTCGCCACCCATTCCGCTAGGATTTGCGGTTCTTATTTTGTGAACTTGAGACTCAAAGAATTGTGTTTGTCGATTAATCTTCCCAAATCGACCTGAAAGCGCAGACATTGATCTCGTCCTTTCTACGTGTTTTTTGTTGCAAGTAGATATAACTTTTTCCCAGAATGCCTCTCCACTTTAATCATTTTCCTTGACCGAATCGTTTGAAAAGTGGCAGTACAATAAACAGAGATCTTTATCTTTTTCTCCGGTCCACGGTGCAGAAGAATGAAACGAGAGTGGTGGAGCAGAATTAGGGGTAAGATCTTCGACTGGCTGAGAATCGAAATCCCAACCATTTGTATTCATCGCTTCATTATTGAATTGGAATAGATATGACATTGTTTACTGGTAGATAAAGAGTATGTGAGAGTTTAAGAAGTTTATGTGTTTTACAATGAGCTATTCATACCGATATATGTACAAAAATAAAAAATATGATCGTTTATGCCCGTTGGAACTTTCATATGACCGTTTATAGCCGTTGTTAGTTCAAAAAAATGACCGTTTATAGCCGTTGGAAGGTGTAACAGGGTATGAATTGAGGTGTAGGAACAACACGTGTGGTGGAGGGGGATCCTGGCGTTTATTTATAGGCGTCTGATCCTGACGCCTATAAAATAGACGCCAGAACCTGCGCCTATAAAATGGGCGCCAGGAAGAGATTCAGGATCCTGAATCTTAGCCTTAAAATTAAGGCTGAAGTGAGCCACTGGCTCACTTCCCCTAATTTTGCCCCCTTAACTACAAGACTGGAGTTGCTCTAAGCATACCAATACAGTGATGTCAAAATGGATTGAAACAGCAAAGTGAACTCTATGTAGTGATGAAGGTACAGGTGTAAGATGCATGTATTGTCCAATAGGTCCATAGGTTTTGTTTGCTTTGTTCTAGCTCAACCAACTATATATATTCATACAAATATAAAGGGCAATTTAGTTATTATTTTAAAAACACTATTGAAGTTGGTTCAATTATTGTCATTATTAATAGTAGCTAGAGATGTTTGGTGTTTTTCCATTGTTATCACATACATGTAATAATGAAATGATATGGATACTCTTGCCATATCTGAGCACTAGACAAGTGGTTTAATAAATAGGAAACTGCAAATTGCTATATTTGGTTGGTACATTTGCTATATTTGGTTGGTACTGAAAAAGCTTGGAAGATATTCTGGTATCATAACCATCTCAAAACTAAGGAATTGTTGTATAAACATGAGCTCAAAAACAGAATCATCTCCACCATTAAGCACATCTAATTTTATACAACCTCGCATAAATTATACTAACTTAGAAATGATACAATTGCACTGCAAACTTCATGAACAAAATTGTTACAAAAGAATACAAAATCACAGTTCATACTGCTGCTGCATGATTTACCAAGCTGGATCATGCAAGCATCTCAATTTTCTCCTCTTCCACTCTCTTTGCTTTTGCTTCCATTTTACTCTGATTGCCAATAAAGTCAGAAATAGCCTTGGGTAATAAAAATCCCGGTCTTTCTAAGCAAGGCGACCTATCAAGAACCAATGGTTCACGTTCGGTTACTTCGATGCCTTCGAAAGTCCAAAGGGTAACAGTAGCCTCTCCCTTCAGTCCAAATGAGAACCAGCCAAATCCGCAGACTGCAATATCTACGCTATTTACATCCCAACTCATGCCTGCTACTTTAACTTCTCTTGGTATCCAACTGCCCAGTTCGCTTAGTCGCTCTTGCGCAATCGGTGGCTGAGCATCCAAAACATCCGATAAGATAATGAATAGCATTTCTTTCTGAACATACTAGAAAACCATGTATGTGTACACTTATCCTCTATTGCATGACGTCTAAATCAAGTTTAGTTGATTGCAGAAAAACATAATACATATGCACATTCAAAAAGATGCCAATTTTTTTTTAATATATTTTTTTAGCTTAAATGGTCATTTTCGGATTACATATGTAATTTTTATATAAAATCATATCACGTACATATTGTTATTAACTCTTAAATATAATTTAGTGAATATTTGTTGCGCATCCTTATTTTCAAACTTATTGTAAAGCGGCTCATTTTCTAAGTTTCATTGTAAAGGAGGTCTGTTTTACTGTAAGGACGTGTTTTTATGTTTTTTTGCGCTACTATTTTAAAACAAAAATAAAAAAATTGTAAATGCTCATGGAAGTATTCTACACACACAAAAAAACTTGTTGTACATTAATTTGTTGAAAGACGGACGAATAATTGCAGCAATGTCTGCAAATATTCATATATAATTACCGATATATCAACAATTATTCATACAGTACATGCATATGAAAGACAGAAGAACAATTGCAACAATGTCTGCAATTATTTGTATATAATTACCGATATATCAACAACTATTTTACTGCTGATATAAATAATAAAAAAGTTGTAGGAATATCAGCAAATAATGTAAATAGTTGCATCATTTGCAGCAATTTACTAGAGATGAAATATTTTTAATATGCATGCAAATTTTATTATATTTTTGCTGATTTATCTGCAATACTTGAACGTCTTAATAAGTGTAGGCTTTGAGTTTGAATTTTTCACGCAAATCAGACAAATTGCATGAAAATCTGCAATTTTTTTGATATAATTGTTGCAATGTCAGCAATTATAAGGCAAATTGCTAAAAAAATTCTGGAGCGTGCATATTTTGGTTTTTTTTTTTTTTTTTTTTTTTTTGAATCATTTTTATAGTTTTAATGCATGAACACGATGATGATTATGTGTTGAATTAAATTTTGAAGTTTGATAAATTTTTACGTTCATTTTTTGATGATTTACAAAAAACAGGAACCTAATTTATAAAGTTTTTACACATAGTTTTTTTTTTTTTTTTTTTTTTTTGTAATTTGAAACTTAACAGAAAACTGAGCCAAACTGTCCCTATAATTTAAGTATTTATCACGCATGTGAGAAACGAACAAAAGAGTAGAAAAGTAGAGAGAGTGTGTGTGTGTTATATATATATATATATATATATATATATATATATATATATATATATATATATATATATATGGGAGCAGCTATTCGAAGATAAATATTTGACACAAATCAGGGGACACAAAATCTCAACCGTTGGATCAATTTGTTTTTATGTGGGGTGGAAATCAGGGGTAATCCAATGATTGAGAATTTGTGCCCCCTAATTTATGTCAATTTTTTTATTTTAAGCAGACTTTCCCTCTACATATATCCAGCCACTTATACAAACGTAAAGCTGATGCCTACCCAATAATTTATGCAAATTAGGTTTTTACTTCGTTAACCTACACCGCTTTATTTTCAAAATCTGTTTACTTTTGACTTTTGAAATACCCTTTTTTTATATATAAGTTCGAATTTAAGGTTCGTTTTACACAGTTTGATTACAAATTTTCTAGCATCTCTAATAAACGACATTAATACATGAATTCCAACTTTTTAAAACCATTTTTTAAAATGCAATTTTGACTGCATCCAAACAATACAATTAGGATTTAAATCAAACCAGTGTAGTATTAAACGCATTCAAGCAAGGCAATTGTAACTACACTGAATTGATGCATCAGAATGATGCACTTTTAGCTGCATTCAAGCAAGGCAGTTATAGCTTTGACGCAGTTTTGGCTGCATCAAACTGATGCATCTTTTATGCTACAATTGTTGGAAGTCTGTGTTGTCCTCCCAAGGATCTAGTTCTACTACTGTCAAATCCCTAAACATGACACAATACACACACACACACACACACACACACACATGAGATGTACCAATCTTCTTTCTAAAAAACATGGGAATAAAGTCTTCGAAAATTATTATTATTATTAAAGAAAAAAAAAGTTTAGCTAAAGATACTATTAAAAAAGTAATTTATTGAAAGACCGACCTCAATAGTTTGTGATTACAGAAAGAAAGAAGACGATGATTTAGGATGCACATCAACTGCAATTTCCGGAAACATGGAAGTTAATTTCATTTTTTAAATTGTAAATAGTGAAGCATGGATACAAAAGCGAACACAACAAATCTCAACCATTAGATCTCCCCATGAATTCCACCTTCCACATAAAGACAAACAAATCCAATGGTCCGCAATTTGTGTCTCTCACTTTGTGTTTAATTTTATGTCCCAATAGCCACCTTCTATATATATATATATATATATATATATATATATATATATGGAGAGAGAGAGAGAGAGGGTTCCAGGTTTTTATAGCATCTCATTTGCCCCTCGATAAGGGACACTCATTAACAATGACGTGCAAGTCGATTTCATGATAAGTGTAACTTAATTATGTTTTCTTGGGAAAAGTGCAGGTTGCTCCTGTTTTATGAAAAGTGCAAGAAAAAGTGATTAAAAATATATATTTAATGTTTATATCACATTTCCACTACATGACATAAGTCATATATTAGAAAAACATCGATTTATGGCTGGTAAAAGTAAATAGCTAATTTAACTTTTGTGTAAAAGGACACAAAATTTTAATCTATAAGAAGTTTTTTTTAAAAAAGGGTAAAGATCTGGTTTTTTTTTTTTAAGTAAAGATCTGGATTACTGTATGATAGCAGAATTTTTCTGTTAACATTTAAAATATGTATGTCACTTTTCTGGTATCTTTAACATTATATGTAGTTAAAATACCAATTTTCAATCAATTTATTGACTCCAAGAGTACATAATAACTTTGTTGAAGAAGAAATAAGACTCCATCAAAGATGAGATGAACGATGAAAGAAAACCCCATAGAGAACACAAACATCACCAACATAATTTTATTTTATTTAGTTTTGTGGCTTGGAAAATGAATATGAATATGAATTGCAAGTGCGTAAAAGGAAAATGAAGAGGTAATATGATCAACGCATGAGATGTGCAAGGATAATAAACAAGAGGTAAATTCTAGTAAATTTGACGGGTTATGTGAAGGAAATTTAAGTGGTATGAATATAACTTTACTTTTTTACTTCGAAAGAAATCGCCTACATGGTTAGAATATAATTTTGATTAGCGTAAATATGATATAAGACATTTTTATTGTAAAATCTTGGTTGATGAATTGTAAGTGAGCTTTAAGATGGCAAGGAACTATGGGGCACATAATATACCTGGAGCCGGATGCCAACATGTTTTGTTATCATCTCTTCGGCATTCTCAGTCTTGCCCATATGGAGTGAAACATTTGGAGATACCCAAACAGTAATGTAGATTGTATCAACCGAAGAAGTAGACAAGTCCAATCTCACCAAACCACCTACATGAACTGTTTGCCCAGCCTGTAAATTTAATAATGCATGTCAGTCTTAAGAAAAGCCAATTAGCTAGGAAATAAATATGATCTTCGAAGCTAACCAATCCCAGAGAGAAGAATACATGTGCTAGTTGCAGCATTAGATATCACTGTTTACATATACAATACAGCAGCGAATAACCACTACTCCAACTTCAGCATAAAATCATGTGTCCTTGTGGTGTTGAAATTTTCCCAATTCATACCGTTTATATGAAATAATATTTTGCACAAAACAAAAATAAAAAAAATTGTGACCTGCTATTTTTAGACTGGGCAAAAAATTCCTAAGTTATTGCTTTACAAAACACATTATAAATTACTGATACATATCACTAAATCATCGGTATAAATATAATAAACTGATATGTTTATCAGATTAGTTTATATATATATATATATATATATATATATATATATATATATATATATATATATATATATATATATATAACCACATACATACATACAACCCTAGGAACAGGGGCGGACGCACATGCTGCTGAGCTAGGGCCAATGCCCTATCTCAAAGTTCCAAACTCAATACAAAAAACAAGATTTCCACAGCCTGTCCTAGCTGAGTTGTGAGCTCTGCCCTAGCTGAACCACCATGCTAGGTCCGCCACTGCCTAGGAATCAATCTAGATTTCAAGGCAATTTGCAACTTATGAACTGTAAAAAAGCTAATGCTGAATGTGTGCCAGCTTTTATGAACATGAAACAAAAATCTTGGAAATTACCAAATTCCTATATCATCCCTGTTTCATGAAAATCATTTTAAAGACACTATGGTGAAAGCAAATCATGCATTATCAACATCAATCGAAGATAACAATCTTGGAAAAAATATACCTTCATCCTATAAGTTCGAGGCTGCAGCTCCTTTCGAATCTCTACCATCTTTTGCTCTTCTCTATTCAATCTCATTGACATCAAATATGGATGCAAAAGACCTGGAGTATCATACATTTTTGCTTTTGCTGGTAGAATTCCAGGAATTCTTAGAATCCCTAAGGTAGTTCCAGGAATTGCTGCTTCTGTAAGTCTGCTAACTTTAACTCCTTCCTTCTTTGCAAAAGTATTTATCAGTGTTGATTTTCCAGCATTTTGAGCTCCAATGACCCACACATTGCCTCTTGGACCCGCTAAACCCTTAATGAAACCAAGCAAATTTCTAACTCCGAGATCTTTTCTTGCACTAACTAGATAAACTCCACTAAGTTTTGGGGCTCCATTTGCCTTTGCTCGATTTCTTACCCACTTATCTAACCTTGTTGGGGAAACTTGAGAAGGTAAGAGATCAACTTTTGTTGCCACTAGTACAAGTTTGGGTAGTTTAAGTAGTTTGGGATTCTTCTTGCTTCCTTCTAAAGCTTTAAACAAAGATTTAGCGGCTCTTTTAGGAAACGAACCATCAAAATCTACACAGTCTACTACCATCACTATTAAAGGAGCACTTGTTGATGGTTTCATTAACCGTGTTGATATAAGCCTTTCAAAATCAAAGTCAGGGATAAGATTTTCAACATTTGGATTCTTAACATGCCCATAATTTCTTAAAGAGTGGCACCTAGCACAAACAGTAACCATCTCTTCCTCTTCTTTTTTCTTTGCTTCTCTTGCAATCCTTTTCTTCTCGGCTTTTGAAACCTTTTCCTTCTTGAATTTTTGCAATGTCTCTTCTGTTATATTACCATAACCAACTCCAGCAGGCATAAATCCATCTAGTTCCTTCTTCATTTTTTCATCCATGACATTGAACTCATCATGCAAATCGGAATTCCAATCCAAAAGCCCATCAAATTTACCAACAAGCTTGGAATTTGACTTTGACACATTAATGTTTTCATCCTCCTCTTCCTCCCACTCATCATCCTCTGGCGAAAGCTCATCATCAGCGTCTTCACCCAAAATATCAATTTCCATCCCACCGTCTTCATTTAAAACATCGTCCGAGTTTTCAAAACTTTGAGATTCAGTTTCAGGTTTTATGTAAAATCCAGGAAAATTAGGATTGGAGTCCTGCATGAAGATTCCACAGCCGGGGCACAAGAGGCGAGATTCATCTTTATCCGTGCCTTCGCTGAAAAGCGAAGGCTGTTTCCGAGTTGAGATTTTGGGGGGAGGGGCGTTTCGAGAAAAGCTCGTGTTAAACAGAGTACAATTTCGAGCATAGAAATGGGGAGTTGTGAAGAAGGAAGAGATGGAGAAAGGGTATTTTTGGGAGAACATTGGAGATACATTGATACGGCGAAGGGAAAAAGCTGAAGAGGCCCAGGAGGGGGAATATGAGATTGTTTCCGCCATTGAATCAGCCAAGATTTAAGCTTTCGAAGATAAATTGTTCTTCCAAACTCCAAAAGAACCCCCGTTGGAGTCCCATTTTAATTTTATTATGAGTTTGCGGAGGAATTCATAGGACACTAGAGTAATTTAATTGTGGGTTCCTCCTATCATTATGTCACTAATGTAGGATTTGACAACCATAATAGCATTTCTTGTTTCACTGGAGCATTCCCAATTCAAGGTTGAAATGGACTACAACTGACCCCGATAGAGGGTCAGTTGAAGACTCTGGGGTTGCTTTGGCAACCCCAAAGGTTGTCAGAGCAACCAAATGGTTGTTGTGTCAACCTTCTCTTAGTCAGCTTTTATAAAATCGGCAAAGGGAAATACTAATTTTGCGGTGTGGATCGCAATCCACACCGTGATGTGGATCGCAATCCACACCGTGATGTGGATTACGATCCAACGACCATGGATCTTAATCTACACCATTTTCTTTAGCCGACTTTATAAAACCCGGCTAAGGACGCACAACAACCCCATTGGGATTGCTGTGTTTTATCTCCATTGGGTAGATAGGGGTCACCAGCTTAGATGTGATCCTCGATCCAACACAGTGTTGGGAATGATCTTTTTTTTGTGGAGATACTTGCAGACGTGTTGAAAGTGTTCTATTGAGATAATTAAGGAGTAGCAAAGACTCTTTAAAAAAACAATAAGATTATCAAGTTTTATTTTTAGTCTAAAAGATAAAGGTTAAATAAATTAAGATTAAGGAAAATACTAGGGGTGACAATTAGACCTGACCTGAAGGGTCTTGGTTCTAGGCGGGTCAGTTTTTGTCGGATTTGAACTATGCATTTCAAAAATATGGATCCGACCCGAACTTCGGTTCGGTTGGATAGTAACATTATAAATACATATTGTAACGATTTAGATTTTGCCCGGACCTAATCGATCGCTAAATCGACCAAAACCGTTCAAAACCCGAATACGCTAACTTTGGGCACACAACACATCAGAACAGATAACAGAAGACTTTTGTTAACATTATAATAATGTTACATCAGAGTACAAAATATATCAGAGTACATTGATAAATAATAATACATCGGAAGATTATTTACAATGAATTTAATACAGTGCAGCGGAACCAATAATCTGATACAGCGGAAGTCTATCAATGCTCTGGACATAGCTTTAAGCTTCGATCCAGAATCCTGCTTAATATATCTGCAAAATAAGCTACTCGACTGCCCGTGTGGAAAAGAGGGCACCCGAGTTTGCAAAGTGAAACAAACTACGGCTCAGTCATGGGACTGGTATGAGAAATCTTTCCTAACTTATCTAACAATATGGCTAATCACATGACCACGTCGCTAACGCGAAACGGGTTTACTGCATTGGATTGCCAGTGCATAAATTAAATAAATTTTTATTCAAAATAACGCAATGCTTTTTAGAAAAATGAAATCATTATAAGACTCAAGTCCCATCACACAATGCAACACAAACTGAAGGATAGAGTTTTACGTTATAATGATCAAACATGCTTGAGACGTAGAAAATAGTATTTTAATATTATTATTATTAGTGCCAATCAGTTTTAAAATACTTCAAAGTAAATGTATCAATCCTAGACGGCATAGTATCTCATCCTACTATGTCGCCATATATAGGTTTACAATCAAAACCATAATGTCGTATTGGAAATTGGGTTTCCATCATGAGTGAGGGCTAGGGAAGATCTCCTTACCGATTCGAGACACTCTAGCAATGTCTCAGGATTCGAATGTTGGCGAACCTTTGGATCCTGCAGGGCCGGTCCACAAATACTTTAGTGGATTGGCAATTCTCGAACACACGCTTCCCGGTCCTATTGAACCTATAAATTGGTCACTATCGACCAGATAACCGAGCCTCGTAATCCATCATCCACATAAGTTAAAATGTCAGGGCTTGTAAACGCTGACACTACTTCTAGCTAGAAAGAAACATGTGCACTCTCTGCGTTCCCTTGTCACGTTTCTGACTCTTACTGGGGTGTAAGGCTCGCGAAATAATGCTATACACAAAGCTACACCTAAACATGTTGTGCTTTGATCATCAACTACAAGGCTCTGCTTTTCAACAAAAGCCTCGATTATTTGTATCTTAGCATGCCATATTTGCAATTCACGCCATGCGATCAATAACTACCAATACATAACCTCTGAGCTCGTGCGTCTCAGAGGAGGGTGTTAAGCAAGAGAATAAATTCTCCGCCACCAAACCGATATATATTAAATAGAAATCAATTTGCATGGAATGAAACCCAATGTCAGACACACATCCATTTACAAGTCCGTTCTGGGTTTGAACGAAACCGAAGACACCTTATTCCTCGTCCCGTATGTCCAATACGGAAAAGAGGTTCTCGCATATCAGGATAATCAACAAGTACATCCGAACAACTACCACTTTAACCCTTTCTTAGGAGCGACCCAGTTCAGGGCATCAGTATTCGCCTATTCGATGTGATGATCGCTGGTCTTCAATCACCATCTTCATTGTCTTTGACTTTAATAGTCGTAGTAATTATTCAGAATGGGTTAAACCCGGTCTTTCTGAATAACTCGCATATTTTATAATCAAAATTCAAGTGCTATAAAGACGCATCATACACCTCATTCCAATTCAGAATATTCTTTTAATAAAATATTCATATTATTAGGCAAAAGTTCCCATTAATTTTATCAAAGATAAATTCTTTTAAATTTATTCTTTAATCTTCTTTTTAAAGATTCATTAAAACTCAAATATGATTTTAATATCAAAAATCATTGCTTTATGATTATTGAACTTTTAAGAAATTAATCTTGTCTTTAACTGGGTTAAAGAACCAATGTCATTTAAAACACAGTTCACGATAAACCCAAAATCAACTTCCATTAAATATGGAATTTTCACAGAAATCAAATCAATATATAATCGATATAAATTTTTGTATCAGACTAATAATATAAATGGAAAAACGGCAAAGCCTTTTAAACTCCATAAATAGTAACAATCCTCTTTTAAAGAAGCCTATCTCGATTGTTATCAAATCGAATTTCCACTCAATTCCGATTTAGTATATTAAATTAGAAAAACTTGACTTTAGAATTTTTCTTTTTAAATATTAGTAAAAAGACTTATAAATTCTAAATCATATTTTTACTGTTAATTAGGCTAAAGAACAAATGTCGTTTAAAACACAGTTCATAATAAGCCCAATTCACATATCATTTTATTCCAATCACACTACAAGAAAACACTGATTTAGCGTCAGATATTTAGAAGCGGAAATTTCTGTCGCTAATCTGCGACGGATTTCTGTGTGATTTGCAAGGGATAGTTTTTTGTTTTTTCAACTTTTTTTTCTTTTATTTATTACCGTCATCTACTGTCATCCCTCACTAAGCCGTCGCAAATTACGTCAAATTACCGACAGAAAATATATGCCTCTATTTTCCGCTGCAAATCCAGGTAGAATACCAACGAATATGCTTCACCTATGATTTTGTGATTTTTTGATAACTTTAGCAATCCGCGTCAACTATACGTATAGAATCTACACTGTTTAACTAATATAATCCAACAATGATTAGTTAGCAATCCATTGTTCAATTTTAAAATAATCTGGACCATCAATTAATAATCTAACATTTCACTAAAAATCCATTGCTTAAACCAGATTTTCTTTTATCGTTTCAGAATCTTCGTTTCTCATTTTTCCCAATTCATGCCCTTAATTTACAATTTCTTGTATACCCTAATTCAGACCCAGACCCTTAGTTAATGTCATGAAAACCGCTCACCAAATCCGTTCTCCCTATTCCAAATCCTACATGCTCCTCTCGAGTACATCTCGATGTTGGGGTTTTTGTTCTAGTTGAGGCCGATGTCATGTCGCCTGTTAGGAAGATGCGAGGTGGTGGTGTTGCGGTGAAGGATAGGCAAGCCATGGCAGATATTAAATAGATCTCTTTCTGGTAGAAATTGAAGGTTTTCTGGTTGCATTTCAGGTGGAAAGCTGGTACTCACGGAATCAGAGGTAAAATGGTACTAAATTTCAATTTTTTAGTACTATTTATTAATCCCAAGCTTGTTCTTTCTACAGCTAGTGTAAGCCTCTTTAAAATGTGTTGATTTTTACCTAAAATTGTTGCTTGAGTTAAATCAGTGTTACTTTCTGCCTAGACTTAAACATGGGATTTTGTCACCCTGGAATTCTAAGGTACTGTTGGCTGTTAATTTTTGCGCCGTTGCGGTTGATGACATGTTGGACGCGTTGAAACTCGTGATACAAGAACATCTGCTCCGTTCAGCTGAATGAAGGAAACTGCCTTGTTTATTGAAGTAATCATTTCAATAAATAAAATTTATATTTTTATAAATTTCTAAAATTAATAACTTGTGCAAACGATATTCGTTTGAGACACTCTATTTTGCGTTACGATCGTATCAAAGTACCATATAGTGTAAAATTGGTTTTTTCGTTCAGCCAAACTAAAAGAGATGTCAGTGATAGTAAATTATAATAGTTTACATCTCATCGTACAACAATTTAACCCAACCAGGACATATATTAATTTGACATGCTAAAGGAAAGTTCACTATTGTATCCTTTCATGATGCTGGTTATTGTCTTTTATGTGGGTAAATCTTCAATACATACGTATGTAGCGGTTAATCTGTCGTTCACTTAAATCATAAAGTGCCTCCCATATCTTTATGTTTAGAAAGTGGCATAGCAATGTACATATGCATATGATTTTGTTTTTTGAGCTTCTATGCTTATTATTGTAATTAAATGAAACGGTTATTGGTCTGCTTATCTATTGTTATCTGTTGTAGTATCATTATCATGGATATAAATTGTTAGTGCAATTTTCCCTCTGTGAATTAATTGGATTAGGATGTGTATAAACTATTGAATGTTGTTAACTATTATATTTTCATATATAAATATCATTAGACCATATGGTGTAGCAAACATGTTTACACCATTAAGAATTCCAATGCTCAACAATAATCTACAGAAAAAAGATGAAAAAATTATATCACTGATGCTAGCACAAAATAATAATTAGCTAAATCGTATATTTTGAATTTGGGTATTTAGGGACCATTGAATAGATAGCTCAAGTAATTCATAAAGATTAACCTTAAAGTAGTGCATTCGGATAATTCTAGTATTTGACCAACCACGAATGTTTGCTGCATAAGGCATACATTCATTCAAACAAATCATAACATCAAATGATTATTTAGTTGAACCAATATGTAGAGCTAACCGTTGTAACAATTATCACCCCGGTAGCATAACAAATTTTTTGATGCTTAATGTTACTACAACAATTTGTCCCAGTATGCAATTTCTCTCCTTAAATTTTGTACCAAATGATCATTACACCTTTCCATGTTTCTGTAAATAAGTTGAAGGAGTAAATAAAGGGACAATAGGAGCTTGATGGTTGTTAAATATTATGTTGAATTACTACCTGTATGTATAAATATGATATAAAATTGGTCTGTAAGTGGATAACCAAAAAATGCTTAAAATATTAGTCCGTCAACGGACTTCCCAGCCAAGGGAAAATGCTTAAATTCAGCAGTGCATCATAGATTCCTCAGTCAATGGAAAATGATCATTACAACCTAACCTATTAAACACTCCTTGCGGTCTCTTGTTTTATTAGAAACTAACAGTTAAGTACCTTCAAGTTAGACATTTCTATTTAATAAGGCCTAAACAAATAAAACATATCCTTAGGTAGAAAAAAATTGCATTTGTGTGAATTTATCTCAAAATTGAATTGGTAGGAGTTAATCGGTTGTTGAATCAACAAAAGTATAATCAGATCTATTGAATAATAACTCAAAATTGGATCTCAATATCGGATCGGTTGAATCAAGAAAAGCATAAACAGGCACCACAAATCAATGGGCTTACCTAGTCGCTCGTCGATCAATCTGTAGATGTTAGCCAGTCGACGAAGTTAAAGAGGCACATGATGTGTAATAGCACCAAGTCAGAACCAGTTTATGCGACAATATATTTTCCTTTAGCATGTCAAATTAATGTATTTTCCGTTCAGCCAAACTATCATAGCTGATAATCAAATTTAGTTTGAATCAGTTCAGGAATTTACTGTCAGATACTATGCATGAATATATCAAAGGAATTTACTGTCAGGCAATCCTCTGAGAAATGTACACAAACTGCGAATGACAAACTTGTTAGCACCAAATCTTTCCAGTCTCCTTTTTGCCGTGGATTCATTATGTTTTCCTTTATTTCTTTAAATATTTCTTCCATTTTTCTTTTCTTGTTGTCTACCCCTTTCTATGTTTTTTGCCTTCTTGAGTTCTGCATGATATTTGAAACCTGAATTTGGATTCTCGTTCGGTAAATTTGAGATGGTGAGATGTATAGACATGGTCGAATGATTTAGATTCCTGGAAAGACAGGGCATCTACATATGCTCATTGTTAATTTTTGAATGTAACATTCATATTAAAAATATAGAGTATACTTCATTTTAAAAATATGAAAATATTATTATTTAGTACTTGATATCTATAACATGAAATCATGATTGTAGGTAAATTGTTGAATGTAACTTGCGGTGTGCTGGAAACTTTCGGTAAGCAGTTCACATCCAATGCTTATGTTGTTATTATTTTATAATATGAATGGTTAAATGCAGAAATAGTTTTTAAATGAGGTACTATATAATATCTATATTTTATGCTTTCATGTAGTTTGATGTATACCATAGCCTATTTGATAAGAATTTTTCCTTTTGTTTTTAACCTTCTTCAAGGATCCATGTGTTTAAAATGAGATTTTTGAGGATTATTAAGCCTTGATTAAATTTCAAAAGCTAATCCAATATGTTTGAACTTAAAAGGGAACTTATGCTGTTTGTCGTAATAGAGTTAAATATTGATCAAAGACTAACCTAAAATATTGCCTATGGATGCGTAATGAACAAGAACAGTCATCATGTATACCGACATTCAAAGCTGCTATAGAGCTCTCATACCCTATTCATGTTGTTGCAGAATCGAAAAATATGGGTTCTTTGTAATCGAAAAAAAGCAGAAAATATATGATGTCATGATGCGTAAGTTCTTTCAAAACTAGAGTTTTATTACTTCTTTAACTAATTCAAAGTAACTTTTTGTTGTTTGCTCGTTCTTCGGCAAAATATGGTGTATGCTTTAGAATTTAGTATCAGTATTACTACTATTATTATCGCTAAAATCTGGTACAATAAACTTTTAATATTCTAATCTATTTGTAAATTTACCATTTCAGAAAATTGAATTGTGTTTTTTCGATTTATCGGTATGTCAATGATTATTTTACCAATGATATTATTAAGTGACAATATTCATATTTTTGCTTGCTCATTATATATTAGCCATTGCCATAATAGCATTGAATGCAGGTGCAGCATTGAATGCAGGTGCACTCAATCTAGTAATCTTTATTTTGGTCGTATCATGCTCGGTGTTGGCATTGGTTTTGGTAATCAGGTATACTTGGATTCAAAATGTTTATAATATTTGTAATGAGTTGTGATTCAGTTTTCAACTGAGTTATGACACAGTTTCGAAAACTGAGCTTGCAAACAATTTTCGAAACTGAGTTGCAACTCAGTTGAAAAATGAGCTGCAAACTCAGTTTGCAAAACTGAGATGCAATATGGGAAAACTCAGTTTTCAACTGAGTTTGTAAACTCAGTTTCGAGAACTGTGCAAACTCAGTTTGATTGGAGGAATTTCTAAGATGCTGGTATTTTGTCTTGTTGACTACCGCATGGAATAGAGTCTATGATGTTCTTGTTTTGGTTCGTCGGTGTGTTAGGCTTTGGGATGTTAATGTGTGCATTTCAGTAGTTTCCTGTGCTCGATATCTTTTGATGTTGGTACTAGTGTGCTTCCTAGGTGTTTTTGAATTTTATGCCTGATGCATGACCGTCATGGGGTCATCTACTGGAGCTGCGTTGTATGTTGTTTCAGCTTCTTGACTAGGCTTAATGTCTTTTTTTTTTTGTTTTATGATTTTTTTTGGTGTTCTTCATTTCACTGTTAAGCTTAGCCGTGCTGATGGATGTATCTCTGGTTATCTTACAAATGAAAATCGCAAACTTGCATTTAAAGAGATGGGAAAAGTTTTTAACTTTCGTGGACGATGCAGCTTGTGGGACTCTGCTGGCGATGTTTTTTCTCACCATGCAGCAAAAGGTACTCATTTATATATTAAAAAAAGGTTAATTCAAGATTAGATCAAAATAAATATCTATCCTCATTGAAAAGACGGTGAAACCCTTTTTTCTCGTGGTTAATTAATCTTTTTTCTTGCAATATTGGCTGCTATGCATTGCCAACTAAGTATCATTAATAGCTACTTTACAAACCGGCCAGTGTTTGAGAGATCAGATGGAAATCAACAAAAAAAAAACTTCTCCTAGTCACGCTGTAACGAAGATTATCACAAATTAATTTATATTGAGTAATATGCAATCTGCGTTAGGCTTAAGCAAATGAAACTTGTTGAAGTGAATTGGTTGCATTTAGTTTGACATGATTTTGTTTAATTTGTTCGGAAGTCATCGTTAAGATTACAAGCTAGCATATTGCCTATACTGACCTTTAGTTACCCTAATTCACATTTTGCCAAGTGCCAACTAGGATTTCGAGCAATATTAATCATTTTATTCCTATCCTAACAATTAAGTTATCGTTAAGTTTTTCTTCTTCTTTTATCAATATACTTTATTTTTATTTTGGGAACTACTATTCTATAATACATGTATTTTGCTAGTGACTTAACCTTCAAGTACCGTTCTGCCCCAGTTTTGCATAACTATTTCATCAAAAAAACATGCATGCATCATATGTAAGACCAACTTATGTATTGCTGCATTTGTGATAGTTATATTTAAGGCGTCGACAACGGTGAATTAGGTCAATATTACCGTCTATTACTGTTTTTCCATTTATCATCAATTTACCATGCTTTACCTCGCTATCATCTTCAAATCAATCATACAACTTTGTACCTCAAATGCTTGCCGAGTTTTGGTATAACCATCACTGTGGTGGCTTAGAACGTATAATATAAGTTCCATTTCTTTTATCCACAATGCCTATGTTTTATGATTTCAATGTCCATCTATAGATCAAAAGGTTAGGGTCACATATTTCTTTCCTTCATCAATCAGTCAGTCAAAACTTTTCCTTAACAAATAATTATTTATATACTGACTATACCTTTAATGATTTTTTATTTGCTAGTTGAGGAAGCAAAGGAAGTTCGCATGGCTGAGATCAACATCATTGCAATTCATTAGAAGGTATTAGTACCCAATCTTTCAATAGTGAACTATTCATTTTCTTCAGTGCCCAAAGGCTTGAGGAAGAATAAGCCACACGGGGAGAGCATTGAAGCACAAATGACAAAGATGATGGCAATGCTTATTTTAGTGTAAATATAATGTTATGTGGTATTAGTACGGCATGATATGTGTTTGTATACGAGATAATGTTAGCACTATCTAAATAGTTTTGTTGATCATAATTCAGCATCGTGTATGAATTAATGAAGGGTTATGGATGTTCTTTTTTGTATGTGATTATGAATGTTCTTTTCAGTTCAAAATTAATATCGTTGGCAAATTTAACTTTGTTTTTTTGATATGCTATTTATTTCAACGTTCACAATTGGATGATATTAGCTTGATATATATATATATATATATATATATATATATATATATATATATATATATATATATAGAGAGAGAGAGAGAGAGAGAGGCTGATTAGAAGGGAAATAGCGACGAATTGCCTACAAAAGTATTTTAAATAAAATGTTTTCCGTCGCAAGTCCCTTGCTAATTAGTAAGGGTTTACCGACAGCTTTTGTAAATAATACTTTATACTAAATTAATAATCCGTCGGTAAATCGTTGGTATATAAATAAAAATTAAAATAAAAGTAAATTAATAAATAATATTTATTTTTGTTATAAAATTAGTAAAATGAGGGTAAATTGTCGGAAAATTCATGCTAAATTCCATCGCAAAATTTGACACAAATACCGTCATGGTTTTTGCCAACCATACCTTTATGTAGGAAATCCGTCGCTAATGCCTGTTTAGCGACGAATTAGCAGCGTTTTTTGCCGCTGCTATTTGCTGTTTTTCTTGTAGTGTCACTAAATATAAATGGAATCTCTAATAATCTTAATTAAAAGATTTATTCTTTTCATATGGGGTTTAAGAACAGTGTTATTTAAGACACCATCCACGACAACCCAAAATCTAATTCTTTTATTTAATTCTAATTAAATATTAATTAATTAAAAGGCTTCATTAAATCTTAATTTAAAAGATTTATTTTAGTTAGTAATTAGTTCATTTCGATAAAAATATATTTTTATCTTTTGTGTCCATCCAAAAACGGACATAGAAATCATCATTTTATTCTTCGTTGAATATTATTTTAAAATATTCGTTATTTAAAAATATCCTTTGTATAAAAAGATTCTTTAAGTAAAAATATTCTTAATATTACAATATTCTTTATTTTAAATTATTCTTTATATTACAATGTTCTTTATTTTAAAATATTCTTTATTTAAAAGATATTCTGAATCGGAATGCGACTCAATCAGTTACCATATAATTTCGGTTATATGGATTTCATACATCGCATGTACATGACAATAATGATAAATAATCATTAAACAATCCATTCACATACAGAGTGGAATTTATAACTGTGTGAGCATTAAAATGAATAAATAACGCTCATCGAAGCCTGTCAATCCATCTATTAACATACAACTAAATATTGGGACTAATGTATGTCAAATATCATCCCAATACCCGTGTGGGGTTTTCAGCCAACAACAGTTCATCTAAATAAATCATTGGTTAATGAATTTAACCAATTTTAATTCTGCTAACATGTTGATGATAATGAACGAAATATGTTATTATATTCCTAATGCCGAATAAAAATGTGTTTTACTCGCATAATTTCCCTACATGTTTCTAATGTCTAATAAAATGTAATTTATTTACATGACATTGCTGCTAATGACAAATAAAAATAATTTTCATTTTCCTTTATTTGTATGCAATTTCTATTTTTAATTTTAACAAATAAAAGAAATATTTTTATTTGTATATGGTTTCAATGTATAACATGACACATAAAAATGTTTATTTTAAATTGCATACAAATTCTAATGTATACATTAACATATAAATATGTCTCTTTAATTCGTACTCAAATCCTAGTGTGTGTTTTGATGATAAAATGTCACTTTAATTTGTACACAAATTCTAATGTATGTTTTGACAAATAAAATGATTCTTTAATTTACATACAAATTCTAATGTATGTTTTTGACAAATAAAATGATTTCTTTAATTTGCATACAAATTCTATTTCAACAGAATGTATAAAAAGTGATACATTCATTTTTTTGACAACCCTATTTCAACAAAAATAAATATTTTGCTTTAATACAAATCTATTTAACAAATTTGTAATTTTTTGTTCTCAAGCGTCATGTTTTGACAAAAGATAATTTTTTTTTCAACTATTATATTTTGACAAAATGTGTATTTTGTCTCAACTAATCTATTTGATAAAAATGTATATTTTTGTTTCAACTAAACTATTTGACAAAAGCATATATTTTTGTTTCAACTAATCTTTTTGACAAAAATGTGTATTTTATTTCAACTAATCTATTTGACAAAAATGTATAATTTGTTTCAACTAACATGTTTTGACAATAATGAATAACTTGTTTCAATTAACATGTTTTGACAAAAATGAATAACTTGTTTCAATTAACATGTTTTGACAAAAATGAATAATTTGAATCAATTAACTTGTTTTGACAAAATGAATAATTTGTTTCAGTTAACATATTTTGACAAAAATGAATAATTTGTTTCAATTAACATGTTTTGACGAAATGAATAATTTGTTTCCATTAACATGTTTTGACAAAAAGAATAATTTGTTTCAATTAACATGTTTTGACAAAAATGAATAATTTGTTTCAATCGGATCGGTTTTACACATATTTTTTAATGTTTTTGGTCGGGTTTTTCAGATCGGTTTTAATCGGCTTTTAATTGTATTTTTATCACCTAGACTCGACCCAAAACCCATCAGGTTCGGGTCTTGTCGGGTCAGTTTGGGTTGGGTTTTCATTTTTCGGTTGTTTGTTCTAATTGTCAGTCCCAAATACAACTAGCATTATATTTAGTTTTTATACTCTACCGAAATGCTAGTTAAGACTAGCATATATTCGGTTTTTTAATACTATACCGAAATGTTAGTTACAACCAGCGTATACTCAGTTTTACATTATATAAAATGGTAGTGTATTTAGTATTGTCCATCAATCTAATAACTTTTTAAAGATTGTACTTCAACCTAAAAAAAAAAAAACTTGTTCAACTTATTTTTTTCTGGAGTTTGTTCTTCTGTCTATTTTCCACTTTAATTAATTACTTACAAAATTGGGTTAAACTTGCAAAATACTTGAAAAGTGTACTAAACTGGAAAAAATAAGGGTGTGTCTGGCACAAGCTAAAGCAGAGAATTTCAGCGGGGTATTGGAGTTAGCAGAGAATGCGTTTAGCGCATTAAGCGGACCACTTAAGTGGAGTATGTTAATGGGATGTTTAGTAGAATAGAAAAGTTTAGATTACTTCAATTCAGTTCAAACCAACTTCATTACGTAGAGCACTTCGACACGATCGCAACGCAAAAAATCCACTGCCTTAAACGGATCTCATTTGCAAAAGTTATTAAAATTTATAAAACATTAAATTTACTAATTAAATTGATTAATTACTCTAATTAAACCAAACGGAACCAAACGAATGGCGACCACATCAAAATCGGCCCAGTGGCCGAACGGGGCATTTTGCCTCTTTGTTAACAGACGCGTCAATTAACTAAATGGTGCAAAATTACACCCTGAACGCCCCCCTAAACCCGTCCTACATATTTTCACGGGTTCAGATGCCTTTTTTGTTTTGATTTACTTGAAAAGACACATTAAAGCTGATAGACACAATATAATCAAAGGAAAGAAATTATATTGAACGCCAATTTTTAACTTTCCCGCCAATGCGACAACAGATAATCTTGTTTCAAAATACGACTATAAATTCATTACGTACCTTCGTTATTCGATTAATATTACCAACCGGCAAAACCCTAGTAATATATACTTAAAATATTCATCCTCTTCGCGAAATCTAATCAAACTCAAAGAAATAAAATGAAAAAGAGCAGCAAAACCCCGAATCCCAAATCCAGATGCCGACGCACCTCCAAATCGGTTACAGCTGTAGAAAGTTCACCGACGACCGACCTCACTGTCTACTTCCAGAAAGTTAAGCTTGTGAAAGAGCCCGACGAAACCGAGAACACTGCAGCTGTTGCCACAAAATCTGAAGAAATTCTAATTCTTAGCCAAGATTTTTTTAGGTATGTCACCAATTTTGTTCGTTTGTTTTAATGGATTTCTTTTTTATTTAACCTTTTTTATTTGATTTGCAGTACTCCTGATTATATAACGCCTGAAATGAACATATCTTGTTTTAGTAAGGTGAAAATCGTACTGAGTTTAGAAGTTTGGGCTTCGATTGGTAAATTGTGGTTAAGATCTGACCTTTTAATTGCTTTGTGCGTTTGTAGGAGATCGATGTATGCCCTAACTCGCCGGAGAAATCTGTTAGAACTAAGGCTAAGAGACACAGAATTGGTATGTTTTATTTTATCTGGTCAATTTTTTCTTCCACTATTATAGGCTCGTTTAACTGATTTGTGAGTTGATCAATTTCTTGACTGTCCAACATTTTTTACTTACTGAGGAAGATGGATGTACATGCTAAAAATTGAATATGCATTGACGTTTTATCCTATGTGATGTGTATAGTTGGAAGTGCGTTTTGAACTTAAGCAACCAATGTTGTGGAATAACCTTCAAACCTACATGGTTGGATGGGATTGAAATGAGTAACTGAATAGGTCATAAGATAACAAAATCAGGTAACTGAGAAAATGAATGAGAGGACTAAGATGTCAAAGCGTCTACAACAATGTTAGATGCATTTTATTTAACTGTTTCAGGGATAGTTAATCCCTTCTATGCAGAGGATACCAAAACAGTTGCTGCATGGTCAACTGTTGTATATGAATGCTATGCCAACCAGTATAAATCTTAATGGAAGCATGTGACTAATGTATTTGTCACTAACTAAATTAATGGAAGTTTCAATCAAATGCATGTATTGTTTGCTGGTGATTGCATTGTCAAAGTACATGTGATTTGAACAACTGTGATGGTATAGTCCAACAGCATAGCTGTAACAGTATGATCTTTTTGGAGCTTCTTAATAATTGTTCTCAAGTGCTATAAAACTCAGCTACTAAATCTAAATCATATATCTTTGTTAAGTTCTTATGACCGGCATGACTTATCAATATCTTCAAAATATAATACACCACAACCAAAAAATCAGGTTATTAGTTCAAATTTATGAATACAATTATGTTCTAATATCTTACTCTATAATTTTATTGGTATGTTAGCAGATAGCAAATGCAACAACGATGAGTCCCCTGAGCTGTTGACTGATCTGCATGTTGATACATTGGCTTCGGAGGAACTTAAAATCACCTCTGGAAGTGAGTTCGGAAAGAAACAAAATTATGTTCCACAGTCTGCAATAGCTTTACGCTGCCGTATAATGCCACCTCCATGCATCAAGAATCCGTATGCAGATGCAACCTCAACTGTTGATATGGATATATTTGGTGACAGGAGATCAAAAGTAATAGGTAATTTTGATTACTCCCTCTTACTTTTCTTTTGATTATTTATGTAATTATATGCATCCTTTGGACTCGTTGTATCTCCTGAACTGAAAGAGGTTATGACATTCATGCTGTGAGTTATTGTTTGCCTGATGTGATGAATTACGCATAAAAATTCCTAATTGAATATTAAAATCAAATCAGGGAAAAATTGTGAAGGACAAAAAAACCAAAAAAATTGCCCAAAAGGACAAGGGGTAAAAGACTTGTCCAAAAGGACAAGAGGTAAAAAATTAGTGCAAAGTGGAAAAACATGGGGTCCCACTGAAATTCACCATTTGCACTAAAACTTGTCCAAAAAACTTGTCCTTTTGGGCAAGTTTTTTGGTGGTTGTCCTTTTGGGTAAATAATTTGGTGAGTTTGTCCTTGTGGGAAAAATCCCCACTGGCCATTTGAAAGACTGTTTACTTGATCATGATCTTGAAGATATAACATATTACAGTCGTCAAAGTTAATAGGATTTTTTTTTTCCTACATTTGTTTCCTAACCAACATTTACAAAATATCAATGCTTTTCGACGGCAGGAAATTTTGGACATGAATCAGTGGGCAACATTTATTGACACCTAGTGAGTACTATATCCCTATTCCAGAAAGGAAAATGGGAGATTTTTTTTTCTTCAGCAATATCATTTTACATAAAGCATACTGAATGTTTCAATCTCATATCATCTCCTACCATCTTCTTTCCCATGCGTATCAAAATTTAGATTTTTTTTCCACCTTCAAATGATTATGTAGTTATAACGGCGCAACCTGTGGGAAAGTTACTAATTGTATTTGGAATCCCTCGTTGTAATAGGTTATTGTTTTGCAGGTTCCCCTCAAAATATTGGCAGCGATGGTCTTTCTCGATACCGCACCGATTTTCACGTTATTGAGGTTTGCCAATTGTGCTTTTATTTTTCAAGGAAAAAACTACTTTGATGTTGAGTTGTATGCAAGGTTTTCAAAATGAGATTCAAATTGTAAATTGTAAAATTTAATCTATGAATTGAAACGGGATTTAAATCGTAAATTGTGGATTCAAAAAACCTACACTTTAAAGTGTGCACACACTTTAAAGTTAATTTTGATGTTTAAACTTCTACATCTAAACCTAAAACATCATTTTCTCTTTTGTTTCAATTTTAATTTGTTTGTAAATGATTAAAATTGGAATTGTAGACCCAACTAAATTATTGAATATATTAATTTGAATTGGGTGACATTTTTTATGTGTAGTATTAGCTTGTTTTGAATCGGAATATAAATCAAATCGTAAAGGGAGAGATTCAATTTAAAACGGGATTCAAATTGTAAGATTTTTGACAACAATGGTTGTATGTGTATCCTAGTTTCAAATTATGTGACCAATGTTAATTTTTATCAAATAGGACACTAATATGTACCCGTCATATACCAAGAGTGTCTTAATCAATTAAGTGTGCTAAATAATAGCTGTCTTGTGTTAACAAGTTTGCCTGTTCATGAAATAACAACATATCTTGAATTCACAGGAATCATGAGTATATTTGGTGCATGAATTAATGACAAAAGCAAAGATATCACTACTAAGTAATCACTAGTATGAATAAATGCAGACATCCCACTAATTTGATGGTTAAGACTTTATGGTTAGGAAGATCACTGTTGGCCTCACTTTTGGATTACTATACGGATCGCTTTTCCTTCTCTCTTTCTAGAGTTTCTTCTTGCAAATTAGTAGGACATGAAAGATCTCTCAATTTGCAAATATATGTTCGAAACGTGGGATGGGATCCATTTACAAACTCCACCCCCCCCCCCCCCCCCCTTTTCTTTTCTTGTCTCCACTCTCTATCAAAACCCAATCCCCAAGAGTAACGCTAACCCAAAGAACATGACTTCAGTAGTGATTTTTTATACTGACTTTTGGTAATTTTCATATTTTCCAGCAAATTGGCTGTGGTAATTTCAACCATGTTTTCAAAGTTGTGAAAAGAATAGATGGCTGCATGTATGCAGTAAAACATAGCATTAAGCAGTTGCGCCATGACAATGAAAGGTATTGCTTGTTTGTCGTATTTAAATTACTTGAACTCCAGCATAGCTATTTAACTTTAGAAAATATCAGTGGATAGGACAAAATATTTTCTCCTCTGGTTTATTTACCTTACATTTCAGAAATCAGTAAATAGTGGTTTTGTTAATGTTTACCCTAAGACTTAGTGCAACACATGTTAAGAATGGTAATAGTAAAGTAAAGGACAAATTAAATTATTTCAAATACTCTCCTTGTATATTTAAAAAGGGTAGAATCAGGGGGGTTATATTGGATTACCTAATTAAAAAAAGTTATTAGGTCGAAGTTCAATATGATGTCAGCTTGGTTGAATTACCTAAATTTCTGTTGTTTTTTATGTCATAGGATAAACTTAATATGTTGTCTTTTAATACATAAATAGCATTCTTAACCTGCGCCCTTAGGACGCCCATTAACAACACTCTTATTAATTTAGTGCAGGGCATTCAATTAAGTAGTCAAAAGATATAAATGTCTATGATTGCAGGATTAAACTTTTAATACCTACAAGTCAGCATATATATTTTACAACTCATAGGTAAATGAAGTAGTAAAAAAAACTGTGATTTGGTTTGTATTTCAGGCGGCAGGCACTAATGGAAGTTCAAGCTTTAGCAGCTTTAGGATATCATGAAAACATTGTTGGATACTACACCTCGTGGTTTGAAAATGAGCAGCTTTACATTCAAATGGAACTTTGTGATAGCTGCCTATCTCTTAACAGAGGTCATACAATTGGACATGGAGAAGTTCTTCATGTCCTCTATCAGGTTTCTCAGACATTCTCTGATCTTCTTTCTGTAGCTATAATTTCCCTAGGAGATATGATGAATTTGCCACCAACTTTTCAACTTGTGAAGCTTTTGGTAAGGTGTCTTATGCATGAAATCTGTAAACGTTTTTTGTGTGTAGTTAAAATATGAAGAATTGTCAATTCTTAGCTAACTCTAAGTCAAACCTGTTTTCTTTTTTTGGAATTCCATTGCTATAGCTTTTTTAAGCAATGGAATTTTTAGACCATTATGTTTGGCATCTCTACTTCATATCGACTTTAGTAATGACAGTAACTATCGGCATAATAGTTCTTAAATTTCTACATTGCTTTTCAAGTCATTACGTCAACATTGAGTTAGTTATACGATGTCCATTGAACTGTTTACAGATTGCAAAGGCACTGATGTACATGCATGAACGAGGCATAGCTCATATGGATGTAAAGCCGGACAACATTTATGTAAAGAATGGTATTTATAAGTTAGGCGATTTCGGCTGTGCAACCCTTCTGGATAAAAGTCTTCCGATAGAGGAAGGAGATGCACGCTACATGCCTCGAGAGCTGTTGAATGATACGTTTGAGCACTTGGATAAAGTCGATATATTTTCACTGGGTGCGACTGCTTATGAGCTTGTGAAAGGATCTCCGTTGCCTGATTCTGGCCCTCAGCTTTCTCACCTTAGAGAAGGCAAGATCGCTTTGCTTCCTGGAATTTCTATGCAGTTTCAGTGCTTACTGAAGGTACAAGTTACTATCTAAACAGTAGGCAAATGCACATAATGCATTAATGGTCTTAGCATTGACTGTTGATACATTAATATTACAATTGCCAATTAGCATGGCAATGTGCATTAACTAATAGCACTGAACTGATATTTATCTATGTAGGCAATGATGGACCCTGATCCAGCTAAACGCCCTTCAGCCAAAGAAATCATTGAAAATCCAATATTTGAAAAGGGATGCAAATTCTTCCGTTAGTGAATGATGGTAATGGATGCATCTACCGTTGTGCTTGCACAAATTTTGTAAAGATATGCCTTGATATAAAAGGCTGATGTGGGTGTGGTTTTTGTGTTGGACCTGTATCCATTCATGATTAAATATGTAATACCAAGTGATTGCTGTGAACGTTATGACAATATCGTCAGTTGTCATTTACAAATATGTTTTGCTGTTCACAGTTCCATTATGTTGGATTGAAGCTATAGTTATATAATCTAAGCTGTTGTCATAAGTTTCCATAGGCCTATTAGGGACGATTAATCATTGGTTAAATCAGACAAATCAATCAAAATAAATTTATTTATTATGATAGGTTTGGTTTGAATTTGAAATTAGATTAGTTTATAGTTAGCTTGGAAATTTTTTAGTTTGATTATTGGTTTAATCAAATTAACCAAATTTCCATTACATTTTAGATTTTTTTAATGTTATAATAATCTTTTAGATTAATTTAGTGATTTAAATAAATTTCATCTATGAAGTGTTAAAGTTATGACCGTAAATTTTGTACGAATGTACGATGTACGTGGTCAAAATATGTTCGATTTTCATTTAGGACACAAGTTTGGACAACAATATTTATATTGGTTCGTTCGTGTTCGAAAGACACATGTCTGTGTTCGACAGATTTCATTTAAGACACGAGCCTGAGCAACAAAATTTATACGAGAATAAATTTCATCTAGTCCGTGTTCGATGTGATTTTATTTAAGATAGAAACCGAATACACCTCCGTTTGGTTTGGTCCGGTCCGATCGATTTACACTTCTAGTCAAAATTACTATGAAAAGCATAAGGATGCAAAGTAAGAATATTTTAGTTATATGTTTAAGTTTTATTTTAAATTACAATGAATATATGAATCGTTTTTAGTTTGCATAAGTCATATGATCAACCGAACCAATCAAATTTGGTTTGACTTCTACTTTTATCATTTAGTTTGATTTAACAATTTTTATCATTAGATAAACATATCTAATCAAACGCGCATTCCTACCCGTTAGTATCTCTTTCAAACTCCTGACCATCTACCAATTATAACATACGCTATTTCTACCATTTTGGATTCCTAGCCTTCCGTTGAGAACTAGTTGAAATCAAACATTAGACAGAGTACGAAAACAGTGGAGATAAAAGTAGTACTTGAATTACTTCGTTATGTTCTGCTATAAGAAGATTGAAGATGAATAATAGTAGCTTGATTTTGTAGTAGCTATCATTAAAAAAGATGAAGTTTGAACATACAAAGGATATAATCATAATTTGATGAAAAATTCCAAATTATTTTGTAGCTAAGAAAAGAAAATGAATTAGATAAATGGGGAGAAGTTTTAACTGGTAGAATTTTTGTTCCTCGAACCAAAGAAAGAGGAAGAAACATATAAAAGAAATGAATTGATGTTTTAAAATAATTTAGGTACATAGTATATTAGGTAGAGATGATCCTTTATTTTCTATTTATTTAGATATAATATACAATGTAAATAACGTTTCTATTTATAGATTCTATATGCCTTAGACATTATAATAATGTCCCTTCGTATTTAGCGCATTCACCTGTTTCACATATATCTTACTATCATTTTGTAATAATGTGTGAACAAAAATTTAGGAAAAATGTGTTTTATTCTATCACCATTGCTGTAACCTACTTGAATCTGAGTCGCGCAATCTGCATTATTTTCCATAAATAATAATTTATCGTATTAAAAGACGTTTGATACCTCTGGATGTCATATTTCAATAATTTACTATGTCAAACAAAATTTGATACTTCTGGATCAATTGCCTGGTTAAAACTTTACTAAGAAAAGTGTAATGAGAAAAATCTTAACGAAGAAAAAAAAGTGTACATTATGATATACTTGTATATTCTGCTTCTTTGGAAACACCCATCGCTTTTGTTTTTGGTGTTTCATATCAGTTTTTCTTATTGTAACTACTCCTTCGATGGATATTAAGAGTTTCATTACAGTAAATTTAAAAGCAGAAAGTAATCTACTCATCATGAGTTATGTTAAGATTTTCGTTATAATAATACTTAAAAAAGAATGTTGTAATATATATTCATCATTCTTTGAACTCTTTATAACTAATAAAGTTATATATTCTTCGGGAACTAGTATATTTCCATCATTTAGTATGATTTACCAATATTTATATCTTTGGGGCGTTTTAAGTATACTTTCAATAATTTAATCATTTAAAAAATTATTATGCCTTTAGCATTTAATATATTGTTAATACTATATGTGCTTCAATAATCTTTTTGTGCTTTTGCCACTTTATCTATTTTTAATTGTACATTATGGACTATAGGTCCATATTTTTAATTTTGGAGAATTTCATGATGGTCAATCATATTTTCCTCTAATACATGATCTTTAATCCATTTATAAATATAAGCACTTTATTATTTATAAATTTATTATCGATGATTATTTTTTGTCAGTTCTATATATGATTTATTGAGATCTCAAACTTTATCATGTTTTAGATATCTAAACTATTTTTAGGGTTATCTGACAATTATGTCAGGGGTCTCTACCAGAGAATCTTTGAGTGTTTCTTCAAGAACATCTACCTCCTTTATTTGGCATATTTGTCACTTACTATACAAATATTTCAAATTGACTTCTCTACGACATTTCAGATGCGGTTTATACCTTTTGATCCTTCGAGTATTTCAACGTATCCCGAAACAAGTTTATTGGGGATATGATAAATGATTCAAATTACTTATATTGCGTCATTATGGATGTAAATAAATATTTAATCTTGATAATCAAAATGGACATGTATCTCTTTTATTCTCCTCCTCAATGTTGGTAAGCGTTGCCACATTAAATAATAATCATCTTTGATTGTCGTCTTGATACATTATAGCATTGCTACTGGCAAATACATTACATGTATATAAATTATAGAAGGATAATGTTTTTATTAGTAGATAAGATGCATTGACGTAAAATTACATATTCTCATTCATTGATCTAATAAGTAGAAGGAATTTTCTTATTATATAGATTATTTGAATATATATATATATATATATATATAATATATATATATATATATATATATATATATATATATATATGACTTTAGGTCATTCAACATTTGTGTTGATTTAAATCACTAAATGTTTTCTACGCATAATGTATAAGATGAGCTTACAACAAACTTTGGGCTATTAATTGAATATCCACACACACACACACACACACACACACACACACACACACACATACATATATAAACATATATATAAGAGTGTGTGTTCGCGCATGCACGTGCAACTACATATTACAAATAGTATAGATTTGCATACTCTTTCTCATTTAAGCTAGTGATTTTAGAACAAACTATTACAACGATACAAATAATAAAATTTTGTTTATATATCAATCTCAATGCCAATACTTCAAGACTACATGATAATGTTCAAAACATCTGGCTTTGAACCATATTGGACTTCTAGTTCAAATAAGTTATATACACAACTTCAAGTTATTAAGTTTTATTCTTCATTATATCTCAAATATCACTTTTCAATGCTAATTGTTATTACTTATAAGAAAATTAATGATACATAATTATAATTTCGTTTAGGAATCTCTTCACAGGTTCTCCGGAGAGTTCATTAAAAATAGATATACATAAAAAAAGTATCTACGTACACTTGGAATTTTAAAGAAATATGCAGTTATATTTGTTGACATATACACTATCTCTTCAAAAGAAGATCTAAAGATATTTATTCAAAAATGACTATGTAAATAATATTTCTAATGGAGTAAATATGAACATAACCTTACAATATAATTAGATATGTTAGCGTATAATTATAATTATAAAGGTAGTTTGATTTCTTACATGTTTGGGAGTGTTTAATATAATTATAAAGAAACATATAATACACATTACATATCATTCAAACTTTAAATCTATGCAATATAGGATCAGTTCATAATATAATATCTCTACATTTATTTGGTTTAGCAAAATTACCAAATAACTTATTTTCAACTCCATGAAGCATTTTGTCGCTTGTTGCACTCTTCCTCATCTTTGGGTGCCTATGTATCTATCGTAAGCCTTACCCCGTTTGAACCTCGTCAATAACGTTAAGGATATGCCATAAATAAATCTCACTGATGATCTTGATTGGGCTGTACACCCAAGAAGATGGAAACAGTTTGTGATCATCCAGACGTACTTGGAGATCGATGGATATGCGGGGTACTAGGTGCCTCCGGTTTCGTTCAGACCCAGAACGGACTTGTAAATGGACTGTGTGTCTGACATAGGATTTTAGTCTGTGTGATTGATTTCCATTAAATATATATCTGTTTGGCGGTGGAGAATTTATTCTCTTGCTTAACGCCCTTCTCTGAGACGTACGAGCTCAGGGGTTATATACTGATGGATATCAAACGCATAGAGTGAATTGCCTGTGTGGCATGCCTAAGTGGCGAATGATCAAGGCTTCTGTTGAAAAGCAAAGTCTTGTGGTTGATGATCGAAGCACGGCCTTTGTGGCGTAGCTTTGTGTAACGTTTACTTCGCGAGTTTCACACCCGGTATGAACCAAAAACGGGAGAAGGACCTCAGGGAGGGCATGCGTTTCTTTCTAGTTAGAAGTGGCGTCAGTGGTTTTACACGCCCTGATGAGTTTGACTTATGTGGTTATTGCTGTTGCGAGGCGCCTCGGTTTGATCGGACGATCCGGGTCCGATGGAGTCATTTAGTTGGCTCACCTACGCCGCATAGGGCGGGGAAACACATGTTCAGGCATTTTAATCCACATCGGTGGACCGGTCCTGACGATCCAAGGGTCACTCGAGCTCTGATCCTGAGGGGCGGACTAGAGCGTCTCGAATCAGTTGAGGACTATCTTTTGCCTCGGTTCATAGATGGAAATCCAGTTTCCAAATACGTGACATTTGCGGTTTTAATTGTAGAACTAGTATGGCGACATGATATATGGTACCCATGCCGTCTATGATTGATACTTATGATTTGAAGTTGTTTTATACACTATGCACTTATAGTAGTATCAAATGATTTGTTTTAAACGTACTAAGCATGTTTGGCTATTATAAGGGAAAACCTCATCCCCCGGCTTGCGTTGCATTGTGTGATAGGACCTGGGTCTTATAATAGCTTCATTTTCCCCAAAAAGCATTGCGTTGTGTTGTTATATGCACTGGTATTCTTGGGAGGAAACCCGTTCCGTGTTATACGACGTGGTCCCTTGATATATCTGATTTAAAGTAAAGTTTTAAATAACTGTTTTAGTTCTCACACCAGTCCCATGACTGACCTGGAGTTTATTTTTTTAACCTAAACTCTGGGTGCCCCTATTTTGACACAGGCAGCTAGTAATTTTGGTTTTGCAGATTTATATTCACAGGATCCTGGTTTACAGCTGGAATGATATCCGGAAAGCTTTTGTATCCGTATATCTCTTCTAGTTGTGCATTGTATTATTTTCCGCTGCTATGTATTTAAATGTAATTTAAATCTCTGATATTTCTGTGTAATATTCATTCATACTCTGTATATTCTTGTATCTGATGGAATTGTTGTAATATACAATGAAATGTTCTCCCGTCTGCGTTCTATTTTGCCGTGTTCTCAAAACAATTCGTTCTTTCTCTTCTCTTCGGAGACCGGGGAAGTTCGGGTCGTTTCAGCGTGGTATCAGAGCTTTGGTTTACAAAGCTCAGAGAACAGGACACACTAGAACCGAACGAAAGAATTCATCAGAAATTGGATTAGTAATATCCAATGAGAATGATTCGTTAGAGATGGGATCAGTAGTATCCTAGAACGAGTGTGAAGAGTATATTTTTAAATTGAAAACAATTTTGTTTTGAAAATTTAAATCAACTATTCGTATTTGATTATTTATTTTAAATTGATTTGGACAATCCGATATATAAAGATTTTGCATATGCGTCTTGCAAACGTGTATTCGAATTTTTAATGTACTGGATAGTTATAGAATCATACTCTAGTTGCCCGGGGATAATTCTGGTGATGGGGCACCGTCGCCAGTATTTATTTTCGAGTAACGAAAGTGAGATTTCTATATTTCCATTAGACTGGTGTGAGAACCGAAATTAGATAGGGCTTATCGTTGTGAATTGACATCAAAAACATGATTTTCTGTATATGTATATGTATCAAAATTATGAATTTGAAACGTTAATCCACTAATTGATTGATGTTTGTGTTGTTTGTTTGATAATTTTGATCCATTACGCCTAATTGTATCAAATATTGAATTGTATTGAAATTTGGTCGCATTTGCTTGCATATACATGTACTTACATCGAACAGGTCATAGCAAGGAGGCTAGAGCAGAGAATAAAATTTGTTTGCCCGACAAATAGGTACATGTTTATCATAATTTACTGTTTTGTTTGGGTGATGATGATTTTATGAGCCGATTGGCTTTTTCTTTTTCTTTTTAAGATCAGAGGGTCTGTATGGGAATTTCGGGATTTTCCCGTGCTCCCGGTGCAGGGGAGGTTATGGCGAAATTTTTCAAAAATTTAGGGTGTTAGCCAAATTTTTGAAAAATTTGAAAAGTTCTTAGAAACTGAAAAGTTGAAGAACTTGAGCCGTAGTCAAAATAGCAAAAATTGAGTTGATTTGTGAAACAACTTTCGGCTTCGTTCCTTTTCGGGGACGAAAAGTTTTAAGTGGGAGAGATTGTAAAATTTATCGTCCCAATCAATATCAGTCAAATGTGTGTATACAAACAAATCATCCGATTTGTTTATTTTTATTTCATTTCATATACACATTAAAAATTCTATTTTTAACTATAAAATATTTTCAACTATATAAATGTTTTATTTCATTTCACATCACATCACACAATCAACTACACATCAAAATCAAACAAACAAGCATACAAGCCGTCCATGGTCTATGGACGACGGGTGTCGGGTGCTACTAAACACCGTCTGCATCCTAGTATATATTTTTAACTAGAAAACAAAATTAAAAGGTGAGAAGTTCTCACATATTAGCTAATCCAATCCCACGACTCTTCAAATGTAGAAGTCTTCGCCGTTTCTTCTTTCGTCACTTTCTTTGCCCGTATTCTCTACATATGTAAAAATCGAATTTTTACTTTGCTATTCAATATATAAAAATCAAATTTTTACTTCGCTATTCAATATATAAAAATCGAATTTTTACTTTGTTGTTCAATATATAAAAATCGAATTTTTACTTTGTTGTTCAATATATAAAAATCGAATTTTTACTTTGTTGTTCAATATATAAAAATCGAATTTTTACTTCGTTTTTCAATATATAAAAATCGAATTTTTACTTCGTTATTCAATATATAAAAATCGAATTTTTACTTCGTTATTCAATATATAAAAATCGAATTTTTACTTCGCTATTCAATATATAAAAATCGAATTTTTACTTTGTTGTTCAATATATAAAAATCAAATTTTTACTTCGTTATTCAATATATAAAAATCGAATTTTTACTTCGTTGTTCAATATATAAAAATCGAATTTTTACTTCGCTATTCAATATATAAAAATCGAATTTTTACTTCGCTATTCAATATATAAAAATCGAATTTTTACTTCGTTGTTCAATATATAAAAATCGAATTTTTTATCACTCCCCTGCATATATAAAGATCTAATTTTTCTTCGTATAAAAATCTTGTCTTACTTCATATAAAATCAAACCTTCACATAAAAATCAATTCTTTGTTTAAAATAAAAATCAAATCTACATATAAAACAATGTAAATAAATAAATAAAATAATGAAAACACACCTTCGCTGTTCGAATAGGAAGGGGGGGGGGGGGTGCGGTGCTCGCTGGGTGTCTTCATCGATGGGGGGGGGGGGGGGTTACTGATAGGGCGCCGGTCGAAGGTGGCGGGGGGGGGGGGGGGTGCGTCGATCATCGAATGGGGGAAGGAGGAGGAGCATAGGGGGCGGAGGAAGAGGGAGGATGGTCGGGGGGAGGCTGAGCCATCTCGGCGGCGGCTAGGGTTTTAATTGAGGGGTTGGGTTGCGTCGAGTTTGGAGGTGGGAAGGGGAGAAGCGGAGGGACTAGGGCGGGGAGGTGCGGACTTGGAGGCGGTCGACGGCGGGATGATGGTGGGTGCAATCGAGATCTTCGGGGTTTTTCTTTTCTTTTCTTTTCGCGAATGAAACTGAAGAGAAAAGGGGGGGGGGTCAACGGTGTATAGGAGGAGAGAGATATATTTTATATTTATTTATTGAATTTCAAAAGCATCTTTTAATTTCGACCTCGAAACGAAACCCACCGCCTGTCGTCTATAGCTAATTACCCCCATTCCAAACACAATGGGATATGTATTGTAAGCTGATTCGATCGTTTTGATCAGTTTTCGTCAAAATCAACATATAACTCTATATATTGAATTTGAACACACATTTCAATTTACCGGGCCCACATACGAACTCTAAAAATTCCCGAAAAATATTTTCTAGCTTCGTATTGACGATACGGTCCTAACAAAACTAATTTCATCGAATTCTGAGACCGTTTGAAAAATGACTATTTTCCAGTCGATTAAAATCAACTGAAAATGGTCAAACGCGTTTTCCTTTGCCACGCTCACATATTGAATCGAAAACTTATGAAATTTGAAACCTAGCAATAACTTGACATCACGGATCCAACAAAAGTGGTTTCGTCGAAATCCGAGGTCGTTTGCAAAATTTCCTTTTTTTAAGGGCCTGAATTCCATAACGACTATTCAGAATTTTCAACTGGACATATCTTTTGATTCCCGCTATGAAATTTCAATTTTTCGGGTTCGTTGGAAAGATATCATCAATTAGATCCTATTATTTTTGGTTTTGCTAAAATCCGGTTTATTTTGCACCCGGTACATTCATTTGAAGTTTGAAATCGAATTATCGAACTCCCGCGCCATTTTCAATTCCTTTTATAAATATAAATAAATATTTATATTCTATCGACGATCTATATAATATATACGTTCGAATTCTATTCAAAATAAATTTCTCGTCGTTATTATTTAAAATAATTCATTTTAAATAATCAAAATTCGCTAAAATTGCCAAAATAAAAATTTTAAACTGGCCCAGATTTCCGGGTTATTACAATCTCTTCTAGAGATATTCTACTATTTTCATACATGTAAATCTTTTTTACATATTTTTTGTTATGACGACTTCTGGAGCGAACTTGTCTCTTTTATACATACATATACAAACTATTGGAATATCATATCATTATACGACATTTACTTTACATAAATGACATAATCACTAATTTAAAATAACATAAAATACACATACTGGAGATTTTTGTTGTAACTACTTTTGAATGTCATATCAATTTGAAATACTATAACAACATTGGTTGCACTAAATAAAATTGATATTCAAGATATAAAACCAATATTTCTGGAGTGCAATATAGCTATATAATATCATATTTTTTTTCCAAATAAATTTTCATCGCTACTTCTGGAGTTTTTATATGACATCCCATCAGGAGTTATTATACAACTTCCAAGGAAGTGCAAAATTAAAGTTGTAGAAAATATCTTCTAGAGATTATGTGAATATTAGTGAAAAAATCAAATGGCAACATATAGTGGCCCGCAAAACCATATTATTTGAGTTGAATAAATACCACACCTCCAACACACATAATACAGAATTACGAGTCATTAGGGTTAAAGAAGGAAAAGATAGAAGGAGAAAAGAAATAACAACACAGAATCTCACAGCAGAACGAATAAAATATATTATATAACATAACTTTTGAAATACAAAATTTTGTATCATATATACATACCATCATCAGAGTACAATATAACATTTGATACAGCGGAAAATAACTCTAACATGTCTAACGGTGAAGCCTCCTGCTTCAAACTTCTTTAGATGTATCTGTAAAAGCCTGAAACACTTGACCGCCCATACAAATTTAGGCACCCAAGAGTTTAGGAAAAAACAAACAAAATAAACTCTGAGTCAGTCATGGGACTGGTGTGAGTAAATTCCAACCATATTGTTTAACTTTAAAAAAATATTTGAAAGAAAAGGATAATAGTAAGACCAACCCACACATAAACATGGACGGTTTACCTTAATATAACCCAAAACATTTTTGATATAAAATTCAGTGATATTATAATAATGTCTAATCAAGTAAATAACCAAATAGCAGAACGCTTGCATCGCTCCACATACATAGTATAAAATCAAAAACCGCAAGGCATTTATTGGAGACTGGATTACAACTATGACAAGGTATGGGACCACCTGCCCATCAGTGTACTCTAAAGGGGATACACTGGGGTTCAGCAAGAACATCTTGCAACCCGACCACACATGACCGACCACTCATTTAGCTTGAATGTACAGAATGTATTATCATCAACGGTTGTTGGTCATCCAACCGTAATCCGTAAGATACAAAATCGAAAGAAGAACAATTGAATTTTTCTCTAGATCAGTGATAATACACCCTACTTGGGTATGACCCATCTAGCCATGCTGCCTGCCCGACTTTTGTCATTTCCCGGTTGTAAGGCTTCAGGCTACGTTTATTTTTAGAACATCTGGCCACCATTCACTTTGAATGCCACATCGTCAAACCCATCAAATCACTATTTGATCTTCTCAAAAATATTACGGGTATAAAAAGCTTAGAGAAACGAATTCCTCCGTGTTTGCGAACAAATTAAACAATTGAAAGCAACTGTTAAATTCGTCTGGTTTTCCTAAACAATAAGGGTTGTTGTAAAGGGTGCCGAACTCTGAGACCAAAATTATGTAAATTAATAAATCCAATCTAGTTATTCCAGAGGTTTGATTGGTTGAAAATAACAGAAAATATATGAAAAAGCGAGTTTTTAACAATAAAAGAAATCAATTAGGGAGTAATGACATAAACTAGATTAACATGAATTAATAACCAAACAGATTAATGCATACCTAATTCATGTTTCCATCACAAACATGAATCAACGGTAATTAGGTTTCTAGAAACAAATAGGTGAATAATGACAAGTATAGCCTATGCAGGAGCTACACTCTTAAACAACCATAGGCTATCAGGACAGATACAGTATTTTTTTAAACCCTAAAAGTTAGATCTAAATATGAGAAGCGTTAGATCGAACACGAATATACCCTGTGAAGGAGCATAGCTCTTAAACGACACAGAATATGAAGGTTCAGATCTAACCCTTGGTTCAGATCTAGATCTATATACATGAAGTTCTAATCTCTTTGGTTATGTGATTCATAATGAATCTAATCTAAGCGTCATCACCCCCTAATTAAAGGAGATTAGCTAGACATAGCTAAAGAAGAAGAGAAAAAGAAAATAAACAACATAAATAAAATACAATAAAAAGTAAAGAAAAATTACATAATGTGGGACTAAAGATTTAGCCCAAATAACAATAAGCCAGTGTGAAACGCAGCTGTAGAGTGAGAGGCCTTGCAAATGAGCCAATGTGAATGCAGCATGAGTCTTTCGTGAGTCTAATCTACCTAACTGAATTCTATTTACTACCGTTCTTCAAGCTTTAAAATCTTCAAGCTTTAGAAATTTCAAACTTCACTCTTTTTAAGCAAATTCTTCATGCTTTTTCCATCAAATGCTTTAAACCATGCTTTTTATCAATAGTCTGAAAACAAAGCTATAAATACACAATATAAATTATTTTAAAGGGAAAACAAGATAAACAAGCGGTAAAATATACACATTTACGTGTATATAAAATACCCCTACACTTATCTTTTTATTCGTCCATGAATAAACTAAACTAAGAAATGTCACACTTTCGTAGGAAACACGATTACATTTAGCTATGCAACAAACCGTTAAACCCCTAGGTGTCCTTAATAGGATGAGTGTTGTCTCGTGAGGGTTTTAAGCGGATACTACCCACCAAATCCAAAGCGTCTTATGTACGTGGATTAATCAAACAATATATTTAAGGTTTTTCACATTCCAAGGACTTTACCTAACTTCAATAATAAGGGTTTAGTCCCAAATTGTCCATCCCATTATTGGTGCAAAAATGAATAAAAAATTTCACGTTGAATCGTAATTCCTTCATAACACTGTAATTGTCTTGAAGGTTAAGAGCTTGGTGTCAATCAAAGTTCTACACATCGACAATGTGCACCCAATCATTTATTCATTTTTTTTGAATACTTTTGCACCAGTGTAACTGTACTGTATTGGATGTGAGTTATGCATAGATGAAGGAAAATTTTGTAAGTTCTAAAAATATTATTGATAAGTGAGCAAGTGTATTAGTTGAACTTCAAGCTACAAAAGATAAAGTAATACTAAGGCACATGTAAACATGTTTGTTTCCTTTCGTCTCCTCAACTACAATCCTTGCTTCTAAGTACGGTATGATGGATGTGGATGGAATGGAAATGAATGCTTTATAGTCAAGAATGATGGACGACTATTTTATTCTGAGAGATTTTCTCTTCAACACATTTTCTTCTTTTCTTTTTCTTTTTCTTTTTATTTATTTTTCTTTTTCTTTTTTGCATGATGAATGTTGAGTGGAGATGGAATGGAATGATACCATATTATTTCATTTGATTCCTCCTTTACTAAGAGAATCATATCCAACACTTCATGAAAGGAAAGTTTTGTGCCCTAGTTACTTTACTTCTATAAACCCTAATTCAACACACAAGTTTAGATTGATGTTATGTAAAAAGCTGAAAGGAAAGATAAGCAAAGTTTCGTAAGATAGATAACTCATATAAATTAAGATGTGATATATGGTTATCCTACCTTAAAACAAGTATGGAGTGGGTAGTGTAATATTGGTATAAAAAGTGACGTTTTTGAACCTTTGAAAATAAATCAGTACGAGGTTCTTAAGTATACCAATATAAGAAAAACTTGTCGAAACATGTATGTAATTCGACTAAAACTTGGGTTTGAATAATGTGGGGGTATTGAAGAAGAAGAACGCTACAATGAGTCATTTCTCCTTAATTGGGCCAAGTGGATTTTAGAACTTACGTTGAAAATTTGAGTGAGAAAAAATATTATGCATGAAAACGAACTCATAAAATACAACAAATGTAGGTGAAAAATCATTATTATTTGATTTTTTTTTGGATTATTTTTAGTTGCACATTCTAACATGTATAACAAGGGTTGAGACGCTTACTACAGAACACGACTAACGTCTGCACAGTCTCAAGCTAGCATCTTAAAAAGACACATTACGACTCAATGTATAAATAATGTTCATTCCCATCACCCAACAATTCAACTTATCAAACAGGAACCAAAGTGTTATTTATGAATTTAAGTTAATCCTTGATCAATGACCTAGTTCATAAAATTTGATTGCTGATGTAATGTAAATTCCCTCCCCCCCCCACCCCACACTTGTGTGTGACTGTGTCCTCACAGTCGTTAAATAGACATATCTTAGTGAAAGGAAAAAAAATAAGAGAATATTTACATATGTACAAAATAGGGTTAGTGCGTCTTACCGAATGTAATGTGGCTCATAGAGGAGCATGAGCTCTTCCTCTTGGTTGGGTATTGGTTCCAAGTAAGGTTTGAGGCGTTGACCATTGACCATGTAGGACGATCCATCGGTTGGAATCTCAATTTCTACCACACCATACAGAAAAATAGTCTGCACAGTGTAAGGTCCGGTCCATCTAGATTTTAACTTACTCGGAAATAAATGCAATTTTGAGTCATACAAGATAACCTTTTGACCTAGCATGAAAGTTTTACGTAAAATTGACTTATCATGAAATACTTTCGTTTTGTCCTTATAAATTCGGTCATTTTCAAAGGCATCATTTCGAATTTCATCAAGTTCATTAAGTTGAAGCTTCCTAAGTTCACCTGCTTGCAACAAGTCAAGATCTAGAGCTTTTATTGCCTATACCCTATGTTCTAGTTCAACTGGCAAGTGACAAGGCTTACCAAAAATCAACTGATAATGGTACATACCTAAGTTTGTTTTGAAAGCGATGCGGTAAACCCAAAGTGTGTCGGTTAACTTTTAGGACCAATCTTTACGATTTCGATTCACAGTTTTCTCAAGGATTTGTTTAATCTGCCTATTCGATACTTCAACTTGCCTATAAGTTTGAAGATGGCAAGGAGTGGATTACTTGTGGGTTATCGAATACTTTCTCATGTGGGCTTCAAAAGAACGATTACAGAAGTGCGTTCCGTTGTCGCTGACTATTGTTCGAAGTGTGCCAAATCGAGAAAAGATGTTTTCTTTTAAGAAGTGCACAACAACCTTATTATCTTTTGTTTTGCATGGAACAACTTCGACCCAATTAGAAACATAATCGATAGCTAAGAGAATGTAAAGGTTCCCAAAATAATTAGGGAAGGGTCCCATGAAGTTTATACCCCAAACATCAACAAATTCGACCTCTAGAATACGGTTTAAGGGCATCATATTTTGTTTACCAATTTTCCCTAAGAATTGACATCAATCACAAGTTTTGCAAAATTCGTAAGCGTCTTTGAAAAGGTTGGGCCAGTAGAAACTTGATTGGAGAACCTTTTCGGCTGTCCTTTTAGGACCTAAATGACCACCACAGGCTTGGTTGTGACAGAAAGAGAGGAAACTGCGAATTTCAGTGTCGAGAACACACCTTCGAATGATTTGGTCAGGATAGTATTTAAAAAGATAACGGTCGTCCCAGAAAAAATGTTTCACTTAAGAAAAGAATTTTTGTTTATCCTGCTTGGACCAAAAGGAGTCTGCTTGGTGACTAAGTAGTTGACAATGTCAGCGAACCAAGGATCAGTGGATAAAGAAAAGAGTTGTTCATCTGGAAAATTCTCGTTTATTGGAAGAGAAGAAGACGGGGAATTTGGAAGACGAGACAAATGGTCAGCAATAACATTGTCAGATCCTTTTTTATCCTTAATGGTAATGTCGAATTCTTGAAGTATAAGGATCCAATGGATGAGACGAACCTTATCATCCTTTTTAGAGAAAAGGTACCTAAGTCCGGAGTGATCGGTATGAATAATGATGTGTGAGCCAACTAGATAAGGTCTGAATTTTTCTAGAGCAAAAATGACTGCCAAGAGTTCTTTTTCAGTGGTCGTATAATTGATTTGAGCGTCGCTCAAAGTCTTACTCGCGTAGTAAATGACATGAAGAATTTTATCGATTCGTTGTCCTAAGACAGTGCCTACAGCAAAATTTGAGGCGTCACACATGATTTCAAAAGGCAGCTTTCAGTTAGGAGACAAGATTATAGGAGTAGAGACAAGTTCATTTTTGAGATGCTCAAAAGATGAAATGCAATCAGAATTGAAGTTGAAACGAACATCCTTACCAAGAAGACGAGTCAAAGGTCGAGTGATTTTGCTAAATTCCTTTATAAAGCGACGGTAAAAGCCTACATGACATAAAAATGATCGGATGTCCTTAACGGATTTAGGAATAGGAAGAATAGAGATAACTTCGATTTCGGCTTTATCTACTTCAATTTTGGCTTTATCTACTTCAATTCCTTTATTAGAGATGACATGTCCTAGAACAATGCCATGTTTGACGATGAAGTGACATTTTTCCCAATTAAGAGTCAAGTGTTTGTCTTTGCAATGGTTAAGAACAAGATCAAGGTAATGTAAACACTCAGTGTAAGAATCCCCGAAGATGGAGAAATCATCCATGAAAACTTCCAAAAATGGCTCGATCATATCAGAAAAAATGCTAATCATGCACCTATGGAAGGTTGCAGGTGCAATACAAAGACCAAAAGGCATACGACGACACACAAATTTACCGAAGGGACAAGTGAAAGTGGTCTTCTCTTGGTCCTCATGAGCGATAGAGATTTGATCATAGCGCGAGTACCCATCAAGGAAACAGTAGTACTCGTGACCGGCTAGTCGTTCTAACATTTGATCGATAAATGGCAGAGGGAAATGATCCTTATGTGTTGCAGCATTAAGTTTCCTATAGTCAATGCAAACACGTCAACCTGTCTGGGTGCGGGTTGGGATAAGCTCGTTAGCTTCATTTTGAATCACGGTTATACCTGATTTCTTAGACACGACATGAATCGGACTAACCCATTGACTATCGGAAATCAGGTAGATTATTACATTGTCAAGACATTTAAGGATTTCAGTATGAACTGCTTCTTTCATGATGGGGTTTAGTCGACGCTGGGGATCACGAGTGGGTTTGGCATCATCTATAAGGTGGATTCGATGTTGGACTATCGAAGGACTAATCCTCTTAATATCAGCCATGGACCAACCAATTGCTTCCTTATTTCTTTGAAGGATGGGAATGAGCAATTGTTTTTGTTCTGTAGTAAGGTCAGAAGTGATAATGACATGAACAGTTTCATTGCCTCTTAAGTAAGCGTACTTAAGATGACTGGGAAGCACTTTGAGTTCGGATTTGGGAGACGACTCAATAGTGTTGAGGGATAGACTCAGTTGTGAGTGGCTAGACAGGAATTGATTCAGAGACCTTTTCAGTAATATCTTGAAATAAAGTTTCGTAATTTGATTCAATTTCGTTGTTCAGATGATCGAGCTCAGGTTCATTGTCATAGACATCATGGATTTCAGAAAACAGGTCCATATAAGAGTCAGGAGAGTTTACTGTTCTGAAAATATTTAGTTCGATGGTCATGTTACCAAAAGATAGTTTCATAGACCCATTTCTATAGTTGATAAGCTCATTAAAGGTTGCTAAGATGGGTCTTCCTAAAATCAAAGGGATCCGGTTCACAGGATTGCTTACTTGTTGAGTTTCTAGGACAATGAAGTCGACTGGAAAGATGAATTCGCCAACTTTTATCAATACGTCCTCGATTTCGCCCACAGGTCTCTTAATTGAACGGTCAGCAAGTTGAAGGGTGACCTTGGTGGGTTTCAGTTCTCCTAGTCCTAATTGGCGGTAAACAGAATATGGAAGCAAGTTAACACTAGCACCTAAGTCTAGCAGGCATCTATCGATTTTCTTGTCTACAATAATACATGATATTGTGGGGGCAACCGGGATCTTTGTATTTCACTGGCATTAATTGGGACAAGACTTCGCTTAGAGTTGCCGCTAGAAGCACTTTATTAGGTACATGTGTATGACGTTTTTGAGCGCACAAATCTTTTAGAAATTTCGCGTACTGTGGAACTTGTTATATAATATCTAAAAGAGGAATGTTCACTTTAACTTGCTTAAATATTTGTAGGATCTTTTCTAGCTGATCCGTCTTTTTCCTAGGTCGGAGTCTATGAGGAAATGGAGCAGACAACTCAGTAGGTTGGGCTACTTGAGTTTGAGGATGGTCCTTATCAGAATTTGGCTCAATGTTTTTGATCTGAGTTGATCGAATTTTCGGTAAGATTTGGAAGATCGTTCGGTAAATCATTTGGGCTGACCACATGGTTGTCAATCTTTTTGCTGGAACTAAGAGTCGTGACCGCATTCAAGTGACTTACATTTGAATGTTGAATGATGTGAATTTGGTTGGGGTTTGAATTTTTTCCTCTAGGGTTTTGGATGAGCAGACTAGGAAACGTACCCTTTTCCCTTTCACTTAATCTAGCATTAAGTTGATACATTTGTTTTTGTAGTTCTCCCATTAGTTGATTCGTGTTTTGCATGTATGAGTGTAACGAATTGTCTAACTTGTTTTGATTTTCAACACTTTGCTTATTCATTAACACTAAAAGTTTACTTGCCTCAGATAAGTTCTCTTCAATCGTAGAAAAATGTTTTTCATATTGGGGTGCAACCGTTTGATTGTGGAAAGGTGCCTGGTTCGAATTGTGCTAATTTTGCCGAAAGGGAAGGTTCGAAGCATTGTTCGGAAATGCTTGATTCGAAAGTCTATTCATCAGGGGTTTATTTGGACCATAAGAAAGATTTGGGTGGTTGCTGGGTCTGTTGAAAGCATTCATTTGCTCAAGAGATAGGGGAAATCATCAGGCTTATGATCAGAGTTAAGACATATGCGACACATGGCTTGAGAAGCGTTATTAGTCTGAGTGTGTGTTCTAACAGCGTTCAGTATGGCATCTAGAAGAGTATTAGAAGAAGATGATTAAATAGAATTACTACTGGAACGCGAATAAATAGATTTTTCATTGGTTTGTTCCCATTGTTTCGATTTTTTTGCTAACTCATCCAGAAATTCCCAAGATTCTACGTCAGTCTGTTTTAGGAAATTGCCCTGGCACATAGACTCTAACATTTGTCTAGAAACATTATCGAGTCCATCGTATACAGTTTGACACAACGACCATGTTTCATAACCATGATGGGGACAACTTAACAACAGTTCTTTAAATCTTTCAAAATATTGCCAAAAAGATTTACCCCCTTTTTGGTGGAAAGTAGTCATTTCATTTCTGACTTTAGCTGTTTTTTCTGGGGAGTAGAACTTTTTAAGGAAAACTACTGTAAATTCTTTCCATTTTCTTATCGAATTTGGTGGCAAGCTGAGAAACCATTTTTCTGCGTAGTCAGTTAGTGCGAATGGAATCAAATAAAGTTTAATACCATCCTCGCATAACTGTTGTTATTTAAAGGTTGCATAATCGTATTCAAATCTCGTTAAGAAACTATATGGTTCGTCATGAGCAAAATTACCGAATTTGGGGAGGATGCTTATCTAACTCGATCGGATTTCGAAGTGGTTACCCACAGGATCAGGTAACTGAATGCAAGAAGGGACATAAGCTCTATCAGGAAGGAATCTGTCCATCAGGGTAAGACATACAGGTTCGTTAGCCATTTCTAAGGGTTGTTCGAGTAAACTGCGTTTTGAGGAAAGAGAAGGTGGTCTGATGCGAACTAAACGATGAGATTCTTGGTTACGGGTCTAAGATTGCGTGCACCAGAAAGAAGAAGAAAAGAGTTTGCCAGAAAAGAATTTTGAAAATGGGAGTTTTTTTTAAATTAGTACGACCTACAGAATTAACGAGGGCTAAAGAATAAAAAAATTAAATTTCTTTTATTTGTTTTTATTTTTCATTTTTTTTCGTTTTTGAGGAATTCTTTTTATGCAATTCACAAACCAATCAGATACACAGAAATTAGCTACAATGAAATTTTCTTTCCTTAATAGCTCCTAACCCAAAATTGTATAGTGACATGTTTGATTACTTAGAACAAAAGATTTCTCAGCCAGTTAACGGATAGGAGTTATCGGTGCACCAGGAATCACCTTAGCAATGCAACCGAAGGTTTAAATACCTTCAGAGTAACAGCCGATATAATATTTATGAATCACAGTAATATTTATAAACTGTTATTTCTTTGCCGTAGTCTAGACACCAAGAAATAATTTGTTCCAAATAAATCAACTATCAAAATACAATTAAGCCCTAGATGAGCTCGCGACTCCCTTAAGTCCAACGTCTAACCGTTATTATTAGTCAGCTTCTATGATGAAATGCAATTTATGGACTAAGGAATGGGCGATGAAATCCCACACCTTATGTGAATTGGGGTATTGCCCTTAACGGAATGAATAAAGATGTAGAAATAATGATTGCAGAAATTAAAAGATTTTACAAGCAAGCCGCTGCCCCTGCAGAAGATTTTTACTAGCAATGTCTATATTTTTTAAACCAGTAGCAGACCCTGTAGAGTTTATAAAATTCTCACCTAGATCGGTAGTCTGTCCAGTGCAACTGAGTAGCACTAGTGCGTTCACACCCCACTTGGGATGCAACCGCACCAACAATTCAAATTCAGAGCGTGCAAAAATTTATTAGCAATTTATTTATTAATAAGCACTGCAATTCCAAGTAAGCAAGCAGTTCTGATAAGCAAATCCTTTATTTTCAGCTCGGTCAACCCGTAGAAGAATTGAAATGATTTGTTTCTCTCTCTCTTTTATATAAAGGTTAAAATCAAAATAGATGAAACTTGCAAAATCACTACAACTAAAGAAAGAAGTATGAAAACCTCACAATAATCAAAACAAGAAAGAATTCTAGGACTCTTTTTTTAAATAAAGAGAAATTCTCGGAAAACAGGAATGAACCAACTTAATAAACCATGTTCAATACAAGCCCAAATCCAAAAGCCCAAAACTACAAGATAGTCAAACCCGTCCTTGTAAGACAGCCGTAAATTTCCAGAAGGTTGAGAGGTGATGTAGATGTGATGGTCGGTGTGTAGATGTGATGGTCGGTGTGCGGAGATCAGAAGTTGAGAGGTATACGTTGGTCTGGATGTTTGGTTAAAGAGAGGAGGAGAGTATTACGTTAGGGGAATTGGGGTGATTTGGTTGCGGATTTTGACAGTACTGGGTTTTTAAGAACTGGTTCAGGGATAGTGCAAATCACGGTGAAGTTTGGTGTTTTGGAGAGGGTTTGAACGTGGAGAGTGCAGTTCAGTGTGGTGATGTGGCTTATGGACGCTGAATTGATTTGTTGCATGTTATGGTTTTGCAGTTGTGATTATTATGGTGTCTTGCTCCAAAATTTGTTAATAGGATGGAGATGGTACTTTGTTTGATGGTTGGTAAATGGATGGTATCAGAGTGTGATATGGAGGTGCTATGGAAGTAATGGAGTGAATGTGGTAAGAAGGGATTGGAGATGCAGTAGGAAGGTGGCGTATGGATGAAACTGTGGTGGTGTGATGATTGGCACAAGGCTCTGAAGAAGAGATAAAAAAAATTGCAGAAAGGAAATTCTTTTTTTTTTGTAAAAGGAGAGATGTGAAGAATTGGAAATAAATTTGAAAAAATGGCAAGTGAATAGAAAAGAAATCAGAAAAGGATTTTTTATTTTGGAAAGAAATTGTAAAAGAATGTAGGAAAGAAATTGGAAAAGGAATGGCAGTAAACACTCAAAAAGGAAAGACACAACAAATGACAAAAATGCAAAGGATTTTTTTTATGAAAGAAAAATATATTTTTCTCTAAATATGAAAGAAAACAAAAAAAAAAAAATTATTTTTGTGTGTTTTTTAATGGAAAAATAAAGAGAAAATAAAATAAAATAAAAATATAACCCAAAGGATTTACAAATAAAAATTATTTTGATCCCCGACAACGGTGCCAAAATTTGTTTGTGAACAAATTAAACAATTGAAAACAACTGTTAAATTCGTTTGGTTTTCCTAAACAGCAAGGGTTGTTGTAAGGGTGTCGAACTCTGTGACCAAAATTATTTAAATTAATAAATCCAATCAAGTTATTCCAGAGGTTTGATTGGTTGAAAATAACAAAAAATATATGAAAAAGCGAGTTTCTAATAATAAAAGAAAACAATTAGGGAGCAATGACATAAAGTAGATTAACATGAATTAATAACCAAACAGATCAATGCAGATCTAATTCATGTTACTGTCACAAACATGAATCAACGGTAATTAGGTTTTTAGAAACAAATAGATGAATAACGACAAGTATAGCCCATGCAGAAGCTACGCTCTTAAACAACCATAGGCTATCAGGACATATTCACTATTTTATTTCTAAAACCCTAAAAGTTAGATCTAAATCTAATAAGCGTTAGATCGAACATAAATATACCCTGTGAAGGAGCATAACTCTTAAACGACACAGAATATGAAGGTTCAGATCTAACCCTTGGTTCAAATCTAGATCTATATACATAAAGTTCTAATCTCTTTGGCTATGAGATTCATACTGAATCTAATCTAAGCATCATCACACCCTAATTAAAGGAGATTCGCTAGACATAGCTAAAGAAGAAGAGAAAAAGAAAATAAAAAAAAGAAAATAAACAACATAAATAAAATACAATAAAAAGTAAAGAAAAAGAAAAAGAATGATTTTATTCCAAGAGAAAGTTAACATAATAAAACCTAATGTAATTACAAATGAAGGAGATACAGTGTATTTATAGCTGATATGACAAAGACTAATTGGCTAATTACACAATGTGGGACTAAAGATTTAGTCTATATAACACATAAGCCAGTGTGAACGTAGCTGCAGAGTGAGAGGCCTTGCAAATGAGCCAATGTGGATGCAACATGAGTCTTTCTTGAGTCAAATCTACCTAACTGAACTCTATTTACAACCGTTCTTCAAGCTTTAGAAATTTCAAACTTCACTCTTTTTAAGCAAATTCTTCATGCTTTATCCATCAAATGCTTTAAACCATGCTTTTTATCAACAATCTGAAAACACAGCTATAAATACACAATCTCAATTATTTTAAAGGGAAAACAAGATAAATAAGCGGATAAAATATACACATTTACGTGTAGATCACTCCACCACCAACGTAATACCTTGAAAAGACTGTCTTATGCGATCCGTCAGGAATACTCTGTCAGATATTCGTCCATATATGTTCGTTCTGGGACTGAATGAAGCCGAAGGGACAATTTCCATTAATCCATCTTTGGCAATTTCTACCTAGGATTAACAGAAAAAGCCCTTGCACTTCACTTCGTCTTCAATTATTTTCAGCATATGTAATTCGCAGCACATGTGCCTATACGGAGTGGTTTTTGGATAACAAATCCAACCGATCTCCCCGTATTGACACCGATGGTCAAAAAAATCTTTGACAACGGGTGATTTAACTATCAAAGGAAAACAAACATCCATCAAACAATCACTGACCCTTTTTAATTAATATTCGTTTATTAACTACTTTCCAAATTCCTTATCGATATATATATATATATATATATATATATCAAAATACTGATTTCTAGTTATCTAATTTCTCAAAAATATTCTAATTTCTTAAATTTCTGGAAAGTTTCACCAGCACCTCCTTCGTACGGCTCAATCGGTACAACTACAAAATGCCTTTCTAGGACTTTTCCATTCAAAAAGAAAATCAAAAAGCCAAGCGGTTTTCCCAATAGGCTCATAAAATCTCATATGGAAATTTAAAATGTACCTTTTTGTCGGAAACTCAAATTATAATCTTCATTCACTTTATCCCATACTTGTCTAACATACGTACACCTGCACTTCCATTTATTTCAAAACCATACAACTATTTTGGTTTCACCACATTCCATATCACTAATAAATTCTTCAACTAACTACTTACTTGTTTTGGGTTTCAGACTCACATCCTTGGTCCTTATGTTACTAATCTTAGTTATTCTCATACCTTGTTCCCCTAAATATACTGGCTTCGGGCACAAAATAAAATAGCAGCAGGGAGAGATGCTCTCTCGATCAGTGGAGAACTCACTGATTTTATATGATCCTAAGAACAATGGCCTTGTCTCAGTGATAGTGAGTCTTTGTTAGTCCTATCTATAAGAGGAGAGCATATGAAAAATGTAACCGATTCTTTTGTTTTCTTAGGCCACTGACCATCAGCCGGGAGTTTCAGGTTTAATACCGATATTTTAGCAAGTTTATACTGGACTTGATATCATCTCGAAGAGTATAGAGTCTGCAATGAATGATTGAGTTCGAGGACCTGTTGGTCAAAGGATTCCGGGACGTAGCGAAGCCAACGGAGCCGAGAACGATTGATGGAGTTCATATACCAAGAGCCTGGAATAGTGACCGGAACGGTACTGAAGCCGGAAGGCTAAGGACCGAGAATAAGAAACAACCTAATAAATTCAACCACTTCATTCAGTTATAGTTTGAATCTATAGTGTTCAAACATATTTTAATTCACTTATAAACAATTCGAATTTCATTTATAACTCACGCCTCGTATTTGACTTCAAATTCTAATTTACAAGTCTAATTTACTTGACCCACGTCAAGTTCCATTCAAACTCCATTAACTAACTTCTTTTATTATTTAATTAATATCACTCCATAATTCAAAATCTGATTTTTATATCAAAAATCACTTCATTCAACCTGCTTCAATTCATATTTATTTTATAACTCAAGTCTAGATTTTTTTGATAGAAATTTGGATTTTATTTACTCAAAACACTTTTAATTTACTAAATAAACCATTATGGTTTAAACACGATTATAGCGCTGTTTTTTTGAAAATTTAATTTTGACATAACTCAAAATCTATAAGATGAAATCAAGATTTTCCTCTTCCACTAGAAAACCACCATTCAATAGGTCCGAACATTTCTTGTTTCATCGAATTCCGACTTATATTGAGTTATGTATACTCAATTGAAGTCCGATTCATCAAATTACGAACTACCGTGCCACGACGAGTTTGTTTTAATTATAATTTAAATATAAACGTTAACTTTGTGTATAAAATAAATTTCAACTGCATTTTCCATATTCTAAAAATAATTCAAGCCCGTTATCCAAATCTGACTTAACAATCTTGATCGAACAAACTTGTCGATTATTTTATTCCAATCCACCTGGAGTTAATTAATTTATAAAAATTGATATAATCGAATTCCAATTATTAATTCCATTTATGGGAATAATCAATTAATTCAACATCCTTTACCATTACAAACAAATATCACCCCTCGATAATAGTGAAGTCGTTCAAGTTAGGGTATTTTAATTACCTCTCAGACCTTGACCTACAACGTTCCTATCTTAAGATGGATAAAATCTTGTAATAAAAAAATCGATTTAAAATCTTAACTTCTAATCTATTAAAAATATGGTTTTACAAGCGATATTCGCTTTGGGAAAAATCCATTTCCAAAATTATCTGTTGCAAGTTACTTCATTACATTTAGAAACGTTGTTTATAAGTTTATTCCCTATTTTATGTTGAAGAAGCTTTCATTTATAATCTCATTTAAAATTCGATTCCCATTCAAAATATTTTATTACTATAACCTATATATAAGCATATAATCTATTTTCATATTAAAATTCTGTATTTCTACTTAATAACATTTCAATGTCTTTTGGAAAATAAATTTTGTTTCTATAAATTCGATATTTTTCAATTCAAACCATAAATCCATGTGGATTTATTTCAATTCAATTTACATTCTGAACATCGGAATAAATTTCATCGTTTTCTTATCGAAACGATTCCAAATTTACTTTTTAAATTCATACTTAAATTAAAATTTCAAATTATCCGATGATAAGATATTTTTCTTTATTTATAAACATCGTTTATAAATTTCACTTCATGTTTCAAATATTAAAACAAGCTTTAATTTCAAATTCCATTCATATATCGTAGTATAGAAGGTCATCCACTCATATATCGTGGGGTGATAGGGTCATCCGCTAATGATACCGTGGGCATCCGCTAATGGTACTGCGGGAAATATCCAATATATATATAATAGCCACAATCACCAACCCTAAATATAACTAATATATATATTAACCACAATTTATCAATAAACAAAAATGCAACCAATCAACCAACAAAATACATATTTATATTTTTATTAAATAAAAATTCGATTATAATAAATTATAATTGAACCATAGAGTGAGTTTACTCACTTTGGTTTTCATTTTCCGAATATCTCGTTTACTTCAAATTGTTGTGTCAACGAGTCATCTCGAATAGTCTTGAAAAAAATTATTTTCCACCTATGATTATTTAATTATCAAATAAACGACTATTAATTTAAACTAACTTAACGAATAAATAGATTAATTATCCTATGTATTCTAAAATTATATAAAATGTATACCTTGTTATCTCAATCAAAACGGAAGCATGTCAACATAATTGATTCCCTTCTGCTACAATTCAGCCCTAAAAACTGAAATTATATACTTCGGCAGTCCATCAGACACATCATAGTCAGTCTACCTCCCTTTTCTATTACATACACTCACTACCGAACCATTGCTGCATTTCTACCCCGAAACATGTCACTCCACTGCCATGCCTTAAATCCCATCAACCTCCAAATCCAGACAAATCTCCTTGTTGCCTGTGAACAGAACCCAATTACCCTCATCGATCTACAATGACCACCATTAAAATCCTGACATGTTCCACTGTTTTCACGAGTTGACACCGCCAGCGACTCAACTCACAGATACCCATTCGAAACACGCAATTCCTCGCCTCGTGATCTTGGCTTCGCGCTCAACCCGGTTCACGTCGATCACCATCCCAGTATCGCACACAAACTCAACGTCGGTCGAACTCCCCTCTGCATTTAACGTACCTCCGCGAACCACAGTGACTTGGTCTTGCTTAACCCCAAAATTCGTGAATTATCGATTTGCTTCCCCTCGTCGCGTCGACTTAAACGGCCCTCTCATTTTATTTGCTTGAGTTCGAATTCGATAATCGGTTTACTCTTCTTTTTTTATTTGCTGAGACTTCGAGTTGGGGGATTAGGTCGCAAAAAAGGGGGAATCATGAGACGACCCGAACTTCCCCTGTAAGGAAAGCCCGGATAGAATTGAGAACAAGCCACAAAAGAACGCAGACAGAAGAACAATTCATTGTATATTACAACAATTCCATCAGAATACAAGAATATACAAAGTATCAATGAATAAAATACATTCTATGAATATCAGAGATTTCAATAAATTACATAGCAGCGGAAAAATAATACAATACACAACTAGAAGTAATACACGGATACAGAGCTTTCCGAGTATCGTTCCAGCTGTAAATCAGGATCCTGTGAATATAAATCTGCAAAACCAAAACTACTAGCTACCCGTGTCAAAATAAGGGCACCCAGAGTTTAGGTTAAAACAATAAACTCCAGGTCAGTCATGGGACTGGTGTGAGAACTAAAACAGTTATTAATCTTTATTTTAAAGTTAGGTAAATCAAGGGACCACTCCGTATAACACGGAACAGGTTTACTCCCAAGAATACCAGTGCGTAAAACAAACAGCGCAATGCTAAATAAAGAAAAATGAAGCTGTTATAAGACCCAGGTCCCATCACACAATGCAACGCAAGACGGAGGATAGGGTTTTACCTTATAACAGCCAAAGAATGCTTGATACGTGAAATTTTATCTTTTGATTCCTAATTAGACTCCAACCGTAAATTAGTAAGAGAACGATTCCCTAAGTATTAACCCCGAAGGCCGAAACCAACATCAGACCAATACCCAGGAAACCACCCATCTTAGCTCGTTTCCAGTTAGTTTCTGATTTCATATACCATCATAAATATCAATCATAGACGGCATGAGCGCCCCATCCCAGTATGTCGCCATATATAAGTTACAAATCAAATCCGCAGTTTCGTATTGGAAAATGGATTTCCATCTGTGAACCAAGGCAAAGGGATCGTCCTGTGCTAATTCGAGACAATCTAGCCCATGTCTCAGGAACAACCGCAACTGCACCATGGATCATCAGGGCCGGTCCACACAGAGTGGATTATAGTGCCTAAACAATACGTCTCTCTGCCCTATGGGGCGTAAATGAGCCAACGAATGACTCCATCGGCTTCACATAGTCACCGATAAATCCGAGGCGCCTCGCAAACCAACAACCACATAAGTCAAACTCGTCAGAGCGTGTAAAACCACTGACGCCACTTCTAGGTAGAAGGAAACGCATGCCCTCTCTGAGGTCCTCTCCCGTTTCTGGTTCACAACCGGGGCGTGAGGCTCGCGAATCAACGTTACACAAAGCTATGCCACACAGGCCGTACTTTGATCATCAACCACAAGATTTTGCTTTTCAACAGAAGTCCTGATCAATTGCCACTTAGGCATGCCATACAGACAATTCACTCCATGCGTTTGATATCCATCAATATATAACCCCTGAGCTCGTACGTCTCAGAGAAGGGCGTTAAGCAAGAGAATAAATTCTCCGCCGCCAAACCGATATATATTTAATAGAAATCAATCACACAGACTAAAATCCAATGTTAGACACATAGTCCATTTACACGTTCGTTCTGGGTCTGAACGAAACCGGAGGCACCTAGTACCCCGCATATCCATCGATCTCCAAGTATGTCTGAACGATCACCAACTGATTCCCTCCTCTTGGGTGTACGACCCAATCAAGATCATCAGTAATCACCCAAACGACGTGAAGACCTCTGGTCTTCGACCACCGTCTTCATCTTCGACCTATCGTCGTATCAGTTATTCAGAATGGGATAAACCCGATCTTTCCGAATAACTCGCGTATATAATAAACAAGTGTTACACAAACACAACATATGCCTTATTCCAATTCATCAGTCACTAACCGTAAATTAACAAGAGAATAATTCCCCAAATATTAACCCCGAAGGCCGAAACCAACATCAGATCAATACCCAGGAAACCATTCTGCTTAGCTAACGTATAGTCTGTTTCTAAATTTCACATTCTTAGGGAAAGGTTCCCATTAATTTTATCAAAGATAAATTCTTTTAAATTTATTCTTTAATCTTCTTTTGAATATCGATTCAACTAGTCGGGATTAACGAACCTTACTGATGTAATCATTTGTTTTAATTTCTCAACCCCAACCTATTCATCCCATGAAGTAAAACTGGTAATACCTCATATTTAACACCACGGTGTTATCGATAAATTCAATTACCATTTCACGTTTAAATCTAATTAAAGATTTAACTATCGCCTGGAGCAAAACTGGTAATACTCCATTCTCGATCTTTTCAATCTAATTAAAGATTCATTAAAATTCCACTTAGTTTTAATCTTTGACTGGGTTAAAGAATCTGTGTCATTTAAAACACGGTTCACGATAAACCCCAAAATCACATCACATTTCAATCAGTCCTTAACCGTAAATTAGCGAGTGAGCAATTCCCTAAGTATTAACCGCGAAGGCCGAAACCAACATCAGATCAATACCCCAGAAACCATTCAACTTAACTAATCTCCAGTTAGTTTCTGATTTTCTTAACTCCTTTGGGTCTAAGAACAGTATTATTGAAGATACCGTTCACGACAACCCAAAATCACATTCCATTAATTATCGGGTTAAAGAACAAGTGTTATTTAAAACACTGTTCACGATAAACCCAAAAATCAATACCAATTCAATTCCAATTAACTATTATTTAATTGGTACACTTCATTAAATCTAAATAAAAAGATTTAATCTTTTTCTCAACTGGGCTTAAGAACAGTGTTAATGAAGACACCATTCACGACAAACCCAAATCACATTTGATATTCAATACAAGGCTCTGAGTAGAAAATATATCGGCTTATGTTCAATATCAAATTCTACGACCAACAAATATCGTATTGGAAATAACGATATATATATATACATATATCTTTCAAATTTCCATAACAACATCTGTATAATCACAAAATCCAACATCGAGTCCAAGTCACTTCTCTTTTTGTCTAAGTCACTTCCCTTTTTGTCCAAATCACTTCCCTTTTTCTTTGTGAGTATCGGGAATACCCCCATTCATAGGTCCGAGATCCACATCTATGAATTGAAAAGTCCGAATGATCAACCCTGCAATCAGTTGTTAGAATCAATAGGTGTTCAAATCGTTCATTTGAATAAATTGAAACCCTTCTTATTGGATGATCGTGATACTTCCCAAAGACCGAAATTCTTGATCAATGAATTCATCATGGGCGGATAGCGGGAATCGAACCCGCATCTTCTCCTTGGCAAAGAGAAATTTTACCATTCGACCATATCCGCATTTTTGCATTTCAAAAACATATGCATATGTCCACACATATATGACGTATATGATATATCATATATGCGTTTGGATCATATTTGCGCAGGGCCATAGATAAATACTAGTAAAGTAAGATTCCAATTAAAATAAGATAAGACCGAAGATGATTTCGATTCAAATCCATTCCAATTCAATTATTGGAAATCCTGATTATTTTCAAAACCATTTCAAATCCACTTTATTTATTTTAAAAATAAATAGAATTATAATTCTAGTTCAAAACTAGTTCATTTCGATAAAAAACTATTTTTATCTTTTCAAATATGGAGTTTTTCATCCCAATTCTTCACAAATCATTTCTTATGATTTTACACAAATTATTACTATTTTTAATAATTTTATCAAGGCCCGTACAATCGATTTCCATCAACGGTCATCGAACTGCACTTACAGCGAGCAATTCTAAATTTGATTTGAACATAATTCCAAATCCAACCGTTAGATTTCAAATCTCTAATATTCGTTAGAAAGCTCTTTTTGATACGAACCCAACGGTTCCGGTTTTAGGAGAATCCGACGGTCGGATCTCCCGTAATATCCATTCGAAGTCAATGGTCGAAATTCGCAAACTACCGCGGCGCGGCGCGTTCTATTCAGGCCTTTATATTATATATATAATATATACTTCATTGATTTCCTTTCGAAACGAATTTTATAAATCGTTTAAAATTCGTTTTCAAAACGATTTCAACTTCCATCTCAAATTCAAATCAAAATTGAATCTTTCCAATATAAATTTGTTTTAAATTCATTTCAACTCGATTTCAATTCAAATCCATTTCAATTCAAATCGGTTTTAATTTAAATCGATTTCAGTTCAATTTCAATACGTTTTAAATTCAATTCAAAACGATTTCAATTCTATTTCAATCTAATTTGAATTTCAATACCTTTCAATTTAATTCGAATTTCAATTTAATTCGAATTTCAATTCATTTCAATTTAATTTGAATTTCAATTCATTTCAATTTAATTCGAATTTCAATTCATTTCAAAATATCAGATTTTGAATTCACTTTCGATGTTCATTATATAATGAATAAAATCGATATAAATATCGTTTACGTCAAGATGGCGTAAATCTAATCAACACGGCTTCATATATTTCTATTTTCAAATATTCTATTTCAAATATTTCTTTTTCAAATATTTCTATTTCAGAACTGGAATGAGGCCCAATCAATTACCATAATGTTAATTATATGGATTTTCTACAACACATGTATAAAATAACAACGATAAATAATCAACCATCATCCAGAGTGCGTTCTACACTGTATAAGCATCAAATATAAATATTTAACGCTTATAACAGTCTGTCAATCAATCGATCAACATACAGCTAATTATTGGGACTAGTGTATGTCATATATCATCCCAATACCCGTGTGGGGTTTTCAAACAATCAAACACAGATTTTATTTGTGCAGTTGGGCGATGTGTAAAATTTATCGTCCCAATCAATATCAGTCAAATTTGTGTATATAAACAAATCCTTCAATTTGTTTATATTTATTTCATTTTAAATACACGTTAAAAATTCTATTTTCAACTATAAAATATTTTTAACTATATAAATATTTTATTTCATTTCACATCACATCACACAATCAACTACACATCAAAATCAAGCAAACAAGCCGTCCATGGTCTGTGGACGACGGGTGTCGGGTGCTACTAAACACCGTCTGCATCCTAGTATATATTTTTAACTAGAAATTTAAATTAAAAGTGAGAAGTTCTCACCAACTAGCTAAACCAAATGCCGCGACTCTTCATATGTAGGAATCTTTGTCGTTCTCGCCTTTTGTCACTTTCATTGCCCGTATTCGCTACATATATAAAAATCACATTTTTACACCGCTACTATATAGATAAAGATTATATTTTTACACCGCTACTATATAGATAAAAATTATATTTTTACACCGCTACTATATAGATAAAATTATATTTTTACACCACTACTATACAGATAAAAATTATATTTTTATATCTACTTCTAATATAAAGATCGAATTTTTATATCATCGCTATAAAAATCCCATTTTTATCTCAACATATATATAATAAAAATTAGATTTTTATTTCGCTACATATATAAAGATCAAATTTTGACTATCTATATAATATAAAAAATCGTATTTTTAATCTTCCTATCACATAAAAATTATATTTTTATGACCTCTATAATATAAAAATCATATTTTTATTCTATCTAAAATATAAAAATTATATTTTTATTCTATCTAAAATATAAAAATTATATTTTTAACTTCATACTTTATATAAAAATTGTATTTTCTATCTTCTCTTCGCTTTCATATGATAAAGATCAAATTTTTATATGTTAAAAATATGAACAAATATCCAATTCTTTTAACAAAATAAGAAAAAAACAAACCCTAGTATTCATAAAAAAATCAAACCTTTATATTCCTTAAAAATCAAACTTTTATATGTTAAAACAAATATATAAAAACTAAGATTAAATTCAATGAAATGAAGTTAAAAGACTTACAGCAGCGTTGGGGGCTGATGGCAGGGGGTTGCGCGAGCGAGGAGGGAGGGGGAGGAAGGGGGGAGGCCTCGACTGCGGTTTCTATTCAGAGGGGGGGGCAATCGCGGCAGGAGGAGGAGGAAAGGGAGGGGGTCTGCATGGATCGGCGGTGGGCGGCGCGCCACCTGGGTGGTATGTAGTGGCGGCGGCGGGTTTCCCCCCCGTCGCTCCTTCTTTTTTTTATCTCGAATGAATGAAACGAAAAGGGGGGGGGGGGGGGGGCTGAGAGATAATAGGGAGAGGGGTGAGGGTTTTTATTTTTATTTATTTTCAAAAAGAAACTTTTTTTTTCGACTTCGAAATTGAACTCACCGACTGTCGTCCATAGTTAATTACCCCCATTCCGAACACAATGGGATATGTATCGTAAGCTGATTTGATCGTTTCAATCAGTTTTCGTCAAAATCAAAATATAACTCTATATATTGAATTTGAACGCATATTTCAATTTACCGGGGCAACATACGAACTCTAAAAATTCCCGAAAAATATTTTCTAGCTTCGTATTGACGATACGGTCCTAACAAAACTAGTTTCGTCAAATTCTAAGACCGTTTGAAAAATGGCCATTTTCCAGTCGATTAAAATCAACTGAAACTGGTCAAACGCGTTTTCCTTTGCCACGCTCACATATTGATTCGAAAAATTATGAAATTTAAAACCTAGCAATAACTTGACATCATGGATCCAACAAAAGTGGTTTCGTCGAAAACCGAGGTCATTTGCAAAATGGCCATTTTTAAGGGCTAGAATTTCATAGCGACTATTCTGAATTTTCAACTGGGCATAACTTTTTATCCCCGCTATGAAATTTCAATTTTTCGGATTCGTTGGAAAGATATTCTCAATTAGATTCAAATATTTTTGGTTTCACTAAAATCCGGTTTATTTTGAATCTTGTACATTCATTTGAAATTTGAAATCGAATTATCGAACTACCGCGCCATTTTCAATTCCTTTTATAATTATAAATAAATATTTATATTCTAACGATGACGTATATGAATATATACGTTCGAATTCTATTCAAAATAAATTTCTCGTCGATATTATTTAAAATAATTCATTTTAAATATTCAAAATTCACTAAAATTGCCAAAATAAAATTTTTGAATTGGCTCGGATTTTCGGGTTGTTACAATCTCCCCCACTTAAAACTTTTCGTCCCCGAAAAGGAACGAAGCTAAAAGTTGTTTAACTAATCAACTCAACTTCCATTGTTTTCTTTACGGCTTAAGTTCTTCTACTTTTCAGTTTCTAAGAACTTTTCAAATTCTTCAAAAAATTTGGCTAACACCCTAAATTTTCGAAAAATTTCGCCATAACCTCCCCTGCACCGGGGACTTCGGGATATTTCATATAGCCTCCCATGGCCTTCTTCAATCCAAAAGAAAAAGAAAAAGCCAAGCGGCTAGCCGATCAGCTCATAAAATCATCATCAGCCAAACAAAACGGTAAATTATGGTAAACATGTACCTATTTGTCAGGCAAAAATTTTATTCTGCTGCTCTAGCCTCCTTGCTATGACATGTTCAATGTAAGTACATGTACATGCATGCAAATGCGACAAATTTTCAATACAGTTCACTTTTTGATACAATTTGGCTAAAGGTTCAACATTTAATTAATCAAACAATAATCAAACAACACAATCAGCAATCAGTTAGTTGATTATCTTTTCAATCACATAACTTTGATATATAGTCAAAAATCACGTTTTTGGTGCCAAATCACAACAATAGGCCCTATCTAATTTTGGTTCTCACACCAGTCAATAGGAAATATATAGAAATCTCACTTTCGTCACTCGAATATAAATTCTGATGATGTTTCGAACCACCATCAGAACATCCACGGGCGACTAGAGTGTGACTCTATATCTATCCAGTATATTAAAACTTCAAATACACGCGGATCAGACGTATACGCAAAATCTTTATATACTGGATTGTCCAAATTCAATATAAATAATCAAATACGAATAATTGATTTAAATTTTCAAAACAAAAATTGTTTTCATTTTTAAAAATATACTCTTTACACTCGTTCTAGGATACTACTGATCCCATCTCTAACGAGTCATTCCCATTGGATATTACTAATCCAATCTCTGATGAATTCTTTCGTTTGGTTCTAACGTGTCTTGTTCTCTGAGCTTTGTAAACCAAAGCTCTGATACCAAACTGAGACGATCCGAACTTCCCCGGTAAGGAAAGCCCGAATAGAATTGAGAACAAGCCACAAAAGAACGCAGACAAAAGAACATTTCATTGTATATTACAACAATTCCATCAGAATACAAGAATATACAGAGTATCAATGAATAAAATACATTCTATGAATATCAGAGATTTCAATAAATTACATAGCAGCGGAAAAATAATACAATACACAACAAGAAGTAATACACGGATACAAAGCTTTCCGAGTATCGTTCCAGCTGTAAATCAGGATCCTGTGAATATAAATCTGCAAAACCAAAACCACTAGCTCCCCGTGTTAAAATAAGGGCACCCAGAGTTTAGGTTAAAACAATAAACTCCAGGTCAGTCATGGGACTGGTGTGAGAACTAAAACAGTTATTAATCTTTATTTTAAAGTTAGGTAAATCAAGGGACCATGCCGTATAACACGGAACGGGTTTCCTCCCAAGAATACCAGTGCATAAAACAAACAGCGCAATGCTAAATAAAGAAAAATGAAGCTGTTATAAGACCCAGGTCCCATCACACAATGCAACGCAAGCCGGAGGATTGGGTTTTACCTTATAACAGCCAAAGAATGCTTGATACGCGAAATTTTATCTTTTGATTCCTAATTAGACTCCAACCGTAAATTAGTAAGAGAACGATTCCCTAAGTATTAACCCCGAAGGACGAAACCAACATCAGACCAATACCCAGGAAACCACCCATCTTAGCTCGTTTCTAGTTAGTTTCTGATTTCATATACCATCATAAATATCAATCATAGACGGCATGAGTGCCCCATTCCACTATGTCGCCATATATAAGTTACAAATCAAATCCGCAGTTTCGTATTGGAAAATGGATTTCCATCTGTGAACCAAGGCAAAGGGATCGTCCTGTGCTAATTCAAGACAATCTAGCCCATGTCTCAGGAACAGCCGCAACTACACCATGGATCGTCAGCGCTGGTCCACACGGAGTGGATTATAGTGCCTGAACAATACGTCTCCCCGCCCTATGGGGCGTAAATGAGCCAACGAATGACTCCATCGGCTTCACATAGTCACTGATAAATCCGAGGCGCCTCGCAAACCAATAACCACGTAAGTCAAACTCGTCAGGGCGTGTAAAACCACTGACGCCACTTCTAGCTAGAAGGAAACGCATGCCCTCCCTGAGGTCCTCTCCCGTTTCTGGTTCACAACCGTGGTGTGAGGCTCGCGAATCAGCGTTACACAAAGCTATGCCACACAGGCCGTGCTTTGATCATCAACCACAAGACTTTGATTTTCAACAGAAGTCCTGATCAATTGCCACTTAGGCATGCCACACAGGCAATTCACTCCATGCGTTTGATATCCATCAATATATAACCCCTGAGCTCGTACGTCTCAGAGAAGGGCGTTAAGCAAGAGAATAAATTCTCCGCCGCCAAACAGATATATAATTAATAGAAATCAATCACACAGACTAAAATCCAATGTCAGACACACAGTCCATTTACACGTTCGTTCTGGGTCTGAACGAAACCGGAGGCACCTAGTACCCCGCATATCCATCGATTTCCATGTACGTCTGAACGGTCACCAACTGATTCCCTCCTCTTGGGTGTACGGCCCAATCAAGATCATCAGTAATAACCCAAACGACGTGAAGACCTCCGGTCTTCGACCACCATCTTCATCTTTGACCTATCGTCGTATCAGTTATTCAGAATGGGATAAACTCGGTCTTTCTGAATAACTCGCGTATATAATAAACAAGTGTTACACAAACACAATATACGTCTCATTCCAATTCATCAGTCACTAACCGTAAATTAACAAGAGAATAATTCTCCGAATATTAACCCCGAAGGCCGAAACCAACATCAGATCAATACCCAGGAAACCATTCTGCTTAGCTAACCTACGGTCAGTTTCTAAATTTCACATTCTTAGGGAAAGGTTCCCATTAATTTTATCAAAGATAAATTCTTTTAAATTTATTCTTTAATCTTCTTTTGAATATCGATTCAACTAGTCGAGATTAACGAACCTTACCAAAATAATCATTTGTTTTAATTTCCCAACCCCAACCTATTCATCCCATGAAGTAAAACTAGTAATACCTCATATCTAACACCACGGTGTTATCGGTAAATTCAATTACCATTTCACGTTTAATCTAATTAAAGATTTAACTATCGCCTGGAGCAAAACTGGTGATACTCCACTCTCGATCTTTTCAATCTAATTAAAGATTCATTAAAACTCCACTTAGTTTTAATCTTTGACTGGGTTAAAGAATCAGTGTCATTTAAAACACGGTTCACGATAAACCCTAAAATCACATCACATTTCAATCAGTCCTTAACCGTAAATTAGCGAGTGAGCAATTCCCTAAGTATTAACCGCGAAGGCCGAAACCAACATCAGATCAATACCCCAGAAACCATTCAACTTAACTAATCTCCAGTTAGTTTCTGATTTTCTTAACTCCTTTGGGTCTAAGAACAGTATTATTGAAGATACCGTTCACGACAACCCAAAATCACATTCCATTAATTATCGGGTTAAAGAACAAGTGTTATTTAAAACACTGTTCACGATAAACCCAAAAATCAATACCAATTCAATTCCAATTAACTATTATTTAATTGGTACACTTCATTAAATCTAAATAAAAAGATTTAATCTTTTTCTCAACTGGGCTTAAGAACAGTGTTAATGAAGACACCATTCACGACAAACCCAAATCACATTTGATATTCAATACAAGGCTCTGAGTAGAAAATATATTGGCTTATATTCAATATCAAATTCTATGACCAACAAATATCGTATTGGAAATAACGATATATATATAGATATCTTTCAAATTTCCATAACAACATCTGTATAATCACGAAATCCAACATCAAACTATTCCAAAGATGATTTCGATTCAAATCCATTCCAATTCAATTATTGGAAATCCCAATTATTTTCAAAACCATTTCAAATCCACTTTATTTATTTTAAAAATAAATAGAATTATAATTCTAGTTCAAAACTAGTTCATTTCGATAAAAAACTATTTTTATCTTTTCAAATATGGAGTTTTTCATCCCAAATCTTCACAAATCATTTCTTATGATTTTACACAAATTATTACTATTTTTAATAATTTTATCAAGGCCCGTTCAGTCGATTTCCATCAACGGTCATCAAAGTGCAATTACAACGACCTTTTCTAAATTTGATTTGGACATAATTCCAATTCCAACCGTTAGATTTCAAATCTCTAATATTCGTTAGAAAGCTCTTTTCGATACGAACCCAAGGGTTCTGGTTTTAGGAGAATCCGACGGTCGGATCTCCCGTAATATCCATTTGAAGTCAATGGTGGAAATTCGCGAATGGCCGAGGCGCGGCGCGTTCTATTCAGGCCATTATATTATATATATAATATATAGTTCGTCGATTTCCTTTCGAAATGAATTTTATAAATCGTTTAAAATTCGTTTTCAGAACGATTTCAACTTCCATCTCAAATTCAAATCAAAATTGAATCTTTCCAATATAAATTCGTTTTAAATTCATTTCAACTCGATTTCAATTCAAATCCATTTCAATTCAAATTGGTTTTAATTTAAATCGATTTCAGTTCAATTTCAATACGTTTTAAATTCAATTCAAAACGATTTCAATTCTATTTCAATCTTATTCGAATTTCAATTCCTTTCAATTTAATTTGAATTTCAATTTATTTCAATTTAATTCGAATTTCAATTCATTTCAATTTAATTTGAATTTCAATTCATTTCAATTTAATTCGAATTTCAATTCATTTCAATTTAATTCGAATTTCAATTCATTTCAAAATATCAGATTTTGAAATCACTTTCGATGTTCATTATAAAATGAATAAAATCGATATAAATATCATTCACGTCAAAATGGCGTAAATTTAATCGACACGGCTTCATATATTTCTATTTTCAAATATTCTATTTCAAATATTTCTTTTTCAAAACTGGAATGAGGCCCAATCAATTACCATAATGTTAATTATATGGATTTTCTACAACACATGTATAAAATAACAACGATAAATAATCAACCATCATCCAGAATGCGTTCTACACTGTATAAGCATCAAATATAAATATTTAACACTTATAACAGCCTGTCAATCAATCGATCGACATACAGCTAATTATTGGGACTAGTGTATGTCATATATCATCCCAATACCCATGTGGGGTTTTCAAACAATCAAACACAGATTTTATTTGTGCAGTTGGGCGATGTGTAAAATTTATCGTCCCAATCAATATCAGTCAAATTTGTGTATATAAACAAATCCTTCGATTTTTTTATATTTATTTCATTTTAAATACACGTTAAAAATTCTATTTTCAACTATAAAATATTTTTAACTATATAAATATTTCATTTCATTTCACATCACATCAACAATCAACTACACATCAAAATCAAACAAACAAGCATACAAGCCATCCATGGTCTGTGGACGACGGGTGTCGGGTGCTACTAAACACCGTCTGCATCCTAGTATATATTTTTAACTAGTAATCTAAATTAAAAGTGAGAAGTTCTCACCAACTAGCTAAACCAAACGCCGCGACTCGTCATATGTAGGAATCTTTGTCGTTCTCGCCTTTTGTCACTTTCATTGCCCATATTTACTACATATATAAAAATCACATTTTTACACCGCTACTATATAGATAAAAATTATATTTTTACACCGCTACTATATAGATATAAATTATATTTTTACACCGCTACTATATAAATAAAAATTATATTTTTGTATCTACTTCTAATATAAAGATCGAATTTTTATATCATCGCTATAAAAATCCCATTTTTATCTCAACATATATATAATAAAAATTAGAATTTTATTTCGCTACATATATAAAGATCAAATTTTGACTATCTATATAATATAAAAAATCGTATTTTTAATCTTCCTATCACATAAAAATTATATTTTTATGACCTCTATGATATAAAAATCATATTTTTATTCTACTTAAAATATAAAAATTATATTTTTATTCTATCTAAAATATAAAAATTATATTTTTAACTTCATACTTTATATAAAAATTGTATTTTCTATCTTCTCTTCGCTTTCATATGATAAAGATCAAATTTTTATATGTTAAAAATATGAACAAATATCCAATTCTTTTAACAAAAAAAAAAACCTCGTATTCATAAAAAAAATCAAACCTTTATATTCCTTAAAAATCAAACTTTTATATGTTAAAAAATATATATATAAAAACTAAGATTAAATTCAATAAAATGAAATTAAAAGACTTACAGCAGCGTTGGGGGCTGATGGCAGGGGGGTTGCGCGAGCGAGGAGGGAGGGGGAGGAAGAGGCGCGGTGCTCAGAAGGGGTGACCTCGGCTGCGGTTTCTATTCAGAGGGGGGGGGGGCGGAAATCGCGGCAAGAGGAGGAAAGGGGGGGTCTGCGTGGATCGGCGGTGGGCGGTGCGCCACCTAGGGGGGCCGCGATGTAGTGGCGGCGGCGGATTTCCCCCCCGTCGCTCCTTCTCTTTTTTTATCTCGAATGAATGAAATAAAAAAAGGGGGGTGGCTGAGAGATAATAGGGAGTGGGGTGCAGGTTTTTATTTATATTTATTTATTTATTTTCAAAAAGAAACTTTTTATTTCGACTTCGAACTCACCGACTGTCGTCCATAGCTAATTACCCCCATTCCGAACACAATGAGATATGTATCGTAAGCTGATTCGATCGTTTCAATCAGTTTTCGTCAAAATCAAAATATAACTCTGTATATTGAATTTGAACGCACATTTCAATTTACCGGGGCCACATACGGACTCTAAAAATTCCCGAAAAATATTTTCTTGCTTCGTATTGACGATACGGTCCTAACAAAACTAGTTTCGTCAAATTCTGAGACCGTTTGAAAAATGGTCATTTTCCAGTCGATTAAAATCAACTGAAACTGGTCAAACGCGTTTTCCTTTACCACGCTCACATATTGATTCAAAAAATTATGAAATTTGAAACCTAGCAATATCTTGACATCACGGATCCAACAAAAGTGATTTCGTCGAAAACCGAGATCGTTTGCAAAATGGCCATTTTTAAGGGCCAGAATTCCATAGCGACTATTCTGAATTTTCAACTGGGCATAACTTTTTATCCCCGCTATGAAATTACAATTTTTCGGATTCGTTGGAAAGATATTCTCAATTAGATTCAAATATTTTTGGTTTCACTAAAATCCGGTTTATTTTGAATCCTGTACATTCATTTGAAATTTGAAATCGAATTATCGAACTACCGCGCCATTTTCATTTCCTTTTATAATTATCAATAAATATTTATATTCTAACGATGACGTATATGAATATATACGTTCTAATTCTATTCAAAATAAATTTCTCGTCGATATTATTTAAAATAATTCATTTTAAATATTCAAAATTCACTAAAATTGCCAAAATAAAAATTTTAAATTGGCTCGGATTTTCGGATTGTTACAAATCGCGATTTATTCTGATCTCTTTGAAAGAGGAAATTCACAGTTTTAGGGAGCTGCAATGTTCAATTGGGGTGGAGATTGAATTTTTGGGGAAAGGACGGATTAATTTATCTTATGGAGAAAATTTTTGTTGCATGGAAAGCTAAGTGAAAATGAGAAAGGTGAAGCGGGTCATCGCGATAAATAAGGGAAAAGGGGCACCAATCATACGCGAGTCTTAAATGGTTGTTTACCTACGTACACAACATATTAAATTTGAAAAGATATTTATTTTAAATCGATTTGATATGTAATTTAATGCAATTTGATTTTGATTTAACCGTGATTTGAGTTCGAGCTTATCCACTAAATTTTATAATAATATATTTTTGGGGTTTTGAATTCCAATCAAAACACAACAACCAATGTTCCCGACATTATTCGTTAGTCGTTATTCTACACTCAACTGAACAGATTCTGAAATTTAATTCGACCATATATATAGAGTAACCATATTAAATTGATATAATATAATTCAAATTCAAACCAAACAAATTTATCGAGAATAGATTATTACTATCGTTATAATTCGAATAAAATTTATATTAATCGACTGAATCATTTCAATTCAGTTTTAACTATGAATTCAATTATTTGTTGATAATTCGATATATTCGAAATTAAATCGTATATCGATTATAAAATCGATAAATTTAATATAAAATACCATTTATTATACCAATTTAATATTTAAAGCAATTTAAATATTCAAAATAAATCGACAAAAAATACAGGACGTTACATTCATTCCCCCTTAAAAGAATTTTGTCCTTGAAATTACTAAGGCAGAAGAAATGCTAAAGACCCCTTAGCTTTTCGAAAGCCCACTTTGTTATAACTTAGTATTTTATATTCTATTCATGTGCATTCAAATTGATTCAAATCAGTTTATTTATTTCGATCCATTTAACATGCTTAAGTTTAATTTCAGAATTCAAATTCTCGGGTTTTTATTTTAAATCCTTTTAGAAATCATAAAATATATATATGCATATTTTTATTCTCATCTCAAATTCAAAACATTTGAATTTTCCAAAACTTCTCGTTTTCTCAAATAATTCCCCTTTGGAACTTTTACCATGGTAGCAATTCATCACTTAAAAACTCGAAAATGAATATCGATGATGTCACGATCATCATTAGAATTATTTTTCAGCAACTGAAGTGAGTTCAGTGTTTTATCACTTCGAAATCCATTCAAAATGATTTTATTCAAAAATCCTTCTAAAACAAAGCTATATTATTTTAATATTCTTTGGAAAAATATTTTTTAACTTCCCGGGATTTAAATTCCAAATTCTGGTTTTAATTTAATTTAATTTCATCTCATTTGTATTATAATTCTTATACATGTTCTATTTGATTATATATAACCATTCCAATTTTATAATCTCATAATAGCAACCAACTCATCTATATATAAATAATTCTAGAAAATTATTCAATTTTATATTAAAATATAACTCTGGGTAAAATTATTTCATTTACCCCGCTTTTTAAACAATACTGTGTTGAATTACTCTGCTCAAGTGTTTAAAAACACCTATCGATACAGTTGCACTTCCTGTATCGACCAGTATTCATAAACCGATTCCTAAACCATTCAACACAATATAAAACAAATTTTTTATATCAACTTACAAGTACACTCTCATATGTATATGCACACTCAACTCATTCTAGGGTACTATTGACCCTATCTCTAATGAGTAAACCCCTACCAAAGCCTAGGCGTTCACTCAATCTAAGCTCTAATACCAAATGTAGTGGCCCTCAAATCCGTACTATCTGATTGACTAAATACCACACGTACAACCCAAATAATACAGAACTACTAGTCATTAGGGTTAAAAAAGAAAGAGATAGAAGGAGAACATAAATAATGGCACAGAATCTCACAGTGTAACGAATAAAATATATTATATAACATAACATTTGAAATACAAAATTTTGTATTATATAAACATACCATCGTCAGAGTACAATATAACATTTGATACAGCGGAAAATAACTCTAACATATCTAATGGTGAAGCCTCTTGCTTCAAACACTTCCAAGTGTATCTGTAAAAGCTTGAAACACTTGGCTGCCCGTACAAATTTGGGCACCCAAGAGTTTAGGCAAAAACAAATAAAATAAACCCTGGGTCAGTCATGGGACTTAGGGGTAAGCGTTATTTGGTTAAACCAAATAAACCAACCAAACCAATTTATTTTGTTTGGTTTAGTTTCGAAATTAGATCAGTTTGTAATCGATCCGAAAAAATCATTAGATTGGTTATCGGTTTAACGAAATTAACCGAACTTTTATTATATTTTCAAAATTATCGATATTATAGTAAACATTTTAGGTTAGTCTAGTTTTCTAAGTAAATTTTAATCATCACAAGTGTATCAAAACTACTTTTGGGAAGCATATGAATCATAAATGATAATACTTTAATCATATATTTATAATTTATTTCAATTTATAGTGAATATTACGAACATAAAGTCTAAAAGGTTTTTAATTCGGTTAAATCGAATAACCAATCGAACCAACCAATATTAATTTGGTTGGTTTGGTTTTCATTTTTATTGGTTTTAGTTTGGTTCGACAATTTTCATGATCGGATAAACCAAACCAACCAAACGCTCACCCCTAATCGGACTGGTGTGACTAAACTCCAACCATATTGTTTAACTTAAAGAATACCTTTGAAAGAAAAGGATAATAGTAAGACCAGCTCATGCATAAGCATGGACAGTTTTTACCTTACTATAACCCAAAACATTTTTGATATGAAATCCGATGATATTATAATAACGTTTAATCAAGTAAATAACCAAGCAGCAGAACGCTTGCATCTCACGCTCCATATATACAGTATAAAATCAAAAGCCGCAGAGTGCTTATTGAAGATTGAATTCCAACTATGACAAGGCATGGGACCGCCTCCCGATCAGTGTAATCTAAAGGGGATGCACCGGGGTTCAGCAAGAACATCTTGCAACCTGACCACACATGATCGACCACTCATTTAGCTTAAGTGCACCGAATGTATTATAACCTACGGTTGTTGGCCATCTATTCGTAATCCGTGAGATACAGAATCAAAAGAAGAACAATTGAATTTTTCTCTAGATCGGTGATAATACACTCTGCTTGGGTATGACCCAACTAGCCATGTTGCCTACCGATCTTTGTCATTTCCCAGTTGTGAGGCTTGAGGCTACGTTTATTTTTAGAATATCTGGCCACCATTCACTTTGAATGCCACATCGTCAAACCCATCAAAACATTAGTTGATCTTCTCAAAAATATTATAGGCATAAAAAGATAAGAGAAATGAATTCCTCCGCCACCAACATAATACCTTGAGAAGATCATCTTATGTGATCCGTTAGGAATACTCCATCAGACATTTGTCCATATATGTTCGTTCTGGGACTGAACAAAATCGAAGGCACAATTTCCATTAATCCATCTTAGGCGATTTCTACTTAGGATTAACAGAAAAAGTTCTTGCACTTCACTCCGTCTTCAATTATTTTCAGCATATCTAATTCGCAGCGCCTATGCCTATACGGAGTGGTTTACGAATAATAAATCCAATCGGTCTCCCCGTATTGACACCGATGGTCACAAAAAATCTTTGATAGTCAGTGATTTAACTATCAAAGGAAAACAAACATCCATCAAACAATCACTGATCCTTTTTAATTAATATTAGTTTATTAACTATTTTCCAAATTCCATATCGAATTCTATATATATATACACACACACTGATTTCTAGTTATCAAAACTTTCAAAAATATTCTAACTTCTTAAATTTTTGGAAAATTTCGCCAGCACCTCTTTGTACAAGCTCAATCGGTACAACTGCAAAACGCCCCTCTAGGCCCTCTCCATTCAAAAAGAAAATCAAAAAGCCAAGCAGCTTTCCCAATAGGCTCATAAAATCTTATATGGAAATTTAAACATGTACCTTCTTTTCGGGCACTCAAATTATAATCTTCATTCACTTCATCCCATAGCTTTCTAATATACGTACACCTGCACTTCCATTTATTTCAAAAGCATATAACTATTTTTGTTTCACCACATTCCATCTCACTAATAAATTCTTCAACTAATTCAACAACTTCATTCACTTATAGTTTGAATCAATAGTGCTCAAACATATTTTAACTCACTTATAAACAATTCAAATTTCATTTATAACTCACGCCACATATTTGATTTCAAATTCTAATTTACAAGTCCAATTTACTTAACCTACGTCAAGTTCCATTCAGACTCCATTAACTAACTTCTTTTAACATTTAATTAATATCATTCCATAATTCAAAATCTGATTTTTATATCAAAAATCACTTCATTCAACTTGCTTGAGTTTATATTTATTTTATAACTCAAGTCTGGATTTTTCTAATGGAAATCAGATTTTATTTACTCAAAACCTTTTAATTTACTAAATAAACCGGTATGGTTTAAAAACGATTATAGCGCTGTTTTTCTAAAAATTTGATTTTGACTTAACTCAAAATCTATAAGACAAATCAAGATTTTCCTCTTCCATTAGAAAAGTACCATTCAATAGGTCCGAACGTTTCATATTTCATCGAATTCCGACTTGTATTGAGTTCTGTATACTCAATTGAAGTTTGATTCGTCAAACTGCGAACCACCGCGCCGCGGCGAGTTCATTTTTATTATAAATTAAATATAAACGTTAACTTTGTTTATAATATAAATTTCTACTGTGTTTTCTATATTTTAAAAATAATTTAAGCCTTTTATCCATATCCGACTTAACAATCTCGATTGTTCAAACTTGTCGATTATTTTATTCCAATCCACTTGGAGTTAAATTATCTATGAAATTCGATGTAATCGAACTCCAATTATAAATTCCTTTTATGGGAATAATCAATTAATTCAACATCCATTACCATTACAAACTAATATCATCCCTTGATAATAGCGAAGTCATTCAAGTTGGGGTATTGTAATTACCTCTCAGACATTAACCTACGACGTTCTTATCTTGATACGGATAAAAGCTTGTAATACAAAAAAGATTTAAATTTTACCTTCTAGTCCATTAAAAATAAGGTTTTATAAGCCATATTCGCATTGGGAAAAATCCATTTCCAAAATTATCTGATGAAAATTACTTCATCTCATTTATAAACGTTGTTTATAAGTTTATTCCTTATTTTATATTAAACAAGCTTCCATTTAAAATCCCATTCAAAACTCGATTCCCATTCGAAATATTTTATTATTATAACCTATATATAAGCATAGAATCTATTTTCATATTAAAAATTCTATATTTCTACTTAATACCATTTCAATGTCTTTAGGAAAATAAAATTTATTTCTATAAATTTGACATCATTGAATTCAAATCATAAATCCATGTAGATTTATTTCAATTCAATTTATATTCCGAACATCGGAATAAATTTCATCATTTTCTTCTCGAAACGATTCCAAGTTTACTTTTCAAATTCATACTTGAATTAAAATTTCAAATTATCCAATGATAGATAGTTTTCTTTATTTATAAGCATTGTTTATAAATTTCACTTCATGTTTTAAATATTAAAACAAGCTTCAATTTCAAATTCCATTTAAAATCTACTTCGAAAAATAAATTTCCCTTTTTAAAACTAAAAATCCATTTTTAAATATCAATATCTAGGGCCAGTGATATTCAAACATCCAAACACACAAACCATCATTCCAACTCAGCACATCACACAAGCATAAATATGTAAATAATAATAAATAATTTTGAGGAATCCAGTTGGATCCCTCCAACCTGTTTTCTTGCATCCATAGATGTTAGACAACATAAATAATACCAATCATGCTTCAAGGCAGGATATCGTGGTATAGAAGGTCATCCACTCATATATTGTGGGACGATAGGGTCATCCACTATTGATACTACGGGCATCCACTAACGGTATTGTGGGAAATATCCAATATATATATATATATATATGTATATGTATATAAATATATATAATAGCCACAATCACCAAGCCTAAATATAACTAATATATATTGAAACGACCCAAACTTCCCCTTTCGGGAAAGCCCGGATTGAGTTAAGAACAACACTCATCAGAACACAACATAAGAACATTTCATTGCTATTACAACAATTTACATTAGAGTACAAGAATATTCCAGAGTATGAATAAATATTACACATTGGAAATACAATATCAGAGATTTAAAATTACATAGCAACGGAAAATAATACAAAAGTATAATGCGTAGCGGAAAATAACAACTGACACAACTGAAAGAGATATACGGATACAAAGCTTTCTGCATATAGCTCCAGCTGTAAACCAGGATCCTGTGAAAAGAAATAACTACGAAAACCAAAACTACTAGCTGCCCGTGTGGAAAATATAGGCACCTAGAGTTTAGGTTGGAACAATAAACTCCGAGTCAGTCATGGGACTGGTGTGAGAACTAAAACAGTTATAAACTTGGTTTTAAAGTAAGGTAAATCAAGGGACCATGCCGTACACAGAACGGGTTTACCCCCATGAATACTAGTGCATAAAACAAACAGCCCAATGCTAATTTAAGAAAATGAAACTATTATAAGACTCAAGTCCCATCACACCATGCAGCGCAAGCCGGAGGATAGAGTTTTACCTTATAATAGCCAAATAATGCTTGATATGCGAAATTTAATCTTTTATTATTACTATAAGTGAAGAAATCAATTTCAAATATAAACGTATCAATCATAGACGGCATGGGTACCATAAATCATGTCGCCATACTAGTTCTACAATTAAAACCGCACGATGTCGTATTGGAAATTGGATTTCCACTATGAACCAAGGAAAGGGATCGTCCTTACCGAATTCGAGACACTCTAGCCCGTGTCTCAGGCTCAGAGCTCGAGTACACCTGAAGCATGCAGGGCCGGTCCACACTTATGTTAGTGGATTAGTTATTCCTGAAGAATACGTTTCCCCGCCCTATGGGTCATAAATCAAAAGCCTCTAGGGACTCAAATCTTAGGTACCTCGCTTTCCATCATCCACATAAGTAAAAATGTCTAGGCCCATACCATGACACCACTCCTAGCTAGAAAGAAACGCATGTACTCCCTGCTGTCGTCTCCTGTTTTTGGTTCATACCGGGGTGTGAGGCTCGCGAATTAACGCTATACACAAAGCTATGCTAATTAAAGCTATACTTTGATCATCAACCACAAGACTCTACATTTCAACAAAATCCTTGATCATTTGCGTCTTAGCATGCCACACTGAAAATTCACGCTATACAACTGATGTCTATCAATATATAACCTCTAAGCTCATACGTCTCAGAGCAGGTTGTTAAACAAGAGAATAAATTCTCCACCACCAAACAGATATATATTTAATAGAAATCAATTAGCACATAATGAAATCCAATGTCAGACACACATCCATTTACAAGTCCGTTCCAGGTCTGAACGAAACTGGAGGCACCTTATTCCTCGTTCCATTTGTCCAATACAGGAGAGAGGTCCTCGCATATCCGTCGATCTCCAAGTACGTCTGAACGATCACCACTTATTACCTTGTCTTGGGTGTACATCCCAATCAAGACATTAGTAATCATCCAAACGATGTGAAGAACTCTGGTCTTCAACCACCGTCTTCATAGTCGACTTTTAATCGTCAAAGTAATTATTCAGAATGGGTTAAATCAAGTGCTATAAAAACACATCATACGCCTCATTCCAATTCAGAATATTCTTTTATTCAGATATTCACATTATTAGGGAAAGGCTCCCATTAATTTTATCAAAGATAAATTCTTTTAAATTTATTCTTTAATCTTCCTTTTGATATCGATTTCAAAAGATTTTGTTAACTAGTTGGGATTATCGAACCTTACCGCAATAATCATTTATTACTTTCCAATCACAACTGTTCGCCCTTTGGAGCAAAACTGGTAGCACTCCATATCTAAACACCCATTGTGTTCTAAGTAAAATTAATTACCCTTTTTACGTTTAAATCTAATTAAAGATTTAACTATCGTCTTGAGTAAAGCTGGTGCTACTCCATTCTCGATCATTCCAAGAATTCGATAAATTTAATTATCTCATTCCCATTTCAATATAATTAAGAATTTATTAAAACTCCAATTCGGTTTTAATATCAAAAATCCTTACTTCAGGATTATTCAAATTTAAGAAATTAATCTTATCTTTAACTGGGTTAAAGAACCAATGTCATTTAAAACACAACTCACAAAAAATCCAAAATCATCTTCCATTAAATATGGAATCTTCAAAGAAATCCGATCAATATATATAATCAATATAAATTTCCGTATCAGACTAATAATATAAATGGAATAACGGCAAAGCGTTTTAAATTCCATATATAGTAACTGTCTTCATTCACAGAAGCTCATCTCGATTATTACCAAATCGAATTCCATTCAATTCCAATTTAATATATTAAATTGGAAACTTTACTTTGGAAATTTTCCATTAAATCTTAATAAAAGATTTATAAATTCCAAATTATGTTTTCACATTTAATTGGGTTAAAGAACAAGTATTATTTAAAACACCGTTCATGATAAACCCAAAAATCCAATTTCAATTCAATTCCAATTAAATATTAATTAATTGATAAACTTCTCTAAATCTTATTTAAAAGATTTGTTCTTTCCTAATCGGGGTTTAAGAACAATGTTATTAAAGATACAATTCACGACAAACCCAAAATCCAATTTGACATTAAATAAAAGGCTTTGAATAGAAATTATATCGGCTTACATTCAATATCAAATTCTGAAATCAACAAATATCGTGTTGGGAATAACAATACTTATATATCTTCCAAATTCCTCAATAATATCCGTATAATCACGGAATCCAATTTTGAAATATTCCAGAGATTATTTCTATTCAAATCCATTCCAATTCATGCATTGGAAAATTCTGGTTATGTTAAATCCCTTTACAAATCCAATTTATTTATTTATTTAAAACAGTGGATTATTATTCTAGTTAATAACTAGTTTATTTTGATAAAAATATATATTTATCTTTCCAAACATGGTATTTTCATCCAAATTCTTTCCAAATCATTTGTTATGATTTTACACAATTTTTCCATATTTTTAATAATTTTATTATGGCCCGTACAATCGGTTTCCAATAATGGCCACCAAACTGCATCCACAACGACCTTTCTCAAATTTGATTTGGACATAATTCCAAATCCAACCATTAGATTTCAAGTGTCTTATATTCATTGGACACCTTTTTGCAATACGAACCCAACGGTTCCGGTTTTAGGAGAATCCAACGGTCGGATCTCCTATTACATCAATTTGAAATTAATGGTCGAAATTCGCGAATGGTCGCTGCGCGGCGCGTTCAATTCAGGCCCTTAAATATATATAATATATATATATATTATATTTCATCGATTTCCATTTAAAACGTATTTTATAAATCGTTTATAAATTCGTTTTAAAATGATTTCAACTCCATTTTCAATTTTAAACCAAAATTGAATATTCTATATCATTATCATATTAAAATGATAATATTTTCAAAATATTAGATTTTGAAATCACTTCTTTTCGATATTCATTATAAAATGAATAAAATCAATATAAAAATCCGTTCGAGTTAAAATGGCGTTTGCTACTTAACTCGGCTTCACATTTCAATATTTTTGTGTCCATCCAAAATCGGATATTAAAATCATATTTTTATACTTCACTAACTAATAAATACTCCATAGCATGTAAATTTTATTCATTCCATATATACGTTAAAAAATTTATTTAATGAACAAACATTTATTTCATTACATGTAAATTTTGTACACTCCATATTCATGTTAAAAATGATATTTTTAATGAACAAACATATATTTCAAGACATGTAAATTTTATTCACTTCACATACATATTAACAATAATATTTTTTTTCTAACAGACATATAATTCAACATATGATTATTTTTATTACTTCATTAACATGTTAAAGATTATATTTTTAACTAACAAAAATACAATTCAACATATGATTATTTTTATTACTTCATTGAATATTATTTTAAAATATTCGTTATTTTAAAATGTTCTTTATTTTAAAAGATTCTTTATTTCTGAATCAGAATGTGACTCAATCAATTACCATATAATTTCAGTTATATGGATTTCATACATCGCATGTATTCAACAATAATGATAAATAATCATTAAATAGTCCATTCACATCCAGAGTGAAATTTACAACTGTGTGAGCATTAAAATAAATAAATAACGCTCATCACAACCTGTCAACCCATCGACTGACATACAACTAAATATTGGGATGGTGTATGTCAAATATCATCCCAATACCCGTGTGGGGTTTTCATACAACAACAGTTTGTTTAAATAAATCATTGGTTAATAAATTTAACCAATTATAATTCGGTTTGAATTATTTTTCTATTTAGCCAATTTTACTGTTTAAATTATAAGTGGATTTTATAATTTAATTTCAACTACTACATTAATATTATTTTTAATATGTTAATCATCACAACATCACAAACAAAACACAATACAATCAATTAAATCGTCCATGGTCTGTGGACGAGGGAGGTGAGCTAACAATTTATAATATTAAAACTGATAAAAACCTACACTGGCAATTGTATATTTTTTTATACATTAATAAAATAACATGAGAAAATATAATTTAGTGAGAAAGAGTTCTCACCTTGGTTTCCACTCCGTCAGTCTTTAATTTGAACAGTTTGGATTTGGATTTGTTACAGCGCGTTGTGTCCTTCACCGTGTCTCCAACGAGATCTGTTTCACGCGATTTATATTAAAAGTAATATTTTAAACATTGCTATATATATTTTAAAAATAATATTTTTATTTCAATGCTAAGTATATAAAAATCATATTTTTATTTCAATGCTAAGCATATAAAAATCATATTTTTATATCGCTATTATATATAAAAATCAAAATTTTATATTGCTACTCATATAATAAAAATCATAGTTTCACATACATAAAAAAAATCCTATTTTTCATATATAGAAAAATCGTATCTTTTCATATAGAAAAACCATATATTTTCATATAGAAAAATCATATCTTTATATTGTTAAAAATCGTATTTTACATTAATAAAAATCATAACTTTTTATCATTAAAAATCCTAACTTTTCTAAACTAAAAATCATAGCTTTTCATATAAAAAATCACATTAAAAAACAATGCTTTGTGTATAATAAAAATTCCATTTTTATTATATGCTTTATATATATAAATTATATTTTTAAAACAATGCTTTTTCTATTGAAAATCACCATGTCATTTTATTTTTAAAAACAATGCTATATATAAACTAAAAATATTATTTTCAATTTATAACTATTTCATAATAAAAATCAAACTTTTATATATTGTTAAATAAATTAAAAATCGCATTTTTAATTCTAAGCTATATATATAAATCATATTTTTATACAATGTTATTTATATAAAATCTGAAAATAAATCCATGTTATTTATTTTCAAAAAAAATCACATTTTAAACAATGCTTTATATTCTAAAACATCTAATTTTTAAAACCGCTAACATTTCACTGCCTTCCCCGTTTCTGTTCTGGTCAGCTTTGTGTTGTAGTGCTCTTCAAGACGGTTCCAATGCAAGTTGTTTCAAGGAATTATGTGTTTGTTTGGAAAAGATATGACATTTAATAACTTAATTAAACTTATAATTAACTTAAGAGAATTAATTAACTTAATTAATTAATTAAACATCTTTACCCCCGTAATTATCTTCTCAACACTCAACAGGTAGCCGAACCCATTCATCACCCTCAACCTTCATCTGCGCCCCGCCGTATAGATGACCTGACGGCCATCAGTCATCACCACTCCAAATCTTTTCCCGACGCTCACCACCGCCTAGAGACCGGTGGAGCTTGGCCTCTTCCATGCGCCTGAAATCACGACTGAGCCTGGAGGCTTTGAGCGTTGAATTGGAGAAATCCGCACAGTTATTTTTGATTATATCCGTATAAACTGAAGCCCTCTTCTTACCGAACGTTTTTCGCTTTGGATTGATGAAATAATATTGAATGATTTGAGGATAATTAAGGATAGAATTTGGGGTGTTTCTTGCCTTTGGGTTTGAACTGGCGGTGCACGCAATTCTGATTGGGAGGAATTAGGGTTTACGTATTTGAAGGGTATATATACTAGTATATATATTTATTTAATTTTCTTTTAATTCCGATAATTCTTGATTAATACCGCGTACTCCATATCGTACCCAATGACTGTCGTCCCCAGCTAAATACCCCATTCTGAACACAATGGGATATGTATCGTAAGCAAACTCGACTGTTTCGGTCAGTTTTTCTTCAAATTAAAATATAAATCAATATGCATTGAATTTAAATGTACATTTTAATTTACCGGAGTCACATATGGATTCCAAAAATTACAGAAAAATTAATTCTGGCTTTGTTTTGACGATAAGGTCCTGACAAAACTAATTTCATCGAATATGGAGACCGTTTAAAAATGGTCATTTTCTGGTCGATCCAATTTGACTGAAATTGAAAAAATATGATTTTTTTTGCCACGCTCACATATTGATTCCAAAAATTATGAAAATTGGAATCTAGCAATAATTTGACATTCCGGATCCAACAAAAGTAGTTTCATCGAAAACGGAGGTCGTTTGCAAAATGTCTATTTTTAAGGGCTATATATTATTTTAAAATATATATAAATTCCATAGCGACTATTTTAAATTTTAAACTGGACATAACTTTCAATTTATAAAGTGAAATATTAGTTTCTTACATTCATTAGAAAGATATTATTAAACTAATTCAAATATTTCTGGTTTCATCCAATTCTGATTTAAAATGAATTCTGTATATTAAATTGAAATTAGAAACCGAATTTTCAAACTACCGCGCCATTTCAGGCTCGTTTTATAATTAAAATAAATTTATTCGTTCTAACTTCGATTAAAATAATTTTAGTCGTTATTATTTAAAATAAATCATTTTAAATATCCAAAATTTATTTAAATAGCAAAAATAAAAATTTTTAATTGGTTCAGAAATTCCGGGTAGTTACATGTATATTAACCACTATTTATAAATAGCAATGCAACTAATCAACCAACAAACAACGTATTTATATTTGTATTAAATAAAAATTCGATTATAATAAATTATAATCAAACCAAAGAGTGAGTTTACTCACCTTGATTTTCATTTGTCGAGTATCTCGTTTACTTTAAATTGTTGCGTCAATGAGTAGTCTTGAATAGTTTTGAATGAATTTATTTTCCACCTATGATTATTTAATTATCGATTAAACGACTATTAATTTAAACTAAATTAACGAATAAATAGATTAATTATCTTATGTGTTCTAAAATTATATAAAATGTCTACCTTATTATCTCGATCAAACCTGAAGCATGTCAACGATCATTGGTTCCCTTCTGCTACAATTCAGCCACAAAAACTGAAATAATCTACTTCGGCAATCCATCAGACAAATCACAGTCATTCTTCCTCCCTTTCCTATAACATACACTCACTATCGAACCGTTGCTGCATTCCTGCACCCAAACCTGTCATCGCCTTGTCCCAATCCAGCTTCAAAATCCACTTCCATGCCTCAAATCCCTTCAGCCTCCGAATCCAAACAACCCTCCTTGATGCCTGCGAACAGAACCCAACTACCCTCATCGAACAACAACGACCACTGTTAAAATCCTGACCTGTTCCACTGTTTTCACAAGTTGATACCCTCAGTGACACCACTCACAAATATCTACTCGAACCATGCAATTCCTCGTCTCGCGATCTTGACTTCGCGCTCAACCCAGTTTACGTCAATCACCTTCCCAATATCGCTCCCAAACTCAACGTCGGTTGAACTCCCCTCTGCAATCAATGTGCCTCCACAAACCATAGTGCTTCGTCTTGCTCAACCCCAAAAGTCGCGACTTACCGATTTTCGTCCCCTCATCGCATCGAATTAAATCCGCCCTCTAGTTTTATTTGCTTGAATTCGAATTCGACTTTGATAATCGGTTTACTCTTTTTTTTTAATATTTGTTGAGACTTCGAGTTGGAGGATTAGGTCGCAAAAAAGGGGGAAACACGATTTATTCTGATTTCTTTGAAATAGAAAATTCATGATTTTGGGGAGTTACAACATTCGATTAGGGTGGAGATTGAATTTTTGGGGAAAGGATGGATTAATTTATCTTACGGATGAAATTTTTGTTGCTTGGAAAGCTAGGTGAAAACGAGAAAGGGGAAGAGGGTCATCACAAAAAATAAGGGAAAAGGTGAACCAATCGTACGCGAGTCTTAAATGGTTGTTTACCTACGTACATAGCATATTAAATTTGAAAAGACAATTATTTTAAATCGATTTGATTTCTACTTTAATATAGTTTGATTTTGACTTAACCACTATTTGAGTTTATCTTATCCACTAAATTTTATAATAATATATTTTGGGGTCTTGAATTCCAATTAAAACACAACTGCCAACGTTCTCGACGTTATCCGTTATTCTACACTCAACGGAACAGATTCCAAAATTTAATTCGACCGTATATAGAGAATAACCATATTAAATCGATATAATATAATTCAAACCAAATAAATTTATCGAAAATAAATTATTATTATTGTTATAATTCAAATAGAATTTTTATTAATCAACTGAATCGTTTCGATTCGGTTTTAACTGTGAATTCAATTATTTGCTGATTGTTCGATATATTCGAAATTAAATCGTATATCGATTATTAAATTGATAAATTTAATATAAAGATCCATTTATTATACCAATTCAATATTTAAAACTAATTTAAATATTAAAAATAATTTGACTAAAAATACAGGATGTTACACAATGTTAATCTCAAAATTGGCATCAGCACCAAAATTACTAAGAGTACTTCACAATATACTTGAGAATAAGAGATGCAGAGATACTTCAATAGAAAAAAACGCAAGTAAAAGAAGACACGACGTTTTATAGTGGTTCGATCACTTTGCGAGCTACGTCCGCTTTCAATATCAATTCCGTTATTGCACTCAGAATTACAAAACAAGCAAATTCTCTCATTTCATTCATCATTATACTCTCTTAGAACTCGGTGGAGATTAAAAAGGAAAACTGATGAGATCCTTCAAATATACCAAGTGGTAGATCGAATCTAGGGTTTCACACAAACTTTGATGAATTCCCACATGTTCATGATGAATTTGGGGTTGAATCTTCCTTTTGGATGATTAGAAATGATGAAATTACTAAGTAAGTGTTGAAAATTGGATTTAGCAGCCGTTCAGGGTCATTAAAATCCTCCTCCATTAAAGTGGGGTTGGACCTCTATTTATAGGTGTGGAGCAAATGGGGAAAATGGCCAAAATATATGGTGCAAGGAATCGGTCGGTCGACCATTTATTTACATAAATGCCACTGAGTACAGCTGGCGACAGCTGGAAAGTGGTACCGGTCGGTCTTGTACCGGTCGGTCGGTCATAAGCTAAGACACCGGTCGGTCATGTTTTACATGCTACGGTCTAAATATGTGGTGTCGGTCGGTCATATAAATATCACTACCGATCGGTTCAAGAACTATCCGTAGACCCCCTTTTCAATTTCAATACCGATCGCCTAATATTACATATATGCCATTTTCGTCTTTAGCGCCTTTCTTATACTCTTCTGCTACGTGCTTTCACATATGCATTCTCAAATAAGGGCACTTTATTTACTGTATTGCCATTGCATCATTCATAACCCGATGCCAACATTTCTTGCCATATGCGTGAACGCTTTTCATACCGCTCGGCCATATATAAACAGCACCGACCGACCATATGTAAGACTACCGATTGGCTGCTAGCTCACGTGGAAAAGTATGGTTAGAACTTGCTGAACCTGCTGCTTCGTATTTCCTTGTTTCTTTTCATACTTCATGTACTAAAGTTAGCCTATGTATTCATGGTATGCTCTTCTTACAAAAAGTGACAGTAACAACTTAATTAATGCTATACATGATCAGCTTATACTTTGTCCACATGCTTCCTTTTACACTGAAGTAGCCTTTGTGCATACTGATATGGGCATTTCAAGTATATAAAATTAGAAGGCATGTGAGAATGTGAAGGTAGCTGATACTCCTTTTGTAGTGCCACTTCATGTATGCAAACAACTTACATTATTTCATCTTTGCCATCGCCCATCACACTCGAAACGTTCCAAACATATAATGCCACTATAGCCGGTTAGCATGCAACTACACCATACCGACCGATCAACCAGGGAGATACTGATTGGTTGTCATGTATATTTGAATTATTTTGTTATGCATTTTATGCATATATGTTAAACCCATGCTAATGCAGATTTCATGCGTGATGCTCATATGTATTTGCATGTCCATGCGTGTTCTTTCCAACATGTCACCTTTATGCGATCAAGATATTAACTAATGACCGATCGGGGTGTTAGCAACCGATCAAATATGCAGGGAAAAATACTCTTGACCAACCAGTAGCTTTGACGCTGACCGATCGGTATGCTTGAATCAGCATTGATCGTCCGTAGCTTTTAGGTCGACCGGTCCATATATAATAGTAGTACTGGTCGGTCCATTCCATACGCTTGCAGAAGCTTCTTTGCATTAATTTTCGTAGCCATGTATCAGAGTCAACACACACCCCTTAGTTTTGAACCACGTTTTAACAACGGGGTTAACATTTACCCCTCGAAGCTTGTATTTTTTGCTTGCGGGAAATGCGGGCTTCGAAATGAACACTGTTGTTGATATAGTTTGCACTGGGATTCTATTGTAATTTTTTTGTTTGCTTTGGAAAACCATGCTTTGAATTTGTGCACTTCATGTCACCAGTTCTGTAATTTAAAACAAGCGATTGCACAATTTCGGACTTATACTCACTATCGACTATCCATATCGATAGTGGATTAGTTGAAAAATGAACTATATCGAATTTTGCTTTGAATTGGATAAAGTGTTTGCACGAGACTGTTTAATTTAACGGTTTAAAACACATCGGATATCATCTGTACAAACATGATATTCAAATTCACATTAACGCTTAAAATCTGCTAATCGACTGATGCCGACTGTGGTTTCAAGCGTTATCGTTAATGATGGTATTTGATATTTCACATTTGGGAAATACGTGTCTCTAATTTATTCTCTTCTTCTCCGTGGAGAAGTCTATGATATTTGTGCCCTAGCTTAGGAGGTCATTTTTAGTCTTTACTGTGAGAAAAATCTTTATTTCTCAGTGTCTATTTTATCGATCAGTTAAGAGATTGAAAAATCCATTGGATGCCCCGACTTTAGAGAGGCTATTTATAATCCAATGTTCATCTTCTCTTGTTGATTGATTTGACATTGTAGAGTCCATTGAATGTTGATCTCTGCTAAGGAGAGGTTACTTCTTCTATGGAAAAGATTTTGATTTGTCGCATCGTTTCGCAGTGCGAACTTCCGCAGAGCGAACCTCAGTCATCGGTCGGAGTCACTTAGCTTGGTAAGTGATCGCTGCCGGACTGAGGTGCCCTAGACTCCCGTAATCTTTGGGTGAAGGTTGGGCTGATCCACAGAGCGGGCATCAGTCATCGGTCGGAGTCACTTAACTTGGTAAGTGATCACTGCTCGATTGAAGCATCCTGGACCTCCATGAACCATGAGGTAAAGGTTGATTCACGGAGCGGGCATCAGTCATCGGTCGGAGTCACTTAACTTGATAAGTGATCGCTGTCCGGCTGAAGCATCCTAGACCTCCATGAACCGTGAGGTAAAGGTTAAGGTTGATACACGGAGCGGGCATCAGTCATCGGTCGGAGTCACTTAACTCGGTAAGTGATCGCTAGCCGACTGAAGCATCTTGGACCTCTGTGAACCATGATGTTAGGGTTAAGGTTGATTCACGGAGCGGACATCAGTCATCGGTCGGAGTCACTTAACTCTGTAAGTGATCGTTGCCCGACTGAAGCATCCTGGACCTACATGAACCGTGAGGTAAAGGTTAGGGTTGATTCATAGAGCAGGCATCAATCATCGGTCGGATTCACTTAACTCGGTAAGTGATCGCTGCCCGACTGAAGCATCTTGGACCTCCATGAACCGTGAGGTAAAGGTTAAGGTTGATTCATGGAGCGAGCATCAGTCATCGGTCTGAGTCACTTAACTCGTTAAGTGATCATTGCCCGACTGAAGCATCCTGGACCTCCATGAACCGTGAGGTAAGGGTTAAGGTTGCATCGATCCGTAGAGCGAGCCTCAGTCATCGGTCGGAGTCACTTAACTTGGTAAGTGATTGCTGCTCGACTGAGGTGTCCTAGACTCCTGCAAACCTTTGGGGGATGAGGTTTTGAATCCGGGATTGCTTGCTTCTCTATTGAGCGTTTGACTCGTCGAGACTTTCTCGATCTACCATTGAATCGGTGTTATCGGGGTTGTCTCACTTAGCTGGGTTGTGAGAAAGAAAGCGCTCGTCGGATAGCCTGTAACGAAAAATAATCTATTAGCAAATTTTCATGTAAATTTGGCAAGTCAGAGATTTATGCAGGCAAGTAATACTTCATTTGTAATGTTATTGTTCGGTACAATGCATGTAAATCATTACAGACTATTTACAAGAAAGTAGAACATAACAAAGAGTAAAGTAATACAGGATATAAAGTAAATGTGATAATGATCGCTTATTCTGGGCCGTAGATATTAGATCATTATTAACGGTCATCAATTGATTATCAGCCTTGGCATAGTGTGAGCAGAAGCTACGTTGCTTGGACCGGATTGGTCATTTGATGCCCCTTGCCCCTGGGTAGTTGCAAAAGGATTTGCATCTTGAGACTTTTTCACATACTGTTGCAAACGGTTCTTCTTGATAAGCTCTTCGATCAATGATCTCAGTTGTCTACACTCGGTGGTGTTGTGGCCTGGCTGATTATGAAACCGACAAAACTTCCCAGATTTGGTCAGATGGTCATTCAATCTCATTGGCCGAGGCTCTGGATAATCTTCTGCATCCTTTATGGCAAGGTAAATGTTCTCAGGAGTATCATTCAGAGGCGTTAGATTAGACGAGTCAAGAGGGCGAAACTTTTTATTAGCCTTATTGTCGTTTCCGTCATTAGCTCGCTTCTGCCCCTGAATATTCTTCTGATTAGGTTGAATAGCTGCACTCTTAGGAGCTTCAAGGAGTTGGTTTCCGCCAATGATCTGAAGAGGTACAGGATTATTGTCCACTCTCATGTACTCCTCTGCTTTCCTATAGAACTTGTCAAGCGTAGTCGGTTCCTTCATCTTTATCCACTTCCCGAACTCGCTTGTTTTGTCTATAGCGTCGAGTAAAGCCATGAGAATTATGCGTTGGTCTGGATTACTCACTTTAGATAAGGCAACATTGAATCGACTGAGGAAGGCTTTGACAGTTTCCCCTGGCTTCTGCTTCATGGCTGAGAGCGTTATAGCGTCCTTGGCATTGGTAGCATACAAGTGGAACTGCTCTTTGAACTTTTTGGTTAAGTCAGAGAATCGATCGATAGACTTGGGTGGCAGCTTCGTGAACCATAATGATGCAGCACCTTCTAAGTAGAGAGGAAAGTACGTGCATCTCATCTCGTCAATCGCTTTAGCCGCACTTATATGCCACTCATATTTGAACAAAAAGTAGTTTGGATCAACAAGGCCGATGTACGGAGGCACAATAGGAGGATTGAATTTTTTTAGACACTCCGCTTCAAGGATTCTTTCGATGAATGAGTCCTGTCTCGAGAGAAATTTCATTCTCTTTCATCGTCTTTGCTAGCTTGGTTCTTTTTCATGACTCGTTCTATCATATATGAAATGTATTCTTCGGTGTTATGATGCTCTGTGAAGCTGAGCTCTTTACCAAATGTTCGTCTAGGTATATGATCTCGATCAGAAAGCTTAGGTGCTTTGCCTTCTCCACGAGGAGGTGCCCCCGTGATTGGGTTAGCGATCTTTCGAGCATTCACTTTGGAATGATTTTCAGCTTTTGATCTCAATTCTTTGATATTAGGTTCATCTCTGTCACTTGTCCAATCATAATCGTCTTCCATGTTGTCATTGCGGTAATTATCGGAAGCAAGCGATTTGTCATTATCTTCTAGATCTACATGCACTTTCGAAGGAGCTGGATTTGATCGAGCGTTAAGAATGGCGTCGAGTTTCTCCATCATCATTTTAGTATAGGCATCCATTCGGTTGTTGACGTTGGCAATAGCGACTTTTAATTCATTTCTAGTCACACCGGCTCCGCTCTCCGAGTTTTCACCAACTTCAAAGCGGTTCGCGAGCGGTGTTTCTTCATTAGCAACATTATCGGCTACTACCACGGTTTTGCTAGCGGACTTCTTAGATTAATCCGTTTCCCCCCCCCCCCCCCAGGTTCTCAGGGTGGGAATATTGGAGCTTAGCTTGGATTTCTGATCGCTTGTTTGTGGGATTTTAGCTCATGTATGGTCTTGACATGAAGCTAGCTATGGTTATCACTTATTTTGGGGATAGTACTTATGTATTTCAGTTTTTCAGTGATATTGTTTTTATCTAGACTTGTGTATTTGGAAAGTTGACATTATGTTGTACCAGACTTGTTTTGAAATAGTTTGAAATCTTCCGCTGTTTTACTTATCTTATTTACTCTGTTTACATATATACATATGTTCTTGTTCTGCCTTGATATATCATTATGCATGTTTACCTGATTCAAACGCCCCTCCAAAGTCAGAGTGCTTGCAAGAGACACCCTGGCGGAGGTGGGGTGTTACATTTGGTATCAGAGCATATGGTTTACGAGAAGGAACAAAAAGGTTTTTAAAACTTTTGGAAAACTATTTTCAAAACCAAGTATAAAGTATTTTCCAAAGAAAAGTCTAGTTTATTTTAAAGGCTATTCCCCAAAAAGCCATTAGCAAAATTCCTTCGTTTTTCTCCATTCTGAATCTGTCTTTTTCTTCGTTTTCAGTATGGTCGATAACTTTGCTATTCCGGAGGGAGTACACGTACCTGTTTGGTATAGGAGACTTTTGGAGGCTAGGGCGACCGAAGCCGGCCCCGCAGATGTTCCTCCTCCTCCTCCTCCGGTAGTTAATGTTCCTCCTCCTCCTGTCGCTGAGGTTCCTCTTCCTCCTCCCCCTCAGCATCCTCAAGCTGACCTCGCAAAGATGTGCAAAGACTTTAAGGCGATGGGTTGCAAGAATTTCATTGGAACCGAGACTTATGTAGAGGCAAGGAATTGGTTGAAAGAAACCGAAGATCTTTTTGCCTTCTTTGATATAGATGACCGTAGGAAGGTTTTATTGGCAGTGTGGTTGCTAAAGGAAGAAGCTGCACGTTGGTGGGTGGTCACCACCACTACTAGGACAATTGAGACTTCGGATGACTTTCGGGGAAAGTTTGGACTAAGGTTCCTATCACTGAAGCAAGGGGACATGACTATTAGGGAATACATAGATAAGTTTAATCAACTGGCTCGGGTCGGTTTAGACTTGGTTAACACAGCTCAGAAGAAGGCCCTATACTTTGCTCTAGGATTAAACGAGCCATTACATGGTTTAGCCATGACTCACATACCCTTGGGGGCAACTTTCGAGAGTTTGGTGAATATGGCCCTACTCAATGAAGAGAATAGGAGTGACAAGAAGGAGGAGAAGTCTGAAGATAAGAAGGAAAAGAAGTGCTTTACTTGTGGAAGCTTGACTCATCTAAACAAGGATTGCAGAAAGAGGAAGGGCACTTGCTTTAACTGTGGAGAAATGGGACACTTCACTAGGGATTGCCCGAAGAAGCACGGGCAAGGCCAGGGTCAGACTCAGCGTGCTGGACCTTCGGGAGGGCAAGTTCATGCTCTCAATGCCGCTCCAGTTCCCGATCGAGGTAGTATTTCTGTTGAAAGTCTTGTTTACATTTCTGATTTTCCTGTTCGTACTTTGTTTGATTCTGGCGCATCGCATAATTTATTTCATCTGGTTTAGTTGAAAGTTTGCAACTAAGTACTAGTCTAGTTAATGATCCCGTGTGTGTTTCAAATCCAATTGGGGGTTCCGCCCATTTGTCTATTATCTACGTGGATTTGAAAATCTCTATCTTGAGTATAGAATTCTCGCGTGATGCTTATATTCTAGGTTTCATGGGGTATGGGTTGATTTTGGGCATGGATCGATTGTCCAGTTTCGAAGCCATCCTTGATTTTTGAGCATAGGGTTGTGAGGCTCATGACTCGCCTCGGTAATACCCTAAAAATTTCTAGTAACCCTATGAGTCCCGTCATGTTGTGTTATCTTGAATCCCTCAACTCGTCTATCGATAGTTTGCAATCGGTGAGGGTGGTCCGAGAATATCCTGATATCTTGGGTGAAGTGAAGGGGGTTACCCCTAAACGAGAGATAGATTTTCGCATTTATCTGGTTGATAATGCCAAGCCAGTTACGTGGCCGGTTAGGCACATGGCCCCGCAAGATGAGAGTTAAGAAAGCAAGTCAAGAAGTTGCTTGAGAAGAACTTCATTAGACGAAGTATATCTGAATGGGGAGCGCCTGTAGTATTTGCTACCAAGGCAGATGGTTCTCTTCGACTTTGTGTTGATTATCGTGAGTTAAACAAAGAGAATAGACAACCATTGCCAAGGATCGATGATTTGTTTGATCAGCTTGTAGGAAAATCTGTTTTCTCTTGATCTTGCTACTAGATTCCATCAGCTCAGAGTAGCTGAGGATAGTATAGAAAAAACTGCGTTCAGAACTCCAGATGGATTCTTAGAATGGCTGGTCATGCCATTCGGTTTGACTAATGCACCCGCCTACTTCGTGGACTTGATGAGTAGGGTGTCTAGGGAGTTCCTGAACGAGTTTGTGGTAGTCTTTGTAGATGATATCCTGACTTTCTTAAAGAACGAGGAAGAACATGCTAGACATCTCAAGTAGGTGATGGATGCGCTTAGAGCCCATCAGTTGAAAGCCAAGTCCTCCAAATGTCATTTTGGAGAAAAGAAGTTAGATTTCTTGGGCACATAGTTTCTAAGCAAGGCTTAGCGGTGGATCCCGCTAAAGTGGTCGCGGTTCAAAACCGAAAAGCTCCGACGAGGACAATTGAAGTAAGAAGTTCTATCAGTTTAATTAGTTAGTTAGCGTCCCTTGAGCTTAGACCTACCCTTCTGGATCAAGTAGGGACTTCACAGAAAGAAGACCCGCAGTTAGTCGAGATCATGGACAAGTTGGTTCGAGGCGAGATGATAAGTCACCTCGCTATAGATGACAAGGGATGGCTAAGACGCGATGAGAGAAAGAAGGCTCTTGAAGATGCACATCACTCGAGGAGGTGGCCGAGTTTGTGCCAAGGTGCATGTTGTGCCAACAGATTAAGGCCGAGTCATAAAAAGCCCGGTGGGCTATTACATCCATTGGAGGTCCCCGCAATGGAAGTAGTAAAGCGTCACGAAGGATTTCGTGGATGGACTGCCTAGGTCAAGGAAAGAGAATACGAGCATGTGGGTCATAGTAGGTAGACTCACGAATAATGCTCATTTCACTCCGGTAAAGAGCGAAAGGACTGCATCATAGCTAGCGACAGTTTACTTTCAAGAAATAAAGCGGTTGCACGAGGTTCCCTAAAGTATAGTTAGTAACCATGACTCAATCTTCACCAGCCAGTTTTGGGATAGTCTACGAGAAGTCATGGGCAAGCGAATGAATCTAAGTACGGCATATCATTCACAGGCGAATGGTTCATTTCGTTCAAGCATGAGTTATAGAAAATCACGTTAGTAAGAGCAATTGGCAACGTGGATTGGTATTTCCAAGAAAAGTTCTGCTGCATGGAATACTTTATGGTAAGTAAACGAGATCCAGGATTCACTAGTGAATTTTGGAGAGCTTGCATGAAACCATGAGGTCATAGTTATGTTTAAGCCAAGAATGATAGAAGGGTAAGTGAAAGAGGAAGACGAGAGGCGATAATGAAATGGGTTCCAACTCATATTTGGAAATAAGAATTAAGAAGCTAAGAAATCATGAGGTAAAAGACGGTCAAAGCACAGTGGAGTTAAGCTCAAGGAAACGTGACTTAGAAGACTGAAGGCTAGATACGCGCATCATATCTCTTTTTAAGAGCATATCCTTGATCCTTGTTTTCCGGTGGAACTTACTCGCATGTTATCTTTTACATATATCCTCTTGGTCCCGTTCTCGATCCCATTTTTGTTGTAAACTCCATAAGGGGGTATGACTCATCGGTTAGTAATACATGTCAAGGTTTGAAGGGGTTCGTTAGGTTGACTAAACCTTTTGGGCTTTTATAGAATATGGGTTGGGTTAGGAAGTGATTTCTTGTAATCCAAAAGAAGTATATCTTGCTTATCTTCCCGATCTCTTTGTAGCATATCTTTCTTTCACTGTCTATATCGTGTTAATCTTGTCATGAGAACCTTAGGTAGAAACCCTTTGGATGAAACATGTGTTTGAAACATGTTATGTTTGATGTTTGCAAGTGGTTGCAAGTGTTTGCAAGTGGTTACTCGTGGATGCATTATACACATTAGGCACTAGATCGGCTCACACACTCCTCATATTGCATATGCATGAGTGTTTACGCTTATTCATGGATGAAAATTTTTGTGTTATCACATGGATGTTGCATATGGATGTATGTTATGTGCACGCATATAGATGTTATACATTATGTTAGGAATTGCATACATATGGATTCATTTCACTAACATAATTTGCATTGATGATATTTGCATTAGATAAGTACATATACACACACCTTTGCATATGTTCATACAACATTTAGAATCTTGTAAGGACAATGATTGCTCGTGGATGATGTTTTGAGTAGATGGATGTTGGATGGTAGGATACGTTCTTCCTAACTTGAAGATTTCGGGGACGAAATCCTTTAAGGAGGGGAGAATGTAACAACCCGTATTTTCAATAACCTGTTATAACGTAAATCGAGGCAGAATTTAATTTATAAATCTGAATCAAGGGAAACGGGCTATGCCATTGCGTTCGTCTCGGAAAAATACGCGAAATAGAGTCCGAGTTTTCGAAAATCGGAGTCCGTATGACCCGATTACAACGAAGTTTTCAGAAAAATTCAAAGTAAAAACAGATTTCAAATTCAAGTTTGAATTTGGAAAAAGGGTCAGATTGGGCCAGGCGGGAAAATTCCCGCCAGAGCACCCAAGTCGACAGCCCTGTCGACTTGGGAGTCGACTTGGTTGGACCCAAGTCGACAGCCCTGTCGACTTGGCTGTCGACTGGGTTCAGCCGGGCAGTTTTGCCTGGTGCACCATTTTGGAGTTGTGTTGAGTTTGGGGGCCAGATTCGGTTTTGAGGGCTGAGATTGGAACTAGGGTTTAATCCTAAGGCCAAAACTAATCCTAATCTCTATAAATAAGCCCCTAACCTAACCCTAAATCATCATTATTCATTCAAGTAACTAAACTATGGCAAAATCATTCCTCTCATGGCCTCCACTCTCTTCATAAAATTCCTAAGTTATTTCTATGAGAAATTTTCCATGCATACAAGTGTTTTCAAGCTTGTATGAGTGTCATTAGCTTGCATTCAAGTCAAGTTTCCATATTTACATCATAAAGCAAGGGTTTTGATCACTTTTGCTCAAGGGTTTTTCTATTGGAGCTTGCATTTTGGGTTTATTTGATTGCATAAGGGCTTTGTCTCAATCTATATATATATTTGTGTCTTCATAAGCATTGTAAGCCCTTTTCTACTTTCATATTTAAATTCTAAAGTTAAATGAATGATGCAAGTTTGGTTGACCATTATATGCAAGTTTATCATGTTATGTTATGCAAGTTTGCCATGTTATGATATGCAAGTTTATCATGTTATGTTATGCAAGTATGCCATGTTATGATATGCAAGTTTGTCATGTTATGTTATGCAAGTTTGCCATGTTATGATATGCAAGTTTATCATGTTATGTTATGCAAGTATGCCATGTTATGATATGCAAGTTTACCATGTTATGCTATGCAAGTTTGCCATGTTATGATATGCAAGTTTACCATGTTATGCTATGCAAGTTTGCCATGTTGTGATATGCAAGTTTATCATGTTACGTTATGCAAGTTTGATATGCAAGTTTGTCATATGATATGCAAGTTATGTTATGCAAGTTTGAGTTGATCATTTTGTTCATGTTATCATGTTATGCAAGCTTATCTTGGGTTTATGAGCTTAAAGCTTCAAGCTTTATGCTAAAGGTTGCATTTTGGCAACATGTAAGTTATCATATCTCTTATGATAACTTGCATGTGAGGCTAAATGCGAACTTATGGCCATTTCTACATGTCATTTATCACCATGTATCACCAATATGCTAAGTTTGGTTTTATGCATGCTTTTGAGGCCTAAAAATGCAATATGCAAGTATATGAACATATGTACATTTCATATGCCACCATGTTAAACTTGTGGCTTCAACACTTTTATGTCATGATTATGCCAAGTTCCCTCTTTCTATCCTTTATGCGCTATTGCGATATGTAAGCGATGGGATTGCGTTTGGGGTTGGGTAAACTTAAAAGACATAAAAAACATAAGATTGGGAATTTACCTATTAAGTTAGGTCTACCCATTGGGAATTTACCTATTAAGTTAGGTCTACCCAAATGCTTGAAAACTTGTAATATGTTTTGGAAACATAATGGACATGACACTTAGAAAATATAAGTGTAACCAACTCGAGGTTGGGTTGAGTTTGTAGCGTAAACCTACCCGGAACCGACCGGCTTAACTAGTTGCTACAAACAATAGGACCCAATGTGAGAAGTTGGTCATGTTGTACCTTGAACCCGAGGTTAGACCAAGTTGTGGTATAAAGCTACCCGGAACCGACCGGCTTAACTAGTAACCGCAACGAAGTCTAATGTGAGAGGTTAAGGCACGTTAATTAATTAATGCCTCATGATTAGGGTTAAGTCATGGTCCACTTAATACTTAACCAATTTGGGCTTGGTAGATTAATCAGGGTTAAGTCGTGAACTCATCGTTACACTTAACCAAGTTAATCCATGATTAGCAAGAGGGTTAAACCGTACTTAACCCACTAGAAAATCCTAGCAATGGGGGTCCACTCCAGCAGTAATCCCAAGTTTGTATCATTAAGACCCTAGGGACTAGGCTAGGGTGGGGGCACGATTACTGGACTTGAGGTAAGTGACCAAAAACGACGGCAGAGTGGTACGCCGATGTAGTTCCGGACGGACTATGGTCGTGCACGTAGTCTGTATTTGGAGAAGTCAAGCATGGGTACCAGTAGATCGAGACTGTGCACTTATGTTTATGGTGTCCAGGGGTTGACACCCTAGGGCTTGATACACCTGACGGGAGACCCGGCACAGTCTGACTACAATTATGTTTGGGCCGTATTGACACCAACACGTGACGAGTTAGGCTTAGGGAGCCGATCGATTAGACCGTTTGGTTGGACCTCGTATTAGGGTCACTTCATGTTATTGGACCTCGTATTAGGGTCACTTCATGTTATTGGACCTCGTATTAGGGTCACTTCATGTTATTGGACCTCGTATTAGGGTCACTTCATATTATTGGACCTCGTATTAGGGTCACTTCATGTTATTGGACCTCGTATTAGGGTCACTTCATGTTATTGGACCTCGTATTAGGGTCACTTCATGTTATTGGACCTCGTATTAGGGTCACTTCATGTTATTGGGCCAAAGCTTGGGCCAAGGGATCAATACTTGTTTATTCAAGTCATGTTAGTTTGCTAGTACACCTGTGGTGCAAAACCTTAATCCTGATTATGCGATGACACCTTTATCTACCTTGTTGGTTAATCATCATGCTAGTATGTTGTTATCCTTATGTTCATCCCTGCTTCTCATGGCAGTTAACTTTATCAGTTTACATTGATTGTAGTAGGGCTTACTCAGTCTTTTTGACTGACCTGTTTTTCTTTTGCCTCTTTTCTTCCGTTCCCCCCCCCCCCCCCAGGTTCTCAGGGTGGGAATATTGGAGCTTAGCTTGGATTTCTGATCGCTTAATTGTGGGATTTTAGCTCATGTACGGTCTTGACATGAAGCTAGCTATGGTGATCACTTATTTTGGGGATAGTACTTATGTATTTCAGTTTTTTAGTGATATTGTTTTTATCTAGACTTGTGTATTTGGAAAGTTGACATTATGTTGTACCAGACTTGTTTTGAAATAGTTTGAAATCTTCCGCTGTTTTACTTATCTTATTTACTCTGTTTACATATATACATATGTTCTTGTTCTGCCTTGATATATCATTATGCATGTTTACCTGATTCAAACGCCCCTCCAAAGTCAGAGTGCTTGCAAGAGACACCCTGGCGGAGGTGGGGTGTTACAATGTTTGTTTGGTTGATTGGATGATTTGGTTGAATTTGGTTTGGGAAATGAAATGAATTAATTAGAATTTGATTTGTATATGGCACGAGCCATTAGTAGGCGAGGGATAAGGCTAGACCTTATTCGGGTTCTAGTATCGCGCCGTTATGTTGCCGAAATTTTCTAAAAATGTTAAAACAATAAAAATATCGTTTTTATTGTATAAATGAACTGTATAAAATATTCATGAGTTGAAATAAATAGTTTATAGTTAAAAATATAATTTTTAACCTGTATATGAATAAAATAAATATTCATTTACAAATCGAACGATTTGTTTATGTACACACATTTGACTGATATTGATTGGGACGATATATTTCACATATCACCCAACTGCACAAATAATAATTAGTGTTTGTTGTTTGAAAACCCCACACGGGTGTTGGGATGATATTGGACATACACTATGTAACAGCCTGCACCTCCGTTCACGCAAGTTATTGTCCCCAACTTAGCCACTATATAGGTGTGGGGTTTTGTTCCTCAAAAGGCCTCGGCGTTAGTAAGAGATGGGCTCTACTATATGAGTACCCACTTCACACAGGCTTCCACGATGTGGGACTTTGGGGTGTTACATTCTCCCCTCCTACAGAGCCCAACGTCCCCGTTGGCTCACAAACACCTCACCCAGGCGCTGTGGTCCACACATGAGCCACAATCCCGGTTGGGTATTGGCTCTGACACCACTGTAATAGCCTGCACCTCCGTTCACGCAAGATATTGTCCCCAACTTAGCCACCATATAGGTGTGGGGTTTTGTTCCTCAAAAGGCCTCGGCGTTAGTAAGAGATGGGCTCTACTATATAAGTACCCACTTCACACAGGCTTCCACGATGTGGGACTTAGGGGTGTTACACACTAATCCCAATATTTAGTTGTATGTCAATCGATGGGTTGACAGACTATTGTAAGCGTTAATTATTTATATTTAACGCTTATGCAGTTGTGTAATGCACTTTGGATGATGGTTGACCGTGTTTGATTTTTGTTGTGTACATATGTGTATAAAATCCATATAAATAAAATTATATGGTAATTGACGGTGTCTGATTCCAATTCAAAAGGAATATATAATTTAAAATAACGAATATTTTAAAATGTCGAATAATGAATATTTTAAAATAATGAATATTGTAAACATATTCAGATATATGAAGCCATGTTGATTAGATTAACGCCATTTTGATGTGAACGATATTTATATCGATTTTATTCATTTTGATAATGAATATCGAAAATGAAGTGATTTCAAAATCTAATGTTTTGAAAATATTATCATTTATATATTAATGATATGGAATATTCAATTTTGATTTAAAATTCCATGTGAAGTTGAAATCGTTTTGAAAATGAATTTAAAATGATTTATAAAATAAGTTTTAAATAGAAATCGATGAAATATATATAATATATATATTTAATGGCCTGAATAGAACGCGCCACGCTGCGGTAGTTCGCGAATTTCGACCATTGACATCGAATTGACATTACGGGGGATCTGACCGTTGGATTCTCCTAAACCGGAACTGTTGGGTTCGTATCGAAAAGAGATTTCCAACGAATATAAGAGATTTGAAATCTAACGGTTGAATTTGGAATTATATTCAAATCAAAATTGAAAAAGGTCGCTGTAAGTGAAGTTCGATGACTGTTTATGGAAATTGATTGTATGGGCCTTGATAAAATTATTAAAAACATCAATAATTTGTGTAAAATCATAATAAATGATTTGAATAGAATTTGGGTGAAAAATTCCACGTTTGAAAAGATAAAAGTATATTTTTTATCGAAATGAACTAGTTATGAACTAGAATTATAATCCAATATTTTTAAATAAATAAATTGGATTTGAAATGGTTTTAAAAATAACCGGAATTTCCGATATATGATTTGGAATGTATTCGAATCGAAATTATCTTCGGAATATTTCGATATTGGATTCCATGATTATACAGATATTATGGAGGAATTTGGAAGATATATATATTGTTATTCCCAATACGATATTTGTTGATTTCAGAATTTGTATTGAATATAAACCGATATAATTTCTATTCAGAGCTTTGTATTTAATATTGAATTGGATTTGGGTTTGTCGTGAATGATGCCTTCATTAACACTGTTCTTAAGCTCAGTTGAGAAAATAATAAATCTTTTTTTTGATGTAGAAGGTGGTGAATCGAGTGATTCATGCCTTACTTCATTAACCATAATAGACTAATACATAGTAGTTTGCAGCATGCGTGTATTTACAAGAATATATACAACCCAAAAAATATGGCACGCACACAGGCACGATAGTAGTTGAGAAAAGAATAAATCTTTTAATTAAGATTATTAGAGTTTCCAGTTAATTAACATTTAATTGGAATAAAATGGGATGTGAATTAGGTTTATTGTGAACTGTGTTTTTAACGACTTCGTTCTTTAACCCAATTTACAGTGAAATGTGACTTGGAATTTATAAATCTTTTTATTAAGATTTAACGGGAATTTTCCAAAGTAATGTTTTCCAATTTAATATATTAAATTGGAATTGAATGGAATTCGATTTGATAATAATCGAAATGAGCTTCTATGGAGGAAGACTGTTAATATATATGGAATTTAGAAGGCTTTGTCGTTATTCCATTTATATTATTAGTCTGATACGGAAATTGATGTCAATTATATATATTGATCTGTTTTCCGTGAAGATTCCATAATTAATGAAATGTTATTTGGGTTTATCTTGAACTGTGTTTTAAATGACATAAGTTCTTTATCCCAGTTAAAGACAGGATTACATGTCTAACATTGTATTTCGAACTGTATGGTTGATCTCTGCTAAATATATATCTGTTTGGTGGCAGAGAATTTATTCTCTTGCTTAACACCCTTCTCTGAGACGTACGATCTTAGAGGTTATATATCGGCATAAATCAATAGTACGGTGTAGAATGTCGATGCAGCATGTTTGTGTTTCCAAAGTTAAATAATCATTAATATTTATTTTTGGGAAGATTAAAACTAAGTGGAGTTTTAATGAATCTTTAATTAGATTGAAAGGGGAACTGATAATTTAAATTATCAAATTTGGGAAATGATCGAGAATGGAGTATCACCAGTTTTGCTCATAGTAATAGTTAAATCTTTAATTAGATTTGAACGTGAAATGGTAATTAAATTTATCGATAACACCGTGGTGTTAGATATGTAGTACGACCAGTTTTACTCCATGGGATGAATAAGTTAGGATTGGGAAATTAGACAAATGATTACTTCGGTAAGGTGCGCTAATCCTGACTAGTTCGGAAAACCTTAATATGGTTTGAATTGATATCCAAAGGAAGATTAAAGAATAAATTTAAAGAATTTATCTTTGGTAAAGTTAATGGGAACCTTTCCCAAAGGATATGAATATTTAAATAAAAGAATATTCAGGATTGGAATGAGGCGTATGTTGTGTTTTTATAGCACTTGTTTATTATATACACGAGTTATTCGAAAAGGCCGGGTTTATACCCATTCTGAATAACTGATTCGACTATAAGTCGAAGATGAAGACGGTGGTTGAAGACCAGAGGTCTTTACATCGTTTGAATGATTACTGATGTCTTGATTGGGTTGTACACCCAAAACAAGGTAATAAGTGGTGATCATCCAGACGTACTTGGAGATCGACCGGATATGCGAGGACCACTCTCCTGTATTGGACATGGGACGAGGAATAAGGTGCCTTCGGTTTCGTTCAGACCCAGAATGAACTATTAAATGGATGTGTGTCTGACATTGGATTTTATTCTGTGTTGATTGATCTCTATTAAATATATATCTGTTTGGTGGCGGAGAATTTATTCTCTTGCTTAACAACCTTCTCTGAGACGTACGAGCTCAGAGGTTATATATCGATAGACATCAGTTGCATGGCGTGAATTGTCAGTGTGGCATGCTGAGATGCAAATGATCAGGGCTCCTGTTGAAAAGCAGAGTCTTGTGGTTGATGATCAAAGCACGGCTTTAATATAGCATAGCTTTGTGTATAGCGTTAATTCGCGAGCCTCACACCTCGATATGAGTCAAAAACAGGATAAGTGACCCAAGGAGGACATGACGTTTCTTTCTAGCTATGGTTGGTGTCTTGGTATGGAGCCTAGACATTTATTATTTTTACCTATGTGGGTGTTGGATTGCGAGGTGCCTCGGATATATCGATTACTACGGAGCCGATGGATATTGGGTCATCTGGCTCATTTATGTCCAATAGGACTGGGAAACGCGTGTTCAGGAATAACTAATCCTCAAACGTAAGGGAGGACCGGCCTTGGAGGATCCAAGTGTCTTCTGCGGGAGATCCTGAGGTATTTGCTAGAGTGTCTTGAAGCCGACGAGGAGTACATCCCTTGCCTCAACTCATGATAGAAATCCAATTTCCAATACATGACATTTCAGTTTTGATTGTAGAGCCTAGTATTGGCGACATAGTAGCATGGGATACTATGCCATCTATGATTGATACATTTATATTTGAAGTTGTTTTCATACATTTTACAATATAATAGTATCAAAATGATTTGTTTTAAACGTACCAAGCATGTTTGGCTATTATAAGGGAAAAACCTATCCTCCGGTTTGCGTTGCATTGTGTGATGGGACCTGGGTCTTATAATAGCTTCATTTTTCCAAAAAGTATTGCGTTGTTTGTTTTATGCACTGGTATTCTTGGGAGGAAACCCGTTCCGTGTTATACGGTGTGGTCTCTTGATTTACCAAATTTTAAAGTAAAGTTTTAAATAACTGTTTTAATTCTCACGCCAGTCACCTGACTGACCTCGTAACGACCCGGGGTTTTCGCAATCCTGGGTATTGGCATACAACACTATGTCGACTATTCAAGCATCGGAAATACCGGATAGTCCATGAAAGAAATTAGAGGGTGAGAATAGATAAGATAGAAACTTAGAATATTAGAAGAAGAAGAAGAAGAACATACAACATCAGAGTATACAATAATCTCACAGCGGAACGAATAAATATATTTCATAAAATATCTTTGAAATAAAACAGTATCTGTATACAATATCATTATTAGAGTGTAGCACTTACAACACATCGGAAATAACAATAGCTATATAATCCTGAAGGCTCCTGCTCCAGCTCTTCAAGTATCCGTAAATCCCGACTACTTGACTGCCGGTACAAAATTGGGCACCCAAGAGTTTAGGGAAAACAAAAACAAAATAAACTCTGGGTCAGTCATGTGACTGGTGTGAGTAAACTCAAATCATTTGATTTAACTTTAAAAAATTCGTTTGAAACAAAGGATAATCATAAGACTGATCCACACATAAACATGGATAGCTTTTACCTTATGATAACCAAAAATATTTCTAAAACGATACTTGTCTGATATTATAATAATGTCTAGATCAAGTAAATAGAAATCTAGCAGAAACACTTGCATCTAACGTTCTACATATATAATATACAATCAAAACCGCAGGATCTTATTAGGGGAATGGATTCCAACTATGACAAGGTATGGATCCACCTTCCGCTCAGTGTACTCTAAAAGCGATACATTGGAGTTCAACAAGAACATCTTGTAACTCGGCCACACATGACCGACCATTCATTTCTCTTGAATGTATCGAATATATTGCCACCCCTCGGTTAGTATTCCAACATAACCATTCCCGGGGGAAACAGAATTGAAAGAAGTACAAATATGAATATTCTCTAGATGGTGACAGTATACCCTAATTGGGTGCGGCCCACTTAGCCATGCTGCCTGCCCGATTTCTGTCATTTCCCAGTTAATGAGGCTTGAGGTTATGACGTATCTCTATATAGATCACGTCTTCATTTACTTTGAATGCCATATCATCATACCCCTCAAATCACAAATTGATTTCCCCAAAAATATCACGGGTATAAGCTAAGAGAAACGAAGTCCTCTGCCACCAACGTAAATACGTTTGAAACGATCAACTTACGTGATCTACCAGATATACTCTGTCAAACATTCGTCCATTCAAGTTGTCCTGGGACTGGAAAAACCGAAGGCACTATTCTGTAAATCCATCTTAGGCAATTTCTACCTAGGATTGCTAGAATAACCCTTGCATAAAATTCATCTTCAATTTGTTTTCAATCTATTTGATTCGAAACGCTAACGCCCATACAGAGTGGTTCTCGGATAATAATCCAACTGGTCTCTCCGTATTGACGACGGAAAAATGGTCAAAACTTTGATAGTCTGTGATTTAACAATAAAAGAAAAACATGTGTGCAAACAACCATATTATTTTCAGATGGAAATCATATCGATCAATCATCATTTAACATTTATCTCTTTAGTTCATTAATTTACTTATCTCCGGTTCCCATATATTCTAAATTCTTATTTTCTATTATCAGAAAACATTTTTGATTCTTATTTGGAAAACATTTCTAAAACTCCTTCACTGGATTTAAACTGATGTTTAAATCAAACATCGCCATGCCAACTCAAACCATTTCACTCATTAACTAAATTCACTTAACCATCCTTTACTATCAAACCTTAGCCATTCCTTAGTTAAGAAGGAAGTCAATCAAGTTGGGGTATAATTACCTCTCAGACCTTAATTGAACAACGTTTTAACTTCGGAATAGACAAAGTTTATCTTTTAAATCTTTAACAAATTTCCTTAATTAACTTTCTTTCGAATAAATCTCTATTCGATAACTCTAACTGATTTACTCTATCGATTAACCCCTTTTGATTTAACTCCTTTTCAAATAAGTAATATTCGATTAACTCCTTTTGATTTAACTCTAACTCGATTTAACTCTAACTCGATTAACTCATTTCGATTAACTTCTTTTGATTAACTCCTTTTGATTAACTCCTTTTGATTAACTCCTTTAATTCTATTCGAATAAACTATATTCGATTAACTCTTTTAAGTCTATTCGAATAAACTATATTCGATTAACTCCTTTACTTTTATTCGAATAAACTATTTCGAATAACGCCTTTCTTCGAATAACTAATATTTGATAACTACTTTCAAATAACTAATATTCGATTAACTTATATTCGAATAACTATGTCTGTTTTAACTTTATATTGAATGGCTAATATTCGATTTAACTCCATTCGCTTGACACTAGATCGCAGCGATCACAATGGTTACGCCTGATTCCCTCAGGAAACATCCGACCGCCGTAGGCTATCTGCAGCCCTGCGAATTACGCTAGCAGTGGTATGAAATGGCAACTCATCCTGAATAACTATGTTTTACTAACTCTATCTCAAATAACTATATTCGATCAACTCTAATTGAATAACTAATATTCAGTTAATCCTAATTCGATTAACTATGTTCAATTAACTCTACCTGGTTAACTCTTACTCGTTAACTCTACCTGGTTAACTCTTACTCGTTAACTCTATCTAATTAACTCTAACTGGTCAACTCTTATCGATTAACACTAACTCTAATCGATAAATTCTAATTGATTAACTCTAACTGGTTAACTCTAATCGACTAACTCTTATTCAAATAAATTATATTTGATAACTCTATTTGATTACAAATACTTCCTTTTCTATTTGTCTATATTTATTTCATATAAATATTTCCTTTTATAACTTTATTTATTTCCTAAATAAATATTTCCTTTTATAACTTTATTTATTTACTAAATAAATATTTCCTTTTAATTCCATTTATAAATAGTTCCTTTTAATTCTATCTATAAATAATTCCTTTTACATTTGTTTTACAAGTATTTTCCTTTATATTTGTTTTACACATATTTTCCTTTTATATATAAATTCCATTGATTTTATATAAATAATTTATTTTCAAAATACACTTTTGAAAATCCCCTTTTCTATATTCCAGTATTTCTTACGTATTTCAAATATCATATATCACTGTTCAGTATCACCCAGACACACACAATTAACAACAGATTGTATATCACATCATATATCACAATATATATATATATATATATATATATATGAAAACAGTAAAATAATTGTTGAGGAATCCAGTTGGATCCCTCCAACCTGTTTCCCTGCATCCACAGATGTTAAACAATATAATCAACATCAATTTTATTTCACTATGAAATATTCTGCTAAACAGAATCAATATATATATATTTATATTTATATATATAACCAAATCTATAATTTCAACCAATTAATTAGCAGTTCAACCAATCAGTCAACACACAATAATCAATCATCATTTATCATTTCTAAATATACGTTATAAAAATATGAACTGGAAGAGTTGGTGAGTTTTACTCACATTGGACGATCATCGTTAATAACGATAACCATCGCTTGATCCAGACGGACAATTTATTTTTCTATAAATTGTAACGAGCTCTGATTCACTCCCAGTCAGTTCCATTGTGTAGTGTCCGTCCATACGATCCCAACGCAACTGACGGTTCGTCATTCCGACTTCGTATGAGCTAGATACGGGGTTTTCAAGTTAATACCCAATCGAAATAGAATTAACTTAACTATTTTGATAATTTAATTAAATAAATTCCTCACCCCTCACATTCCTCACGTGACCGCACTACCCTCTCCTTCTTCTCCAAATAAACCAACGTAACCTCCCTCCCAGATACACAAACAGCCGTGCACCACCCATGTTGACACCACAAACCGATCAATGAAACTTCAATTCGAGAACACCATTTCGAAGCTTGCCTTAAGCTCGTCCTGCTCAACCCCAAAACCGCAACTCCGGCGTCCCGAGGCAACTTATGACCTGCTCCATCTAAGGTCACTGCCATGGCCATCAGACTCCGCCCCGGCCACCAAACAGTGTCGCCGACATCACCACTGACTTCGCCACCTAAATCTGCACCCGATGGCCATCACCAATCCCATTCCGATGTTGTAATGACCCACATTTTTAGAGATGGAATAATTAATTTATTTAATTATTAAATATCGTTATAGCGATATCGAGAACTATAATTAAATAATATTGAATATTTAATTAATATTTATAATGAAAAATAAATTATAAATATCGAAATAGTCAGAAATAGTAGAATTCACAATAGAGTGTGAATTGAATAGTATACGAGATGTGGTTGAGTTTCGATTCGAAATATAATAACGAATATATTGAATCGACGACAGTTGAACGTATAGTTTATAATATATTTATAAACGAGCTCGAAATGGCGCTGCAGTTCGCTATTTGGCGATTTGAACTTCAACTGAATATACAGGGTTCGTTTTAAGCCGGATTTCTGTGAAACAAGAAACGTGTGGAGCTGGTGGAGTATATCTTTCTAGTGGAAGAGAAAAATCGGGATTTCGTTAGGTAGATTTTGATGTATGTCCAAATCAAATTTTAGAAAATTCGCTGTAGAATTCCTTTATAATTCGCAACGCTTTATATACGTTATAAAAGGGTTTTCGATATAAATTGAATATCGAGATAACTCTAAAATCTGAAATATCAAACTGTAAATTCTGATATGATATTCTAGAGCTGTACAATATCATATGTGAAGATATACGATAATATAAATTTATTTATATTTAATTTAATTATATTTAAATATATTTATATATTTAAATGGGTCATCCAAAGCTTTAAAAATAGCCGGTTTTGCAAACGAAGTCGGAATTCGACGAAACCAGTTTTGTTGGATCCGCAATATCAAATAATTGTCAGATGTGAAGTTTCGTGATTTTTAGAGACACTGTGTGGTCGTACGGATTTTTAGAGTGAGAAACAGTCAGTATTTTGACAGTTAAAAATACGCTGTGTAAGCATACGGAGTCGGAATTGGACGAAACCAGTTTCGTTGGGACTGTAATGTCGAACTCTAGCTACATGTCTAGTTTCGTGATTTTTGGGTATCGTGTGTGATCACACGGATTTTTAGAAGGCGAAAACTAATAAAAAAAAGGCATATACCGGGAATATTCCCTTTTCAAAATATCTAGATATTTTCCTTACCCTACAAATACACCACCCTATTCTCTAAACCCTAAAATCCATCCCATTTTCGGTCAACAACACATTCCCACCGCTGTTTTCTTTTACAACGCAAAATGGCGAACAAAGAATTCAAAAGAAATCCAAAGAAAAATCTAAAAATCCCCAAATAAAGTCCTATGAGTTCGTCTGTCCCTCCTCTTCACATTTATGTACATCATCATGGGTTCGAACTGTTTTCCGTTCGATGGTTTGGTAACAGCGTTGAACTAGGGTTTGATAAATCGAGAGGTTTAATCATTGATATGTGAAACGAATGGTATTTTGGGATTTGTGAGGTTGTTTAGCATCTGGTATGTGATTTTTGAGGGATTCGATTCAAATTTAGTTCGATCCTTTTCTTGCTGAGCTGTTCGTTCGGTGGGTTTGCATTGGAGAGCTCGAGCTCGAGTACACAGGGGTCACGAGATGGAGAATTTGATGAGGAGTATTGTGGTTATTTTTAATTGAATTTAAAGGTGATGGAGGTGGAGATAATGGAGGAGGAACGAACGAGAAGGGTGGAGTTTGTACAGGGGGGTCACGGCCGTTTGTTTAAGGGAGAAGGAGTACAGAATGGGTCGGGTTCAAGTAGAAGGGAAATGGGCCAAAGAGTGTTGGGTAAAGCACATCTATTTTTATTTAAATCCAAGTTAATTTAATTAAATAGTGTTCAACTTCGTAAAAACATATCTTGGTCATACGAGGTCAGAATCGAGAACCGCAAGTTGCGTTGGGATCGTATGGACGAGCACTCCACAATGGAACTGACCGCGGGTCAATTGGAGTCCGTCATAATTTATAGCAAAATAAATTGTCTGAATCAAGCGATGGTTATCGTCATTGACGATGATCGTCCAAATGTGAGTAAATCTCACCAACTCTAAACAGTTTATAATTTCATGTTGTATCTTTAGAACTGTTAGAAATTTGTCTGATTTACTGTGTGTTGATTGTTTGATTGAACTGCTAGTCAGTTAGTTAAATTTCTATATTGATTCTGTTTAACAGAATATATCATATGGAACTGAAAGTGATGTTATCTATATTGTCTAACATCTGTGATATAGGGAAACAGGTTGGAGGAATCCGACTGGATTCCTCAACAGTTATTTTATTGTTTTTCATATATTTTAATATATGATGTGAATTATAACGTGTTGTTGATTGTGTGTGTATGGACGATATTGAACATCGTGATTTGATATGATTGAATACCATAACATACGGGATGTTGATTAGGAGATTTTCAAAGTGATATTGAAAACAGAGATATTTATAAATTGAAATATTTATAAATAAGAAATATTTATAAATGGGAAAATTTATAAATAGGAGGTATTTTAAAAAGGAAATAAATTCAAAACATTTTCTTTTGAATGGAAAGGCCTGTGTGGCAGGTTTGGGGATTTTCCCGATACTCCTGATACAAAGGAGGTTATGGCGAATTTTCCCGGAAAGTTAAGGAGTTAGAATATTTTTAAGAATAAATTTGAAAAGGAAATATTTGCAAACCATTTGCAAATAGAATAAAATAGAGAAAAGAAATATTCGTAAAACCATTTACAAATAGAATTGAAAAGGAAATCATTTTTAAAGTGTAGAACCGTTATTTAAAGGTAAATCTTTTCAAATGAATAAAACATTGTTAAAAAGGAAATCTTTATAAAGTGAATAAAGTAAATCGAATATGGTATTCGAAGTTAGTTAATCGAATATGGTATTCGAAGTTAGTTAATCGAATATGGTATTCGAAGTTAGTTAATCGAATATGGTATTCGAAGTTAGTTAATCGAATATGGTATTCGAAGTTAGTTAATCGAATATGGTATTCGAAAGTTAGTTAATCGAATATGTTATTCGAAAGGGGTTAGTCAAGTCGAGTTAGTCAAATAGAGTTAACCAGTTAGAGTTAATCAGTTAGAGTTAACCAGTTGGAGTTAATTAGTTAGAGTTAATCGATTAGAGTTAAAACGAACTAGAGTTAATCAAATATAGTTATTTGAGACAGAGTTAGTCAAACATAGTATTCAGGGTAAGTTGCCATCTTGTACGACTGCTAGCGTAATTCGCAGGGCTGTAAATAGCCTACGGCGGTCGGATGTTTCCTGAGGGAGTCAGGCGTAACCATTGTGATCGCTGCGATCTAGAGTCAAGCGAATGGAGTTTAATCGAATATTAGTTATTCGATAGGAGTTAATCGAGTTGATCGAGTTGAGAAATAAGTTAAGTTAAATAAGTTGAGTTGATCGGGTGGTTCGACCAAGTTAGTCGAGCCTAGTTAATCGAATCGAATTGGTCGAACTAAGTAAGTCGAGTTAAGTTAGTCAAGTTAGTCGAGCCTAGTTAATCGAATCGAATTGGTCGAACCAAGTAAGTCGAGTTAGTCAAGTCAAGTTAAGTTAGTCGAGATAAGTTCATCGAGTTAAATAAATCGATGTTAGTTTCATCGAAAGGAGTTATCAATGTTAGTTTCATCGAAAGGAGTTATCGATGTTAGTTTCATCGAAAGGAGTTATCGATGTTAGTTTCATCGAAAGGAGTTATCGATGTTAGTTTCATCGAAAGGAGTTATCGATGTTAGTTTCATCGAAAGGAGTTATCGATGTTAGTTTCATCGAAAAGAGTTATCGATGTTAGTTTCATCGAAAGGAGTTATCGATGTTAGTTTCATCGAAAGGAGTTATCGATGTTAGTTTCATCGAAAGGAGTTATCGATGTTAGTTTCATCGAAAGGAGTTATCGATGTTAGTTTCATCGAAAGGAGTTATCAATGTTTGTTTCATTGAAAGGAGTTATCGAGGTTAGTTTCATCGAAGGGAGTTATCGATTATAGTTTAATCGAAGTGAGATTTTCAAATATGAGATATTTGAAAGGGAAGAGTTATCGAATATTAGTTATTCGAAAAGAGATTATCGAATATCGTTTATTCGAGAAGGAGTTAATCGAATATAGGTTATTCGAAGAAGAGTTAATCAAATAGAGATTTCTCGAAGAGAGTTAATCGGCAAATTCGATTATATCGAATTCGGGAAAGTACTTATACTTTCCAGTGTTTAAATAGAGATTTATTTATTTATAAATAAATAAGTGTTAGGTTAATTATTCACTAATAAGAGTAGAAGTTATCATTAAAGTTAGATAATTCGAAAGAAGGGATTATAACGTTATCGCTATAACCAATGTTTTAAATATAGAAGTGGATTAGTAAAATTGGATCCGAGAAAGGCGTAAAGAAGTTGTTAAAGATTAAAAGATAAACTTTGACCATTTCGAAGTTATAACATTGTTCAGTTAAGGTCTGAGAGGTAATTATACCCCAACTTGAGTGACTTCCTTCTTAACTAAGAAATGGTAAGGTTTGATCGTAAAGGAGTTTTGGAAATGTTTTCCAAACGAGAATCAGAAATGTTTTCTGATAAAAGAAAAATAAGAATTTAGAATATAGGGAAACAGGAGATAAGTAAATAAATGAACTAAACAGATTTATGTTAAATGATGGTTGTTCGATAAAATTTCCATTTGGAAATAATATCGTTGTTTGCACACTTGTTTTTCTTTGATAGTTAACTCACCGACTATCGAAGTTTTGACCATTTTAACGTTGTTAATATGGAGAGACCGGTTGGATTATTATCCATAGAACCACTCTGTATTGGCATAAGCGTTGCGAATCATATATGCCAAAGATAATTGAAGACGGAGTAAAATGCAAGGGCTGTTGTATAAGTCTTAGATAACAGTGACTAAGATGGATATACTGAATAGTGCCTTCGGTTTGTCCAGTCCCAGGACAACTTGTATGGACGAAGGTCTGACGGATTATATCCAATGGATCGCGTAAGTTGATCTATTCAAACGTATTCACGTTTGGTGGCGGAGGAATTCGTTTCTCTTAGCTGTATACCCGTGTTATTTTTGGATAAGTCAATTTGTGATTTGGCGGGTATGACGATGTGACATTCTAAGTGAATGAAGATGGATGTCTGACATAGTATTTCCAGATGGTCACGTACATTGATTTCTTCAACTATACCAAGAGTGGAAGCGGAGAAGGAAACTTCTTTTAGCTGACACGTAATGTATGGTTGTAGACGTCAATTAGTGATTTCGATGGATTTGACAATGTAGCATTCGAAGTGAATCTGATGTGATGATAAAGCGTAGCTTCTAGCCTCATCAACCGGTAAATGACAGAAATCGGGCAGGTAGCATGGCTAAGTCGGTCGCACCGAAGTAGGGTGTATAATCACCTATCTAGAGAATATTCATTTGTTTCTTAAATCTATCAATGCTGTCCCATATATATACGGGAACGGTTGCTGATCCCAACCGTTGGTGATGTACATTCGATACACTCAAGCGAAATGAGTGGTCGGTCATGTGTGGCTGAGTTGCAAGATGTTCTTGTTGAACTCCAGTGTATCGTTCCTAGAGTACACTGATCGGAAGGTGGTTCCATACCTCTTCATAGTTGGAAATCCATTATCCAATACGTGCTTGCGATTTTGATTGTATACTATATATGTAGAACGTGAGATGAAAGCGTTTCTGCTAGTTGATATCTATTTGTATATAGACATTATTATAATATCAAAAGGTTTTTGATATAAAGATATTTTGGATCCTCATAAGAGAAAAACCCGTTCCGTTCTGCGGCGTGGTCTTATGAGATATCGTTTACTTGTTCATATACCTGTTTTAAACTGTTTTACTCATACCAGTCCCATGACTGACCCGGATTTTATTTGTTTTGTTTTCCCTAAACTCTTGGGTGCCTAATTTTGTGCGGGCAGTCAAGTAGTCAGGAATTTACAGATATACTGGAAGAGCGTGGAGCAGGAGGCTTCAAGATCATATAGCTATAGTTATTTCCGCTGTGTTGTAAGTGCTGTACTCTGATAAGTGCTATTGTATACATAACTGTTATATTCCCAAGTTATGTTATCTATTATATGTTATTCGTTCCGCTGTGAGGTTCGTGTTACTCTGATGTTGTGTTCTTCTTCTTCTTCTATTCTAAGTTTCTATCTTATCTATTCTCACCCTCTAATTTCTTTCATTAATTACCAGGATTTTTCGATGTTTTGGTTATCGACGTCGAGCTTATGTCGATAACCAAAGCTACTGAAAATCCGGGTCGTTACAGTTGGTATCAGAGCTTAAGTTAAGAATTACTTGGCTATGTGGCGTGACTCGGTAGAGATAGGGTTAGTAATACCCTATATTGAGTTTGAGTGTATATATACGAGTGCATATTTGTATTTGATATAAAAATGGTTTTATATTGTGGAGATTCATTGGCTGAGTTGTTTATGAGTTCTGGTCGATCAGTTTGATCCACTGTATCGGTAGGAGTAAATAAACACTTGAATACGATGGACCGACACAGTATGGATATGTGATATATGTTAGATATATTGGTTGTAATTATAATCAAATAAGATTATAAAATGTGAAATGGTTATATGTAACCAATCAGAATTTATACAAGTAAAGTATATGAAATAAGATGAATTAAATATGAATTTAAATCAGATTTGGAATTTAAATAAGGAAATTTTAAGTTCCTGGGAGATTTTGAGATGTTTTCAAAATAGAAGTATTTAGTAATGGTTTTGAAAATGATATAGTATTGAAATCACTTGGGTCGCTGGAAAATAATTCCGATGATGACTGCGCAATATCATCGGTGTGATTCTCGAGTTCTAAGTGGTGGATTACTACCAAAGATTTTAATTTGAATTGTTTTGAGAAAACAAGTTGTTTAGAAATTCAAAGGTTTTGAATTGGAATTATGATTTCAAGTTGATTTGAAAGAAAACCCAGGAATTTAAGTTATAGAAACTAAAATTTAACTTGGGAAGTAAATTCGAATGGGATGGTAAAAGTAAATAATAAACCAGAATTTAACTTGAGATGATAGGTTAAGAAAACTGAAGTGATTAGAGAATAATCTGGATTTGAAATGATAAGTTGAGAGTTTGGAATTTGAAACTCGAATTTGAAATTAAATTCGACTTGAATAAGCGAGTGGTAGTGTTAAGAATAACTTGGTTGGAGTTGATTGGGATGGCATTTGTATATGCCGAGTTGATAACAGATGATAGGGATATAATGATATGCCCAACAAAAAGGTACAAGTTTATATTTTATATGAGTTTGGAATTTATGAGCCGAATTGGCAAGCCGCTTGGTTGTTTGATTTTCTTTTGGGTTAAAGAAGGCCCAGAGAGGCGAGTTGGAGTTTGAGCTATTGACCAATACAAAGGAGGTGCTGGCGAAATTTTCCGAATATTTATAGTGTTAGAAAATTTTCAGAATTTTTGAAGATTTTAGTTAGTAGGAATGAATAAATATTTTTGTCGATATTAATTGGTTCAGTTGAAATCAGAAATAAGGAGTAAACAAATCTTAGGAATTCCAATAGACAGGGTCGTCCTCTAACTTAGCAATTTCGAGGACGAAATTATTTTAAGTGGGGAAGAATGTAATGACCCGCATTTTTAGAGATGGAATAATTAATTTATTTAATTATTAAATATCGTTATAGCGATATCGAGAACCATAATTAAATAATATTGAATATTTAATTAATATTTATAATGAAAAATAAATTATAAATATCGAAATAGTCAGAAATAGTAGAATTCACAATAGAGTGTGAATTGAATAGTATACGAGATGTGGTTGAGTTTCGATTCGAAATATAATAACGAATATATTGAATCGACGACAGTTGAATGTATAGTTTATAATATATTTATAAACGAGCTCGAAATGGCGCTGCAGTTCGCTATTTGGCGATCTGAACTTCAACTGAATATACAGGGTTCGTTTTAAGCCGGATTTCTGTGAAACAAGAAACGTGTGGAGCTGGTGGAGTATATCTTTCTAGTGGAAGAGAAAAATCGGGATTTCGTCAAGTAGATTTTGATGTATGTCCAAATCAAATTTTAGAAAAGTCGCTGTAGAATTCCTTTATAATTCGCAACGCTTTATATACGTTATAAAAGGGTTTTCGATATAAATCGAATATCGAGATAAATCTAAAATCTGAAATATCAAACTGTAAATTCTGATATGATATTCTAGAGCTGTACAATATCATATGTGAAGATATACGATAATATAAATTTATTTATATTTAATTTAATTATATTTATATATTTAAATGGGTCATCCAAAGCTTTAAAAATAGCCGGTTTTGCAAACGAAGTCGGAATTCGACGAAACCAGTTTTGTTGGATCCGCAATATCAAATAATTGTCAGATGTGAAGTTTCGTGATTTTTAGAGACACTGTGTGGTCGTACGGATTTTTAGAGTGAGAAACAGTCAGTATTTTGACAGTTAAAAATACGCTGTGTAAGCATACGGAGTCGGAATTGGACAAAACCAGTTTCGTTGGGACCGTAATGTCGAACTCTAGCTACATGTCTAGTTTCGTGATTTTTGGGTATCGTGTGTGATCACACGGATTTTTAGAAGGCGAAAACTAATAAAAAAAAGGCATATACCGGGAATATTCCCTTTTCAAAATATCTAGATATTTTCCTTACCCTATAAATACACCACCCTATTCTCTAAACCCTAAAATCCATCCCATTTTCGGTCAACAACACATTCCCGCCGCTGTTTTCTTTTACACAACAAAATGGCGAACAAAGAATTCAAAAGAAATCCAAAGAAAAATCTAAAAATCCCCAAATAAAGTCCTATGAGTTCGTCTGTCCCTCCTCTTCACATTTATGTACGTCATCATGGGTTCGAACTGTTTTCCGTTCGATGGTTTGGTAACAGCGTTGAACTAGGGTTTGATAAATCGAGAGGTTTAATCATTGATATGTGAAACGAATGGTATTTTGGGATTTGTGAGGTTGTTTAGCATCTGGTATGTGATTTTTGAGGGATTCGATTCAAATTTAGTTCGATCCTTTTCTGGCTGAGCTGTTCGTTCGGCGGGTTTGCATTGGAGAGCTCGAGCTCGAGTACACGGGGGTCACGAGATGGAGGATTTGATGAGGAGTATTGTGGTTATTTTTAATTGAATTTAAAGGTGATGGAGGTGGAGATAATGGAGGAGGAACGAACGAGAAGGGTGGAGTTTGTACAGGGGGTCACGGCCGTTTGTTTGAGGGAGAAGGAGTACAGAATGGGTCGGGTTTAAGTAGAAGGGAAATGGGCCAAAGAGTGTTGGGTAAAGCCCATCTATTTTTATTTAAATCCAAGTTAATTTAATTAAATAGTGTTCAACTTCGTAAAATCATATCTTGGTCATACGAGGTCAGAATCGAGAACCGCAAGTTGCGTTGGGTTCGTATGGACGAGCACTCCACATGGAACTGACCGCGGGTCAATTGGAGTCCGTCATAATTTATAGCAAAATAAATTGTCTGAATCAAGCGATGGTTATCGTCATTGACGATGATCGTCCAAATGTGAGTAAATCTCACCAACTCTAAACAGTTTATAATTTCATGTTGTATCTTTAGAACTGTTAGAAATTTGTCTGATTTACTGTGTGTTGATTGTTTGATTGAACTGCTAGTCAGTTAGTTAAATTTCTATATTGATTCTGTTTAACAGAATATATCATATGGAACTGAAAGTGATGTTATCTATATTGTCTAACATCTGTGATATAGGGAAACAGGTTGGAGGAATCCGACTGGATTCCTCAACAGTTATTTTATTGTTTTTCATATATTTTAATATATGATGTGAATTATAACGTGTTGTTGATTGTGTGTGTATGGACGATATTGAACATCGTGATTTGATATGATTGAATACCATAACATACAGGATGTTGATAAGGAGATTTTCAAAGTGATATTGAAAACAGAGATATTTATAAATTGAAATATTTATAAATAAAAAATATTTATAAATGGGAATATTTATAAATAGGAGGTATTTTAAAAAGGAAATAAATTCAAAACAATTTCTTTTGAATGGAAAGGCCTGTGTGGCGGGTTTGGGGATTTTCCCGATACTCCCGATACAAAGGAGGTTATGGCGAATTTTCCCGGAAAGTTAAGGAGTTAGAATATTTTTAAGAATAAATTTGAAAAGGAAATATTTGCAAACCATTTGCAAATAGAATAAAATAGAGAAAAGAAATATTTGTAAAACCATTTACAAATAGAATTGAAAAGGAAATCATTTTTAAAGTATAAAACCGTTATTTAAAGGTAAATCTTTTCAAATGAATAAAACGTTGTTAAAAAGGAAATCTTTATAAAGTGAATAAAGTAAATCGAATATGGTATTCGAAGTTAGTTAATCGAATATGGTATTCGAAGTTAGTTAATCGAATATGGTATTCGAAGTTAGTTAATCGAATATGGTATTCGAAGTTAGTTAATCGAATATGGTATTCGAAGTTAGTTAATCGAATATGGTATTCGAAAGTTAGTTAATCGAATATGTTATTCGAAAGGGTTAGTCAAGTCGAGTTAGTCAAATAGAGTTAACCAGTTAGAGTTAATCAGTTAGAGTTAACCAGTTGGAGTTAATTAGATAGAATTAATCGATTAGAGTTAAAACGAACTAGAGTTAATCAAATATAGTTATTTGAGACAGAGTTAGTCAAACATAGTATTCAGGGTAAGTTGCCATCTTGTACGACTGCTAGCGTAATTCGTTGGGCTGTAAATAGCCTACGGCGGTCGGATGTTTCCTGAGGGAGTCAGGCGTAACCATTGTGATCGCTGCGATCTAGAGTCAAGCGAATGGAGTTTAATCGAATATTAGTTATTCGATAGGAGTTAATCGAGTTGATCGAGTTGAGAAATAAGTTAAGTTAAATAAGTTGAGTTGATCGGGTGGTTCGACCAAGTTAGTCGAGCCTAGTTAATCGAATCGAATTGGTCGAACTAAGTAAGTCGAGTTAAGTTAGTCAAGTTAGTCGAGCCTAGTTAATCGAACCAAATTGGTCGAACTAAGTAAGTCGAGTTAGTCGAGTCAAGTTAAGTTAGTCGAGATAAGTTCGTCGAGTTAAATAAATCGATGTTAGTTTCATCGAAAGTAGTTATCAATGTTAGTTTCATCGAAAGGAGTTATCGATGTTAGTTTCATCGAAAGGAGTTATCGATGTTAGTTTCATCGAAAGGAGTTATCAATGTCAGTTTCATCGAAAGGAGTAATCGATGTCAGTTTCATCGAAAGGAGTTATCAATGTTAGTTTCATCGAAAGGAGTTATCCATGTTAGTTTCATCGAAAGGAGTTATCGATGTTAGTTTCATCGAAAGGAGTTATCGATGTTAGTTTCATCGAAAGGAGTTATCGATGTTAGTTTCATCGAAAGGAGTTATCGATGTTAGTTTCATCGAAAGGAGTTATCGATGTTAGTTTCATCGAAAGGAGTTATCGATGTTAGTTTCATCGAAAGGAGTTATCGATGTTAGTTTCATCGAAAGGAGTTATCGATGTTAGTTTCGTCGAAAGGAGTTATCGATGTTAGTTTCATCGAAAGGAGTTATCAATGTTAGTTTCATCGAAATGAGTTATCGATGTTAGTTTCATCGAAAGGAGTTATCGATTATAGTTTAATCGAAGTGAGATTTTCAAATATGAGATATTTGAAAGGGAAGAGTTATCGAATATTAGTTATTCGAAAAGAGATTATCGAATATCGTTTATTTGAGAAGGAGTTAATCGAATATAGGTTATTCGAAGAAGAGTTAATCAAATAGAGATTTCTCGAAGAGAGTTAATCGGCAAATTCGATTATATTGAATTCGGGAAAGTACTTATACTTTCCAGTGTTTAAATAGAGATTTATTAATTTATAAATAAATAAGTGTTAGGTTAATTATTCACTAATAAGAGTAGAAGTTATCATTAAAGTTAGATAATTCGAAAGAAGGGATTATAACGTTATCGCTATAACCAATGTTTTAAATATAGAAGTGGATTAGTAAAATTGGATCCGAGAAAGGCGTAAAGAAGTTGTTAAAGATTAAAAGATAAACTTTGACCATTTTGAAGTTATAACGTTGTTCAGTTAAGGTCTGAGAGGTAATTATACCCCAACTTGAGTGACTTCCTTCTTAACTAAGAAATGGTAAGGTTTGATCGTAAAGGAGTTTTGGAAATGTTTTCCAAACGAGAATCAGAAATGTTTTCTGATAAAATAAAAATAAAAATTTAGAATATAGGGAAACAGGAGATAAGTAAATAAATGAACTAAACAGATTTATGTTAAATGATGGTTGTTCGATAAAATTTCCATTTGGAAATAATATCGTTGTTTGCACACTTGTTTTTCTTTGATAGTTAACTCACCGACTATCGAAGTTTTGACCATTTTAACGTTGTTAATATGGAGAGACCGGTTGGATTATTATCCATAGAACCACTCTGTATTGGCATAAGCGTTGCGAATCATATATGCCAAAGATAATTGAAGACGGAGTAAAATGCAAGGGCTGTTGTATAAGTCTTAGATAACAGTGACTAAGATGGATATACTGAATAGTGCCTTCGGTTTGTCCAGTCCCAGGACAACTTGTATGGACGAAGGTCTGACGGAGTATATCCAATGGATCGCGTAAGTTGATCTGTTCAAACGTATTCACGTTTGGTGGCGGAGGAATTCGTTTCTCTTAGCTGTATACCCGTGTTATTTTTGGATAAGTCAATTTGTGATTTGGCGGGTATGACGATGTGACATTCTAAGTGAATGAAGATGGATGTCTGACATAGTATTTCCAGACGGTCACGTACATTGATTTCTTCAACTATACCAAGAGTGGAAGCGGAGAAGGAAACTTCTTTTAGCTGACACGTAATGTATGGTTGTAGACGTCAATTAGTGATTTCGATGTATTTGACAATGTAGCATTCGAAGTGAATCTGATGTGATGATAAAGCGTAGCTTCTAGCCTCATCAACCGGTAAATGACAGAAATCGGGCAGGTAGCATGGCTAAGTCGGTCGCACCGAAGTAGGGTGTATAATCACCTATCTAGAGAATATTCATTTGTTTCTTAAATCTATCAATGCTGTCCCATATATATACGGGAACGGTTGCTGATCCCAACCGTTGGTGATGTACATTCGATACACTCAAGCGAAATGAGTGGTCGGTCATGTGTGGCTGAGTTGCAAGATGTTCTTGTTGAACTCCAGTGTATCGTTCCTAGAGTACACTGATCGGAAGGTGGTTCCATACCTTGTCATAGTTGGAAATCCATTATCCAATACGTGCTTGCGATTTTGATTGTATACTATATATGTAGAACGTGAGATGAAAGCGTTTCTGCTAGTTGATATCTATTTGTATATAGACATTATTATAATATCAAAAGGTTTTTGATATAAAGATATTTTGGATTCTCATAAGGGAAAAACCCGTTCCGTTCTGCGGCGTGGTCTTATGAGATATCGTTTACTTGTTCATATACCTGTTTTAAACTGTTTTACTCATACCAGTCCCATGACTGACCCGGAGTTTATTTGTTTTGTTTTCCCTAAACTCTTGGGTGCCTAATTTTGTGCGGGCAGTCAAGTAGTCAGGAATTTACAGATATACTGGAAGAGCGTGGAGCAGGAGGCTTCAAGATCATATAGCTATAGTTATTTCCGCTGTGTTGTAAGTGCTGTACTCTGATAAGTGCTATTGTATACATAACTGTTATATTCCCAAGTTATGTTATCTATTATATGTTATTCGTTCCGCTGTGAGGTTCGTGTTACTCTGATGTTGTTTTCTTCTTCTTCTTCTTCTATTCTAAGTTTCTATCTTATCTATTCTCACCCTCTAATTTCTTTCATTAATTACCAGGATTTTTCGATGTTTTGGTTATCGATGTCGAGCTTATGTCGATAACCAAAGCTACTGAAAATCTGGGTCGTTACATGTAACACCCCGCCTCCGCTAGGGTCACTCACAAAGGAATGCACTAGCTTTAGAGGGGCATTATTGGTAAACATGCACAGAAATATCACAAGACAGAACATATAAAATAGCGGAAGTAAAATCAAACTTTCATAACATGAATAAATAAGGTCTAAAGCCTTTTACATCAGAGTACATCAAAACCTGTCTTGCAATAGTAAAGAAGCATAAAGACATTTTCATAAATTATTCCCCAAGTAAAAACAGTAAAGTAGCCATTAGCCAAGAAAAGTCCAAGCCATCCATGATGACCTTCAAGCAGAAGAAGTCCGAACTAAACAACAGTATTTCCTCCCTGTAACCTGGGGGGGGGGGGAAATGGAAGAAAAGAGGCGAAACAAAACGGGTCAGTCAAAAAGACTGAGTAAGCCCTATCTACTATTAGTATAAAAACTAGTAAAGTTAACTGACATGAGAAACTGAGATGAACATAAGCATGATAACAAGATAGATAAGCTAAATCAAAATAACAGGATGAACTACTGAACTCAGATAAACTAGGGTGTCGTGATAAACTACGATGTCAAGATAAAACAAGGTATCACATTGTTAGGTTTCTATCAAGTATAATATCCCAAGATTTCTATCGCGTATAACGTCCCATGGCATCTATCCTGTATATCCGCTCTGCACCTACCGTACTAGTACCCCAACTGTATTACGTGTTATCCGTGAATGACCCTTACTCAAAAGTCGTGTAATGGTCCATGTCAACCTAATATGCCGCATATATAGGTTACTCAACTCATATGTTTCTTTCCATGTATAAGTTCAGTCCTTTGCCGTAGGCTGTACGGGCTTTCCCATGTAAACGGTTTATCCTTGAAGTTGTTTTGGACTGCAACCCTTGATCTAGTTGTGTTTCCTTACCATGAACTATCGCGCGTCCACTTAGGATTTATGCCACCTAGGACCGCTAGGGATTATGCTACCTAATGAACGTTTTCCGTGTCTCGGTTTGGGTTTTGGCCACCTAGGATCACTAGGGATTACGCCACCCGTCAACCGCGCCCTTGATCCCACGTATGTATCGTGAATCGTTTTCCATGTCTAGATGCACATGTTCCCCAATGTGCCATCCGAGTTCCGTGCCAGGGCAAATCAAGAAATACGGAACTTGGTCGGGAGCTTTAAATCGTCTGCCGATGCAGATATCAAGGTCTGTTTTTGTACCCGTGGCTATGGTCCCACGTGACCCCTCCCTCAACTACTGAAAGGCAATCCAAGAAAAATCATGTATAAGAACCACTCCACGGCCCCACTATAGCCCACTTTCCTACGGGCCAACCTCACCCATGACTCGATAGCAAGCACATGGTCTGTTGGGGGTTCCCTGCCTTTCCGCACGTACACGATTGACTAAAGATGGTAGGTAGTCGGCGATGCGCTATCCAGGGCAAAAACAAGAATCGTCGACTCCACGCTAATCCATCCCAGTCTTTAGGTTGCTCGCATAGCAACCAAGGCATACTCTTGGTCCTTCTAACGCAGACCTTAACCTCTCATGGGCCTAGTATAATTACCTGGCAGCCCACAGAGGGATCCCAAGAATATCCTCACGTCCCCCGAAGCTTCCACTTCAGCACCCAGTGCGCTGGAGCTTTTATCCAAGTCAGATAACTTGCTCCCCCTCGAATACTAAGCGATGACCTACCGTATCAGGTTACTCATCGTTTTGAGAATTAGTCCTATGTCCTTAGCTAAGAATTATTACTTAGTTACCCTTAACTAAGGTTTACCACTTAGCTTCCTTTCCCGTTATCCTTGATTAACCACGGTTTCCTACCTAGTTCTTCTAGCTAGGGTTTGTCTATTGGGTTAAGTGTTATCATTCAAGTCCATGACTTAACCCGCCCACGAATCACGTCAAAGATTGGCTAAGTATTTAAGTTCAAGACTTAGTCCCACAAGTTGGTTAAGTGTACCCAGAGGCTCATGACTTAACCTTATCAAGTCAAATTGGTCAAGTACTAGCTTACCTTAATCCTATCGGATTATCTTGCTAGATCGATTAAGCATAGATTATCTTAATCCCATCAAATTATCGAGTCGGATTGGTTAAGTATAGGTTGGCTTAACCCCATCCTCTAATCGTACTATAATGGTTAAGTATATTCTAAAAAGGTCTTCTGACTTAACCTTATCAGGTCCGCGTATTAGATTGGTTAAGTGTAAGTTACTTAACCCCATCAAATCATCATGTATAATTGGTTAAGTATAAGTTGCTTAACCCCATTAAATTATCACGTTAACTTGGTTAAGTATTGGTAACTTAACCTCATTGAATTACCGAGTTTAAATTGGTTAAGTGTTTAACTTAACCCCATCGAATTACCGTGTTTAGATTAGTTAAGTGTGGATTACTTAACCCCATCTAATTACCGTGTCGGATTAGTTAAGTGTAAATTACTTAACCCCATCCCCTAATCATCTTGTATGGTTAAGTGTCATTAAGAAAACTTACTTAACCTTGCCAAATTATCATGTTGGATTGATTAAGTGTTGGTTAACTTAATCCCCGTCCACTAGTCGTATAAAAATGGTTAAGCGTCATTAGGCAAATCAAATCACTTAACCTACCCAACCTTGTCATGTTTTGTTAAGTATCATTAGCCTAACCAATTTACTTAACCCATTTACCCATGTCATATTTGGTTAAGAGTCATCAATCAAATTAACTTAACCCTATCATGTGGCATTAATTACTTAATGCACCCCAACCTCTCACATTAGACTTTGTTGTGGTTACTAGTTAAGCCGGTCGGTTCCGGGTAGCTTTACACCACAACTTGGTCTAACCTCGGGTTCAAGCACAACATGACCAACTTCTCACATTGGGTCTTATTGTTTGCAGCTACTAGTTAGGCCGGTCGGTTCCGGGTAGTTTTACGTTGCAAACTCAACCCAACCTCGAGTTGGCCACTTTCATGTTTAGTCTAGTGTCATGTTCATAGTCAAGTTTTCAAGCAATTGGGTAGACCTAACTTAATAGGTAAATTCCCAATGGGTAGACCTAACTTAATAGGTAAATTCCCAAGCTTATGTTTTTATGCATACTTACATGTCAACTTCCATGTTATATTTCAAGTCATGTTTTCAAGTATAAACACATGTCATATTTAACGTTACATGTTGTCATGTTTATACCCATTTACCCAAGTCATATTCATGTCATTATGTTTCCCCATAATGTGACCCCAATGCTTTTTAAACTAGCATATACGTTCGCAACAACGTGATGGATTAAAAGAAGAGACTTGGCAAAGGAATGACAAAAATGGGTATTAAGCCACAAGTTAATCATGGTGGCAAATGAGGCACAAATGTGTTCATTAGCTTGCATGTTACATTCTTAAGCCTCAAAAACATGCATAAACCCAAACTTGGTACATAAGCGAATCATGGTGACAAAAGACATGGAATGATGGCTAGAAACTCGCATATATCATCATATAAGGATTATGACTTCATACGCAAGTTGACATAATGATTATGAAGATTCTCATGTTGCATAATGCAACATTTCAACATAAAGGTTGTGGCTTTTTGCTCATAAGATCAAGCTAATGACTTCATAGACTTGCATGACATGATAGCATATATCATTCTCAATGATCAAACCCAAACTTGCAACATGAACATTTAACTTCATAGTTAATATCTAAGAGTAGGGAAGGGCTTACATTGCTATGAAGGCCTAAATCGATTAAACTAAAGCTTGTGATGAAGCCTATGCATGCCATCACCCAAAAAACCCAAAGATGGATGCTCCAAATCAACAAAAACACCATCTTTATGAACAAAGATCAAAGCTTTTGCCTTGGAATCAACTTGATAAGCTCTCATACTAACATAGGGACTCTCTAACACTCTCAAGATCATGAAACCTTTCATAGAAATGAAGTGGAGGCCATGAGAGGTAAAATTTTGTCATAGTTTAGTTGCATGAATGAATAATGAGGATTTAGGATAGGTTAGGGTCTTATTTATAGATTAGGCAAGTGTTTTAGGCCATAGGATTAAACCTAGATTCAATCCAAGCCATCAAAGCATGTCTTGGGGAAGAAGTCAAGTGTAGGAACCATCTAGGGCCTTTAGATTAAAGATGAACCATGAGAACCATCCAAATGCAAAATCTGCATTTGAGCGAATCGGCCCACGGGTTGACAGCCAAACACCCTGGATTAACCCCTAGTCGACCCAGCGGGCTTGGGTCGACCTCAAAAATCGGCCGGTTCGGTTATTCCCCTCTCCCAATTCGCTGTTTTGAACATTTTTGCATATTTATTTAATTTTCAATTATATATATATATATATATATATCGATATATATATATTTCTCCGCGCAATCCATTTCACTTAATTAAGTATACTTTAATTTGGGAATTTTTCGTGAAACTTCGCGAGGCCATATCTTGGTCATACGGACTCCGATTTTCGAAAACTCGGACTCTATTTCGCGTATTTTTCCGAGACGAACGCAATGTCATAGCCCGTTTCCCTTGATTAAGATTTTACAGTTTAATTCTGCCTCCATTTATGTTATAACAGGTTACTGAAAATACGGGTTGTTACATTCTCCCCACCTTTTAGGATTTCGTCCCCGAAATCTCCAAGTTATGAAGAACATATCCTACCATCCATCATCCATCTACTCAAAACATCATCCACAAGCAACCATTGTCCTTAGATGATTTCTAATGCTGTATGAATATATGCAAAACGTGTGTGTACATGTTCCTTAGCTAATGCTAATGATCAGGCCTGAATAATCTTTCTAATGCAAAATATGTATAGTGCCATGAATCCAACATGTATGCAAATAGTTCTAGTCATATAGATACTATATGCGTGCACAATCATTCATTCATATGCAACAACCGCATGATAATACATTCGATTTCATCCATAAACAAGTATAAATACTCGTGCATATGCAATATGAAATGTGACCGAGTCGAGCTAGTATCTAATGTGTATTCGCGCATCCACGAGCAACCACTTGCAACCACTTGCAACCATATCAATCATAACATGTTTCAAATACATGTTTACATCCATAGGGTTCTACCTAGGATTCCCTGAAACAGGGTCGAGAAGATAAACGAGACAAACTCCTTACGGGGTTTGTAACAGAAAATAGGACCGAGAGGGTGTCCACAAAAGATAGCCTACAAGTAAGCTCTACAGAAAACAGGGATCAAGGATACACTCCCAAAAAGAGATATCATGCGCGTATCTAGTCTTTGACCATCAAAGTCGTACTTTGAGACGACCCGATTTCCCGTTCTCACGGAAACAAGGTTATCTTTGGAATATAACACAGAAACAGATAATAGCAGAACAGAATTAAATAAATACACCAGAATGAACAACAAAATATACTGGATAAAAGTAATCATCAGAGTTACACAGTATACAGGATCTTACTTAGTACAAATACAGTTCAGCTATACATAAATGTCTACAGCGGAAATAAACAAAATATGTACAATAGGAGCTGAACAGCATAAAAAGAAATAAATGATAGAATCCATCTTCAGCTCCAGCTATCCAGAAAGAACCAGCTAAACCTGAATACAAGGCTGCCCGTGTAGAAAAAGGGGCACCCGAGTTTGAGAGTGAAACAAACTACGAGTCAGTCATGGGACTGGTATGAGAAATCTACTCAACACATATATAATATGGCTAATCACAGGACCACGCCACTTTCGTGGAACGGGTTTACTCCATTGGATTGCCAGTGCTTTAAAACAAATCTTTCTTTTTAACATCGCTATGCTTTTTATAAAAATGAAGCCATTACAAGACTCAGTTCCCATCACACAATGCAACGCAAACCCGAGGATAGAGTTTTACCTTATAATGGCCAAATATGATTGATACGAATAAAACAAAGGCAATTGATATTATTGCTAGTGTTAATATGTTTTGAAAACAATTTCAAATCATAACTATCAATCATAGACGACATGAGCGTCCCATGCCACTATGTCGCCAAATGTATATATACAATCGAAACCGCACGATGTCGTATCTGGAAATTGGATTTCCGTCATGAACCAAGGCAAAAGATAGTCCTTACCGAATTCGAGACTGCCTAGCCCGAGCCTCAGGCAAGTACTCTGTCAAGCCTTAGGATCGTCAGGGCCGGTCCACCGATGTGGATTAAAATGCCTGAACCATACGTTTCCCCGCCCTTTGGGGCGTAAACGAGCCAACGAATGACTCCATCGGACCCGGATCGTCCGATCAAACCGAGGCGCCTCGCAACAGCAACAACCACATAAGTCAAACTCATCAGGGCGTGTAAAACCACTGACGCCACTTTTAGCTAGGAGGAAACGCAGGCCCTCCCTGAGGTCCTTTCTCCCGTTTCTGGTTCATACCGGGGTGTGAGGCTCGCGAATTCACGTTATACACAAAGCTACGCCACACAGGCGGTGCTTTGATCATCACCACAAGACTTTGCTTTTCAACAGAAGCCCTGATCACTGCATCTTAGCATGCCACACAGGCAATTCACACCGTGCAACTGATGGCTATCAATCGCACAGAACAAATTCCAATGTCGGACACACAGTCCATTTACAAGTCCATTCTGGGTCTGAACGAAACCGGAGGCACTAAATACCTCGCAAACCCTTCGATCAACACGTACGTCTGAACGATCACCACTCATTATCCATATTTCGGGATGCCTCCCAATCAGGACCTCGGTTACCATCCAAACGAGGTGAAGATCTCCGGTCTTCGACCATCGTCTTCATCTTCGAATTTCAATCGTCGGTCAATTATTCGAAATGAGAATTAACTCGGCCTTTCCAAATAATTCACGTATATTTAGAATTTCAAATCGATTTATTTCAATGGTTAAATTATTCGACAACACCAATATTGTTCTTTAATGTAATTCTCACACCAAACACATTCAACCATCAAAAGCCACACAAATCAAGCAAATTCAGTTTATTTCCATTCCATATCGTTTCCAATATTTTATAACGATTTATCGCTATTTTTCTTTATTTTAAAATAGCCATTTTATTCAAAACGACGCTTCGGGCCATAAGGCGGCCGTGGCGCTGTTTTTCTTCAGATTTGATTTACACATATCTGAAAATCTAACCGTTGGATCTTCACAAAATTTACATCATTAGAAAGGTCTTTTCAAAACGAATCCAACGGTTCCAGTTTCGGGAAAATCCGACGGTCGGATCTCCCGGTACAATCGTTTGAAATTTCGATTTCAAAATACGAACTGCAGCGTCGTTATTCGATTAAATATAATTATATTTATATATATAAATAAATATAATCGTTTCTGGCGCTGTTTTTCTTCAGAATTGAATTAAACATTCCAGACAATCCAACCGTTGGATTTTTACAAGGTTGGTGCCGTTGGAAAGATTATTCCAAGGCGAACCCGACGGTTGAGGTTTCGGGAAAATCCAATGGTCGGATTTCCCGTACTAGTCGTTTGAAATCACGGTTTCAAAATACGAACTGCACGGCTTCGTTTCGTTTTAATTTTATTTATATTTATATATTTATATAAATATAGTTCATTCAACACTTTCAATATCGTTTTCACTTCAAAAATTTTTCTAACACCTTAAATTTTGGAAAAATTTCGCCATAACCTCCCCTGCACCGGGAGCATCGGGAAATCGCAAATAGCGTTCCCGGTCCTTCTAATCTCAAAAAGAAAAAGAAGAAGCCAAGCGGCTAGCCAACAGGCTCAAAATCATCACCCAAACAAATCAGTAAATGTGTACCTATTTGTCGGGCACAAAATTTTATTCCTCTTCTCTAGCCCCTTTGCTATAACCTGTTCAATGAATATTGCATGTACATATATATACAGTTCATATCATTTTTCAATTTCTATTCGACTTCATATTTGATTTCTATTTGGTTTAAAAACTCCATTCATTCTAATGTTACATAAATAGGTGCAAATCATTTCATTAGCTAATTAATGAATATTTCAACTCATATATGTTTATTTTGAACAAGTGGCTATTTTTAACACTTCACATTTCAACGATTTATGCATACAATAAAAAATGTGATTTTTATTGTAAAACAATTCATTTCAAAACACTATTTTTCTATATAGTTCATATAGTCGATAAAATAGGATTTTTATCATAAAACAATTTATTTCAAAATATGAATACCATTCAACACATGAATTTCTAAACAACGAATGAATATCAATTCAACACATGAATGTTTTCTATGGTTTCTATATATAGATAAAAATGTGATTTTTATTATCAAACAATTTATTTCAAAATATGAATACCATTCAACACATGAATTTCTAAACAACGAATGAATATCAATTCAACACATGAATGTTTTCTATAGTTTTTAGATATAGATAAAAACGTGATTTTTATTATCAAACAGTTTATTTCAAAATATGAATACCATTCAACACATGAATTTCTAAACAACGAATGAATATCAATTCAACACATGAATGTTTTCTATATAGGGAATAAATATAGTTTAAGCATATGAAAATAATTCAAACACACAAATATTATTCAAAATTTCGGCAGCATAACGGCAGGGTAGTTACACCGGCACCGTCCCTAGTACGGCTCCTCGCTCTACCTTAAAACCTCGCGGTTTTTGACAATGGGAATCATGCATCTAGTTCGCACGCAGGCGGCATGTATATATTTATTTCATTTCCACAAACTAATCCTATGTGGTTTCAACCAAATATTTCACAACCACCAATGGGTATTTTTCAACCACAATCAACCAATATCAATCACAAACAATCCCAAACAACCATTCAATTTTCACAACAATTTCAACCAATAAATATCGTCCATGGTTTGTGGACGAGGGGCGTATATATATATATATATATATATATATATATATATATATATAGCAATTCACTTTTACTTCACACGTATATATATATATAAATTTTAAATCAGAAATCTCACCAATAGCTATCCAACTGCACGACACTTCACTTAGAGAAATCTTCGCCTTTTGTCGCTTTCGCCCGTATTCTCTACATATGTAAAAATAGAATTTTTACTATGCTATCCAATATATAAAAATCGAATTTTTGACTTCGCTATTCAATATATAAAAAATATGATTTTTACTTTTGCTTTCAACATATAAAAATATGATTTTTACTTTTGCTTTCAACATATAAAAATATGATTTTTACTTTTGCTTTCAACATATAAAAATATGATTTTTACTTTTGCTTTCAACATATAAAAATATGATTTTTACTTTTGCTTTCAACATATAAAAATATGATTTTTACTTCTCTTGAAAGTTCAAACCTTTCTTCCCATTTTAAAGCTTTTACCTTTAAAACTAAATCAGTTTTTATTTTTTTATAAAATTCAGTTTTTATTCTTTATTTCAAAAACAGTTTTATTCCTTTAAAAAAAACAAATCAGTTTTATTTCTTATATAAAATCAGTTTTTCTCTTTTATAAAAATGCAGTTTTTATCTTCATAGAAAATGCAGTTTTTATTTTTATAAATTGCAGTTTTAATTTCTTCCTAGAAAAAAAACAGTTTTAAAATTCTTTTAAAAATTCAGTTTTAAATTGCTTTTATAAATAACAGTTTTAATCTTTATAATAAAAAAACAGTTTAAATCCCTTTTAAAATCATTACAGTATTACCCTAAAAAAGATATACAGTTTTAAATAGAAATAAAAAAAATTAAAACCGCTTACAGTATCTTGAAGAAAAGGGGGCTTCTGCAGTTCGTCGGCGGCGAGGTGGCAAGGCTTCGAGGTGGCGTGGTTCGTCGATGCGGCGTCTTCGCGAGAGGGTCGAGGGCTTCAGGGGGGCGCGGCTTCTTCGCAGATGTCGAGACGAGGGGGGGCGCGGCTCTTCGTCGGCGTCGAGACGAGGGGGGGCGGGTCGATTGTTTTAGGGTTTTGTTTTTTTTTCTTTTTTTTTTTCCTGGTTATAATCGAATGGGGGGGGGCAAGCAGGAGATAAGGAGGGAGGGAAATGATTTTTTTTTTATTATTTAATTATTTAATTTAGCAAAGAGTTGACTTTTACATATGACCTCGAAACGAGGCCCACCGCCTGTCGTCCATAGCGTTTTACCCTCATTCCGAACACAATGGGATATGTATCGCAAGCTGATTTGATCGTTACAATCAGTTTCCTTTTGAATTTTCATTTAAATCACTATATTGAATTTTAAACGTACATTTCAAATTACCGGGGCCACATACTAACTAGAAAAATTCCCGAAAAATATTTTCTAGCTTCGTATTGACGATACGGTCCTAACAAAACTAGTTTCGTCGAATTCTGAGACCGTTTGTAAAATGGCCAATTTCCCGTCGATTAAATTCAACAGAAACTGGTCAAACGCGTTTTCTTTTGCCACGCTCACATATTGATTCGAAAAATTATGAAATTTGAAACCTAGCAATAACTTGACACTGCGGACCCAACAAAAGTGGTTTCGTCGAAATCCGAGGTCATCTGCAAAATGTCCATTTTTAAGGGCCTGAATTCCATAGCGACTATTCAAAATTTTCAACTGGACATACCTTTTAATTCCCGCTATCAAATTTCGATTGGTCAGATTCATTGGAAAGATATCATCAATTAGATTCCATTATTTTTGGTTTCACTAAAATCCGGATTGTTTTGCACCCGGTATATTCAATTGAAGTTTGAAATCGAATTATCGAACTACCGCGCCATTTTCAATTCTATATATAATTATAATTAATTATATTCATTTTCAAATGTCGATTCAAACTCAGTTTTCATTGCCATTATCTAAAATATTTATTTTAAATATTTAAAGTCCATTATTTTAGCCAATTTAAAAATTTTAAATTGGTTCAGATTTTCTGGGTCGTTACAATCTCCCCCACTTAAAACTTTTCGTCCCCGAAAAGGAATAAAGTCGAAAGTGGTTTGATAAATCTACGATCACACAACACAACAACCAATTTGTTTCTAACCTTCAGAGTATAGAATAAATAGTGCACATCCACGGGAAGAAAATAGCAACAGAATAGAGAATTAAATGGTAATGCAAAGTATGGTAAATGTACCTTGCACCGGAGTCAATCAGAGATATCTACTCGGTATCTAGGATAAGCTTTCTGAATGCTCTCCTCAGTTTCCCAAGTACAATCTCGCGGATCTCCACTCCATTGCACTTTGACTAAGTGAACCTTCTTGTTTCTCAGCTCTTTGGTTTCTTTGCCGATGATCTTTAGCGGCTCTCGCCTCACAGCTAATTCTGGAGTAATTTCAATATCCTGCTGAGCTGCTTCTTCCACGATCAAGTCTGGATCATGAACGTGCTTTCGAAGTTGAGATATATGAAATACATCATGCACTCCAGGCAACCAGTCAGGCAGTTTGACCCTATAAGCGAGGGTTCCAATCCGTTCCAGAATAGGAAACGGACCAATGAATTTGGGTGCTAACTTTCCAGTTTTACCGAACCGGATAACTCCTCTCATCGGCGATACTTTCAAATACACATAGTCGCCAACTTCAAAGGATATATCTCTTCTTCTTCTATCGGCATAGCTCTTTTGTCGGCTTTGAGCGGCGAGTAATCGCTTCTTAATAAAATCGACTTTGTCGGCAGCTTCTCGAATCATATCGGGACCCAACACAAGTCTATTTCCAGGCTCGACCCAACAAGCAGGAGATCGACACGGTCTACCATACAATGCTTCGAATGGCGACATTGTCAGACTCGCCTGGTAGCTGTTGTTATAAGAGAATTCAGCCAAATGCAGATGGTCTTCCCATGATCCACCGAAATCTAGAATACAAGCCCGCAATAGATCTTCTAAAATGCGATTCACCCTCTCAGTCTGACCGTCTGTCTGAGGATGATAAGCGGTGCTCATGTTTAACTTCGTTCCCAGCTCGACTTGAAATGCCTCCCAGAATTTACTAGTGAATATCGTATCTCTATCACTTACTATGCTGAGCGGCACTCCATGTAGTCTAACTATTTCCCTGAAGTATATCTGCGCCAGACTTTGAGCAATTCTGTTTGATCTGACGGGTATAAAATGGGCGATCTTCGTGAAACGATCTACGATCACCCAAATACTGTCATTTCCTTTTCTGGTTCTGGGCAGACCATCGATGAAATCCATCGAAATATGTTCCCACTTCCAACCAGGAACTTCTAGTGGTTGTAACAATCCAGCCAATTTCTGTTGGTCACTTTTGACTAGCTGGCAAGTAGGGCATCGACTAACATATATTGAGATGTCTCTTTTTAACGACTTCCACCAGAATGTGCGTTTGATATCGTTATACATTTTATTCACACCCGGATGGATACTGAGATTAGATTTGTGACATTCATCAAGCACCTCTCTTCTTAATTCAGGAATATCTGGAACGCAAATTCGCCCTTCCAACCTCAGAATCCCTTCGCTGTCTAGCTGGAAATCCGAAGCATTGCCTTCGCGAATTCGCCGACTTATCCCTTTGATAAATTGGTCGTCTTCTTGGAGAGCCGATATCTTATCAATCAACGAAGTCGCAATGATGAAACTAGCGATCATCTTATTCTTTCGGCTTAACGCATCAGCCACGACATTGGCTTTCCCTGGAGTATATATAATTTCAAAGTCATATGCCGCAAGAAACTCCAGCCAACGTTGCTGCCTCAAATTCAAGTCCTTCTGAGTGAACAGATATTTTAACGACTGGTGATCTGTAAACAGTTCAAATCTCTCGCCCAGAAGATAGTGTCTCCAGATTTTCAAAGAGAATATGATAGCCAATAACTCAAGATCATGAGTTACATAGTTTTTCTCGTGCGGCTTCAGTTGACGGCTAGCATAAGCAATTACTTGGCCTCTTTGCATTAACACTGCGCCAAGGCCTTCTCTAGAAGCATCAGTCCAGACTTTTAAATCTTGGTTGCCATCGATGATGGTTAACACTGGAGCTATTGTTAGTCTCAACTTTAGCTCTTCGAAAGCCTCCTCGCTCTCTTGAGTCCATTTGAATTTAGAATGCTTCTTTGTAAGCTTTGTTAAATGACCAGATATCTTCGAAAAGTTTTTAACGAACTTTCGGTAATAGCTAGCCAACCCGAGGAAACTGCGGACTTCAGTGGGAGTACTGGGCTGTTTCCAATTCTGAATAGCTGTGATTTTGCTTGGATCCACAGCGATTCCATCTTTCGATACGACATGGCCCAGAAATTTTACTTCGTCTTGCCAGAATATACATTTGGAAAATTTGGCTTTCAATACATTCCTTCTGAGGATTTCTAGAACCTGTTCCAGATGCTTTTCATGCTCGGCCTTTGATTTAGAGAAGATTAGAATATCGTCAATGAAAACCAGAACAAATTTATTCAATACTCCTCTGAACACTCTATTCATCAGATCGACGAAATAAGCTGGAGCGTTACATAAGCCGAACGGCATTACTAACCACTCGTAGAATAAGTCGGGGCCTCTGAACGCTGTCATTGGAACACACTCTTCGGCAATTCGAAGTTGATGGAAACCTGTAGCTAGGTCCATTCTTGAAAATACTTGTGCTCCATTTAATCGATCTAACTAATCATCAATCCGCGGCAATGGATACTTGTTCTTTATTGTCTGTTTGTTCAAATCACGATAATCCACACATAGACGTAAAGTACCGTCAGATTTTGGGACAAATACCACGGCTGCACCCCAGTCAGAGAAACTAGGCCTGATCAGACCTTTCCATACTAGCTGTCGTGTTTGATTGTCTAATTCCCCTTCTCTTTCAAGGACATTCTTCGAATAGCGTGAACTACCGGCCTTGCATTGGGAATTAAAGCAATCTTGAAATCTATTTCTCTCTGCGGAGGTAAGCGAACAACTTCCTCGAACACATCCGCATAGTTTTTGACGACAGGAATATCTTTGATGAGGTCGGGAATATTCTCTGCGACTTCAGGAACATTTTCTATTTGGGCTGGAGAAACATTCAAGCTGCCCAGAAGTCTTTTCTATTAGCATTCTGACCTTCACAGGGAATGGTTATGCAATCACCTGATTTAATCTTGGCTCTAACAACTCTCTCGGCGCACCTAACCTCTGCTTCATATTTGGTTAGCCAATCCAATCCCAAGATAAGATCAAACTCTTTAAAATTCATGACGACTGCGATGGTAGGAAACCGATAACGAGTGAAAGAAACCGGCACTCCACAAATCCAACTGAGATCAATGGAACCCCCAACTGGATTCTGGACAGTCATTGGTTCCTTGAGCTTCTTCAAATTCAAATCCAGTTTCTTAGCTGCATCTTTGGAAATGAAGCTTCGTGACGCGCCTGTGTCAAACAGTACTTTGACTGGAATGTTTTTGACAGTGAGCGTGCCTTCTAAAACATCGGGCCTTTCTTGACTAGCTAAGGGCTCGGAAGTTTCTGCTATTTCATTTATATGTACGGTTTCAGATTTCTTTGAGAGTTGGCACTCCCGTGCAATATGACCTGCTTGATGACACTCATGGCATGTCCTTTCACCATGTGGGTTCCTTTTCTTAGTGGATTCAGATTCATTCTTCTTCTGCTTCTTTAAAGATTTACATTTTCTGGATAAATGGCCTTTCTGATTGCAGTTTAAGCACATAGCGGTCATTGCTGATTCTTTCTCAGGTCTGGCCCTTTTCCGACTTACTTTGGGCTTCTTATTGACCTCTGACATCGTACTGTTTTCAGGAATATCAGTTTCTGACTCTGTTTTGTCACTAGAACAGACTTCTTCTTCGTCGCGTAACATTCCTTTCTTATGGAGGTCTTCATACTGATAAGCCATGTATATCATTTCAGAAAAAGGAAGCTTCACATGCCCCAATACTTTATTCTGGTATTTCCTTTGAAGCCCGTGAATAAATCTCAGATTTTTCCTCTTCGGATTTTCAATTAGATGAGGGGCAAAGTGAGAAAGTTCATTGAATTTCTTGTGATATTCTGGGATGGTCATATCGCCTTGAATCAAATAAGAAAATTCATCACTTAATCTCTCGGTTGCTTCGGGAGGAGTAAATCTTTGTAGGAAAATCACTTTGAATCTGTCCCAGGTGATATCACCTTCTGGATTATTTCTGATGATTGATTCCCACCAGATTAAAGCTTCTTCTTTGAGCGCCCAAGATGCTACTAACCGTTTCTGGTCATCTCTCAGCTGGATACGCTCAAAGATTCTTTCGACAGAACTCAACCAAGCTTGAGTTTGAATAATAGATTCATTGCCCGAGAATTGCGCTCCGTTCAGATTTCGATATTTCTTTAATAGAGCCTCTAGATCGGGTTCTGTATTCCTTCTGTTTCTGGCACTCATTTTTCTAGTACTTCTGCAATTAGCAGATCAAGTGTCAGGTCACAGAAAAGAAAATTTTCAAACATAGAAACATATACTTCAAATGTAAATGTGTCTATCGAGGTGTAATTTATTCTGCTTTACTCATACTAGGATATTGCTGATCCTATCTGTATAGAGTTACCCGTCCTAGAACACTACTGGTTCTATTTCTGACGAGTTCGTTCAAATGTTATATTCCAGAACTAAGCTTAACCAAAGCTCTGATACCACGATGAGACGACCCGATTTCCCGTTCTCACGGAAACAAGGTTATCTTTGGAATATAACACAGAAACAGATAATAGCAGAACAGAATTAAATAAATACACCAGAATGAACAACAAAATATACTGGATAAAAGTAATCATCAGAGTTACACAGTATACAGGATCTTACTTAGTACAAATACAGTTCAGCTATACATAAATGTCTACAGCGGAAATAAACAAAATATGTACAATAGGAGCTGAACAGCATAAAAAGAAATAAATGATAGAATCCATCTTCAGCTCCAGCTATCCAGAAAGAACCAGCTAAACCTGAATACAAGGCTGCCCGTGTAGAAAAAGGGGCACCCGAGTTTGAGAGTGAAACAAACTACGAGTCAGTCATGGGACTGGTATGAGAAATCTACTCAACACATATATAATATGGCTAATCACAGGACCACGCCACTTTCGTGGAACGGGTTTACTCCATTGGATTGCCAGTGCTTTAAAACAAATCTTTCTTTTTAACATCGCTATGCTTTTTATAAAAATGAAGCCATTATAAGACTCAGTTCCCATCACACAATGCAACACAAACCGGAGGATAGAGTTTTACCTTATAATGGCCAAATATGATTGATACGAATAAAACAAAGGCAATTGATATTATTGCTAGTGTTAATTTGTTTTGAAAACAATTTCAAATCATAACTATCAATCATAGACGACATGAGCGTCCCATGCCACTATGTCGCCAAATGTATATATACAATCGAAACCGCACGATGTCGTATCTGGAAATTGGATTTCCGTCATGAACCAAGGCAAAATATAGTCCTTACCGAATTCGAGACTGCCTAGCCCGAGCCTCAGGCAAGTACTCTGTCAAGCCTTAGGATCGTCAGGGCCGGTCCACCGATGTGGATTAAAATGCCTGAACCATACGTTTCCCCGCCCTTTGGGGCGTAAACGAGCCAACGAATGACTCCATCGGACCCGGATCGTCCGATCAAACCGAGGCGCCTCGCAACAGCAACAACCACATAAGTCAAACTCGTCAGGGCGTGTAAAACCACTGACGCCACTTTTAGCTAGGAGGAAACGCAGGCCCTCCCTGAGGTCCTTTCTCCCGTTTTTGGTTCATACCGGGGTGTGAGGCTCGCGAATTCACGTTATACACAAAGCTACGCCACACAGGCGGTGCTTTGATCATCACCACAAGACTTTGCTTTTCAACAGAAGCCCTGATCACTGCATCTTAGCATGCCACACAGGCAATTCACACCGTGCAACTGATGGCTATCAATCGCACAGAACAAATTCCAATGTCGGACACACAGTCCATTTACAAGTCCGTTCTGGGTCTGAACGAAACCGGAGGCACTAAATACCTCGCAAACCCTTCGATCAACACATACGTCTGAACGATCACCACTCATTATCCATATTTCGGGATGCCTCCCAATCAGGACCTCGGTTACCATCCAAACGAGGTGAAGATCTCCGGTCTTCGACCATCGTCTTCATCTTCGAATTTCAATCGTCGGTCGATTATTCGAAATGAGAATTAACTCGGCCTTTCCAAATAATTCACGTATATTTAGAATTTCAAATCGATTTATTTCAATGGTTAAATTATTCGACAACACCAATATTGTTCTTTAATGTAATTCTCACACCAAACACATTCAACCATCAAAAGCCACACAAATCAAGCAAATTCAGTTTATTTCCATTCCATATCGTTTCCAATATTTTATAACGATTTATCGCTATTTTTCTTTATTTTAAAATAGCCATTTTATTCAAAACGACGCTTCGGGCCATAAGGCGGCCGTGGCGCTGTTTTTCTTCAGATTTGATTTACACATATCTGAAAATCTAACCGTTGGATCTTCACAAAATTTACATCATTAGAAAGGTATTTTCAAAACGAATCCAACGGTTCCAGTTTCGGGAAAATCCGACGGTCGGATCTCCCGGTACAATCGTTTGAAATTTCGATTTCAAAATACGAACTGCAGCGTCGTTATTCGATTAAATATAATTATATTTATATATATAAATAAATATAATCGTTTCTGGCGCTGTTTTTCTTCAGAATTGAATTAAACATTCCAGACAATCCAACCGTTGGATTTTTACCAGGTTGGTGCCGTTGGAAAGATTATTCCAAGGCGAACCCGACGGTTGAGGTTTCGGGAAAATCCAATGGTCGGATTTCCCGTACTAGTCGTTTGAAATCACGGTTTCAAAATACGAACTGCACGGCTTCGTTTCGTTTTAATTTTATTTATATTTATATATTTATATAAATATAGTTCATTCAACACTTTCAATATCGTTTTCACTTCAAAAAATTTTCTAACACCTTAAATTTTGGAAAAATTTCGCCATAACCTCCCCTGCACCGGGAGCATCGGAAAATCGCAAATAGCGTTCCCGGTCCTTCTAATCTCAAAAAGAAAAAGAAGAAGCCAAGCGGCTAGCCAACAGGCTCAAAATCATCACCCAAACAAATCAGTAAATGTGTACCTATTTGTCGGGCACAAAATTTTATTCCTCTTCTCTAGCCCCTTTGCTATAACCTGTTCAATGAATATTGCATGTACATATATATACAGTTCATATCATTTTTCAATTTCTATTCGACTTCATATTTGATTTCTATTTGGTTTAAAAACTCCATTCATTCTAATGTTACATAAATAGGTGCAAATCATTTCATTAGCTAATTAATGAATATTTCAACTCATATATGTTTATTTTGAACAAGTGGCTATTTTTAACACTTCACATTTCAACGATTTATGCATACAATAAAAAATGTGATTTTTATTGTAAAACAATTCATTTCAAAACACTATTTTTCTATATAGTTCATATAGTCGATAAAATAGGATTTTTATCATAAAACAATTTATTTCAAAATATGAATACCATTCAACACATGAATTTCTAAACAACGAATGAATATCAATTCAACACATGAATGTTTTCTATGGTTTCTATATATAGATAAAAATGTGATTTTTATTATCAAACAATTTATTTCAAAATATGAATACCATTCAACACATGAATTTCTAAACAACGAATGAATATCAATTCAACACATGAATGTTTTCTATAGTTTTTAGATATAGATAAAAACGTGATTTTTATTATCAAACAGTTTATTTCAAAATATGAATACCATTCAACACATGAATTTCTAAACAACGAATGAATATCAATTCAACACATGAATGTTTTCTATATAGGGAATAAATATAGTTTAAGCATATGAAAATAATTCAAACACACAAATATTATTCAAAATTTCGGCAGCATAACGGCAGGGTAGTTACACCGGCACCGTCCCTAGTACGGCTCCTCGCTCTACCTTAAAACCTCGCGGTTTTTGACAATGGGAATCATGCATCTAGTTCGCACGCAGGCGGCATGTATATATTTATTTCATTTCCACAAACTAATCCTACGTGGTTTCAACCAAATATTTCACAACCACCAATGGGTATTTTTCAACCACAATCAACCAATATCAATCACAAACAATCCCAAACAACCATTCAATTTTCACAACAATTTCAACCAATAAATATCGTCCATGGTTTGTGGACGAGGGGCGTATATATATATATATATTTATATATAGCAATTCACTTTTACTTCACACGTATATATATATAAATTTTAAATCAAAAATCTCACCAATAGCTATCCAACTGCACGACACTTCACTTAGAGAAATCTTCGCCTTTTGTCGCTTTCGCCCGTATTCTCTACATATGTAAAAATAGAATTTTTACTATGCTATCCAATATATAAAAATCGAATTTTTGACTTCGCTATTCAATATATAAAAAATATGATTTTTACTTTTGCTTTCAACATATAAAAATATGATTTTTACTTTTGCTTTCAACATATAAAAATATGATTTTTACTTTTGCTTTCAACATATAAAAATATGATTTTTACTTTTGCTTTCAACATATAAAAATATGATTTTTACTTTTGCTTTCAACATATAAAAATATGATTTTTACTTCTCTTGAAAGTTCAAACCTTTCTTCCCATTTTAAAGCTTTTACCTTTAAAACTAAATCAGTTTTTATTTTTTTATAAAATTCAGTTTTTATTCTTTATTTCAAAAACAGTTTTATTTCTTTAAAAAAAACAAATCAGTTTTATTTCTTATATAAAATCAGTTTTTCTCTTTTATAAAAATGCAGTTTTTATCTTCATAGAAAATGCAGTTTTTATTTTTATAAATTGCAGTTTTAATTTCTTCCTAGAAAAAAAACAGTTTTAAAATTCTTTTAAAAATTCAGTTTTAAATTGCTTTTAAAAATAACAGTTTTAATCTTTATAATAAAAAAACAGTTTAAATCCCTTTTAAAATCATTACAGTATTACCCTAAAAAAGATATACAGTTTTAAATAGAAATAAAAAAAAATTAAAACCGCTTACAGTATCTTGAAGAAAAGGGGGCTTCTGCAGTTCGTCGGCGGCGAGGTGGCAAGGCTTCGAGGTGGCGCGGTTCGTCGATGCGGCGTCTTCGCGAGAGGGTTGAGGGCTTCAGGGGGGCGCGGCTTCTTCGCAGATGTCGAGATGAGGGGGGGCGCGGCTCTTCGTCGGCGTCGAGACGAGGGGGGGCGGGTCGATTGTTTTAGGGTTTTCTTTTTTTTTCTTTTTCTTTTTTTTCCTGGTTATAATCGAATGAGGGGGGGGGGGGGCAAGCAGGAGATAAGGAGGGAGGGAAATGATTATTTTTTTTTATTTATTATTTAATTATTTAATTTAGCAAAGAGTTGACTTTTACATATGACCTCGAAACGAGGCCCACCGCCTGTCGTCCATAGCGTTTTACCCTCATTCCGAACACAATGGGATATGTATCGCAAGCTGATTTGATCGTTACAATCAGTTTCCTTTTGAATTTTCATTTAAATCACTATATTGAATTTTAAACGTACATTTCAAATTACCGGGGCCACATACTAACTAGAAAAATTCCCGAAAAATATTTTCTAGCTTCATATTGACGATACGGTCCTAACAAAACTAGTTTCGTCGAATTCTGAGACCGTTTGTAAAATGGCCAATTTCCCGTCGATTAAATTCAACAGAAACTGGTCAAACGCGTTTTCTTTTGCCACGCTCACATATTGATTCGAAAAATTATGAAATTTGAAACCTAGCAATAACTTGACACTGCGGACCCAACAAAAGTGGTTTCGTCGAAATCCGAGGTCATCTGCAAAATGTCCATTTTTAAGGGCCTGAATTCCATAGCGACTATTCAAAATTTTCAACTGGACATACCTTTTAATTCCCGCTATCAAATTTCGATTGGTCAGATTCATTGGAAAGATATCATCAATTAGATTCCATTATTTTTGGTTTTACTAAAATCCGGATTGTTTTGCACCCGGTATATTCAATTGAAGTTTGAAATCGAATTATCGAACTACCGCGCCATTTTCAATTCTATATATAATTATAATTAATTATATTCGTTTTCAAATGTCGATTCAAACTCAGTTTTCATTGCCATTATCTAAAATATTTATTTTAAATATTTAAAGTCCATTATTTTAGCCAATTTAAAAATTTTAAATTGGTTCAGATTTTCTGGGTCGTTACATACTTCCTTGAGCTCAATTCCATTGTGCCTTGACCGTCTTTGCGATTTCGTAGCTTCTTATTTCCTGTTTCCATAACATGAGCTGGAACTCATTCCTTCGTCGCCTCTCGTTCCACTTGCACTTATCCTTTTTCTAAAATACTTGACGCAAACATGACTGCGTACTCATGATCTCATGCAAGCTTTCCAAAATTCACTAATGAATCACGGACCTCGTACCACAAGGTATTCCACGTAGAAGAACTTTCTCTTGAAAGTAAGCAGATGTCAACCAGGTTATCAAGCGCACTTACTAGGGTGACTTCCATAACCCATGCATAAGTGAAATAAACCATCCGTCTTATCGGCGAACACCACTCGATCGGGCTTCAAATTTCCAATAAAGGTATCAAGGGATTCTAGGTAACTAATCATGACCAAACCCAAAAGGTTTCACGAGACTTCGAGGGTATTACCAAGGCTAGTCAAGAGTCTAACTACCCTCCTATCAAAACCGAGAGTGGCACCCCTTACTGGATAACCACTTCATCCCTAGAATCCATCCATAACCGAGGCATGTCATTCTCAAATCCAAAACAAGTCATGAATAAATGGACCGATTCTCCACAGGACTTGAGACAAAAATGGGATTCTCTATTACGCTAGTACTTAAGGTGCAGAGACTCAACTATCGAAGCAGACTTAAATGATACGAACAACGAAGTCCTAACGGGATGATAGAGAAGAAAAGCTAAACCTTTAACAAGATCGTTACCCTCCTTCCGAGGTACTCTAGAAATGAGAGCATACTACTGCCCTCCCGATGATCTTGTCCTTGTCCCATGATACTCAACTATCCGTCCCGTTCCATCATGCCAAAGGTACTCTCTCGTCATGGGTTTCATTGTTCATCTTTCTCTCTCATTCTGGGTTGAGCCATACCAACAAGTTGTTCATCCTTAAACTCGCATCCTTTATCCTCTTTCTCACTATCCTTTCTTATAACGCCGCCACTGGTCTCTCGAGAACCACCTCCATCGCATAGAAAGCACTTTCGTAGATAGAAAAGACTAGTCGCAGTTAAAACCACTGTGACTACAGATGGAGGAAAGAAAGGAAAAGAGATTCAATCAAGGAAATAAGGATAATGCTAATGGCCTTTGGGGAATAGCCTTTTCTTTTTAAAAGAAAACTTTCTTGAAAAATGCTTCTTTATAAACGATTTTCAAATAGTTTTCAGAAGGTCTTTAAAAACTTTTGCCCAGTCTGGTAACCTTCTGCTCTGATACCACGTGTAACACCCCGCCTCCGCTAGGGTCACTCGCAAAGGAATGCACTAGCTTTAGAGGGCATTATTGGTAAACATGCACAGAAATATCACAAGACAGAACATATAAAATAGCGGAAGTAAAATCAAACTTTCATAACATGAATAAATAAGGTCTAAAGCCTTTTACATCAGAGTACATCAAAACCTGTCTTGCAATAGTAAAGAAGCATAAAGACATTTTCATAAATTATTCCCCAAGTAAAAACAGTAAAGTAGCCATTAGCCAAGAAAAGTCCAAGCCATCCATGATGACCTTCAAGCAGAAGAAGTCCGAACTAAACAACAGTATTTCCTCCCTGTAACCTGGGGGAGGGAAATGGAAGAAAAGAGGCGAAACAAAACGTGTCAGTCAAAAAGACTGAGTAAGCCCTATCTACTATTAGTATAAAAACTAGTAAAGTTAACTGACATGAGAAACTGAGATGAACATAAGCATGATAACAAGATAGATAAGCTAAATCAAAATAACAGGATGAACTACTGAACTCAGATAAACTAGGGTGTCGTGATAAACTACGATGTCAAGATAAAACAAGGTATCACATTGTTAGGTTTCTATCAAGTATAATATCCCAAGATTTCTATCGCGTATAACGTCCCATGGCATCTATCCTGTATATCCGCTCTGCACCTACCGTACTAGTACCCCAACTGTATTACGTGTTATCCGTGAATGACCCTTACTCAAAAGTCGTGTAATGGTCCATGTCAACCTAATATGCCGCATATATAGGTTACTCAACTCATATGTTTCTTTCCATGTATAAGTTCAGTCCTTTGCCGTAGGCTGTACGGGCTTTCCCATGTAAACGGTTTATCCTTGAAGTTGTTTTGGACTGCAACCCTTGATCTAGTTGTGTTTCCTTACCATGAACTATCGCGCGTCCACTTAGGATTTATGCCACCTAGGACCGCTAGGGATTATGCTACCTAATGAACGTTTTCCGTGTCTCGGTTTGGGTTTTGGCCACCTAGGATCACTAGGGATTACGCCACCCGTCAACCGCGCCCTTGATCCCACGTATGTATCGTGAATCGTTTTCCATGTCTAGATGCACATGTTCCCCAATGTGCCATCTGAGTTCCGTGCCAGGGCAAATCAAGAAATACGGAACTTGGTCGGGAGCTTTAAATCGTCTGCCGATGCAGATATCAAGGTCTGTTTTTGTACCCGTGGCTATGGTCCCACGTGACCCCTCCCTCAACTACTGAAAGGCAATCCAAGAAAAATCATGTATAAGAACCACTCCACGGCCCCACTATAGCCCACTTTCCTACGGGCCAGCCTCACCCATGACTCGATAGCAAGCACATGGTCTGTTGGGGGTTCCCTGCCTTTCCGCACGTACACGATTGACTAAAGATGGTAGGTAGTCGGCGATGCGCTATCCAGGGCAAAAACAAGAATCGTCGACTCCACGCTAATCCATCCCAGTCTTTAGGTTGCTCGCATAACAACCAAGGCATACTCTTGGTCCTTCTAACGCAGACCTTAACCTCTCATGGGCCTAGTATAATTACCTGGCAGCCCACAGAGGGATCCCAAGAATATCCTCACGTCCCCCGAAGCTTCCACTTCGGCACCCAGTGCGCTGGAGCTTTTATCCAAGTCAGATAACTTGCTCCCCCTCGTATACTAAGCGATGACCTACCGTATCAGGTTACTCATCGTTTTGAGAATTAGTCCTATGTCCTTAGCTAAGAATTATTACTTAGTTACCCTTAACTAAGGTTTACCACTTAGCTTCCTTTCCCGTTATCCTTGATTAACCACGGTTTTCTACCTAGTTCTTCTAGCTAGGGTTTGTCTATTGGGTTAAGTGTTATCATTCAAGTCCATGACTTAACCCGCCCACGAATCACGTCAAACATTGGCTAAGTATTTAAGTTCAAGACTTAGTCCCACAAGTTGGTTAAGTGTACCCAGAGGCTCATGACTTAACCTTATCAAGTCAAATTGGTCAAGTACTAGCTTACCTTAATCCTATCGGATTATCTTGCTAGATCGATTAAGCATAGATTATCTTAATCCCATCAAATTATCGAGTCGGATTGGTTAAGTATAGGTTGGCTTAACCCCATCCTCTAATCGTACTATAATGGTTAAGTATATTCTAAAAAGGTCTTCTGACTTAACCTTATCAGGTCCGCGTATTAGATTGGTTAAGTGTAAGTTACTTAACCCCATCAAATCATCATGTATAATTGGTTCAGTATAAGTTGCTTAACCCCATTAAATTATCACGTTAACTTGGTTAAGTATTGGTTACTTAACCTCATTGAATTACCGAGTTTAAATTGGTTAAGTGTTTAACTTAACCCCATCGAATTACCGTGTTTAGATTAGTTAAGTGTGGATTACTTAACCCCATCTAATTACCGTGTCGGATTAGTTAAGTGTAAATTACTTAACTCCATCCCCTAATCATCTTGTATGGTTAAGTGTCATTAAGAAAACTTACTTAACCTTGCCAAATTATCATGTTGGATTGATTAAGTGTTGGTTAACTTAATCCCCGTCCACTAGTCGTATAAAAATGGTTAAGCGTCATTAGGCAAATCAAATCACTTAACCTACCCAACCTTGTCATGTTTTGTTAAGTATCATTAGCCTAACCAATTTACTTAACCCATTTACCCATGTCATATTTGGTTAAGAGTCATCAATCAAATTAAATTAACCCTATCATGTGGCATTAATTACTTAATGCACCCCAACCTCTCACATTAGACTTTGTTGTGGTTACTAGTTAAGCCGGTCGGTTCCGGGTAGCTTTACACCACAACTTGGTCTAACCTCGGGTTCAAGCACAACATGACCAACTTCTCACATTAGGTCTTATTGTTTGCAACTACTAGTTAGGCCGGCCGGTTCCGGGTAGTTTTACGTTGCAAACTCAACACAACCTCGAGTTGTCCACTTTCATGTTTAGTCTAGTGTCATGTTCATAGTCAAGTTTTCAAGCAATTGGGTAGACCTAACTTAATAGGTAAATTCCCAATGGGTAGACCTAACTTAATAGGTAAATTCCCAAGCTTATGTTTTTATGCATACTTACATGTCAACTTCCATGTTATATTTCAAGTCATGTTTTCAAGTATAAACACATGTCATATTTAACGTTACATGTTGTCATGTTTATACCCATTTACCCAAGTCATATTCATGTCATTATGTTTCCCCATAATGTGACCCCAACGCTTTTTAAACTAGCATATACGTTCGCAACAACGTGATGGATTAAAAGAAGAGACTTGGCAAAGGAATGACAAAAATGGGTATTAAGCCACAAGTTAATCATGGTGGCAAATGAGGCACAAATGTGTTCATTAGCTTGCATGTTACATTCTTAAGCCTCAAAAACATGCATAAACCCAAACTTGGTACATAAGCGAATCATGGTGACAAAAGACATGGAATGATGGCTAGAAACTCGCATATATCATCATATAAGGATTATGACTTCATACGCAAGTTGACATAATGATTATGAAGATTCTCATGTTGCATAATGCAACATTTCAACATAAAGGTTGTGGCTTTTTGCTCATAAGATCAAGCTAATGACTTCATAGACTTGCATGACATGATAGCATATATCATTCTCAATGATCAAACCCAAACTTGCAACATGAACATTTAACTTCATAGTTAATATCTAAGAGTAGGGAAGGGCTTACATTGCTATGAAGGCCTAAATCGATTAAACTAAAGCTTGTGATGAAGCCTATGCATGCCATCGCCCAAAAAACCCAAAGATGGATGCTCCAAATCAACAAAAACACCATCTTTATGAACAAAGATCAAAGCTTTTGCCTTGGAATCAACTTGAGAAGCTCTCATACTAACATAGGGACTCTCTAACACTCTCAAGATCATGAAACCTTTCATAGAAATGAAGTGGAGGCTAGGATAGTTGAGTGGAGGCCATGAGAGGTAAAATTTTGCCATAGTTTAGTTGCATGAATGAATAATGAGGATTTAGGATAGGTTAGGGTCTTATTTATAGATTAGGCAAGTGTTTTAGGCCATAGGATTAAACCTAGATTCAATCCAAGCCATCAAAGCATGTCTTGGGGAAGAAGTCAAGTGTAGGAACCATCTAGGGCCTTTAGATTAAAGATGAACCATGAGAACCATCCAAATGCTAAATCTGCATTTGAGCGAATCGGCCCACGGGTTGACAGCCAAACACCCTGGATTAACCCCTAGTCGACCCTGCGGGCTTGGGTCGACCTCAAAAATCGGCCGGTTCGGTTATTCCCCTCTCCCAATTCGCTGTTTTGAACATTTTTGCATATTTATTTATTTAATTTTCAATTATATATATATATATATCAATATATATATATATTTCTCTGCGCAATCCATTTCACTTAATTAAGTATACTTTAATTTGGGAATTTTTCGTGAAACTTCGCGAGGCCATATCTTGGTCATACGGACTCCGATTTTCGAAAACTCGGACTCTATTTCGCGTATTTTTCCGAGACGAACGCAATGTCATAGCCCGTTTCCCTTGATTAAGATTTTACAGTTTAATTCTGTCTCCATTTATGTTATAACAGGTTATTGAAAATACGGGTTGTTACATTACAAATGTCCCTCTGTCTCACCGACCTGCTGCTTTCGCCCTTTGAATCCACACCGTCGCATTTCATCAAGGACCGCCGGAGTTCACCAAAATGTCACACCTGATTCGCCTTGCCTCACCGAGTACCACCATCTTCACGATTTCGCCTCTGGCCATCCCTATCTCCTCAGCGTCCACGCCCTAGCCACGCTGGTCAAAAATCCAATGACCCAAAATTCCACCGAGCACAAAACGAAGACCCCCAATATGAAGCTCTCTCTTATTCGAGTCGAATGGATCCAACAACGCTCGATTCCATTTAGTATTTGATTTTATTTTGATTTTTCCTTCTCACGTTTTAGCTGGAGGTTTTATTCCGAAGTGGCGGCTCATTTTTGATTTAAGGAACTAATCTAGGTTTAAAAGATGTAGGGGGTTATCTACAGGGAAAGGGTTGGAGTTTTGATGGCCACGCAAACTTAGTGGCAAGGCTCATTACACGATAGGCAACAACGTGCCTAGCTTGGTACCATGGATTGAAAAATATCTCTGCTGAAGCACAGGCTAAGATAGATGACCACTCATTTCTGTTCATCGCAATAGGTAGGTATAGAGAAATGAATAGAAACGGGAAAGGAACCATTTTTATATGCTATTCATTAAGGGTACCTGGTTGCATAAAACTCCGTTTACGTACGAGTTGCTACAGACTAAAATAAACATACCGTTGAGACAAGCAACGTGCCACGATTCCAAAAATATGATAATATCGGTAGGTTAACTCATTTTGTGAAACCCCAAAACATTGATATAGGGTGCAAAATACTCCAAATAAAAAGTTGCATATTTAAATAATTAAAAATTACAGTAAAATTCTAAAAATTTAATTATAACTACGTCTAGGAGGATTTGTCCAAATTTGATACCAATATTTAATTATAATTAAATATATCGTTATGGTTGATAACGATTCCATAACGACTATTTGAAAATTTTATTTGATCATAAATCAAAATCTATACGACGTAATCCCGATTTTTCTCTTCCATCAGAAAAATATACTTCACCAGCTCTGAACGTTCCTTGTTTCACAGAAATCCGATTTAAAACGGACCCTGTATATTCAGTTGAAGTTCAAATCGCCAAATAGCGAACTGCCGCGCCATTTCAAGCTCGATTTTAATTATATTATAATAATACGTTCAACTGTCGTTTATATAATATATTCGTTATTCAAATTCAATTCCAAACTGAATTATATTTTTTTGAATTGACCAATTCATGTTATATTGTCAATTCACTAATTCTGATTGTTTCAGAAATTAAATATACTATTTAATTATTATATTAATTAAATACTCACTATTATTAAATTCTACGACCATTCAAATCTCTAAATCACTATTTATATAATTAAATAAATTAATTATTATATCTCTAAAATATGGGCCGTTACATTCTTCCCCACTTAAAATAATTTCATCCTCGAAATTGCAAAGGTAGAAAACAAACCCTATTGACTGGTTAGAACTTATTTCTTTACTTCTTAAATTTCAGTTTCACTAAACTATTTTATACCAATTAAAATATTAATTTATCCTATTAACGAAAATTTTCAAAAATTCTGAAAATTTTCTAACACCTTAACTTTTCGAAAAATTTCGCCAGCACTTACTTTGTACTGGTCAATAGCTCAAACTCTAACTCGCCTCTCTAGGCCTTCTTCAACCCAAAAGAAAATCAAACAGCCAAGCGGCTTGCCGATTCGGCTCATCAAAATCTCAAACCCATATAAACATAAACTTGTACCTTTTTGTCGGGCATTCAACTCTGCCACTTTCAATCTGTTATCATTCAACATATACCAATTTCATCCCAATCAAACTCCAATCAATTTATCCTCAAAACCACATCACTCGCTTATAACCAAGCCAAATTCCATTCTCAAATCCAACACTTAACTTATCAATTCAACATAAGTCCAGATATCTCCCAATCTAATTTTATTTGATATTTTCTATTACAATTCAATTTCCACTTAACTGGTTTCAATTCCAGTTTCAATTTGCTTTCACAAATTCACATTTTTTTTTAAATTTAAACAGTCTATTTCTAGGAGATTCAAATAGCTTTGTTTTTCTCAAAAATCAACTTTCCTTTTTAGGATTCAAACCAACTCGTTTTTCTCAAAACAATTCAAAATCAATATCTTTGGTAGTAATCCGTCATTTAGAACTCGAAAATGAACACTGAGGATGTAGCCAGCATCATCAGAGTTATTTCCCAGCTATCAAAGTGAGTTCAATACTATATCACTTTTTAAAACCATTTCTAAACACTTCCATTTGAAATACATTTCAAATTACCATTCACAATGCTTTGTAAACAATTTAAAATCTCCCAGGATTTAATAATTCTCATATATTTAATTCAATTCCACTTACAAACACTTTTCATGTTTTCGGAATTTTAATTCAAATTCTGATTTAAATTCAGATTTAATTTATCTGATTTCAGATGTTTCCCTTATATGATTTCTGATTGGTAATTTATATAACCATTCAATTTATAATCTCATTCGATTATAATAACAACCAATACATCCTATATATTATAATATATCAAATATCTATACTTTGTTTATATCAAAATATATTTTGGGTAAAATTATTTCATTTACCCTCTTTTCAAACTATACAGTGTCGGTCCATCGTATTCAAGTGTTTATAAACCCCTACCGATACAGTGCATCAAACTGATCGATCAGAACTCATAAACAACTCAACCAACAAATCTCCACAATATAAAACCATTTTTATATCAAATAACAAATACGTTTACTTGTATATATACACTCAACTCAATCTAGGGTATTACTAGCCCTATCTCTACCGAGTCACGCCATAGAGCCAAGGTAATTACTTAACCTTAAGCTCTGATACCATTGTAACGTCCCGGAAATTTGGTAGGCTTTTCAACCATCCCTCATTCCCCAAGGCAGAGGGCTAACCTCCCCCTGTGGCTTACAGAGGTACCCCAACTCCATGCTTTATGGCCAGCCTCTCGACTCGACCAACCCGCTATATTGCAGGACCTGTAGGGGTAAGAGTCTCCCGTTCGCCACCAAACTGTGAAGCGAGAACCCCCTATCAGACGTACCAGTTAAGAAACATGGACTAGTGTGAGTAAACTCAAATCATTTGATTTAACTTTCAAAAATTCTTTTGAAACAAAGGATAATCATAAGACCGATCCACACATAAACACGAATGGCTTTAACCTTATGATAACCCAAAATATTTCTAAAACGATACTTGTTTGATATTATAATAATGTCTAGATCAAGTAAATAGAAATCTAGCAGAAACGCTTACATAACGTTCTACATATACAATATACAATCAAAACTGCAGGCTCTTATTTGGGGAATGGATTCCAACTATGACAAGGTATGGATCCACCTTCCGCTCAGTGTACTCTAGAAGCGATACACTGGAGTTCAATAAGAACATCTTATAACTCGGCCACACATGACTGACCATTCATTTCTCTTGAATGTATCGAATATATTGCCACCCCTCGGTTGGTATTCCAACATAACCGTTCCCGGGAGATATAGAATTGAAAGAAGTACAAATATGAATATTCTCTAGATGGTGACAATATACCCTAATTGGGTGCGGCCCACTGAGCCATGCTGCCTGCCCGATTTCTGTAATTTCCCAGTTGATGAGGCTTGAGGTTATGACGTATCTCTATACAGATCACGTCTTCATTTACTTTGAATGCCACATCATCATACCCCTCAAATCACAAACTGATTTCCCCAAAAATACCACGGGTATAAGCTAAGAGAAACGAATTCCTCCGTCACCAATGTAAATACGTTTAAAAGGATCAACTTACGTGATCTACCAGATATACTCTGTCAAACATTCGTCCATTCAAGTTGTCCTGGGACTGGACAAACCGAAGGCACTATTCTGTAAATCCACCTTAGGAAATTTCTACCTAGGATTGCCAGAATAACCCTTGTATAAACTCCGTCTTCAATTTGTCTTCGATCTATTTGATTCGAAACGCTAACACCCATATAGAGTGGTTCTCTGATAATAATCCAACCGGTCTCTCCGTATTGACGACGGAAAAATGGTCAAAACTTTGATAGTCTGTGATTTAACTATCAAAGAAAAACACGTGTGCAAACAACGATATTATTTCTAGATCGATCAATCATCATTTAACATTTATCTCTTTAGTTCATTAATTTACTTATCTCCGGTTTCCATATATTCTAAATTCTTATTTTCTATTAACAGAAAACATTTTTGATTCTTATTTGGAAAACATTTCTAAAACTCCTTCACTGGATTTAAACTGATGTTTAAATCAAACATCGCCATGCCAACTCAAACCATTTCACTCATTAACTAAATTCACTTAACCATCCTTTACTATCAAACCTTAGCCATTCCTTAGTTAAGAAGGAAGTCAATCAAGTTGGGGTATAATTACCTCTCAGACCTTAACTGAACAACGTTTTAACTTCGGAATAGACAAAGTTTATCTTTTAAATCTTTAACAAACTTCCTTAATTAACTTTCTTCCGAATAAATCTCTATTCGATAACTCTAACTGATTTGCTCTATTGATTAACCCCTTTTGATTTAACTCCTTTTCGAATAAGAAATATTCGATTAACTCCTTTTGATTTAACTCCTTTCGATTTAACTCTAACTCGATTTAACTCTAACTCAATTAACTCATTTCGATTAACTCCTTTTGATTAACTCCTTTAATTCTATTCGAATAAACTGTATTCGATTAACTCTTTTAATTCTATTCGAATAAACTATATTTGATTAACTCCTTTAATTTTATTCGAATAAACTATTTCGAATAAGTCCTTTCTTCGAATAACTAATATTTGATAACTACTTTTGAATAACTAATATTTGATTAACTTATATTCGAATAACTATGTCTGTTTTAACTTTATTTCGAATAGCTAATATTTGATTTAACTCCATTCGCTTGACTCTAGATCGCAGCGATCACAATGGTTACGCCTGATTCCCTCAGGAAACATCCGACCGCCGTAGGCTATCTGCAGCCCTGCGAATTACGCTAGCAGTGGTATGAAATGGCAACTCATACTGAATAACTATGTTTGACTAACTCTATCTCAAATAACTATATTCGATCAACTCTAATTGAATAACTAATATTCAATTAATCCTAATTCGATTAACTATGTTCAATTAACTCTATCTGGTTAACTCTTACTCGTTAACTCTATCTAAATAACTCTAACTGGTCAACTCTTATCGATTAACACTAACTCTAATCGATAAATTCTAATTGATTAACTCTAACTGGTTAACTCTAATCGACTAACTCTTATTCAAATAAATTATATTTGATAACTCTATTCGATTACAAATACTTCCTTTTCTATTTGTCTATATTTATTTCATATAAATATTTCCTTTTATAACTTTATTTATTTCATAAATAAATATTTCCTTTTATAACTTTATTTATTTCCAAAATAAATATTTCCTTTTAATTCCATTTATAAATAGTTCCTTTTAATTCTATCTATAAATAATTCCTTTTACATTTGTTTTACAAGTATTTTCCTTTATATTTGTTTTGCAAATATTTTCCTTTATATTTGTTTTACACCTATTTTCCTTTTATATAAAAAATTCATTGATTTTATATAAATAATTTATTTTCAAAATACACTTTTGAAAATCCCCTTTTCTACATTCCAGTATTTCTTACGTATTTCAAATATCATATATCACTATTCAGTATCATCCAGACACACACAATCAATAACAGATTGTATATCACATCATATATCTCAATATATATATATATATATGAAAACAGTAAAATAAATGTTGAGGAATCCAGTTGGATCCCTCCAACTTGTTTCCCTGCATCCACAGATGTTAAACAATATAATCAACATCAATTTCATTTCACTATGAAATATTCTGCTAAATAGAATCAATTTATATATATATAACCAGATCTATACTTTCAACCAATTACTTAGCAGTTCAACCAATCAGTCAATTCACAACAATCAATCATCATTTATCAGTTCTAAATATACGTTATAAAAATATGAACTGGTAGAGTTGGTGAGTTTTACTCACATTGGACGATCATCTTAATAACGATAACCATCGTTTGATTTAGATGGACAATTTATTTTGCTATAACAAGCACTGATTCACTCTCAGTCAGTTCCATTGTGTAGTGTCCGTCCATACGATCCCAACGCAACTGACAGTTCGTCATTCCGACTTCGTATGAGCTAGATACGGGGTTTTCAAGTTAATACCCAATCGAAATAGAATTAACTTAACTATTTTGATAATTTAATTAAATAAATTCCTCACCCTCACATTCCTCATGTGACCGCCCTACCCTCTCCTTCTTCTCCAAATAAACCAACATATCCTCCCTCCCAGATACACGAACAGCCGTGCACCACCCATGTTGACACCACAAACCGATCAATGAAACTTCAATTCGAGAACACCATTTCAAAGCTCGCCTTAAGCTCGTCCTGGTCAACCCCAAAACCGCAACTCCGACGTCTCGAGGCAACTTATAACCTGCTCCATCGAAGGTCACTTCCATGGCTATCAGACTCCGCCCCAACCACCAAATAGTGTCGTCGACATCACCACTGACTTCGCCACCTAAATCTGCACCCGATGGCCATCACCAATCCCATTCCGATGTCCCTCTGTCTCACCGACTTGCTGCTTTCGCCCTTTGAATCCACACCGTCGCATTTCATCAAGGACCGCCGGAGTTCACCAAAATGTCACACCTGATTCGCCTTGCCTCATGGAGTACACCGTCTCCACGATTTCGCCCCTGGCCTTACCTATCTCCTCCACGTCCATGCCCTAGCCATGTTGGTCAAAAATCCAATGACCCAAAATTCCACCGAGCACAAAACGAAGACCCCCAATATGAAGCTCTCTCTTATTCGAGTCGAATGGATCCAACATCGCTCGATTCCGTTTAATATTTGATTTTATTTTGGTTTTTCCTTCTCACGTTTTAGCTGGAGGTTTTATTCCGAAGTGGCGGCTCGTTTTTGATTTAAGGAAGGAACTAATCTAGGTTTAAAAGATGTAGGGGGGTTATCTATAGGGAAAGGGTTGGAGTTTTGATGGCCACACAAACTTGGTGGAAAGGCCCATTACACGATAGGCAACAACGTGCCTAGCTTGGTACCATGGATTGAAAAATATCTCTGGTGAAGTACAGGCTAAGATAGATAACCACTCATTTCTGTTCATCGCAATAGGGTAGGTATAGAGAAATGAATACTTAACGGGAAAGGAACCATTTTTATATGTTATTCATTAAGGGTACTTGGTATTTAATTAATTAAAAAATACAGTAAAATTCTAAAAATTTAATTATAACTACGTCTAGGAGGATTTGTCCAAATTCGATACCAATATTTAATTATAATTAAATATATCATTATGGTTGATAACGATTCCATAACGACTATTCGAAAATTTGATTTGATCATAAATCAAATTCTATACGATGAAATCCTGATTTTCTCTTCCATCAGAAAAATATACTTCACCAGCTCCGAACATTCCTTGTTTCACAGAAATCCGATTTAAAATGGACCCTTTATATTCAGTTGAAGTTCAAATCGCCAAACAGCGAACTGCCGCGCCATTTCGAGCTCGATTTTAATTATATTATAATTATACATTCAAACTGTCGTTTATATAATATATTCGTTATTCAAATTCAATTTCAAACTGAATTGTATATTTTTGAATTTCCCAATTCACATTATATTGTCAATTCACTAATTCTGATTATTTCAGAAATCAAATATATTATTTAATTATTATATTAATTAAATACTCACTATTATTAAATTCTACGACCATTCAAATCTCTAAATGACTATTTATATAATTAAATAAATTAATTATTATATCTCTAAAATACGGGTCGTTACAGACCTGGAGTTTATTGTTTTAACCTAAACTCTGGGTGCCTCTATTTTCCACATGGGCAACTAGTAGTTTTGGTTTTGCAGATATTATATTAACATGATCCTGATTTACAACTGGAGCTATATTCGAAACGCTCTGTATCCGTGTATTTCTTTAAGCTGTGTTTGTATTATTTTTCTGCTGCTTTGTAATTTGAATCTCAGACATTTATCAAGTGTATATTATTTGTTCATACTCTGAATATTCTTGTACTCTGATGGAAATTATTGTAATAAGTAATGAAATGTTCTTCTGTTTGTGCTCCGATTTGTCTTGTTCTCAGACAATCTGTTCTCTCTCTTCTCTTCGGAGACCGGGAAGTTCTGGTCGTCATAGTTTGGTATAAAAGCTTTGGTTTACAGAGCTTGAGAACAAGGCACATTAGAACCAAATGAAAGAATTCATAAGCGATTGGATTAGTAACATTCAATGAGAATGACTCGTTAGAGATAAGATCAGTAGTATCGTAGAACGAGTGTGAAGGGTGTTATTTTTAAAATAAAAGAGCAAACAAATTTTGTTTTGAAAATATAAACCATATTATACGTATTTGAATATTTATTTTGTATTGAATTTGGACAATTAAGTATAGGAAGATTTTGAATATACGTCTGATCCACGTGTATACGAAGCCTCAAATATACTGGATAGATATAGAATCACACTCTAGTCGCCCGGAGATGATACTGATGATTACTAGTATCATCAGTGTTTATGTTCGAGTTTCGAAAGTGGGATATCTATATATTTCCAATTGACTGGTGTAAGAACCAAAATATAGATAGAATATATTGTTGTGATTTGGCATCAAAAATATGATTTTTGACTACATGTATTAAAAATATATGTTTGAAAAGCTAATTCACAAATTGATTGTTGGTTGTGTTGTTTGATTATTAGTGTAACTAATAAAAATATTGGAATGATCATTAATTAAACCAATATGAAAACGAAAGGTAAAATTAGCCTAATCGAATCAAATTTTGAACTGAATTGAAAATTGTTGGAAATGTATACATGTACATATATGTGTGTGAACAGCTCATAGAAAGGAGGCTAGAGAAGAGGAATAAAATTGTATGCCCAACAAATAGGTACATGTTTACTATATTTCTTGGGTTTAGATGATTTTATGAGCCGATTGGCTAGCCGCTTGGCTTTTTCTTTTTCTTTTGGATTGGTGAGGGCCTTACGTGGCTAGTTGCGGTTTTAAATGTCTCCCCGTACAAAGGAGGTTATGGTGATTTTTTTTTGAAAATTTAGGGTGTTAGCCAAATTTTTGAAAAAATTGAAAATTCTTAGAAACTGAAAATTTGAAGAATGCAAGCCAAACTAAAAGTTGAGTTGATTAGTTAAACAACTTTCAGCTCCGTTCCTTTTCGAGGATGAAAATATTTTAAGTGGGGGAGATTGTAACAACCTGGAAAATCAGAACCAATTTAAAATTTTTATTTTGGCAATTTTAATGAATTTTGAATATTTAAAATGATTTATTTTAAATAATAATGACTAGAAATTTATTTTGAATATTACTAGAACGTAAAAATTTATTTAAATCGAAGTTAGAGTATAAATATTTATTTTAATTATAAAAGGAATTGAAAATGGCGCGGTAGTTTGAAAATTCGATTTCAAATTAACGTACAGGATTCAAAATAAACCGGATTTTAATGAAACCAGAAATATTTGAATCTGTTTGAAAATATCTTTCCAAAGAATGTGGAAAATCCAAATTTCATAACGGGAATAAAAAGTTATGTCCAGTTGAAAATTCAGAATAGTCGCTATGGAATTTATATAATATATAGCCCTTAAAAATAGCGATTTTGCAAACGACCTCCGTTTTCGATGTGACCACTTTTGTTGGATCCAGAATATAAAATTATTGCTTGATTCCAATTTTCATAATTTTTGGAATCAATATGTGAGCAAGGTGAATTTAAACGTGTTTGGTAATTTCATTTGAATTTAATCGACAGAAAAATGACTATTTTTCAAACGGTCTCCAAATTCAATGAAATTAGTTTTGTTAGGATCGTATCATCAAAACATAGCTAGATTTATTTTTCTAAAATTTTTAGAGTCAGTATGTGGCCCTGGTAAATTAAAATGTACGTTCAAATGCAATATATATTGATTTATATTTTAATTAAAATGAAAACTGATCGAAACTGTCGAATTGGCTTACGAAACATATCCCATTGTGTTCGGATTGGGGGTAATTAGCTATAGACGATAGTCGTTGGGTTCGGATTGGAGATTGAAGGAAAAATTAACTTTTGGAGAAAAAATTAAAATAAAATATATATTTTTATATAAGCCCTTTTCCCCTCCTCTCTCTTCTCATTCGGTCAAACACGATAAAAAAAAGAGCGACGGAGGGGGGGGGGAGGGGGAGGGGGGAACCTCCTTTGCCACGCCATCGCGCGCCTCCACTGGCGCACCAACCCTCCGCCTGGTCGCGCTCCCCTCCCCCCTCCTTCGATTCGCCTTCTCCCCCTTCCTCCGTTGAAACCACGCCCCCAAACCCCTCCAAACCCTAGAACCCATCGTCGGCGCCACCCTTGTCCGCCGCCGCCAGCACCAACCTCCCCCGTCACCACTGACTCCTGCGCGCCCTCAGCCCCACCCCCTTTGAAGAAAAAGTGGGTCTTTCTTTTTATTTTATTATTTTATTTTGTATGCAATTCATTTTATTAATTTAAAAATCGTTCTTTTATATATAGCATAAACAAAAAATTCAGTTTTATATATATAGTGAAAAAGATTTGATTTTTGTTTATAAAAAGATTTGATTTTTATATGCAAAAAGAGTTGATTATTACAAGCAAAAAGATTTGATTTTTGTTTAGAAGAAGATTTGATTTGTAAAAATAGAAAGAATAGTGATTTTTAAAAATAGAAAGTTATGATTTTTAAAAATAGAAAAGTATGATTTTTAAAAATAGAAAGGTATGATTTTTAAAAATGAAATGGTAAGAAATAGCATATAAAAATTGGATTTTTATTTATTTGAATGGCATATAAAAAATATGTTTTTTATTGTTTCAATGGTAAGATAAAAATATGATTTTTATATATGAAGTAGCAGTATAAAAATATAATTTTTATATATGAGTAGCGAAATAAAAATATGATTTTTATTATATATATGTACCGATATAAAAATGCGATTTTTAAATATATAAACATCTATTAAAAATGTGATTTTTACTATGAACAGCGTGAAAACGATTGCGTTGGAATTTCGGGTAAATTCAAACGGTTCAAAAATTCAGAAATAAAACTGGAGGTTCAGAAATTCAGAAACAAAACTGGAGGAGTGGATCCCAAAGGTGAGAACTTCTCACTCTAATTTATTTTCTAGTTAAATATATATACTAGGATGAAGATGGTGTTTAGTAGCACCCAACACCTTTGTTTGAAACCATGTTTGTTTGGTTGTTTGGTTGATTGCATGATTTGGTTTGGAAAATGAAATGAATTGATTAGAATTTGGTTTGTATATGGCGCGAGCCATTAGTAGGCGAGGGATAGGGCTAGACCTTATTCCGGTTCTAGTATCGCGCCATTATGCTGCCGAAATTTTCTAAAAATGTTAAAATAATAAAAATATCATTTTTATTGTATAAATGAACTGTATAAAATATTCATGAGTTGAAATAAATATTTTATAGTTAAAAATATAATTTTTAACGTGTATATGAATAAAATAAATATTCATTTATAAATCGGACGATTGGTTTATGTACACACATTTGACTGATATTGATAGGGACGATATATTTCACATATCAACCAACTGTACAAATAATAATCGGTGTTTATTATTTGAAAACCCCACACAAGTATTATGATGATATTGGACATACACTAATCCCAATATTTAGATGTATGTCAATCGATGGGTTGACAGACTGTTGTAAGCGTTAATTATTTATATTTAACGCTTATGCAGTTGTGTAATGCACTCTGGATGATGGTTGACTGTGTTTGATTTTCGTTGTGTACATGTGTGTATGAAATCCATATAAATAAAATTATATGGTAATTGACGGTGTCTGATTCCAATTCGGAAGAAACGAATATTTTAAAATAACGAATATTTTAAAATGGCAAATAATGAATATTTTAAAATAATGAATATTATAAAATAATATTCAGTAATGGATCAAAATATGATTTTGATGTCCGATTGGGATGGACACGAAAATATTGAGATATATGAAGTCGTGTTGATTAGATTAACGCCATTTTGACGTGAACGATATTTATATCGATTTTATTCATTTTGATAATGAATATTGAAAAGGAAGTGGTTTCAAAATCTAATGTTTTGAAAATATTACCATTTATATATTAATGATATGGAATATTCAATTTTGATTAAAAATTGAATATGAAGTTGAAATCGTTTTGAAAACGAATTTAAAACGATTTATAAAATACGTTTAAAATAGAAATCAGCAAAATACATATATATTATATATATTTAAAGGCCTGAATAGAACGCGCCGCGCCGCAGTAGTTCGCGAATTTCAACCATTGACTTCGAATTGACATTACGGGAGATTCGACCGTCGGATTCTCCTAAAACCGGAACCGTTGGGTTTGAATCGAAAAGAGCTTTCCAACGAATATAAGAGATTGGAAATCTAACGGTTGGATTTGGAATTATGTCCAAATCAAAATTGGAAAAGGTCGCTGTAAGTGCAGTTTGATAGCCGTTTATGGAAATCGACTGTAGGGGGCTTGATAAAATTATTAAAAATATCAATAATTTGTTTAAAATCATAATAAATGATTTGGAAAGAATTTGGGTGAAAAATTCCACGTTTGAAAAGATAAAAATATATTTTTATCGAAATGAACTAGTTATGAACTAGAATTATAATCCAATATTTTTAAATAAATAAATTGGATTTGAAATGGTTTTAAAAATAACCAGAATTATCAATATATGAATTGGAATGGATTTGAATCGAAATTATCTTCGGAATATTTCGATATTGAATTCCGTGATTATACGGATATTGTGGAGGAATTTGGAATATATATATATATATCGTTATTCCCAATACGATATTAGTTGATTTCAGAATTTGATATTGAATATAAGCCGATATAATTTCTATTCAGTGTCTTGTATTTAATATTGAATTAGATTTGGGTTTATCGTGAATGGTGTCTTCATTAACACCGTTCTTAAACCCAGTTGAGAAAAGAATAAATCTTTTTTTTTTGATGCAAAAGGTGGTGAATCGAGTGATTCACGCCTTATTTCATTAACCATAATAGACTAATACATAGTAGTTTGCAGCATGCATGTATTTACAAGAATAAACTCTGGGTGCCCCTATTTTCCCCATGGGCGGCTAGTAGTTTTGGTTTTGTAGATATTATATTCACAGGTTCCTGCTTTACAGCTGGAGCTATATTCGTAATGCTCTGTATCCGTGTATTTCTTTAAGCTGTGTTTGTACTATTTTTCCGCTGCTTTGTAATTTGAATCTCTGACATTTATCAAGTGTATATTATTTGTTAATACTCTGGATATTCTTGTACTCTGATGGAGATTGTTGTAATAAGCAATGAAATGTTCTTCTGTTTGTGCTCCGATTTGTCTTGTTCTCAGACAATCCGTTCTTTCTCTTCTCTTCGGAGACTAGGAAGCTCGGGTCGTCACAGCCTGTATATAAACAAAATAGTACACAAACAGAAAATATTATTAATTTCATCTTTAGAAATATACTACCAAAAATTAGATAATAGGCTAACAACTTAAGTAAAAATTACTACAAGTTTTTTGCGTTGGACAAAAATAAGACAGTGGCGGTAACCAGCAAATAGATGCAGATAAGCTAAACTCATAATTTTACTTGAAGTTGGAATCAAATTTTATAATCAATTACTTGAAGTTGGAATCACAGATAAACAATTTTACTACAAATTTTATAATCAAATTTTATAACCAAAAACAAAGACAGTGGTGGTGACTAGGAATAGACATTGTCACACTGGTTGTTTACAAATTACAATTACTTGAAGTTGGAATCAAATTTTATAACTAATTGTAGATATACTAAACTTATAATTTTACTTATCGAAACAGCCTTGGTTAAATGAATTTGGATATCGCAGTGACAAACGATGAGATGGTGACAACGGCGAAGTGGCATTGATCAGCGATGAAGAGGCAGTGGCCAGCGATGAGACGGTGGTAGCATTTGGGATTTTTTATTTGCGGTAGAAGCCTACAACGAGTCCAGCGACAACGACATAGAAGAGGAAACAATGTTACAAAAATTAAAGGATGGAAATGGAATGGATGGATGGTGGCTGCTTTCTTTCTAGTTTTACTGAAGGGAAAACCCTAAAATCGGACGGATGGATGATGGTAGAGTAAATCTAATGGTCCAAGTTGTTTTATGTAAAATATTATTACACCAGAATTCAACCTTCGGTAATTTTACCAATACTGTCGGTTCGAAGAAAAAGATATCGACATTTTACCGATTAAATCGGTAACTTTACCATTACCATACAGTTTGTATCGATATACCATTTTTCTGTGTAATTGGTAACCAATTGATCAGTAATGGTATGGTAACAGTAAATTTATCGTTCCTATAACAGCTCTAGACTCGACAATGGAGCAACATTGGAGTTTGACGACAGGTTCGAAAATGCAGCGACACTATAACATGATGGCTGACCTGAAGACGACATATAGACTTGGCGATGAGCTGAACTCTGCAACAAATGCCGAATGTTTTCGTTGGATGAGTATTTAACCAATTTTGGATAAATAATTGATCCCATTTGTAGTTATCGATTACTATGTAGTGGTCGATATCAACTACCATTTGTAATTGGCCATTTGGTCAATTTGACATGGAAATGATGTGATTTCCAAGAGCAGGATGTGATGGTTCGTTCGATAACGATACGATGACCCTTCGATCAGTGGCTTTGGCTTGAGGTGGGGATGCAATGCTTGTATTGATTCATCATTCGATGACGGTGATTCGAAGATAGGGAGCAAGACTGCTACGATGGATAATTTTCTTCAAGATGCAAAACAGACAATATTAAGTCATATTGAAAGGACTATCATACGAGGATAGGATGATGCATAGTTGTTTCGACTTGGATGGCAGTCTATAAGGTCTTGTGGTAGTCCAATTCGTTGGGGATATCCCACTTATCAATCGACTTCTTGGGGGGGGGGGTCTTTTAGATAGTGAATAAATGGATTCTGCTGCGGAGTACATGTGCAAAGGTGTCGATATTCACAATTCTAGTACACCGTTGAGAAAGGGGAACACAGATGGACCCCAACGCAACACTACACCAGAAAATGCCTTTAGCAGCGTTTAAAAAAAGCTACCAAAGCCTTTAGTAGCGTTTTAGAGAATGCTACTACAGGCCTCGCAACTAAAAGTCTGTTATTTTCTGTTGCGTTTTCATAAACGCTGCCAAACTAAAGCAACCAAAAAATTTCTGTAGCATTTAAAAAATCCAACCAAAACTAACATTTTTTTGTTGTATTTGTGCTTGGCCCTTTTCTTTGATTTTCTGTAGCGTTTATTTTATGTAACCAAAAACTTTTCGTTGCATTTAATTTATGCCACTATAAATTCAAATAATATTTTATGTTTGTTTCAGTAACGTTTCAGAAACGCTGTTGAAATGTATTGATTGTTTTATGGCATATTTTAAGTGATACTATATACTGTTAATGGCTTACATTGTTCCACCAACCAGCTTTGTAATAATCATACCAAAATCAGCAACAATCATATAATTATCATATTAAAACCAACAATCAACTAATCATATAATCATCATATTTAAATAATTGAAAACACGTAATTACGTAAGTACTATCCATAACCATTTAGATAATAGTTGTTTGACAAAATGAGCAAGTTCACATACCACAAACATTCTCAAAGAGTTTTACTTAAGTACCGACTAATATCATAATACATATAACAATTGAAGTCACATCCATTGTTGGTGATGGTCTTTACTCCGGAAAAGCTAATTACCTGTAAACACATTCAATAATCAACAATAAGTATTTGTCATGAATTATCAAATAACATTCAAATAATTTTAATTGATTGTTATTAAAACAAACATATAAATAATTAAGCTGAATATCAAATAACATTCAAACAATATTGTACATTATGACGATAAATATGGTGCATTTAAAATATGGTGTTCCTATGAGTTGCTATGGATCTACAAAACACCAAACAAGATGAACAACAAATAAGATAAATATGATCGGATGTTGTCTGCCTTCAAATAATGTATGCATGTTGAGATTAACAGGTACAGTTGCTTGGAGCTCAAAACAGCTACTTGTATCATATAAATATAATCATTTTGTTTTGTGACAGGTAAATAATTCATGATACAGGTCGTCATACATAGTTGAAGGATGAACCTATGCATGAAGATCACTGCGTGGTGCAGACACAAACCCAAATAAAGGCAGATTGCATGACATTTTTCTTAGTCCGAATGCTTTAAAATTTCAGAAATAAACCTATATTTGTATTGTTTTTTTAGAAAACAGTTAGTTGCATGTACCTACATTAGAAAGTGGTTAGTCACATGGTATCCATAGTTTACGAAATACAAGGATGTCATAATTGTTTTATGGCATCAAAATAAATGAATGCATCAGACTAGAAGTGAATCGCATCACTCTGACAAGCAGTAATGAAAAAAGGACTCATATAAAAGTGAAGCACCCAAGATTCCAATCTCTAGATGATGAATTTACTGCTTCTAGTTTATTTGAGTATCCATGAATAAAGCAAATATTCCTACTTCCTTTTGGAAGTTCATAAATCTGCACATTACCATTTCACCTATAAAGCCATGATAAACAAATTATCATACACATTTCATCGCAATGACAACTTGATACCTCTCTTAACCAATGTTAATTAAATATCTAAAAAAAAAACCTTCTTGTTAGAATTGAACAAAGCCAAGCCACACAAGTCATCAACTCATTCCCTCCTAGCTTGAGCACGATCGATTTTTTTTCTCTGTTGACTTAAACAATTAAAATTTCAAACATGACGATGAAACCAAATATAATCCAAATAATTTATTTGCATTGTTCTGCAACTAGACAACACATATGGTAAACAATTTATATGCTATTTTTTTAACCATCAAATAAACACTGCTACTTAAAAAAAACACCAATTTTCACTCTCTTTATTATTCTTTTTAGAAGGTGGCTATTGTTTACAGTGCGGAAATCAACGATAGTGACGAAGAAGAAAATGCAGACACCACAACTGTCTTCTTCTCAGCCATCACGTAAGTTCCCTAATTCCAATTAGATGTTTTTTTTAAATATCAAGTTGCACATAGGAAAACTAACTCACATCACAAAGAATTACAAACCCGATCTTCTTACTAGCATGTGAAGCTAAAGCCTAAAATGGCAGAATTGAAAACAGAATGCCCCACAACACAGGCATAAACCAAACAGCACCAGGAAAAGACCCAAGGCAGGGCTTACCACAACAATAACGGATCTCATAAGCCATGACAAAGCAAGGCATCAAAATACGGTATCCAAACCAAAAACAGGAAACCAAGCATCATGAAAATAACTGCCAAAAATTGCAGCACCCAAAAAGGCCTAACCGGTGATTTCCCCACTTTTCTCTACAATGGTTATTTTAACTAAAATGCCTCAAATTTAAGGGAATTCAATAAGAATACATATGCACATTTGTACAGTGTACTATAATAGAGGTAAATAGATGAATATTTATCTTTTAAAGTTTACCGAAATTGTTCAGGGAAAAAACCTGATTTTATTCATTGAAACTCGACAAAAGTGCGAGCTTGATTTATAGTAGATCAAAGTAATAATGTTATGTTTGTATTTAGGTATGAATAATTGTGGCTAGAAATGATACAGATGCAACAGATGTAAGAATCATAGAACACATAAATACAGAATGAAAAATTCAATACATCTTATCAAAATTATATATATCTTAGAAAATTAATATTATAAAATTTTGTTTACATATAGTATCGTTACTGGAATAGGACTGCAATTTCACAAAAACTTTCCAATTATACATGTTCCCAACTATTTCCCATCTGCAGTGATTGCACCATATTACAGCCTAGAAATTAATTCTTTTACACATAAAAATACATATGTTACACACACACACTATATATATATATATATATATATATATATATATATGTGTGTGTGTGTGTGTGTGTGTGTGTGTGTGTATAAAATATAAATATATATATATATACAATTGTATGTATATATGTATTTATGTAATATTTCAAAAAAAAAATGTATGTATGTATGTATCTCCCCTACATATAGCTGGGCCTAAATAAGCCCAGCCTAATTACCATAAGAGCCACAGGCCCACTTGCTAAAACAAGAGGGTCTCAGCCAACTTGTACTCGAGCAGCTAAGCTATATTGAAATTTACCTTTTCATATCACTATATGGTGTGAAGTTGGAGAATCTTGCTTGAAAATATGGAGATTATGTGTTTCATATCTATTCAAGATTATGATAATAATAAACAATACTGAAATATATGCATACCTGCAATTGAAGTATCACGATTGGTTTCTCCTTGATTGTAAGTTTAGCTGCAAAGCCGTTAAAACCAAAAAACACCAATCATAGAGAATACGTATGCACTTGAAACGGCAACTTGTTCATGCTGTCTTTAGCATCTGCAAATATAAGCCAGAGACATCTTTGTATTTAATTAAATATTAAAACTACAACAAAATTAGCAAAAAAAAGTGGAAAGAAAGGTCTCTAATACCAATGAATATTTTAATACTACCAGATGAATACTATCAAGATGAGCACACCAAAATATGCCATAACAATCAAGGAAACAAACAATATTTTCTTTCTTAAATTCATTTATTCGTTCATCCTGTCTTTACACTATTACATATCTTGTAACTAAATATCGTATGAACAGAAATTAAGAGGACGGTTTGTACAATTTAATACTGACTGAATATTTCTATTGTTGTAACCATTGTTTTATAAGTTTCCTATTTGCATTGAACTGTCAACTAACATGCATTACTCAAATTGATCTAACAATGAATGACAGGGGATAAACCAAAGAAAAATATTAATGCGCAAAAATACAAATGGATGCAAAGATTTCTGAATGCGCAACTGATTGCTTCATCATCAAAGTAAAATCAATAGGAATGTCATGGAAATTCAGCAAACAATATAACAGCCATTGCAAAAATATTAGAAACATTTTGAACATCATAACAGTAAATAATAGATACCATGACACTAAATAAATGGGAGGCATCTCATTGAATATGGTAAAGATCAGATCAAATAAGCATAAAAACGAAACATTCAAAATAAAATTAAACATAAGGCCAAGCACAAAAGAGCGCCATTCTAAGTGAACAATAAATTATGTTATATCATTACTACTCAGGTTTACAATTTTCTGTTGCTTTGATTGCAGAAAAAAAAATGGCCAATGAGTTTGAAACCAACATTGGTTATTCAAGTCTTCTTAATCTCCATTGTAGGGTATGTAATATACATTCTTCTTAATCAACATTGGTTCCACTTCTGAACAGGCAATTCTCCATTAATTAGAAAATCAAAAGATAACCACAGACTGAATATGTATTTATGTAATGTTATATGGCATTTTTGCCATTTATTCATCATATTAATTTAAGCATTGATTTCGACTACGGTGACCGAGAAATATTTGCGGCATAAAACAGAGTTACTTGTTTCATGACCTATTTTTGAACATTAACATGGCAAATTCAGTTCAAGGAATAGATAACATAATTGCATGATGTCAAAGTAGAAGACACTTAGAATCTAATTGATTTTCGTAATCCTCGCATATTTCAAAGATGTTCTGTCATTAAATAACATCAGATTTGTGATAATTAGGCAATGAGTGTACCTGATCATCTCTTGTAGAATCACCATGTTGAAGTGCAAAAGTTTATCCATAGTTTCTTGAAAGAACAGTATGCTCTTAGTGGGGATATCTTTTGTTTTCAGTCGCTAAAATTAAGTAGCAGATTGGTGTGTAGGTCTGAAGTGGTAATGCAAGGAAAGCAAAAGTTTTGTGCTGGTATCATAAATTCTGTGTTGGTATCAAACAGTGCATGATAGAACAAAAGTTGAAGGCTCAATGCCTTACTAATAAAATATAGCTTCAAGGGTCAGCAAATTTACTCATTCTTCTCTATTAGAAATTCAGAATGGAGAGCCAACTTTTAGAAACTACTTCTAGTGAACATGTTTTACACAAAAGCCGATATCATGTACATTATTGCCCACAACATCTATGTAAGTTATTTAATTCTTTTTCTTCTCTTCTCTTTTTGAATGAAAACATACATGCTTCTGCTTTGGCTATTATTTCTGATTGTCACCTCAACTATTGTTTGTATCCCATTGATTAACCAAGTATATAAACTTAAAAAAAAAAAAAAACAGCACCGTATGAAAGTATAAAATAGAATTTACCATGCTATTGCAAATGTTGTAACCACTAGTTTTCATATTAAGACATTAGATAAATACATCAATCATGTGGTTTCCCAAGTTGAGAGATGACCAAATCATAAAACTGAAGTAAACTATTTCATATGTTTGAACAAATGCATATCGTATGTCAATGTGATACCTTGAACCTTAACGTCCAATGTCCGTGGAGTATCGGCTGTTAAATTGATGCAGATCCCAATCTAAATAGGCAACGTAAAATTTATTGCTATTCCACATAGAAAGAAGACGTAATTCAGTACCTTCAACCTCCAAAAAAATTCGAGCATCAGATGTAAATCGATTTAACATGATATCATAGGAATTTGGAAAGTGGAGAACAGATGGAAGAAGTTTCCAATTTTAATTAAGGCAGTAAAACATAATGCCTTTTATTTCTGAGATATTAGTTTGTAACATTTATTATTTCATTTACCCAGAATTCAATAACAGCAAAATTAATGCCTTATTGATAGTGCAACATATTTGTTATCCTCATCAAGTTATCAGTATGTTATTTAGTAAAACAGGAACTAAATGCAATTTTCTCGACCCTCTTAAGGAAATTTTGTAAGAGGATAGAGAGGTAGATGATGTAGGTATAACATCAATGGATGACATAGGCTTTAAATTAAGGTTCGGGAAGGTGCATAGGTAATTCACAGCACACATAGTCTGGTTTCTACTTCCCTCCCTCCTTTCGTTTTTAAGAGAATATTTGCTCTTGTATTGAAGATTGGTTGCATCTATGCTCATAAAATGTAAATCGTCTTACATGAAGCTTATGCCGAATATTAAAACTATGGTATGTTAATCTTCATAATAAAGATTTTAACCTCATTTTCTTAAATTTGAAAAAAAAAATGTACAATAATCCTTGCAAATGCCTGCACATCACTGTCCAGGTCAAGTAAATATACTGCTTTGGCAGCCCAAAAAAGTCATTGACGAAAAAGAAATCATAAGAAAAGCGTAGTAAACAGATAAAACTATCATATTGACCTTAAGTATTAGAAGTTCAACAAATGAGACTATTATTTAAAGATCAGCCATTACTTCTAGATGCTAGATAGATGAGAAGATATTTTAAGTTCAAACCTCTGATGCTTGAGTTTATGGGTTTTTAGCTGATAATAGTTTGAAGCAAGAAAAGAAGCATGTATATTAACTGACCAATGGGATAGGAAATTTAGTAAACACAACCACCAGCATAATTTGGGGATGCTGTACAACAGTGTTATTAATACGATTTTTGATGCATTTAGAAAAAAATTCCAGTATCAACAATTGTAAAAGAAAACAGGTTAAAGTTGGAAAAGTTATTGCATTTTACAAATGGTAAAACCATAAAACTCTTAATGATTAGGCTTGAAAGTTTGTAGCCATGAATACAAGAAACTGTTAAACATTTCCTTGTACTGGCTAAGCAGTTGGGTTTGCGATTTAAAATAATTAAGTACAAATACTTACAATACTTATATTACATATCAGAATCAATCTTTTATCTTTTATCAAATAGGATAAAATTTAGAAATGTTTGTTTAAGGTTGCACTTCTAAAACTAACTTGTCTAAACACAGATATTACATAGCTTACCAAGATAAAAGAGAATTTTTTAAGATGTTCCATACATTAGTGTTAAAAAAAATTGGAAATGGGAAGCAAAGAAGATATTTAAAATCAATAAGTATTGACCAATTTCAGTTCCAAATTAATTAAAGTAACAGTTAAATAGTAAACTTCATACATAATTAACCCTTACAATATTATTTTTCTTTCAGAGCAAATAATCCTAGTCGTTAATTCACCATCATTTTGACACCTAAATCTCGCAGTATCGAAATTTAAATGCCTATTTCAATGAACTTTTGCCTCGCATATTGGAATGTTAAGAATTGTGAATCATGCTTAAAGTAAACCTCACGGAAGGAAAGTCGAATATGCAACAGAGATCAGGTTCATTCTTAAATTATATTGAAGGTAATACACATGCAATCATTAAAAAAAGATTGTAAATTACATCAAGTTCGGTAACATATGGTACAAAAACTGGGTCAATTGGTCGAAAATTTAAGGCAATTAGACAGTGATTTAGGGATAAGTGAGAAACAAACCTGTAAAAAATATCATAAAAAAAATGTAATTACCTCTGCATCTGACAGTATGTAGCATTCATTTCGCGAAATAATGAACTTGTTGACAGTAAGTAGTTTCTGGTCGATTTGGCAGCTAGAAATTGTATGATAAGTTGTAGATGGTGTTATATGTTGAGGCGGTTACTAAATTTGGAAACATGGCAGGAAACTACAGAAACTAATTATCGTACTTAAGTTATTAATTGTACAATACCCGTAGGTAGAGTAAAAACGATACTGATCCAAAGTGACAAACCAGAACATTATAAAGAAAATAATTATTGTACCATTTATAGTTTCCAAGTGCAAGCTGTTTATAAAATCCAATAATGACCAATGGTAAATTGGAGTTGTATGGCTGTAATCCTTTATTGCAGTAATATGTTAGTATTCTTTTCTCACTCTATTTCATCAGGGTATACAGCATTGAAGGTTACAACCATATTACGCAATTTCATTTTGTTACGGTTGAGACATTGAATGCTATAACATACAAAACCGTATGTAGAAAGTCAAGGAAAACACAATTAATTTTTTTTAAATGCTGCATATAGTGCGCATTTAAACAGCAGGCATGCAAATTTTAAAAAGGATTTAATAAACATTTATAGATGGGTCAGAGCAGCCGATGACAGTCTGAACATAGGAAGGGAGCAAAGCACCAGTGAACTTACCAGCTCTTTTCTCCGTTCGCCTTGCAGCGGGTGAAATAAAGCAGAAGAGACGGTGTTTGAAGCACCTTACTCGAGCGTTGCAGAAACAGTTACTGCTATTCGTGATCAGGTCCATTATATCATTCTCCTCTATTTTAGTGACTGTCAACTACAGTGAGATATGGATCAGAAAGAATGTTACTTAACTGAAATTCAAGCTGTATCAAATCAAAATGCTGTAAAAACAGTGAGCAAATGACACATGATAGTTACTGAATTGTATCGTCTGTTCTGATTCAGATACAGATACAAGCAGGTTAGAAAATAGCTTGATGCTGAAAGAACATTTGAAATATTAATGCAAATCTTGTATCCTCACCCAAAGCAAAATGGTCCAGGCAAAACTAATTAATTGTAACTTCCACAAAGATTTACATAAACAAAGTTTACAAACAAACTATGTATCGATTAAATCTGCTTCCATGTAATTTTTTTAATGTGGTCCTATGTTTATAAACAAAGTTTATCAAATGATCAATTATTAATGATCATTTGTTTTTTAAACAAGCAAAAAAAATCTACAAACACTAGAGTGTATACGTGTGCATACCAACAAAGGAGATGAATTTCTACATGAAGTGTTAGTTCACTGCAGGTACAATTTTTTGCACTTGTATAAAACCAAATTCCAAATAAACTTAGTCCATCGGTTACAACAATGATCTTTAGTTGTTGTAACAATGCACAAAATATGTTCTCTTATTATGAACACTTCTAATTTTATATAATTCACTGACAACATCTCTCATCTCCATTCGATTTTCAAGTAAGTGTTTTGAGCATTAAATGCCAAATCCAATTATAGATACAAGGGATTCTTCATTTATCCAACTTCCATAAACTTGTACACTATCGATCAATGAAGAATCAAAAATTTTCAATAAAACTAGATTAATATAACTAGCAGGATTACATCGAAATATAACCAAATTAGGCTAACAAAACTAGTAGGATTGAAGTTGAAATCAAATTAAGGAAAATCATACATAAATTAAATTACAGAATTATAACCTATAAATACATTACCACTAGTCACTTACATCGTTTAGGGCAAATAATTTAGGGTTTGTAGCTGCACTTCAAATCCTCAAGACAGCTTCTACAGAATTGAGAAACTGACCAGCGACTTCGAGTTTGGGGAAGCGACGACAAAGTTGAGCTTCAAGGAGAGTTTATTTTTGACTATTCTCACAAATTTTCGTTCTCCCTAGGTTTGTTGATGCCCTAGGACAATATTTCGCTCCCCTATGCCTTACGTCGGCTCTGTGACGACCACAGAATCAGTAATTTAGACGAGGTGTTTGGCGGATGGTTATTGATTTGAGAAGAGCGGAAGATTTGAGAAGAGGGGAGGAGATAGGGAAATTTTCGGGTTTTGTTTTGGCGCTAGTAAACGAAAATGAATGAAAATTGGAGGGCACGTTAAGCGGGAATGGAGAAATAAATTATCCAAAACCAGAATGCAACAAATTTAGTAGGATCAACGAAACAGCTGCATTTAGCATTCAAACGCCGCTTTATAATGTAACAAAAAGCATAATTTCTTGTAGTGCAAGTTGCAGTGTGGACTGGGTAGGGTTGTCTGCTATAGTCCAGTGCAATAGGACATAGCGATAGTTTGGCAAAGCCCGTTAAAGTAAAGACTGCCAGCGCCCGATGGATTTGGTGACCAAAGTATTGAGTATCGTATACTCAACACATTGAGTGAGTGAATGTGAGAATCGTTGATGGATGTTATGGATGTTTACTTATTTATCACCATTTCATACTTAGACATCTACCATACCCTATTATAGGATGCTTATCATAGTTTAGGATATATCGACTGTTATGTGCTAACTCTGTGGATGTAGGCGCAGGACAAGTATAATTCTCCATACCCTCTGTGTCGTATATACTATTACGATTTTTACAGTACTTTGAAATTTGTTATCACTCACACTAGACTTTTGTCGGATCCAAGGTTATATTTTCCTTTTATTACCTTGAGTGCTCATCGATAGTGCTGATGAGCAGGCCGGTTGATTGGTATATGTATTGTTCAGAGTTGCACATATAGGTTAGCAGGAGGTTGCGTTTCACATAATTATACTTGTATTCTTATTTTTTTATTCTGTTGTGTAGCACTGTGGTGCCTTGACGGTGTTATGTATTCCTATTTGAGACTACGTATTAGTTGAGTTTATTTACCTCTTGTATAAACTCTATTATATTACTGTATATATAACACCCCACATTTTTAATAATAAAAGTAATCAAAATAATAAATAATGAAAAACAGACATTTTTGGGATTGTTAGAATTTATCTTCGAAATGTATACCATTGCGTTCATAGTAATTTTCTGATTAAGTTACACATATAATATGTTCCGAACGGAGCTCCTACGGAAAATTTATTAACGTTCGAAGTCCTGTGTCGGAAAAATATTTATAAGTGTAAATATGCGTAAATATATTTATTTCGAAAATATAAGTGCATATTAATTTTAGAACAGTACGCATTTGAATTTGAAATTAAATGTTTGTTAAAAATGGAAAATAATCAATTAAAAAAGGAAATCAAAATAACATTAAAAACCACATTTGAAAGGATCAAACACACACGAATTGAAATAGGAAAACACGACTCAATCAAAGAATTGGGTCGACTAATGCATGACCCAGGGGTAGACCATACGCTACTAGAACTACAGTGTATTCCAACGGCCGCCAACGACTTCCAACGGTCTGTTGATTTCGAAACAAGCGCATTGGAAACCGTTGGAATATAAGCAGTTTGCGGCTGTTGGAAATCGCCCGTATACATTTTTCTAAAAACAGTAAGCTGCTCATTTCTTCTCCCTCTACTAAATCAATCAAAACGCACCTTCCATTCCTCCTTCCCAAACGCTGCACCACTCCAAACCGCCATTAAATCACCTTCGGGCGCTGCCACCAAGCTTCTCTTGTTGCCTCTCCACTCTCTAGCCTCTCAAAATTAGGTTTATCAATTAAATCCTAATTGTTTAGGTTTTGTAATTTGGCCTAAATTTGTATTGTACTTATTCCTAATAGTGTGAGTGTTTATTACATCATTTTGCATGCTAATTACTATTGCTATCATCAACATGTTCAAATTATTACTAACAACTAGGTTAATTATATATATATATATATATATATATATATATTGTATACGTGTAGGATGATTTTGTTTGGATTGATCGTAGGCATACAATAAGTTTCACATATAGATTAATTTATGCGAAAACGAATTGTATTGTATTATAATTAATCATGGTTTTGGATAATTATGCGAAAACGAATTGTATATTTATGCGAACTCGTGAATTGATTAGGTGTCTAACAGGTTTTGAATGATTTCGGATGATTTTGTTATGATTAATCGTAGTTAGAATTCCTTAAATAGTATAACTTAGTATATAAACAAGTTATATATTTAATTTAGTATATAATGAAGTATATAAGCAAAAATGAGTTATTTATTGTGCAAAATAGTAAAAATATATAATTTAGTACATATGTTCAAAATGGTAAAATATAAACAAATTATATATTTAAATTAAATATAAAAAATATTTAAACCCTTAGATATTAGTTGGCCCCGTCTGGCAAGTGTTGTATATAATCGTTATATGGATATTCGTTTTTACTACAGAATAGACATTCATGTTCATCTGATACAATATTTGTCAGATTTGTCCCTGTATTGGACAAGTTACAAACAATATAAAGTATTATATTTCATAAATCATATCACTTTAAATGGCTCACAAAAATTCGATGACATTTCCTTTTCGTTCCTTGTGTGCACACATTTGCATACGATACAAGGAACACGGAGGAAGTGCTGCCGAAATTTTGAGAAATCGTGTAAAATGATATGATTTACGAAATGTAATTACTATTGTGTTTGTAATGGGTAGTAAGATAATTGACCACCAGATAAGGCATATAAATTTTAATGAACCAATAGTTTTTTATTTAAAATAAAGTTTGTAAAAAACATATAAAATTTAGTATATGTTTCAATGACAACAAGTGTATACTCACACACACAACTCACACATAGCATGACACATGTATTACATTTTTTAATGGTTCATCATATCATAATTATTATGAATTGTATATATATGTATGTGACTGATATTATGTCTGCTCTCGGCAACGTAGCTCTTCCCAGCAGATTGGTGAGAGTAGTGGCGAGCCACCAGTCGTTTATTTGCAGCCTAAGGCTGGTCATGAGTAAGTATCAAATTTAGCATCATAGAAATATAATATTTTGTACATGATATATCTATAATTGTCTAAAGTTCTGTTTTTATATTTAACACAGGCGATTCGAGTTGGAGCCATTGGGAGTGGTTTAGAACATAATGCGTATATGGGTAAGATGAGCGATTTCCGGCCTAAGTGGAGCAAGATCCCTGACACCGTTAGAGAGGCTGTTTGGTAAGATTTGCTTGTAAGTTTATACTGCTTTAAAATGTAATTAAGTACAAATAAATAATTAGTAATATTTTCTCATTGTACAGGGCAAAGTAGATCTGCAGGAGGCCGATGTCAGATTAGTTCAGCGTCACTGGAACTCAAAGGTCGCTAAGAATTACAGGGAGAAAATGTCAGAGATAAAAAAGGGGAAGAAACTAAAATGGACGAGCGTGGCTGTATGGGAAAAGTGGGTTTACTGGTGGAACACTGAAGAATTCAAGGTAAATCTACCAAATATCTCATTTATTTTTTTGACAATTATTGAATAATTATTCAACGTAAATTTGCAGATGGAGTCAGCAAGGAACTCAACAAACAGAAGCAGGAATCCGGTAACTCATCGTGGAGGATCCAAGTCTTTCCAACATCACCGCGATGACTTGGTAAATTTATCAGTTATTACATTTGTATATTGATCAATTTAGTATTTAGCTATGTGGAATTGAATTATCTAAATTATCAATTGTAGGAACGAGCTTGTGGACATCACGTGTCCTACATGGACGTATTTTCTCACAAGCACACATCATGGCAAGTAGAGGAGGCTGACAACATCACATATTAGAAGGGTGATCAGGGTAGGGTGACAGGTGCATATGTATGCATATTTTAAATTCTATTACTCACATCGATAAGTTTATTAGTTACTATATATGTAAATAAATATAACATTCTACTGTATTTCAACTGTAATTGTTGCATTATAGGCAAAGTTTTAAGAGGTAAGTGCTCATGTTCTTGAGGAATCTGATCGCGATGAGTTGACATGGAAAGAGGAAGATAACTTATTCGGCACTGTTATGGATCCGACACAGTGGAGTAGATGTTATGACTACGGGAACCAGAGGGTAATTAATTCTTTTCCATATATACAATAAATTAGCATGTAGATATTTAGTGTTATAATATTTTACATGTAACACCCCACCTCCGCCAGGGTGGCTCTTGCAAGCACTCTGACTTTGGAGGGGCGTTTAAATCTGGTAAACATGCATAATGATATATCAAGGCAGAACAAGAACATATGTATATATGTAAACAGAGTAAATAACATAGATAAAACAGTGGAAGATTTTCAAACCATTTCAAAACAAGTCTGGTACAACATAATGTTAACTTTCCAAATACACAAGTCTAGATAAAAACAACATTACTGAAAAACTGAAATACATAAGTACTATCCCCAAAATAAGCGATGACCATAGCTAGCTTCATGTCAAGACCGTACATGAGCTAAAATCCCACAAGCAAGCGATCAGAAATCCAAGCTAAGCTCCAATATTCCCTCCCTGAGAACCTGGGGGGGGGGAAACGGAAGAAAAGAGGCGAAAGAAAACAGGTCAGTCAAAAAGACTGAGTAAGCCCTACTACAATCAATGTAAACTGATAAAGTTAACTGTCATGAGCAGCAGGGATGAACATAAGGATAACAATATACTAGCATGATGATTAACTAACAAGGTAGATAAAGGTGTCATCGCATAATCAGGTTTAAGGTTTTGCACCACAGGTGTACTAGCAAACTAACATGACTTGAATATACAAGTATTGATCCCTTGGCCCAAGCTTTGGCCCAATAACATGAAGTGCCCCTAACACGAGGTCCAACCAAACGGTCTAATCGATTGGCTCCCTAAGCCTAACTCGTCACGTGTTGGTGTCAATACGGCCCAAACATAATTGTAGTCGAACTGTGCCGGGTCCACCCTTCGGGTGTATCAAGCCCTAGGGTGCCAACCCCTGGACACCATAAACATGAGTGCACAGTCTCGATCTACTGGTACCCATGGGTGACTTCTCCAAATACGGACTACGTGCACGACCATAGTCCGTCCGGAACTACATCGGCGTACCACCCGGCCGTCGTTTATTGGGTCGCTTACCTCCAGCCCAGTAATCGTGCCCCCTCCCTAGCCTAGTCCCTAGGGCCTTAATGATACCAATTTTTGGGGATTACTACGGAGTAGGCCCCCATTGCTAGGATTTTCTAGTGGGTTAAGTACGGTTTAACCCTCTTGCTAATCATGGATTAACTTGGTTAAGTGTAACGATGAGTTCACGACTTAACCCTGATTAATCTACCAAGCCCAAATTGGTTAAGTATTAAGTGGACCATGACTTAACCCTAATCACGAGGCATTAATTAATTTAATGCGCCTTAACCTCTCACATTAGACCTTGTTGTGGTTACTAGTTAAGCCGGGCGGGTCCGGGTAGCTTTACACCACAACTTGGTCTAACCTCGGGTTCAAGGTACAACATGGCCAACTTCTCACATTGGGTCCTATTGTTTGTAGCAACTAGTTAAGCCGGTCGGTTCCGGGTAGGTTTACGCTACAAACTCAACCCAACCTCGAGTTGGTCACACTTATCTTTTCTAAGTGTCATGTCCATCATGTTTCCAAAACATGTTACAAATTTTCAAGCAATTGGGTAGACCTAACTTAATAGGTAAATTCCCAATGGGTAGACCTAACTTAATAGGTAAATTCCCAAGCTTATGTTTTATGTCTTTTAAGTTTACCCAACCCCAAACGCAATCCCATCGCTTACATATCGCAATAGCGCATAAAGGATAGAAAGAGGGAACTTGGCATAATCGTGACATAAAGGTGTTGAAGCCACAAGTTCAACATGGTGGCATAAGAAATGTACATATGTTCATATACTTGCATATTACATTTTTAGGCCTCAAAAGCATGCATAAAACCAAACTTGGCATATTGGTGATACATGGTGTTAAATGACATGTAGACATGGCCATAAGTTCGCATTTAGCCTCACATGCAAGTTATCATAAGGGATATGATAACTTATATGTTGCCAAAATGCAACCTTTGGCATAAAGCTTGAAGCTTTATGTTCATAAACCCAAGATAAGCTTGCATAACATGAACAAAAGGATCAACCCAAACTTGCATAACATAACTTGCATATCATATGACAAACTTGCATAACATAACTTGCATATCATATGACAAACTTGCATATCAAACTTGCATAACATAACTTGCATATCAAACTTACATAACATAACTTGCATATCAAACTTGCATAACATAACTTGCATATCATAACATGATAAACTTGCATATCATAAAATGGCAAACTTTGCATATAAACTTGCATATCATAACTTGATAAACTTGCATATCACAACATTTAACTTTAGAGTTTAAGTATGAAAGTAGAATAGGGCTTACAATACTTATGAAGGCACAAAAGATATGACAAAGCCCTTATGCAATCAAATAGACCCAAAATGCAAGCTCTAACATAAAAACCCTTGAGCCAAAATGATCAAAACTCTTTCTTTATGATGCAAATATAGAAACTTGACTTGAATGCAAGCTAATGACACTCATACAAGCTTGAAAACACTTGTATGCATGGAAAATCTCATAGAAATTTATTTAGGAATTGTATGAAGAGAGTGGAGGCCATGAGAGGATTGATTTTGCCATAATTTAGTTGTATGAATGAATAATGATGATTTAGGCTAGGTTTAGGGGTCCTTTTATAGAAGTTTAGGTTAGTTTAGGCCATAGGATTAACCCTAGTTTAGATCTAAACCATCAAAAATCGTCATAGGCCAGCAGAACAGACCAGAGAACCAAAACAGGTGCACCAAGCCAGCCAGGGTCAAGCCAGAAAGCTGTGCAGGCTTCTGGCTCGACACGGGCGCACTTCCCAAGTGCGCCAGTGTATTTTTGTGCTGGCGCACTTCACAAGTGCGCCAGTACATTCTGGCTTGTTTTCGGTTTTTCTGCCTAACTTCGTTCGTCCATATCTTCTTCATACGGACTCCGATTTTCGAAAACTCGGACTCTATTTCGCGTATTTTTCCGAGACGAACGCAATGGCATAGCCCGTTTCCCTTAATTCAGATTTATAAATTAAATTCTGCCTCTATTTATGTTATAACAGGTTATTGAAAATACGGGTTGTTACATTACACATTGGCAACTTAATTAGAAATAAAGTGATAAGATATATACATAATTGGAATAAGTCAACATGATTGGAGATTCAAATTTTGATACTATATTGCATGTGCTATTTTTCATATATTAACAACCCTTTTGCTATTCATTCTATTTGCAGGCTCGAGCAGCTCAAAAAGCTTAGGACAAAGCTGAAATAAAAGAGCTTAGAACATTGATTGAGCAGCTGTAGGAGTAGAATCGTCTTCAAGCTATATAAATGAAGTATCTAAATCAAAAGCTAACGGAGTACGTACAACATCATGGTTTCTTTCCTTCGTCGTCCGGTGCTTCCAGAAATGATGAAGGTGCTCGAGGTATAATTTTTTGTGTTTTTGTTTGCACAATGTATATATTAACTTGAAGATGGTGATGATTGTGTTTTGATGTTGTATATGTTGGTTTGGAGTGGGTGAGGATGATACTTTGGATATATTTTGATGGTGTGTACTTGGTTTGTTGACATGTGACGTTGATGAGTTATTTTTTGATATTTGGATGGTTCATTTTATTTGTATTGGTGTTTATTGGATTTATGTTGGTTGTTTATATTGTTATTGATATATATATATATATATATATATATATATATATATATGTGTGTGTGTGTGTGGAATGGATTGGAAATGGAGTGGAAATGAAATGGAAAATGGATTGAAAATAGTGTAGCTAGAAGGTAATAGGCTTGATGTTATAAATTTCCAACAAGTAGCAACGATTTCCAACGACTTATTGGGCATATATTCTAATGGTTTCCGATGACTTATTGGTCATATATTAACGGTTTCCAACGGTTTTGAACCGTTGGAGGCCGTTGGAAAAGCTATTGGAAAGACTCCGTTGGAAATTGCTTCAATCCGTTAAATATATTTCAACTTTTATTCCTTCGGTTTCAAACGACTGCCAACGGTTCCGAGCTATTGGATTAGTCGTATTCCCTTGTACTGATATAGGGTCGGGCCGACCCATACATCGATCCAATCAAGAGATGGATTAACCCATTACGTCCTGTGACGGCGTGTTTTCTTCAGTTTTAATGGTCTGGATTTTATTATTCTGAATCGCACGGATATAGCTCGTTTGGACATCTGTAAATAAACCTATAGCCAAGCTATTAAACTCATAACCTATCATTTCCTTTCTCCTCCTATTCTTCAGAATATAGTAAATGTTGGAATTTAGGCTATTGATTCACGATCTGAAGGCAGGTGCTGTAGATTTAAGATTCAGATGTCCAAATTCTTTGTCTATATGAGGTTGTAGATTCAAATAGAAAAGAACACTTAAAGTAAATCTAAATCCAAATCAGATCCACAACTTAGAGCACGAAATACAATTAAGTGGATTTAAATTATTCTTTTTAAGTGAGTTTGATGCCTGTTGAAGTAATAAGATATTTCCTTGGTCCTCTTTCCCCATTTCTGCGTCTTATTTTACAGTTTTATTTTAATTTTTTATTATGCCCAAAATATGCCTAGATTTACAATATTGGCATATGTATACTACTAATTCTATGCAATTAATTATAATCCTTTTTATTTTGCTTGCGTTGGAAAAATATGATTCAATTAGAATTATGAAAAAAAGTGGATTTGATAATTTGGGTCTAAATGAACATGTAATGTCAAAACTGTAATAAAAGGGAACTTGGACTGAAAATAGGTAAACTTGATAAAACTTGCCAAATAACCGTGACACAGCTTGGCATGACATAATTAGCATTATGTACAGTAAATTCGTAGTTGAAGGGTAAATTTGAAGATTCCCATATTTATTTGTTAAAATTATCATTTAGATTTTAAATGGAATGAATATAGAAATTATTGGGATTAAAAAAGGGTATAAGCCTAATTATGTTCAAATTTATTGTAGTTATGCCAAATTAGGAATATAAATTGAGAACAAAAATTAATGTATACTAATTAAAATAATAAGTTAGAAATAACCTACATTGATTGGTGAGGAAAAGAGAATATATTTCTATAGTTTGGTATGTAAAAGAAATGGAAAACGTAATTGCAAGTATAAAAAGAAATAAAGGCATGGATTAATGCGAAATATGGATTTAGCCGTATTGTGCACTGTCTAGTAGCCTAAAAATATTGAGAAAAATGTCTTGTAATTAGGATTTCTATTGCTGCAATTACCTTAAACTATGAAAATAGATTCTTGTGTAATTTTAAATAATTAATTCAGTCGGAACATGCATAACTTCCTAAAGAATAAATTTACAAAGACTGCATGAAAAAGCATAACATAACCAAAAAGATGTTATATAAAGAAAGGAAGTAAGAAATCAATTTAAATACTTGATAGTTATGAAGGAATGTAACCTATTATGGTAATTGTGTGGACACATAAATTGATCATAATAAGACAAGTTGAACATGTTGACAAGAATATTATGATAATTGTGTAGACATAAAAATGAATCATAATAGACAATTCTGATATATGTGTAAGTTGGATTATAACATGAAGGTTATATTAAAAGTGAAATGAAGGCTTATTAAAATAAACTTATAATTGTGAATTAAGTTTAATAAGTAGAATTCTGTGACTATGGTTCTATGGTAAAAGTAAGACTATAACATGAAAGTTATAATTAGAAGTGAAATGAAATTAGAAAGGATTATTATGAATAAGCTTAAAAATTATGAACTAAGTTTAATACACATAGTTCTATAGTGGCCTTGTGATTAGGCATTATGGGTTTTCTATGGCTCTATAGTGGCCCTATAATCAGGCACATTATGGTAGCCAACAAAGTTGACAGACAAGTAATTAAAGTTCAAATTAAACGAATTGAACAATAATATCAATTAATGAGAAAAAAGTAAGATAAACGCATAACAAAAGATTCGACATATGGTTTAATTAATTAGCAAGATGCACTTGGACAAACCCGAAAGAATCTTGAATGAAGAGCCCAATGAGGCAGATCTTTGTAGGTATCCGAAGGTGGAAGCACATCCAACTTAATATTCGATAGGACTAGAGAAAGACCTCTAGGGGGATCCTATGGCCAGCTGAGCTTGAGAGGCAGGAAGTTCGAGACTTCTACGGAATATAAGAATACTTTGACATGTCCCTTTGGGGGATGCCCACGGTCAGCTATCCCAGAGGCAGATCTATACATTTTCATCCATAGAGTGCGCCTTGGTTGCATTTTTGTTGAGGGTAGCTAGAAAATTGGTGGGGTGATTTTTAGGATTTGGCGGTTGCCTCGGCTCTAAGAGAAGGTTTCGTGTTTAGGACCCAATAAGGATAGGAGATCGTCAGATACCTATCATCGTCAGTCAGAGCGTGTACGGAAAATGTAACACCCCACCTCCGCTAGGGTCACTCACAAAGGGAATGCACTAGTTTTGGAGAGGTATTATCGAGATAACATCACAGAATTATCACAAGACAGAACATAAATAAATAATTAAGTAAACAGCGGAAGAATTTATGAGTAAAACAGAACTTCATTTTATTCCAAAATAAACCATGTCTCTTACAAACATTTCAATAACAACTTCATTACAACTGTCTTGTAATAATAGCCAAAGAAGCAATAACTTAAAAACAGAAAAACAATTTGTTCCCCAAGTGCAGTAAAAAGAAGCGGCCATAGCAAACCGTACATGCTGAGCCAAAGCAAGTGATATCCAGGCTAAGAGCTAGTGTTTCCTCCCTGAGAACCTGGGGGGGAACGAAAGAAAAAGAGGCGAAAGGAAAAGGGTCAGTCATAAAGACTGAGTAAGTCCTAGTGACTTTCAGTGTAAAAACGGTTAAAACAACATGTCATGTATGAACTGGAACTAAACTTAAGAATGGTGTCAAGGTGAATAAGATAGACTAAGGTGATCATGATAAGTCAAGACAAGTCAAATAAAGCATCACATGTTCAAGATTCGTTGCATCGACTGTACTAGTATACTAAGCCCATGTCACAAGTTAATCACAAAATAAATCCCACGGCCTAATATCATGAAATGACCCTGAAACGGGGTCTGTCCCAAGTACGGGGTCCTACAGAGCGATTATCTAGTCGATCGGCTCCCTACAAGTTCTAGCTCGACAAGTGTCCGTGTCATACGGCTAATCACGAATGTAGTCACCTGTGCTGGGTCCACCTTCGGGTGTATCAGCCCTAGGGTGTCAACCCCTGACACGATTCAAGACGCACAGATAAATCTACGGATACCCAGTGCCTGCCCCGGAATACGTGCACGACAGTAGTCCACCGAACCTACACTGGCATACCCCACTGCCGTCGTTCACCTCTTACAATCAGCCCAGTAATCGTGCCCCACCCGGCCTAGCCCCAGGGTACCTTGATACATCTAGAGGGTTACTGCTGAAAAGGGTCGTGTCTAGGGTTTCGCCTAACAGATTAGGTCATGTAATTCGTGACCTAACCCTGCCTAACCGATTAAGTCATGTAATTCGTGACTTAATCCTTTTCCAGTCCAGTCATGTTAAGATGGTTAAGTATGTCATTTAAATTCGTGACTTAACCCGCCTACGTGTCATGTCAAGTTGGCTAAGTGTTGTCGTTTCAAGTTCATGACTTAGCCCTACAAATCGTGTTCAAGTTGGTTAAGTTGTCTTTTCATGTTCATGACTTAACCCTTATTGGCATTAATTGATTCGTTAATGCACCGAACCACTCACATTGGATCTTATTGTTCGTAGCCACTGGATTTGCCGGGCGGTTCCGGGCAGGTTTATGCTATGAACTCAACCCAACCTCGGGTTTCAACCGCGATGTGACCAACTACCCACATTGGATCCTGTTGTTTGTAGCAACTAGATTTGCCGGGCGGTTCCGGGCAGATTTACACTACAAACTCAACCCAACCTCGAGTTGGCCACTTTCTTGTTTTCTAAAGTCATGCCCATCTATTTTCATAGCATGTTCATATGTCAATTTCGTGCCCAACTAAGGCATGTTTCAAGTCAAGTCATAGAATATTCAAGTCAAGTTTTTCGTGCCATATTTCATGTTCTACTTATGCCAAATTTCATGGTTTATGATTATAACCAATTCAAGTTTTGCCTATTCTACCCAATCGTATCCCCAACGCATATAAACGTACTTCGTTCACAAGCATAAACAATTCAAGAGATAAAGGGGAATAACACCAAACATGTGATAGGCATACGTGACAATTCCAACATCACTTGCATAATAAACAGGTTATAACATATCACATGGTTTCAATACTAGCATGATGATAACTTGGCATAGTAATGTTTCCAACTTAGTTTAACATGATGATTTCAATAAACATAGTGATTCCATGGACATGTATTAGTCCAACTTGCCATACAATTAAGCCCAAGTGATTCATAACAACATCAAAATCATGATAAGTTTAACTTGCAGCATTTACATAGCAATATTCCCAAATTATGATTCAAAGTTAAACAATATAAACATGGATTAATAATAGTTCCTAAATCCGGTTTCAATTCATAGCATGTCCATGTTATTTCAGCGTTTTTGCCTAAAAAGTGACATAGAACTTACAATATGAAGCAAGCAATCCAAATCAAAACTTTAAATCAAATAGCCCCAAATTCGTTGTCTAAAGCGTCGTAGTTGTTGTAGCTTCTAGTTGTAGCCTTCAAGAATCGTCCTTCGTCTTCTTTAATTTTGTTCTTTGTATTTTTAATTTAGAGTTCTAGGTTTAATGGCGGCTGCATGAGGCTAAAATGAAATAGTATGATTTAAGCTAGGTCTTAGGGTCTTTTTATAGTTGTAGGCAATTGATTTCAGTCTTTAGATTGACCCTAGAATAGGTCTGAGCCATCCAAAATCGTCACAAGCCCCCAAAACAAGACCCCGGAGCCAAAACAGGTGCACCAGGAAGACCTGGCCGACCAGGGAGGTCGACCCCCAGGTCGACACCCAGGTCGACTCCCCGGTCGACCTGGGGGGAGGTCGACCCCCAGGTTGACACCCAGGTCGACTCCCCAGTCGACCTGGGGGGAGGTCGACCCCCAGGTCGACTCTAGTGTCGACCTTGTTGGGGGGAGGTCGACCCTAGTGTCGACCCCCCTGTCGACCTGTCTGGGCGGGATTTTTCACGCCTACCCTGAATTCTGAAAATTTGAATCTGTTTTTGAATTTGAATTTTTCGTGAAACTTTGCGAGGCCATATCTTGATCATACGGACTCCGATTTACGAAATTTCGGACTCTATTTCGCGTATTTTTCCGAGACGAACGCAATGGCGCAACTCGTTTTCCCTGATTTAGATTTTAACATTTAATTCTGCCTTGATTCTTGTCTTAACATGTTGCTAAAATTCAGGTTGTTACATTCTCCCCTCCTTTAAGGATTTCGTCCCCGAAATCTCCAAGTTAGGAAGAACGCATCCTACCATCCATCATCCATCTACTCAAAACATCATCCACAAGCAACCATGGTCCTTAAAAGACTTCTAATGTTTTATGAACGCATGCAAAGAGTGTGTGTATATGCTCCTTATCTAATGCTAATGATCAGGCCTGATTGATTTTCTAAATGCAAAATATGTTTAGTGAAATGAATCCAATATGTATGCAAAATTTTCCTATTATAATTCATAATTTCTACATGAGTGCACAAACATTCAATCATATGCAACAACCAAATGATAGCACAACCAAGTTTCCAAAATAATCACTCATGCATATGCAAGTATGAAACTGTGACTGAGCCGATCTAGTGCCTAATGTGTATTCATGCATCCACGAGAAACCACTTGTGACCACTTGCAGCCATTTTGCAATCATAACATGTTTCAATTACATGTTTACATCCAAAAAGATTCTACCTATGGTTCCCAAGATAGGATCGAGGGGAGAAACAAGATAAAACAAAGCATCTAGAAAAAGAAGTTAAAGATGTACCCCCGGAAGGTCCGGTCTGCTTCTTAGGACAGTCCTTGCTGATGTGTCCAGTCTCCCCACAATGAAAACATTCACCTTGCTTTCTCTTCCTCTTTCTACAATCCTTGGCTATGTGCCCTTCCGTACCACAGAAATTGCATTTCCTTTTATCACGTGAGTTGTCGTTCTTGCCTCCTTTCTCAGAGTCTACCTTCTTATTCTGAGAATCGTTGGGCTTGACCTCTTTCTTGCCCTTCTTATCTTCCTCATACAGTAGGGCCATATCCACCAAGCTTTCAAAGGTCGCCCCCATGGGCACATGAGTCATGGCCAAACCATGTAGTGGCTCGTTCAAGCCCCGTGCAAAACGTAGCGCCTTTTTCTGAGGAGTGTTGACTAACTCCAATCCGAAGCGAGCAAGCTGATTGAAACGGTTCACGTATTCTTTAACTGTCATATTTCCTTGTTTAAGGGCCAGAAACCGTTCCATTTGGAGACTCTCCTCTGCCGATGACAAGAACTTAACCCCAAATCTCCCTCTAAAGTCCGCCCAAGTCTCAATGGGCCTAGTAGCATTAGTGACTTCCCACCAATAAGAAGCTTCCTCTTTCATGAGCCACGCCGCCAACTGTACTTTCCTATTGTCCTCTACCTCAAAGATAACAAACAAGTCTTCGGTTTCCTTCAACCAATTCCGTGCCTCAACAAAAGTCTCAGTTCCTAGGAAATCCTTTCCGCCCATGGCCTTAAAGTCCATGCATATCTTTGAAAAAGCGGTTTCTCGCGGAGGTTGAGGAGGATGAGGAGGAGGATTGGCTGGGCCTGCCACATTAGCCCGAGCCTCGAGGAAACGACGGAACCAAGTGGGTATATTGACACCCTCGGGAAGATTAAGATCGTCGGCCATGATAAGCTGAAAACGAAAAAGGAAAAGATTCAAACGAGAAAACAAAGATAGTGCTAATGGCTTTTTGGGGAATAGCCTTTTGAAATACACCAACTTTTCTTGAAAAGTGCTTCTTTGTAAATGGTTTTGAAAAAAGAAATTCAAAATGTTTTCAAAACTTTTGCCCAGTCTTGGTAACCTTCTGCTCTGATACCAAGTGTAACACCCCACCTCCGCTAGGGTCACTCACAAAGGGAATGCACTAGTTTTGGAGAGGTATTATCGAGATAACATCACAGAATTATCACAAGACAGAACATAAATAAATAATTAAGTAAACAGCGGAAGAATTTATGAGTAAAACAGAACTTCATTTTATTCCAAAATAAACCATGTCTCTTACAAACATTTCAATAACAACTTCATTACAACTGTCTTGTAATAATAGCCAAAGAAGCAATAACTTAAAAACAGAAAAACAACTTGTTCCCCAAGTGCAGTAAAAAGAAGCGGCCATAGCAAACCGTACATGCTGAGCCAGAGCAAGTGATATCCAGGCTAAGAGCTAATGTTTCCTCCCTGAGAACCTGGAGGGGGGGAAACGAAAGAAAAAGAGGCGAAAGGAAAAGGGTCAGTCATAAAGACTGAGTAAGTCCTAGTGACTTTCAGTGTAAAAACGGTTAAAACAACATGTCATGTATGAACTGGAACTAAACTTAAGAATGGTGTCAAGGTGAACAAGATAGACTAAGGTGATCATGATAAGTCAAGACAAGTCAAATAAAGCATCACATGTTCAAGATTCGTTGCATCGACTGTACTAGTATACTAAGCCCATGTCACAAGTTAATCACGAAATAAATCCCACGGCCTAATATCATGAAATGACCCTAAAACGGGGTCTGTCCCAAGTACGGGGTCCTACGGAGCGATTATCTAGTCGATCGGCTCCCTACAAGTTCTAGCTCGTCAAGTGTCCGTGTCATACGGCTAATCACGAATGTAGTCACCTGTGCTGGGTCCACCTTCGGGTGTATCAGCCCTAGGGTGTCAACCCCTGACACGACTCAAGATGCACAGATAAATCTACGGATACCCAGTGCCTGCCCCAGAATACGTGCACGACCGTAGTCCACCGAACCTACACTGGCATACCCCACTGCCGTCGTTCACCTCTTACAATCAGCCCAGTAATCGTGCCCCACCCGGCCTAGCCCCAGGGTACCTTGATACATCTAGAGGTTTACTGCTGAAAAGGGTCGTGTCTAGGGTTTCGCCTAACAGATTAGGTCATGTAATTCGTGACCTAACCCTGCCTAACTGATTAAGTCATGTAATTCGTGACTTAATCCTTTTCCAGTCTAGTCATGTCAAGATGGTTAAGTATGTCATTTAAATTCGTGACTTAACCCGCCTACGTGTCATGTCAAGTTGGCTAAGTGTTGTCGTTTCAAGTTCATGACTTAGCCCTACAAATCGTGTTCAAGTTGGTTAAGTTGTCTTTTCATGTTCATGACTTAACCCTAATTGGCATTAATTGATTCGTTAATGCACCGAACCACTCACATTGGATCTTATTATTCGTAGCCACTGGATTTGCCGGGCGGTTCCGGGCAGGTTTATGCTATGAACTCAACCCAACCTCGGGTTTCAACCGCGATGTGACCAACTACCCACATTGGATCCTGTTGTTTGTAGCAACTGGATTTGCCGGGCGGTTCCGGGCAGATTTACACTACAAACTCAACCCAACCTCGAGTTGGCCACTTTCTTGTTTTCTAAAGTCATGCCCATGTTCTTATCAGATTCGTGCTATTTTCATAGCATGTTCATATGTCAATTTCGTGCCCAACTAAGGCATGTTTCAAGTCAAGTCATAGAATATTCAAGTCAAGTTTTTCGTGCCATATTTCATGTTCTACTTATGCCAAATTTCATGGTTTATGATTATAACCAATTCAAGTTTTGCCTATTCTACCCAATCGTATCCCCAACGCATATAAACGTACTTCGTTCACAAGCATAAACAATTCAAGAGATAAAGGGGAATAACACCAAACATGTGATAGGCATACGTGACAATTCCAACATCACTTGCATAATAAACAGGTTATAACATATCACATGGTTTCAATACTAGCATGATGATAACTTGGCATAGTAATGTTTCCAACTTAGTTTAACATGATGATTTCAATAAACATAGTGATTCCATGGACATGTATTAGTCTAACTTGCCATACAATTAAGCCCAAGTGATTCATAACAACATCAAAATCATGATAAGTTTAACTTGCAGCATTTACATAGCAATATTCCCAAATTATGATTCAAAGTTAAACAATATAAACATGGATTAATAATAGTTCCTAAATCCGGTTTCAATTCATAGCATGTCCATGTTATTTCAGCGTTTTTGCCTAAAAAGTGACATAGAACTTACAATATGAAGCAAGCAATCCAAATCAAAACTTTAAATCAAATAGCCCCAAATTCGTTGTCTAAAGCGTCGTAGTTGTTGTAGCTTCTAGTTGTAGCCTTCAAGAATCGTCCTTCGTCTTCTTTAATTTTGTTCTTTGTATTTTTAATTTAGAGTTCTAGGTTTAATGGCGGCTGCATGAGGCTAAAATGAAATAGTATGATTTAAGCTAGGTCTTAGGGTCTTTTTATAGTTGTAGGCAATTGATTTCAGTCTTTAGATTGACCCTAGAATAGGTCTGAGCCATCCAAAATCGTCACAAGCCCCCAAAACAAGACCCCGGAGCCAAAATAGGTGCACCAGGCCGACCTGGCCGACCAGGGAGGTCGACCCCCAGGTCGACACCCAGGTCGACTCCCCGGTCGACCTGGGGGGAGGTCGACCCCCAGGTCGACTCTAGTGTCGACCTTGTTGGGGGGAGGTCGACCCTAGTGTCGACCCCGTTGTCGACCTGTCTGGGCGGGATTTTTCCCGCCTACCCTGAATTCTGAAAATTTGAATCTGTTTTTGAATTTGAATTTTTCGTGAAACTTTGCGAGGCCATATCTTGATCATACGGACTCCGATTTACGAAATTTCGGACTCTATTTCGCGTATTTTTCCGAGACGAACGCAATGGAGCAACCCGTTTTCCCTGATTCAGATTTTAACATTTAATTCTGCCTTGATTCTTGTCTTAACATGTTGCTAAAATTCGGGTTGTTACAATTCGGGTTGTTACAGAAAAGACTGGCGTTAAACCAACAGGCCAATGGTCTTTCACCATCGAGACATTGGATGAGGGACAACGCCAATTGGATGTTTAGATTGTTTGTTGGGGGCACTGTCCTTTAACTCTTGAAATGGTCTTTCATTAGTTGAAGGGGAGGCGAGTGGGGCCATAACCACCGAGAAAAAAAGGACAGACCAATCTATGGATATCTGTATCGCAGGCAGATGTAGAAATCCTCCGACTGAGTTTCGTGTAAGAGTTTATCCCCACAGCGGAACTTAGATAATAGACGATACGATCGCAAGAAGGTCATCAGTGTACGCACTAGGTGGTACATCGTGGTGTCCGTGTATTACCTCCATGCAAGGGTTTAGCCTAACAGTGGAGCTCAGATAGTGGATAATACGCTTTCGAAGCGTGGCGATGGAGATCTAGTACGCTTTCATAGTGTGGCGAGGCCATGACTTTGAGGTAATGTCTGAAACTTAATGAGAAAGGTCATCCATCTTATCCAATAAGAAGTGGACAATATAAGGATGAAGGTATGATTATAGGCAGAAGAATTTCAACTTAAAATCGTTGTTTAAGTCACCTATATTTTTGGATTTGGTCGGCCGAGAAAATGAGGGGCTCTTTTGCATATACCCATTCTGCTTGTGCTGAAAGGCATTTGTTTGGCTCTCGACGGTGCTTGGATTAAGGGTCCCCATCAACCACAATAATAATAACGGAAGGCACCTAACGGTCATCCTTGGATCCAAAGAGAAATGAAGCTGGTTGATGAATTGATTTCGTAGCGAGGTAAAAAAGATTGGAGTGTCCGTGTATTACCTCCATGCAAGGGTTTAGCCTAACAGTGGAGCTCAGATAGTGGATAGTACGCTTTCGAAGCGTGGCGATGGAGATCTAGTACGCTTTCATAGTGTGGCGAGGCCATGACTTTGAGGTAATGTCTGAAACTTAATGAGAAAGGTCATCCATCTTATCCAATAGGAAGTGGACAATATAAGGATGAAGGTATGATTATAGGCAGAAGAATTTCAACTTAAACTCGTTGTTTAAGTCACCTATATTTTTGGATTTGGTCGGCCGAGAAAATGAGGGGCTCTTTTGCATATACCCATTCTGCTTGTGCTGAAAGGCATTTGTTTGGCTCTCGACGGTGCTTGGATTAAGGGTCCCCATCAACCACAATAATAATAACGGAAGGCACCTAACGGTCATCCTTGGATCCAAAGAGAAATGAAGCTGGTTGATGAATTGATTTCGTAGCGAGGTAAAAAAGATTGGAATGGTTTATACTCAATCACATCACCACACGATAGACGACTTGTTTGGGATAATCAATGAGATGAGTAGTAATTTATAGATGGGGGAGGATGAAAAAAACTTAAGATTATATTGTATGCGTAACATCCTTCATTTTGGTAGACATTTGGATAAATTAGATTATAATAATTGTTAACGATATTTTTTGTCAACACCAGAGATAGGTCTATGGAAGTGGACCTAAGAAAAAAATAGGTTGTTTAGCCTTTGCAAGTTTGAGTTAATTCACCATTTCCTAGGAATCAAGGTCTAGAATCAGAAATAATGGTTACTCTTCCCTCGATGGGGGTGAGTATCACGCTAAAGCAATTCAAGAACCAACAGTTATCCCAGGAGGATGAATTTCTAGACACAACCCTTGATAAGGACTTAACGGATGGTAGGAAGGGGTTCTGCGCTAAGCTTTTTAAAGGGTCTAAACTTGCACTTGTGGAAAGGGGTGTTTCACTTGACTTGCAGAAAGGCTTGGTCGAAGGTTTATGTATGTGTAGGAAACAAACAGTAAGCTGCGACAACAATAACTAGGAAATAGCATAGCAAACTCATAAAGAAATATCATAAGTATCGATTCATTCTTTGTTGATCTTTGATTTAGAATACGAGAATAAAATAAGAGAAATCCCCAAATTGATTTAAGAATTAGGGTTTACTCTAGAGAAAAAGAGTATAAGAATCAGAATGAGAAAATTTGTTCTCAAAATGTGACCCCTGGGGTCTTATTTATAGAGAATTCGGGGCCCCTTCTGCTATTGGGCCTGTAGGAGCCTTTATCGACAGCTTCTCTTTGGTCTCGGATGTTTTGGCTTTCGGCCGCTTTGTGGTGTTGATTATAGCTTCCGTAGTGAAGATTCCAGTCAACTGGGGCATCTTTGAGATTGATATGAGCTCTCGGTTGTATGCTCTCGGTTATAAGCTTACGGATGTAGGCTTCCGATTTTCAAGCGAATACTTAGAGGAGCTTGTCCTCATGATGTATGTAGATAGCTGCCGGTTCGGAACCACTGTCGGTGTTTGTACTAAGTAGACTAGTATGGATAGCCTGTATCCTCCCTTGTGGTCGAATTTCCGGGTATAGCATGTTGTCTATCAATATAACCATTCGGTGTTTATGCAGTAGATGTTTCGGAAGCCTACTCCAGATAATCTCTATGTGCTTGTGGTTTAATATTTTTGATGTCTTTGCCTCATGGTGTAGCGGTATTAAGCAGGTTAATACCGACAGCCCTTCCGTCCTTCCGGGTTTCAATTAGCGGAGCTCTTACCTCCCTCTTTCTTAGCTTCCGACTTAGATGACCTTTCGCTATAGGATCCCCCTGCCGGATTGACCCTACCAGATCTCCTACCGGATAGACCTTGTCGGATATGCCCTGCCGGATAGATCCTATTGGTATTCTGTAGCTTTTGAGTTCCATTTTTCCTAGGAAGGTGCCGGTTTACGCAGCTCTCGGATCATTCCTTCATGCACTTGGTTCCTTCTAGTGTTTGACCCTTGTTATTTGAAGAATCTTGTGTGCTAGTGGTCATCCAATGCCCCTTCACCGTCAGCTTGTTTCATAGTTAATTTTGGTAGTAACAATAATGTAATTAATTTGTTGAGTTGAGACTTGTGCATTTAAATAAGTAATGTGTTGGCGATAAGAACTAAGTAAAATGAATTAAACATAAGTAGAATCATATGAGGGGTAAAGTGGAAAACGTATGGCCTTATATACAAGATATTTTCCTACATCTTATCCTTATTACTATATTTTCATAAACCTTAAAATAAACACTAGAGATGCCAGCCATTATTCATCCCAAAAGGAAGAAGAAAATAAAGAAAAGCTTAGAAAGACTAAAGCTTTAGGTTCTACAACAATGAATCTCAACATCTCAACAATAATCAAGGTGGATAATAATTCTAAACCCTTGCATTATTGTTTTAAAGGTATAATATAAGGGTTGTTGCCATTATTGTTTTAAAGGTTTTGAGGTTTCTGCCTCAATACCCTTCCGCTAAGCCGAAATGGAATGTTTTCCTTTAACTTGGTACTACAAAATAAACATAGAGGTTATCGCCTTTGGACCCTCCGATTGTGTCAGAAGGATCCTATTTTGGAACCATATTTTAATTTAGAGATTTCCACCTCTTCACCTCTCGCCAATGTCGAAGGAGTTAAATTTCAGAACCTTGAATTATAAAGACAAAGGTGTTTTCCGTTAGGTTTTAAATAAGCTTAGAGGCTATCTCTTCAATGCCTATCGAAAGATCTGAACGAGCTTACTTTACTTGAACTTTATTTTATAAAGTAAGAAAGGTTGTCACCTCAGATGTTGTTTTCTGAACATGGATTCCTAAAGAGAAAGTGTTGTCGCCTCTAAAAACTTCGGCTGAACCAAAAGCGTGAGTTTACACGAAAGTCTTATTTCAATAAACAACTTGTGTGTGAATGTTCATTTAAGCTTGTTTGCATGCTCTATGTTTTCATAGGATTATACTATGTTGCCTTCGACGCCCCAAGAAGGATCCGAAAGAGGATTCTGAACCCACTGTTTATGCATGATGCTTTCGGTGGGTCACCGATGCATCACCTTAAATGTGATACCTTGTTTGGGGAAGGCTTGGGTTTTAACTTAGACTTGATAGGGAATCATGTTATGCTTTTACACATGTATAGGCACATCAGGGACACCTATGTAATGAGTGAAAGCGGGATTTGGGGATACAAGTTGCACCTGATGCATTAGGGATACCAGCGGGATAAAAAAAGTATATTATATTAAAATATACTAGGATAGTAAATCCCATAATATTGAGGGGTTGATGGTCAACCAAAGGAAAAAACCCAAGTGGTATGTGAGGGATACTCTCAATGCCTTATTGAGAGGTTCATAGTTATCTGAAGGTAAAACTATGGCGTGTGCGATGACTAATCTACATCTACGAAATAGAATCTGGTGCCCAGGGGATGGTTAAGCCACTTAGCATGAGAGGGAATCAAAACAAAGAAAATGATGCAAAATCATTCATTAATGTTCAACTAAAGTAGGATACTAGAATGCAAGTGGCTAACTTGTATACATATGCAAAATTGTTAAGATAGTTAGTCGGGTAACGCGGATGGGAACCCATTGCATGTTGCTTATTGCACCTTATAACTATTGTTATATTATTATTTTCTAACCATTGATAGTGCAAGAGCACATGCTTGGTTAATATGTTTGGAAATTAGCGAGGGGAAACTCGTTCCACTAAGTGACGTGGTCTCGCTAGATATTTACTTGATCATGTAAATAAATTATTATTTACACCAATCTGTTGACTGATCTAAAGCTTTTTTTCCCTTTAAACTCTCACGTGCTCATTTGAGTAGATTGCAGGTTAAAGTTTTTCAGATTTCACTTCTACAAATAAGCTTCCGAAGACGTGTAGAAGGCAGTAGTTATTCTTTGAGTTATTTTTCGTTGTTTGCTTATTTTTGGATGTATGTAAAGGCTCGAAAGTTATCCCTATATGTAGTTGACTAATCAACTGAGGGAGCATCTTTCTATGTCACTCTCGAAGATTGTATTTTATAGTAATTATATTTCATCTGAACGAGGCTATGCGAAAGGAAATGTAATGAATGAATATTATCAATGTATGTGTTTTGAATTCTTTCATATTTACATGTTCTCTAATGATCAAATTTATTAACAAGTTGTTTCCTATCGTCAGAAGTTAATACTATATATAACTGCAGCATCTGTAGCGCTTAGCTTTGAACCTTAGAAAGTGGCATGTTACAGTATGTTAAGAAACGATTTAGGACTTTGTTATGACTGGATAAATAGAAAGGGGAGGAAAAGAAAGGCTATGGACCAAAATAGGATTTGTGGAAGTGAATCGCTTTTAAAATCTTTTATTTTTTCAGAAAATATCAATAGCCTTTTGTTCATTAGATATCCCTTTTATCGCTTCTTATGATTCTTGCTTATTAAATTAACTACATTTTTCTTCGAAAACTTTTGACAATGGAAGGGAGGATGGATATGAAAATCAGCTGTATGTAACAAACGTGATCATTATTTCCTTTTTGGTGCATTTTTTACTTATGAATATTTAGGAGGCATCCTTAAAGCCAAACTTATGTCAAAACGGATCCCTCCCTTACTTTCAATGTAAAGTGGGCTCCCGTTTTACTATAACAAAGTATTTCCGTATCTTTTTGTGCTGCTACTTAAAAAAATTGTAAAAATCAACGGAAGATTACTAACAAAAAAAGTTGTAGAAATGTCTGCACTTGTTATGAATAAGTACAGACATATTTACAATTATTCACTTAGCGTACTGCAGGTGATATAAATGACAAAAACAGACGCATAAATATTTGCACTTATTATGAATAAATGCAGACATATCTGCAATTATTCACATAGCGTACTAAAAAGGAAAAACATGTGAATACATATTTACACTTATTGTGAATAAGTGCAGACATGTCTGCAACTATTCGATACTGTATTGCAGGCATGTCTATGTATAGTTAAATTGATGATATATCAACAATTTTTCTGTAAAGTTGCTTCATGTTTTACAATTTTTCATTCGTATGCACTATTCATCATTTTTCTGATGATTTTTCTGCAATAATATGATGCTTAAATAAAGTAGACATTGAATTTGAAAGTTTGAAATAATCAGCAAAAACTACAGAAAATCATGCAACATTTTGATATTACTGATGTAATGTCTGCAATTTTACGAAAATTTACAGGATTTTTGCTGACACATGATTTTTTAAAAGCGTTTTTTTGTATTTTTCTTGCATGAATATGAAGACGATCCTGTATTGAATTAAGTTTCAAAAGTTAATAATTTTTTATGTTGATTTTTTATGGTTTTTAATATAATTTTCAAAAAACAGAATAAAGCTTAAGACAAGAAGGTTTTGTGTATTTCAAAACTTTAACACGGATTTTAACCAAACAGCCTCCTTTTAATTTTCATATAAACATTTGCATCAATTTATCATTTAGCATCAACTTAGCTTCAACCGACAATTTTAAATTTAATACCACAAACAACTGAATACCCATCTTAGCTGTATCTTTCATTTCCACTTCAAAACAAAGAAGACCAACTCATTTCCTTAAACTTGCTCATTTTGCATCCATTTTATATACGGATCCCGCTATTGCCACCCCATCATTTGCTCATCACCTCTCAGTTAAAAGTTTTCACTTTTATTTCCGGTTCTGCCTTTAGTAGTAAAGTAGATGATCTTGCCTAATGTTATGGGACGATTAAAAATAATAAAACCAACCACGTAGGACGTTTGAGTTTAAATTACAAACAATATTTAAAATAAAAAACAAATGTTGTATGTGATTTTTTTTTTTTTTTTAAAAAAAGACGGGAACTACCAAAAACGATCGAAATTTGCAAACAATTATTAGAATTCAAAATTGGTAAAGTCGGCTGTGTATCTACTTATGTATTTGGAGACCGAATAGATCGACAATGCATAGGAATTGCAAATAAATAAATTATCACTTTAATAGGCGTTAATTTAAATAAATTAAGCTCGGATGAAGTGTTAATTATCATAATCAACGCTAAGCAATCAACGAACCATCTACGAACGTTAACTAATTCAATCAAGATGTTAAGAAGAGAGCTGTACAAACAAACTACAAACTTAAAAGAAGAAGTAAAGAACAAAAAACAATAAAATTTAAAATGTAGTAAGGACATTTTTGGAATAAGCGGAGTGGAAAGAGAAAAGGTTGCGATGTGTATTTTATTTTCTATTTTCTGGGAGTGAAGAGTATATAGCGGGATGCCAATAGACGGACCCTTTATATACTCATTCTTCTAAGCCACATGTTCCACTCAAATAATTTGATTTAATTTCAATTTTCATAAACTACTTCGAATAACCAAATAAACTAGCTCTACACTTTGAAGATAGCTTATGATAATCTTCGGTTTTTCCTCTGTCTGTCAAGGAACTATAATCAATTTTAGAAGTAGATCATGGCGTCTTCCATTAGGTGATTATGCCAACGTCTTCCATTAATCGATCCAATCTGTTGGCCCCCCACGGATATGCATACGAGCTACAACTTGGATTCATTTTCGTGCCCTTATTGTTCTTGGGATCTTTATCGAAACATGACTTCATCAACCCATGCATTTTCCTCAACATCAGCAACCATTTCCTACATAAAGTTAACATGCAACATTTGGCACTTGGCACATAAACCCACCTAGACCGGTCTAACAAATGCAATCTTATTTAATTATGGCACTACGCCTTGCTCATATTTCAAATCTCGATGAGATTTTTTTTTTTTTTTTTTTTGGTGTAAAAACATAGACGAGATAGTCGTCCACCTCTTGTTCATATTACCCACCATTTCAAGTCTCTGTTTTCTACATCATCCAACTGCTTAAGCATTACACCAAGTTATTGCAACAGTAAAAAAAAAAAGGAATCTTAACTGATACAAATAATTTACAGCATCACACAACAAATAACACGATAGACGATACACAGACTACAGTTTATTGATAAATTCACTATTACTACACTGCTGACCAACGTTTACAGGATGAAGCATGTTATAGATGCCCAGGCTCTTGGGCTCTTGAACATTGATCACTGGATTATAGAATAAATTTTCAGTATGATAAACCAATAGATGACTCAAAGCAACTATCAAGTTAAAAATGATAACTAAATTCCCGCAATAAAAACCAAATATCAATTTATTCTTCCATCCGTGAATGGTGAACCGCTGAAGATCCAAGATGCATTATGAATATACGGATGGACTAAATAATGCATGTTCCATGTAACATACCAGAGTATGCATCCTTTTACATGAATATTTTCTTAAACGAGATTCAGACCCCCCACAAATCCAAACTGATCCAATGTAGCTATCACTATAAGAGGATACAAGGCATAAACCACACCGACAACCGAAAACACACTGCACTTAACTGGTAAAATGATTTGCTAAACCGCACCATATTTCCTAAGTAAAACAAATATCCAAAATCAAACAGGACCAATTTGTTTTGGTGCAATTGCGGTCTGTCTGAATGATTGAACCAACCATATTAAATCGGACCAGATTGCTTGAAAGAATTTCAAATTTTCTGAAGTAACTTTCTTGATTTTCCAACCCGAAACTACTGATGTTCGAAATTTCTTGAATAATTAACTTCATATAATCAGGTAAGGAACAGTTTTAGTACACTCATGTAAATACACACATATATCTATAAAATTGCATGTCTTTTATATGGATTCTTCAATACTTCTCATTAATTTGCTTATACATTTGTTCAATAATTACTGAAATTGTTCAAACAAACATAATACGAGTTCAGCGGAACTGAACAGAAACCATTCTTTATTTTTATAAATAGAAAAGAAAACGGACCGCACAAAAAATTAACACTAATTTGTTTATTTCTAACTAACACTCGTTGTGATTCAGAAAATATTCAGAAACGATTCCGGATCCAAACAAAGTCAGACAGCATCATGCCCACACCCCTAAAAAAATAATACTAAAACAGAAGACAGCTCTTAAATGGTGCTCATCTCTGAAGTATTTACCAAAAGAATATGCAAGCATTTTAGCTAAGCATAAATTTGAACTTAGACTCCGCTTGAGGATAAATCTGCAGGCAATATGTCACGACAATCAAAGCAAGGAAATGCCGGAACTGTTTTATCTGCAAATAAAAAAGGGTAAAACATACACATGAATTTGTTCACCCTAAATATTTACTATAGAAATGCCCTCCTCTTCATTATTGGTAACAGCTAATACCAAGTTGGTTGAACAACACATGAGATAATTCTCGACCAGAAATTAGCAGATATATAATTACAAACCTATGTCAAGCATAAGGAAATGCCTCTTAATAGCATTCCGGATATTTGGATTAGAAACTATACACTGGGTAAAGCGCTATTACACACGAAATCCAACAAAACCATACGAGTGTTTCTTCCGTCTCATCGACTAATAAAGCATATCCTGGAAATAAGGGTTGTCTCCGATTATTGAGGGGGATGGAGCGACATTAGTGTTGAGATTCCAAGGTAAGGTCATGGCCGGTCGTTTATCATTATGATATGTATCAAATGGAAGTGCAATGATGCATGCAGCTGAGGCATCCTAGCATACCGAGATATTTGAACATTGTTCCTACTCAGCCTAGTCAGTTAAATCAAGCACCCGCCATCTATTTACCTTGTTCAACCGTTTGACAACACGAAAATACCACAATCTATCGATCTTTTAAGTAAACATCAAATCACCACATTGTTAAAACGCACATAGGAAGTACTTGCCCTTCCATCAGCCCAAAAATACTTCTATATTGATTTCTTCGTCTATCTACCTCTGATGTATAATGAAAATGAGAATTTATTGATTTTTTGAGCAAATTTATGTATAATGGGTATTGGGTATGCATTCTTTTTCAGTGTTATTATTTCGTCTACATTCCGAGTTATCACCACGCTGCTGTTTAGTGATATTGAGATTAGCATACGGCAAGTTTTATTTGTTACTAATTCCATTTTTTATGGTTTTATACAGCAAACTTCAAGTTCATCAACTAATGAGTATAAATTTAGTTGCAAATAAGACTTGTGATGTGAATGCAAAGTGATGTTTTTTATGGCGTACAACGAATTACATGGCTGTCGTTATCACTGAAAGCTTTAAAAACAAAGTTCATCGATTAATGATTTAAAATTCAGTTGCAAATAAGCCTTGTTATGTGAATGCAAAGGTGATTTTTATGAATTATATGGTACTGAGTTGAAAGATTTAAAAGCAAAGCACTAATTTTCTTGACTAGCAATCGTTCCAGCTGTACAGCCAAACATTTGCTCTTCACAATGTTTAACATCTTATCTTTTTCATCTTTGTCGTCAAAGGTCTTAGATCCTTATTTTTCCTACAGTTATTTTTCTCGATAAAAGAAAAAAGGGGGTTAATTGTAGTTCTACAATTGCTAAGTCATGCATGCTATTTTATTAAAGAAATTTAATGGTGGTCAATTAGCTAAACTAAAAAAATTGAAATTGTGTATAATCATGTGCTATTTATAGGTTAATACTTAATACACACAAACCCGTTTAGCATTAGTCTTTAAATTAGATCTAAAGCGAATATGAACCATTGCTCAACGCTTGTTCCTAAACCCTGATGAATTTGTCTTGGCTCATCAAGATGATATAATGTCCCAAACCAATAATGTTTATGAAAAATATTAACAATACTCATTAGTCGTGTATATTGATAACATTTAAAAAAGGTCAACAATTGATATGGCAATGATGTGATTAGATGTCTACAAAAAGCATCTATGACATTTGGTACATTCATTTAACATCATTGTAAAAAAACATACCAATTAATTATAACAGTAATTATGAATACTTCGAGTTAACCAATAACATTAATCATAATATCAAAGCAATGATGTAAATGAATATCTACTAAAATAAATAATGGAAAATTTTGACATGCATCCTTAAGATCATAAAAAATTAGCATTAGATCCCTCCAATTTTTCCTTTATAAATTACATCATTTTTTTTAGGTGAATTTCATGGAAATATTTGTGTATTTTATTAACTTTAATATGTGATTTAAGAATATACGTTTATAACTCATAACTATCGTAATTATGTCGGACTGACCGCTTCTAAATTTGAAATGTGAGAAATAGAAAAAAAAAGAAATTCAAAAAATGGAAATGTAGAAAATAAGGTTTATCCACATAAAATAATTCTCTGAACTACAATAAACAGCAAACTATCCCAACCCATAAGCAAATGAAGTCCAAGATATGCTAATTTTGTTATCAACTGTGTGCGCGCGTGTGTGTATACATACATACATATATATGAGGAGCGTTCCGAGGCAACCCTGTTTTGCAGTACCGCTACTCTACCGTGAGGAGCACTAATCCAAACCCAACAAAATTTTGTAGATGTTCAATCCACATATATATTATCATATATCCATAATTTGAGCTCATCCCGACATTCGTAACATTTTCAAAATTTTAGCTCAATTATTCACCGTTCAGACATTTATTCAAACCGTTAAATTTAAACATCAAATATGTTATTCTACGAATGTCAGAACGAACTCAAATTTTGGATAGATGATAATACATATATATGGATTGAACATCTACAAAATTTTGTTGACCTTTTAACGCACCTATCAACTACCGTATCGTCGGCTACACATTCTAAACCTAACAAAATATTGTAGATATTCAATCTACATATAGAAGATTTTCATGTAAAACTTTAGTTTGTTTGGATATTTGTAGCATTTTCAAAATTTTAACTCAGTTATCCACCGTTCAAACATTTATTTGAACTGTTAAATTGACTTAATTATTCATCATTTAAACATTAATTTGAACCATTAAATTCAAATATTGAACATATTGTGCTATAAATGTCAAAATAAGCCCAAATTTTGCATAGATGATTCTCTATATGTGCATTGAACATCTACGAAATTTCATTAGGTTTGGAATTGTGTAACTCACGGAACGATAGAGACGCTAAAGGGATGTTGAAAAATAGGAGGTGCCATGGAGCACTATATATAAATGAGGAGCGCTCTGTTGCATCCTTGTACTGCATCACACCAATTGCACCCCATTTTCCATCAATTTATATTTAAATAATAAAATAAGTGGAACGAGACAAATATTTAAATAGAAACATGGGGTGTAAATGATAAAACGATTGGGAGTGCACTATTCGGGATGTCATTGAACCATTATGTGTGTGTGTGTGTGTGTGTGTGTGTATATATATGTATATGCATATGTATGTATATGTATATGCATATGTATGTATTTGTATATGCATATGTATGTATTTGTGCATACGAGAGATGGTAAAGGAGTGTTACAAAATAAGAGGTGCCATGAAGCACTATATATACATAAGGAGCGCGCTCTATGCCATCCATGTTTTGCATCATCCCAACTGCACCACATTTCCCATCAATTTATGTTTAAATAATAAAATGAGTGGAACGAGAGAAATATGTAAATAGAAACATGGGATGTAAATCATAAAACAATTGCGGTAGTGCACTGTTCGGGATGTCGGTGAACAGTTCTATGTGTGTGTTTCTATATATATGCGTATGTATATATGTGTGTCTATAAATGTGTGTATCTATGTATGTGTGTATTTGTGCAATTAATGTCCCGCTATGACCCCGCTATATCCCATAGTGGATTTTTACCGCTATGATTTTCTAAAATAGTTGTTCTGCTATATGTCCCGCTTTATTAAGCTATTCTCGATATATTCCGTTATTTCCGCTATATTCCATTATTTCCGCTATATCTTCTATGAAAAATGAATTTAAAAATGATATTTTTACATTATAAAAATTATGAATTTTTTAAAATCGAATTTTTTAACTATATTTTTAGAAACATAAATACCATAATATTCTGTTAAATTTAATTAAATTATACTAAAGTTTATTTTTATTTTTTTATACATTTGTACATGTTTTTATATAAATGAATGTACTAATTATAATTAAATTGAGTGTAAATTTCTATTTAATTATCGTTTACATATTGTAAAAACATTAAGTAAGAGCTTTTACACGTTATTTTAGAGCCATCCGCTATATCCCCGTTATTTCTTCACTTTATCCCTACTATAACTATTTACACCTTCGTCGCATTGAATACGCTAACACTTTAAGTGCACACATATGTATGTATATATTGGATAGTTGAGTGAACTTCTAAAACTAAACAACATCGTATTTCTTTGATGACCGCTAGAAGAAAAAAAGGAAAGGAAGAAGAAAAATACAATTGTTTCCAGTGCTTGCATTCTCAAGTCCAATACTAGATACATTCATTTAAAGCATTACTCCAACTTCTCTGACCTCACAAGTAGGGACGAAGCCAGGAAATCGGGCAAGAGGGGGGGGGGGGGGGGGGGGATTCGAAGGGGAGGCCAAATTTTTTTTTTTTTACACCAGTTTACCCTTAATTTCAACCTATAATGTCTTATATTATCAATAAAAGTACCTTAAAAGTGGTCATTTTTGCTTAAATCTATAAAAAAAAAAAAAAAAAAAACTATTTTTTAAAATCTAGGGGGGCCACCGCCCCCCTCTAGATTCGTTCCTGCTCACAAGGCTATGAACTTGGTCATAAACTTTGAGTTAACCTCCGTTATCCATTAATTAACAATACTGAAAACGAATCAAAAAGTTCAGCAGGACTCAACTTACTATTCATGTTCATGAAATATCTCGATAAGACTTGGGTGTGATTGCACGAAGGCAAGGGAGGTATTAATCAGGATGACTGTTACTGTTCTTTTTCACCTGAAGCAGACAAGATGCGTAGGATATTGTCAAAATAAATTGATCGTATGCGGTTGTCCCAAGTCATTTTATGCTCCTATAGGTGTACAACGTTCTAGCAACCTCAAAGGAGGCATAATATTTCCAAAAATCGTGAGATTTCACGATTTTGCATTAGTTGGAAGTAAAAAAGTAAGCTAAAGATGACATGTTCAAATATTAGTATACGCAGAACATCAGATATTCAATTTAGAAAAGAGCCTCTTTTCACATTTTTGTTATGGTACCAAAAGGTAATTGAACATGCAAATAGCAATGGACTTAGTGAAGTACATCAATATCGTTTGCAGTTTCCTTTTCACCTGGCATTAATACATATGATTCAAATAAGAAGTTTGGTTTGAATTAGGAAAGCATGAAGCCCATTGGTACAAACAGTCATTTGACCACATGGATTCCTTATTAGGAGCAAGTCATGTAACCAACACAGTCATTTTTAAGCATTAAAGTGATACGGCAGCATATAACACGTGCACGTATATTTCATAAACAATGGTCTTTATATCATCTAATGATAATTTTTAAGTCCCGGAGATATTACATATACGATTTACAAAATTCAGTGTGTGTGACAACCTTCACAATAAGCTAAAAAATTTAGGTCAATCTGGTGATTGCAATTCCAGTAAAGCAGGCGGTTAGAGAACATATATGAATGGGGGAAAAAAATACAACTTACCAAATGCAAATCAACCAGTAATAATGAATTCTAGACATGCTGCCTCCTAAGCTCCTCATCTGCCTTCTTGAAAAATTGATCCCATCCGCTCCCTTCTCCCATGTCAATATAGTCATACGGCACCGCTGTCTTCAAACCGGGCCTCACCGCCACCCTACTTTCCACGATCCTAAAATTGACCCCCTCTTCCCCAAAACTAGCATTTTCTAGTTCCTCCCAACTAAACAACAAAGGCAGGGTGAATTCTCCCCATGGGTTAAAATCCAAAAGCTTCACTCTGCTATCACTTGTAACATAAACGTCAAAAGTGTAATTATCCGATTCAAATTTTGGTCTTACAACTTTATAAAAGAACTCTGCAATCAAAAGTTGGAGTTCGTGCTTTCGATCGACAATAACTGGATAGAATGAAGTGACCTCACGTTGAGATATGGCAACCAGATCTTTATTACGAACAAAGCACCGAAATTCCATTTCTGGGCGTAGAGATGGGTAATATTTGCGGAGTGCGAGAACAAAGGAATTGAGTGCAGAGTGGGAAAGGTCATGAGAAATCGAATCAGAAGACTTGAGCAGGAGAGCGATATCAGAAAAAGAATTGCATCGTAGAGTCCCATCACATGAAATCCATGTGGCATCTTTAGGAGCGCTCCAGTTTAGCTTTGGGAATACTGCACCACCTAAGGCAGATATAGACTGCTCTATTTCAGATTCAAGATCAGGAAATGATGGCTGCTCATCATTATTCTCATCTTCATCTGACTCAGAATCGAGAAGCAACAGGGAAGATATTGGGTCATGTTGGGAAGCATTAGTACGAGGAAGAGGGTCACGCCCGGTTATGGTTTTGGGAAGTAGAAAAGGTGGATGAAAGATGGCAGTATCATTGTCAGCATTGCGGTTTCCATCAACTTCATTAGATTCATCATCATCACTGGACGTAGGGTTGATATGTTTTCCAAGAAGGTAACGGACAAAGGAATCGGGAAGAGGATGAAAAAGGGTTTTGATGGAATGGGGTTTGAATTGTGGGTACCATTCTTGGATTTGGCAACGCTTCAGCTCTTCCTCCATGCTGGCTTCACACTACTATTCACCTGACGATATCAAGGAAGGAAAAAAAACAGTGTAAGCATGATTACAGAAGAATATTTCGAAGAGGCTAGGTACTCGTAGAAAAAAAAAAATATGTTTACAACAATCGTAGAGTATCAATAAATCATAAACCAATCAAAAAAATTCAGCAGCTGTTATTTTGAAGCATACAACCGAGCAGCAAATGAACCGTGTTACTTTGTAACTGATCAAAAGTTCAATATGTTACTGAATTACTGTGTTATTTTATAATTGATCAAGCTGTAATCAGTCTTTCATTTGAAGCTTTTTTTGAGTGAAAGAAAGTTTATCTAATACAATGAAATTCATGAACAAGTCACACTGAATAATGAAACAAAAGTTCAGTACAGAATATCAAAGCAATCACACTGAATATTCAAGAGCAGTGAACAAAAGAAACTTTAACTACAATGAAATCCATGAATAAGTCACACTGAATAATGAAACAATAGTTCAATACAAAATATCAAGAGCAAGTACACTGAATATTCAAGAGCAATTACACTAGATAATGAAAAAATAGTTCAATAAATCATTTTGTTGCCTTCAAAAGTTCTTGCCTAGAGTTTCTTCATTCTACCTAATTTTGTTGTGATGATGCCCCCAGCGATAAAGATAAAGACCTTATAAAAAATTTAGGAAATTACTTGAACAAGCTATCAGGTTACATAAAACAATTCAACTTCTTAAAGCCACATATGCAAATGTTAATGTAAGTACTGCACACATAAAAACATACACATGCAACTAAACCAAGGGTAATTTCATCAATTTATTCAATCAGGTAATCTTATAGTTCATGAGAACGTTCTCAAGTCAAATGCCCATGATATACATGTACTCAAAACATGCAAACTGAAAATATGAAAATTAAAGTAAATGATATGATTTGCCACTAATAGTCAAAGCAAATTAACATAAAATTTCTTGCATTTGATGAATAATTCAATAAGTGAACCTAACAGAAATGAAATGCTAAAATTCACGGAAAACAAGTGAACAAATGAAAGTCATCTTTTCTATGATATTTAAAAAAAAAAAAAAAAAAAAAAAAAACACACACACACACTAAAACAAACCGCACAACAACACACAATGGAGTGGACCAAACACAATTGATACAAAGGCAATAAATGAGAAGTTGTCATCTTAGAGCAACATTTTTTCCAGTAAGGATACACGATCAACAGAGAAGCACAATAAATGATAAGTTGTCAAATTATATCAAAATATGTGACTTATTACAAAATTATGTGCACTGCAAATTGGTGAGAGATGAAAGTGGAGCACAACCATTGTATTCACAACAAATGGAGAATTCCTTAATGCAATATGAATGAACAGGAATTTAAACAGTCCAATTGTTATGCATATACACTGAACCGTTGAAACATCATAGTTCTGGTAACCTATGTACGTAAAACTTGAGGTTACAACGTAAAAGCGTATTTTTTAATCGGTATGGCTTAAATTTATATCCTATCCATTAAACTTTATTTCATGGATATGACTTAAATTTATATCTTGCATGGTGAGCCAAATCACCTGGACCGAAATCTCCATGGTCCCTAGACCAAACCAATCACGGACCCCCTGATTTCAACCTTTTGCAATTAAACCCACATTTTTTCAGGGGTTTAATTGCAAAAGGGTTGAAATCAGGGGCCCTGATTGGTTGGGTCCAGGGGACCAGCCAATTTCGGGTCCAGGTGACCAGCAAATTTCGGGTCCAGGTGATTTCATCCCCTTGCATGGGCATTTTTACAGTAGACTGACTTGACGCAAGTTCCAATCCTATCCAAGACCAATTTTCAAATCATAAGTATGACATTTCAATCAACTATTTTGTCCTGCACATGGTTTTTTTTTTTTTTTCGTCGATCCGTTGACCTGAAATGTAGCTTGCAGGCTTAGTCAAAGTTCACAAACTCAATTATTCTTAACAGCGAAACGAAATGACTATTAATTTGGTATATATATGTCCATAAAGCTACAAATTAAACGTACTTGAGAGGTGAGAAAATGAAGATGAAGGGTTCCTATTCATTTCACTCCTATTCACCTGGCTTATCCTATTCTTTGCAATCGTAATAATGTTAAAAAGGCAAACAAAACCAATATGTCATACCAGTTTACGCAGCAGCAAGTGAAATAGAACGGCGCAGTGCAATGAAACTAGGACAATCAGCAGATAATTAATAAGGATGGAGATGGTGATTACAGAAATCAACAACTTGACGACATCAACCTCAACATGAAGACGAAGAGGGATGAGTGACGAAAGAGAAATTAGGGCTACTGGGCTAGGCATTAGAAAGCAGTAGAAACGAACCGAAGTTACAGATATGTTAAAGAAGTGAACGCACTTTTCTGGGCCAGGCCCACTTAAACGGCAAAATGGATAAAGACCGGACGGAACGGAATTACTGCGGAAACATGGAAATTTCCGTTCGTTCATTTACCGCTATGTGTTGAAGGAATTCCTTTCGAAATATTGGGAAGGAAAACACCGGAAAGGCATTAATAATAATTAAAAAAAAAAAAAAAAAAAAAAAAACAGCCACTTACTTGCAAATGATAAAAAATAAGCATTTGAAAAGTAAAACTCATGCAAAAACATCAACTGGATAATCACTTGAAACCAAATATCTACTCACAGAATCAAAGAAATCAAAGAAAGATACATTATTTCTACTAACAATTCAGCGCTAGTCGTCAATCAATCTTGTCTTCGCATGGTAACTTCTTCTTCCTTTTCCTCTTATCTTAGCTTGACGTCGAGCACTGTAGACTTAATCGACTTACTGTGTTTTTCGCCTCTTTTTTCTTTTATGCGTAGAGAAGTGGAATTTGTGATTTGGTGCTGAAAGTAACAGAAACGTGACAGTTAAAAGAGGCGATAGTGGGCTGGGTTAAAAGTAAAATGCTGAGCATTCCCAACAATGTAAATGGCTAGAAACTGGGTGGATCATCGCTTTTCTTTCTCCCCTCGCGTTGCAACAACGCAACTTCGAGCGTGGGGAAAAACGAATAGTGGGGATTTGCCCCACTTTTTTTTTAGCGTCCAGCGCTAAACGGTGAATTGATTCCCGTTTAAAGGAAAAATGCCCAAATTCCAGTCCTTAAACAGGAAATTGATTCTCGTTTAGCGTTCTTTTTTTTCCCACTCGTTGTTCGACGAGTGAGAATTCTTCGTCCGTTTTTTTCTTCTTCCCCTCCCGTTTTCCCCCATTTTGCTAGAAGTGCTCTTATAACCGAAAACAGTTACGTCAAAAATGAGGCAGGAGATAATAATTTCAAATGACCCATGGAAAATTACATTTTTATCCTCCGTGAATTCCACTTTTCCAACTAGTCGGGTATTTTCACTATTTTTTGTACGGTAGAGTAGCATAACCCGGGTTAAGGGTTAAAAAGGGGTGTAATCTGGGTTTAATTACGTTTTATATTATACCGTTTAGGGCCGAAACGTGAGTTTATAGTTTTGAGCTGAAACGTGAATTTATCATTTAGGCTGCTTTATATTTAATAAATAATAATTTAGTCGAGAAGTTTTGGCTTGTTTAGTTTAGTTAAAGCAGTTTTGCTCAATTTAATTTGACTTGTTTAATTGGTATAATGATTATTCATCCTTTTTAATAATATCTTTCGCAATATACAAGCACGCTATGAAATACCAAACAATCACTACAAAGATCAGTTAGATCGAAAATCAAAATTTGGACACCTTAAGATTTCTTAATAGACTACACTTTCATATTTCTTTTATGGTTATTACGAGTTTATTAATAAACTATTGAAAACCGAAATTTGGACCGAGACCAAAACAAAATTGAAACCACCGAATTTTACAGAATTATTCGAAAGTAACAAAAATTCAAATGATTGATACCAAGCTCTCAAACCTTTGTCATAACACTCGTATTATTTGTTTTTATGAAAATGATATCAGTGCATATAATAATTTATTTACAACACAAATACATATAATGTTATTATGAAAAATACTTTGATCTTCCTAACTTGAAATAAACCGAATATAGAAATAAATTGAATGTTTTTAGATTCTTCAAAATAGAAGGGGGAAAATTTGTCGGTTAGAGTTACTTTATAGATGGAATAGTAGCAACGTCTATTCTCACCGTAGTATTTACTTTAGGGTGTGTTTGGCGCAAGCGGAAGCGGAGAATTTTAACGGAGTATTATAGCGGAGAATGCATTTGGCGCGTTAAGCGGACCATTTGAGCGGAGTATGTTAACACGTTGTTAGTAGAATATAGAAATTATAAATTACTCCAATTCAGTTCAAACCAACTTCATTACGTAGAGCACTTCGATACGATCGCAACTCAAAAAACCGCGTATCAAACGGATCTCATTTGCACAAGATATTAAAATTTTAAATTTATAAAAACCTAAATTTTGTAATTAACTTAATTAAATAACATAATTAAGGCAAACGGAAGGGAAACAGACCAAATTCGAGATGTAGGAAATGGACCGTTTCCGCTTTGACGCGTCCGACGCGTTGGACACGTCAAAGCGAAAACGGTCCATTTCTGTTCCGTTTTGATGCCCCGAACAGCCCCTTAGTAACCCATCAAACTAACTAGAAAAATTAAACACAATAATGTCCTTCCATTCTAAAGAGTTAAATACTTAGAAGTTGTTGAAGAAATTACTCGCAATCGGCAAAGTAGTTTCTTTATAAAAAAAAATGCAAAGCAACTTTAGCACTTGATGATTGTAATATGATATCAAAATCAAGCTAAATACATCAAAGCACGTACTTAAAATGTTTTTTTTACATTTGTAATGGTAAATTGTCATTTATCCATCAAAGTACGTACTTAATATGATATCAAAAGCAACTTTAGCAACTTTACCGTTACCGATCAACTAGTATACCGATGACTGATATAACGATAATCTGGCAACCGTTACATTTGTAATGGTAAATTGTCATTTATCCATCAAAGCACGTACTTAAAATGTTTTTTTTTTACATTGTAATGCATCTTCATTATACTATATATATGCAGTTTTATTAATAAAAGGCATAAACGACAAAGAAAAAAAAATCATATTTGGAAATATTACAACTGATTATTGAACTAAATTCAATTATTTATTTGGTTCTAAACGCAAGTAATAAAGTATATCAGATTAATATACATATGCTTCAAATTGACTGGTCAAATTACCATTATCGTTGGCGTTGAAAAATTATTACCGATAATTTATCATAGAACATGATAAATTTACCATTGTCATACCATTTTAACTGGTATACCGATTATAATAAAAAATGGTTACCGATTGGCTGGTAATGGTATGGTAATGGTAAATTTACCGTTACCGTAACAGCCTTCGTCATATATATATAAAGTGGTCTCTAAGCAAACCATTAGGGGTGAGCATTATTTGGTTAAACCAACAAAACCAATTTATTTTGGTTGGTTTGGTTTGGTTTTGAAATTAGATCGGTTTGTAATCAGTCCGAAAAAATATTTAGTTTGGTTATCGGTTTAACCAAATTAACCGAAATTTTATTCTATTTTCAAAATTGCAGATATTATAATAAATATTTTAGACTAGTTTAGTTGTCTAAGTAAATTTTAATCATCACATACACACACACACACACACACACACATATATATATATATATATATATATATATATATATATATATATATATCAAAATTACATTTGGTAAGCATAAGGATCATAAATAATAATACTTTAATCATATATTCATAATTTATGTAATGTCCCATATTTTTACGATATTATAATTAATTTATTTAATTATTTAAATAGTGATTCAGAGAATTAAATGGTCGTTTAATTAAATAATTAAAATATTTAATTAAATTAAATAATAGAATAATATATTTAATTTGTGAAATAGTCGAAAATAGTAGAATTGGCAATATTGTGTGAATTGGACAATTCAAAATATATGATTTAGTTTAAAATTTGAATTACGATAACGATTATATTTAATTAACGATGGTTGAACGTATAAATTATATTATAATTATAATCGAGCTCGAAATGGCGCTGTAGTTCATAATTTGGCGATTCGAACTTCAATTGAATATACAGAATCCGTTTTAAATCGGATTTCTGTGAAACAAGAAACATTCAGAGCTGGTGAAGTATATTTTTCTAATGGAAGAGAAAAATCGGGATTTCGTCGTGTAGATTGTGAGTTATGTCCAAATCAAATTTTAAAATAATTGCTATGCAATTCCTTTATAATTTATATCAATTTATTTATATTTTAAATATAGATCGAATATCGATGTAACACTGGATTTGGAATATCGGGTTATAAATCCCGATATGGAGCTGTGTGATATTCTATGTGAATATATACGATAATGTTTATTTTGAAATATTTAATTTAATTAATTTTAAATATATTTATATGTTTAAATGGGTTATTTAGAGCATTAAAAATAACCAGTTTTGCAAATGACCTCCGTTTTCGACGAAACTGATAAATGATGATTGATTGTTGTGTGTTAACTGTTTGGTTTAATTGCTTATGTATTGGTTGAAATTATAGATAACGATATATATATATAAATCGTTAATCAAATAATGATTCTGTGTATCAGAATATTTCATATTAAAATGAAGTTGATGTTAATTATATTGTTTAAACATCTGTGATGCGGGGAAATAGGTTGGAGGGATCCAACTGGATTCCTCAATATTTATAATACTGTTCTTTTCATATATTGTAATATATGATGTGATATATATAAGCTGTTGTTGATTATGTGTGTTTGAATGATATCGATCATTTTGAATTGGTATTTTAAATACCGTAAGAAATACTGGGATATAGAAAAGGGGATTTTCAAAGTTTATTTTGAAAATAAATTATTTATATAAAATCAATGGATTTTATATATAAAAGGAAAAGGATTTTATAAAAGAAAATAATAATAAAATCAAAGGAGTTATAAAAGAAATATTTATTTGTAAAATAAATAGAATTGAAAAGAAATATTTATTTGTTAAATAAATAGAATTGAAAAGGAATATTTATTTGTCAAATAAATAGAATTGAAAAGGAAATAATTGTATAACAAATAGAAAGAGGAAATAATTGTAAAACAAATAGAAGAGGAAATATTTGTAAAACAAATAGAAAAGGAAATAGTTGGAAAATAAAAGGAATTATTTATAAAATCAATGGATTTTATATAAAAAGGAAATATTTTATAAAATAAATAGAATTATCAAAAGGGATTTATTTGGTAAATAAATAGATTATAAAAGGAAATACTTGAAAAATGAATAGAATAGTATATAAAGAGAATTTTATATTTGAAAGGTTTAGACCTGTGCTTCGCGCACGGGTATAACATGATAGGGATTTAAAGCAAAGATTTTAAATAGAATATGTTCTAACCGATAGATTGAGAAGATTAATTTATAAATAATATTTTATAAATTAAATAAAATATTTATCATTGGATAAATGGAATATATAAGTCAAGACTTATAAAAAGAAGAATCAATTTCAACATCGATATTTGAAACTGAATACGGACGAGGAGTGAGTCGAATATTACTTATTCGAGAACGAGTTAATCAGAAGGAGTTAATCAAAAAGAGTTAATCGAATATAGTTTATTCGAAACGAATTAATCGAATATAGTTTATTCAGAAAGAGTTAATCGAATATCGTTTATTCGAAAGGAGTTATCGAATAGAGATTTTTTGAAAGAGAGTTATGTGAAATTCGATTATATCGAATTCGGGAAAGTACTATTCACTTTCCGTTTTAATCAAGATTTATTTATTTATTAATAAATTAGTTGTTTGCTTATTTATTCAAATTAAGGAATAAAGTTAAGTTTTGAAGTTAGATATTTCAGATGTAGGGATTATAACGCTATAGTTATAATCAATGTTTTCCATAAAGAAGTGGATTCATAAAAAGAAATCCGAGAATTACGTAAGGAAGTTTATTAGAGGTTTAAAAGGTAAACCTTATCTATTTCGAAGTTAGAAATGTTGTTCAGTTAAGGTCTGAGAGGTAGTTATACCCCAACTTGATTGGCTTCGTTTTAACTAAGGAATGGTTAAGGTTTGATAGTGAAGGTTGATTAAGTTAAATTAGTTAATCAGTGTAATGTTTTGAGTTGGCATAGCAAGTTTTTATTTAAACATCTGTTTAAATCCAATGAAGGAGTTTTGGAAATGTTTTCCAAATAAGAATCAATTTTTTTTTTCTAATATAGAAAATAAGAGATGAGAATAAAAATGGAAACGTTTTCCAATATTAATAAGGTATATTTTCTAAATTTAGATAAATAAAATTTCTGTATATATATATGGAAATAGGAAATGGGTAAATGAATAAATTAATGATAGATTAATTTAAGATGATTGATGATTGATCGATAGAATTTCCATCTGGAAATAATATCGTTGTTTGCACATGTGTTTTTCTTTGATAGTTAACTCACCGACTATCGAAGTTTTTGACCATTTTTCCGTCGTCAATACGTAGAGACCGGGATCAGATTCATGACCTGAAAACCATTCTGTATGGGCGTTAGCGTTGCGAATCAAATATGATGAAGAAAATTGAAAACAGAGTTATGCAAGGGCTGTTTTGACGATCCTAGGTAGCAATTGCCTAAGATGGATTTACTGAATAGTGCCTTTGGTTTGTCCAGTCCCAGGACGACCTGTATAGAAGAATGTCTGACAGAGTATATTTAATAGATCGCGTAAGTTGATCTCTTCAAACATATATACGTTTGGTGGCAGAGGAAATCGTTTCTCTTAGCTGTATACCCGTTGTATTTTTTGGGAAATCAATTTGTGATTTGGCGGGTATGATGATGTGACATTCAAAGTGAATAAATTGTGATCTGTCAGAGATAAGCGTGGCCTCTAGCCTCACAACCAGGAAATGACAAAAATCAGGCAGGAAGCATGGCTAAGTGGTTGGCTGCCAATTAGGGTTTTGTAACAACCCGGAATTTTAGGGCCAATTTAATAATTTATTTTAAGGAAATTTTGTTAGAAAATGTGCCAGAATTTAAAAAAATTCTATTTTTTTAATTAAATTATTGAATTTAAATAGGCTTCTAAATAAAATTATGACGTTATTAATGAAAAATTTAAAATTTTATTTGTGATAGACAACAATTTATAATTTGAGATTGATAATAATGGAAATTATTAAATTACGCATTTGGGCTAGCTAACTTTAAACTATTGTTGAAAAGTAATATGGTTATCCTAATTTGTAAGTATGCATCATTGCCTGGTTCAAATTGATGACTGCTAATGAAGATGACGTTGTTTGTTGAATAGTTGATTGTTTTTTTTTATTTGATGAATCAAATAATTTAATTTTTGTTGTGCTTTAAAATGTTCAAATATAGATTTGTTTCTAAATAATCAATATAAATGTAATTGTTTGGATCTAATAGCTTTCTTGTTCAAGTAACATATCGTTTTCTTCATTATGTTAAATTAAAACTAAATCAATATAAGTTGTAGTACAATGATTCATTTTAGATCATTGGTTTTATAAATTTAATTTAGAGTCTAACTTTCGATCTAAAATTCTATGTTCATGTTAATGGATTAAATTATATCTTAAAGGTTAATTTGAACTTTATACTCAGTTAGTAAAATGTTAGATTGTTATCTTTCATAACTAAGTGTAACATTAGACTTGAAAGTTTATATATATAAATAATGTTTTCAATTAGGTATTTGGATTTAAAAAAAAGGGAATTTTGTCAACACACAAATATTTTAGGACTGATTGTTGTAATTATGTGATTTGTATTATTGGGGAGTTTTGATTGAATTTAACTCATACATATAGTTTTCATATAAAATTCACTATTTATTTCAAGTCTTGATAATAGATATAGTTTATTTTCATTAAAAGTTAAAAGAGGAAAAGAATTAAACGCATGCTTTGAATATTGGCTATATATATATATATATATATATATATATATATATATATATATATATACTTGTATCATGATGTTGGTTATTTTCATTTATATGTTGTATCCTAATGAGGAATCTAATTAATTATATATGTTAACTTTTATTTATTTTTCATTTTATTTATATAATTGACCATCTACTGATTTAAATTATATGTCTATACCTTCCTATCATTTATTGCCCGTACCACATGTTGCACTTACAAAAAAAAAATTACATTATCATACATTTGTTTGTACTCGCATATATGTCACATGTTTGTTAAATCAAATTGATGATAAACCAATAAATGAAAGGTTTCTCTCTCTATGCAGATAATATTCTCCCTATTAATTAAATAATTTAAAGAAAGGAAATGAAGTTTTCCTTCTTTAACTACCCTCATTAATTGACTACATTAATTAAACGAATGGAAATGAGAAGTTTCATCTCTAAATAAAGATAATTAGTAATTAAATTTATTAAAAATATAAAGGAGGATTAAATAAATTTATAAATACTTAGCCTATTCAAACCCTAATCCTCTAAACAACCTAAAACAACCGCCGCCCCTTCTATCTTTCAATGGCTGAAACACAATGATCTTTCTCCTCTTTTCTCTTCTAATCCATCAACCAAATTCAAAAAGTAACCTCTGCAAAATCGTTCGACACACCAAGACCCTTCTAACCAACGGCCATGATCTGAAATGATGCTGTGGATCTTTGGAGTTCTGCGCTCGAAGTAGGGGGGCGGGTTTGGAGGAGTTTGATCGTGAAGAATGGGCTCTCATTTCAGAAAAAGAACGAAGAAAGGAAACACGGCAGCCTTGTTTGTTAATCAAAGTAATCAGTATTTTGTTAATTATTTTAATTAATTATTAGTGTATAAAAGTTTATAAATTTAAAACTGTGTAACTCATTCAAACAACGATGAAATCAAACGATTTCAGGTGCGTTGGGATCGCATGAATGAACTCTACATGATGGTATGGACTGGAACTGGTTTAGAGCATGTTGGAAATTCAGAATTATAAAGAAATGTGAGATTTCTCTTTTAATAATTAATTAAACTATTATTTCCTTTCCATTTGAAATCGAAGTATGTATGTGATAAAAACCAGATCTGTGATTTGTGGATTGAAGTTTGTTTGTTGTTGTGATTGATTTGCGATGCTCATATGTTGTTAGATCAATGATGTTAACATAGGAATATGGTTTTTAGTGTTTTGTCGAAATGGAATTATTGGCAAAACGAGATTGCCATTTTTGATTAGTTATATTTACAATAAGACAACAATTTTTGTTATGAATGTACATTAAAACAAAATATTCATTTTGTTTGAGGCATGTTAGTTGAAAATAAATTAACATCATAAAAGATTATATTTTTATAGTCATTTTGTTACAATGAAAGGATTAGAAAATAAAGATTACATCTTTATGGTATTGAAATGAACTTAAATTTAATATTACATTTATATTGTAATTTTGTCACCTTTGACCTGTCTAAACAAAATTCTCATTTTTGTTTACATTGAAAAGTAAATAAACAAAATTCTCATTTTATTTGCATTAGAAGTAAATAAACAAAATCATCATTTTGTTTGCTTTAAAAGCTAATAAAAAAATCATCATTTTTGCAATTAAATTTTTTTTGTCACTTTTAAAGAGAATGAAATTTAAAAAAAAACAACATTTTATTTGGAATGTGTTATGCAAATCAAAATTAACATTTTTGATTAGAAATTGGTTAGAAAAAAAAAGAATAACATATTTTTAGTCAAATACGATTAGTGAAAAGAATAACATATTTTTAGTCAAATATGATTAGTGAAAATAAAAACAACCTTTTTATTTGAAATATGTTTTGCAAATAAAAATAACATTTTTGAATTGAAATTTGTTTGTAAATAAAAAGAACAAAATTAACATTTTTTGTTAATTAGATTATAAAGAACAAAATTAACATTTTTTGTTAATTAGATTATAAAGAACAAAATTAACATTTTTTTGTTAATTAGATTATAAAGAACAAGATTAACATATTTTGTTAATTAGATTAGATTGGACAAAATTAACATTTTATTTAATTAGATTATATAGAACAAAATAACATTTTTTCATTAAAAATGTTAACATAGAATAAAATAACATTTTTTCATTAGAAATGTTAATATAGAATAAAATAACATTTTTTTCATTAAAAATGTTGATATAGAATAAAATAGCATTTTTCATTAGAAATGTTAATATAGAATAAAATAACATTTTTCATTAGAAATGTTAAAATAGGATAAAAGGACATTTTTCATTATAAAGAATGAAGTAAAAATACTTTTGTCAGAAAAGTTAATTAGAATAAAAATGTCATCTTTATTAGAAAAGTTACAGTAAAAGAACTAGACAAAATTATCATTTTTGTCACTTTGAAAAAGAATGAATTAAAACCATACATTTTGGCACTTTGAAGAGAATGAAGTAATTCATCCATTTTTGTCACTTTGAAAAAGAATAAATTAAAACCATTCATTTTACACATTGAAAAGAATTAGACCAAAAATGAACATTTTTGTACCTTAAAAGGAATTAGACAAAAATGAACATTTTAGTGTATTAAAAAGAGTTTGACAAAAACATACATTTTTGTCACTTAATAAGGATTTTACAAAAATCACATTTTTGCCATTAAATAAGAATTATATAAGAATAACATTTTGTCAAAACATGTTAGTGAGATAAATATCACTTTTGTGTCAAAACATGACTTTTGAAATAAGAATAACATTTTTATATATTAAAAAGGATCAAATGAAAATGAATGTTTTTGGTCATTAAAAAGAGTTCAACCAAAATAATTATTTTCATACATTAAAAAGAATGAGTTAAAAATGTATATTTTCATACATTAAGAAGAAGGAGTCAAAAATGTCTATTTTTATACATTAAAAAGAATGAATTAGTAATGGACACTTTTGTCATTTAAAAAAAAAAGGATGAAGTAAAATATTCATTTTGTCATTTAAAAATGAATGAGACCAAAAATATACATTTTGGTAAATAAATAAGAGTTAAGATTTTATTGTCCTTTGTTAACAATAAAAAGAATAGAATTAAAAAGACTAGATTTTTATTGTCATTTGTTCACAATAAAAAGAATTTAAATATATGTCTATGATGTGAAATGCTTGATGTGTTAATATAATGTTAATATATTCATACTGAATATTACACTTCCATTTACAAGTCATCCGACTTGTTTATGTGATTGGGACGATAATTTTCACACCTCGCCCAAGTGCACAAATAATTTATTATTTGATTGTTGGATGAAACTCCACACGGGTGTTGGGATGTTATTTGATCTACACTAGTCTCAATATTTAGTGTAGAATCCACTTTAGGTGTTATTTGTATGACTTGTTAATTATTTATCATAATCATTGATTTCATGCAATATATGGTTGTTGATTGGGTCACATTCCAATAAAGAATATTCTAGAAAAGGAATATTTTAGAAAATATTTTAGAAAAAAAAAAATATTTTTATTGAAATGAACTAGTTTTTAACTAGAATAAATCATTAAATTTAGATTTAATGAAGTTCCCAATTTGTTAATATTTAGTTGAAGTTAAATTAAATAAATTGGATTTTGGGTTTGTCGTGAATAGTGTCTTAAATAATGCTGTTCTTAAACCCCGTATGAAAAGAATGATCTTTTAATTTAGATTATTAAAGTTTTCAATTATATTTAGTAATTGAAATAAGATGAGAGGTGAGTTGGGTTTATTGTGAATCGTATTTTTAAGCGACATGTGTTCTTTAACCCAACTGACAACGAAAATCATGATTTGGAATTTTATAAATCTTTTATTAAGATTTAAACGAGAATTTTCCAAAAACCTAGTTTTCCAATTTAATATATTAAATTGGAATTGGATGGAATTCGAATGAATAATAACCAAGATAAGCTTCTGTAAAAGAAGACCGATGCTACATATGGAATTTAAGAGGCTTTGCCGTTATTCCATTTATATTATTGGTCGGATATAGAAAGTTATAACGATTATATTGATTTGATTTCTGTGAAGATTCCATATTTCATGGAAAGTGATTTTGGGTTTACCGTGAGCTGTGTTTTAAAATGACATTAGTTCTTTAGCCCAGTTAAAGATAAGATTTATTTCTTAAATTTAAATAATCATGGAATAATGATTTTTGATATTTAAAACCAAATTGGGTTTAATAAATTTTTAAAAGAAAGATTTAAGAATAAATGTAAAGAATTTATCCTTGATAGAATAATGTGAATATTTTATTAAAAGAATGTTCTGAATTGGAATGAGGCGTTGGATGTGTTTTTATAGTACTCGATTTTTAATTATAAAAATACGTGATTATTCGGGAAGACCGGGTTTAACCCATTCCGAATAATTAATACGACGATGAAGAGTCGAAGATGAAGACGGTGGTTGAAGACCGACGATCTTCACATCGGATGGATGTGTTGCTACTGAGACCCATGATGGGAGTAGCTACCTTGAAGGGGCTTCAGTGGTAGCCGTCCGGACTATTATTGATTGTTCGAATTTGGTTTTCGCTCAGACCCAGAGCATAAGCTTGTAAATGGATACGTGTCTGACATTGGATTTCGTTCCATGTGAATTAAATCGATTTCTGTTGATGTATGTCTGTTTGGTGGTGGAGAATTTATTCTCTACTTAACACCCTGGTATATATTAATAGTGATTGATCGCATGGCGTGAATTGTCAATGTGGCACGCCAAGATGCAAATGATCAAGGCTTTTATTGAAAAGCAGGGCCTTGTGGGATGATCAAAGCATAGCCTATTACGGCATAGCTTTGTGTATAGTGTGACTTCGCGAGCTTCACACCCCGGTATGAGTCAAAAACGGGATATGGACCGTAGGGAGTGCACACGTTTCTTTCTAGCTAGGGGTAGTGTCAGTGCTTAAACCGGCTGACATTTTACTTACGTGGATGATGGATTTTGAGGCGCCTCGGGTTTTTATAGGCCGTTAGTGGTCATACTATAGGTTCAAAGAACCGGGAAACGTGTGTTCCGGCATAACCAATCCACTGCCGATAGGCGGGGACCGGCCCTACCGCATCCAAGGGTTCACTGCGGGGGATCCTGAGGCATTTGCTAGAGTGTCTCGAATCGGAGAGGAGCTTGCCCCTAGCCTCGACTCATGATGGAAACCCAACTTTCGATACGACCTTGCGGTTTTGATTGTAGAACTAGTATGGCGACATGATATATGGTACCCATGCCGTCTATGATTGATACATTATGATTGAAATTGTTTTTGAAACATATATACACTAATAATAATATCAAAATCCTTTTTTATCGTATCAAGCATTTTTGACCATTATAAGGTAAAACTCTATCCTCCGGTTTGCGTTGCATTGTGTGATGGGACATGAGTCTTATAATGGTTTCATTTTTCTAAAAAGCATTACGTTGTTTAAACGGTTTACTTTATTTTATGTACTGGCAATCCAATGGAGTAAACCCGTTCCGCGTTAGCGGCGTGGTCCTGTGATTAGCCTCATTATTAGATAAGTTAAGTTAGATTTCTCATACCAGTCCCATGACTGACCTGTAGTTTGTTTCACTGGCAAACTCGAGTACCCATATTTTTCACACGGGCAGTCGAGTAGCTTTTGCAGATATATTTACAGGATCCTGGATTACAGCTGAAGCGGTATTAGGAAAGCTCTGTATCCGTGTATTCCTTTCAGTTGTATATTTGTATTATTTTCCGCTGCTATTTAAATGTAATTTAAATATCTGACATTAATGTATTTCTATTGTGTAATAAGTAATCTCTATTATCTTCTTGTACTCTGGTGTAATTGTTGTAATCAACAATAAAATATTCTTCAGTTTGTGTTCTGATGTGTGTTGTTCTCAAGGCAATCTAGACTTTCCTTTATAGGGAAGTTTGGGTCGTCACAGGTGTATTATCACCTATCTAGAGATATTCATTTCATTCTTTAATCTGTTCGATGTTGTCCCATTCCGGAAACGGTTACTGAGCCCAACCGTTGGTGATATACATTCGATACACTCAAGCGAAATGAGTGGTCGGTCATGTGTGGTCGGGTTGCAAGATGTTCTTGTTGAACCCAGTGTATTCCTCTCTAGAGGTACACTATCGGAATGTGGTTCCATACCTTGTCATAGTTGGTAATCCATTATCCAATAAGTGCTTGCAGTTTTGATTGTATACTATGTATGTAGAACGTGAGATGAAAGCATTTCTGCTAGATGATTATTTAGTTGTGGTTGATAGACATTACTATAATATCAAAAGAGTTTTGATATAACGTTTATCGTTTCTTTCAAAAGGATTTTGAAAGTTAAATCAAATGTTTTGGATTCTCATAAGGGAAAAACCCGTTCCGTTATATGGCGTAGTCTTATGAGATATCATTTAATTGCTCAAACTGTTTTACTCACACCAGTCCCATGACTGACCCCGAGTTTGTTTTGTTTTTCCCTAAAATCTTGGGTGCCTAATTTTGTACGGGCAGTCAAGTAGTCAGGATTTTTCAGATATACTTGGAGAGTTTGGAGCAGGAGGCTTCAGGATTATATAGCTATAGTTATTTCCTTTATGTTGCAAGTGTTGTACTCTGATAATGTTACTGTATACATATACTTATTTTATTTCAAAATCATGTGTATATTATATGTTGTTCGTTCCGCTATGAGATTCGTGTTACTCTGATGTTGTATGTTCTTCTTCTTCTTCTATTCTAAGTTTCTATCTTATCTATTCTCACCCTCTGTTTTCTTTCTATTAGTTTTCCGGTTTCTAGTGTAATGTGGGTTGGACTTGTGTTATTTGGTCAGCTCAAATTGTACCGGAAATTCGGGACACTACAGTTGGTATTAGAGCTGAAGGTTAAGTAATTACCTTGGCTCTGTGGCGTGACTCAGTAGAGATGGGGTTAGTAATACCCTAGATTGAGTTGAGTGTATATATACGAGAGAACGTATTTGTAGATTTCAATATAAAATTGTTTTATGTTGTGGTGATTTATTGGTTGAGTTGTTCATAAGTTCTGGTTGATCAGTTTGATCCGTTGTATCGGTAAGGGTTTCTAAACATTCTAATACGATGAACCGACATGGTATGTTTTGAAAAGAGGGTAAATGAAATAATTTTATCCAAATTTTATTTTGATATAAACAAAGTATAGATATTTGAAGTATTATAGTATATTGGATGTGTTGGTTGTGATTATAATCAAATAAGATTATAAAATGTGAAATGGTTATGTAAATAGCCAATCAGAATTCATATAAGTGAAATACGTGGAATCAGATGAATTAAATCTGAATTTAAATCAGAATTGAAATTTAAAACCCTAGAAATTTGGAAAGGTGTTTGTAGATGGATCTGGACTAAATATATGAGAAATTTAAAATCCTGGGAGATTTTATACTGTTTTACAAGCATTGTGAATGATATTTTGGAATATATTTCAAAGTGGAAATGTTTAGAAATGGTTTTGAAAGTGTTACAGTATTGAACTCACTTCGATCGCTGGAAAATAAATTCTGATGATGACAGCTGCCTCATCAGTGTTCATTTTCGAGTGTTAAGTGACGGATTACTACCAAGGATTTTGTTTTTGAATTGATTTGAGAAAAGCAAGTTGTTTTGAATCCTGAAAAGGGATATCTAGTTTTAGAAAATCTAATCTGTTTAAAATTCCCTGGGGAGATTGTTTGAATTAAAAACAAGTTAAATTAGAATTTGTAAAAGCAAATAGAAATAGAAATTGAATTGAAACTAGTTAAATGGAAAATGAATTGAGATAGAAAATATCGAATTAAATTGGATTAGAGATAATCCAAAATGGAATTTGACTGGTAAGTTAGGAGTTGAAATGAATATTGGAATCTGAGTTAAAAACAGAATTTGGTTTGGATATAAGCGAATAGCTGTGTTGAACTGATATTGATTGGAAATTGGTTGAGATGACATTGGTATATGCAGAATTGGTAGCAGATGTAAAGAATATAATTATACGCCTGACCAAAAAGGTACACGTTTATATTCATATGAGTTTGATGAGTTATGAGCCGATTTGGCAAGCCGCTTGGCATTTTGATTTTCTTTTGGGTTGGAGAAGGCCCAGAGAGGCGAGTTGGAGTTTGAGCTATTGACCAGTACAAAGGAGGTGCTGGTGAAATTTTTCAGAAATTTCGGGTGTTAGAAAATTTTCAGAGTTTATGGAAATTTTCGTTAGTAGGAATAAATTAATAATTTAGTTGAAATTAGTTGGTACAGTGAAACTGAAGTTAAAGAAGTAAAAATAATTTTTAACCCAATCAATAGGGCTTGTTTTCTACCTAAACAATTTCGGGGACGAAATTATTTAAAGGGGGGAAGAATGTAATGTCTCATATTTCTACGATATTATAATTAATTTAGGGTCCGTTTTTTAGAGGTCCCTATTAAGTTTCAAAATTAGGCTCACATCCGGTGCTAAACTTATTGTAAATTAGGTCCCTATTTTTCGAAAATTCATTAAAAAATATAAAAAAATCACGAAAATTCATTATTAAATAAAACACGTACACGCCAAAAAATTCAGGTGTTAAAACAATCGAAAACCACGTCAAAACCCAAAAATACACAAAAACAGCGAAACAACGGGTTTTTGCATCAAAAGATGCACCTATTCGTAAATAGTTGCATACATTCATGCTTATATTTCAGTGTTGCGCCCAAACTGTAGTATAAATGCATACATGTATGTAGCTAAACTGCATTTCATGCATCCTTTTATGCATATATTCAAATTTGGCCTGTTTTTTCAAGCATTCGCCATTTTCAGACATTGTTGCACACATTTATGCTATTGTACGAAATAAATGCATGCATTCATGCGTATATTCACAAGCCTCCGTTCCTTTTAAATTTGTTGCACACATGCACGCATATATGCAAAATAGTTGCATTCATGTATGCAACTTTTCGTTACACGTGAATCTCAGTTCAACTTTGTATGCATACATGTATGCAGTTATTTGCTAATAGTTGCATACATGTATGCGTATATTGGTCCAGATTTTCAACATAAATACACTATATGAATATATGCATACATGTATGCTACTATAGGCAATTGTTGCACAGAATCATGCAACTTTTTTTTCCAATTTGCGTGGACTCATGTGATTATTTCCAGATTTTAGAATATATTTTTTATGCATGAGCGCATTTTTTTGGGGTCCAAAATGGGAAAAGGCGAAGGGGGAGCAGTAGGAGGCGGAAGGGACCAAAAATTTTGAGCGGCCGCTTCATTTTAGGGACCGGATATGCATGAAACTTTGGGGTGGATGTGGCGTGAGTTAAATTTGATTTTAGGGATGTGAGCCTAATTTTCGCATTAATTTATCTAATTATTTAAATAGTGATTCAGAGAATTAAATGGTCGTTTAATTAAATAATTAAAATATTTAATTAAATTAAATAATAGAATAATATATTTAATTTGTGAAATAGTCGAAAATAGTATAATTGGCAATATTGTGTGAATTGGACAATTCAAAATATATGATTCAGTTTAAAATTTGAATTACGATAACGATTATATTTAATTAAAGATAGTTGAACATATAAATTATATTATAATTATAATCGAGCTCGAAATGGCGCTACAGTTGATAATTTGGCGATTCGAACTTCAATTGAATATACAGAATCCGTTTTAAATCGGATTTCTGTGAAACAAGAAACGTTCGGAGCTGGTGAAATATATTTTTCTAATGGAAGAGAAAAATCGGGATTTCGTCGTGTAGATTGTGAGTTATGTCCAAATCAAATTTTAAAATAATCGCTATGGAATTCCTTTATAATTTATATCGATTTATTTATATTTTAAATGAATTTTAAATATAGATCGAATATCGATGTAACATTGGATTTGGAATATCGGGTTATAAATCTCGATATGGAGCTGTGTGATATTCTATGTGAATATATACGATAATGTTTATTTTGAAATATTTAATTTAATTATTTTTAAATATATTTATATATTTAAATGGGTTATTTAGAGCATTAAAAATAACCAGTTTTGCAAACGACCTCCGTTTTCGACGGAACTAATTTTGTTGGATCCGCAATATTAAATTATTGTTAGATTTCAATTTTCATGATTTTTGGAGTCAGTGTGTGTCCGTACGGGATTTTAATTTGAAAAAAACCAATCAATAATTTCACTTTTAAAAACGCTGTGTGAGCAAACGGACTCGGAATTCAACGAAACCAGTTTCGTTGAGCCTGTAATGTCGAACTGTAGCTGATGTCCATTTTCGTCGATTTTGGATATTGCATGTGATCATAGGTATTTTTAACGATAAATACAAACAGCGATTGATTATAAATGAATATTTAAATCGAATATAAAAATATTATATTACTTCTATAAATAATCCTTAAAAAATCTTCTAACCCTTACAAATCCCTTTTCTCTAGTTAAACGCAAAAACTGGCCACCACTATTTCTTCTAAACAGCCAAAACGAGAAGATTAAAATCAATATCAATTGAAACAAAAATGGATAAATTACAAAACATGGATAGTTGAATTCGTGAGCTAAGAAGCTTCACATTTATGTGAAGAGCATCAAGCCCGATAGGTTTTTCTTGGAACCCGATAATTTGATGGTGACCTACGGTTCGGTTTGTGGAGCAGGGTTAAACCGAGATCAGCGTGGTGAGACGGCGCTTGTTGAGGTGGAGGTTCGAACACCGGAGATGGAGGTGGCAAAGGGATGGAGGGGTCGATGTTTATCAGCGCCTGGAAGTGAAACACGAATTAAAACTGGGTTGGTTTAGGCTACCTTTCCAGTCAGTAGAAAGCATCGAAGAAGGTGAAGATGGTCGGAGTGGAAAGAAGGGGGGTTGGCGCTAGCAACAGTACGGAGAGGATCACCTCCGATCATCACCTGCAGTGGCAGCAGGAGCTCCAAAGTGTCGAAGCCCTGCTTCGTACACGAGAAAGAATGGGAATAAAAGGAAACGTAAATCTCGGGTTTAAATGGTAATTACATGTCAATAACTTACTTTATTATTATTTGAATGATTTTAATAAAATTCAGTTGAACAGGGTGCATTGAATTAAAGGAGCGCGTGATGGAAGATTGGGGCACGACACTGATTTCATTATTACTGGGTGAATACGGTAGTCAGTAGGCTTAAGATGGTGATTTGGGTATAATTCCAATTTAAAGTAACTGTTGGGTTGAGTGAAACCAAAATGACAGTGAATGGCTAGTGAACGGTAGAGAGTAGAATTGAGGGAAATACATGCAATGATCAATGTTGAGTGTGAAGTTGTTGAAAGCAGAATTGGTGGGATTGTTGTTAAAGTGGGTGTTCGAAGTATGGAAAGCAAGGGGAAATGTGATTTTTAATTTACTGGAAGGAGATGAAGATCAGGAGGGTGGTTAACCAATGATAACATGGATTAGGTATTAGATTAGGAAATTAATAAACTAAATTTATAATATTAATATTGTTTATAACTTGTAAAATGCATAACTCCGTCATACATTATCAGAATTCAATGAAACAAGATCCGTTGGGATCGTATGGACGGTGGCTACACAATGGAACTGAGCGGAAGTGAATTGGAACTCGTTACAATTTATAATGAAATAAATTGTCTGATTTGAATCAACGACAATTATCGTTATTTAACGATGATCGTCCAATGTGAGTAAAACTCACCAACTCTATCAGTTATATTTTTATAACGTATTTTTAGAACTGATAAATGATGATTGATTGTTGTGTGCTAACTGTTTGGTTGAATTGCATATGTATTGGTTGAAATTATAGATAACGATATATATATAAATCGTTAATCAAATAGTGATTCTGTTTATCAGAATATTTCATATTGAAATGAAGTTGATGTTAATTATATTGTTTAAACATCTGTGATGCAGGGAAATAGGTTGGAGGGATCCAACTGGATTCCTCAATATTTATAATACTGTTTTTTCATATATTGTAATATGTGATGTGATATATATAATCTATTGTTGATTACGTGTATTTGAATGATATCGATCATTGTGAATTGGTATTTTAAATACCGTAAGATATACTGGGATATAGAAAAGGGGATTTTCAAAGTGTATTTTGAAAATAAATTATTTATATAAAATCAATGGATTTTATATATAAAAGGAAAAGGGTTTTATAAAAGAAAATAATTATAAAATCAAAGGAGTTATAAAAGAAATATTTATTTGTTAAATAAATAAAATTGAAAAGAAATATTTATTTGTTAAATAAATAGAATTGAAAAGGAATATTTATTTGTCAAATAAATAGAATAGAAAAGGAAATAATGGTAAAACAAATAGAAAGAAGAAATAATTATAAAACAAATAGAAGAGGAAATATTTGTAAAACAAATAGAAAAGGAAATAGTTGAAAAATAAATGGAATCACTTGTAAAATCAATGGATTTTATATAAAAAGGAAATATTTTATAAAATAAATAGAATTATCAAAAGGGATTTATTTGGTAAATAAATAGATTATAAAAGGAAATACTTGAAAAATGAATAGAATAGTACAAAAAGATAATTTTATATTTGAAAGGTTAGACCCGTGCTTCACGCACGGGTATAACATGATATGGATTTAAAGCAAAGATTTTAAATAGAATCTGTTCTAACCGATAGATTGAGAAGATTAATTTATAAATAATATTTTATAAATTAAATAAAATATTTATCATTGGATAAATGGAATATATAAGTCAGGACTTATAAAAAGAAGTAAGAATCAATTTCAATATCAATATTTGAAACTGAATACGGACGAAGAGTGAATCGAATATTACTTATTCGAGAAGGAGTTGATCAAAAGGAGTTAATTAAAAAGAGTTATTCGAATATAGTATATTTGAAAGGAGTTAATCGAATATTGTTTATTCGGAAAGAGTTAATCGAATATCGTTTATTCAAAAGGAGTTATCGAATAGTGATTTTTTGAAAGAGAGTTATACGTGAAATTCGATTATATCGAATTCGAGAAAGTACTATTCGCTTTCCGTTTTAATCAAGATTTGTTTATTTATTAATAAATTAGTTGTTTGTTTATTTATCCAAATTAAGGAATAAAAGTTAAGTTTTGAAGTTAGATATTTCAGAAGTAGGGATTATAACGCTATAGTTATAATCAATGTTTTCCATAAAGAAGTAGATTCGTAAAAAGAAATCCGAGAATTACGTAAGGAAGTTTATTAGAGGTTTAAAAGGTGAACCTTGTCTATTTCAAAGTTAGATATGTTGTTCAGTTAAGGTCTGAGAGGTAGTTATACCCCAACTTGATTGGCTTCGTTTTAACTAAGGAATGGTTAAGGTTTGATAGTGAAGGTTGGTTAAGTGAAATTAGTTAATCAGTGTAATGTTTTGAGTTGGCATAGCGATGTTTTTATTTAAACATCTGCTTAAATCCAATAAAGGAGTTTTGGAAATGTTTTCCAAATAAGAATCAGAAATGTTTTCTAATATAGAAAATAAGAGATGAGAATAAAAATTGAAACGTTTTCCAATATTAATAAAGTATATTTTCTAAATTTAGAAAATAAGAATTTCTGTATATATATATATATATATGGAAATAAGAAATGGGTAAATGAATAAATTAATGATAGATTAATTTAAGATGATTGATGATTGATCGATAGAATTTCCATCTGGAAATAATATCGTTGTTTGCACACGTATTTTTCTTTGATAGTTATCTCACCGACTATCTAAGTTTTTGACCATTTTTCTGTCGTCAATACGGAGAGACCGGGATCAAATTCATGACCTGAAAACCACTCTGTATGGGCGTTAGCGTTGCGAATCAAATATGATGAAGAAAATTGAAAACAGAGTTATGCAAGGGCTGTTCTGACGATCCTAGGTAGCAATTGCCTTAGATCGCTTTACAGAATAGTGCCTTTGGTTTGTCCAGTCCCAGGACGATCTATATGGAAGAATGTCTGACAGAGTTTATTTAATAGATTGCGTAAGTTGATCTCTTCAAACGTATATACGTTTGGTGGCAGAGGAATTCGTTTCTCTTAGCTATATACCTGTTGTATTTTTTGGGAAATCTATTTGTGATTTGGCGGGTATGACGATGTGACATTCAAAGTGAATAAATTGTGATCTGTCAGAGATAAGTGTGGCCTCTGGCCTCACAACCGGGAAATGACAAAAATCGGGCAGGCAGCATGGCTAAGTGGTTGGTTGCCAATTTGGGTGCATTATCACCTATCTCGAGATATTCATTTCATTCTTTAATCTATTCGATGATGTTCCATTCAGGAAACGGTTGCTGATCCCAATCGTTGGTGATATACATTCGATACACTCAAGGGAAATGAGTGGTCGGTCTTGTGTGGTCGGGTTGCAAGATGTTCTTGTTGAACCCAATGTATTCCTCTCTAGAGGTACACTATCGGAAGTTGGTTCCATACCTTGTCATAGTTGGTAATCCATTATCCAATATGTGCTCGCGGTTTTGATTGTATACTATGTATGTAGAACGTGAGATGAAAGCGTTTCTGCTAGATGATCATTTAGTTGTGGTTGATAGACATTACTATAATATCAAAAGAATTTTGATATAATGTTTATCGTTTCTTTCAAAAGGATTTTGAAAGTTAAATCAAATGTTTTGGATTCTCATAAGGGAAAAACCCGTTCCGTTATATGGCGTAGTCTTATGAGATATCATTTAATTGCTCAAACTGTTTTACTCACACCAGTCCCATGACTGACCCAGAGTTTGTTTTGTTTTTCCCTAAAATCTTGGGTGCCCAATTTTGTACGGACAGTCAAGTAGTCATGATTTTTCAGATATACTTGGAGAGTTTGGAGCAGGAGGCTTCAAGATTATATTGCTATAGTTATTTCCGCTATGTTGTAAGTGTTGTACTCTGATAATGTTACTGTATACATATACTGATTTTATTTCAAAATCATGTATATATTATATGTTGTTCGTTCCGCTATGAGATTCGTGTTACTCTGATGTTGTATGTTCTTCTTCTTCTATTCTAAGTTTCTATCTTATCTATTCTCACCCTCTGTTTTCTTTCTATTAGTTTTCTGGTTTCCAGTGTAATGTGGGTTGGACTTGTGTTATTTGGTCAGGTCAAATTGTACTAGAAATTCGGGACACTACGATTTATTTCAATTTATAATTAATATTACAAACATAAAGTTTACAATATTTTTAGTTTGGTTAAATCGGATTACCAACCGAACCAACCAATCTTAATCTGGTTGGTTTGGTTTTCATTTTTATTAGTTTTAGTTTGATTCAACAATTTTTATCATCGGATAAACCAAACCAACCAAATGCTCATCCCTACAAACCATCATTGCTTTCAGTGAAGTCAAAAGAAAATGTTTGTAAGCTACATATATTCTTAGGCTAAAAACCTTGCATGTTGTGTGCAATCTAGGTAAACCCGAATCTCGTCTAACAACCTGAGCCAATTCAATAACCAATAAAGTCTAAAACAAAAATATTTGAAACTTATATCCTTAAGCTAATGATAATTTGGACACATCTTGTATAGTTGTATTAACCTGGATATTGTTTCATGTAGGTAAGTTGGACTAAATTTTTAATGTAACAAAACGAGGAAAAATGAAAGTGACGAATTCAGATTATGTAAGGAGAAGGACATAATAGGGATTAATGGAGGTGACAAAAGAAGAAGATAGGGTTTGATAAACTTTTATGAATGAACGGGGTCGCTAAGGCAATTAGCGAGGTGCTAAAGTGCTAATAAACTAGTAACAAACTATTACAAGCTATAGACCATGAACAAATAAAATGCAGTTCCAAATTCTCAGACCAGGTAGAAAAATAAAGGTAATGAAATAAATATGTGAAGTTAAAAACGAAATTACATATGAATAAATCTAGTGTACTGCTAAAAGCACTCTGGTTTGTGCTTTCTAACACCATGGTGTGGTAGCCAAAAGCACAAAACATGGTGCCTTTAACATTACACCACGATGTAGAACTAAAAGCACCCAGTTTTTTTGCTTTTGGCTACCATGCTTGTAACAACCCTGAATTTTGGAACCAATTTAAAATTTATTTTTAATGGATTTTTAATGTTTAAATAATTTATATTAATAAATAACGACTTGAAATTTATTTTAAAACGAGGTTAGAATGTATGAATTTTAAATTTAATCAAAATAAACTCATAATTGCGCGGTAGTTTGAAAATTTGGTTTTGAACTTTAAATGAATATAAAGAATTTATAATAAATCGGATTTCAGTAAAACAAGAAACGTTAGGATCTATTTAATAATATCTTTCTAACAAATGTGAAAATTTGAAATTTCAATCCGGAAATTGTAAGTTACATTCATTTCAAAATTTAAAATAGTCGCTATGAAATTAATTAATACTTTAATATTATTTAAGCCCTTAAAAATAGCCAATTTGCTAATGACCTCCGTTTTCGATGAAATTTATTCTGTTGGATATGGAACATCAAATTATTGTCAGGTTTAAAATTTCAAGTCAATTGGAATTAATATTGAGCGTGATAAATTTAAACGCATGTTCATTCTTGGTTGTAAATTTAATAAGCTAGTTAAAAGGTCATTTTTCAAACGGTCTCCAAATTCGATGAAATTATTATTGTTAGAACCGTAATTGAAAATCATAGCAAGATTTCAAGTTTCATAATTGTTGGAGTCAATATGTGATCGTAGCAAATTAAAAGGCACGTTTAAATTCAATATTTAACGTTATATTTTATTTTTGATAAAAACTGGTCAAAACGATCAAATCGGCTTACGAAACATATCCCAATGTGTCCTGAATAGGGTATTTGGTTAGGGGCGACAGTCGTTGTGGTTTGTTTGGAGTTCGGAGCGTTAAATAGATAACGAATGAATTAAATTAAAATTAAAATTAAAATAAGGGGGCGTAAATATAATTTCTTAGACGACCCAAACTTCCCCTTACGGGAAAGCCCGGATTGAATTGAGAACACGACGCATCAGACACAAACAATAGAACATTTCATTGCTATTACAACAATTACATCAGTGTACAAGATATCAGATTATAAACAAACAATATACATTGGAAAATATCAGAGTTCAAATTACATAGCAGCAGAATTAAAATGTATAAGTACAATGACTAACACAACTGAATGAAATACACAGATACAAAGCTTTTTGAATATAGCTCCAGCTGTAATCCAGGATCCTGGGAGAAGAAATATCCGTGAAAACCAAAACTACTAGCTGCTCGTGTGGAAAATATGTGCACCCAGAGTTTAGGTTAAAACAATAAACTCCAAGTCAGTCGTGGGACTGGTGTGAGAACTAAAACAGTTATTAATTTTTATTTAAAGTTGGGTTAATCAAGGGACCACGCCGCTAACGTGGAACGGGTTTACCCCCAAGAATACCAGTGCATAAAACAAACAACGCAATGCTAAATAAAGAACAATGAAGCTATTATAAGACTCAGGTCCCATCACACAATGCAATGCAAGCCAGAGGATAAAGTTTTACCTTATAATAGCCAAATATGCTTGGTACGCGAAACTTATCTTTTATTATTACTATAAGTGAAGAAATCAACTTCAAATATAAATGTATCAATCTTAGACGGCATAGGTACCATATATTATGTCGTCATACACAGGTTTACAACTAAAACTGCAAAATGTTGTATTGGAAGTTTGGATTTCCATACTGATGGCTCCTGATTCAAAATATCTATCGCATAGTGCAATACTCCACGGCTTACGTCTCGACTAGAAAAAACACCATAATGCACATCCGCCTTTTTGGGAAATCAAGTATCACCGCGGCTTACGTCCCAGTTAGAGAAAATACCGCTTACTCTGTCCCTCTAGGAATCGGGGGGTGTGCTCTATCCCTCTAAGCGTGGAGCGACCACACTTAGGTCATCTCGGTCGACTGAATCCGTGACAACCCTAAAGGTGTCTATCCTCATCTCAAAAGCATACTGACCTGACCATCAGTTCACCATCATACCGGTGTGTGAGGCTTACGAATTAACGCTACACAAAGATATGCTAATTAAAGTTGTGCTTTGATCATCAACCATAAGGCTCTGCTTTTCAACAAAAGCCTTGATCCATGCATCTCAGCATGTCACGTTGTCAATCCATACCATACCATTGATTTCTGCCAATATATAACCTCTAAGCTCGTACGTCTCAGAGAAGGGTGTCAAGCAAGAGAATAAATTCTCCTCTAACAAATAGATATATATTTAGCAGAGATCAACGAATACAACATAATGGAATACAATGTCAGACGCACCATCCATTTGCAAGTCCGTTCTGGGTCTGAACGAAACCAGAGGTACCTTATTCCTCGTCCCGTATGTCTAATACAGGAGAGAGGCCCTCGCATATCCGAACAACCAACAAATACGTCCAGACGGCCACCACTGTAACCCCTTCAAGGTAGCTATTCTAATCATGGGTATCAATAGCAACCCATCCATTCGATGTGAAGATCATCGGTCTTGCACCGTCTTCAATCTCCTTGACTGTTAGTCGTCGTATCAATTATTTAGAATGGGTTAAACCCGGTCATTCTGAATAACTCGCGTATCTTATAGTCAAGTGCTATAACAACACATCATACGCCTCATTCCAATCTAGAATATTCATTTTATTCGTATTTTTTATCCTGGAAAGGTTCTCATTAATCTTATCAAAGATTATCACTTTTAAAATCACTTTTAATCCATTTCTTTGGAAATCATTTCCAAAAGATTTTATAGTATCATTTCACAGTTTAAACCAAATTAAGGTTTATCAAACTAGTTGGGATTAACGCCTTACCGAAGTAATCATTCATTTTATTATCTCATCCCAACCTATTCATTCCATTGAGCAAAACTGGTAGTACTATATATCTAACACCACTGTGTTCTTGGTAAATTCAGTTACCATTTCACGTTCAAATCTAATCAAAGTTTAACTATTGCATGAAGTAAAACTGGTGATACTCCATTTTTGAACACTTTTCAAATTTGGCAAATTTAATTACCACATTAACATTCCAATCTAATTAAAGATTCATTAAAACTCCACTTAGTTTTAATCTCCAAAAATCATTATTTAATGATTATTCAAATTTAGGAAATAATCTTGTCTTTACTGGGTTAAAGAACCAATGTCATTTAGAACATTTTTCATGATAAACCCAAAATCATCTTCCATCAAATAGAATCTTCACGGAAATCATAACAGTATATAGTTGACATAAATTTCCATATCAAATCAATACTATAAATGGAATAACAACAAAACCTTTTAAATTTTGTATATAGTAACGGTCTTCCTTTACATAAGCTCATCTTGATTATTACCAAATCGAATTCCATTCAATTCCAAATTAATATATTAAATTGGAAATCTATACTTTGGAAAATTCCATTAATCTTAATTAAAAGAGTATAAATTCTAAATCATATTCTTCACTGTTAATTGGGTTAAAGAACAAATGTTATTTAAAATACCGTTCACGATAAACCCAAAAATCCAATTCTTTTATTCAGTTCCAATTAAATATTAATTAATTGGAAAACTTCACTAAATCCTAATTTAAAGATTTATTCTTTTCTCAGCTAGGTTTAAGAACAGTGTTATTTAAGACATCATTCACGACAAATTCAAAATCCAGTTTGATATTAAATACAAGGCTCTGAATAGAAATTATATCGACTTATAGTCAATATCAAATTCTGAAACAAATGGATATCGTATTGGGAATAACGATATATATATTTTCCAAATTTCTCAACAATATTCGTATAATCACGGAATCCAATATCAAAATATTCTGAAGATTATTTCCATTCCAATTTATTTATTGGAAAAATTCTGGTTATTTTAAAACCATTTTCAAATCCAATTTATTATTTCTAAAAATCCTTTGGATTATTCTTCTAGTTAATAACTAGTTCATTTAGACAAAAATATATTTTTATCTTTCAAAACTGGAAATTTTCATCTAAAATCTTCCCAAATCATTTATTATGATTTTACACAATTTTTCCATACTAATAATCTTATTAAGGCCCTTATAGTCGGTTTCCAATATCGGCCACCGAACAGCATCCATAGCGACCTTTTCAGAAATTGATTTGGACATAATTCCAAATCTAACCGTTCAAATTTAAATCTCGTATATTCATTGGAAAGATCTTTTCGATACAAACCCAACGGTTCCAGTTTTAGGAGAATCCGACAGTCGAATCTCCCGTTACATCAATTCGAAGTTAATGGTCGAAATTCGTGAACGGTCGCTGCGCATTCTATTCAAGCCATTAATATATATATATATATATATGTAATATATCTCATCGATTTTCGTTCAAAACATATTTATAAATTCATTTTAAAACGATTTCCACTTCTATTTCAATTTTAAATCAAAATTGAATATTCTATACCATTATAATATTAAAATGATAATATTTTCAAAATATCATATTTTGAAATCACTTTTCGATATTCATTATAAAATGAATAAATCGACAGAAAATCCCGTTCATGTTAAAATGGCATTTAACTGCTTAATATGGCTTCACATTTCAATATTTTCGTGTCCATCCAAAATCGGACATCAAAATCGCATTTTGATTATTCACTGAATATTATTTTAAAATATTCATTAATTCTGAACTGGAATCAGACTCAATCAATTACCATATAATTTCAGTTATATGGATTTCATACATCGCATGTATACAACAATAATGATAAACAATCATTAAAAATTCATACAACATCCAGAGTGCATTTTACAATTGTATAAGCATTAAAATAAATAGATAACGCTTATACAGTTTGTCAACCCATCGATTGACATACAACTAAACAACTGGGATTAGTGTATGTCAAATATCATCTCAAAACCCGTGTGGCGTTTCAACCAACATATACTGTTTATTACTTGTGCAGTTAGGCGATGTGTAAAATATTATCGTCCCAATCAATGTCAGTTAAATGGGTGTACATAAACAAACCATCCGATTTGTAAATGAATATTTATTTTATTTCAGGAGAATTTTATATAGCATATCTAAATAATTTATATATCGCATACATAAATAATTTATACATGTTGTTTATAAAAAAAATCAGCATTATAACTGTGCGATATTAGAACCGGAATAATGTCTAGCATTATCCCTCTCCTGATAATGGTTCGCGCCATACACAACAATCAATCAATCCAATAATACCACAATACAATCAATTTTTCCCACAATACAATCAAATCACACAAATCTTCTATATTTTGTACAATAAAATAGTGTCAGGAGCTACTAAGCCCCATCACAACCTATTATATAATAAATGTAAAATAATTTGAGTGAGAGAGAGTTCTCACAATCGGTTTCCACTCAGTCATTCTTTATCGGACGGTTTGGATTTAAATCTGCCCTAAATTCTAACAAGCTCCAACTTGGACCCAGTTAGTCCTGTTGTGAAGCTCTCGTCCCCACGGTCGCAACAGATCCTGTTTCATGCGATTTCGACACTGTATGAGAAAGGTATTAGCTTTTATTCGTCAATGACATTTTTAAAATAATTAATTAACACTACAGGAAAAATGATTTTTTGTTGCAAAAATCAGTGGCGTTTATTTTCAAATGTAAGAAAAGGTGTTTTCACCAATAATATAAATGCGGCAAAAAATATTTTAGGTTCCCTGTAACACCCCACCTCCGCTAGGGTCACTGTAACGACCCGGAATTTTGGGCCGAATTAAAAAATTTTATTTTAATTATTCTAATGGGTTTCTAATATTTAGAATAATTTATTTTATATAATAACGACTATAAATTTATTTTAATCGAAGTTAAAACAAATAGATTTTATTTAAATCATAAAAGGAGTTAGAAATAGCGCGGCAGTTTTAAATTTGAATTTTAACTTTGACTGACTGTACAGGATGCGAAATAAATCGGATTTTAGCGAAACCAAAAATATTAGAATCTATTTAAAAATATCTTTCCAACGAATCCGAAAAATTGAAATTTCATAGCGGGATTCAAAAGTTATGCCCAAATCAAGATATCAGAAAAACACGGGAAAGTTTATATATATAGGACCCAAAACGCTACTTTTTACATACGAATGAATTTGGACTCGAAACCATTTCCATTGAGTTCAAAATGATGTTTCTACATTGAAAAAGTATAAACACTTATATATTTTGAGTTTCGGAAATTATTCATATAAAGTATATTTTTAAATATAAATATATACGCCTTGAAAAGTGAAGTTTTGCAAACGGTCTTCAAATTCAACGAAATTAATTTTATTGGGTTTGTATCATCAAAACAAAGCTAGAAATGGTTTTTCTAGAATTTTTAGAATTAATATGTAATTATAATTGATTTTTCAGTGAAAACGGTCAATTTTCAGACTTTAAAAATTCATTATTAATTCAGACGGACTCGGAAAATTACGTAACTAGTTTCTTTAAATCCGTAATGTCAAGGAATATTTATGTTTCAATTTTCAATTACAATGGAATTCGTAGGTGTTAACACGAATTTTTAAACTACGAAAAGCGGACAAAAAAATGTATTAATATATGTACATAAGGATAATTGGGCCTAATTGAGTTTATAACCTACCTATATATTATCTTTTAACAGCCATTAGCTGAACCCTAAGCCCACCTTCTTCTTCCTCTATTCCATGGCGGCTCCCTCCTCTAAAATTTATTTTGCAAATTAGCCCCTGAAAACAAAATAATTTATATCTCTCAATCAGAACAAAATCAGACCAAACCCTTTCTGGGTTTTGTTCATCTTCTTATCCTCTATCTACCACGAAAAATTCAAGACCCATTGTTGCACGGATTCGCCGGGATGTAGTTTGAAAGACAAAAAGCTGATTTCGGTTATTTGTTCGCTGCGGGCCCCACGAAGAGAGATAGGTCGAGCGACTTCAGGAAGTGGTAGAGGGGAAGCATACGGTTCTTTTGGCGGTGGTGGCATGGTCTCAGGTGACCGGAGTTGGTCGGAATGTCAATTTTACTGGAGGGGTGTTAAAAACAGGACATTCACAAAGATGAGCAATTTCCCGTCGATCCGTGCATTTTCAGGCGAAGTGACCCAAAGTGAAGTTTTTCGGGAGGTCGAGATCTAGCTACTGACAAAAAATGGTGGTGTTTGGAGTACCGAGGCGGCCGCAGCACTGAGATGAACGAAAACTGCACTTTTCCGTTAAACTGCAGATCGTCGGCCCCACGTGGCGAACTGGAAGGGGGGACCATCAGGCGTGGAAAGAGGGGGAGAAGCCGGAGAGAATGGCGCAGGTTTCGTGCAATTCCGACTTACGGTTTGGCTGTGGCGAGCATTTTAAGTTCAGGGTGCTGTTGAAAAAAAAAGGTTAAGGGCTTAAACGCGAAACATTTATTTAATTTTATGTTCAATGTTTATAACGCGATATCTATCACATACGAGGTCGAAATCTGACGATTTCAGATCCGCTGGAATCGTGGCGACGAGATCTTCGCATTGAAACTAACTACGTTCAATTCTGAGCAAGTTGAAAATTTGGGTAATTTTTTACCATTTAAATTAGGGTGCGTTTTCTATAGGTCCCTATTGAATTTCAAAATTAGGCTCACATCCGGTCATAAACTTATTATAAATTTACTCCCTGTTTTCATTTTTACGTGTTATTCATAATATTTGCATACATGTATGCAAATATTCTGAATGAATATTTGCATACATATATGCAAATATTTTGAATTTTTGCATACATGTATGCAACTATTCCGATGAATAGTTGCATACATGTATGCAAATATTCAAAAAAATTGCATACATGTATGCAACTATTCTAAACGAATATTTGCATACATGTACGCAAATATTTTCAATTTTTGCAAACATGTATGCAACTATTCTGATGAATATTTGCATACATGTATGCAAATATTCTGAACGAATATTTGCATACATATATGCAAATATTCTAAAATTTTGCATATATGTATGCAACTATTCTGAACGAATATTTGCATACATGTATGCAAATATTCGTTCAGAATAGTTGCACACATGTATGCAACTATTCAAAATATTTACATACATGTATGCAACTATTTTGAACGAATATTTGCATACATGTATGCAAATATTCTGAATTTTTGCATACATGTATGCAACTATTATGAACGAATATTTGCATACATGTATGCAAATATTCTGAACGAATATTTGCATAATTGTTGCATACATGTATGCAAATAAAGTTGAACTAATGTTGATGAATTGTTGCATAAATATATGCAATTTTTCTAAATAGAAAAATAGGGACCTAATTTACAATAAATTTATGACCAAACCTGAGCCAAATTGAGTTTCAAAATAGGGACCTTAGCCTAATTTCCACTTTAAATTATTTATTTAACTTGGTCAAACTTCGAAAATTCATATCTTTTTTATACGAACTCAAAATCGCACGAAACGGGATTTGTTGCGATCGTGGCATTGAGAGCTTCGCGTAAACATCAATTTTGTCAACTTTAGAGCATGTTGGATTTTGGGCTAAAAATTGGGCCCAACCCGTCTATTACAGCCCGGCCAAGGTGAGAACTTTTATCTCATTCAAATTTCTGAATAATTATTTATTTTTATTTAACTGTGTTGAAATTGTTTGTTGGAATGAATATTGAGTTGGATGAATATTGTGAATTGTTTAACATTTGAAATATGTGAGTATGGCGAATAATGTTATGTCATTTATGATATATAAAATTTGTTGACACTGCCATAACAAGTTTTCTGACTTGTCTATGTTGATTGGATGATCAATTTCCACACATCGTCCAAAAAGCACAATTAATAATGTATTATCTGAATTTGTGTTGGTTGAAACCCCACACGTGTCTTGGGTTGATATTTTAATACACGTCACCCTTGTATTTAGTTATAAATTGCACTTTGGCTGTTATGTGAATGGTTGACGTTATTATGGAATAAGTGCGATATTTGAAATCCGTGTAATCAAATTACATGGAAATTGTGTGAGTCTCATTCCAATTTTGAGTTAAAGAATATTATAATCCAATATTCAATTAAAGGAACCAATGGATGGTTTCCATGTTTTCAAAAGGGAAGGTATGTATTGTCAATTACAATAAAGAGAGTGAAATTGGAAAGATAACATTTTTATTAGTAAAAAAAAATTACAATAAAAGATTAGAATTAAAAAGATACCCATTTTAATTGTCAACATGTTAAATTAAGAAGATTTGTTGCAAAACTGAACATTTTGAAAAGATTAATATTATTGTTATCAATTTTGAATTAATGAATATTTTAATTTATACTCAATTAATGGAATTAATTGGCGTTGATTTAAATAGATTATATCTTTATTGTTTAAAAGTTATAATAAAGGAGATTTAATTATAAAGATTACATATTTACTGTCCACATGTTAAGATAAGAAAGTTTGATTTCGAAATTTGAACGTTTTGGAAAGATTACATTTATTCGTCATTATGTGGCAATAAATAGATTTGATTTCAAAATAAGACATTTTGCGAAGATTATTATTAATTGTTATAATAATATGGAGCGTTCAGACATTTATAAAGATTTGAAAGGTAAGTTAAGACATTTGAAATCACGTCATTTTAGAATTAAAGAATATTTAAAATTAAGAATCTTTAATGGAAAGGATATTTTCAAAGAGTGTGTTTTAGAAAAGTTAATTATAAAATTATAATTGTACTTGGGCACGAGGTTAGGTCACATTTGTGGTGGAAGTCTGCCTGGAACCAACCGGCTTATCCAGCAGCCACAAATGTTGGGCCTAATGTGAGAGGTCCAAGTGCGCAAATACGAATTGGGCCATGACACGAGGTTAAGCCCAACTTGTGGGATAAGTCTACCCAGAACCAACCGGCATATCCAGCATCCACAAGTCGTAGGCTTAATGTGGGAGGTCTGGCCCAGTGTAAAATATAAATGAATAAGATAATGGATTGAGCTATTTAATCTGTTTTAAATAGCAACACCATTTTAACCCGAACGTGTTTATCGATTTATTTTATACATTTTATAATGCATGTTTTAAAGAGCCAATTCCAAAATAAATATTTTGGAAATAATATTATTTTAATATGATAATAGATAGAATATTCAATTTGGATTTAAAATTGAAATAAAAGTTGGAATCGTTTTATAAACGAATTTATAAACATTTTAGAATAAAGTTTGAAAGGAAAATATTACATTTTTCAATGTAATAAAGTTGAAATGAAAATATTACATTTTTCAATGTAATAAAGACTGAATTGAAAATAAAGTTGAAATGAAAGTATTACATTTTTCAATGTAATAAAGTTGAAATGAAAACATTACATTTTCCAATGTAATAAAGATTGAAATGAAAATATTACATTTTTCAATGTAATAAAGGTTGAACTAAAAAGATTTCATTTTTATTTAAGATTGATTACATTAGAAAGAACACCTTTTTTTTAGTTAATTTGTTTCAAAAGAATGAAAAAGATTCATTTTAATGTAAATATACGTTTCAATGTAAAAGAATGAGGGATTTATTTATTTTAATAAATTAATTAAAATAAGTAAAAGGATTAAAGTGGTTTTAATAAAACCAAGATTTTCCAGTACATATATTGGAATGGATTTGAATGGAAATAATCTTCGGATTATTTCAGTATTGGATTTTGTGATTATACGGATATTATTGTGGGAATTTGGAAGATATTAATATCGTTATTCCCAATTTGATATACGTTAATTTTCAGAATTTGATATTGAACATAAATCGATATAATTTATATTCAAAGCATGATATTTAATATCAGATTAAAATTTGGGTTTGTCGTGAATAGTGTCTTAGATAACACTGTTCTTAAACCCATTTGGGAAAGAATAAATCTTTTAATTAAGATTTAAATAAGATTTCCAATTATTAAACATAATTGAAATTAAGTGAAACTGACTTTTGGGTTAATTGCGAACAATGTTTTTAAATGACATTAGTTCTTTAAACCCGATTGACAGTGAAATTTAGATTGGTAATTCATAAATATTTTAACGAAGATTTAGTTAAATATTCTAAAGAGAAGTTTCAATTTAACATATTAAATTGAAATACGATTTTGGGTTTATTGTGAACGATGTTTTTAAGCAACATTTGTTCTTCAACCCAGTTAAAGGCAAGATTATTTCTTGAAAGTTAAATAATCATTAAATAATGATTCTTGAAGATTAAAACTAAATATAGTTTTAATAAATCTTTAATTGGATTGAATGAGGATAAAAGTAATTAAATTTACTTAATTCAAGAAATGAACGATAATGGAGTACCACTAGTTTTACTCTAAGCGGTAGTTAAATCTTTAATTAGATTTGATCGATAAAACGGTAATTAAGTTTACCGTAACACATTGGGTGTTAGATATGGAGTACCACCAGTTTACTCCATGGGTTGTACAGGTTGGGAATGGGATATTAATAAATGATTACTTCGGTAAGGTGTTAATCCCAACTAGTTGAATAAACCTTAATTTGATTTAAATTAAAATCAAAGAATACTCTTGATTGGGATGAGGCGTTGGTTGTGTTTTAAAGCACATGATTTTAAATTACGCAAATTATTCAGAAAGACCGGGTTTAACCCATTCTGAATAATTCATACGACGATTGAAGATCGATGATGAAATTGGTTATTGAAGACCGGGAAATTTCCATATCGAATGGATGATTATTAATATCTTGATTGGACCGTACACCCAAAATGAGGGAAAATTGGTGATCATTCAGACGTATTTGGAGATCTACCGGATATGGTTTCGTTCAGACCCAGAACGGACTGATAAATGGATTGTGTGTCTGACATTGTATTCCTTTATATTGTATTCGTTGATCTCTATTTAATATATAGCTGTTTGGTGGCGGAGAATTTATTCTCTTGCTTAACACCCTGTTATATATCGATAGATGAATCAATGATATGGTATGGTCTGATAATGTGGCATGCTAAGATGCATATGATCAAGGCTTTTATTGAAAAGCAGAGCCTTGTGGATGAAGACCAAAGCATAGCTTTTATATAGCGCTGCTTTGGATACAACGTGACTTCGCGGGCCTCACACACCACGGTATGATGGTGAACGATTTGTTTGATAATGTTCAGTTTAACCAATATACTTTATACGGATTTGGGGTCGGCCGATGGGCTAGGGTGGACGCTCCACCCTAGAAGTGGGATAGGTCATTTCAGCCGAATCTCATGAGGATAGATCAGATTACTACTCATCCAAAGTGCGTAGTATATGTATTTCGGTGTTTTCTCTTGCCGAGACGTAAGATGTGGAGATACATTCGCGATTGATCTTTCGAATCAGTAGCCATCATGATGGAATCCAATTTTCCAATACGATCTTACGGTTTTTAGTTGTATACTTATATGGTGACGTAATATATTATGCCGCTTACATAACATATTATGCCACCTAGTCTTGATACTTTTATATTTGAAATTGTTTTCTACACTGTGCACTCATAGTAAAAGATGAATTTCGCGTATTAAGCATTTTTGACCCTTGTATGGTAAAACTCTATCCTTCGGCGTACGTGCAAGGGATTGAGTCTTATAACGGTTTCATTTTTCTAAAAAGCATTTCGTTGTTTTATGCACTGGTATTCTTGGGAGGAAACCCGTTTCGCGAAAGCGGCGTGGTCCCTTGATTTACCCAACTTTAAAAATTAAAGTTAATAACTGTTTTGAGTTCTCATACCAGTCCCATGACTGACCTGGAGTTTATTGTTTTAACCTAAACTCTGGGTGCCCATATTTTCCACACGGGCAGCTAGTAGTTTTGGTTTTGCAGATATTATATTCACAGGATCCTGGTCTACAGCTGAAGCGATATTCGGAAGGCTCTGTATCCGTGTATTTCTTTCAGTTGCATTTTGTATTATTTTTCCGCTGCTATTTAAATGTAATTTAAACTCTGATATTGTATTTCTAATGTAAAATATTTATTCATGCTCTGTTATATTCTTGTACTCTGATGTAATTGTTGTAACAACAATAAAATGTTCTTATGTTCTGTGCTCTGATATGTGTTGTTCTCAAAGCAATCCGGGCTTTCCTTCACGGGGAAGTTTGGGTCGTCACATTTGGTATCAGAGCTTTGGTTTACAGAGCTCGAGAACAAAACACACTAGAACCGAACGAAAGAATTCATCAGAGATTGGATTAGTAATATCCAATAAGAATAACTCGTTAGAGATAGGATCAGTAGTATCCTAGAACGAGTGTGAAGAGTATTATTTTCTTTAAAATAAGTAAGAAAACAAATTTAATATTTTGAAATTTTTTATCTTAAAAATACGTATTTGATATATTATTATATTTTATTTGGACAATCGAGTATATAAAGATTTTGAATATACGAGTAATTAACGGATATTCGAAGTTTTAATATACTGGAATCACACTCTAGTCGACCGGGGATAATCCTGATGATGACAGCTGCATCATCAGTATTTATGTTCGAGTAACGAAGGTGGAATGTCTATATATTTCCAATTGAATGGCATGAGAACCAATACTATATAGGGTTATTTGTTGTGATTTGCACTAAAAATATGATTTTTATCTATATATATTAAAGCTATATATGTTTGAAAAGTTAATCACATAATTGACTGCTGGTTGTGATGTTTGATTATTAGTTTAACTAATAAAATTATTGAAATGGTAATTAACAAAACCAATATATAATAGAATGATACATTTAACTAGATTAAATTCAATATTGAACTGAATTGAAAATTTATTAGAATGAATATTGAGTTAATTAAGTAAATTACTTTTAGCTTCGTTCCTTTTTTAGGACGAAAAGTTCTTAAGTGGGGGAAACTGTAACGACCCGGAATTTTGGGCCGAATTAAAAATTTTTATTTTAATTATTTTAATGGGTTTTTAATATTTAGAATAATTTATTTTATATAATAACGACTATAAATTTATTTTAATCGAAGTTAAAACGAATAGATTTTATTTAAATTATAAAAGGAGTTAGAAATAGCGCGGCAATTTTAAATTTGAATTTTAACTTTGACTGACTGTACAGGATGCGGAATAAATCGAATTTTAGCGAAACCAAAAATATTATAATCTATTTAAAAATATCTTTCCAACAAATCCGAAAAATTGAAATTTCATAGCAGGAATCAAAAGTTATGCCCGAATCAAGATATCAGATAAACACGGAAGTTTATATATATATGACCCAAAACGCTACTTTTTACATACGAATGAATTTGAACTCGAAACCACTTCCATTGAGTTCAAAATGATGTTTCTGCACTGAAAAAGTATAAACACTTATATATTTTGAGTTTCGGAAATTATTCATATAAAATATATTATTAAATATAAATATATACACCTTGAAAAGTAAAGTTTTGCAAACGGTCTTCAAATTCAACGAAATTAATTTTGTTGGGTTCGTATCGTCAAAACAAAGATAGAAATAATTTTTCTGGAATTTTTAGAATTAATATGTAATTATAATTGATTTTTCAGTGAAAACGATCAATTTTCAGACTTTAAAAATTCATTATTAATTCATACGGACTCGGAAAATGATGAAACCAGTTTCTTTAAATCCGTAATGTCAAGGAATATTTATGTTTCAATTTTCAATTACAATGGAATTCGTAGGTGTTAACACGAATTTTTAAACTACGAAAAGCGGACAAAAAAATGTATTAATATATGTACATAAGGGTAATTGGGCCTAATTGAGTTTATAACCTACCTATATATTATCTTTTAACAGCCATTAGCTGAACCTTAAGCATAACATAGCCACCTTCTTCTTCCTCTATTCCATGGCGGCTCCCTCCTCTAAAATTTATTTTGCAAATTAGCCCCTGAAAACAAAATAATTTATATCTCTCAATCAGTACAAAATCAGACCAAACCCTTTCTGGGTTTTGTTCATCTTCTTAGCCTCTATCTACCACAAAAAATTCAAGACCTATCGTCGCATCGATTCGCCGGGATGTAGCTTGAAAGACAGAAAGCTGATTTCGGTTATTTGTTCGCTGCGGGCCCCACGAAGAGAGATAGGTCGAGCGACTTCAGGCAGTGGTAGAGGGGAATCATACGGTTCTTTTGGCGGTGGTGGCATGGTCTCAGGTGGCCGGTGTTGGCCGTAATGTCAATTTTACTGGAGGGGTGCTGAAAACAGGACATTCACAAAGATGAGCAATTTCCGGTTGATCCGTGCATTTTCAGGCAAAGTGACCCAAAGTGAAGTTGTTCGGGAGGTCGAGATCTAGCTACTGACAAAAATTGGTGGCGTTTGGAGTACCGAGGCGGCCGCAGCACTGAGATGAATGGAAACTGCACTTTTCCGTTCAACTGCAGATCATCATCCCCACGTGGCGAACTGGAGGTGCTGACCACCAGGCGTGGAAAGAGGGGGAGAAGCCAGAGAGAATGGCTCTGGTTTCTTGCAACTCCGACTTACGGTTTGGCCGTGGCGAGCATTTTATGTTCAGGGTGTTGTTGGAAAAAAAGGTTAAGGGCTTAAACGCGAAACATTTATTTAATTTTATGTCCAATGTTTATAACGCGATATCTATCACATACGAGGTCGAAATCTGACGATTTCAGATCCCTGGATTCGTGGCGACGAGATCTTCGCAATGATACTAACTACGTTCAATTCTGAGCAAGTTGAAAATTTGGGTAATTTTTTACCATTTAAATTAATTATTTAACTTGGTCAAACTTCGAAAATTCATATCTTTTTGATACGAACTCAAAATCGCACGAAACATGATTTGCTGTGATCGTGGCATCGAGAGCTTCGCGTAGACATCGATTTTGTCAACTTTAGAGCATGTTGGATTTTGGGCTAAAAATTGGGCCCAAACCGTCTATTATAGCCCGGCCAAGGTGAGAACTTTTATCTCACTCAAAATTCTGAATAATTATTTATTTTTAGTTAACTGTGTTGAAATTGTTTGTTGGAATGAATATTGAGTTGGATGAATATTGTGAATTGTTTAACATTTGAAATATGTGAGTATGGCGAATAATGTTATGTCATTTATGATATATAAAATTTGTTGACACTGCCATAACAAGTTTTCTGACTTGTCTATGTTGATTGGATGATCAATTTCCACACATTGTCCAAAAAGCACAATTAATAATGTATTATCTAAATTTGTGTTGGTTGAAACCCCACACGTGTCCTGGGTTGATATTTGAATACAAGTCACCCTTGTATTTAGTTATAAATTGCACTTTGGCTGTTATGTGAATGGTTGACATTATTATGGAATAAGTGCGATGTTTGAAATCCATGTAATCAAATTACATGGAAATTGTGTGAGTCTCATTCCAATTTTGAGTTAAAGAATATTATAATCCAATATTCAATTAAAGGAACCAATGGATGGTTTCCATGTTTTCAAAAGGGAAGGTATGTATTGTCAAAGCAGTCAAAGTTACAATAAAAAGAGTGAATTGGAAAGATAACATTTTTATTAGTAAAAAAAATTACAATAAAAGATAAGAATTAAAAAGATACCCTTTTTAATTGTCAACATGTTAAATTAAGAAGATTTGTTGCAAAACTGAACATTTTGAAAAGATTAATATTATTGTTATCAATTTTGAATTAATGAATATTTTAATTTATACTCAATTAATGGAATTAATTGGCATTGATTTAAATAGATTATATCTTTATTGTTTAAAAGTTATAATAAAGGAGATTTAATTATAAAGATTACATATTTACTGTCCACATGTTAAGATAAGAAAGTTTGATTTCGAAATTTGAACGTTTTGGAAAGATTACATTTATTCGTCATTATGTGGCAATAAATAGATTTGATTTCAAAATAAGACATTTTGGGAAGTTTATTATTAATTGTTATAATAATATGGAAAGTTTAACACTTATAAAGATTTGAAAGGTAAGTTAAGACATTTGAAATCACATCATTTTCGAATTAAAGAATATTTAAAATTAAGATTCTTTAATGGAAAGGATATTTTCAAAGAGTGCGTTTTAGAAAAGTTAATTATAATTATAAAATTATAATTGTACCTGGGCACGAGGTTAGGTCACGTTTGTGGTGGAAGTCAGCCCGGAACCAACCGGCTTATCCAGCATCCACAAATGTTGGGCCTAATGTGAGAGGTCCAAGTGCGCAAATACGAATTGGGCCATGACACGAGGTTAAGCCCAACTTGTGGGATAAGTCTGCCCGGAACCAACCGACATATCCAGCATCCACAAGTCGTAGGCTTAATGTGGGAGATCTGGCCCAGTGTAAAATATAAATGAATAAGACAATGGATTGAGCTATTTAATCTGTTTTAAATAGAAACACCATTTTAACCCGAACGTGTTTATCGATTTATTTTATACATTTTATAATGCATGTTTTAAAGAGCTAATTCCAAAATAAATATTTTTGAAATAATATTATTTTAATATGGTAATAGTTAGAATATTCAATTTGGATTTAAAATTGAAATAAAAGTTGGAATCGTTTTATAAACGAATTTATAAACATTTTAGAATAAAGTTTGAAAGGAAAATATTACATTTTTCAATGTAATAAAGTTGAAACGAAAATATTACATTTTTCAATGTAATAAAGACTGAATTGAAAATAAAGTTGAAATGAAAGTATTACATTTTTCAATGTAATAAAGTTGAAATGAAAACATTACATTTTCCAATGTAATAAAGATTGAAATGAAAATATTACATTTTTCAATGTAATAAAGGTTGAACTAAAAATATTACATTAAAAAGATTTCATTTTTATTTAAGTTTGATTACATTAGAAAGAATACCTTTTTTTAGTTAATTTGTTCCAAAAGAACGAAAAAAATTCATTTTAATGTAAATATACGTTTCAATGTAAAAGAATGAGGGATTTATTTATTTTAATAAATTAATTAAAATAAATAAAAGGATTAAAGTGGTTTTAATAAAACCAAGATTTTCCAGTACATATATTGGAATGGATTTGAATGGAAATAATCTTCGGATTATTTCAGTATTGGATTTCGTGATTATACGGATATTATTGTGGGAATTTGGAAGATATTAATATCGTTATTCCCAATTTGATATACGTTAATTTTCAGAATTTGATATTGAACATAAATCGATATAATTTCTATTCAAAGCATGATATTTAATATCAGATTAAAATTTGGGTTTGTCGTGAATAGTGTCTTAGATAACACTATTCTTAAACCCATTTGGGAAAGAATAAATCTTTTAATTAAGATTTAAATAAGATTTCCAATTATTAAACATAATTGAAATTAAGTGAAACTGACTTTTGGGTTAATTGCGAACAATGTTTTTAAATGACATTTGTTCTTTAAACCCGATTGACAGTGAAATTTAGATTGGTAATTCATAAATATTTTAACGAAGATTTAGTGAAATATTCTAAAGAGAAGTTTCAATTTAACATATTAAATTAAAATACGATTTTGGGTTTATTGTGAACGATGTTTTTAAGCAACATATGTTCTTTAACCCAGTTAAAGGCAAGATTATTTCTTGAAAGTTAAATTATCATTAAATAATGATTCTTGAAGATTAAAACTAAATATAGTTTTAATAAATCTTTAATTGGATTGAATGAGGATAAAAGTAATTAAATTTACTTAATTCAAGAAATGAACGATAACGGAGTACCACTAGTTTTACTCCAAGCGGTAGTTAAATCTTTAATTAGATTTGATCGATAAAACAGTAATTAAGTTTACCGTAACACATTGGGTGTTAGATATGGAGTACCACCAGTTTACTCCATGGGTTGTATAGGTTGGGAATGGGATATTAATAAATGATTACTTCGGTAAGGTGTTAATCCCGATTAGTTGAATAAACCTTAATTTGATTTAAATTAAAATCAAAGAATACTCTTGATTGGAATGAGGCATTGGTTGTGTTTTAAAGCACATGATTTTAAATTACGCAAATTATTCAGAAAGACCGGGTTTAACCCATTTTGAATCATTTATACGACGATTGAAGATCGATGATGAAGACGGTTATTGAAGACCGGGAAATTTCCATATCGAATGGATGATTATTGATATCTTGATTGGACCGTACACCCAAAATGAGGGAAAAATTGGTGATCATTCAGACGTATTTGGAGATCTATCGGATATGGTTTCGTTCAGATCCAAAACGGATTGATAAATGGATTGTGTGTCTGACATTGTATTCCTTTATATTGTATTCGTTGATCTCTATTTTATATATAGCTGTTTGGTGGTAGATAATTTATTCTCTTGCTTAACGCCCAGTTATATATCGATAGATGAATCAATTACATGGTATGGTCTGATAATGTGGCATGCTAAGATGCATATGATCAAGGCTTTTATTGAAAAGCAAAGCCTTATGGATGAAAACCAAAGCATAGCTTTTATATAGCATCGCTTTGGATACAACGTGACTTCGCGGGCCTCACACACCACGGTATGATGGTGAACGATTTGTTTGATAATGTTCGGTTTAACCAATATACTTTATGTGGGGTCGGCCGATGGGCTAGGGTGGTCTCTCCACCCTAGAAGTGGGATAGGTCATTTCAGCCGAATCTCATGAGGATAGATCAGATTACTGCTTATCCAAAGTGCGTAGTATATGTATTTCAGTGTTTTCTCTTGCCGAGACGTAAGCCGTGGAGATGCATTCACGATTGATTTTTCGAATCAGTAGCCATCATGATGGAATCCAATTTTCCAATACGATCTTACGGTTTTTAGTTGTATACTTATATGGTGACATAATATATTATGCCGCTTACATAACATATTATGCCACCTAGTCTTGATACTTTTATATTTGAAATTGTTTTCTACACTGTGCACTCATAGTAAAAGATGAATTTCGTGTATTAAGCATTTTTGACCCTTATAAGGTAAAACTCTATCCTTCGGCGTACGTGCAAGGGATTGAGTCTTATAACGGTTTCATTTTTCTAAAAAGCATTTCGTTGTTTTATGCACTGGTATTCTTGGGAGGAAACTCGTTCCGTGAATGCGGTGTGGTCCCTTGATTTACCCAACTTTAAAAATTAAAGTTAATAACTATTTTGAGTTCTCATACCAGTCCCATGACTGACCTGGAGTTTATTGTTTTAACCTAAACTCTGGGTGCCCATATTTTCCACATGGGCAGCTAGTAGTTTTGGTTTTGTAGATATTATATTCACATGATCCTGGTCTACAGCTGAAGCGATATTCGGAAGGCTCTGTATCCGTGTATTTCTTTCAGTTGCATTTTGTATTATTTTTCCGCTGCTATTTAAATGTAATTTAAACTCTGATATTGTATTTCTAATGTAAAATATTTATTCATGCTCTGTTATATTCTTGTACTCTGATGTAATTGTTGTAACAAAAATAAAATGTTCTTATGTTCTGTGCTCTGATGTGTGTTGTTCTCAAAGCAATCCGGGCTTTCCTTTACGGGGAAGTTTGGGTCGTCACAGTCACTCACAAAGGGAATGCACTAGTTTTGGAGGAGCGTTATCGAGGTAAACAAACACAGAAATATTACAAGATAGAACATAGATAAAACAGCGGAAGAATCAAAAGATAAATTTCATTACTTTCAAAAAGAGTCAAAACCTTTTACATCAAATAGCCAAGATCATTATTTTCCATTACAACAAATTCTGTCTTGCATAAATAATGAAGCATAAACTTAAAACATCAAAAGTAGCTTAATTCCCCAAAGGTAGCAGAAATGCAGCCATAGCATAGCTCAAGATCAAATTGTACATGAGCTGAATCGAAAGTAAGCGAAATCCAAGCTAAGTGCTAGAGTTTCCTCCCTGAGAACCTGAGGGGGGGGGGAATGAAAGAAAACGGGTCAGTCATAAAGACTGGCAAGTCCAAGTGACTTTCAGCATAAAAACAGGTAAAGGTAACATGACATGTATAAACTGAAAGTAAACATATAGATGCTGTCAAGATTGGCAAGATAGACTAAGATAGCATGATAATTCAAGTGTAATCATGTATAGCATCACATATTCAAGGTTCGCTGCATCAACTGTACTAGAATCCCAAACCCATGTCTTATATTAATCATGAAATGATCCCTTGGCCCAATATCATGAAATGACCCATTTCTAGGTCCAACGAAACGATCCACTAGTCGGTCGGCTCCCTACAAGTTCTAGCTCGTCATGTGTATCTGTGTCGTACGGCCCTATCACGAATGTAGTTACCTGTGCTAGGTCCACCATAGGGTGTATCAAGCCCTATGGTGCCAACCACCGACACGAATCAAGAATTCACAGATAAACCTACTGATGCCCAATGCCTGCTTTTTCAACTCCGGACCACGTGCACGACCATAGCCCGCCTGAACCTACACTGGCGCACCAACACAGCCGTCGTTCTGGTCACTTACAATCAGCCCAGTAATCGTGCCCCACCCTGCCTAGTTCCAGGGTACCGTGATAAATCTAGTGGGTTACTGCTGAAACGGACCGCGTAACTAGGGTTTCCGTCCAATAGGTTAAGTGTTGTCATTTAAATTCGTGACTTAACCCCTATCAGTCTAGCATGTCAAGTTGGTTAAGTGTTGTCATTCGAGTTCGTGACTTAACCCATCTACGTGTCATGTCAAATTAGCTAAGTGTTGTCGTTCAAGTTCATGACTTAGCACTACGAATCATGCGTCAAGTTGGTTAAGTGTTGTCTTTTATGTTCATGACTTAACCCTATCATGTGGCATTAATTCATTAATGCACCCTAACCTCTCACATCAGACCTGTTGTTGTGGTCACTGGATATGTCGGGCGGTTCCGGGCAGAATTACACCACAACTCAGTCTGACCTCGGGTTTTCAAGTGCGATATGACCAACTACCCATATTGGATCCTATTGTTTGCAGTAACTGGATTTGCCGGGCGGTTTCGGGCAGAATTACACTGCAAACTCAACCCAACCTCGAGTTGGCCATTTTCAAGTTCATTCTAGTGTCATGTCCATGTTCGAGATTCATGTCAAGTTTGTGTCAAGTTTTCAAGGAAAGTTTCATGTCCACATCCAGATTCAATTTATAACAATGTTCATGTTTCAAGTTTTGCCTATTATTAAGTTCATAATTCATGTACATAACCAATTCATGTTTTGCCTAATCTACCCAAATCGTATTCCCATCGCACGTAAATGTGAATCGATCCATACTACAAATAAATCCAAATCTCAAAATAAAGGGAATAACATCAAAACTATGATAGGCAAAAGGGACGAGCATAAAGCGATAAAAGGGTTTACAAGACTAACATGACATAACTTGAGATAAATGGGTTACAACATCACTAGCATATAGGATTTCAAATCTAGCAGGATAAGGCGATAGTCATGGTAAACGCTGACATAAAAGAATAGGCATGCAAAAGCAAGCCAAATACAAGGATAATGGATCCAATGGTTCTGGTGTACATAATAGCGAATAAACTAAGCAAGTCACACCCTAGGTATACGATCCAACAAAATGCCAATTCGGTGTACAACATGATTTTCAACTATAGTGTTATGGGCATGAACAATCAACTATAATAGTCTTAGGCAATTAACCCCAGTAGTCATAGTCATGGTCATAGGTAGAAATCTCATAGTTATGAATCATAAGCGATTAATCACAATAGTCATGGATAATTATCCAAAGTAGTTCTAGGCAAATAGTCATAGGCAATTAACAATAATAGTTTCAAAGTCATGGTCATAGATAATAGCCTTATGTTCATAATCCTAGGTAATAATTCTCATAGTCAAGAGTCATAGGTGATTAGCCACAATTGTCCTTGTCATAGTCATAGGCAATAGTCTTATGTTCACCGTCATAGGCATAGGCATAGTCTTATGTTCACAGTTATAGGCATAGTCTTATGTTCTCAGTCATAGGCATAGGCATAGTCTTATGTTCACAGTCATAGTCCTTGGCCATTAACAATAGTTTCAACATCATAGGCATGTTAAGGTTATAGACATGAAAGAGTTTGATTTACAACATGAGTAGACCCAAAGCAATATTCACGAAAGTCAAGATCCAATATGAACAAGAATAGATATGAATAAATTACCATACATAGATCCAATTCCAATTTACAACATGGATATTAAGTTTACAGCTTTTATCTAAAAGTAACTTGAACTTACAGATCGTGGTCTAAGAAAGATGTAGAAGTCAAGTCTAGAAATTTGTCGTTGAATTGTTGAATCGTTGAATCCTGATTTGATTGCAGAAGCAAATTCCCAATTCCTAGCCGTAGTCTTCAAGAAATAATATTCACATTTTAATTTAATTTATCTTAATTTAATTTAGAGGAAGAAGAAGAAGCCATGATCATCAAGAGTTTGAGCAGCATGAGGTTAGAGAAGAATGGTGTAAAGAGAATGAGGCTGTTTAAATAGGATTAGGCAGACGAATCTGGACAGAAAATGAGTCTAAATACATCAGAATGCATCTGGTCCAAAAAGTGGGTTCGGGAGGCAGGTCGACCCCTAGGTCGACCCTATGGTTGACCTGGTCTGGCCAGGTCGACCCCCAGGTCGACCTTATGGTCGACCTGGTCTAGTCAGGTCAACCCCCGGTCGACCCGGGCTCTGGGCGGGAATTTTCCCTCCCAGCCCGCTTCTGGGTCTTGAATTCGAATTCGAATTTCGAGCTGTTTTTTATTCTGAACACTTCTGAAACTTCTAGAGGTCATAACTCAGTCTTACGGACTCCGATTTTCGAAAACTCGGACTCGTTTCAAGCAGAATTTTGAGACGAACGAAATGGAGCAACCCATTTCCCTTGATTCTTATTTTAAAATTTAATTCTGCCTTGATTTATGGTTTTAACATGTTATTAAAGTTCGGGTTGTTACATTCCCGCTTCGTAAAAATAATTCCGCTTGATTGAAAATAGACATGACCAACTATCCCACCATAAATTTTGGGAAATTTTATTTCGGCCGCTCTTTTTTCATTTATCCTCTTTTGCAAAAACTCATTAAGACAAAAAAAAAACAATGAGAGCAGAAGAAAAGTCGTGCAAGGAAGAAAAGAAAGAAGTGAGACTAGAGAGCCACACAAGCGAAGTACACTAGGAAGAAACAAAGGATCAAATTGCTGCACCAAGAAGATGAAGAAGCTGAGAGATCTCTACTCCGAAATAGGTAACCTAATTGCTATATAAACAAATTTTTAGGCTTGTACTACTTGTTTGGTTAGGCGATGAAGTGGTCAGAATTTGCCAATAGATTTTCTGCTGATTTTAAGGAGGCAATTAACAGATCAAAACCTAAACTGTATTTTGAAAGATTATATGAATTTTAGAAATTATCAATATATGATGTATGCTTTAAGAAATTGCAGCTGCTTGCATCAAACATTGAATTTGATTATACCCAAATAGACTAAAAGGGTGTAACTGCACTTTTAACTTTGAAAAATTGTTTGAGATTGCGTAAGGGTTAAAGACAGACCACGAGATCTTGCTAACTGGAGTGGAATTGCTAATGTTATTTCATCAGTATCTATTCCTATCATAGCCAATGGAGATGTATTTGATTATGAAGATATTGAACGCATTAGAAGTACTACAGGTAGCAATAGTACTTGCAGAACTGCTTTTATTTTTCAGTATTGATATTGGTTGTCGTCAAATTATGTATTACAAAAAGGTGCACATAATATTTCGTTCTACTATCATTTTTGTTCAAATTTAGTGCTGTGATGTCAAAAATTTCTCATTTTGCTACACTTCAATGTTAGTCTATCTGTTCAATTTCTAATAATTCTTTATTGTGGACCTATGGTGTAATAATAACTATGGCTGCAAATACCATCTATGTAATGTATAAGATTTCCCTAAAATTTCCATGCTTAATAATTCATTTTAATCCGAAGATTATGTTCTTATCAGAATGTATGATATTTCATTTTAGGTGCCACATATGTAATAGTGGTTAGAGGTAATCTATGGAATGCTTCAGTTTTCTGCGCAAAAGGCAAATCATCTGTGCCTGATATCAAGCGAGAGTATGTGCAGAAGGTTTTTTTTCTTGGAATAACATAGTATAATGGTAATAATAAGGATACCTTTTTACTTGGTGTAGAACGAGAACGGTAGTTTTATATTGCAGCTACTCTTGGCAAATGGGTTTGTTAACTTATCTATCTTCATTTTATGTACAGAGCATCTTGTGGGATAATGATATTAAAAGCACAAAATACACATTGAAGTGGAGAGCTCGGATACAATTGACAGTGTGAAGGCCAAAATTCAAGATAAAGAAGGCATTTGTTCGGACCAGCAAAGGTTGATATTTTCTGGCAAACAGCTTGAAGATGGTCGTAGCCTTGTTGACAATAACATACAGAAGGAATCGACCTTACATCTGGTGCTCAGGCTTGAGGATGGTAGGACCATATCCGATTATAACATTCAGAAGGAGTCTACCCTTCATCTTGTCTTGCGTATTCGCGGTGGAGCTTGATTTCATTGACCTATCTCTTTGTTGGCTTTTAGTGAGCAGAGCAGCTTGGTAATTTGGTCTTATTTGTGCCATGCTTTAGACTTCTGTTTATATAATTACTGCCATCTTTTATGCTTTTCTATTCTTCTTCTTGTATCCTTATCTATGTGTGGGTGGTAACATTGTATGGACATTGTGATTTTATCTTAAAAAAAATTAGCGGAGTCCTTTTAATAAGCCCATAATGTGAAACACAACCATGTTAATCTTGTGTTGGGTGTAATACAGGTATGCTATGATAGGTCAGCTAACTCAGAAGAGTGATGTGTATAGCGTTGGCGTTGTTCTTTTGGAGCTTTTAACAGGCAGAAAACCAGTTGATCATACCATGCCTAGAGGACAGCAAAGCCTGGTCACTTGAGTGAGTCATAATACCTTTAATAACCACTAACTCAATATCATTAGAATATATTTTTCATCAGTTATAATGTTTCCATAATTTCATTGTAAGCAGACGATGTCACCGACCATAGATTTGTCTTGCTGGATCGATTGTCCTTTGCAGAAGTGTCTGTACATGTTGATTAGGTTTTGCAAGAATATGCCTTTGCACTCAGTTATTTCATCAGGTTTAGTGATCATACATTTGATGTTAATGTGGCATATAGGATGGGTAGGAAGTGTGCAATGTTATTCGACATACCCGCGTTTGCAATGTATTATTTAGCACCTTCTTGGAATTTGTGGGCATCAGTGCTGGTTCGAGCTCCATGTGGTACATTTCATAATTGGTACACATGTATTTGAGTACTTTGTGTAAAAAACATGACTAGTTTGTTATATTATTTACTGTTGACAAAAAACAGTTAGTAATACCTGGAGACTAGATATTTTTGTACTCTATACTTGCAGTAACAGCTTTGGCTTTTTACTATTTTGGGTACGCAGAGTTCAAAAAATAGTTATAAATACCTGGAGACTAGGTATTTTTGCACCCTATTCTTGCAGTAACTGCTTTGACCTTTTGCTACCCAACAAAAATATACGTTCTCGAGCTATAATGATGGACTGCAAATCTAACACCAGTCGGCTTATGTTAACATATGTTGCATGCTTTATTTCACCCCGATCATACATACTTCTTTTTATGAGTTTTGAGCTTTGTGATAGGTACTGTAGTTGCAGTCAAGATGCGTCGTGGACCTGCAAAGCTAGATTTCATCGAAGAGGTAACCATTGCTTATATGTTTCTTTTAGTGTATATACGGTATATCTTATATCATTAACGATTTCTCGAAACTGATTCATATATCCCTGTTTCATAACCTTATCACAATTTTTACCATTTCTTGTAAATTTGATACCAGTGTAAGCTATATGATCATGTTAGCTCCCTTCAGAAACAACAAAATCCTTGTATGAAAAGGAAAAATATATATTACAGAAGTGGGTTATAAAAGAATTGCTTAAAAGTAACATAGTTTTTTTTAATATGTATATATATAGCTGTGTATGGACAGGTAATGTACAGATATGTGTATCTTGTTGTGAGATCAAGGAAGAGTTGTTTGATTATATGTTGTGCTTTCACTCGTGTAAGCATTGGACGTTCAAAGAGCAAAGTTGAACTTTTATGGTGCTAGGTTTCACTTGTGCATACAACAAAGAATTATGGGTAATCAAGTGTTTTGTAAGTACTAGTTAGGTATAATATTTTCTTTGTACTAGATGTGTAAATTTGTATATCAATGGTTATTGTATGCGAGTTTGGTCTTTTATTCAGAAAACTATTGTAATGAAATGGTCATGCATATTCTATTTGATTATATGGTTAATTATTTTTTAATTGTTTGAACATGATGATTATGTGAATGATTATTGATTGATATTATAGAAACAAAATAGACTATTAACAAGAAATAATTGCATGAAAAAAATGCAGAAAATTAATAAATAATTTTTAGTACCATTTTAAAAACGCTACGGAAATACATGTAGTGGCGTTGAGTAAACGCGACCGTAAATCAGGGGTAAAATTGGAAATTTTATTAGTAGCATCAAAAAGTTTTTTATGGCATTTTTAAAGCGCTACAGAAATATTTATTATGGCGTTTGGAAAATGTTACAATAAAAGTATTACAGTGGCATTTATTATAAGTGCAGCAAATATTTTTTATTTTTAGTGGCATATTTTCTCGTAACGATTATCGAAACGCCACCAAAAATGATTGGTGGCGTTTCTTAAGTGCTACAAAAAATCATTTTTCTTGTAGTGTAAGGTAATTAATTAAATAAAATAACCTTCTTCCTCTGTTAAAACCCTCCAGGCCCGTATTGAACAGCAGCTCCGAACTAGGGTTGATTTTTGCGTCGAATCCTTGAAGCTAGATAATCACGATCAGAGGGTACTACGTGGAAGAGCACGGAAAACCGCGCCTACACCATGAACAACGGCGAACTCGGTGGCGGATTCCGGTAGTAAATCGCGAGCAAACGACGGATCTTTGGAGCATTAGTTCAAGAGAAATACCCAATTCCAGCTATCAACACCCATATGGATTTGAAGAGGGTGGAAAATACTATAAAATCGCTTCAAGAATCAAATGATTTCATTGCGTGAATCAAAAGTTTTTGAGGAGAGAAGATTGGAGTAGTTTCCGTCGTATATTGTATATGAGAGAGAGAGAGAGCGGCACGATTTTTTCCAGAAATAAAATTTGGTTAAAGGAAATCTTCTATTGGCCACTTTTTATATTAATTTTATTTTAATTTCCTAAAATAGTGATTTTACATATGAACTCCAAATGAATCCCAACGAGTGTCGCCCCAGCTAAATACCCCTATTTCGAACATAATGGGATACGTTTCGTAAGCCAATTCGACTGTTTTGATCAGTTTTTCTTTAATTTAAAATTTAAATCAATATATTGAATTTAAACGTACATTTTAATTTACCGGGGCCACATACTGACTCTAAAAATTACAGAAAAATAAATCTAGCTATGTTTTGACGATATGGTCCTAACAAAACTAATTTCGTCGAATTTGGAGACCGTTTGAAAAATGACCATTTTCTGGTCGATCCAATTCAAACTGAAACTGTCAAAACACATTTAAATTTACCACGCTCACATATTAAATCCAAAAATTGTAAAATTTGAAACCTAGCAATAATTTGATATTCTGGATCCATCAAAAGTGGTTCTTTGAAAATGGAGGTCGTTTGCAAAATGGCTATTTTTAAGGGTTATATACTATATTAATATATATATATATATATATATATATATATATATTCCATAACGACTATTTTAAATTTTAAACTGGACATAACTTTTAATTTATATTGTGAAAATTCAATTTTTCACATTCATTAGAAAGATATAATTAAACAGATTCAAATGTTTCTGGTTTTACTGAAATCCGGTTTATTTTGAATTCTATACATTCATTTGAAATTTAAAATCGATTTTTCAAACTACTGCGCCATTTCGAACTCGTTAAATAAATTTTTAAATCATTATTATTTAAAATAAATCATTTTAAATATTCAAAATCCATTAAAATAGCTAAAATAAAAAATTTAAATTGGTTCAGAAATTCCGGGTTGTTACAATCTCCCCCACTTAAAATCTTTTCATCCTAAAAAAGGAACGGGGCTGAAAGTTGTTTAACTAACCAATTCAACTTTCATTCTTTCATTCATTCTTCAACTTTTCAGTTTCTAAGAATTTTTTAATTTCTCAAAAATTTGGCTAATACCCTAAATTTTCAAAAAAAATCGCCATAACCTCCTTTGTACGGGTTGATCGGTAAAACCAGAGCTTGCCTCACAGGGCCCTCATCAACCAAAAAGAAAAGGAGAAAGCCAAGCGGCTTTCCAATCGGCTCATAACATCATCAAACCCAATGAATATAGTAAACATGTACCGATTTGTCGGGCATACAATTTTATTCCTTGTAACACTCCGAATTTTATGTTAACACTAAAGTTGCAAAAATAATAATAAGTGTGTAAAGGGGGATGTATCTAATGTGCATACAAAAATAATAATAAGTGTGTAATGTGCATACAAAAATAATAATAAGTGTGTAAAGGGGGGATGTATCTAATGTGCATACAAAAATAATAATAAGTGTGTAAAGGGGGGATGTATCTAATGTGCATATAAAAATAATAATAAGTGTGTAAAGGGGGGATGTATCTAATGTGCATACAAAAATAATAATAAGTGTGAAAAGGGGGGATGTATCTAATGTGTACGTATTTATATGGATTGACAAATAATATTAAATGTACGTTAAGAAAGAAATGGTGAACATAATTGGTTTCTCTTTAGAACGAACGGCTAGAATTAATCTTGGCTTCATCGACGACTCTCATTTACTTGCAACTCTATATAAACAGCCCCTAGCCTCATTCTCTTTACACCATTCTTCTCTAACCTTATGATGCATAAATTCTCGGTGGACATGGCTTCTTCTCCTCCTCTAAAATAAATAAATAAAATAAAATATAAATCTAAGACGAGGAAATGCTGCTCAAATCTTTCAAGAGAAGATTCAAAACAAGCTAGGATTCTAGTGAAGATTCAAACGACTTCAACGACTGTATTTCTACGAATCTAATCTCTGTAAGTTGGTTACTTTTTAGATCTGAACGCCTTTTTCTATTTGTGACATGAAATTAATGGATATAAGAAATATGCCTTATCATTTCATTGAATCTGTGCTTGTACATACCTTTGGATCTGATTCTTGATTTTGGCCTAGAACATATTGTGACTAAATTTCCAATGCCTAAGACTGTGACTATGAAACTATGGACGTTGAAACCATATGCCTTTGACTATGAACATAAGCCTTTGAACATAAACCAATGCCTATGATTATGACAAAGACAATTGTGGATAATTACCTATGATTCATGAACATGATATTATTGCCTAGGATTATGACTGTGATATTGGATCTAAACCTGATTATCGATTCAATCTATTCTTAATTATCTTTGGATCTTGATTACGGGAATTTGTCTATTAAGTTAGATGTACCCATATACATGAACCTATGTTATTTATTCAACCCTTTCCATGTCATAATATTATCAGATCTATAGGCTTTCGATGCTTAAAATCAATTGATTCAGTGTAATTTGTTAGATCTAATAAATTATCATCCTATGCCAGTTATTATATTTATCTTTTCATGGCATTTTGGTTCATTCCCTTTTTTCAACGAACCTAGATTTATCTATAATCTAGGATGAATCACGATTATACGAACGATGGGAATACAATTTGGGTATAACATGAAATTCATATTAATTGGCATAATTTGGAATGTGTATTATGACATGCCTATTAAAACATAAGTTGGGAAATTTGACATAAATGATGGAATATGACATATTAAATTTAGTAATTTCAAGTAAGCTAAATTTTGGGCATAAAACTGTAAACTAGAATAATAATTCTAGTTTTTCCATAAACTGTGAATTAGGTTGTTAAATCAGAATTGGCTAAATTAAAGTTAATTTGGCATAATAAGTATATTATCACAATTTTGAATTTAGTCATAATTGTGAGTAATTGTCATGTTTAGAATAATTATGGTTAGTGACACTTAATCTGGTATAATTTACATACCAAAAAATATAAATATGATAAATAGGAAAAAGGGGCCATAATAATAAATGTGACAATATACATTAAAAGAGTAATAATGAATAAGTAAATTAGGAGTAATTTACTTATAGAATTTGTCACAAACGATAAATTGTTCATAGACTAAGTTTTGGCCATAAATTATAAACTAGAATATTAAATCTAGTTTTGACAATGAAATAAGAATATTAGACCTAAGTTGGCCTAAAACTGCAAGTTGGGTTAAATAATAGGTAAGTTAAGACTTGGGCCTAGAATATAAGTATACTAATGGGCATGGCAAATGAATATAGTATAGGCCAAATTTATTTAAAAAAGAAAGAAAAGAAAATGGACTTTGAGGATAAATTGTTAACAATTTATTTATAGACAAAAGAAAGGTTTATTAATGACATCTCTTTTAATAAATACACCAGAAAGTTCTAGGATGACAGAGAGGATAGTGTCTAGGCTTGGGTTTGGAAAATACAAGTTTCCAGCTCTCCCTGGCTATCCCTAACTGATCCGACGGATGGGATGGTTACTTTCAAAACCGGATTTGGAAATTAATCAAAACCTTTTTGAACTTAGAAAACACGAATACACCAAACCCGAGGTTAGACTAAGTTGCGATGTAAACCTGCCCGGAACTAACCGGCACATCCAGTAATCGCAACAATATCTATCTAATGTGAGTGGTAGCGGCTTTAATTTATTTAATTAAAGCTAGAACAAGAATGGTAGGGTTAAGTTAACTAAAACACTTAACCAATTCAACATGATAACTAAACCGATGGGTGGGGTTAGGTTTATGCAGACACTTAACACGGTTAAGCTAGAATGGGAGGGTTAAGTCCATAGGAACACTTAACCAACTTAACACAGTTAAGCTAGAATGGGAGGGTTAAGTCCATAGGAACACTTAACCAAATTTAACATGTTAACTAGACTAGAGGTTGGGGTTAGGTAAAGTTAATACACTTAGCCAATTTAACATGTTAACTAGACTAGAGGTTGGGGTTATGTAAATTTAATACACTTAGCCAATTTGATGTGTTAGCTGAACTAGACCGTAGGGTTAAGTAAACTTGAACACTTTGCCATCAGAGTGTGATAAATGAATAAGGTTAAGTTTAAAACATGAAGGGATAATACTTAACCATTAATATCATGTTAGTTAAAACAGATGGGCAAGGTTAAGTTAAAAAGGAACACTTAACCAATACAGGATGAATGGGTAGGGTTAAGCAATAAGAATTACTTAACCAATATAACTTGGTTTGTGGTGGGGTTAAGTCAACATGAATTACTGATAACACTTAACCAGTTTAACAGGATAAATAAAGAGGGTTAAGTTAGCTTGACTAATGACACTGAACCAATCCAACTTGACAAAAAAGAGAACTAAGTAGTAATTCTTAGTATAACACGAGAAGGAGCGAACGTCCATCTAATTTTAAAGAAGGCTCCAATAAATTGGGTTACGAAGCCCGAGGCTTCGAGGGGACGTGAGTGTACTCTTGGTATCCCTCTATGAGGCTGCAGAAGTTTCTCCTGGGATCACAGAGGTTAAGGTCTGCGTTAGAAGAACCGAGGGTATGCCTTGGGTGCAATATATGGCAACCTAAAGACTAGGATGGACCAGCGTGATTCGACGAGAGAACGGTAGCCTTGTGATAGCAACTCGTCGTCTACTATCCATCTTCAGTCAATCAAGATACGTGAAGCGGGAAGGCGGAGAACTCCTACAGACCATATACTTGCTATCTAGTTATGGTTGCGGATGACCATAGGTTAGTGGGGGCATAAGGGGCCTGCGTATAGTTCTCATTTTTCAAGGTGTGCCTTTCATTAGTTGAGGGAGGGGTCAAGTGGGACCATAGCCACTGGAATAAAAACAGACCTTAGCATCTGCATCGGCAGATATCTGAAAGCTCCCGACCGAGTTCCGTATTTCTAGAGTAGCCCTGACACGGAACTCGGGCAGCACATTACAGGACATGTGCATTTAGACAAGCGATAACGATTCGCGATACATGCGTGGGGAAAGTTTAGGAACATATACCACTCTAGGTAGTGTATCCTAGACTAAAGGGCAACGTTCAGTAGATAGCATGAACCCTAGATTAAATCTAGGTAATAAACAATAAATGTATGCCTGAAGGCAACCGAAACAACCAGGATTGGGATCTCGTTAACGTTACTAGTCGGGACACTAGTTAGGTGGTGCAGAGACATAGAAACCATAATAACAAGTTAATAGCGAAGCGGAGAAAGTATTAAAGCATATCCAGTTTATCTTGTCTTAGCATATCTTGTGTTAATCTTATCTTATCTTGTTGACCCTATCATCACGGTATTGTCTTGTATTCTGTTAATTCATGTCGTTTTGTTTTTCCCTGTTCACATGCTAGAAGTAACTGAACTTACCAGACTTTATATCTGACCCAATATTCTTTCGTATTCTTTTCTTCCGTTTCCCCCCCTCAGGTAGTTAAGGAGGGGATAGTATAGCTCAGATTAGTTTTGGGACGGTTGCTCTTTTCAAGCTTGAAGATTCTTGGATACATCGGCTTTGGATTGCTATGGCTGGCTTATGTTACATTGGGGAATATAAATGTATTTTTATGCTTCTTTATTTTGTAAGACAGATGATACTCTGATATTGGAAAACAATTGTTGTACCAATTATTTTATCAATAAAGTGAAGTTTTATTTTCCGCTGTTTTAATTTCGTCTGTCTTGTAATTTATCTGCATCTTTTACCCTAAAATGCTCCACAGAACTTAGTGCATTCTCTTTGTGAGTGACACTAACAGATGTGGGGTGTTACACGTGGTATCAGAGCTAAAGGTTACCGGATCAGATAAATATTTGAAAAATTATTTTTCAAAACAGTTTTTAAAGAAGCATTTTCAAAAGAAAAGTTTTGTTTTAAAAGGCATATTCCCCAAAGCCATAAGCACTATCTTTTGATTCTCTGTTTGAGTCCTCGTTTCCTTCTTTCTTGAGTCTCTAGGGCTCCTGGCTTTCTGGGAGGTAACCTCATCGAAGGGCAAAGTAGTGCCCGACTTCCATCTATAGCCGTAATAGTTTCACCTGCGGCCAGTTTTCTTTTAAGCTTTGTAGGGGATTCTGTACGATGGAGGAAGCTTTCGAGAGATTTGTCAACATGATTACACACGGAAGAGGATGAGGAGTTTGGCTAAGGAGCATAACCCAATGATGAGGAATTATAAAACCTAAGACAAGAGGAAGTATCTTTACTAGGGTATAATAGGGCATATAATTAAGGACAAGGGCAAGAACGAGGAACAAGATTTTTAGAAGGGCAAGTACATACTTTCACCTCTAAGCGTACCTAGGAGAAAGGTAGTAAAGTTCTGTTGGAAGAGTCTAGTTTTTCTGTTCGTACTCTTTCGGTTTTAGCGCTTCGCATTTGTTCATGTTTACTTCCATAGTTGAGTCTCTGCACCTTAGTACTTGTATAATAGAAAGATCCCACTAGAGTCTCAAATCCAATTGGTGGTTCGACCAATTTATTTTTGGTTAGTAGGGATTTGAGAGTAGCTATCGAGTTTGCTTATATCATCTCACGTAGATCGTCTAAATTCGGAGGAGATATTCCTTGGGTGCTTGTCTGATATTGGTTTAGGCCTTTGGGGCTTGTACTTGAGTAATGTCGAGTTCGACTAGGATGGTTTGCGTGAAAGATGGATAGTTGTGGCAGGCGCTCTAAATAGAAAAAAAAAGAGACTAACCTTAAGAGAGGTAAAAAGTACGTAGTGACCTTTTGACCCTCATAGTTATGGCATGATGGATAAGCTAGGAGGAGAGATCTCTGATCATCCTAGTATATATACACTTGGTACCATGGTTGACATCTGTTTATTTTGGAAATGGAGGTCAGAAACTTCACAATCGTGAAGTTAAATTAGATAAGGTACAGAATAGTGAAGCTCAAGAAGATGCGACTTAGAAGACTGAAGACTAGATACGCACATCATACCCTTTTTCTTTAGTGTACATCCTTGATTTCTTTTTGTTGGAGCTTTACGCATACTTGTTTCCCTCTTTCCAAAGTATATCCTCTAGGACGTATCATCGATCCTTAGGTAGAAGCCAATGGACAAAAACATGTATTTGAAACATGTTATGATTGATGGTTGCAAGTGGTTGCTCGTGGATGCATATACACACCATAGGCACTAGATCGGCTCAATCACCTCATGTTGCACATATATGCGTGTTTATTTTTCGTTAATGGATGTATGATGGTTATGTTATCATATGGATGTTGCATTCGGATGAATGGTTTTGCACGCATGTAGAAATAATATGTATCATTAGGGTTCTTTTGCATACATAATGGATGCATGGCACTATCATGGATTGCATTAAGGAGGTCAACTGAATCAGTAGACCGCCTGATTTTGCATTAGATAAGGACATGTACACACACTATGCATATGATCATGAAGCATTAGAAATCTTTTTTAAGGACAATGGATGCCTGTGATTGAATGGTTGAGTAGTTGGATGATTGGATGGCAGAACACATTCTTTCTAACTTGAAGATTTCGGGGACGAAATCCTAAAAGGAGGGGAGAATGTAACACCCCGAATTTTATGTTAACACTAAAGTTGCAAAAATAACAATAAGTGTTGTAAAGGGGGTATGTATCTAATGTGCATACAAAAATAATAATAAGTGTGTAAAGGGGGGGATGTATCTAATGTGCATACAAAAATAATAATAAGTGTGTAAAGGGGGGATGCATCTAATGTGCATATAAAAATAATAATAAGTGTGTAAAGGGGGGATGTATCTAATGTGCATATAAAAATAATAATAAGTGTGTAAAGGGGGATGTATCTAATGTGCATACAAAAATAATAATAAGTGTGAAAATGGGGGATGTATCTAATGTGTACGTATTTATATGGATTGACAAATAATAGTAAATGTACATTAAGAAAGAAATGGTGAACATAATTGGTTTCTCTTTAGAACGAACGGCTAGAATTAATCTTGGCTTCATCGACGGCTCTCATTTACTTGCAACTCTATATAAACAGCCCCTAGCCTCATTCTCTTTACACCATTCTTCTCTAACCTTATGATGCATAAATTCTCGGTGGACATGGCTTCTTCTCCTCCTCTAAAATAAATAAATAAAATAAAATATAAATCTAAGACGAGGAAATGCTGCTCAAATCTTTCAAGAGAAGATTCAAAACAAGCTAGGATTCAAGTGAAGATTCAAACGACTTCAACGACTGTATTTCTACGAATCTAATCTCTGTAAGTTGGTTACTTTTTAGATCTGAACGTCTTTTTCTATTTGTGACATGAAATTAATGGATATAAGAAATATGCCTTATCATTTCATTGAATCTGTGCTTGTACATACCTTTGGATCTGATTCTTGATTTTGGTCTAGAACATATTGTGACTAAATTTCCAATGCCTAAGACTGTGACTATGAAACTATGGACGTTGAAACCATATGCCTTTGACTATGAACATAAGCCTTTGAACATAAACCAATGCCTATGATTATGACAAAGACAATTGTGGATAATTACCTATGATTCATGAACATGATATTATTGCCTAGGATTATGACTGTGATATTGGATCTAAACCAGATTATCGATTCAATCTATTCTTAATTATCCTTGGATCTTGATTATGGGAATTTGTCTATTAAGTTAGATGTACCCATATACATGAACCTATGTTATTTATTCAACCCTTTCCATGTCATAATATTATCAGATCTATAGGCCTTCGATGCTTAAAATCAATTGATTTAGTGTAATTTGTTAGATCTAATAAATTATCATCCTATGCCAGTTATTATATTTATCTTTTCATGGCATTTTGGTTCATTCCCTTTTTTTCCACGAACCTAGATTTATCTATAATCTAGGATGAATCACGATTATACGAACGATGGGAATACGATTTGGGTATAACATGAAATTCATATTAATTGGCATAATTTGGAATGTGTATTATGACATGCCTATTAAAACGCAAGTTGGGAAATTTGACATAAATGATGGAATATGACATATTAAATTTAGTAATTTCAAGTAAGCTAAATTTTAGGCATAAAACTGTAAACTAGAATAATAATTCTAGTTTTGCCATAAACTGTGAATTAGGTTGTTAAATTAGAATTGGCTAAATTAAAGTTAATTTGGCATAATAAGTATATTAGCACAATTTTGAATTTAGTCATAATTGTGAGTAATTGTCATGTTTAGAATAATTATGGTTAGTGACACTTAATCTGGTATAATTTACATACCAAAAAATATAAATACGATAAATAGGAAAAGGGGCCAAAATAATAAATGTGACAATGTACATTAAAAGAGTAATAATGGAATAAGTAAATTAGGAGTAATTTACTTATAGAATTTGTCACAAACGATAAATTGTTCATAGACTAAGTTTTGGCCATAAATTATAAACTAGAATATTAAATCTAGTTTTGACAATGAAATAAGAATATTAGACCTAAGTTGGCCTAAAACTGCAAGTTGGGTTAAATAATAGGCAAGTTAAGACTTGGGCCTAGAATATAAGTATACTAATGGGCATGGCTAATGAATATAGTATAAGCCAAATTTATTTAAAAAAAAAAGAAAAGAAAATGGACTTTGAGGATAAATTGTTAACAATTTATTTATAGACAAAAGAAAGGTTTATTAATGACATCTCTTTTAATAAATACACCAGAAGGTTCTAGGATGACAGAGAGGATAGTGTCTAGGCTTGGGTTTGGAAAATACAAGTTTCCTGCTCTCCCTGGCTATCTCTAACTGATCCGACGGATGGGATGGTTACTTTCAAAACCGGATTTGGAAATTAATCTAAACCCTTTTGAACTTAGAAAACACGAATACACCTAACCCGAGGTTAGACTGAGTTGCGATGTAAACCTGCCCGGAACCAACCGGCACATCCAGTAATCGCAACAATATCTGTCTAATGTGAGTGGTAGCGGCTTTAATTTATTTAATTAAATCTAGAACAAGAATGGTAGGGTTAAGTTAACTAAAACACTTAACCAATTCAACATGATAACTAAACCGATGGGTGGGGTTAGGTTCATACAGACACTTAACACAGTTAAGCTAGAATGGGAGGGTTAAGTCCATAGGAACACTTAACCAAATTTAACATGTTAACTAGACTAGAGGTTGAGGTTAAGTAAAGTTAATACACTTAGCCAATTTAACATGTTAACTAGACTAGAGGTTGGGGTTATGTAAATTTAATACACTTAGCCAATTTGATATGTTAGCTGAACTAGACCGTAGGGTTAAGTAAACTTGAACACTTAGCCATCAGAGTGTGATAAATGAATAAGGTTAAGTTTAAAACATGAAGGGATAATACTTAACCATTAATATCATGTTAGTTAAAACAGATGGGCAAGGTTAAGTTAAAAAGGAACACTTAACCAATACAGGATGAATGGGTAGGGGTAAGGAATAAGAATTACTTAACCAATATAACTTGGTTTGTGGTGGGGTTAAGTCAACATGAATTACTGATAACACTTAACCAGTTTAACAGGATAAATAAAGAGGGTTAAGTTAGCTTGACTAATGACACTGAACCAATCCAACTTGACGAAAAAGAGAACTAAGTAGTAATTCTTAGTATAACACGAGAAGGAGCGAACGTCCATCTAATTTTAAAGAAGGCTCCAATAAATTGGGTTACGAAGCCCGAGGCTTCGAGGGGACGTGAGGGTACTCTTGGTATCCCTCTATGAGGCTGCAGAAGTTTCTCCTGGGCTCACAGAGGTTAAGGTCTGCGTTAGAAGAACCGAGGGTATGCCTTGGTTGCAATATATGGCAACCTAAAGACTAGGATGTACCAGCGTGATTCGATGAGAAAACGGTAGCCCTGTGATAGCAACTCGTCATCTACTATCCATCTTCAGTCAATCGAGATACGTGAAGCGGGAAGGCGGAGAACTCCTACAGACCTTATACTTGCTATCTAGTTATGCTTGCGGATGGCCATAGGTTAGTGGGGGCATAAGGGGCCTGCGTATAGTTCTCATTTTTCAAGGTGTGCCTTTCATTAGTTGAGGGAGGGGTCAAGTGGGACCATAGCCACTGGAATTAAAACAGACCTTAGCATCTGCATCGGCAGATATCTGAAAGCTCCCGACCGAGTTCCGTATTTCTAGAGTAGCCCTGACACAGAACTCGGGCAGCACATTACAGGACATGTGCATTTAGACAAGCGATAACGATTCGCGATACATGCATGGGGAAAGTTTAGGAACATATACCACTCTAGGTAGTGTATCCTAGACTAAAGGGCAACGGTCAGTAGATAGCATGAACCCTAGATTAAATCTAGGTAATAAACAATAAATGTATGCCTGAAGGCAACCAAAACAACCAGGATTGGGATCACGTTAACATTACTAGTCGGGACACTAGTTAGGTGGTGCAGAGACATAGAAACCATAATAACAAGTTAATAGCGAAGCGGAGAAAGTATTAAAGCATATCCAGTTTATCTTGTCTTAGCATATCTTGTGTTATCTTATCTTATCTTGTTGACCCTATCATCACGGTATTGTCTTGTATTCAGTTAATTCATGTCGTTTTGTTTTTCCCTGTTCACATGCTAGAAGTAACTGAACTTACCAGACTTTATGTCTGACCCAGTTTTCTTTCGTCTTCTTTTCTTCCGTTTCCCCCCCCTCAGGTAGTTAAGGAGGGGATAGTATAGCTCAGATTAATTTTGGGACGGTTGCTCTTTTCAAGCTTGAAGATTCTTGGATACATCGGCTTTGGATTACTATGGCTGGCTTATGTTACATTGGGGGATATAAATGTATTTTTATGCTTCTTTATTTTGTAAGACAGATGATACTCTGATATTGGAAAACAAATGTTGTACCAATTATTTTATCAATAAAGTGAAGTTTTATTTTCCGCTGTTTTAATTTTGTCTGTCTTGTAATTTATCTGCATCTTTTACCCTAAAATGCTCCACAGAACTCAGTGCATTCCCTTTGTGAGTGACACTAACGGATGTGGGGTGTTACATTCCTCTTCTTAGCTTCCGTGATATGACCTGTTCAATAGATATACATGTATATGTATGCAATTCTATTTTAATTAATTTTCAATTCAGTTCAATATGTGATGTTAAATTTGACTTAATTTAATATTTTCCTTACATTAGTTATGTTATATAATACCGATACATTTTTAAAACAAAAAGCATCCATATTCATACAACCATCATACATATACACACATATATCCAAAATCCTAGTTCATTACATTAAAATCCAGCTTTCTAGGAAGTCGTGCCTCCTTCCGGCATAATTTCCAATGTAAATAGCTCCTTTCCTTTGGATTTCTTATCACCCTTCTTTAACGGGCAATCTCGGGCCAGATGCCCTACTTCTTTGCATCGGAAGCACTTCTTCTCTTTTCCTAGTTTTTTAGGTTTCTTCTTTACTTTTGGACACTTATCTACAAAATGTCCTGTCTATTTGCACTTGGAACAAACTATGTCCACTCTTATCTCTTTCTCCTTGCTCTTCTTTCTTTCAGGGCACCGAACTACATAATGCCCTTCTTCTCTGCATATACGGCAATAAACACCCACATATGTTCCTAAGTCTAACTCCCTTTCCTTTTCTGCTTGTTGGTGAGCCCTTCTTTCTTGTTTCAAAGTCATCCAGAGTTCAATACGAGATAAGCCATAGTCGTCCATATCCTACATAATATTTTATGATTTCATCAAGAGGGATAATATTATTTTTCACTTAACAAATATCTTGATTCGTGCTTTATTTATCATTCCAGTATTTTTATTAGTTGGATCAATAATCAAACATCACAGCTAGCAATCAATTTGTTCGTTAGTTTTTCAAATGTATAACTTTTTTCTTCATATTTTCAAAATCATATTTTCAATGCCAAATCACAAACAATAGATCTAACTATGTTTTGGTCCTCACACCAGTAAATTGGAAACTATGTAGATATTCACTTTTGAAAATTGAACATAGACTCTGATGATGAGGCCTCATCATCAGAATCATCCCCAAGCGACTAGAGTGTGATTCTATATCTATCCAGTATATTTGAGACTTCAAATACACATATATATTCAAAATCTTCATATACTCGATAGTCCAAATTCAATATAAAAATATATTCAAATACGAATAATATGATATAAAATTTTCAAAATCTAATTTGATTTTTAAAATTAACACTCTTCAAACTCATTCTAGGATATCACCGATCCTATCTCTAACGAGTTATTCTCATAGGATATTACTAATCCTATCTCTGATGGATTCTTTCGTTCGGTTCTAATGTGTCTTGTTCTCGTGCTTTGTAAACCAAAGATCTGATACCAAACTGAGACGACCCAAACTTCCCCATATGGGAAAGCCCGGATTGAATTGAGAACATGACGCATCAGACACAAGCAATAGAACATTTCATTGCTATTACAACAATTACATCAGAGTATAAGATATCAAAGAATAAATAAATAATATACATTGGTAAATATCAGAGTTCAAATTACATAGCAGCAGAATTAAAATTTATAAATACAATGACTAACACAACTGAATGAAATACACAGATACAAAGCTTTTCGAATATTGTTTCAGCTGTAATCCAGGATCCTGGGAGAAGAAATATCTGCGAAAACCAAAACTACTAGCTGCCCGTGTGGAAAATATGGGCACCCAGAGTTTAGGTTAAAACAATAAACTCCGAGTCAGTCATGAGACTGGTGTGAGAACTAAAATAGTTATTTATCTTTATTTTAAAGTTGGGTTAATTAAGGGACCACACCGCTAACGCGGAATGGTTTTACCCCCAAGAATACCAGTGCATAAAACAAATAGCGCAATGCTAAATAAAGAACAATGAAGCTATTATAAGACTCAGATCCCATCACACAATGAAACGTAAGCCGGAGGATAGAGTTTTACCTTATAGCAAAATATCCTTGGTAAGCGAAATTTATCTTTTATTATTACTATAAGTGAAGAAATCAACTTCAAATATAAATGTATCAATCGTAGACGGCAAAGGTACCATATATTATGTCGCCATACATATGTTTACAACTAAAACCGCAAAATGTCATATTAGAAGTTTGAATTTCCATACCGATGTCTCCTGATTAGAAAGATCTATCGCATCGTGCAATACTCCACGGCTTACGTCCCGGCTAGAGAAAACACCGTAATGCACATCCGCCTTTTTGGGAAATCAAGTATCACCGCGTCTTACGTCCGAGCTAGAGAAAAAACCACTTACTATATCCCTCTGGGAATCGGGGGGTGTGCCCTATCCCTTTGAGCGTGGAGTGACCACACTTAGCTCATCTCGATCGACCGAACCTGTGACAACCCTAAAGGTGTCTATCCTCATCTCAAAAGCATACTGACCTGACCATCAGTTCACCATCATACCGGTGTGTGAGTCTCGCGAATTAACGCTACACAAAGCTATGCTAATTAAAGCTGTGGTTTGATCATCAACCACAAGGCTCTGCTTTTCAACAAAAGCCTTGATCCATGCATCTCAGCATGTCACATTGTCAATCCATACCATTGATTTCTGCCAATATATAACCTCTAAGCTCGTACGTCTCAGAGAAGGGTGTTAAGCAAGAGAATAAATTCTCCGCCACCAAATAGATATATATTTAGCAGAGATCAATGAACACAACATAATGGAATACATTGTCAGACACACCATCATTTGCAAGTCCGTTTTGGGTCTGAACGAAACCAGATGCACCTTATTCATCGTCCCTTACGTCTAATATAGGAGAGAAGCCCTCGCATATCGAACAATCAACAAATACGTCCGGATGGCTACCACTGTAGCCCTTAAAGGTAGCTACTCCAATTACGGGCATCAGTAGAAACCCATCCATTCGATGTGATGATCGTCGGTCTTGCACCGTTTTCAATCTCCTCGACTATTAGTCGTCGTATCAATTATTCAGAATGGGTTAAACCTGGTCTTTCCGAATAACTCGCGTATCTTATAATCAAGTGCTATAACAACACATCATACGCCTCATTTCAATCCAGAATATTCTTTTTTTTCGTATTTCTTTATTCTGGAAAGGTTCTCATTAATCTTATCAAAGATTATCTCTTTTAAACACACTGTTTAATCCATTTCTTTGGAAATCATTTCCAAAAGATTTTATAGTTTCTTTTCACAGTTTAAACCAAATTAAGGTTTATCAAACTAGTCGGGATTAACGCCTTACAGAAGTTATCATTCGTTTTATCATCCCATCCCAACCTATTCACCCCATGGAGAAAAACTGATAGTACTCCATATCTAACACCACTGTGTTATTGGTAAATTTAATTACCATTTCACGTTCAAATCTAATCAAGATTTAACTATCGCATGAACTGAAACTGGTGATACTCCATTTTCGAACACTTTTCAAATTTGGCAAATTTAATTACCACATTAACATTTCAATCCAATTAAAGATTCATTAAAACTCCACTTAGTTTTAATCTCCAAAAATCATTATTTAATGATTATTCAAATTTAGGAAATAATCACGTCTTTACTGGGTTAAAGAACCAATGTCATTTAAAACATCGATCATGATAAACCCGAGATCATCTTCCATCAAAATTGAATCTTCACGAAAATCATAAAAGTATATAGTCAATATAATTTCCGTATCAAATCAATACTATAAATGGAATAACGGCAAAACCTTTTAAATTCCATATATAGTAACGGTCTTCCTTTACAGAAGCTCATCTCGATTATTACCAAATCGAATTCCATTCAATTCCAATTTAATATATTAAATTGGAAATCTTTACTTTGGAAAATTTCATTAATCTTAATTAAATGATTATAAATTCCAATGGGTTAAGGAACAAATGTTATTTAAAACATCGTTCACGATAAACCCAAAAAATCCAATTCTTTTATTCAATTGCAATTAAATATTAATTAATTGGAAAACTTCACTAAATCTTAATTTAAAGATTTATTCTTTTCTCAATTGGGTATAAGAACAGTGTTATTTAAGACACCATTCACGATAAACCCAATTTTTACACAATTTTTTCCATATTTTTAATAATTTTATTAAGGCCCTTACAGTCGGTTTCCAATATCGGTCACCGAACTGCATCCATAACGACCTTTTCTGAAATTGATTTGGACATAATTACAAATCTAACATTTCAAATTTAGATCTCTTATATTCATTGGAAAGCTCTTTTCGGTACGAACCCAATGGTTCCGGTTTTAGGAGAATCCGACGGTCGAATCTCTCGTTACTTCAATTCGTAGTTAATGGTCGAAACTTGCAGTCGCTGCGCGGCGCGTTCTATTCAAGCCATTAATATATATATATATATATATATAATATAATTCGTCGATTTCTGTTCAAAACATATTTATAAAATATTTATAAATACATTTTAAAACGACCCACTTCTATTTCAATTTTAAATCAAAATTGAATATTCTATATCATTATAATATTAAAATGATAATATTTTCAAAATATCATATTTTTAAATCACTTTTCGATATTCATTGTAAAATGAATAAAATCGACAGAAAATTCTGTTCGTGTTAAAATGGCGTTTAACTACTTAATACGGCTTCGCGTTTCAATATTTTCATGTCCATCCAAAATCAGACATCAAAATCACATTTTTATTATTCATTGAATATTATTTTAAAATATTCGTTAATTCTGAACTGGAATTAGACTTAATTAATTACCATATAATTTCAGTTATATGGATTTCATACATCGCATGTATACAACAATAATGATAAACAATCATTAAAGATTCATACAACATCCAGAGTGCATTTTACAACTGTATAAGCATTAAAATAAATAAATAACGCTTATACAGTCTATCAACCCATCGATTGACATACAGCTAAACAATTGGGATTAGTGTATGTCAAATATCATCTCAATACCCGTGTAGGGTTTCAACCAACAAATACTGTTTATTATTTGAGCAGTTGAGCGATGTGTAAAATATTACCGTTCCAATCAATGTCAGTTAAATGGGTGTACGTAAACAAACCGTCCGATTTGTATATGAATTTTTATTTTATTTTAGGAGAATTTTATACAGCGTATCTAAATAATTTATATATCGCATATATAAATAATTTATACACGTTGTTTACATAAATATTCAGCATTATAACGGCACAATATTAGAACTGGAATAATGTCTAGCATTATCCCTATCCTGATATTGGCTCGCGCCATACACAACATTCAATCAATCCAATAATACCACAATACAATCAATTTTTCCCACAATACAATCAAATCACACAAATCATCCATGGTTTGTACAATAAAATAGTGTCAGGAGCTACTAAGCCCCATCTACAACCTATTATATAACAACTGTAAAATAATTTGAGTGAGAGAGTTCTCATAATCAGTTTCCACTCCGTCATTCTTTATTGGACGGTTTGGATTTAAATCTGCCATAAATTCTAACAAGCTCCAAATTGATTCCAATTAGTCTTGTTGTGAAGCTCTCGTCCCCACTGTCGCAATGGATCCTGTTTCATGCGATTTCGACACCGTATGAGAATTCGTTAATGACATTTTTAAAATAATTAATTAAGGTAATTAATTAAATAAAATAACCTTCTTCCTCCGTTAAAACCCTCTAGGCCCGTATCAAACAACAGCTCCGAACTAGGGTTGATTTTTGCGTCGAATCCTTGAAGCTAGGTGATGATCGGAGGGTACATGTGGAAGAGCTTGGAAAACCGCACCTGCACCATGAACGGCGGCGAACTCGGTGGCGGATTCCGGTAGCAAATCGCGAGCGAACGGCGGATCTTTGGAGCATCGGTTCGAGAGAAATACCTAATTCCAGCTATCAACACCTGTATGGATTTGAAGAGCGTGGAAAATACTACAAAATCGCTTCAAGAATCAAACGATTTCATTGCGTGAATCAAAAGTTTTTGAGCAGAGAAGATTGGAGCAGTTTCCATCGTATATCGTATATGAGAGAGAGAGAGAGCGGCGCGATTTTTTCTAGAAATAAAATTAGGTCAAAGGAATTTTTCTATTGGCCACTATTTATATTAATTTCCAAAAATAGTGATTTTACATCTGAACTCTAAACAAATCCCAACTAGTGTCTCCGCTAGCTAAATACCCCCATTCCAAATACAGTGGGATATGTTTCAAAAGTTAATTCGACTGTTTTGATTATTTTTTCTTTAAATTAAAATATAAATCAATATATTGAATTTCAACGTACATTTTAATTTATCAGGGCCACATACGGACTCCAAAAATTACAAAAAAATAAATCTAGCTATGCTTTGACGATACGGTCCTAAGAAAACTAATTTCGTCGAACTTGGAGACCGTTTAAAAAATGACCATTTTCTGGTCGATCCAATTCAAACTGAAACTGTCAAAACACGTTTAAATTTACCACACTCGCATATTAAATCCAAAAATTATGAAATTTGAAACCTAGCAACAATTTGACATATCGGGTCCAACAAAGTGGTTTCGTCAAAAACGGAGGTCATTTGCAAAATGGCTATTTTTAAGGGCTATATATTATATTAAAATATATATAAATTCCATAGAAACTATTTTAAATTTTAAACTAGACATAACTTTCAATTTATATTATGAAATCTCAATTTTTCACATTCATTAGAAAGATATAATTAAATAGATTCAAGTGTTTCTGGTTTTACTGAAATCCAATTTATTTTGAATTTTATACATTCATTTGAAATTTAAAATCGAATTTTCAAACTACCGCGCCATTTCGAACTCGTTTTATAATTAAAATAAATTTATATGTTCTAACTTTGATTTAAATAAATTTTAAATCGTTATTATTTATAATAAATCATTTGAAATATCTAAAATCCATTAAAATAGCTAAAATAAAAATTTTAAATTGGTTCAGAAATTCCAGGTTGTTACAAGTTCTAAAACCCTAATCCCTCACATACGTTCACCAACCACCCCCCTTAAAAACAATGGCGATCTACTCCCAATTTCTCCTCCTAATTATTTCCAATCCGCTGTGAATTATAACGTGAATCCAAAACAAATATTGGAGAGAAATTTACAAGCTTTAGATCTATACGGGTATTATGTATATTGGTTGAAAGAATTTCGTGAATTCGTGTCTTAAAGTGCTCGCGTACGAGCTCTGTTTTCAGGCGCTGGAGGCGTTTGAGTGCACTGGAATTCCTAGCTTAGGTGGAGCTCGCCTAGGCGTAGGACAGGGTGGCGTTGTATCGGTGTCACAGTGATCGAAGTAACGTGCACTGGTGGTACGAGGTGATGAAGATGGTTCATGTTCAATGCTTGAAGCAGTAATACGTGAATTGAAAGAGAAAGGCCAGTGGCCTTTGGATTTGAAGATTAATGGCTAGTTTTTTAAGGTTAATTAAGTAATTTTTTAATAAGAAATAATATACAATAATGGTATAAAATTCATAACTGGTTCATATGACATCAGAATTCAACAACCCAAGAGTTGTTGGAATCGTCTCAACGAACAGTACGCATTAGAACAGAGTTGAACTGAAACGGTAGCAGTCAGAATTTTTGATTAAATTAAACGTGCAGTTTAATTTAATTAAAGCAATCGTTATTTAATGATTTTAAAACCGATCAATGTGAGAACTCACCCACTAAATTATTTTGTACAATGATTTTAGTTTTAACTGAATATATATTGATTGCTTGTGATAGCAATATTTGTTTGGTGATTGATGGATGTTTACAGTTTTAATACTATTATCATTAAATTGTTTATATATACGTTGTTAAATAAAATGTTTATATTATGAATTATTCTGGGATGATAATTTACCCACCCATCTCCCAAATAATAGATAAATTCATATGGATTATGGTATAAACCCCACACGGGTATTGGGATGGTAATCTTACATATCGCCCAAGTATGCAAATAATAATCATTGTATGTTAGTTGAAAACCCCACACGGGTCTTGGGATGATAATTGGTTCACACATCTCCCTCGTGTGTAGTTGTACGTCAATCAATTGATTGATAGACCATTGTAAGCATTATTAAATTATTTAATGCTTATACAGTTGTAGATACACTCTGGATGTTATTTGGATGATTAATAATCATTTATAATTATTGTTGAATACATGTAATGTATGAAATCCATATACATAAAATTATATGGTAATTGATTAAGTCTGATTCCAATTCAGAAATAACGAATATTTTAATATAATATTCAGTGAAGAATCAAAATATGTTTTTGATGTCCGATACCGGATGGGCACGAAAATATTGAAATATGAAGCTGAATTAAGTATATATACGCCATTTTAACTCGAACAGATTTGTTCATAGATTTCATTCACTTTTATAATGAATATCCAAAAGATTTGATTTCAAAATCTGATATTTTGAAAATACTATTATTTCAACACTATAATAATATAAGATGTTCAATTTTAATTTAAAATTGAAATCGAAGTTGAAATCGTTTTTAAACGGGATTATAAACATTTTATAAATATGTTTTGAATAGAAATCTATTATAAATAATATTATAATGATTTAACATTGAGATATTTGATTTTGGAAGAAAAATGCTTGAAATAAAATTTCAAATAGTAGTTAAATATAATTTATAATATTTATAAATTATTTTGGAAACGTTTTCGATTTTAATTTTATTATAAGTCAAACTCGGGCTTGAATAGAACAAATCGTGCAGCGACAGTTCGCGAACGTCAACTTGTAACTTCAGATTGAGGTAGCGGGAGATCTGACCGTCGGATTCTCCTAAAACCGGAACCGTTCGATTCGTATCGAAAAGAGCTTTCAAATGATAATAAGAGATTTAAAATCCAACAGTTAGATTTTATGATATATCCAAATCAGTTTTGGAAAAGGCCGCTACGGATGCAATTCAGTGGCTGATATTGGAAACCGACTGTGTGGGCCTTATTAAAATTATTACAAATATGAAAATTTATGTAAAATCATAATAAATGTTTTGAAATGATTTTGGATGGAAAATTCCACATTTGTAAAGATAAAAATAGTTTTATCTGAATAAGCTGTTTATCAACTTAAGTAAAGAACTGAAAGGAATTATTTGGTTTTAATATAACCAAAATTTTCCAACGTATAGATTAGAAAAGATTGGAATGGAAATAATCTTCGGAATATTTTGATATTGGATTCCGTGATTATATGGATATCGTTGAGGAATTTGGAAGATATCGATATCATTATTCACAATACGATATATGCTGGTATTAGAATTTGATTTTGAATATAAGCCGATATAATTTCTATTCAGAGCCTTGTATTTAACATCAAATTGGATTTTGGGTTTGTCATCAATGGTATCTTTAATAATAATGTTTTTAAACTTGAATGGAAGATAATAAATCTTTTCATTAAGATTAATTGAAGTTTTCCAATTTTATTGGAATTGAATTGAAGTTGATTTTGGGTTTATTGTGAACAATGTTTTAAATAACGTGAGTTCCTTAACCCAGTTAACCGTGAAATTATGATTTGGAATTTATAATTATTTTAACTAAGATTTAATGAAATTTTCCAAAATGCAGTTTTTCCAATTCAATAAATTAAATTGGAATTGAATGGAATTCGATTTAGTAATAATCGAGATGAGTTTCTATAAAGGAAGACTGTTACTATTTATGGAATTCAAAAGGCTTTGCTATTGTTCCACTTATAGTATTAGTCTGATATGGAAATTCATATTGGTTACAATTGATCTAATTTTCGTGAAGACTTCATATTAAATGGAAGATGATTTTGGGTTTATCGTTAATGGTGTTCTAAACAACATTCGTTCTTTAGCCTAGTTAAAGACATGGTTAATTTCCTAAGTTGAATAAATCATTTAATAATGATTTTTGAAGTGAATCTTTAATTAGATTGAAATGTGAATGAGGTAATTAAATTTACCGTATTCAAGAAATGTTCGAAAAGGAGTATCACTAGTTTTACTAGATGCGATAGTAAAATCTTTAATTAGATTTGAACATTGAGCGGTAATTAATTTTACCGATAACACAAAGGGTGTTAGATATGGAGTAGTACCAGTTTTTCTCCATAGGATGAATAGGTTGCGATTGGGATAATAAAAGGAATGATTACTTTGGTAAGGCTCATTAATCCCGACTAGTTGATAAACCTTAATTTTGTTTATGTTGTGAAAAGATATTATAAAATCTTTTAAAATGATTTCCAAGAATATATGAATAAAAGAATATTCTAGATTGGAATGAGGCATATGACGTGTTTATATTTCACATGATTATAATTAGATACGTGAGTCAGAAAGATTGGGTTTAAACCATTCTAAATAACTGATACAACGATGAAAAGTTGAAGGTTTGAAGACGATGGTTGAAGACCGGAGACCTTTACGTCGTTAGGATGATCATTGATGTCTTGATTGGGCTGTACACCCAAGACGAGATAATAAGTGGTGGTCATCCAGACGTACTTGGAGATTGGACAGATATGCGAGGGCCTCTCTCCTATATTGGGATGAGGAATAAGGTGACTCCAGTTTCGTTCAGACCCAGAATGGACTTGCAAATGGATTGTATGTCTGACATTGTATTTCGAGCTGTATTCGTTGATCTCTACTAAATATATATTTGTTCGGTGGCGGAGAATTTATTCTCTTGCCTAACACCCTTCTCTTAGACATATGAGCTTAAAAGTTATATATTGGTAGAAATCAATGGTATGATATGGTACAGATTGACAATGTGGCATGATAAGATGCAACGATGAAGGCTTTTTTTGAAAAGCAGAGTCTTGTGGTTGATGATCAAAGCACAAATTTAATATAGCACAGTTTTTGTAGCATTAGTTCACGTGCTTCACACCTTGGTATGAACCAAAAAGGGGATGAGGACTACAGGGGAATGGACATACGTTGGTTTCTAGCTACGAGTGATGTCATGGTATGGATCCCAGACATTTTACTTATGTGGATGTTTGATGATGGAAAACGAGGTACCTTGGATTTGATTTGGCCGCACAAGGCCCTTGATAATCGACATGCTGAACAATGGTCGAAGTACTGACCAAGTGACTAGGTCCGATAAGACCGGCTAATGTATTGTTTATGGTATTACTAATCAACAATGGCTGACTAGCCTTGCCGCTAACCTAGGGTCACTTAGGGTGGTCCTGAGTCATGGGCTAAATTGGGTTGAATCGAAAAGGAAGATTGTCTGCCTTGGTTCATAGATGGAATCCAATTTCTAATACAAACCTTGCGATTTCAGTTGTAACCCTATATAGCGACATAGTTGGATGGGGGACTATGTCGTCTATGATTAATACATCTATATTTGAAGTTGATTTCAGCACTATGCACTAATAATAATAAAAGATAAATTTCACGTATCAAGCATATTTGGCCATTATAAGGTAAAACTCTGTCCTCTGGTTTGTGTTGCATTGTGTGATGGGACCTGAGTCTTACAATGACTTCATTTTTCCTTTTTAGCATTGCGTTGTTTGTTTCATGGTATTCTTAAGAGAAAACCTTTTCCGTGTCATACGACATGGTCCCTTGATTTACTCAACTTTAAAATAAAGTTAATTACTGTTTTAGTTCTAACACCAGTCCCATGTCCGACTCGGAGTTTATTGTTTTCCCACCTAAACTCTGGGTGCCCATATTTTCCACACGGGTAGCTAATAGTTTTTGTTTTGCAGATATTTCTTTTCACAGGATCCTGGATTACGGCTGGAGTTATATTCGGAAAGCTTTGTATCCATGTATTCCTTTCAGCTGCGGTAGTTGATGTTTTATTCCGCTGCACATTATATTTATGCATTATATTTCCGCTGTTTGTAATTTAAATCTCTGATATTTTTCACTGTATATTATTTATATTTATACTATAATATCTTGTACTTTGATGTGAATTATTGTTACAGCAATGAAATGTTCTCTTGTTTGTCTTATAATGCGTCGTGTTCTCAAAGCAATCCGCCTTCTCGTTTGGTTTAGGCCAACCGAGAAGTTCGGGTCCTTATAACGCTATGGTATTAGGAAGCATAAACTTGGGTTCTTTTATTAGTGCATTAAATCCAATCAAGTCCATCCACTATAGAAATTTCAAGAACGATGTTAAACCTTTATAAAAACACACTCAATAGAAATAAAAACAAAATTTTATTTTGCAACCTTACGGTGGAGGCAAGATCAGATGCAGCTACAGGTAGCACTGGTCGTAGGAGCGTTAGTGGCCAGTGAAACTAGTGGTGGTTTCGTTTACCAAGTGCAGTAGCAGCGAATCAATGCGGAATGAAGGAAAGTTTGGTTGGATAATTAAAGATTTAGAATTTGATATTAGAGGAAGATAAAAGTTGAAACGAAATTCTATCGATCATGGAGGAAACCGCAATTCTAAATCAACAGGCGGTGATACGGAATTAAGCTGACCGCGTGATTACTTTCTTCCTTCTGACTTCCTCCCTTAAATCTGAATTCGCTCTTTTAGTCTTTTCCAAACCCGGTTGTTCTAGCACTTCCTATAGGTCGAAAGAGAATTTGATTGAAGCAAATATATAATAAGGATTAATTAATTTTATTTGAAGAAATACCAGGGAGGGGGTTGGGGTGGGCAGAGAAATCAAGTTCCTAGCCCTCGATTATGAGATCCGTATTTTCTATTGTCCCATTTTTGGATAGTCTAGCAGCACTGATAAAAACGGTGCAATGAAGTGAAAGTAGGGTTGTTATAGTAACAGTAAATTTACCATTATCATACCATTACAAGTCGATCAGTAATCATTTTTTGTTGTTGAAATTAATATGCCGGTTAAAACAATATGGTAGTGGTAAATTTACCATTTTTAACGGTAAATTATCGATAATGTTTTTTCAATACCAGCGGTAACGACAATTTTATCAATCAATTTAAAACATATTTATATTTATCTCATATGTTGTATTACATGCATTTATAACAAAATAAATGATTAAATTTAGTTCAATAATTGTAACACCCCGCATTTTTAATTAGATAATAAAATAATAATTCGAACAGTTTTCAGAAATTGGCCACGGAATCAACGTCATTGCGTCCATGGCAATTTTATGATCAATTTAGACCTATGGTTTGCAGAAAATAGATTTAAAATGCAAAGGTTATTTTTAAATGAAGTATTATAACAAACATGAAAAGGAAGATACAAGGATAATACTAATAAGAATAATAAATACCAATGTTCTTAGCCTTGTGAACAAAGCTAAGTAGGTGAGTTGGTAGAGGCATCTCACTCCCATATGAGTGGTGCAAGTTCGAGTTCCGTTAGCGTCATGTTTTTTATTTTAGAAAGACAACTAAAGAAATGAGTACTATAAGATATATATATATATATATATATATATATATATATATATATGAAATTTAAAAAGTAACTTGCAATCAATCAAATTGAGTAATAAATAAATAACGGCATAATGCCGTTTGAATTTTGAAAATAAATAAAGACTGTGTAAATATATACGCATAAATTCAAAAGTAGAAATTACAAGTGTAATTTAAGAGCGCAAAGCAATAAATGTGAATGAATGAAAAATAGGCAAGAAGATAGCTACATTGAAAATTTGAATATATAGCCCATGTAGACGCTATTGAAACTCGTGGAGGCCTTATTACAGCATGGAATGAAGCGACGTGGTCTCTTTGCCAAGTAATCACCCATACATCTATTTTACATGTGTCGCTTCATCACTCCCAATCTGATACCATCTTCTTTTTCACTAATGTCTATGGCCCGATGGACTCACATGATAGAGAAGAAATATGGAAATTCTGCCAAGACTTATTTATTCAAATCAATGGCCCATGGCTTATAGGTGGCAACTTTAACACAACCAGGCTTGCGATCGAAAGAAACTCTGGTAACCTCCCCCATGACTCAGCAGCCTGTAACTCCTCCATCCAATCTTGTTCCCTAGCTAAACACCCCAACAATAATCGTCTTTTCACCTAGTCTAGCCACAGACTTGACCTCTCCTTGGCAAACTTGATCGCTTTCTTTTCAACCTTGTCTGGGAAGACCTCCATCCCCTATCTGTAGTTAATGGCCTTACCATGGTCATCTCTGGTCATTGCCCCTTGTTGCTTGATACTGGAGTTGTCAATAACCATAAATGTCCATTCAGATTTGAGAAGCTATGGCTACTTGAACCTTGTTTTGACAATTTTGTAATAAACATTTGGTTCCAATCGTCAAATGAACAATCTTCCATCAGTAGAATAGTCTTAAAACTTCGTTATCTACGCAAACTGATTCGACTATGGGCTAAAAACATTTGGGGTTCACTCAAAACTTGAATTTCATCCACTCAAGATGCAATCCTCAACCTTAACATCCTTGAAGGATCTTGTTCGTTGAATGAGTTTTAAACCCTCACCCTGAAAGAATTAGAATTAGAATTAGATAGACTAATAAAACAAGAAGAGACTGGATGAAAGCAATGATCGAAGGCAAGATGGATAGAAGATGGAGATAAAAATACCGCTTATTTCCACCGTTTAGCAAATGGTCTTCGATGCTTCACCTTCATTTTTGAAATTAACCACAATGATACTAAATTCTCTGATCCACACGACATTCGCCGTCTCTTCACTAACTTCTATTGCCATATTCTAAGGAAACCTTCCTCTCCTCTCCTTGATATTGACTGGAACCTCCTTTACCCCTCCCCCCCAGCCCATACACATGACCATCCTCTTACTGAAGAAGAAATCTGGAAAGCACTCAAGGATATGGCAGATGATAAGGCACCTCGGCTTGATGGTTTCGGCTTATTATTCTTCTAACACTTTTGGACTACAATTAAAACCGATATTTTGGAAATGCGTAATGAATTCCAATCGAACCCTGTTTATATTGCCAAGCTAAACTATGCCAATATCACCCTTATCCCCAAATCTCCCGGATCTAACACCCTCACTTCCTTTTGTCCTATCAGCCTCCTCAACACTACCTTCAAAATCATCACCAAAGTCCTAGGGACTACAAATTGTCATTGCCTCATTAATTGGAATTGAACAATTGACCTTCATCCTTGGACGCAACATTCTTGATTGTGTGGCTACTACATAGGAAGTAATCTCCTTTTGCCACTTCACTTCGATGTCGGGTGTTCTACTTAAACTTTATTCCTCCAAAGCTTTTGATTCGGTCAATTGGAATTTTACACTGGCCTTAATGGCACATCGTGGCTTCTCCCCCAAATGGCGTCATTGGATAGAGTGTATCTTGAACATAATCTTCTCGACCATCTCCATCAATGGTGAAACGAGAGGACACATCAAATTTAAACGTGGGCTGAGGCAAGATGACCCACTTTCGCTATTGATCTTTGTTATGATGCGATTGTATTCAATCAAATGGTAAAAGCTATTATTAGAAATAACCTTTTTGCAAGCATAAACATCCCTAACTCCACTCCTTCCATCTCAAACCTCCAATTTGCTGATGATACCATCTTGTTTGCCTCACCTAACCATTCTCACATCTATTGCCTCAAGGTCCTCCTTTACACCTTTGAACTAATCTCTGGCCTTTCAATTAATTTTAGCAAAAGCTCTATCATTATACTTGGTAACACTTCTGATTTGGGATCCTCTACCTCCTCTAGCTTAAATTAAAAACTTCAATCTTTCCTAATATCTTACCTTGGCATTCCCCTCCGATCGACAAAACTTATCAAAGTGGATTGGCTCCCCCTCATCGCAAAAATTGAATCCACTCTTGCGCTATGGAAAGCGAATTCTTTATCTACCATTGGCCACCTTGTCCTAGTCAAAGTTGTCCTATCTTCCATTCTATTTTATTGAATGTCTATCCATATACTTCCCTCCTGGGTCATCGTCAAAATCTAAACGCCTAGTCAATTAGCAAACTGTTTGCCAGCATCGTGATCATGGTGGCCTTGGTATCGTCAACCTCTCTTCTTTCAACATCGCGTTGCCGGAAAAATGGCTATGGCTCACTCTTACACTTGGAAATTTCATATGAAAAGATTAAATCTTGTCATGCCTTTACAACTCTAACTCCAACCATGTTCTCCACTTCTTGCCGAACTCCAGACCTTCTCCTTTTTGGGCTGGTGTACTCTCAACTTTACCTCGCGTCAAATCACTCTTTCAAGTGAAGATTGGCAATGGTGAAAGTTGCCTTTTTTGGTTTGATATTTGGCATAAGCATTTCCCTTTTACTTGCTCTCATCCTTTATTATTTTCGTGCAATAGATCATCTGATTTCTCAGTTGCTAACATCATGGGTTTAGGCCCATTGGGCCTTTGCCCTTCCACTTTCTCTGGGCTGGATATTTTAGAGGAAGCCTCTTCGGTGAGTAGCATTCTTCTTTCGACATGGCTTACAAATCAGCCTAATGTCTACATTTGGGCTTTGGGCCCAACTAAGAGTTTTTCAGTGTTAGCCTGCTACAAATTTCTTTCATATCCTGGTCGTTGTGTCTACTTCTCTCGTGTATGAAATGTCATCTTCCTCCTCGCCTAATTTTCTTCCAATGGTGTGTAATCCACTCGCACATCAAAACCAAAGACAGACTCAGACGCATGAATATAAACACTGACCCGCTGTGTACACTGTGTGTTCTTCAGGAAGAAACCCTCAATCATTATTTTTTGGAATGCGACTTCTCTTATGCGGTTTGGGCTACAGTTAGCTCCTTTCTTCTCGGCTTCATACCCACGCTTTTACCCTTGATCACTAGCAACACAAATCCCCGGACATCAGATTCGACTCTGTTCTAGCTATTTATAGCTGGAGCATATGGAAAGAAAGGAATGTGCATGTGTTCAACCAACCCAAAAAACACTTTCACGGAGTTTGTAATTACATCATATACTTATTTGATCTCTGGACAGGTTGCGCTCGACCAGCACGTTTCTAGTTTACCCTTCCTACATCACCATCTCTTGGCACTCAGGGAAGCAGTTCGCCCATTTCGCTTTGATGGCTTCCACCAGTTCTTCATCAGCCCTACGTTGCATGGCCTTTGTATGTATTTTATGCTTATGTACTCTTATGGAAAGATTATGTATTTTGGTATATATAATGGAATAGCTCTATCCTAGACTTTTATGCCACCGGTTGGGTCTTTCAACCAAATTATTATCGTATTTATGTTATTATGTTAATCGGATGTGTAGCTACACGCTGCACATCCATCTCTCTCGAAAAATAAATGTTGGTGTTGTACAAATCTATTCCATTAATCTTCTGTTTGGATTAAGAATTACTGAAATTATGGAATTTACAATAAACATGATATGTTCTTGAGATCGTTGTTTAATGACAAATTGAATATGTTATAAATAGAATTACAATGAAATTGGGAATAATGGAAATAGAATTGATATGCCTAATTTTGTAGAGAAAAATTACAGTAGTTGGAAATGGTAATGAAAACCAGGAATGTAACATCTAACTCAAAAAATAAAAAGGAAAATTTAGTTGTGGACCGAGTTAGTTGGATTTTTGGTAAATGGATACATTTCTGTAACGGTGAAGTTATTAAGAACATAGTTGCAAAAAAAAGAAGAAAAAGGGATTAGTGTGAAATAGGGGTTCTTTTACCGTATTACACATTATTCAAATAAAATATACATGTTTGTCCAAAACGAAAATATAAGAAATAGCTTACAATTATGGATCTTAATTGGTATAAGTTATGGAAATAGATCTTTATATTTTTTCGCTAACCAATCTAATGAGGTGGGTGAAATATTTTCCTAAAATAATAAGAATGTACATGATGGTAATTAAAGAAGAGATTACAACAGTAAAAAGTTGGTTCATATTAAGGAACCTAAGAAGAACTGTGATGAACGAGGAATATAACCTATTATAATTAATTTTATGAATGAGAATGAAATATAATAGGTAGGCTTGTCTTAGGTACAAGAGAAATTATAACACAGGTTATAATTTAGAAAAGAGAACTTATCAATAAACCTTAGTTAAGAGAACTAATTTAATAAGTAAACAATGATAAGTTTTGATAATAGTGTAAGACAAGGTTATGATTAAATAAAAAAGAATAAAGTAGGCTTATTACTGGTAGACTTATAGTTGAAAGTATTAAGTCTAATAATTGTAATAAATAATAAGTGGAAGTCCGCTCCGGCTGCATAGGGCTGAATAAAGAAAGAAAGCAGACATCTGTGAGCTAATGAACCTTGTAACTTGAATAAAAAGTGAATATGCGGACAATCTAGTTAATTGGCAACGTGATGAGGTAAAGCAAGCGCCTGATTAAAAGATTAGACATAAGTTCTAATAACACGTTGGTGTGATGTGCTTAAACCAGTTCGTACGTTTAAAGGTGAAAAACCAAATGGGGTAGATCATTATGGTGCCTGGTGACACAAGGAGATCGCATCCAACTGATTATTCGGCCTGATTATTCTGTGGGATTGGAAGGAAGCATGTGGCTTCTGTGGGATATGGTAGGGTACTCCATGGTCGTCCTCTGTGGGGTACATGCTCAGGCTTTACTCACGAGGTTTGGTCTGTGCGGTACCATTCAGTGAGTATAACTTGACTGTAATTATAATTTGGCAGTCAGAAGGCTGTGGCGGATGGCGTTGGGTGATTCGACTGTTTGCCTTGGGAGAGGTTGGTCAGGACCAAATTAAGGATAGTAATTGTTGGATACCTATCATCGGTAGTAAGCGTGAAGCAGAAAGACTACATCTAAACCTATAGATAATCGATCTTTCACTATCGAGACGTTGGTTGCGGGACACGCCAAATTAGATGTTAGATTGGTTGATAGGGGCACGTCACTTAACTCTTGATGTAATTTTTAACTAGTTAAGGGAGGGGCCAAGGTGTGGCCATATCCACCATGAAAATACAGACTATACTTGGATATCTGTATTGTAGGTCTAATAAAGCGGACCTTTACAGATGTTCAAAGCTCCCTACTGAGTTTTGTGCAATGGATACAGCCCTATTACAGGACTCGGGTTATAGCAGATAGTACATTCGTATGGGGGTCTAGATACACGCACCGGTGGTGTATTGTAGACAGTACGACATTACTTCGTGTTGAGATGTGATTCGACTGAGAAGTTCATATATGATGATTCGTACACTTACATGGCATAGCAATGGTGGTTCTGTGTGATTACATGACGTAATGATTTAGATTTCCGTACATCATTCGGCGTAGGATGAAAGTTGCATACACTTCCGTGGCGTGATGGTAGAGACCGTACGAGGAGGGTACTATGAGAAGTACCTTGAGATATTAGGTATAACTACATTTATACCATATTAGGTTAATCTACTAGGGAGTAGATGGGTACGACGTGAGTGTAGAATCTTGAGTATTGTTAACTCGAATAACCTAATAATGAAGAAACATAACTGAACAGTATATGTAGGGTTACTTCAGAATGTATAATTTGTTCAGTCACCAGAACTTTGTGTTCTCACCCCCTCCTCATAACATACTCGCAGGTTAGGTTTGTGGCAGAGATTTGGTAGCCTTATGATACTTGTTAGACAGTATTATTATTTCAGTAAGACTATATTTGATTATTATATTTTATCCGTTCCACTGTGAGATGTTTTATCGAGCTGTGATATATTTATTATCTCTGTCTCTACAGGATACCAAACAAGCCAACTCGAGCTTCAATGAATTAGGATTCTTGAAAAAAAAAAATTGTCGAAATTCGGGTTGCTACATCGGGTATCAGATCTTAAGTTTGGGATTCTTGTATAGATAGCGAGTGAACGTATTTGTATTTTTAAAAATATAAAAATATATTATATATATACAACTAGATCCATAAAAGGACTCACTAAATAGGAAGAGGCATATGAAATGAATTGGGATATCAGTTATGTACACCAAAGAAACAATTATTGAAATTTGGGAATAAGAGACCCTTAGGTGGTTTAGGTTAAAAGTGTACTATGTGTTTTGTAATGGAAGAAGATGGATCTCATATGTTAGTATTTGAAATGTTAGTATTTTGGATTAGTGGGTTTGACAGTTGAGCCTTATAAATTGGGAAAAAGCAAAAAGCAAAATGGATTAGGAATATATATATATATATATATATATATGTGTGTGTGTGTGTGTGTGTGTGTGTGTGTGTGTATTTGAGAGAAATAACTTTGTAAGAATATTTAGGAAAGCCTAAGTAAGTGAGAAACCCCTTTGAGTCTAGCCCCCTTGTTAACTTTTAAGAACTTAAAATTTTAAAAGCTTTTGGATGATAGTTTACGGGTTTTTCCGAGCTTTACCTTATAAGTTTACAATTCCAAAATATGTACAAGCTAAATTGTTTAGAAACAAAAGAGATGTATTTTTGACGTTTGGAAACAATACTTGTAAGAAACATATTTGAAAAGTACATGTTGAGTTTTGGAGAAAAATAAAAATAAAATGGGGTATATTTTGGAAGGGGTGATTTCTTATGAAATTTTTATCCAAAATGAGTTCTTTCTAAAAAATGCGTACATTATAGAGCATGTATAGCTCGTTAATTTTTGAGCTGTAAAGTATGAATGAATTAAATAACAAAACATAGAAAAGATTGTATTTTGTCAAAATCTAAAATTTTCGGTTTTTTTTTTTTTTTGAAATCTGTATTCTTTTGACAAGAATTTTTGATAGTTGTTTTGAAATAAACTTTGGGAGGTGGACAAAATAAGTTGAAAATTTAGAATAGAGTACAAGTAATATCTAGTTGTAAGTAATCGAACTAGCGTAATAACAATGAGTCATGAAATTAACTAAGAAATAATTGTCTTTGTCTATGCTATTTTTTATGGTTTGAAAAAAAATGTGTTTTTTTAGATGTCGTTTTTATGATTTGGCAAAAATAAGTTTTAATGAAGAAAAATAAAGTTTAGAAGCTTTTAATTTTTGTAAAAAAGTGACAAAGCCAAACCAGGTTTTTAGATCATGAAGTAGGTAAGGATTAGTACTTAGGAAAGACGAGGAATATTTTTGAGACTATGAAGTAGGTAGCAAGAACCATTTTGGAATAATAATAAATTCCCATTGAGTGTGTAAGCATTATAGAGCCCAGGTTGTTGCTTGGAAAGGACAATTAGTACACACCAAGGACTAGTTCTGACCAGTAAATGGTTGTATGCAAGCGATTTGTTCAGAACTTGTGGTTTGGACCTTTCTTTGTCAGCAGGTACATGGTCTAGGATTCTTAGCCCTTGGTTGTAGCTATGCAGTGAGCCTTTTTCCCTATTTTAGTTCTGAAAGAATTAGAAGGTTTATGTTGATTCATGAGTTTTGGATTCATGATAAGGATGAAGAGATGATCAAAGAAAAAGTGATTTAGTATGATTATTTATTTGTGAATTAGTTGTGTTAGATATTGTTAAAATCTATCCTCAAATATCACAAAATATCACAGCAATCTAGCAAAAAAGATCACATATCACAAATACTTGCAAAAATGCAAAACTGTGCAAAATACACTAGCATAAGTCAACTGGTGAAAAATCTACTAGTCGACTTGTGGATCTACCAGTCGACTAGTAGATTTTTCACCAGTAGACTTGTAAGACAATTTTACATTTTCTGATCATTTGTGTACACGATCTTCTCCACCAGTTGACTATTCACTTTTTTACCAGTCAACTGATGTTTTCCAACAACTATTTCCAGCGAAGGGACACTTCCTTTCACCAAGAGTTTTCAATTCAATTTCCAGAGAAATAGTCGCTTCTTTTCACTGAAACTTTTCATCAATTCGATTACTATTTATACACTACAAACATCACTTTCCAAATCACTGAATTAACCGAATCTTCTAATATTTTCTGATCTTAAACTCTATACTTTATTGCATTCTAAAAGCTCTCTCAAACATTCCAATTTCTTTTGAATTTTTGAATATATTTCATATCTCTCGATTCAGAAGCAATAATACTTCCTTCAAATCTTCGCACGCACGTTATATACTTGAGGATAAGATTATAGGAAGGGTGTACTCAAACTGTTGGCTACTCAGTGTTATTCAAGAACACAATCAAAGTCAAATTCCTGTTGTATTTGTGAAAGTCTTATTTGGCTACTCAGGTGGGGAAAATCCAGTTCGATTGCTCGGGTGCGTTGTGAACTTGTTCCTCCGGTGAAAAGAGGGTGTTGATAACTGAATTCCAAAAGGAGTTTGGGACTGGAATAGAACGGTGCTCCGAACCAGTATAAAAATTCCTGGTATCATTTTCATTTACTGCTTTACTTATCTATGATATCTTATATTAGTTACTATTTACTTACATAACTATTGTATAAGACAAGTTAGATTATCATATACACTTCTGCATATTTCATATAAGTCGATCCTACTCTAAGTCTCTTGACGACTTGATTTTCAATTGGTATCAGAGCAGGTCATCATTTAAACTTACAACCGTTATTTGATATTCAATTAATATGGAAAATAACACTAGTACTAGCACAAAAAATGGATTCAAAGAAGGTCAATCTACTACATGACCTCCCTTTTTCAATGGCATGAACTATAGTTATTGGGCTACACTTATGAGAATATACATGCAAGCTAATGGTTTTGATGCTTGGAATATCACTCAAAAAGAATATACATTGCCTACTACAAATTATACTAATGGTCAACTAGTGAAACAGCAGAAGCTATTGCTAATGCTAAAGCTATGAATACGTTGCATTGTGCCTTATATAGAAATGAGTTTAACCGAATTTGTATGTGCAACACTACATCTGAAATTTGGCGTACACTCAACGTCACGCATGAAGGAACTAGCAAGGTTAAACAAAGCAAGATATTCATGCTCAAAAATCAGTTTTAGAATTTTAAAATGAATGAAAATGAATCTATCAATGATATGTACTCACGATTTCAAAATATTTATCATTCATTATTGGGCTTAGGTGAAAAATATACTGATTTTGATATAGTATCAAAAATCCTAAATTCTTTGACAGATGGACGGGAAAGAAAGGTTTTGGCCATCGAAGAAGCTAATGATCATTCAACCATGAAACCCAAAGAATTAATAGGAAATCTAATGTCATATGAAGTGAATTTGCAGGCTAAAAAGGTTCACGCTCATGATAAAAAGAGTCTAGCTTTCCATGTAGAAAAAGATGAATTAGATTCAAACGAAGAGGACATAGCTTTCGTTGCCAAAAATTTGATTAAATTTCTAAAATATAAGAAGTGAAACAAGAAAGATATAAAGAAGAATCCTACAAAAGAGAGTAATAAGGCAGATTCATCCTCAGTTGAATGCTACAATTGTCACAAAATAGGGCATTATGAAGTAAATTGTCCAGAATTAAAGAAAAATCGCAACAAAAAGGAGAAATCCAAGAGGCGATCTTTCTCAGTGACTTGGGATGATTCATATTCTTCATCATCTAAAAGGGATAGTGAAAGCGATAACAAACAAGCAAATGTGTGCTTTATGGCAATGGAAACTGAGGTTAGTGATTTTACTTTCGAAGATATGGTTCAAATAAATACTGAAATATTAGAATCTAGAAATAATTATAAAAAGAAGTTTAAACAAGCAAATGAAGATAAGAAAAAAGCAGAATTTGAAATAGATTTTCTAAAAGATGAAAAAGAGATATTAGAGGATGAAATTACAAAATTACAAGAATCTCTATCTAATGCTAATTCTCAACTTTCCTTATTGAGTCAAGAAATTGAAACTCAAAAAGAAAAGAATAATCTGATTGGTTCTAAAAACCCTGATTTAAGAACTAAAATTAAAATTATAGAATTAAATAATTCTAGTCTTAGGATAAAACTTGATGATATTTCTAAAAATGTCAATAATTTCAATAAAAGTAGAGAGAATTTATCTAAAATTTCAAAAAATTCTCAGCCTATTTCTAGCAGAAAGGGATTAGGATTTGTACAGAAAATTAGTACTAAGAAAAATTATAAACCTAGCAAACCAGTAATTCCTAGTATAAAGAAATCAAACTTTGTTTCAAAGAAAAAGACTTCTCAAAATATTAGTATATGGGTTCAAAAAAAAATTATCTGATTAGGAATAAATATATTAATTTTTTTTAGATACTATGCATAATAATAGTAATTATATTTTTATAAGGGACACTAAACCCTCATGGGTTTGGTTACCTAAGACCTAACTCTTTGGACCTTAACGGAGGAAGTGGGTACCATCGTCATTTATATATTTTTTGCAGGTCCCACTGAAAAATAGAGAAAAGTGGATACTCAACAGTGGTTGCTCGAAACATATTGTTAGATCGAAATTTGGACCTAACACCCAAATTGTTATAAACTGAAGAGAATTCTAAATGAGGAATAAGGGAAAAGAAAATAACACTCAGAATTTATAGTGGTTCGGCGTTAACGAGCCTACGTCCACTTTATATCTTATTGATTATGCTCTAAAAGCTAGTACAACAGTAATTTCTTTCAATATTTCAGTGGTTTGACAACAATGGCGGATTCAGTATGCACTATTGCCAAAAGGATCCCGAAAAATGCCAAGCTCTGGGCTATTTATAGCTGATTTTGTCAGGCGGATCGCGGACACGTGGCACGAATCCCGAGATTTTCGGATCGCATCGCCACCATTGAAGAAATAGTCAAACTAGCCGTTGTGAACAGGTGTCGTCAGATCCGTGCGATTCGGATCGCTGAAGACCAGCTCATGGTTGAACGGGTCAGAGGGTTCGGTTCGTTACAAGGGATCGGATCGCCTGGAGGTGCCGTTCGTCGACGAGATGGGAGCGATCCGTTCCTGGGCGAGTCGATAGAGCGCGATCCATTCCTGGGCGAGACGATGGCGTGCGATCCGTTCCTGGGCGAGACGATGACGTGCGATCCATTCTTCCACTTTCTTGGGGGACTTGGTTTCCTGATTTCCTTTTATGAATGATCCTGGATGGCTTGGTCAAAAAGCGAGCCAACATTTTGCCCCCTCGAAGTATGTTTTATTGATGATGAAACATGCTTCGAAGATGCTTATTGACTCTCTCCCGAAGGGATGTAAGTTAACAGTCGCATTGGTTCAAATTGACACATGCATGAGTCGGATCGCCATAGGACGACACGGTCCGATTTGGTCATCTGCTCGTCTCGTGCTGAGTTCCTAGGGTCTTGTGCGATACGGGGCGCATCTTCCTTCGAGTCGTGTCGGGCTTTGAGTTTTGTGGGCCGTCATTTCAAAGCGGTCCGTGGGCTTCTTTGCGATTCCATCTTTGGATCGTGGCCTGTGGGGCGCTTCGTGGACCGAATAAGACAGAGGAGGGGAGACAAACGGTCACCTTCTTTGCCTATATAAGCCGACGCTCCCCTCTTCATTCTCCTTCTTCTTTCTCTCTGCCGAATCGTTTCGCGTGAGCCATTGAAAAACGAACCCAACCTTTTAAGTTTTCGAAAATCCAAGTATTCTCTCCGTTTTTAGAAAGGTAACTTTATAGAAAGCACTCTCATATTACTTTCCTGAATTCCTACGGCTGATTCGAGAGAGAAACAATATAAATCCGCGACTTTCTGAACAAATTACCAAGCCGCCATGGCCATCGAGCGTGGAGTTCAGAATTTGAGGATGGGGAGGAGACGAGGAAGAAGAAGGATGTAGAGGGGGAAGGAAGGCCGACTCGGATCGTGGTCAGGGATTGAAGATGAAAGCAAGTGGCGAGACGAAAGATGGCGGTGGCAACAAAAGGTCGTATCGTGGCAGTCGCAACGGTTCGTGAGGGAGCCTTCCCTTCGTCCGGCGATTCGATGAGGGGCGATCTCTTTGCTCTGCGATCCGGAAAGGGGCGATCCCTCTGCCATGCGAGTCGAAGGGGGCGATCCCTCTGCCATGCGAGTCGAACGGGGCGATCCCTCTGCCATGCGATCCGTCTCACGGCTGGTGATACGAAGAAATTTCAGTCTTTAATCAGCGCCTTGTCGCTACAAAACTCTGGACAGTTAGGATAGAGCCTTGATGTTGATCTTTCTGGACTAAATGACCTCATGATTTGACTGCATATGACGACTAACGACCTTTAATAACCTTGACTGCTTTCATGTTTTATTATTGTTTTTAATAATGCGCACACACAAGCACACACAGCAGCACTTGCACACACGGGGGACGGGTAGCGTTGATCTTATCATTCATATTTTCTCGTCCTAGCAGCAATGTCGAACGACCACTCTTCCTCAAGATCTGTAGCCGAAACGGAATCCGAGACTCCTGAACAACATAATCCTCAAATTCCTCCAATCAATCCAGAAGGTGAAGATTCTGGGTCTGAATATGAAGCCACAGAATCAGATCCGACAGAAAGTACGTCATCCAGCAACAACTCCGAGTCTGACGAGCGAGCTCCGGATGAAGTCCCAGGCGCAATCGGGATAGATAAATTCTCTGATTCTTTAGCGTCCAAGCTTGACGAGATAAAACTCAAGAGAATCTGCTTAAGACATGGCATTCCTTGGGACGATGTCTTGACACCTGGAAGCGAAGACAGACCCCATCTAGCACCGGAAGGGTACATGTCGATCAGCCGAACAATGTGTCTAGTAGGAGCTATTCCTCCGTTCCCTCCGATTGTCATTGAAACTCTGAGACGATTAGGCATTGCTCCGATGCAGCTTCATCCAAACGCCTACGCCTCTCTATACTCTTTATATGTTGCTTATGCAGAGATCTTGCATGCCGAACTTAAATTCAGAGATTTGGTGTTCTTCTTTCTCTTCAAGCACCGTTCTTCTGCGACTCCAAACTTTTCCTTTTTTGAATCAGTGGCGAACAGGAAAGTTCTGTACGACGGATACAGCAACATCGGGGATCCTAAGTCTGACTGGTTTTACATAAGAAGACAGGCTGGATGCTCACGGAGATGGCTCAAATCAAGTAAATTTTGATCGCCTAGTTGAATATCTTGCTTGGTGAGTCTAAGTAATAACATTCTTCCGCTTTTTCCTTTGTCTTAAACAGATCATGTCTTCCCGAAAACAGAGGGTGCATTATACAACAACCGGTTATCCATTCTTTTGCAAAGCAGATCCGACTTTTTAAGGATTAAAAAATGCATTACGGATGAAAACCTTCACAAGCATCGCCTCTTGGATAGGAAATTTGGACTTGGAACCGGCGGCAAACCTTATAAATATGTGCCCCCAAAGGAAGGAGAGGGAACTTCACAAGCGGTGGAAACAACCAAATTTCACAAAAGTCCTTCTCCGATAGTCATCCAAGACGACGAAGACTTGAATGTATACAGAGGGGATGAGTCCCGCGGTGATGCGTCCAAGGGAATCCCTACCTCTGCTCCAATGGAAACTGTTGGTGATGACGACTTGACAGAAGAACAATTATTCGACGAGCTGAATAAAATCCCTCGACCCGACATTGAATACACGGAAAAAGACTTCGGCGAGGAGCCTTTCTTTTCTGCTCCCGAGGAGGCGACTGATTCAACAAGGGGACGTGAAACGGGCCAGATGAGCCTGTCTCCAGGCCCGGGTCTGTTAGGGGGAATTATATGGGATGCACACCTCACACACACTGCCTGACCGTGCACTATTATGTTGTGGATATTCAATGTGATAATATGCTCTTCTTTTCTTTTTACAGGAGCGATGTCTCGCAGGAAATCTTATTCGTACCGTTCTCTTCGCGAAGGCACCCCCAGCCTTCGTCCGGGTACCGAGCGCCCTCGCGGTCCTCCTCATAGGCCGAGCTCTTCGCAACCTCGATCTCCACCCAAATCAACTTCTACCAGGCCTTCGAGTCATCCGACAATTCCGACCGGGGGGAAGACACTTCCAAAAGAGTTGACTCCTCCAAAGAGTGCGCCTTCCCACAGTCGGTCGTCCAAAAGGCGTCACGAATCCAAGGATGGGGACAGAGATTCATCCAAAGAAACTGAGCAAGAGAGAAGTAACATTGTCCCCACCAGCCAACCAGAATTAGCTGCCTCCGGTTCACGGGACTACGTTCACGGTCCTGAAATCCAAGGTAGGCTGGAAAAGCTACGGGAACAATTTCCAGGAATGTTCTTCGATAGGATGGTCTTTGTTCCTTCCTTGGAACCAGTTCCTAAAAACTGGGATAAAGAAGTTATCGGGCATATCCGTCACGTGGCCAAGCAGTACGAGACGATGAAAAAGCACGCACTTAATCTTTCGGAGGTCATCCGAACACTCGAAATAGAAGCTCACAGGTCTAAAGCAAAACTCGAAAATAATGAAAGGGCTAGGACAAAATTAGAGAAGGACCTGGAAGACGCTCAAGCCCAGCTCGCTTTGGCACAGAGAGACGCCGCAAACTATAAAACTGAATTAGAAAATGCCAAGCAGCGCTTTCATTCAGAACTGGATTCCAATAGCCAGGAAAAAATGGCCTTAAAAAAGGAAGTTAAAGACCTCAGAATGGCCAACATCGAATTGGTAACGGCACAAGGCCATTTTTTGATGGAGAAGGCTGCTTGGGAGGCGGAAAAAGCGAGTCTAAAAGAAAGGTTGGCTCTGGCAGAGGCGGAAAAAGTGATTTTGAATGATTAGGTGGCAGACGCGGAGAGACGGGCAGCTCTTGCCGAAAAGAACGTTGATAGCGCCATTGAAATGGCCACTGCCTCCAACAACAAACTCCTTGAAAGAGAGAAAGAAATCGAGGGGTTTGAGGAGATGATCTTTGATTTCCTCGGTCAGGTTCTCAAAACTCGCAATATCTCACGGATCCCGGATTATCATGTTACTTTGGCCAACTTATGGGATGCCATCGTGGAAGGCAAAAAACATAGACTAGGGGTCGAAGAGATCGATGAAGATGAATTGATGAAAAGCATCCTAAGGGACAACGAGCCTGAGGATCTGGCAGAGGGTCGTCGCTTAATCCTAGCGGAAATGGAGAAGGAGAGAGCCATGGCTAAAGGTAAAAGCAAAATTGACGAAGGTTCCAGCTCCGCCGCGAAGTCTAAAACCTCCGAAGTTGAGGAGTATCATCCTGACGATCCGCTGATCCCCTTAGGCTTAACTCCCGTGGTTGTTGGAGCATCCGGATCTACTCGAGAGGGAGTATCTGCTGAAGGTACCTCTCTCTTTTCCCCGCAATTTGCTAAAGCGATTGCGAATTGTCGTCGTCTAACATGACAACCCATTGAATTAGTAATGTGTGTCTCTCGTAATGCAGGTGGCGAGCCCGCCGACAAGGGTGTTGGAAAAGAGAGAGAAGTGGAGGAGGGGATCGTCCTGCCGGGTGCTGAAATCGATGTTTCAGAGCAAGTCGAGGCCGCAACAGCTGAAGGAAGCATCTCGGTGCCTAGCGCAGACGTACCCAAAGATGCTGAGACTATCGAGGCTTTAAAAGACTTGGATGGTCGGCATGTGGATGACGAAGAGGATACCACCGGCACCAAGAAGGCCGACGATGATGATGATGATGAAGAGCCCCTGGCTAGCCGGAAAGCCAGACAAGAGAAAGGGTTAGCTTCTAAGAAGGGGGGAGATGAGGCTTTGGACGTGGTCCCTCTTACAGAGTTCGACCCCAAAACTGGGATGATTATGAAAATCCAGTCCAAGTCCATCAGCCGGCAACTTCACTTTGCAAACCCCGATGACTTCCCGGCTTCCCTCTCCAGCAGAAGCAAGGGAAAAGAAGGGGAAGAGGAGACCTCAGAGGAATCAGATGCTCCCCTTGTGGACAAGCGGAAAAGGAAGAAGGAGGCTCCATCTGAAGCCGACAAGGGGAGGCTAGAAAGGCAGAAGCGAGAGAAGAGATCGAAGCATAAATAGAATGTTTGTTGATATTTTGTCTTTTAGTTTCCCACTAGCCAAAAAGTGTAACTGTGAGAATGGCCCTCACTTTTGTTTCTAGCTTGTTTTCCATTTTGCTGACATGTGGTACATAAACAAGGATTTGTTTCTTCTTACATCATTGTGTACCTGTATTCATAGAAACTTTCCACGTTTAGTCGTTAGCCAATTATTTATAAGTCAGTCAATCAGGAAGAAGAATGTTCATGCTATGTTACCCCGTTATATCAAAGTTTAGTGTATGCATAGGAGCGCGTGATCCCCCCTAATCAATTGTTAGAGTTTTACGCTAGGCGATTCGTTCGTTCCCCGATCCTTCAGCGGGGAAGGAGCTATTTCTCAGCGCTCGATCGGAGATGCCTTTATACTCTCTCTCTCTCTCTGGAGAGTTAGAGTTGGAGCTCAACGATTCATTCGCTTCCCGATCCTTCAGCGGGAAAGGAGCTCTTTCTCAGCGCTCAATCGGAGACGCTTTTATACTCTCTCTCTCTCTGAAGAGTTAGAGTTGGAGCTCAGCGATTCATTCGCTTCCCGATCCTTCAGCGGGAAAGGAGCTCTTTCTCAGCGCTCAATCGGAGACGCTTTTATACTCTCTCTCTGGAGAGTTAGAGTTGGAGCTCAGCGATTCATTCGCTTCCCGATCCTTCAGCGGGAAAGGAGCTCTTTCTCAGCGCTCAATCGGAGACGCTTTTATACTCTCTCTCTCTCTCTCTGGAGAGTTAGAGTTGGAGCTCAGCGATTCATTCGCTTCCCGATCCTTCAGCGGGAAAGGAGCTCTTTCTCAGCGCTCAATCGGAGACGCTTTTATACTCTCTCTCTCTCTGGAGAGTTAGAGTTGGAGCTCAGCGATTCATTCGCTTCCCGATCCTTCAGCGGGAAAGGAGCTCTTTCTCAGCGCTCAATCGGAGACGCTTTTATACTCTCTCTCTCTCTGGAGAGTTAGAGTTGGAGCTCAGCGATTCATTCGCTTCCCGATCCTTCAGCGGGAAAGGAGCTCTTTCTCAGCGCTCAATCGGAGACGCTTTTATACTCTCTCTCTCTCTGGAGAGTTAGAGTTGGAGCTCAGCGATTCATTCGCTTCCCGATCCTTCAGCGGGAAAGGAGCTCTTTCTCAGCGCTCAATCGGAGACGCTTTTATACTCTCTCTCTCTCTCTGGAGAGTTAGAGTTGGAGCTCAGCGATTCATTCGCTTCCCGATCCTTCAGCGGGAAAGGAGCTCTTTCTCAGCGCTCAATCGGATACGCTTTTATACTCTCTCTCTCTGGAGAGTTAGAGTTGGGACTCAGTCGTCTGCAATCATGCATGCTCCTCAAACTCGTCTCAGGTTTACATTTTAATCCAAGCTCCGAGGATTAAAACCAGTCGGACAAGCAGCTAGAGCATTTACCAAGGCTTTGGGTTCCTCTGATTAGTTTACGAGAGGAACTGTCGGCACCGGACTTCGGGTACCTGCATTATTCACACTGATTTGCATAGGCAAATAAATAAAGATGCAATAAAGGTAAATGACACACAGTATTTTTATAGTGGTTCGGTCGAATCATGACCTACGTCCACTTTATAATCTCTTGCTTTAAGGAATCAGGCTGTTCTAGGCGAGTCATGCCCTGTACATAGTTTTTTTTTAACAAAGCAAAAGAATAAGTTTGAAGCCTCTCATGTTAAGTATGGCCGTAGATGTTGGGCATTCCACACTCTGGGGATTTCCTTTCCATCTACGGTTGCCAACTTGAAGGTTCCATTATCAAGCTCGTTGAGAATAGAGTACGGTCCTTCCCACTTCGCTCCCATATGAGTTGGGGGTGGAAAGACACGTTTCAGAACCAAGTCTCCGGGTTCCAAGGTTCGGGCTCGGACCTTTTTGTTGTAATATCGGGCGACCTGTTGTTTGCATCTCAGAGCACGCAGGTCGGCTTCATCCCTCTTTTCTTCGATCATATCCAGGGACTCAAGGAGCAATTCATTATTGGACATTGGATCATAATAGGTCACCCGATGAGAAGGTACTTTTATCTCAATCGGGATGACTGCTTCCGTTCCAAAAGCAAGGGAGAACGGGGTATGTCCTGTCGCTGATTTATATGTCGTCCTGTAGGCCCATAGTGCCAAGGGCAATTCGTCAGCCCACATGGCTCTAGCCCGCTTCATTCTTCTTTTCAGAATGGACTTAATTACTTTATTTACAGCTTCGACTTGCCCGTTCGATTGTGGGTGTGCCACGGAGGTGTATCGATTCTCGATGTGGTATTTTTGGCAGAAGTTTCTGAATTCAGCACTATCAAATTGAGTTCCGTTGTCTGTTATCACAATTTTTGGAATCCCGAATCGACAGATGATGTTTCTCACGATGAAGTTGATCACCCGTTTAGTTGTGATCGTAGTTAGTGGTTCTGCCTCGACCCACTTAGTGAAATAATCTATAGCCACAATGGCGAACTTTGCTCCGCCCCTCGCTATGGGGAGACTTCCTATGATATCAATTCCCCACATAGCAAAAGGCCATGGACTCATTATCGTCTTTAACTGGCTCGGAGGCGCCCTAGGTATCTTTGAAAATCTCTGGCACGCATCACACCGTCGTGCATATTTTACTGCGTCCTTGTTTATGGTAGGCCAGAAGTAACCATGCCGCAATATCTTTTTCGCCAAAGTTTGCCCCCCAGTGTGGTCGCCACATTCGCCTTCGTGGACTTCTTGCAACACTCGTTTGATGTCATCGTGGGCTATACACCGAAGGAGGGGCATTGAATACCCTTGTCTATAAAGGATTCCGCCTTGCAGTACGTATCGGGCGGCTTTACGAATCACTTTACGCCTCTCGCTTTTCCTGGTCGGAAGCGCTCCATCCATTAGGAAATTCTTTATAGGGGTCATCCACGACTCCTTTTCTGGTTCCGTCTCTATTACTAGGTCGATTTCCATCTGATCAATGCTAGGAGACCGAAGTACTTCAACGGGGGCTAGCCCTATCACTTCAGGATCGTTAGAACTAGCCATTTTTGCCAACTTGTCTGCCTGCTGATTTTCCGACCGCGGAATATGAGATATGCTGTAGTGATCAAACTCATTCAGCAGTTCTTTCACTTTCTTTAAGTATAGAATCAATCTTGCACTTTTAGCTTGGAATCTCCCAGTAACTTGGTTCACAACTAACTTGGAATCGCAGAAGATGTTCAGTTTTGTGACTTCTAGCATCTTTGCAATCTTTAATCCGGCTATCAGAGCTTCATATTCAGAATCGTTGTTAGTGGCCTGAAACTCCATTCGGATGGCATAAGTTATCAATCGTTTCTCGGGGGTTTCAAGCACTATTCCAGCGCCAGATCTTTCGTTGTTTCTAGCACCATCAGTATATAATCTCCAGACATTAGGGTCGAAAAGTAACTTTGAGGGTTCCACTTCTTTGTTTGCTATGTCTTCTTCAGGAACAGTGAACTCTGCTATGAAGTCAGCTATTACTTGCCCTCGAATTGATCGTCTGGGCTGAAAGTTCAAGTCAAATTGACTTAACTCAATATTCCATCTGAGTAACCTTCCAGATGCCTCTGGTCTCTGTAGAACTTGCTTGAGTGGGTGATCAGTATATATGGTAATAGGATGTGCCTGAAAGTAGTGCCGAAGTTTTCTGGAGGCAATCAGTAAACTATACGCCAGTTTCTCTATCCGCGGATAATTACGTTCTGCTGCTGTTAATTTTTTGCTCACGTAATACACAGGTCTTTGGACCTTTTCCTCTTCCCTTACCAATGCTGAGCTGATGGCATGAGATGATACTGCCAAATACACGAATAAATCCTCGTGGTCTATTGGTTTAGATAGAATTGGAGGTTTCTCCAAGTGTCTGAGCAAATTCTGAAACGCTTCCACGAAGTCAGGTATCCATTTAAAGTGGCGTTTTCCTCGCTTTATTAATTCGAAGAATGGGATGCACTTATCCGTAGCCCTGGAGATAAATCTGCTTAGTGCGGCCACTTTTCCGGCAAGGCTTTGCACATCCTTAATTTGCCTAGGTTCCTGAATGTTCCTGATTGCCGTGATCTGGTCCGGATTAATCTCGATACCGCGCGAACTGACAATGAATCCTAAGAATTTTCCAGAAGCAACACCGAATGAACATTTGGTGGGATTGAGCTTCATCCCATACTTTCGAAGAATGCCGAACATCTCTGCCAAGTCAGCAGTGTGTTGAAAGGATTGCTTGGATTTAACCAACATATCGTCGACGTATACTTCCATTGTTTTCCTGATTTGGTTATAAAACATTCTGTTGACCAAACGTTGGTACGTAGCGCCTGCATTCTTCAAACCAAAGGGCATTACTACGAAACAATATAATCCCAGATCAGTGATAAAGCTAGTATGCTCTTGGTCCGGAACATGCATCGGAATCTGGTTGTATCCTGAATAAGCATCCATGAATGAGAGAAGCTCGTGACCTGCCGTCGAATCTACCAACTGGTCAATTCGAGGTAATGGGAAACTATCTTTGGGACAAGCTTTGTTTAAATCCGAGAAGTCGATACACGTTCGCCACTTCCCGTTGGCCTTCTTTACCAGGACTGGGTTCGAAATCCAATCTGGGTAAGTTGAATCTCTGATAAATCCATTACTCTTTAGCTTCCCAACCTCTTCTTTCAAGGCAGCGGACCTCTCTGGGCCCAGCATTCGCCTTTTTTGCTTTACTGGAGGATGTCTGGGGTTAATGCTCAAAGAATGGCTCATGATTGATGGGGATATCCCGCACATGTCCGCATGGGTCCAAGCGAATACATCCAAGTTGTTCTTTAAGAAAATCGTCAATTCTTCGGCAAGAGTCGGACTTAACTGGGATCCAATCTTAAGGACCTTCTCCGGGTCACTGTCATCGATTGGCACATCCACAGTTGCTTCGTTGGGAGTTGTCGTTCTGCCCCCGGGTTCTTGATCCTCTCTGGGATCTATATCCTCGGGCATCACTCTAGGCAACTCTCCAACAATTATCCTCTTTGGTTGCTATAAGGTTTCCGCCCCCAAAGGGGGAGGAGTGCCTTTAGTTTCGATATCCCCGCCGTTGCGAAGCAACTTTAATTCGGCAACATAACATGCTCGCGCAGCAACTTGATCCCCTCTGACGATACCAATGCCAGCTTCTGTGGGGAACTTCAATAGCAAGCACCAGGGGGCTATACAGGCTCTGAATTTCGCGAGGGCCGGTCGACCCAAGAAGGCATTGTATGGCGATTCGACATCCAAAACCACAAAGGGAAGGATTCTCACTCTCTGGCGTTCTCCTTCCCCAAGTGTAACTGGCAATTCTACATAACCCATAGGTGCGGTGGATGCTCCGTTGAATCCATGAATCCATCCTTGGCAGGGCTTCAAGTCTTTTATCTCAAGATTCATCTGGTCAAAGGCTTTTTTGAAAAGGATATTAACGGAACTCCCGTTGTCCACCAGTACCTTATGAACAGTGGCTGGCCCAATGGGTATCGTAATTACAAGTGGATCTTCAGTTGGAGCATGGACCCCGATGCTTTCTCGTTCTCGGAAAACAACGTCATCAGTCATCATCTTTTGCTGCTTCACCGGGACGCTGTCCTCGGGGTTGCTACATTTCCCCACTTCGAGGTGTTGTTTGGCTGCGTTGACATATTGATCTAAAGCTTTGGAACTATGCCCAGCAAGGTAAAGTCCACCGATCACGGTGTTGATTACAATATTCTTTCCCTTTTGCTGAGCAGTTGGCCTAGCAGCAAGTTGATTTTGATTCTGATTCGGGGCCTGCACTGCTTGCCCCCTGTCCCTAGGCGTTACTCTGTATTCGTCTAGCTTTCCTTCTCGAAGCAACCTTTCGACTACGTCTCTCAGGTGACGGCATTCATTCGTCGAATGGCCGTGGATTTGATGAAAGAGGCAAAACTTCCCTGTCTCACGCTCTTTTTCTGCCGACTCTCTAGGAGGTGGCCTCTTATTCTGGAGGACTTCATACGCATCCATGAAGATATTTTCCAGAGTATCATTTATGGGTGTATAACTTTCAAAGGCCCTGGGACGAGTCCTTCTCTGGGAGTCGTTCCCTCGACCCCTCTTCCGGCTGTTGCCGTTAGCATTGTTATTGTTGTTACCCGGTCGGCGACTGTTAGCCTGCTTTGTGACCAGGCTACCCAAAGAAAAGATCATGTTGACACACCTCTCGGTAAATACTGTCTGATACGGAATCTCTGGATAGCATCGCTCTCTGGCATTGGAAGCATCGTCAGAAGACATAAGGCAGTTTGGTCAAAATCACAACATCAGTATAAACTGGCCCGAAACCCCTATCAAATGACCTCATTTGGATCTATTCACCTCATATATTCGTAGCCCTTTGAATTAGCTTCAGTTTGAGCTTTGGTTTGGCTCAATCAGACTTACGATTTGAAAGTTATGCTCGTTTCCGTGAATGGGTGTAATCTAGCATCGAAGACTCAGGCCATCGCATCGGATCGCTCCCATCAGCTCGCCCTCGATCGGATCGCCCCTCACGCGTCACGATCCGACTCGTCACCACCCTGCTCGCTCCCTCCGACTACGACCCATTCGTGGTGCGTACCGTGACCACGATCCGACCACCGAACCTGCAGATAAGCGCACTGTTTTGACCTATTCTTAAGGCTATTCCTGCTCCTACTTTCATGGATCGCCTGCCACGTGTCCTACCACGACCCAGTCCTCCCAGGAGCTTTCCTACAGCTATAAATACACCTTCAGATGGCATTTTCAGGGGACTTTTTGGCATCTCCTCATCCATGGCAGCCATGGCCAACACTTCTCCATGAATAACCACCATCTTCCTCAATAAATTCAATGGATTTAGAGAGAATTATTCATTGAATTCAAGTGATTGAAAGACAACATTCATTGTAATTGTAATCTAGGCTCGTTAACGCCGAACCACTATAAAAATCTTGTTGTCTTGCCTTTTTCTCTATTTTTCGATTATTTCTTCATATCCTATGCTCGAAATACGACGATTTGGGTGTTAGAGCCAAATTTTGATCTAACATTTTGGTGCTTTCACTGAGAAATGAATTCTCATTCTATTGGATTGTTGCTCTACTATTTGGATTTGAAAGTCCGAGGAAAGCAGTCCGCCTTCCTACCATTTTTGAAGATTTTGGTGATTTCAGAAAATCAGAAGTTTATGGCTCCGAAGAAAGCAAAGGAATCGCATACTTCGCTACCAAATGAAGAACAAACAGATAACGCACAGGAGCAGGTGGTCGGTTCGCGGTTCGCGGCTCGCAGGGGGCATCACGAACCACCTCCAGGTGACCTCCTCGACCCGAACCAAAGATTCGAAAATGTGGACACCACGTCTCGTAGGGGTGACCACGATCCGGTCTCAGAATGTACCCACGATCCGACCAGAAGCTAGAAATTTGAAGGCCTCCGCATATCAGTTCCTTCCATGCCCCTGAAGGCAACCACGAACCGAAGAGGTCCAGCGATCCGCGACCCGAAGAGGCCCAGCGACCCGCGACACGAAGAGGCCCAGCGATCCGCGACCCGAAGAGGCCCAGCGATCCGCGACACGAAGAGGCCCAGCGATCCGCGATCCGGAGAGGTCCAGCGATCCACGACCCGGAGAGCTCCAGCGATCCACAACTCAGAAAAAAGATGACGAACAAAGGTCACGACCCGACCCGAGAAAGTGACATTTTTTGGAAAAAATGCGTTTTTCTGATCATTTCAGAAAAGGCTCTGTCGTCCAAAATCGAAAAAATCGTGCGGTGCCCACGATTTCGACCTAACCGGCTAGGTCGATCGCCGCCGGGACTGCGGGGCCCCGGACCCCCGCCGGCGCTGTGCCCGGACCCGCTGACGGCCTCGCCTTCGGCTCGGAGCACGGCTCGCCTTCGGCTCGGAGTATGTTTTCCCCTACCAGTAACAATCAAGATTCAGTAGATAGTCTGAGGATATCAACGGCAAGTTGGTGATGGCTGGAATCCTTCCTAGAACCATAACACCTATTTACTGATGTTGTTCAATGTGAGGAGTTATTGAAAAGACTCAGCATGCTGGCTATGACAATATATAATGATCGTCTCACAGCGACCTCCTCTTCCAGAGCTCCGATGGTGTATAGATTTCGCCAATGCAACTGATAGTGTCCGTGAACGAATAGTGATCACCTAGTTCACATGACTTAAACTTGTCCGACTGGTGAAGTCCCAGATAGCACTAATATGGAGCGGTCCAGGCACTACTCCGAAGACTCGGATGATCATAGCAATGATGTGTCACGATGACAAGATGCTAGAAATTGACTACGGATCCTATCTTTACAAATCTACACTTCACTTGTATGGTGTGCTGAAAGACATAAGTCCTTCGGTCTACTCCTAGGAGAACTTAGCTCGCCTTTGCAATGCATGACTGCTATCCATTACATTATTGAAGATTGATTTCCATCATATAAGAGTTACATCAACACACTTTGGTGCCCAGAGTCAGGTACCAGTGGAACCACCACGAGCCATGATTGGACATATGATCTTTGCTTGGACGATAGCAATTTGATTGCTCACCAGCCACCATACGATCTCGGTCGAGAGATGAGAACTTGAGATCAACGCAAATATGAACCAACCATTATCTCTCCACTTCATGCAACAAGTTGTGACAGAATGTGTGAATATTACTTAAAGCCTTGCAAACCATGCTATCATATTCAAGCTTATCTGATCAAGGTCCAGACAGACCAGCTCTAACATAGTTCAGATCTTGCATTGCACCCAAGTGCCTGTTGCTAAATATCCAAACCGAAGATGGAGTGGGAATCGTCTATGGTGATCAAGTTATTGGAAAAGCTGACTATTCGGTTGGATGGACTATGTTACACAACAGGGATGGCGTGAAACCCAAAGATGTTTCCCCTCCAGATGAAATGAAGTGTGAAGGAGGTGTCAATATTGCGAATAATGGGAGCATCGCAAAAGGAATTGCCCAATGACCTGCCCGAATACATAGATCCCAGAGAGGATAGTGATTCGGGATGCAGAAGGGTGACATCTAATAACGCAACTGCACGTGTTCTGACTGGCGGCGCCGACCTTACTAAGGTCTTCAAATCGGATCTCATTTAGGCATCTTCCGAACAAGGGAACTGACATGTTTTCTGTAGGCGAGCCTGGATGTGTTCGTTTGGACCAGTGCTAATATTTGCGGGATTTTATCCCAAATTATGAGTCATTTCTTAAGTATAAACCTGAAGTGTGCTCCTGTCAAGCAAATAAGACGTATGCAGTAAGTTCACTATCGCGGGAGTTTATATGGAGTTCCCATTCGAAATGAAAGATGAAATCAAGCACCCGGAAGTTGTATACAGACGATGCAAGAAATGATCGGCAATCCAACGCCGAAGTTTTGCAGATAACCCCCGAAGGACGACTCGAAAGGAATTCCAATCGGAGAAACCACAACTCGCAGCTTACCTAGAATGGGCAGAAGAGTTATTGGATGGATTGGAACGTTACAACATACCTCATATTTCATACACAGAAGATCTAAAGTCGAATCATCTGGTCGAATAAGAAATTTCCGATAATCCAGAAAAGATAGAGATGATCCCCATCAAGACACTATGAAATACAACCATTGATAAAATGGAAGTTGATCCAACGTTGGAGACCAAACCCGGAAAAGAGTCATGGTTAACTCCATGATAAACTTCCTACAGCACAGAATGCATCTAACAAGGTGAAGAGAAAGGCGTGCAATCGTTCTTTGTGCCTCGACATATGACATGCAAGTCAACATTGCTTATTTTCCTTGGAAGGTTGTCCCAAAATAGATACTGATGCGCCTCATTGCTAATTCACCGCCCTGAATGCTATGACAAAATCACTAATCAAGTCCCAGCTTGATGAGAAATATACGTGAACAGAATATCTGATAAGTGACGTTTTACTGATAGAAAGTGAAGATTCACACTTTCACTCCTCTCATCAACTATCTGCTAAGTAACTCATCCCCCGGATGCTGGGGGCAAATGGAGATTTGAGCATAAATTGCTCGAAATTACATCACCTCATTCAGAGCTGATACATCAAGAATTTTCCTGGCCATTTGACTTAGTCTTGCCTGAAAGTTAGCGAGTTGAAGATCTAGAACGCTTACGCATGAATGTTGGTTGATTGTCGGCGTACCAACCCTTGTCCCCGATATGGGATCGATGGTATATCAGCAAATTTATGTGATATGATTATCCCACCAGCAGTAATATCCTATTTCCTAGCATGGAAAGTGCAAAAATTTCTATGAGCATGAATCCATTGTTTTCATGCTAATTTACAACCTAACACCAATGCAAAGATGTGCTACCGTTAGCAATCCCGTCATGACTTCCTAACACTCTATCCTTACCCTCAGCACGGGGGCAAAAAGGCGATTTGAAGGAGATGCGACCTCATCACTCGCTTATAGTACCTACCTAGCCGCCTTTGCCATCTCAAGACCCCGATCAAGCCCTTTATCGACAGAGATAGTGCGAAGCAAAATGGACCTGCAATGAATATGCAACGCCATTTTTCACTCAGAATGATACTCATTCCTTTAACAGGATTATTCTATAACCATGACTCTTATATTTGCATGGTTTATGAGTTATTGATGTAATTAACTCAGATGAATTAATATGTGGATGGTGTAGGTATCCAGGATTTACTACCGATCAAACTTGTGACACCCGCATATAGAGCCATAGAGCAATACTATAACGAGCTCGACTGAACTGCTCGTTTACAAAGCCACGCTCTTCGTCTAAAGAATGTTGTATAGCTCAAGGTGGATCCGGGATGACCATCCAATCCTTGGCTCACACGTGGCAGATCACAAGACAATTGAACATAAATCATTGAGATACAAAGTCATAGTCCGACTCCAGATGGACGCGGTGTGACCGCCTACATGGCTCGATCCTATGCTCGACGCCACCAAATTACATGAATTCAAATAAAGGAGGCAACACTGCCTCTTAATTTGCTTACTTTTCAATCATAAAATTTGCTTTCACATGCTTTCCGAGTTACTGACGTGACTAATTCGTGCGGTGTGAATAATGCAAGTACCCGAAGTCTGGTGCCAACCATTCCTCCCGTAGACTGTTCGGAGGGACTCAAAGCCTTAGCAAATGCTCCAACTGCTTGTCCGACTGGTTTTAATCCTCGGAGCTTGGATTAAAATGTAAACCTAGGACGAGTTTGATGAGCGTGCATGATTGCAGACCGCTTGATCCGTGACTCTAACTCTCCAGAGCTGAGAGAAAGTATAAAGGACGCAAAGATGACGTCCACAAGGCATGGCGGTGTACCATGATCGGAGCCGCCTGAGCAAAAGTCTAACCTTGGCGACCGCCAGGAGAATATAAAAGCGTCCATGATTTGGTGCTGAGAAAGGACTCGTACCCCGCTGAAGGATCGGGGAGCGATGGAACAGCTGAGTCCCAACTCTAACTCTCCAGAGTCGAGAGAGAGTATAAAAGTGTCCATGATTTGGCGCTGAGAAAGGACTCTTACCCCGCTGAAGGATCGGGGAGCGATGGAACAGCTGAGTCCCAACTCTAACTCTCCAGAGTCGAGAGAGAGTATAAAAGCGTCCATGATTTGGCGCTGAGAAAGGACTCTTACCCCGCTGAAGGATTGGGGAGCGATGGAACAGCTGAGTCCCAACTCTAACTCTCCAGAGTCGAGAGAGAGTATAAAAGCGTCTATGATTTAGCGCTGAGAACTTCTGCTCCGCTGAAGGATCGTTGAGCAGATCATGAACCGAGCTCGAACTCTAACCCGCTGAAGGATCGGGAGAGTATAAAAGCGCTAGAGATTCAGCGCCCCAGTAACTCTAACCCGCTGAAGGATCGGGAGAGTATAAAAGCGCTAGAGACTTAGCGCCTCGGGAAAATTCCTCCCCCGTTAAAGGATCGGGGGGGAAGGATGGAAGCTGATCCCAAATCCTCCATGTCCCGACATGGGGGCAACACAGTTATGGTCCTAATCAATCCTCAACAAGACCTGGCCAGGCACTAAGTTAATGATTGATTGGGGGCATGCCTATACATACATACTACTTTACTGCACTTTCACTTATAAGTTGCACTTATAACTTATAATGTTTCATGACTTGTTTGCTTATTTGCGTTTCAAATGTTTAAATGCATAACTAATTATGGAATGCTCGCAGGTACAGGATAATGCGAAAGGACTCTCACCCCGCTGAAGGATCGGGGAGCGACTGAACAGCTGAGTCTGAACTCTAACCTTGGCGACCGCCAGGAGAGTATAAAAGCGTCTATGATTAAGCGTTGAGAAAGGTGCTGGAGACTCAGCACCCCCCATAATTTCTGCTCCGCTGAAAGATCAGGAGAGTATAAATGCATGACGACATATGCCACTCAAGGGATCCTATCCCGTCACACGACTGGGACCAAGAATGAAAATGGAGCTCGAACCACTCGTTTCCGGGAGTGGGGGGCAGCACACGAACACAGCAGTACAAAAAGAAATGGAATTTCATTCGCTAAGTACAGGCTCACAAAACAAAGCTGGACAAAATGCGAGATCCGAACTCGTACAACAACAGCAGACCAGTAGGGAATAACTAAAGGGCCGCGTCCAGAAGGATGACGTAGGCGTATAATTCTAAGCTGCCTGTGCGACTCACGGCGACGACAGAAAAAGAAGCCTGGACAGTGAATTGTTCAGCGACATGTTATACAACTTCATACTCGCAACTGGAAGGACCTGGCGAGGCCCTGAGATTTTTTGATGTCTACCCTACCTTAGTACGATCTTGAGCGATCATTGATTCCTTGGCCTTAATACGATTCGACGTAATCGTGGAATTCTAGACATTTATGAATTACAGGCTTCTTTTACCGTCCCAAACACGTCCTACTCCATGCTTGGATAGTATGATCGCTTGAATTCTGAAAGTGACTTCCTCTTCTCATATATACATGTATGAATTCGAAAGGGAAGTGATCCGACCGCATGTCTTTCGCACTTACCCTATAACTGGGGCCATGGCTATTGAAAATATTTACAAACGGCATAACTTAAGTGCCTGTGTTTAACTTGTGTTGTGATCCTAACAGGCCCCCTTGAAGATCAAGAAACAAATGCAAAGAGAATGTCCATCTGCTGATCCCAACCGACTTCTAGAATGGGAAGCTCATATAAGGCTGGATATATCCCATACAACAATTGGATAAGATGTAGCTATTTCGCCTCCAACCTCTCCCTTCATGCAGAAAGCAAGTGGGAACACCCGAGATGAACACGAACCAATCAGCAGTCACACAACGTGCAGCTTCGATTCAGAACGTCGTAGATGGAAACATGGGCAATGGAACGGCTACCTGCAACTTCCTAGATGAGTATGCAAGAATCACAATGAACTCAGATCATGCACAACCAGTTTTAACTCCAACTCGAATGAATACTCGAGCGACATTTCATACTCAGCTCCGAGAAAGAACGCAACAATTCGAAAAATAGGGACCCGGTCAGGTCAAATGACTCGAACCATGACCTGGGGACAATATCGACGTGGAAACAAGAAATCAGCAAAGACCTCCTTTGTAATCTCAGATTCGATGCTGGGGGCACCAGCCAGGATCTTGATAACGTGCAACAATTCTTTGACGGTGATCTGTTCGCCAGTTTAATTTGGCACCTCTCGAGGAGCGGTACTCCTCTAGTTGATGTGGATAACGACAATCACAGCCCTCACACGTGGGACGTCAGGATCCCCTGTTATTCCCCCGGACTTTAAATTTTCTCTATAACAAGACTTTCTCAGAGATTTTGATGAATTCAACCCTGAAGTCGATAGACTTTCATGACAAAAAGGTATTAGCGTCGAGACGAATGACCTAGATGCCTTCCTGACTAAAGAATGAGGTACCTTCTAATTCCTGAAACGATAAGGACAAAGGAAAAGCCCTGGAAAACAACGACAAGAATGTGCAATTCCAAAGAGAATCTATACCACTTATCGAGCCCATGATCTTGTTTGTCAAGCTCGATTGAACCGAGCATGAGAAAGAGACTCAATAAGACTGTGATAACCATTTCGGACTATGCTGAAGCATAAACGGTGGAGCCCAACTAACTTCATAACGACATTTATTCATTCGCATTCAACAACCTTACTTGACTCCGCAACTGATCTGATGAGAGTAACCGAAGTCGCTGATGCCCAATGAGGCAATCCTCACTATCTGACTAAAGAGAAGAGATGATATCAAAGCAAACGTGGTTCAACCATTTGCATATATAATCCCGATTTTTGCCAAATTGAGAAACAGTACAGAATGATCTGGGTCGGCTAAGATTGCTGAACCTGCAACTCTTACCAGATGCAACGACAGGAAGTATAAAATCTTCAAGATTAAATGCCTTATTGACTCAACTCAACCCTCATCGATACTGGGGGCATAAGTACTGACCTCGCTTGTCCTCCGATGGCACTGAGAGCACAAGTGTCGGTTCATAGACTAAATTTGAAGACAATCCTGGCATGAAATGGGATTCAAAACATGTACGTCATGCCTCCGGAGTACATCCTTACTCATCTTTGCCGACCAAGCGAGCTAGCTTGTGGATCGAATGTGAACTTAAAGACTCGAACTACACCAAATGGAAGGTGTGACAAACCTATCTACTATCTTGCGATGGTGACAATCCTATAGGCACTGGTCCGCATAATTTTAATAACGTCCCTTACTGACTACTTCATATGTGAATATTGGATTAAGAAATGATCCGTAACAGTTATGGATTCTCTCGACTACGATCCAGAGTGATCATGGCTTTTGAATTCCTTACTGTTACGATTCAATGCGATTTTAAAATCCTGAATCAATATCAAGATATCAGACTAGCCCAATCTTGGGTACAGATGACAAATTCGTATGCTGATTCTGATGAGCTTTATCCCAACAGTCCAGTTGTTAGCTCAGAGCCCAAGGATTCTTACATCGCCCCATGATTTGGGTGGCTACTACATTTATTGACTCATATGTAAAAGAAAGTCCAACCCTACCACGCGCTTGGCTTGCATAGAGTGATGATATTGTTTGGCGACGACCTATGCGTGTAGGATCACGCTCGGGAGCCGACAATTTAGCATGACTTCTGACGGATGAATTAGATCTTTTAATTCGACAAGGTTTAAACAATTTCTTGATCGTCTCGAATACTCCTTCCATAGAGCTTGGCCCACTAGTTCCTGAGGAATCAATGCAACAATTGGATAAAGCCTTTTCAAGGATAAATAACGTCCCAGAGAGATTTTGCTCAACACATTCAAAGCACATCTCATCTGCGATAAGATGTACTTTGGGGGGCAAAATGTTAGCCTGCTTTGTGACCAGGCTACCCAAAGCAAAGATCATGTTGACACACCTCTCGGTAAATACTGTCTGATACGGAATCTCTGGATAGCATCGCTCTCTGGCATTGGAAGCATCGTCAGAAGACACAAGGCAGTTTGGTCAAAATCACAACATCAGTATAAACTGGCCCGAAACCCCTATCAAATGACCTCATTTGGATCTATTCACCTCATATATTCGTAGCCCTTTGAATTAGCTTCAGTTTGAGCTTTGGTTTGGCTCAATCAGACTTACGATTTGAAAGTTATGCTCGTTTCCGTGAATGAGTGTAATCTAGCATCGAAGACTCAGGCCATCGCATCGGATCGCTCCCATCAGCTCGCCCTCGATCGGATCGCCCCCCCTCGGATCGCCCCTCACGCGTCACGATCCGACTCGTCACCACCCTGCTCGCTCCCTCCGACTACGACCCATTCGTGGTGCGTACCGTGACCACGATCCGACCACCGAACCTGCAGATAAGCGCACTGTTTTGACCTATTCTTAAGGCTATTCCTGCTCCTACTTTCATGGATCGCCTGCCACGTGTCCTACCACGACCCAGTCCTCCCAGGAGCTTTCCTACAGCTATAAATACACCTTCAGATGGCATTTTCAGGGGACTTTTTGGCATCTCCTCATCCATGGCAGCCATAGCCAACAATTCTCCATGAATAACCACCATCTTCCTTAATAAATTCAATGGATTCAGAGAGAATTATTCATTGAATTCAAGTGATTGAAAGACAACATTCATTGTAATTGTAATCTATGAGCGAAATGAGAAAATATGAAGTGGACGTAGGCTCGTTAACGCCGAACCACTATAAAAATCTTGTTGTCTTGCCTTTTTCTCTATTTTTCGATTATTTCTTCATATCCTATGCTCGAAATACGACGATTTGGGTGTTAGAGCCAAATTTTGATCTAACAGCGACCACCCTGGTTCTGATTTCCGACGTTAACCTCAACTTTCCCCGAGCTGTCTCCAGTCTGTTTGATGGCGACATTGCTCTGAACTTCTTCCTTATCAGTTGTTTTAAGCTTTCGGTTCGCGTATACCTCTTCCCGGCGTAGATGTACATTGGCTTTCTCATAGAATAATTCTCTGGTGTGGGGTGGTTTGCCTGCCAAGTACCTCCCGAATTCAGTGTCCTTATCCACTCCATCAATTAGTGCTGCGACAATGGTCGGCTCATGAGGATCTTTGACCTCAGTGGCGGCCAAATTGAAACGATCCAGGTACATCTTTAGACTTTCGCCCGGTCGCTGTTTGACAAGAAATAGATCGATCACGCTTTTCGTCTTCTGTGCGTAGATACGGAATTGCTCTACGAACTTCTCGCTTAGTTCCCTGAAGCTGGAGATCGATCTTGCCGGCAGGCGAGTAAACCATAGCAAAGCCACGTCTTCCAAGAATATGGGAAACGCTTTACACTTAACTGCGTCAGAAGCGGCGGCAGCAGTCATTGACCAAGAGTATCTCATCAGGTGTTGAACAGGATCAGATCTTCCTGCATATCGGTTCATTTGTGGCATGTTGAAACGCCTTGGAAAAGTTGCATCCAAAATATCGTCAGTAAAAGGAGTATGACTGCGGTCAATCCCCCAATCTTCGTTCCGCTGTCCACGGCTGTCGGCCAAAATCTGGTGAACCATGGCTGCAACGTTTGCACTAGTCAAAGGAGGTTCAGGATCAGTGCCTCTGGCCCGACGAGGCTCTCTGATCTCTCTTCGGGGAGTAGCCACAAAATCCGGGGCTTGGACGGGGCCTCGCTGCCCCCTGTTATCATGAGTATGCGTACGACGACGGGGCTGAGGTGGCCTGTCATGCACAGGGCTGTTCACGCCTCGAGTCCTGAGGGTCGTTGCTTGACCATCCATATTACGGTTTGTGGGTCTTGCCCCTAGTTCTTCTTCTTCTTGTGAGGGCAGGGTCCCGAACCGAAGCTGTTCTATGTTTTCGGCTCTTTCATACGGTCGCCGCGGAGGTCTCGGCGATTCTTCAGATGAAGAGGAACATGCTGGGGTGAGTGGACGAACTGGCGATGTTCTTTGCCTTGTTAGCTCATCAAGTCTTCTATCCATAGCTGTCAGGTTTTGCCGTAGGATAGAACTTTCCTGCCTTTGGGCGGCTAACTCATCAAATAACCTATCCCACATTTCGACAAAGCGGGAAAGATCCCCCTTAGTGACAGGAGCAGTAGGATCATAGTGGTCATCATCACCCTCTCTTATGGGCAAAGTGCTCGGACCGGGTCGAGCAGAGGTTCCAGGACGATAGGAGTGGGTCATAGGTTCTTTTCCAGGTCGAGTTGTGTTCTGACCATCAGTTCGGGTAGTTGCGGTTCGTGGAGGGCGGTTCGCTGCGCCCCCCTGAGATCGACTCGTGGTCATGGTGCGCGGAGGCTGCGAGGTGTTGCCCCGGGATCGAGTAACAACCCCTTCAGTAGCGCGGATCGTCTCGTTCTCATCGACTCGGAACGAGGTGTTTTCATCGGATCAGATCACTCCCTGCGCTCCGCGATCCAGAGTCTCTTCGTTGCCCAGTTCGTGTACACTCTCCTCGATCGTTTCGTTGGTCTGCGAAACTTTAGATCTTTTTCCAGCCATGATATCCGAATCGCTGGAATCTTCAAGAAAACGAATGACGAAACTTTAAGACTGAGTTTCTCAGTGAAAGCACCAAAAATGTTAGATCGAAATTTGGACCTAACACCCAAATTGTTATAAACTGAAGAGAATTCTAAATGAGGAATAAGGGAAAAGAAAATAACACTCAGAATTTATAGTGGTTCGGCATTAACGAGCCTACGTCCACTTTATATCTTATTGATTATGCTCTAAAAGCTAGTACAACAGTAATTTCTTTCAATATTTCAGTGGTTTGACAACAATGGAGGATTCAGTATGCACTATTGCCAAAAGGATCCCGAAAAATGCCAAGCTCTGGGCTATTTATAGCTGATTTTGTCAGGCGGATCGCGGACACGTGGCACGAATCCCTAGATTTTCGGATCGCATCGCCACCATTGAAGAAACAGTCAAACTAGCCGTTGTGAACAGGTGTCATCAGATCCGTGCGATTCGGATCGCTGAAGACCAGCTCGTGGTTGAACGGGTCAGAGGGTTCGGTTCGTTACAAGGGATCGGATCGCCTGGAGGTGCCGTTCGTCGACGAGATGGGAGCGATCCGTTCCTGGGCGAGTCGATAGAGCGCGATCCATTCCTGGGCGAGACGATGGCGTGCGATCCGTTCCTGGACGAGACGATGACGTGCGATCCATTCTTCCACTTTCTTGGGGGACTTGGTTTCCTGATTTCCTTTTATGAATAATCCTGGATGGCTTGGTCAAAAAGCGAGCCAACACATATGACATGAGACAAGGAAATGTTGACAAATATTATCTACTCTAGAGGAGGAACTGTCACTTTTGGAGATAATTTCAAAGGATATGTCATCGGCAAAGGCGATGTGAGCAATTACGATATATCCAATTTACCTCTTATTTCTGATGTGTTACTAGTTAAAAATTTAAAACATAAATTATTGAGCATTAGTCAACTATGTGATAAAGGTTTTAAAATATTATTTTTCGAAAATAAATGTAGCATACTTGATTCAAATCAAAATCTTATTTTCGAAGGAAATAGAGATAAAAATATTTATATCCTGAATGTGATAGTCAATAGTAATCCAAGTATATGTTTACTAGCCAAAGACAATGATCCTTGGTTATGGCACAAGCGATTTTGTCATACTAATTTTGAAACCATAAATAAGAATTCTAAAAATGGATTTGTAAGAGGTTTACCCAAAATGAAATATAAACCAAAAAATTTATGTGACGCATGTCAGTTTGGAAGATTAACAAAATCTTCTTTTAAATCTAAAATGGATATCTCAGCATTACAACCGCTAGAACTATTACATATGGATTTATTTAGACCAACTCAAATACAATCTATAAATCACATTGTAATAGTTGATGATTTTTCAAGATATACTTGGACAATATTTTTGGGAAATAAAAATGGTACTTTTGATAATTTTAAATTATTTATAAAACAACTTCAAAACTTAACAGTTCTAAAAATTAAAAACATAAGAAGTGATCATGGAGGAGAATTTGAAAACAAAACGTTCGATTAATACTGTAAAAAGAAAGGAATTTTTCATAATTTTTCGTTTTATAGAACTCCACAACAAAATGGAGTTGTAGAACGGAAAAATTGAATATTACGAGAATGCGATAGAACATTGTTGAATGGAAGCTCGTTACAAAACATTTCTGGGCAGAAGCAGTTGCAACAACATATTATGTTTTGAATCGTGTTTCTATTCGACCACTTACGAAAAATACTCAATATGAGCTTTTTAATGGAAGAAAATCAAATATATCATATTTTAAAGTTTTTGGTTCAAAATGTTTTATTTTAAATACTAAATATAATTTTGAAAAATTCGATTCAAAATCCGATGAAGGTATTTTTCTAGGATATTTTGAACGAAACAAAGCTTATCGGATTTATAATAAAAGAACCAATAAAATATAAGAATCACTTCATGTGTCCTTTGACGAATATTTCATTCAAAACTATTTCAGTTCAGAAATTTTGAAAAATAGACCATCTCAAGATGGAAATATTATAATTTATAGAGAAGACGAAAACATTGTTCATAATAACATAAATGATAATATAGTTGAAACTCAAGATATTTCCAACAATAACAATCAAACTGCAGATACTAATGAAATTATATCTCCTCCAAGAATACTATGAGATCATCCAACTCAGAACATTATTGGTGAAATTAACTCAAATTTAAAAACAAGATTTCAGTTGAATTTAGTAATTAATGTTGTCTTTTTATCAAATATCGAACCCAAGAATCCAAATGAAGCTTCTACAAACGAAAATTGGATAATTGCTATGCAAGAATAATTAAATCAGTTTGAACGCAATGAAGTCTAAGAATTAGTTACAAGGCCAAGTGATCAAACTATCAATGGTACTAAATGGGTTTACAAAAATAAAGCAGATGAATTGGGTAATATAACTAGAAACAAAGCTAGACTTGTAGCTCAAGGTTATAATCAAGAGGAAGGTATAGATTATGAAAAAACATTTGCTCCAGTCGCTAGAATAGAAGCAATTCGAAAATTGTTAACATATGCATATTATCACAATTTTAAATTGTATCAAATGGATGTAAAAAGTGCTTTCTTAAATGGTTATATAAAGGAAAGAGTATACGTTGAACAATCACCATTATCGCACATGAAAAATATCCTGACCATGTTTTCAAATTGAAAAAGATGTTACATGGTTTAAAACAAGCACCTCATGCTTGGTATGAGCGTATTAAAAATTATTTAATGAATTCAGGATTTCAAATCAAAAAGGTTGATCAAACCCTTTTTGTTAAACGAGATAATAGAGATATTTTATTAGTTCAAATTTATGTTGATGACATTATATTTGGTTTAACTAATGAAAAATTACGTCAGGAATTCTCCGATATAATAACTAGTGAATTTGAAATGTCTCATATGGGAGAACTGTCATATTTTTTTGGTTTACAAACTAAAAAACTTTAAAATAGAATTTTCATAAATCAAGAAAAATACTGTAATAATTTAATAAAACGTTTTGGCATGGAAAACACGTCAAGTAAACTGACACCCTATGAGTACAACAACACATCTGGAAAAAGATGAAAATGGTAAACGTGTCGATAAAAAATTATATCGAAGTATGATAGGTTCTCTTTTATATTTAGCAGCTAATAGATCGGATATTATGATGAGTGTTCGTTTATGTGCTCGATTTCAAGTCAATCCAAAAGAATCACATTTACGAGCAGTAAAACATATATTGCGTTATCTTAGCAACACTAATTATTTTGGACTTTTCTATCTGAAAGATTGTTCCTTTGAATTAGTGTCACATAGTGATGCTGATTTTGGAGGATCACAGACGGGTTGTAAAAGTACAAGTGGTACTTGTCATTTTATTGGAAAATCACTAATATCCTGGTTTTGCAAGAAACAAAATAGTGTTTCACTATCTACATGTGAAGTCGAATATATATATCAGCACCATTAACTTGTGCTCAACTAATATACATGCAACAAACACTTAAAGATTTTGATATAAACTTGAGTAACTCGACTATTTATTGCGACAACACAAGTGCAATTAACTTGTCCAAAAATTAGGTAAATCATTCTAGAACAAAACATATTGATATAAGACATCATTTCTTAAGAGACAATATTGAAAAACAAATTATAAATCTAGAATTTATAAATTCAGAAAATCAGATTGCAGATATCTTTACTAAACCATTATTGGAAAATAATTTATTAAGCTTTGAAGGGAGCTAGGAAATGTTTCATATACAGACTTGTAAGATATATCTTCTTATATGCTTTCTCTACTACACTCGATTACTGCTTTATCGTATTATATATTCTTTTTAATCGATGACAAAGGGGGAGAAAGTATTATATATTATATACCACTAATATTTTGTTACAGAGAAGCATATATGGTAAGTATATATTATATAAAACAAAAATGTTGCAGAGAAGCTTTATATTCAGGGGGAGACAAATATATACCAGCATACATTCAGGGGGAGAAAATATTTACTTCTACAAGATTGCAAGAGGTTGTCATCAATCATAAAAGGGGGAGAATATCCATTTAGGAGATTTTTGATTCATGACAATGAAGATCGACTGAAGAGTTAGTTTACATATATATATATATATATGCATATGTATATGTATATGTGTGTATGTGTCTAGTGTGTCAGATTAATGTTAAAATCCATCCACGGTTTATATAACACAAATACACAAAACACGTGTGTGTGTATATATATATATATATATATATATATATGTGTGTGTGTGTGTGTGTGTGTGTGTGTGTGTGTGTGTGTGTGTGTGAATGGCTAAAAACAACCACTACTGGGGTTTCTGCCCTGGACCAGTCGACTGCTCCAAAAGATACCAATCGACTAGTAGGGCACTGAAACTTCAGTAACGGATATTTTTCAACCATTTTATAATATAATTACGTTTTATATTTTCTACCAGTTGACTAGTGATTTTTATATTAGTTGACTGACCCGACAGTAACAACTATATTTCTGAATAGTTATCATCTTTCATGAAGAGATTCCTCTTCATTTCCAATAGAAATGGTTGCTTCTCTTCGCCGAAACTCTTTATGAAAGTTGACTACTCTTCAACCATTATATATACATCATAAACATGATTTACAAATCACCGAATATTATTATATTTTCTGATCTTAAACTCCATACTCTCTTGCATTCTAAAAGCTCTCTCAAGCATTCAAATTGCTTTTGAATCTTTGAATATATTTCATATCTCTCGATTCATAAGCAATAATACTTCCTTCAAATCTTCACACAGACGTTATATACTTGAGGATAAGATTATAGGAAGGGTGTACTCAAACCATTGTCTACTCAGTGTTATTTAAGAACACAATCAAAGTCAAACTCTTATTGTAATTAGTGAAAGTCCTGTTTGGTTGCTCAGGCAGAGAAAATCCCATTCGGTTGCTCGGGTGCATTGTGAACCTGTTCCTCCTGGTGAAGAAAGGGTGTTGATAGTTGAATTCCAGAAGGAATCTGGGACTGGACGTAGGATGTGCTCTGAACCAGTATAAAAATCCCTGGTTTCATTTTTATTTACCATATTACCTATATGTGATATCTTATATTATCTAGTATTTACATGCATAAGTATTGTATAAGACAAGTTAGATTATCATATACACTTTTGCATATTCAATATAAGTCGATCCTACTCTAAGCCACTTTCAATTGGTATCAGAGCTTCGTATTCTAGAGATCGTAACAACATCCTAGAATAAATGGATATAAAGAGATTTAGTCGAGGCATTAAAAAATGGAAGAACAACAAAGCAGAATCAAAGAAGCAAGCAAGTTAATGTCTCATGACTAAAATCAGATCACAATCGGTATGTGTAGATTCATTATATAAAGATCTTTTGTTAGACCATGAAAAATTGTTAAAAGATTTTAAAAGCTTAGGTAAACTTAATGCGGTTATTTTAGCCAAGTCTAATGATTGTGAGCAAGAAAATTCCAAATTAAAAGAGGAAAACAATTTTTTAGTTAAAGAAGCCAAATGTTTTGAAAATTCCTTAGAAGAGCTTGTTTTTTAAAAAGATTTCCTTCAAGAAGAAAATGAGTGACTAGAAGATTAAAACAATGTTCATTTAAAGGAAATCGATCTTTATCAATATAAAAATACATCTTTAGAAGATTCTTTAAATAATTCTTGTTCTTTAATTTTGTCTCTTAAAAAGGAGAATGAAGCTTTAATTGAAAAGAATCTAGAATTATCTAAAGAATATGGAATTTTAAAATTTTATAATAATGTTCTGCAAAATGAAATCTGTGACTCAAAAGAAAATTTTAAAAGATAAATTCTTCTTTATATAATTCAGAATCTCAAATTTTTGATCTCAAAAATGAGAATGGTACTTTAAAAAGGGAGAATCCTGAATTATATAATGAAATTGATATCTTGAAAACTAGCAAAATTTCTTTTGAAAATGTCAATAGCGACTTTGGAATAAAATTTGATAAATGTACAAGTAAGTTTGTGAAATTTAATAAAGGTCACAATGATTTAAACGTGAATTTATCTAGTTCAAGACCTTTACATGATAAAAGCGGTTTAGGATATAATAAAACCAATCATAGAACTAGTACTAGATATGCTTTTATTTATAATAAAAATACGACTATTCGTACTATAACATGAGCAAATCCAAAATCCAATTTCTATAGAAATTCGAATACTTCTATGACTAGCTATAAGTATGAAAGGAAATACTAATAGAAATTATCTAAGTATTTGGGTTCCGGTGAATTGGAAAAATAGAGAGAAATATATCGATGATTATTTTGATTTAGTAGTTAATAATAAAGAATTTATTTTCAAAGGTACCATTAAACCATCTTGGGTATGGTTAACTTCCAGCTAACCCCTAGACCCTAACGGAGGAAGTGGGTACCAATATATATACATATATGTATATGTGTGTATATATATATATATATATCTGTGTGTGTGTGTGTGTAATATTTGTTGCAGGTAATCCACAACAAAAAAGAGGTTATTACAATATCTTTGGAAACAAAGTTCAAAACTGAATCAGAGAATCTGGTAATATTTTATTTTTATCTTATTTTTAAAATACAACTCAGCTCCATAAGTTAAAACCCTACATAACACCTATTGATATTTATCCTCCTTTTAACGGAAAGAAAATACAATCATATCGACAAGGGGAGGTCATATTAATAGGAAAAGTACATATATAGAGAGAAGAATGTATATTTTTTTGGTTTAATCCATATTCATTTAAGGTATTGACTTGGCATAATACTATATTATCATTTCTACGCTATCACATGGTAATATTAATACTTGTTTAAAGATAGAAATAAAATTATTACTATATGCCATGATCTTGTTGATATTAAACCCATGATGAGTCATTTACTTAATATAATCAAGAGTCATGCATATATAATTAGTTCATGTATGCTTTAATTTTTCCTATAATTTAATCCATGAACTATGCACAAACTCCTTATTAGTTATCGCATTTTATGTCAATAACAAATGGAGAACTTTTATGAGACTCATAATAGATAGTCCCCTATGAATTTTTGAACTCACTTTGGTTTCGTTTAGTCAAATGAAGTCATGAACACTCTTTATTTATCATGATATACATTATTTTTAATCGACGACAAAGGGGAAGAAAATAGTGTGTGTGTGTGTGTGTGTATATATTATACACTAACAGTTTGTTGTAGAGAAGCAAAAATGGTAAGTATATATACTATACGCTAACAAACTATTGCAGAGATGCGTTATATTCAGAGGGAGAAAATTTATGCAAGCATACATTCAGGGGGAGAAAATGAAGATTTCTACAAGACTACAAGAGGTTGTCATCAATAAACAAAGGGGGAGAATGTTGATTCACGAGTTTTTTATTCATGACAAGGATATAGAAAGATCAAAGGAAAAGTGATTTAGTATGATTATTTATTTGTGAATTATTTGTGTTAGATATTGTTAGAAGGGACAGTTTGTCTCAGGTCCCTGTTAAGTTTCGAAATCAGGCTCAAATCCCTTCTAAATTAGGTCCCTATTTTTTGAAAAATCATAAAAAAAAAACTCACCAAAAAAATTAAAAAAAATCATGTAAATTCATAATTAAACACAACAACTAATCATCATCAAATTCAGGCGTTAAAACTACCAAAAAATAACTCAAAAAAAAAAAAGCGCATCACTAGTATTATGCATCAAACGATGCACTTATTTGCAATAGTTGCATACATTTCAGCATATATTTCAGTAGTGCATCAAACTGCATTATAAATGCAGAAATGTATGTAGTAAACAATTAATGTATTGTTTGATGCAATTATTCAGTCCTTGCATGTTTTTTTAACCATACATCTATCTTAAGCATTGTTGCTTACATTTCAGCATTTATAAGCAATAAATGCATACATTTCTACACATATTCATAAGCCTTCATCCTTTTTAATTTTGTTGCATACATTTCAGCAGTTATACAGAATAAATGCATACATTTCTACAACAATTCGTAACACATGCAGATTAGTTCATCTTTATAGGCATACATCTTAGCAGTTATTACCAATATATGTATACATGTATGCATATATTCATCCAGGTTTTCAATATAAACTCTAGATCAATATATGTATACATATATTGATAATAGTTGCATACTTTGATGATTTTTTTATAGTTTTTTTTGCATGCTTCTGGGAATATTTGCTATTTTTTGAAATTTTTTTAACAAACAGCGCTTTGTTTTTGAAAACATGTAAGAAAATAGGGACCCGCTTTGGAATAATACTTAGGGAGGGTGCCGCTTTTATTTCCAAATTTTTTTGGGACGTGTCCCTTATTTTCACTTATTAAAGTCTATCCTCAAATATCACAACACACTAGCACAAAAGATCGCATATCACAAATAGTTGCAAAAATGCAAAAACGTGCAAAATACACTAGCACAAGTCAATTGGTGAAATATCTACTAGTCGACTTGTGGATCTACCAGTTGACTTGTAGATTTTTCACCAGTTGACTTGTAGATTTTTCACCAGTTGACTTGTAAGTGCAATTTTGCACAGTTTTACATTTTTTGATCATTTGTGTACACGATCTTCTCCACCAGTTGACTGATCATTTTTTTACCAGCTGACTGATGTTTTCCAACGGCAATTTATAGCGAAGAGACATTCCTTTCACCAAAAGTTTTCAATTCAATTTCAAGAGAAATAGTCGCTTCTTTTCACTAAAGTTTTTCATGAATAATTACCACTCTTCGATTACTATTTATACACTACAAACATCACTTTCCAAATTACCAAATTAACCGAATCTTCATATATTTTCTGATCTTAAACTCTATACTCTCTTGCATTCTAAAAGCTCTCTCAAATATTCAAATTTCTTTGAATCTTTGGATATATTTCATATCTCTCGATTCATTAGCAATAATACTACCTTCAAATCTTCACACACATATTATATACTTGAGGATAAGATTATAAGAAGGGTGTACTCAAACTGTTGGCTACTCGGTGTTATTCAAGAACAAAATCAAAGTCAAATTCTTGTTGTATTTGTGAAAGTCCTATTCAGTTGCTCAGGCAGATAAAATCTTGTCAGTCTACAAGTCGAACCGCATCCAGTAGACGACCTCTTCCGCTCATCCCCTTCGTTAGAAATTGGACAGATAAAGAAATTTCTCATTAAGTTACGCACCTACTTAAAAAGGAATAAACCTCAATTTCAAGAAATTGTTCCCCAGGTGCGCTGTGAACATGTTCCTCCGGGTGAAGAGAGGGTGTTGATAGTTGAATTCCAGAGTTAGTCCAGGACTGGACGTAGGACGGTGCTCCGAACCAGTATAAAAATTTCTAGTGTGATTTTTATTTACTGCACTACTTATTTGTAATATCCTATATTAGTTAATATTTACTTGCATAACTATTTTATAAGACAAGTTAGATTATCATATACACTTCCGCATATTCCATATAAGTCGATCCTACTCTAAGTCACTTGACGACTTGATTTTCAGCTTATTTAAAATTAAGTTTAGATCGGTGGATTAAGTTAAATAAGTTAAGTAAAAATGGTGATGAGATAACTAAAAGAAAACAACAAATCCAATAAAGCAACAAATATAACAATTGATAAAAGTGGAAAATTTCGTGAAATGGAAAAAAATGAATTATTCCAAAGTAAGTTGGAAAAGAAAATTTATAACAAAGAAAATTTTCTTATGAAACTATGCTTGGATAGGAAGATAAAAAATCTTTATATAATAGCTGCATAAAATCCAAGTAAAGTAAGAAAATGGTACATAAAAGAAAAACAGAAGATGTAAAGTTTTCCATTTTCTACCTTTTTGTAACATAATAAACCGACTTTAGAAAATTAGACTTTTCTGTAATTCACAAAGTTAAAGTTGGTTGTTAGGGTTTGGATGCAAAAGTTTGGTGAACTACGCTTTTGCTTGGTAAGAGTGTAGGAAAAATTGAATGAAAAGTATTTTGATTTTCAATACATATAGAAATTGCCAGTATATTTAGGATGTAAGCATCATGTTTTCAAAAAAAATTGCATCCATATAGGAGGTATCACTTAGGCATTCATTGCATTCATGTATTATTATGTTGTATTATACTTTGCACAAGCGGTTGCAAAATTGGATGTACACATGATGGTTGTAAATTATGCAAGGGATTACTTTATTTTACCCTTACCAAATTTCGAGGAAGAAATTTCCTAAGAGTGAAGGAATGTAACACCCCGCATTTTTAATTAAATAATAAAATAAAAATTCGAAAAGTTTTTAGAAATTGCTTAAGAAATCAGCGTCATTGTGTCCATCTCAATTTTCTGATCACTTTAGAACTATGGTTTGTAGAAAACGAATTTAAAATGAAAAAGTTATTTTTAAATGAAGTATTAGAACAAACGTGAATAAAAAGATATAAGGAGAACACTAATAAGAATAATAAATACCAATATTCTTAGTCTTATGAAAAAAAAGTCTAAGTAGGTGAGTTGGTAGAGGCATGTCTCTCCCATGTGAGTGGTGCAAGTTTGAGTCCCGTTAACATCATGTTATTAATTTTAGAGGGATGACTAAAGAAATGCATACTCTAAGAGAAATATATATATATATACATACATATATACATAAACATAAGGAAAATTATACATATAGGTGAGTATATATATATATATACATGTATATGTGTGTAAATGTGTGTGTTTATATATATATATATGTGTGTATATGTATATATATGAATAAGAAATTCAAAAAGTAATTGCAATCAATCAAATTGAGAAAGGAATAAATGATGGCATAACGTCATTTGAATTTTGAAAAGAAATGAAGATTTACGTAAATATATACGCATAAATTCAAAAGTTGAAATTAAAATTGTAATTTAAGAGCAAAAAGTGATAAATGTTAATGAATGAAAAATATGCAAGAAGATAGTTGCATTAGAAATTTGAATATAAAGAATTGGTAGCATTATAAATGACATTAATTAGACAGTTATTAGTAGACAAAGATTTAAAAAGGTTGTTCGCGTATATATACGCATAAGTTTGAAATTAGAAATCGGATATATGTCACAAATGGAAGAAAATAATTTACATATGAGATATTTAGAAATTAGATGAACATTAACATCAGCGTTTAGTAAGAATTAAAAATCGGTAAAATCAACGTTTAGGATCCAGGTCGTGGGCTGACTCATGGGTCGACTATGGGGTCGACACACCATGAAGGTGGGTCGACCCACAAGGGGACAGATCTGGATTTTTATGAAGTGTATTTCTTGGCTTGTACGGTTCAGATTTTATATTATCAAATCCGACTGACCAGAATCTCCTGTACAGCTATAAATAGACTAGCAGTGCCTAGCCTCCAACTCATATTTTCTGAGAAGATGCCAAGGCTCTGCCATTTTCTTTCTCCTCCAAATCATTCAAAATATAGAATATTAGTTTTCAGGGGTTTCAATTCAAGATTTGAAGATAAAGAATGTAAATCTACAGCATAGGTGTTCAAGTTTCTGGTCAACATGAGGTAAGTCCAATGAATATGAATTATGAAGGTTTCTTTCCTTCCTTCTTCTTTTAGCATCAGATTTGTAAATCCGTGGTTATCTTAATATTAAATTCAATTAGAAAGACCACGGAATAGCATATCTGAATCAGATTCAAGGATTGGAAAGCAGTCAGGTGAGTGGATTTAAAATTATACCTTTTGGATAACAATATATTTACCGTTTTCATTCCCTATAATTCTTAACATGATAAATAATTTAATTTGCAGTAATTGTGATATAATTTATTTTTATTTAAGTTAAGAATATTTTTGTTGTACAAATCTATTCCATTAATCTTCTGTTTGGATTAAGAATTACTTTAATACCGAAATTGTGTAATTTACAATATACATGAATGTACTCTTGAGATTGTTGTTTAGTGAAAAATTGGATATGTTATAAATAGAATTACAGTGAATAATGAAAATAGGATTGATATGCCTAATTTTGTAGAGAAAATTTACAGTAGTTGGAAAGGGTAACGAAAAACAGGAATGTAACATCTATCTCATAAAATAAAAAGGGGAAATTAGTAGTGGACTGAGTTAGCTGGATTTTGGGAAAATGGATACATTTCCATAATGGTAAAATTATTAAGAACATAGTTGCATGAAAAGAAAGGGAAAAGGAATTAGTGTGAAATAAGGGTTCTTTTACCGTATTGCACACTAATCAAATAAAATATACATGTATGTCCACAACGAAAATAAAGAAATAATTTGCAACTACGGATCTTACTTGATGTTAGTTATGGAAATAGATCTTTACATTTTTCCGCTAACCAATCTAGTGAGGTGTGTGAAATATTTTCTTGAAATAATAAGAATATACATGACGGTAATTAAAGAAAAGATTACAATTGTAAAATTTGGTTCATATTAAGGAACCTAAGAAGAATTGTGATGAATATAGAATATAACATATTACAATTAATTATATGAATGAGAATGAAATATAATAGGTAGGCTTATCTTTGGGATAAGAGAAATTATAACATAGGTTATTATTTAGAAAAGAGAACTTAGTATTAAACCATAGTTAAGAGAAATTAGTTAATAATTAAACAACAACACGAAGAAGTTGTGATAAAAGTGTAAGACAAGGTTATGATTAAATAAGAAAGAATAAAGTAGGCTTATTATTGGTAGACTTATAATTGAAACTATTAAGTCTAATAATTATAATAAATAATAAGCAAAAGTCCATTCCGGCGGCATAGGGTCGAAAAAAGAAAGTAATCAGCCATCTGTAAGCTAATGAACCTTGTAACTTGAATAAAAATGAATATGTAGATAATCAAGTTAATTTGCAATGTTGTGAGATAAAGCAAGCGCCTGATTAAAAGATTAAACATAGGTTCTAATAACACGTTGGTGTGATGCGCTTGGACTAGTCCGTACATCTGAAGGTGAAGAACCCAACGGGATAGATCATCATGGTGCATGGTAACACGAGAGGGGCACGTCTAACTGATTGTTTAGCCTGATTATTCTGCGAGACTGGAAGGAAGCAAACGACTTCTGCAAGACGTGTTAGGATACTCAGTGGTGGTCCTCTGTGCGATACGTGCTCAGCCTGTACTCGCAGAGGTTTGGTCTGTGCGGTACCACCCGGTGAGTATACCTTGACAACAATTATAATTTGGCATTCAGAAGGCTATGGTGGATGTCGTTGGATGATTCGGTGGTTTACCTTGCAAATATTGGTCTGGATCAAATTAAGGATAGTAATCATCGGATACCTGTCATCGGCAGTCAGTGTGACGTGGAAAGACTAGAGTTAAACCTACAGACCGTCGATCTTTCACTATCGAGAGTTTGGTTGCGAGACACAACAAATTTGATGTTAGGTTGATTTATAGGGGCACATCACTTATCTGTTGATGTAGTCTCACTAGTTGAGGGAGGGGCCAAGGTGGGGCCATTTCCACCATGAATATACATACTATACATGGATATCTGCATTATAGGCTAACGAAGCAGACCTTTACAAATATTGAAAGCTCCCGACCGAGTTTCGTGCATTGAATGCAAGCCTATTACGGGACTCGAGTTTCAGTAGACAACACGTTCGTGTGAGGGTCTAGACACACGCACTGGGTGGTGTATTATAGATAGTAAAGTATTACTCCGCGTTGAGACCTGATTCGACTGAGGATTTTAGATACGATAATCTGTATGCTTACATGGCATAACAATGGTGGTTCTGCGCGATTACGTGGCGTAATGATTTAGATTTCCGTACGTCGTTCGACGTAAGATGAAAGCTGCATACGCTTCTGTGGCGTGACTGCAGAGACCTTACGAGGAGGGTACTATGGGAAGTACCGTGAGATGTTGGGTATAGCTACATTTATACCATATTAGGTTAATCTACTAGGGAGTAAATGGGTACAATGTGAGTGTAGAGGGTTGAGAGTTATTAACACTAATAACCTAATAATTAAAAAAACATAACTGAACTGTAATATATAGGGTTATTACAGAATGTATAATTTATCCAATCACTAGAACTTTCTGTTCTGACCCACTCCTCATAACATAGTCGCAGGTTAGGTTTGTGGTAAAGATTTTGTAGCCTTGGGATACTTGTTACGCTGTATTATTATTTCGTTAAGGCTATGTTTGATTATTATATTTTATCCATTCCGCTGTGATATGTTTTAACGAGCTCTAATATATTTATTATCTCTGTCTTTTCTGCAGGATACCAGACAAGCCAACTCGAGCTTCGATACATTGATATTTTTGGGAAAAATTGATATGTCGAAATTCGGGTTGTTACAATAATCAAGTGAAATAATTCCAAGTACACTTATATTCTTTCTCATTTATGTTTTTTGTAATACCCTACATTCCTTAATGTCACCCATATGAGGATTTCATTGAGAATTATGAAGCATTGTAGGTATAAAGATATAAAACATCGTAGAGACTAAGGTTTCATAAGATATAAAAATATAAATTTATAGTGGAAGAATAACTTTCACTTTTAAATGCAAAACCATCTTTATTTCAATTAACCAAATAGTTACAAAGTGTCATGTCTCAAAATCTCAATCAAAAACAACATCAGAGTAAAATAATATTATCCCCCAAATAGTAAAAATGATACAATCTAACCTTGGAAAGAGAACAGGATGTGATCCAACAATTGCAGGAACTCTTCACGACAAAATCAACAAAGAAATCTGAACTATAAACTTTCTCCTTGTATGCCCGAGTGAAAGAAAAGTGAAAGGAAGAAAGGAAATGGGTCAGACATAAAGCCTGGTGAGCTGCTATGATTACCAGCTCGACTACTATGTTAAGTAAAACAGGTAAATTGTGGTTCTAGTGTCATAAAATGGTAAGTGTCTATATATATCTAAAGGTGGACAATAACTGATATGAATTGATAATAGGGACTGGCTATTCTTATAAAAAGACAACGTTGATAATAACAATAATCTGATCAGGCAGATTGACTGTTTTGCACTTCTATAGATTCAGGCAAAAACAAGTAATCTGGAAGGAATTTCCTAATGCTACCCATTGATCAGCTCCCTAATAGACACAAATAACCTATGCCAGCTATGGTATTCAGGGATATCAGTCCTGAACCCATCAATTAAAAGACACAGCCTTATCTGTCGGTGCTACAACGTCTTATCTTTTCCCAATAAGATCCATGTACGCTCATGATTCCGCCAGAACGCGCCCGTACACACCTCCAGAATTAAACCTCTTGCAATCATCCATCTGTAAAGCGTGCCCTAGTCTCTACTTAATGCGATACTCGTTTGATAATTGGATATAAATAAGCTAGGTTTAAGTTAGCACGTTTAACTTAGGTTTAACTTAGGTTTAACTTAGCAGGTTTAAGTTAGCAGGTTTAACTTAGCAGGTTTAAGTTAGCAGGTTTAAGTTCAATCACCTCCAGAATTGAACCTCTTACAATCATCCATCTTATTAATCAGATAGGTTTAACTTAGCAGGTTTAAGTTCATTAATAAGCTTAATATAACCCTGTGTTATATATTCCTAGGTTATAAATAACATTTCATATTAAACGTAATTCTTTACATCACCGTTCCTCAAGTCAGACAGATCACTGCTTAGATGTTTCTCAGATACAGATTACAAGTTACTTAATATTTAATTAAGTAAATTAACGTGTTTTACCAATATAGATTACTTAATGTTATTTTAAGTATAATTAACACGTTTTCCAAATACATGTTACTTAATGCCATATTAAGTATAATTAACATGCTTTCCGAATTAATGTCAAATTAACATGCTTTCCAAATTAACGTCAAATGAACATGTTTTTCCAAATTAATGTCAAATGAACATAAATGACAAATGAACATATTTTTCCCAATTACTGCCAAATGATCATAAATGACAAATGAATATGTATTTCCCAATTACTGTCAGACTAACATGTTTTCTAAATTACTGTCAAACTTACATTTTTACTATCAAACTAATATGTTTTACAAATCATTGTCAAGCTAACATGTTTTCTAAATTACTGTCAAACTAGCATGTTTTACAAATCACTATCATGCTAACATGTTTTCTAAATTACTGTCAAACTAACATGTTTTCCAAATCACTATCAAGCTAACGTGTTTTCTAAATTACTGTCAAACTAACATGCTTTACAAATCACTCTCAAGCTAACATGTTTTCTAAATTACTGTCAAAATAACATGTTCTCCTAAATATACATCTGATTCATATATTTTCCCATGACATGTTTAAGTCCAACCTATTCAGATTTACATGTTTGCATATTCTTCCTTTGTAATTATCCCAATTTTACAATTAATAGTTCACAAATGCCAACATTCCCAAATCCCCTTTTTATTGTTATTACATATTATTCCAATTTTACGCAACTCAGACAGTGAAGGCCTAGGTTCTCGTTGGCCTATGCTCAGCGCAAAATAAAAGAAAAAGGAGAATAGATCCAAACTCAAAAATGAACAAAATAAATAGGCATAATAAGACTGTAAATGAAACCATGACAGAAAGGGGTAAGGAAGAAGAATGTACATACAAACAAATAATAACTAAAAAAGGAATAGGTAATTAACAATAATTAGAATGAATAAGAACATGTAAAAGATGAACTTATAAACACTGTAACTTTCTAATCCAATATATTTTACAGTCAAAATCCCTTTTATTTAGATTATCAATCACTGTAACAACTATTATATCTATTTTAACATTAACTCAGGAGAAATCTGATAATCATAGTAATACTCGCATATTTTTTTTATAGATCCATAAAAGGCCTTTGAAACAAAAATAGAAGAAGAAATATCCTATTAATCTATATTTTTATAGCATCCTAACCCTTTTCCTAATTTTATTTTAGAACATGATAGAGAGAAGGAAGAAGATGAAGAAATATTTTTTGTAGGAAAATATTGAGGGTTGCTAGTCTATTTATAGTAGATATAGGTGTTTAGGTTCATTGTATTCTACACATCAGCAGAATTATCTAGAAACATTCAAAGCTGCGTTGACCCACCTTGATATGGGTTGACCCATGTATCGACCCAGTTAAGGGCTGGGTCACCCATTAACTGTTGCACTATTCTGATTATATTAATTAAATTATTTAATTTATCCTCAGCTTTGATTGATCATATCTTGTTCACTTTTAGTTCGATTTACACAAATAAAAAGTCTATCTAAATCAGAATTTCATAACTGATGCAATGATGAAATCCATTTTGCTTAATTCTCAATATCTTTTTTATTAATATTTATTTTTCTTAATTTATTCCTAAATTAATTAATCCATTAATTAATTATTGTTTGTTAAAAATCTGGGTTGTTACATTTTTTACTAGCACTATATGTATAATATAATAAGGATGCGTTGTGTACAAAAAGATATCAAGATAAAAAACTTGATTGACAAACATTAATTTACCTTTACCAGCGTAATAGTTACCAGATTATCGGTATATCAGTCCACTGGTAACGGTACTGGTAAAAAATTATGGCTTACTAGTAAAAAAGATGCGGTAATGGTATTTTCCAAATGGTAACGGTAACCATTACCATAACTGTCCTAAGTAAAAGTGATAATTATAGAAACTCACAAATTCAAGCAGTAATAGCTCATCTATTTCAATGCTTTAAGATGAAAGGCCAGTAAAGGCTAGGTTCAAGGCTAAGCAATATTAGGTTCAAACCGAATTAACCGATCAAATCTGTAACATCCCGCCTTTTTGACCACTTTAAATCGGTAATTAAACCAACTTAAAACGTTCAAATCGATGGATCGTTATTTAGCTTACATAGTTTAGAATAATAGAATCAACACAGAAAACAAAGAATAAATAAATAACATAGTCTTGAACAGCAAAATAAAATTTTATATACTAATCAGAATTTTTGGTACAAGACATTATTCAATACAACGGAATTAAAATAAAGTTTAAATACAATAAAAAAATACTTATTATTCAAAAATCTTCAGAGTGCGTATGTCTTCGGATCCCCAGCTTCACCGGACTTCGAATCCTAAGCTGTAATCTTTATATATGTAACACTCGGGTCTGACTTGAGTGTTTCATGCAAAAACACTCAAGTCGGGATTAAACATTTGTTTAAGTAAATTAATTTCAATAGAAACTGAAAATAATAGTTAATTCTAACATTTGAACATATCATATGTAAAATGTCCAGTACACACAAGTGTAGTATCTGTCCAATAACAAGTATAATATCCATGCTTAGAAAACTTTATTTCAGGGACAAATATATCTAGTTGATGTGATCAGGTGAAGCTTGAAAACATTTCATGCTGCAAGTATCCATGAACACTCACGTGATAGTCTGCCAAACAGTCGGTCAAGGAAGCCTGCACGTACACGCGTGTACAAATACACGTGTGCACTGCCCCAGCATTCCGTAACCAATGATGTTCAAAGAGTGCGCAAGTATGCAACAGGCATGGCAGCATATGGGCTCATATATATATGTATGCAGCAAGAGTGCCAACAAACATGCACCAATGTCAACGTAGCTAGCAGCAGCCTCAATTGGGAAGGGTCACTCAGGAGCAACAACACTGGGCAAGTAGGTAAGCACCAGTGTAATAGGGAAATAAGTACATATGAAACATATGCATATATACTCGAGTAACAGGGGACATATGACAATTGGAAACAAAAACATATATACTTGAGTAGTAGGAAACCTTTGAAAATTGAAGTAACATTCACATATACTCTTGTACAAAGGCTTGCTACGACGGTTCAGGCTTTAAATAGGGTCCATAACTTCTTAACATGTGAAACTTTAACATGTAGCTGGTTCTAAAATCCCAAGTATATCATATCAAATGATGAATCTATGGTTTAAATTAGTATACAAAACAATTTCCGAGTACTTTCAGGTCAGTGACATATAGTTTAGGGACATGACATAGCTTACCAAGGCCAAATGTAAAGGCTATAGCAAACCTCAGGTATGTAAGTTTAACAACATTGTATATCATAAAATATCTCCCATACTTACATACATATAGATACATTACAGGTGAAATTAAATGTGGACAAAATTTTCCTACTTTATACTAATACATGCATGAATAAAATGACGGGCATACAAGAAGGTAAAATTGGACATGCATGGGTCGGATTCCAAATCAGGACAAATGCAAGTTATAGAAACAAATTTAAGTTATCATCCATTAAACGACTGCATATAAATTCATAAATGATGACATGTTGCGAATATTTATATATTAATTTAATCTACCTACATAATTAAGCGTACCCATACGCAACAAAAATGCCATGAGTTTTGCATCGGTCCAAATTGGCCAGAAATATACTTCACAAAACTGGGTGCTGTTATTATATTAATTAAATCATGACCAAGTAAAGATAAAACATGGAAGTAATTCAGTTTTTTTAAATTATTATTAGTAGTTCCAGGTTTGCAAGATATTATACAAACAACATCGTCTAGCAAACATGACTTACACAGAATGTTTAGGCTAATATCAGTCAATCATACATTAGTTTATATTCAAGGAAGTTAAAAAAAATATAGGGGTTTACTCAAAAAAAATGTCTATTTTCTTTTGTTTTAGTTATACCTTAATTTTTTTTAGACTCTTCATCATTCTAGTTTATGATGCGAAGGTTGAATCAATTCAGTATAAGTCATTCAGAAATAGATGTGCAGATATATATATACGTTTGCATCGCAGCATACACTATTTTAGGCCATAACAGTGTATACCATTTTGCTAAACCATTTCAGATCATCAGTGTATGTTTCAAACTTCTACAAATGGTATGAGGGTAACAACTATAGAGTAGGCTGTGATTAAACAACACTTATAGGCTAACGCTCCTTTCAGGTCTTAAACAAGACAAGGTGCTAGTGGACAAGGCACTTTATAAATGAAGTATGCGTATATGTGCATGAAAGTGCGTGCGTGTACTTGTCAAGTATAGTACACTCACAAGGATCGTGTAATATGACAAACAATATTCAAGTATAAAGTAATAGCTAATCACAGAACAGTAGTATAGTAAATGCAGTAAAAATGGAAAAATCACACCAGGGCTTTTTATACTGGTTCGGAGCACCGTCCTACGTCCAGTCCCAGACCTCTCTCTGGATTTTCACTAATCAACAACCTCCTTTACCCGGAGGAACAGGTTCACAATACCCGAGCAGCCGAACGAGGTTTCACGCCTCTAACAACACGAGGACTTCAACACTTGCCTGATCACACACAGGACTTCAACCGATACAATGGTTTTGACTTCTGCTTTGTGTTCTTGATTCAACACGAATAGTCAACAGTTTGAGTACAATCTTCCTATAATCTGATCCTCAAGTATATACTTTGAATGCATAGATTTAAGGAAGTATATTACTTATTGAATCAAGAGTTATGAAATAATTTCAATGATTCAATAAGCAATTGAAATATTTGAGAGATTTAGAATGCAAGAATATTTAGAAAGTAAGATCAAAATTTAGAGCAAGAATCAGTGATTTGAAAGTATGATTTCAAGTCTATTTATAGTGTAGAATAGTTGCATTCCTTCATGAAGAGTTTTTACAAAAGATTGCACCCGTTTCCATTGAAAATTTAAGAGAAAACTCTTGATGAATGGAAGCAACCCTTCTGGAAAAAGCTTGCTGTTTCGGAAACGATCGACATGTCAAAAATCACCGATCGACTGGTTGAATTGAAAATTCCATAAAAATAGCCGTTATGTGCAAAAACACATAAACCGGTCGACTGGTCCTTTTTGGGCGGTCGACCGTTTTAGTTTCTGTTTCAAAAAACACAGCAGAACCGGTCGACTGGTCCTTTTTGGGCGGTCGACCATTTTATGGCTGTGGACCAGAGGACCTCGGTCCACAGTCTATATCACTCTGCACTCTTTCCCGGTCAGAGCCTGGACCGTTTGGGATTTTCCTGTGACTTTTCAATTCCTCAAATATACAGATTTCAGCAACGAAGATATGATATTGTTTTGTGCATTCGTGTTATACTTTGAGGATAGATTCTAACATATTTCTAACACGACTCAAAGTAAAAAACCTTATCTCTATGAAATGATCTTCATTGCACCTTTATATGTTGGCATCGATCAAAATCTTGTCTCAACAGTGCAGGCTACCAAGCAAAGGAATGAGATACACGATGCAGCTAAATCTTCACACGAGACAAAGTGTATACAGGAGACGATAAATATAAGGTGAAAATGTGCTTATCCTTATAGATTAATAATGAACCCAACTGTGAGTGTTAACAAGTTTCTCATATTTTTGTGTATAACCAACATTTGCTTAAAAATGAATTATTTCTTTTTTGAACAAAATTATTAAAATGCAACCGAACTAATGCTTCCCCGAAACAAGACAATTTATAATAAACAATGAAGAAAACAAACACCTACCTACAGACAGATTTAAAACATAGCATGGTGACATCAAGGAAATGCCAAGTTCGACAGTATTTCAATACGGACAAACCAAATACTGGCAAAATGCCAAGAATACATATTATGAATCAATGTCCTTAATTTTCCATCACTATCTATAGATGAATTATGGGTTCAACAGTTCATATAACCCCATGTCTAATTCCAACGGAAAGCGTAATTAAAATAGGAACTAAGCACAGACACAAAGCAAGCAACTAGTGGCAAAAACCAAACAAATAAGGCCATCGACCACCTAGTTTCTAGTTTAAACTGAAATTAAACTATTTGAAACAAATCTTAATCGTGAACAAGATGCTCAACTTCAATGTTGGAGAGTAACGCAGTAGCTTGGATAGGCACAACGACGAACCGTTAGTCTTGCCATAGCAAAATAGGAGGAAGGAAGGTTCTGTTTTGATTGGAGATGCGGGTGAACGTGTGCACAGTGAATAGTGGTGACGTGGTGCTAGGGTTTCGGTGATATGAAGGAGACGGTATCGAAAATGATTTGGGTGACAGCCGTTGAGAGGACGCGGCTTCGATCTAAAGGAGGAAGGCTATGTTTTTTCACAATTTGGGGAAAAACAGATCTAAATCTTGAGGAGGAAGTAATCGGATTTGGTCATTAAAATTATAAAGTGGAAAAAAGACTTTGCTGAAGAAAATGAACGAGTGGTTGATTTTTATAGAAGAGGTATTTTTGGGATAAGAACAATGTTTAATCATATAGGGTTAGGGAGCAGCGTAATACAAATATAGGTGTGCGCATTGTTTAACCGAGGTAGGTAATATATGGGTATAATTAAATATTAAATTCTACCATAAACCATCGTTGAACGCACAATGTTGTACTACCAACACAAACTCTAAATGCAACAAAAATTATACTTACCTGTTCGTCTCCACATTCTAAATCCAATAAAATTATTCTGGTTGTAAACTGACTTCGTTTGTTTACAAAATTATTTTAAAATTTAAATTATATATCGGTTCATTGATTTAATTCCATTTTTCCACCAATAGCTCTGTTTGATTCCAAATTTGAAATATTAAATTTCAGTTTCTTTATATATACAAATACACGCATATCCAAGCCATTTCCATATATCTAAAAAAATAAAAGTTATCCAACTTATTTAATGTTTATTCTATTAGTTTTAATTCAATCATTTAAATTCTTCAATCGAATTTCAAGTCCAATTCAACTAAATCCAATTCAACTAAATTCCATTCAAATAATCAATACTAAATATTTGATCATCAATCAACCATTCTGACTTAAATATGGAATTCAATTCAACTCAAACTATATATTTGATTTTAACTCAAATATCAATATAAATTGATTATTCATATTTAAATCTTTAATTAATTCCATATTCCGATTGTCGAAATTTCTGGGACGTTACAATCTCCCCCCTAATACTTTTCGCCCTCGAAAAGGAGAGATCGTTAGAGTTATACCAATGTGTACTTCAATCTTCATATTTGTGTGAAATTATTCCACAACTAATTAAATATCGATATTTAAGTCATCGATCCTCTTTGTTTATCCATTATATTCAATTAATTGGGAAAAATCAAATTTCCCTTTCAAAAACAATCCCTTCTATAATTTCAAATCATGTATAAGTCGGTTTATGCATCTCAAGTTATTCCAAATTTCTTTATGGACCTCATATGTCAATGTTTACTCATCCATTGCTGCATGTATTCCTTACAATCGAAATTCAACCAAATCTCCTTACATTCAACTCATTTAATATTTTCCCAACACTCATTGAAGAGTGTAAATAATATCTCCTCTTCAAGTCACAAATTGTCGACTTGAAAATTTCTGAAATCCAAAATCTTTATATCCCAAAATTCATGCAGAAAAAATTTGTATTATTTTCCAAAGCTATAAAATTGAAAATACTCGAAAATCATTTTTCTTAATTTATTCAGTTAAGTCCATTAATTTCAAATTATTAATTTGAAAATATTTGATAACTCAAAGTTTGACAAGTCTATTGTCGTTCTCACAGATGTTAGGCATACGCTGGCCATGCGCGCGACTAAAATCTCTAAGTACTAAATATCCTTGCTTCAACTCCCAATGAAAATATATCAAAAATTTCTTTTTAAAACAGATATAGAAAGTACCAATGTGATGTTGATATGTTGATTGTTCATGAATCGCAGATACACAATGGTTTCGTCTGGATCCCCCAGAAAACATCTGTATCTGTTGGAAATCACTTCCCTGCGAATTTAGTCATGGACAGAACAACGAAAGATATTTAAGAATCAAAAGAAAATATGAGGTCTTTGAGTGTTGACTGCTCTATCTCAAGGTCACGAAAACAAATCATCAAATTGGGAAAATAATTCAAGATATGGGGATCAATCAAGCCAAAAAGATACATCCAGTCACAAAGATAGATCTTGTCATGAAGACACAGTGTTGCATCAAAAAAGTGAATCCACATCACTAAGATATCTAAACATTGCATGGCTCCATTCTACCTTTAGTAACTCTAGTGATTACATCTCTTTTACTTGTAGATATGCCATGTGGACCGCAAGTATACAATGGTTATGCCTGGCTCCCCCAGGAAACATCCATACGTTTAAGCTTTCACAGCTTTGCGGATTACGCCATTATCACGACTGTAGATTGCAGTAGACACAATGGTTACGCTTAGTTCCCCCAAGAAACATCCGTTCGCCATAGGCACTCTACAACACTGCGAATTTTGCTACATGGTCGTGTTCTTCCAGGAACATTAACAACTCGAGTTTAATGTCCGGACAACCTACTACCACCAGCAGCAGATCTCACTGAGCTCAAAATTCAAAGGAGAAGGAAGTTACTTTCCTTATTTTGCTTTGAAAACATATAATATTATATATATATAGTACTCCTGTTACCTTCGGCACATCTCGTTATAAAATGTCCTCAACACATTTTTCCAAATTATGTTTTTTCAATTCTTCATTCTTATATAAATTTATTTTACAAGATTTTATCTCAAACCATAACCTTCCAAATCACTAAATTCTTATATATTTTCCATAGAGATCCGAAAACTTCTATATCCAATATCTGAAATCGAATATCCTGAAATTCCATTCCAATTTCAAAACTTTTCAGTTTTGATCTCCTACTCAATTCATATCTGATATTTTTTTTCTCAAACTCAGATTTATGAATCCATTGGGTATAAACCAATTTTTCTTCCCAAAATTCCAATTATTAAGTTCTTTACTTAATTTAAATCTTTATCCTTTCAAAATTTCATAATTTTCCATTCTGATAACAAATTTCTCATTCAAGCATTATCACTCTCTCATATTCACATTCTTCGACCGTAAATTAGCAAGCGAACAATTCCCTAAGTATCAATCCCGAAGGCCGAAACCAACATCAGATCAACACTTAGAAAGTCATCTAACTTGACTAATCTCCAGTCAGTTTCTAATTTCCTTATGTAACATCCCGTATTTTTACGGTACAATAAATAATTTATTTAATTATTTAAATAGTGATTTAGAGATTTAAATGGTTGTTTAATTAAATAATATTGAATATTTAATTAATATAAATAATAGAATAATAAATTTATTTTCGAAATAGTCGGAAATAGTGAAATTCGCAGTATCGTGTGAATTTTATAGTGTAAGAGATTTGGTTGAGTTTAGATTTGAATTATAATAACGAATCTATTTGATAAACGACGTTAGAACGTATAAATTATATTATAATTATAATTATAATCGAGCTCGAAATGGCGCGACAGTTCGTAATTTGGCGATTCGAACTTTAAAGGAATATACAGAATCCGTTTTAAATCGGATTTCTGTGAAACAAGAAACGTCAGGAGCTGGTGAATTATATTTTTCTAATGGAAGAGAAAAATCGAGATTTCGTTGTATAGATTGTGAGGTAAGTCAAAATCAAATTTTTGAAAAGTCGCTATGGAATTCCTTTATAATTTGTAACGATTTATTTATATAATAAATGGATTTATATATATAAATTGGATATCGATTTAACCCGGATTTGAAATATCGAGTTATAAATCCTGATATATTTATTTTGGAGTTATATAATATTGTATGTGAATATATATATATATGATAATATTAATTTATAAATATTTAATTTAATTATTTTTAAATATATTGATATTTAAATGGATTTATTTAGACTTCACAAATTAGTCGTTTTTGCAAACGAGCTCCATTTTCGACGATACTAATTTTGTTAGATCCGGAATATTAAGTTATTGTTAGATTTCAATTTTCGTGATTTTTGGAGTCAGTATGTGGTCGTGCGGAATTTTATTGTGAAAAACAGTCAATAATTTGACTTTAAAAATACGATGTGTGAGCAAACTGACTCGGAATTCGAAGAAACAAGTTTCCTTGGGTCCATAATGTCAAACTGTAGCTGCATGCGCATTTTCATGATTTTTGGATATTGTGTGTGATCTTGCGGATTTTTAGATGACAAATACAAATAGAAATAAGATATAAATTAATATAATAATGCATGAAGCTTCTTCGACAAGCCAAATCTATCTTATATAATACCTTACCATTTTCCTAAACCCTAACTTCGTTCAGTAGTCATACTAAAATCTGTCGCTACCAATTCATACCAATGTGAGTTTTCCTCCTTCCGAAAATTTAATCAAATGAGATAAAAATCTAGAAATTCCCAAACTCAAATATTTGTGATCTCCTTGACCTCCTCTTCAATTCTATGTGGGTTTAGTGAGTTGTGATACATGTTTGATTCGCTCGGTCAGTAACAGTATCCGCGTAGGGTTTGGATATTCTAGGAAATGGAGACAGGATTCTAGTTTTTGATGTTAGATATGGGTTTGTGTGGGCAAATGGAGTGTGTTGACCAAATTTGGTGGAGATCGACATATTTTTCTGTCGCAAGTTCCTGGTGTCGTGAGGCAATGAGCAACGACGCATTCAGGTAGGGGGCGACGAGTTCATGGCAATGAGGATCAGAATGTATAGGTCGTGAAGAGTAAGTTAATGGCAGTGGCCATTCGTTGACTGATGGTGCAGGGAAGGAGTTTGTGGTGGAGGAAGTTGATGTAATGGTGGGGAGTGCGGTCTCGTTTGTTCAGCAGAGAAGAAGGGTTAGTACGGCTAATCGTTTATTAAGGCTAAGGGGTGATTAGTGGGGTAATTAACGGTGGAGTTGGGTTTTTGTTCTACTGATGTGATGAAGGAGTTTTGGGATGAAGGAAAACAAACGCAGTGACCATAAGAAGGAGGTTATGATTCGAATGGATCTGGAGAAGAAGAGGGAGTACACGAGTATTAGGCTAAAGTTGTGTGGTGAGCCCAAATTGGTTATGAAATGGATTTTAAATAAAATAAATACTCATTTAAAATTGTAAATGCTATAACTTTATCATATGTTATCCAAATTCAACAAAACAAGATCCGATAGGATCGTATGAATGGCAGCTATACAATGGAACTGATTTGGAGTGGATTGGAGCTCATTATAAATTATGGCAGAATTAAACGTCCGTCTGAATCAAGGATAGTTATCGTTATTTAACGATAAACTACCAAAGTGACTAAAACTCACTAACTCTGTCAGTTTATATTTTTATAAACGTAATTTAGTATTGATAAATGATGATTGATTTGCAGTGTGATGATTGTTTGGTTGAACTACTAATTAATTGGTTGAAAATATAGGTATAGTTATATATATAAAATCGTTAATTAATTATTGATTCTGTTTATCAGAATATTTCATATGAAATGAAATTGATGTTAATTATATTGTTTAACATTTGTTAATGCAGGGAAACAAGATGGAGGGATCCCACAGGATTCCTCAATATTTATAATACTGTTTGTTTTCATATATTGTAATATATGATGTGATGTATAATCTGTGATTGATTATGATGACACTGGTCTAGTTATCTGGTATTTTAAATACCATAAGAAATACTGGAATGTAAAAAGGGTATTTTCAAAGTGTATATTGAAAATAAAATATTAATATAAAATCAATGGATTTTATAAAAAAGGAATTATTTGAAAAATTACATAAGAACTTCTGTATAAGATTATTAACAGTTATATGAATATTTAAAAGGTTGTTTTTGGTATAAATACTGAATAAAGGTAATAAAAGGTAAACAAATGAGTATATGGAGTAAATATAATATTTGGAAAAGAATTATAAAAAGAGAATTATACATTAGGACTAGGTTTAGACCCGCGCTTCGCAAACGGATGTAACATGATATTGATTAAGGGGAATTGCCGGGATATAAAAGAATTAAGGGAAGATTAATTTAAAGTAGATTTTAAATAGAACCTGTTTTAACAGATAAATTGAGTAGATTAATTAATTTATAAATAATTTTTTACAAATTAAATAAAATATTTACCATTTGATAAATGGAATATATAAGTCTGAAATTATATAGAGAATTAAAATCGGTTTTAACACCGATATTTGAAATCGAATGTGAACTTAGCAGTGTAAAGAGAGTTATAAATAAGATTTTTTCGAATAGTTTATAAATAGAAGTATAAATAAAATTTGGAATTTGGATATTGTTTTTAAATACGAAATCAAACTATTTGATTTGATAAAAGAAATATTTTTCACATTTGATGTGAACAAGGGATTTAAGTAAATATTTTGCCGAAGGAAAATATTATAAAGGAAACTGGGTTTTGAAATAGGAATTTAAAATAGAGTTAATTGAACATAAGTTATTCGAACAGAGTTAGTCGAATATTAGTTATTCGAATAGAGTTAATCGAATATAAGTTATTCGAATAAAGTTAATCGAATATCAGTTATTCGAATAGAGATAATCGAATATTAGTTATTCGAACAGAGTTAATCGAATACAAGTTATTCGAATATAGTTAATTGAATATTAGTTATCGGAATAGAGATAATCGAACATAAGTTATTCGAACAGAGTTAGTCGAATATTAGTTATTCGAATAGAGTTAATCGAATATAAGTTATTCGAATAGAGTTAATCAAATATTAGTTATTCGAACAGAGTTAATTGAACATAAGTTATTCGAATAGAGTCAATCAAATATTAGTTATTCGAACATAGTTAATCAGACATAAGTTATTCGAAGAGAGATTATCGAATATAGTTTATTCGAAAGAGAGTTATCGAATATAGATTATTCGAAAGGGAGTTATCGAATAAGGATTATTCGAGAGAGAGTTATATGTTGGAATTCGACTATATCGAATGTAGGAAAGTACTATTTACTTTCCATTTTTAAATCAAGATTTATTTATTCATTAATAAATTAGTTGTTTGTTTATTTATTCAAATCAATAAATAAAAGTTATCTTTAAGTTATTATATTTCAGAGCATGGGATTATAACACTATTGTTATAATCAAATGATTTTTGTAAAAGAAGTGAATTCGTAAATAGAATCCGAGAGTTACGTAAGGAAGTTTGTTAAAGATTTAAAAGGTGAACTTTGGCTATTTCGAGGTCAAAGATGTTGTTCAGTTAAGGTCTGAGAGGTAGTTATGCCCCAAATTGATTGACTTCATTTTTAACTAAGGAATGGTTAAGGTTTGATAGGGATGGTTGGTTAAGTGAATTTAGTTAATGAGTGTAATGGTTTAAGTTGGCATAGCGATCTTTTATTTAAACATCTGTTTAAATCCAATAAAGTAGTTTTGGAAATGTTTTCCAAATAAGACTCAAAAAATGTTCTCTAATATAGAAAATAAGAAATGGGAGTAAATATGGAAATGTTTTCCAATTTTTATAAAGTATAGTTTCTAAATATAGAAACTATGTGTGTGTGTGTATGAGGATGTTTTCCGTTGGTTAAAAAGAAATATTTTCTGGAATATAGAAAATAAATAGTTATAATAGGTGGAAACGTTTTTCCGAGAAAAGTGGGTGGGTAAACGGGTTTTAAGAAATATACGGAAAAACGGGAAATAGGTAAATCAATAAATTAATGGAAATTATTTTAAAGGGATAAATGTTGATTGATGATTGATTGATAAAATTTCCATTTGGAAGTGAGATCGTTATGTGTATGGATATTTTCCTTTGATAGTTAAATGACTGACTATCAAAGTTTTGACAATTTTTCCATTGTCAATACGGAGAGACCGGGATCAGATTTATTATTTGAAAATGACTCCGTATGGGAATTAGTGTTGCGAATCAAATATGATGAAGATAATTGAAGATGGAGTTTATGCAAGGGCTATTTGTAACGACCCGGGGGATTTGCAACCTTGGTAATCGACATAAACTCAATTTCGACTATTCAAGCATCGGAAATACTGGATAGTTAATAGAGTGAAGTTAGAGGGTGAGAATAGATAAGATAGAAAATTAGAGTATAAGAAGAAGAAAATAACAACCCAATCAGAGTAACACGAATCTCACAGCGAAACAGATAAAATATACTATATAACATAACTTTGAAATACAAATTTGTACTTGAATATACATACCATTATCAAGGTACAACACTTACAACACAGCGGAAATAAACAATTGCTATATAATCCTGAAGCCTCCTGCTCCAAGCTCCTCTAGATAAATATGCAAAATCCTGAACCTATTGGACTGCCCGTACAAATTTGGGCACCCAAGGATTTTGGGAAAACACAGAAAAATAAATTCTAGGTCAGTCATAGGACTGGTATGAGTAAACGATTGTAAAACAACTTGATTTGATAAAGGATATCTCATAAGACCAACGGAATGGGGTTTTCCCTTATGAGAATCCAATACACTTGTTTAACTTTTCAAAAACGTTTTGAAAGGAAAGATAATCGTAAAACCGATCCATACATAAACATGGATGGTTTTTGCCTTACTGTAACCCAAACCATTTTGAAATCAAATATATCTTCTAATATTATAATAGTGTCTAAATACAAATAAATAGCAATCTAGCAGAATGCTTGCATCTCACGCTCCACATATATTGTATACAATCAAAACCGCGGGATCTTATTGGAAATTGGATTCTGACTATGACAAGGTATGGAACCACATGCCGATAGTGTATCTCTTGAGGGGAATACGCTGGGTTCAACAAGAACGTCTTGCAATCCGACCCACACATGACCGACCACTCATTTCACTTGAGTGTATCGAATGTATATCACCAACGGTTGGGATCAGCAACCGTTTCCCGAAAGGGACAACATCGAATAGAATAAAGAAGAAAACGAAATTTCTCTAGATAGGTAATTATACACCCTAATGGGAGCGACCCACATATCCATGCTACCTGCCCGATTTTTGTCATTTTCCGGTTGTAGGCTTGAGGCCGCACCGTACAGATCACACCTTTATTTACTTTGAATTTCACATCGTCATACCCGCCAAATCACAAATTGTTTTCCACAAAAATACCACTGGTATACAGCTAAGAAAAACGAATTCCTCCGCCACCAACGTAAATACATTTGAAGAGATCAACTTATCTATTGAATATAATCTATCAGACATTATTCCATACAGGCTGTCCTGGGACTGGACAAACCGAGTGTACTATTTTGTAAACCCATCTTAGGCAATTTCTACCTAGGGTTGCCAGACCAACTCTTGCACAAACTCCATCTTCAATTATCTTCATCATATTTGATTAGCAACGCTAATGCCCATACGGAGTGGTTTTCAGATAATAAATCTGATCCCGATCTCTCCGTGTCGTGAACGGAAATGGCCAAAAATGTTGATAATTGGTTATTTAACTATCAAAGGAAAACATGTGTACAAACAACGGTCGTATTTCCAAGTGGAAATCTTACCAAGAAAATCAATAATCAACACTGATCCCCTTTAATTTAATTTTCCATTCAATTATTCATTTCTCTATTCCTGTTTCCATATATTCGTAAGTTCTTATTTTCTAAATTTAGAAAATATACGTTGTTAATCATTGGAAAACATTTCCATATTTACTCTCATTTCTATTTATTTTTTATTAGAAAACATTTCTGATTCTTATTTGGCAACATTTCCAAAACTCCTTCAATGGATTTAAACATATATTTAAATATAACATCGCTATGCCAATTCAAACCATTACATTCATTAACTAAATTCATTTAACCAACCTTCACAATCGAACCTTAACCATTTCTTAATTAAAAATGAAGTCAATCAAGTTGTGTATAACTACTTCTCAGACCTTAACTGAACAACATTTCTAACCTCGAAATAGACAAAGTTCACATTTTAAATCTTCAACAAACTTCCTTACATAACTCTCAGATTCTATTTACGATTCCACTTCTTTTACACAAATCATTTGATTATAACAATAGTATTATAATCCCATGCTTCCGAAATACAATAACTTAAATATAACTTTTATTTATTAATTTGGATAAATAAACAAACAACAAATTTATTAACAAATATATAAATCTTGATTAAAAACGGAAAGTGAATAGTACTTTCGCAATTCGATAAAATCGAATTTCAACGTATAATTCTCTCTCGAATAATCTATATTTGATAACTCTCTTTCGAATAAACTCTATTCGATAACTCTTTTCTTCGAATAAACTATATTCGATAATCTCTCTTTCGAATAAACAATATTCGATAATCTTTCTTCGAATAACTATATTCGATAACTCTTTTCTTCAAATAAATTATATTCGATAATCTCTCTTCGAATAACTATATTCGATTAACTCTATTCGAATAACTCTATTCAATTAACTCTATTTGATTAACTCTATTCGATGAACTCCTATTTGAATAACTAATATTCGATTAACTCTAATCCGATTAACTCTATTTGAATAACTCTACTTCGATTAACTCTTACTCAATTAACTCTATTCGAATAATTCTAATTCGATTAACTCTTATTCGATTAACTATATTCGAATAATTATAATTCGATTAACTCTATTCGGATAACTAATATTCGATTAACTCTATTCGGATAACTAATATTCGATTAACTCTATTTGAATAACTCTAATTCGATTTACTCTATTCAGTTAAATCTATTCGAATAACTCTAATTCGATTAACTCTATTCCCTATCTCATTTGAATTCCTATTTCAAAATCCAATTTTCCTTATAAATGTTTTGATTTATAAAATATTCATTTTAATCCGTTATTCACATCGAATGTTAAAAAAATTTCTTTTACGTAATCCATTAAGTTTGATTTTGTATTTTAAAATAATATCCCATTTTCAAATTTTATTTATACTTCTATTTATAGAATTATACATACGAAATCTCCTTTTTATTTCTAGCACTTAAATCTCATTTATAATTCCCTTTATAAATGTTGGGTTTACATTCTATTTCAAATATTGGTGTTGAAACCGATTTTACTTCTATATATAATTTCAAACTTATATATCCAATTTATCAAATGATAAATATTTTATTTAATTTATAAAAACATTATTTAAAATTAATCTTCCCAATTTATCTGTTAAAACATATTTCTATTTAATATTCACTTTAAATACATCTTCTCGTAATTCTTTTATATCTCGTCAATTTCCTTTTATAATTCTATTTATTTTATAAAATATTTCCTTTTATAAAATCCTTTGATTTTATATAACTATTTTTATTTCACTATACACTTTGAAAAATCCCTTTTTACATTCTAGTATCACTTATGGTATTAAAATACCAAATCAAAAAGGATCAATCATCATCCAAATACATATAATCAATAACAGATTACATACCACATCATATATCACAATATATGAAAAACAATATTATAAATATTGAGGAATCCAGTTGGATTCCTCCAACCTATTTCCCTGCATCCACAAATGTTAAAAAATATAATTAACATCAACTTCATTTCAATATGAAATATTCTGATAAAAAAATCAATATTTGATTAACGATATATATATATATATATCGTTATCTATAATTTCAACCAATCAATTAGCAGTTCATCCAAACAATCAACACACAACAATCAACCATCATTTATCAATTCTAAAAATACGTTATAAAAGTATAAACTGGTAGAGTTAGTGAGATTTACTCAAATTGTACGATCATTGTTAAATAACGATAAATGTCGTTTGATTCAGACAGGCAATTTATTTCGCTATAAATTGTAATGAGCTCTAATTCACTCCCAGTCAGTTCCACTATGTAGCTCTCGTCCATACGATCCCAATGGATCTGACCGTTCATGATTCTTACTAAGTATGAAGATGTTATCATTTTTACAAGCGCAGATATATATATTTTTAAATCAAATTAAACCATATGTTTTTCATTTAATTGGGCCTTAACCTCTTTAAGCAGCCCATCTTCTAACATAAGTACCTGACCCGCATTCTTTATCTCCTTCTTCTAGTAAATGCTCCAAACCTACTCCTAAAATCCCATTGCCATTATCGATCTTTCATAAAACCTATTCTCCCTCCAAAAACTGCCGAAATCGAAAAGAGATCCACCAGTGTTCAGCGCTTCACCTCCTCTTTCATCTGGTACTGCTCTGGTGCAACTTTGTTGTGAAATGGGAATCACGTCGATCGCCCAGCTGCATATGTCGAGCGACATTATTTTGTTTCAATCTTCACAAAAGAATGCATGCAAGTGCAGTGTCATACGCTAAACCCAAATCCAAAGCCAGAAAATCCAAATCCATGCTCCTTATCCCAGAATCGGCAAACCCTAGGTCAACGGTATTTTCCCAAACTCTAGAATTTATCATCGTAACCTGTACGATGGGTATCGAATTGAAGAGGATCCTCCAGAGATTTCAAAGATGTTTGATTTGTGATTTATAGAAATTTATATGATTTGTTTTGATTTTCTAGAGATCATGGTATTGTTGTGTATTTTGATTCGTGGCAGCTGAAATGTTTTGACTGGAAAAATAATCGTTTAAGGTTAGAGAATGAAAAGGGTTATTTATAGGATAGTTTTATTTTTTTAATCGATTATTATATTGATTTTTATTCGATCGTTATTTGTATTTACCGTTAAAAACCTCTATGATCACATACAATATCCAAATTCGTTAAAAATGGACATGCAGCTAAAGTTCGACATTACGGACCCAATGAAACTTGTTTTGTCGAATTCTGAATCCGTTTGCTCACACAGCGTATTTTTAAAGTCTGATAATTGATTATTTTTCACATTAAAATCCCGTATGGCCACATGCTGACTCCAAAAATCACGAAAATTTAAATTTAGCAATAAGTAAATATTCCGGATCCAACAAAATTAGTTTCGTCGAAAACGGAGGTCGTTTGCAAAAATGGCTATTTTTAAAGCTCTTTACAAACCCATTTAAATAATAACATATTTAAAAATAATTAAATTAAATATAAATAAATTAATATTATCACATATATTTACATATAATATAATACAGCTCCAAAATATTCCTATCTGAATTTATAACTTGATATTTCAAATCCAAATTAAATCAGTGTTCAATTTATATTGAAAATCCATTTATAATATAAATAAATCGTTCTAAATTATAAAGGAATTCCATAGCGATTATTTTAAAATTTGATTTGGACACAACTCATAATCTACACGACGAAATCTCGATTTTTCTCTTCCATTAGAAAAGTATACTTCACCAACTTCGAACGTTTCTTGTTTCACAGAAATCCACCTTAAAACGGATTCTGTACAATCGTTTAAAGTTTGAATCGCCAATTTACGAACTGCTGCGCCATTTCGAGCTCGATTATAATTATAATATAAATTATACGTTTAGCTGACATTTATAAATAAATTCATTATTATAAATCAAATTGTAAACTGAATTATGTATTTTAAATTGTCCAATTCACACAATGTTGTCATTTCAGCTATTTCTGATTATTTCAGAATTAAATATATTATTTAATTATTATATTAATTAAATATTCAGAGTTATTTAATTTAAACGGCCATTTAAATATCTAAACACTATTTAAATAATTAAATTAATTAATTATTATACCGTAAAAATACGGGTCATTACATTCTTTCCCCCTTAAAATAATTTCGTCCTCGAAATTACTAAGGTAGAAAATAAACCCTATTAATTGGGTTAAAAATTATTTATTTATTTCTTAACTTCAGTTTCAACTGAACCAATTAATTTCAACTAAATTATTTATTCATTCCTATCAACGAAAATTTTCAGAAATGTTGAAAATTTTCTGACACCTTAAAATTTCGAAAAAATTCGCCAGTACCTCCTTTGTACGGCTCAATCGGTATAACTACAACTCACCTCTTTAGGCCTTCGCCAAGCGCCTTGCCAAATCGGCTCATAAATCACCAAACTAAATGAAACATGTACCTTTTGTTGAACATACCATTTAATTTCTTGCACTTGCTTCCACTTAGTACCTGCTGATCATATATCCATCTATACTAATCGATTTCCAATCAATTTCAATCAATCAAATCTCAACACAATTATTCGCTTATACCCCAGCCAAATTCCATTTCAAACTCGAGTTCTATTCTCGATTCTAAACTCCTAACTCATCAATTCAACTTATTTAACCTCAAGTTCCATCCACATATTTCATTAACTAATTAATTCCTCTAACCAATTATCTTCATACTAACATCAAAATTCTATTTTTATTTCAAAAATCAATCCATTTACTCAACTGAGTCCAATTATATACCAAATTTCAATTTTACTCGTTATTACTGCATTCCAATACAATTTCCACTTTACTGGCTTTAACTCAATTTCAATTTGTTTTCACAAATTCCTATTTAATTTGTTTTTACTCATACAATCTCTACCTAGGAGTTTTAAACCATTTACCCTTTTCAAAAATCAAATATTCCCTTTTTGGAATTTCAAAACACTTGTCTTCCCCAAAAAAAACATTCAAAATAATATCTTTGGTAGTAATCCGTCACTTAGAACTCCAAAATGAGCACTGATGATGTGGCCAGCATCATCAGAGTTATTTCCCAGCGATCGAAGTGAGTTCAATACTATATCACTTCTCAAAATCATCTTTAAACCTCTCCATTTTGAAATTTATTTCAAAATATCCTTCACAATGCTCGTAAAACAATTTAAATCTCCTAGGATTTTAAAATTCTCCTATATTCAATTCAATCCATTTATTCGTAAAACAATTTAAAATCTCCTAGGATTTTAAAATTCTCCTATATTCAATTCAATCCATTTATAAACACTTATTCAAATTTCCAGAGTTTTAATTCCAATTCTGATTTTAAATTCAGATTTAATCCATTTGATTTCATATATTACACTTATATGAATCCCGATTGGCTATTTACATAGCCATTTTACTTTTATAATCTCATTTGATTATAATAACAACCAACACATCCTATATACCATAATAATCCAAATATAAATCATTCTTTTAGATCAAAATATAATTTGGTTAAAATTATTTCATTTACCCTCTTTTCAAAACATATTGTGTCGGTTTATCGTATTCGAGCGTTTAGAAACTCCTACCGATACAGTGGATCAAATTGATCAACCAGAACTCATAAACAACTCAACCAATAAATCTCCACAATATAAAACAATTTTTATAAAATCTACAAATACGTTCTCTCATATATATACACTCAACTCAATCTAGGGTATTACTAACCCCATCTCTGCTAAGTCATGCCACAGATCTAAGGTAATTACTTAACATTCGGCTCTGATACCAATGTAATGACCCGGAGGATTTGCGACCTTGGTAATCGACATAAACACAATGTCGACTATTCAAGCATCAAAAATACCGGATAGTTAATAGAAAGAAGTTAGAGGGTGAGAATAGATAAGATAGAAAATTAGAATAGAAGAAGAAGAAAATAACAACCCAATCAGAGTAACACGAATCTCACAGCAGAACGAATAAAATATATTATATAAGATAACTTTGAAATACAATCTGTTCTTGAATATACATACCATTATCAAAGTACAACACTTACAACACAACGTAAATAAACAATTTCGATATAATCCTGAAGCCTCCTGCTCCAAGCTCCTCCAGATAGATCTGTAAAATCCTGAACCAATTGGACTGCCCGTACAAATTTGGGGACCCAAGAGTTAAGGGAAACATAGAAAAATAAACTCTGGGTCAATCATGGGACTGGTATGAGTAAATGATTTTAAAACAACTTGATTTGATAAAGGATATCGCATAAGACCATGCCGTAAAAAAGGAACGGGTTTTCCCTTATGAGAATCCAATACACTTGATTAACTTTTCAAAAACGTTTTGAAAGGAAAGATAATCGTAAGACCGATCCACGCATAAACATGGATGGTTTTTGCCTTACGATAACCCAAACCATTTTGAAATCAAATACATCTTCTGATATTATAATAGTGTCTAAATACAAATAAATAGCAATCTAGCGAAACACTTTCATCTCACGCTCCACACATATAGTATACAATCAAAACCGCGGGCTCTTATTGGAAATTGGATTCTGACTATGACAAGGTATGGAACCACATGCCGATAGTCTCTTGAGGGAAATACGCTGCGTTCAACAAGAACGTCTTGCAACCCGGCCCACACATGACTACCACTCATTTTGCTTGAGTGTATCGAATGTATATCACTAATGGGTGGGACTAGCAACCGTTTCCCAAAAGGGACAGCATCAAATAGAATAAAGAAGGAAACGAAATTTCTCTAGATAGGTGATTATACACCCTAATGGGAGCGACCCACATAGCCATGCTACCTGCCCGATTTTTGTCATTTCCCGGTTGTGAGGCTTGAGGCCATAACGTACAGATCACCCCTTTATTTACTTTGAATGTCACATCGTCATACCCACCAAATCACAAATTGATTTCCCCAAAAATTCCACGGGTATACAACTAAGAGAAACGAATTCCTCCGCCACCAACGTAAATACGTTTGAAGAGATCTACTTACATGATCTATTGAATATACTATGTCATACATTCTTCCATATAGATTATCCTGGGACTGGACAAACCGAAGGTACTATTCTATAAACCCATTTAAGGAAATTTCTACCTAGGATTGCCAGAACATCCCTTGCACAAACTCCGTCTTCAATTATCTTCATCATATCTGATTCGCAATGCTAATGCCCATACGGAGCGGTTTTCAGATAATAAATCTGATCCCGGTCTCTCCGTATCGACAACGGAAATGGTCAAAAACTTTGATAGTCGGTTATTTAACTATCAATGGAAAACAAGTGTACAAAAAACGGTCGTATTTCCAAATGGAAATCTTACCAAGAAAATCATCAACCAACACTAATCCCTTTATTTTAATTTGCCATTCAATTATCCATTTCTCTATTCCTGTTTCCATATATTCGTAAGTTCTTATTTTCTAAATTTAGAATATATACGTTATTAATCATTTGAAAACATTTCCATATTTACTCTCATTTGTATTTTTTTATATTAGAAAACATTTCTGATTCTTATTTGGAAACATTTCCAAAACTCCTTCATTGGATTTAAATAGATGTTTTAATAAAACATTGTTGGAAATTTAGAGATGTACGAAAATTTAGATAGGAGGAGGTAGATGGAGGACAATATTTTAGCAAACCTTAATTACTTTCTTACTTACTTCATTACAACTAAATTGACCACTTATATATAGTGGACTAAACACCTTTACAATACTAATAAACATCATTTCACTTAATGGACACATTACTTAGTGCACATGTCAGTTAATCTTAAAAGACACAACAATACCAATAACATTATTATTCTACCAAAGCACAAGTCATTTGACTTTACACATGCCAATGATATTTAATGCTTGGTTTATTTTCCACATTGCCTCCCGTAAACCAAGCTAAGATCTTCAAATGTCAAAGGTTTTGAGAACATCAGCACTTTGATTCCTTTTATATCTCACACGTTTTGGTAAAAGTATAGAAATCGTCCAAGCTTTCTTTCTTCTTTTCCATCACAAAAATTTTCGATACAGTTTCTTGAATCCTTGCTGCTATCCATTCATATCATCCTCCTTCATTGTCATAAAATTCTCCAAAAATTATGCTTATCAACTTCCATCTTGATCTAGTGTTATAAAATTTGAACGAATCATATATAATATCTTTCCATTCAAACTCTGCTTCAAGATCTCCTTTCTACTTCTCAATTTGATCAAGCTTACTTTTAATCTGCATGGACTCATCCTCACTTCCCTTATTTGCTATCCTCTCATCCAAAGTAGATAACGCTCCATGTCGAACAATCTTCATAAGCCTTTCCATATTCCAAGCAGAAACATTCTTCTGATTCAACCGATGTAAATGGTCAATAGTAATTGCATTCTCCTGCTTTTTAATTTCTTTACTCGAAATTGCCCCAGAAAATTTTGCAATTTTTCCAACTCCTAATTGCGCACTGCTTTTTCTTGCTCCTCCAATTCTTTCACTTCTAAATGCAGCAGTTCTTAAATCAACTGGAATTGTAGCTCTAGCATTTTGAAGCTTTTGCAACTCATTAAATATTCTATCTTCTACATGTTGTGATCCTACAGTCTCGTCTTCTGCAACAATCAAATCCTGTTTAACTTCATGTTGTTCTGAAATCAAAATTTCAGACTTTGTAATATTATCAGATGTCGAGATCACAACTATGGACACAACTTCTGGAATTTCATTGTCAAATCCCAGCTCGACCTTTTGATCCCTTTCGCCCAGAGTTTGACCATCTTGTTTTTCTTTTGCTTCATCCAATACAACCTCCTCTATTTTATGAATAATTGCTTCATTAACCTCCTCCGCTCCTTCTTCTTCTTTTATTTCTCTGTCTTCAGTATCATCTTCTTTTCTTTCATCTATAATATCATCTCTCAACTCATTATTTTTCTTCTCACCGAGCTCAGCTTCCTTCTGTGCTTTAATTTCAGCTCTAGTTTTTGCCTTCTCAACCTAGCGTCTCTTTTTCTCTTCAGCCTCTTTATCTTTTAACTTCTGCTCCAATATCAGCTTTTATTTTAGCTCCATGGCCTCCTCTTTTCTGCTTTCCTCGCTTGCTGTGCAAGCATCATGCTCATCCTTAGAGTTGTTTTCACTTTCACCGATGTCTTCTTCTATTATTTTTATGTCATCCTTTGCATACACATCCTTCAATAATTTCCATGGATCTTTTACAAATTTTCCTCCAAGAATATGGTCTATAGCTTCTTGATCGACGTTCTCACACATCACGACACGAGCTTGGAAATCTTTCCATCTCAAACTTTTAAATTCCATACTCTCTTTGTCCGTCATATTTTTAATATCTTTTGGCCATTCATAGACATACTAAACAATCTCCCATAGCCCTTTGGAGATTAACTCTTCTTTCATTCCATCACTCCATTCTTCAAATTTTTCTTTTGTGAGAACGATCGACATAAAAAGTTGAAATGCCATAGTTTCAACCATGCTCTAATACAAAATGTTGGAAATTTAGAGATGTACGAAAATTTAGATAGGGGGAGGTAGATGGAGGACAATATTTTAGCAAACCTTAATTACTTTCTTACTTACTTCATTACAACTAAATTGACCACCTATATATAGTGGACTAAACACCTTTACAATACTAATAGACACCATTTCACTTAATGGACACATTACCTAATGGACATGTTTCTTAACCTTAAAAGATACAACAATACCAATAACATTATTATTCTACTAAAGCACATGTCATTTGAATTTACACATGCCAATGATATTTAATGCTTGGTTTATTTTCCACAAACATCGCTATGCCAACTCAAACCATTACACTCATTAACTAAATTCACTTAACCAACCTTCAATATCGAACCTTAACCATTCCTTAATTAAATATGAAGTCGATCAAGTTGGGGTATAACTACCTCTCAGACCTTAACTGAACAACATTTCTAACCACGAAATAAACAAAGTTCACCTTTTAAATCTTTAACAAACTTCCTTACGTAACTCTCGGATTCTATTTACGAATCCACTTCTTTTACACAAATCATTTGATTATAACAATAGTGTTATAATCCCATGCTTCCGAAATATAATAACTTAAATATAACTTTTATTTATTAATTTAGATAAATAAACAGACAACTAATTTATTAATAAATAAATAAATCTTGATTAAAAATGAAAAGTGAATAGTACTTTCCTGAATTCGAAAAAATCGAATTTCAACGTATAATTCTCTCTCGAATAATATCTATTCTATAACTCTCTTTCGAATAAACTCTATTCGATAATGCTTTTCTTCGAATAAACTATATTTAATAATCTCTCTTTCGTATAAACAATATTCGATAATCTTTCTTTGAATAACTATATTCGATTACTCTTTTCTTCGAATAAATTATATTCGATAATCTCTCTTCGAATAACTATATTCGATTAACTCTATTAGAATAACTCTATTCTATTAACTGTATTCGATTAACTCCTATTCGAATAACTAATATTCGATTAACTCTAATTCGATTAACTCTATTTGAATAACTTTAATTAGATTAACTCTTATTCGATTAACTCTATTCGAATAATTCTAATTCGATTAAATCTTATTCGATAACTCTATTCGAATAATTCTAATTCAATTAACTCAATTCGGATAACTAATATTCAATTAACTCTATTCAAATAACTCTAATTCGATTAACTCTATTCGGTTAACTCTATTCGGTTAACTCTATTCGAATAACTCTAATTCGATCAAGTCTATTCCCTATCTCATTCAAATTCCCATTTGAATTCCTATTTCAAAATCCAATTTTCCTTATAAATGTTTTAATTTATAAAATATTCATTTTAATCCATATTCACATCGAATGTGAAAAATATTTCTTTTATGTAGTCCATTAAGTTTGATTTCGTATTTTGAAATAATATCCCATTTCCAAATTCTATTTATACTTCTATTTATAGAAGTGTTCATACGAAATCTCCTTTTTATTTCTAACACTTAAATCTCATTTATAATTCCCTTTATAAATGCTGAGTTCACATTCAATTTCAAATATCGCTGTAGAAACCGATTTTACATCTATATATAATTTCAGACTTATATATCCAATTTATCAAATGATAAATATTTTATTTAATTTATAAAAACATTATTTATAAATTAATCTTCTCAATTTATCTGTTAAAATAGATTTCTATATAATATCCACTTTAAATACATCTTCTCGAAATTATTTTATATCTCGTCAATTTCCTTTTATAATTATGTTTATTTTATAAAATATTTCCTTTTTTATAATTCTATTTATTTTATAAATTATTTCCTTTTATAAAATCCATTGATTTTATATAACTATTTTTATTTCACTATACACTTTGAAAATTCCAATTTTACATTCCAGTATCACTTGTGGCGTTAAAATACCAAATCAAAAAGGATCAATCATCATCCAAACACACATAATCAATAACAGATTATATACCACATCATATATCACAATATATGAAAAAAGTATTATAAATATTGAGGAATCCAGTTGGATTCCTCCAACCTGTTTCCCTGCATCCACAGATGTTAAACAATATAATTAACATCAACTTTACTTCAATATGAAATATTCTGATCAACGAAATCAATATTTGATTAACAATATATATATATATCGTTATCTCTATTTTCAACCAATCAATTAGCAGTTCATCCAAACAATCAACACATAGCAATCAACCATCATTTATCAATTCGAAAAATACGTTATAAAAATATAAACTGGTAGAGTTAGTGAGATTTACTCACATTGAACCATCATCGTTAAATAAAGATAACTGTCGGTTGATTCAAATAGACAATTTATTTCGCTATAAATTGTAATGAGCTCCAATTCACTCCCTGTCAGTTCCATTGTGCAACTCTCGTCCATACGATCCCAACGGATCTGACCGTTCATGATTCTGACAGTGTATGAAGATGTTATCATTTTTACAAGTTCATATATATATATATATATATACATATATATGTATGTATATATGTATATTTAAATCAAATTAAACCATTTTTTTTCTTTTAATTGGGATGTAACCTCTTTAAGCAGCCCATCTTCTAACATAAGTACCAGACCCGCATTCTTTATCTCCTTCTTCTGGTAAACGCTCCGAAGCCTATTCCTAAAATCCCATTGCCATTGTTGATCTTTCATAAAACCTGTTCTCCCTCCAAAAACCGCCGAATTCGAAAAGAGATCCACCGGTGTTCAGCGCTTCACCTCCTCTTTCATTTGGTACTACTCTGGTGCAACTCGGTTGTGAAATGGGAATCGCGTCGATCGCCCAACTGCATATGTCGAGCGACATTATTTTGTTTCTATCTTCGCAAAAGAATACACGCAAGTGCAGTGCCGTATGCTAAACCCAAATCAAAAGCCAGAAAATCCAATTCCATGCTCCTTATCCCAGAATCTGCAAACACTTGGTCAACTGTATTTTCCCAAACTCCAGAATTTATCATCGCAACCTGTACGATAGGTATCAAATTGAAGAGGGTCCTCCAGGGATTTCAAAGATGTTTGGTTTATAGAAATTTATACGATTTGTTTTGATTTTCTAGAGATCATGGTATTGCTGTGTATTTTGATTCGTGGCAGCCGAAATGTTTTGACTGGAGAAAATAATCGTTTAGAGTTAGAGAATGAAAAGGGTTATTTATAGGATAGTTTTATTATTTTTTAATTGATTATTATATTGATTTTTATTCGATCGCTGTTTGTATTTGCCGTTAAAAATCCGTATGATCACATACAATATCCAAATTCATTAAAAATGGACATGTAGCTACAGTTCGACATTACGGACCCAACAAAACTTGTTTCATCGAATTTCAAATCCGTTTGCTCACACAGTGTATTTTTAAAGTTAGATAATTGACTATTTTTCACATTAAAATACCGTACGGCCACGTGTTGACTCCAAAAATCACGAAAATTGAAATCTAGCAATAATTAAATATTCCGGATCCAACAAAATTAGTTTCATTGGAAACAAGGGTCATTTGCAAAAATGGTTATTTTTAAAGCTCTATATAAAGCCATTTAAATATTAACATATTTAAAAATAATTAAATTAAATATAAATAAATTAATATTATCGCATATATTCACATAGAATATAATACAGCTACAAAATATTCCTATCTAAATTTATAGCTTGACATTTCAAATCCAAATTAAATCAGTATTCAATTTATATTGAAAATCCATTTATAATATAAATAAATCGTTATAAATTATAAAGGAATTCCAGAGCGACTATTTTAAAATTTGATTTGGACACAACTCACAATCTACACGATGAAATCTCGATTTTTCTCTTCTATTAGAAAAGTATACTTCACTAGTTACGAACGTTTTTGAATCACCAAATTACGAACTGCTGCGCCATTTCAAGCTCAATTATAATTATAATATAAATTATATGTTCAACTGACATTTATAAATAAATTCTTTATTATAAATCAAATTCTAAACTTAATTATATATTTTAAATTGTCCAATTCACACAATATTGTCATTTCAGCTATTTCTGATTATTTCAGAATTAAATATATTATTTAATTATTATATTAATTAAATATTCAAAGTTATTTAATTTAAACGACCATTTAAATCTCTAAACACTATTTAAATAATTAAATTAATTAATTATTATACTGTAAAAATACGGGTCGTTACATTATTCTGGCAAATCCTAGGTAGAAATTGCCTAAGATGGATTTACAGAATAGTGCCTTCAGTTTTTCCAGTCCCAAGACAACCTGTATGGAAGAATGTCCGACAGAGTATATTTAATAGACCACGTAAGTCAATCTCTTCAAACGTATTAACGTTTGGTGGCGGAGGAATTCATTTCTCTTAGCTGTATACCCGTGGTATTTTTGGGTAAATCAATTTGTGATATGGCGGGTATGACGATGTGACATTTAAGGTAAATAAATATGTGATCTATACGTTATGGCCTCTAGCCTCACAATAGGAAATGATATAAAATTAGGTAGGTCGCATGCTAAGTGGTTAGATGCCAATTAGGGTGTATTATCACCTGATCTAGAGAAATTCCATTTTCTTCTATAATCTGTTTCGATGCCGTCCCTTTCGGGAAACGGTTGCTGATCCCAATCGTTGATGATAATACATTCGGTACACTCAAGCGAAATGAGTGACCGGTTATGTTTAGCCTGGGTTATAAGATGTTCTTTGTAACGACCTGCATTTTTCAGCGATATAAATAATTTATTTAATTATTTAAATAGTGATTTAGGGAATTAAATGGTCGTTAAATTAAATAATATTGAATATTCAATTAAAATAAATAATATAATAATGTATTTAATTTCTGAAATAGTCAGAAATAGTAGAATTCACAAAATAGTGTGAATTGGATTATTTAAAATACATAGTTCAGTTTTTAGTTGAATTATATGAACAAATATATTCAATTGACGGCAGTTTGAACGTATAATTATAATATAATTAAAATCGAGCTCGAAATGGCGCGGCAGTTCGCTATTTGGCGATTTGAACTTCAACTGAATGTACAGGATTCGTTTTAAATCGGATTTCTGTGAAACAAGAAACATTAGGAGCTGGTGAAGTATATTTTTCTAGTGGAAGAGAAAATTCGGGATTTCATGTGTAGATTTTTAGTTATGTCCAAATCAAATTTTAGAAAAGTCGCTATGGAATTCCTTTATAATTTATATCGATATATTTATATTTTAAAATGGATTTTTAAATGTAAATCGAATATCGAGTGACACTGGATTTGAAATATCGAGTTATAAATCCCAGTGGAGCTGTATGATATGCTAGTGTGAATATATACGATAATATTTATTTTTTATATTAAATTTAAATATTTTTAAATATATTTATATATTTAAATGGTTTATTTTGAGCTTTAAAAATAGCCACTTTTTCAAACGACCTCAGAATTCGACGAAACCAATTTTGTCGGATTCGTAATGTTAAATTATTGTTAGATTTCAATTTCCGTGATTTTTGAAATCAATATGTGGTCGTACGGGATTTTAATGTGAAAAACAGTCAATTTTCTGACTTTAAAAATACGCAGTGTGAGCAAACGGAGTCCGGATTCGATGAAACTAGTTTCGTTGGGTCCGCAATGTCAAACTCTAGCTGCATGTCCAGTTTTTTGATTTTTGGGTATCGTGTGTGATCACAGGAATTTTTAAATAGCGTATACAAACAGCGATAGACTAAAAATCAATAAAATAGTCGATTAAAATATTATTTCTTCTACCTATAAATAATCTTTTTCCATCCTAACCCTATTGAAAATTCTGGCTTCTGCAATTGTGAGCCGCCACCATTTCTCAAGCTAAAACGTGAGTGTTTTTGTCTTCAAAAATCAAAAGAAAACCCATATAAAAATCTATAAATCACGAGGTGAGGATATTTGAGATCTAGACGAATTTCTCTTCAGTCTGGTATCAATTTTGAGGGGTCTGAAGCATGCTTGCGGTGCTCGATTTTTTTCAGCGTGGTACTTTTAGTCCTAGGGCTTAGGTTTTTGCCAAATCGAGGAAGCAATGATTTGATTCACTGTTGTTTTTGGGTTTATAATGTAAAACCGAGTTCGTAGGAGGAGTTTGAGGATTTTCTAAAGGAAAAAGGGTCGATGGTTTTATGGGTGTCGCGATTTCCATCTGTGCGACGCAATCCTCAAGCGGGTTTCGGAATTTACAAAGTTAGTATGATCGGATGGAGAATTTAATGAGAAGTTCAGTGGTATGCTTCGTTTGGTTTTTAGTTGAAAGAAAGAGGAGTTAGGAGTAGGAAAGAATCGGTTATGATGTTGGGAAAAGCTTCAGGATGCGACGGTATTGAATGAGGAAGAAGAGCACGGGTATGTGTCCTAGAGCATGGTATTGGGCCGACAAATAAAAGTGAGGCCCGAATATATTTAATAAATATAAATTTAATCCTATGTTAAATAGTGTATTAAACTGTAACTTTGATAATTCACTCATATGTTATCAGAATCTCGAACGGTCAGATCCGTTAGGACCGTATGGACGGTGGCTACACCATGGAACTGACCAGGAGTGGATTGGAGCTCGTTTGGATTTATGGTGGGATAAAACGCCTGACTGAATCTATTGAACAGTTATCACAATCTAATGATTTCCGATCAATGTGAGTAACTCTCACTAACTCTGATCAATCTATATTTCTATAAAGTATTTTAAGAATTGAAATTATTGGTTGATTTGTTTTGTGTTGGTTGTTTGGTTGAATTGTTAGACAATTGGTTAAAATATCGATAATGATATATATAAATCGTATCGAAATATTGATTCTGTTTATCAGAATATTTTACCTTCATGTTATTTATGTTGACAGACATCTGTGGATGCAGGGAAACAGGTCGGAGGGACCCAACTGGGTTCCTCACATTTATTTTTCTGTTTTGCATATATTATGGTATATGATGTGATTGATAACCTGTTGTTGATGATGTGCGTTGATCATTATTATTTGGTACCTTTAAATACCGAAGGAAATGTTGGAGTGTGAAAAAGGAAATTTCAACTATAAATTGAAATAAAATAACTACATATATAAAATCAAAGGATTTTATATAAAAAGAAGTTGAAGTAGTTATTAAGTTGGGAAAAAGTTTATAAAAATCAAAGAGTTAAAATAAAAAGAATAAAAGAAAAATATTAGTAAAACTTTGGCAAATAAAATAGAAAGGCGAACATTTGTAAACATTTACAAATGGGGTTGGAAAGAGGAATATTTGTAAAACATTTTGCAAATAGAATTTAAAGGGGAATAGTTGTAAAATATTTACGAATAGATTGAAAAGGAAATATTTATTTAGAAAATAAATGGAGTTATATATAAAGGAGATATCTATATGAAATAAATATAGACAAATAAAAAGGGGAATATTTGTAATCGAATAAAGTTAGTCGAATAGAGTAAATCGAATATCAGTATTCAATTAGAGTTAATTGAATATTAGTTATTCGAATAGAGAGTTAACCAGAAAGAGTAAATCGAACTTAGTTAATCGAATTAGGATTTAATCGAATATTTGTTATTCAATTAGAGTTGATCAAATATAGTTATTTGAAATAGAGTTAGTCAAATATAGTTATTTAGAAAGAGTTGCCTTTTCGTACGACTGCTAGCGTAATTCACAGGGCTGTAGATAGCCTACGGCGGTCGGATGTTTCCTGAGGGAATCAGGCGTAACCATTGTGATCGCTGCAATCTAGAGTCAAGCGAATGGTGTTCAATCAAATAGTAGTAAATCGATAGGAGTTAATTAAGACGAGTTAGTCGAGTTAGAGTTAATCGATTAGAGTTAATCAGCTAGAGTTAACCGGTTATGGTAAATCAATTAGGGTAAATCAATTGGAGTTAAATCGAATTTAAAGTTATTCGAATGGAACTAATCAAGTTCGAGATAGTCGAGTATTAGTAGATTAAATAGTGTTAGTAAAAAGGAAGTAATCAGATATCGCTTATTCGAAGTAGAGTTATCGAATAGCACTTATTCAAAGTAGAGTTATCGAATATAGTTTACTCGAGAAGAGTAATCGAATATAGTTCATTCGGAGAGAGTTAAATCGAATATAGTTATTCGAAGGAGAGAATTATCGAATATGGTTTATTCGAAGAGAGATTTTGGAATATGGTTATTCGAAGAAAAGGATTATCGAATATTAGTTATGCGAACAAGAGGAATCGAATATAGTTTATTCGAAAAAGAAAGTTATCGGATAGTGATTATCCGAGAGTGAATTATACATTGGAATTCGACTATATCGAATTAAGGGAAGAAATGTTTACTTTTCGTTTAAAAAAATCAAGTTTTACTTATATTGTTAATAAATTAGTTGTTTATCATCTATCCAAATTAAGATATAAAAGCAATATTTAAGTTAATATATTTCGAAAGCATGGAGTTATAACATTATAGTTATAATCAAATGATTTTGGTAAAGGGAGTGGTTTCATAAACATGATAATCAAATGATTTTGTAAAGGGAGTGGATTCGTGAACATAATCCGAGAGTTTCGCAAGGAAGTTTCTTAAAGAGTTAAAGTTTGAACTTTGTCTATTTCGAAGTTAGAAATGTCGTTCAGTTCTGAGAGGTAATTATACCCCAACTTGATTGACTTCAGTTTTAACTAAGAGGAGGATAAGGTCGATAGTGGAAGTTGGTTAAGTAAATTGAGTTAATGACCGAAATGGGTTGGGTTGGCAAAACGATGTTTTAATTAAACATCTGTTTAAAACTAGTAAAGGACATTTGGAAATGTTTTCCGAATAAGGATCATAAATGTTTTCCAATATAGGAAATAAGAAATGGAAGGGAATGTGGTGACGTTTGCAAAATGATGTATAAAGTATATTTTCTAGATTTAGGAAAATAATAATTGACGAATATATAGAAATGGGGAAACGAGTAAATGTATCAAAAGAAATCAATATTTAATGATGACTGATCGATAGGATTTCCATCTGGAAATAATATCATTGTTTGCACACCTGTTTTTCTTTGATAGTTAAATCACCGACTATCGAAGTTTTGACCATTTTTCCGTCATCAATACGGAGAGACCGGGATCAGATTCATTATCTGAAAACCACTCTGTATGGACGTTAGCGTTGCGATCAAATATGATGAAAATCATTGAAGATGGAGTAATGCAAGGGCTATCCTGTTTACAGAATAGTGCCTTCGGTTTGTCCAGTCCCAGGACAAATGTGAATGGATGAATGTCTGACAGAGTATATTTAACAGATCACGTAAGTTGATCTCTTCAAACGTACTTACGTTTGGTGGCTGAGGAATTCGTTTCTCTTAGCTTTATACCCGTGGTATTTTTGGGGGAATCAATTTGTAATTTGACGGGTATGACGATGTGGCATTCAAAGTGCATGGTGGTCAAGTGTTTCAAAAGATACGTAATGACCTCAAGCCTCATCAACCGGGAAATGACAGAAATCGGGCAGGCAGCATGACTATGTGGGTTGCACCCATTAGGGTGTATATCACCTATCTAGAGAAAATCCATTTCATTCTATTGTCTATCTCGATGATGTCCCTTTTCGGGAAGACGGTGGGTAGCTCCCAACCGTTGGTGGTATACATTCGATACACTCAAGCGAAATGAGTGGTCGGTCATGTGTGGGCCGGGTTGCAAGATGTTCTTGTTGAACCCAGTGTATTCGTCTCTAGAGATACAATATCGGCTGGTGGTCCCATACCTTGTCATAGTTGGAATCCAATCTCCAATAAGCGCCCGTGGTTTTGTTTGTGTACTATATATGTGGAACGTGAGATGCAAGCGTTCTGCTAGATTGATAATTACTTGTGATTAGACATTATTATAATATCATAGAAGTATTGATTTCAAAAACTGTTTGGTTATCATAAGGTAAAAACCATCCGTGTTTATGTGTGGATCGGTCTTACGATTATCTTTTCTTTTGAAAAGGATTTTGAAAAGTTAAGCCAAATGATTTGAGTTTACTCACACCAGTCCCATGACTGACCCAGAGTTTATTTTGTTTTGTTTTCCCTAAACTCTTGGGTGTCCAAATTTGTACGGGCAGTCAAGTAGTTCGGGCCTTTACAAATACGCTTGGAGGAGCTTGAAGCAGGAGGCTTCTGGATTATATAACTATTGTTATTTCCGCTGTGTGTAAGTGTTGTACTCTGATAATGTTATTACATATATATATATATATATATACTGTTCTATTTCAGATTTATGTTATATATTATATTTTATTTGTTCCACTGTGAGATTCGTGTTTACTCTGATTGTGTGGTTCTTCTTCTTCTAATCTAATTTTCTATCTTATATATTCTCACCCTTTAACTTCTTTCTATTAATGATCTGGAATGTTCGATGCCAGAATAATTAACATGGGTTTTATGTTGATTTTCTGGGTCGGAAATCCCAGGTCGTTACATTCTTGTTGAACCCGGTGTATTCCTCTCTAGAGATACACTTTCTGAAGGTGGTCTCATACCTTCCCAGCTAGAATCCATTACCCAACAAGCACCCGCGGATTTTAATTATATATTATGTGTGTGGAATGTGAGATGAAAGCGTTCTTCTAGATGATTATTTAGTTGTGGTTGATAGACACTATTATAATATCAAAAGAGTTTTGATACAAAGATTATCGTTTCTTTCAAAAATGATTTTGAATGTTAAATCAAGTGTTTTGCATTCTCATAAGGGAAAAACCCGTTCCATGTTATACGGCGTGGTCTTATGAGATATCATTTATTTTCTCAAACTATTTTAAATTGTTTACTCATACCAGTCCCATGACTGACCCGGAGTTTATTTTGTTTTGTTTTCCCTAAACTCTTGGGTGCCTAAATTTGTACGGGCAGTCAAGTAATTGGGATTTTACAGATATACTGAGAGCTTGGAGCATGAGGCTTCAGGATTTTATAGCAATTGTTTATTTTTGCTATGTTGTAAGTGTTATATTTGATAATGATATGTATATTCAAATACAGATTTGTATTTCAAAGTTATGTTATATAGTATATTTTACTCGTTCTGCTATGAAGTTCGTGTTACTCTGATTCTTTTGTTGTTCTTCTCCTTCTTTTATTCTATTTTTATGTATTATTTATTCTCATCCTCTAACTTCTTTCTATTAACATTCCGGTATTTCCGATTCTTGAATAGTCGACATGGTGTGATGTGTCAATTTTCGAGGTCGAAAAATCGCATTCGTTACAGTGGTATCAGAGCTTAAGGTTAAGTGATTTCCTTGGCTCTGTGGTGTAACTCAATAGAGATTGGGTTAGTAATACCCCAGATTGAGTTTGAGTGTATATATACGAGAGAGCCTATTTGTAGATTTTATAAAAAATTGTTTTATACTGTGGAGATTTATTGGTTGAGTTGTTTATAAGTTCTGGTCGATCAGTTTGATCCACTGCATCGGTAGGAGTTTTTAAACAATTGAATACGATGAACCGACACAGTATGTTTTGAAAAGACGGTAAACGAAATAATTTTACCCAAATAATATTTTGATATAAACAAAGTATAGGTATTTGAAATATTATAGTATATTGGATGTGTTGGTTGTTATATTAATCGAATAAGACTAAAATTGAGTTGGTTATGCATATATAACAAAATAAGATTCATTGAATTAAAACTTTGAAATGAATTGATTCTGAATATAAAATCAGAATTGGAATTAAAAACTGTTGAATTGTGAAAAAGTGTTTGTAAATGGATTTGGATTAAATATAAGGAAATTTTAAAATCTTGGGAGATTTTAAATTGTTTTACAAGTATATTGAAGGATATTTTGAAATAATTTCAAAATGGAAATGATTAAGAAATGGTTTTGAAAAGTGATATATTATTAAACTCACTTCGATCACTGGGAAATAACTCTAATGATGTTGTCCACATCATCAGTGCTAATTTTCGAGTTCTAAGTGACGAAGTACTACCAAAGATATTGTTTTGAGGAACAAGAAACGAGTTGTTTTGAATTTCAAAAAAAAGATATTTAATTTTTGAAAAGCTAAGCTGTTTAAAAACTCCTAGAAACATATTGTTTGAATTAAAACAAATTAAAAGGGATTTGTGAAAACAAATTGAAATTAAGTTAAGGCCAGTTAAGTGGAAATTGAATTGAAATGGAACGATATCGAGTAAAATTGGATTTTGAATATACTTGGACTCAGGTGAGTAAATGGATTGTTTTCTGGAATAAAAATCAGATTTGAGTTATGAGATAAAGATAACTGATTAGAGAAATTAACCAGTTATGGACCTTGGTTAAGTATACTGGATTGGTGAGCTAAGAGTTTGGAATCAAGAATAGAACTTGAGTTTCAAATGGATCTGGTTTTTAGGTATAAGCAGATGATTTGGTTTTCAGAATGAATTGATTGGAGATCAAGTTGGAAATGTATCGGCATATGCTGATTTAGTAGCAAGTGAAAGTGATATAGTTGAATGCCCAACAAAAAGGTACAAGTTTATCTTTTACATGAGTTTGGTGATTTTATGAGCCCGTTTGGCAAGCCGCTTGGTTGTTTGATTTTCTTTTTGGTTGGAGAAGACCTAGATAGGCGAGTTGTAGTTGTACCGATTGAGCCGTACAAAGGAGACGTTGGCGAAATTTTTCGGAAATTTCGGGTGTTAGAAAATTTTTAGGATTTTTGAAAATATTCGTTAATGTATTTTAATTAAAATTAATTGATTCAGTTGAACAAATAATTTTTACCCAGTTAACGGGGTTTGTTTTCTACCTTAGCAATTACGAGGGCGAAATTATTTTAAGGGGGGAAGAATGTAACGTCCCATATTTTTACGTTATAATAATTTATTTATTTAATTATTTAAATAGTGATTTAGAGATTTAAATGGTTGATTATTTAAATAATATTGAATATTTAATTAATATAAATAATAGAATAATATATTTATTTCCGAAATAGTCGGAAATAGCGAAATTCGGAATATCGTGTGAATTTGATAGTGTAAGAGATTTGGTTAGATTCGAATTATAATAACGACTCTATTTGATAAATGATGTTAGAACGTATATATTATATTATAATTATAATCGAGCTCGAAATGGCACGATAGTTCGTAATTTGGTGATTCGAACTTTAAACGAATATACAAAATCCATTTTAAATCGGATTTCTATGAAACAAGAAACGTTCGGAGCTGGTGAACTATATTTTTCTAATGGAAGAGAAAAATTAGAGATTTCATCATGTAGATTGTGAGTTATGTCCAAATCAAATTTTCGAAAAGTCGCTATAGAATTCCTTTATAATTTATAATGATTTATTTATATAATAAATGGATTTTTATATATAAAGTGGATATCGATTTAACCTGTATTTGAAATATCGAGTTATAAATCTCGATATATTTATTTTGGAGTTATATGATATTGTATGTGAATATATATACGATAATATTTACTTACAAATATTTAATTAATTATTTTTAAATATGTTAATATTTAAATGGATTTATTTAGACCTCACAAATCAGCCATTTTTGCAAACGAGCTCCGTTTTCGACGAAACTAATTTTGTTGGATTCGGAATATTAAGTCATTGTTAGATTTCAATTTTCGTGATTTTTGGAGTTATTATGTGGTCTTGCGGAATTTTAATGTGAAAAACAGTCAATAATTTGACTTTAAAAATACGATGTGTGAGCTAACAGACTCAGAATTCGACGAAACAAGTTTCTTTGGGTCTATAATGTCAAACTGTAGCTGCATGCCCATTTTCATGTTTTTTGGATATCGTGTGTGATCATGTGAATTTTTAGATGACAAATACAAATAGAAATAGGATATAAATTAATATAAAAATGCATGAAGCTTCTTTGACAAGCCAAATCTATCCTATATAATACCTTACCATTTTCCTACACCCTAACCTCATTCAGTAGTCAAACTAAAATCCGCCGCTACCAATTTTTCATACCAACGTGAGTTTTCCTCCTTCCGAAAATTTAATCAAATGAGATAAAAACCTAGAAATTCCCAAACTCAAATATTCGTGATCTCCTTGACCTCCTCTTCGATTCTATGTGGGTTTAGTGAGTCGTGATACATGTCTGATTCGCTTGGTTAGTAACAGCATCCGCGTAGGGTTTGTATATTCTCGGAAATGGAGCAAGGATTCTAGTTTTTGATGTTAGATATGGGTTCGTGTGGGCAAATGGAGTGTGTTGACCAAATTTGGTGGAGTTTGACATATTTTTCTGTCGCAAGTCCCTGGTGTCGTGAGGAAATGAGCAGAGACGCATTCAGGTAGGGGGCGACGAGTTCATGGCAATAGGGATAGGAATGTAGGGCTCGTGAAGAGCAAGTTAATGGCAGTGGCCATCCGTTGACCGATGGTGTAGGGAATAAGTTTGTGGCGGAGGAAGTTGCTGTAATGGTGAGGAGTGTGGTCTCGTTTGTTCAGCAGGGAAGAAGGGTTAGTACGGCAATCATTTGTTAAGGCTAAGGGGTGTTTAGTGGGGTAATTAACTGTGGAGTTGGTTTTTTTTACTGATGTGATTAAGGAGTTTTGGGATAAAGGAAAACAAACGCAGTGACCATAAGAATGAGGTTACGGTTCGAATGGATCTGGAGAAGAAGAGGGAGTACACGGGTATTGGGCCGAAGTTGTGTGGTGAGCCCAAATTGGTTATGAAATGGATTTTAAATAAAATAAATACTCACTTAAAATTGTAAATGTTATAACTTTATCATATGTTATCCAAATTAAGCAAAATGAGATCTGATAGGATCCTATGAACGGCGGCTACACAATGGAACTGATTTGGAGTGGATTGGAGCTCGTTACAAATTACGGCAGAATTAAACGTCCGTCTGAATCAAGGATAGTTATCGTTATTTAACGATAAACTACCAAAGTGAGTAAAACTCACTAACTCTGTTGGTTTATATCTTTTAAAACGTAATTTAGTATTGATAAATGATGATTTATTTGCTGTGTGATGATTGTTTGGTTGAACTGCTAATTAATTGGTTGAAAATATAGATATAGTTATATATATAAAATCGCTAATTAAATATTGATTCTGTTTATCATAATATTTCATATTGAAATGAAATTGATGTTAATTATATTGTTTAACATCTGTGAATGCAGGAAACAGGATGGAGGGATCCCACTAGATTCCTCAATATTTATAATACTGTTTGTTTTCGTATACTTTGATAAATGATGTGATATATAATCTATGATTAATTATGATGACACTGGTCTTGTTATTTGGTATTTTAAATACCATAAGAAATACTGGAATGTAAAAAGGGAATTTTCAAAGTGTATATTGAAAATAAAATATTAATATAAAATCAATGGATTTTATAAAAAGGAATTATTTGGAAAATTACATAAGAACTTCTGTATAAGATTATTAGCAGTTATATGAATGTTTTAAAAGGCCCTTTTTGGTATAAATACTGAATGAAGGCAATAAGAGGTAAATAAATGAGTATATGGAGTAAATATAATATTTGGAAAATTTATTGAATTATAAAAAGAGAATTATACATTTGGACTAAGTTTAGACCCGTGCTTCGCACATGGGTGTTGATATTGATTAAGGGGAATTGGCGAGATATAAAAGAATTATGGGAAGATTAATTTAAAAGTAGATTTTAAATAAAACCTGTTTTAACAGATAAATTGAGAAGATTAATTTGTAAATAATGTTTTACAAATTAAATAAAATATTTACCATTTGATAATGGAATATATAAGTCTGAAATTATATGGAGAAGTAAAATCGGTTTTAACACCGATATTTGAAATCGAATGTGAACTTAGCAGTGTAAAGGGAGTTATAAATAGGAATTTTTTGAATACTTTATAAACAGAATTTGGAATTTGGATATTGTTTTTAAATACGAAATCAAACTTTTTGATTTTGATAAAAGAAATATTTTTCACATTTGATGTGAATAAGGGATTAAAGTAAATATCTTGCGAAAGGAAAATATTATAAAGGAAACTGGGTTTTGAAATAGGAATTTAAAATAGAGTTAATTGAACATAAGTTATTCGAACAGAGTTAGTCGAATATTAGTTATTCAAATAGAGTTAATTGAATATAAGTTATTCGAATAGAGTTAATCGAATATTAGTTATTCGAATAGAGTTAATCGAATATTAGTTATTCGAATAGAGTTAATCAAGTATAAGTTATTCGAATAGAGTTAATCGAATATTAGTTATTCAGATAAAGTTAATCGAACATAAGTTATTCGAACAGAGTTAGTCGAATATTAGTTATTCGAATAAAGTTAATCGAATATAAGTTATTCGAATAGAGTTAATAGAATATTAGTTATTCGAATAGAGTTAATCGAACATAAGTTATTCGAATAATGTTAATCGGATATTAGTTATTCAAATAGAGTCAATCGAACATTAGTTATTCGAAGAGAGATTATCGAATATAGTTTATTCGAAAGACAGTTATCGAATATAGTTTATTTGAAAGGGAGTTATCGAATAAGGATTACTCGAGAGAGATTTATACGTTGGAATTCGACTATATCGAACGTAGGAAATTACTATTCACTTTCCATTTTTAAATCATGATTAATTTATTCATTAATAAATTAGTTGTTTGTTTATTTATTCAAATTAATAAATAAAAGTTATATTTAAGTTATTATATTTCGGAGCATGGGATTATAACACTATTGTTGTAATCAAATGATTTCTGTAAAAGAAGTGGATTCGTAAATAGAATCCGAGAGTTACGTAAGGAAGTTTGTTAAAGATTTAAAAGGTGAACGTTGTCTATTTCGAGGTTAAAGATGGTGTTCAGTTAAGGTATGAGAAGTAGTTATACCCCAACTTGATTGATTTCATTTTTAACTAAAGAATGATTAAGGTTTGATAGGGAAGGTTGGTTAAGAGAATTTAGTTAATGAGTGTAATGGTTTGAATTCGCATAGCGATGTTTTATTTAAACATCTGTTTAAATCCAATAAAGGAGTTTCGGAAATGTTTTCCTAATAAGAATCAAAAAATGTTTTCTTATATAGAAAATAATAAATAGGAGTAAATATGGAAATGTTTTCCAATGTTAATAACGTATAGTTTCTAAATATAGAAGCTGTGTGTATATATATGAGGATGTTTTCCGTTGGTTAAAAAGAAATATTTCTGGAATATAGAAAATAAATAGTTATAATAGGTGGAAACGTTTAGAAAAGTGGGTGGCTAAACGGGTTTTAAGAAATATACGAAAAACGGGAAATAAGGAAATTAATGGAAATTAATTTAAAGGGATAAATGTTGATTAATGATTGATCGATAAAATTTCCATTTGGAAATGAGATCGTTGTGTGTATGGATATTTTCCTTTGATAGTTAAATAACCGATTATCAAAGTTTTGACCATTTTGCCGTTGTCAATATCGAGAGACCAGTATGAGATATATTATTTGAAAACCACTCCGTATAGGCATTAGTACCGCGAATAATATATGATGAAGATAATTGAAGTCGGAGTTTGTGCAAGGGCTATTCTGGCAAATCCTAGGTAGAAATTGCCTAAGATGGATTTACAGAACTTCGGTTTGTCCAGTCCCAGGGTAACCTGTATGGAAGAATGTATGTGAGACGACCCGATTTCCCGTTCTCACGGAAACAAGGTTATCTTTGGAATATAACACAGAAACATATAATAGCAGAACAGAATTAAATAAATACACCAGAATGAACAATAAAATATACTGGATAAAAGTAATCATCAGAGTTACACAGTATACAGGATCTTACTTAGTACAAATACAGTTCAGCTATACATAAATGTCTACAGCGGAACTAAACAAAATATGTACAATAGGAGCTGAACAGCATAAAAGAAATAAATGATAGAATCCATCTTCAGCTCCAGCTATCCAGAAAGAACCAGCTAAACCTGAATACAAGGCTGCCCGTGTAGAAAAAGGGGCACCCGAGTTTGAAAGTGAAACAAACTACGAGTCAGTCATGGGACTGGTATGAGAAATCCACTCAACACATATATAATTGGCTAATCACAGGACCACGCCACTTTCGTGGAACGGGTTTACTCCATTGGATTGCCAGTGCTTTAAAACAAATCTTTCTTTTAAACGTCGCTATGCTTTTTATAAAAATGAAGCCGTTATAAGACTCAGTTCCCATCACACAATGCAACGCAAACCGGAGGATAGAGTTTTTACCTTATAACGACCAAGATATGCTTGATACGAATAAAACAAAGGCATTTAATATTATTGCTAGTGTTTATATGTTTTGAAATCAATTTCAAATCATAACTATCAATCATAGACGACATTAATGCCCCATACCACTATGTCGCCATATATAGGTATACAATCAAAACCGCACGATGTCGTATTTGGAAATTGGATTTCCGTCATGAACCAAGGCAAAAGATAGTCCTTACCGAATTCGAGACTGCCTAGCCCGAGCCTCAGGAACAGCCGCAACTGCCCCTTGGAGCGACAGGGCCGGTCCACCGATGTGGATTATTATACCTGAACAATACGTTTCCCCGCCCTTTGGGGCGTAAACGAGCCAACGAATGACTCCATCGGACCCGGATCGTCCGATCAAACCGAGGCGCCTTGCAACAGCAACAACCACATAGGTGAAAAGTATATAAATGTCAGGGCTGGTAGGTCACTGACACCACCCTAGCTAGGAAGAAACGCATGCCCTCCCTGAGGTCCTTCTCCCGTTTTAGGTTCATACCGGGGTGTGAGGCTCGCGAATTCACGTTATACACAAAGCTACGCCACACAGGCGGTGCTTTGATCATCACCACAAGACTTTGCTTTTCAACAGAAGCCCTGATCACTGCATCTTAGCATGCCACACAGGCAATTCATGCCATGCGACTGATGTCCATCGATATACAACCTCTGAGCTCGTACGTCTCAGAGAAGGGCGTTAAGCAAAAGAATAAATTCTCCGCCGCCAAACAGATGTATATTTAACAGAGATCAATCAACACAGAATAAAATCCAATGTCGGACACACAGTCCATTTACAAGTCCGTTCTGGGTCTGAACGAAACCGGAGGCACTAAATACCTTGCAAACCCTTCAATCAACACGTACGTCTGAACGATCACCACTCATTATCCATATTTCGGGATGCCTCCCAATCAGGACCTCGGTTACCATCCAAACGAGGTGAAAATCTCCGGTCTTCGACCATCGTCTTCATCTTCGACTTTCAATCGTCGGTCAATTATTCGAAATGAGAATTAACTCGGCCTTTTCAAATAATTCACGTATATTTAGAATTTCAAATCAATTTATTTCAATGGTTAAATTATTTGACAACATCACGTTTGTTCTTTAATGTAATTTTCACACCAAACACATTCAACCATCAAATATCACATAAATCAAGTAAATTCAGTTTATTTCCATTCCATATCGCCTATGATATTTTATAACTATTTATCGCTATTTTTATTTATTTTAAAATAGCCATTTTATTCAAAACGACGCTTCGGGCCATAAGGCGGCCGTGGCGCTGTTTTTCTTCAGATTTGATTTACACATATCTAAAAATCTAACCGTTGGATCTTCACAAAATTTACCTCATTAGAAAGGTCTTTTCAAAACGAACCCAACGGTTCCAGTTTCGGGAAAATCCGACGGTCGGATCTCCCGGTACAATCGTTTGAAATTTCGATTTCAAAATACGAACTGCAGCGTCGTTATTCGATTAAATATAATTATATTTATATATATATAAATAAATATAATCGTTTCTGGCGCTGTTTTTCTTCAGAATTGAATTAAACATTCCATACAATCCAACCGTTGGATTTTTACAAGGTTGGTGCCGTTGGGAAGATATTTCCAAGGCGAACCCGACGGTTGAGGTTTCGGGAAAATCCAATGGTCGGATTTCCCGCACTAGTCGTTTGAAATCACGGTTTCAAAATACGAACTGCACGGCTTCGTTTCGTTTTAATTTTATTTATATTTATATATTTATATAAATATAGTTCATTCAACAATTTCAATATCGTTTTCACTTCAAATATTTTTCTAACACCTTAAATTTTGGAAAAATTTCGCCATAACCTCCCCTGCACCGGGAGCATCGGGAAATCGCAAATAGCGTTCCCGGTCCTTCTAATCTCAAAAAGAAAAAGAAGAAGCCAATAGGCTCAAAATCATCACCCAAACAAATCAGTAAATGTGTACCTATTTGTCGGGCACAAAATTTTATTCCTCTTCTCTAGCCCCTTTGCTATAACCTGTTCAATGAATATTGCATGTACATATATATACAGTTCTTATCATTTATCAATTTCTATTCGACTTCATATTTGATTTCTATTTGGTTTAAAAACTCCATTCATTCTAATGTTACATAAATAGGTGCAAATCATTTCATTAGCTAATTAATGAATATTTCAACTCATATATGTTTATTTTGAACAAGTGGCTATTTTTAACACTTCACATTTCAACGATTTATGCATACAATAAAAATGTGATTTTTTATTGTAAAACAATTCATTTCAAAACACTATTTTTCTATATAGTTCATATAGTCGACAAAAGGTGATTTTTATTATCAAACAATTTATTTCAAAATATGAATACCATTCAACACATGAATTTCTAAACAACGAATGAATATCAATTCAACACATGAATGTTTTCAATAGTTTTTATATATAGATAAAAATGTGATTTTTATTATCGAACAATTTATTTCAAAATATGAATACCATTCAACACATGAATTTCTAAACAATGAATGAATATCAATTCAACACATGAATGTTTTCTATAGTTTTTATATATAGATAAAAATGTGATTTTTATTATCGAACAATTTATTTCAAAATATGAATACCATTCAACACATGAATTTCTAAACAATGAATGAATATCAATTCAACACATGAATGTTTTCAATAGTTTTTATATATAGATAAAAATGTGATTTTTATTATCGAACAATTTATTTTAAAATATGAATACCATTCAACACATGAATTTCTAAACAACGAATGAATATCAATTCAACACATGAATGTTTTCTATACAATGAATAAATATAGTTTAAGCATATGAAAATAATTCAAACACACAAATATTATTCAAAATTTCGGCAGCATAACGGCAGGGTAGTTACACCGGCACCGTCCCTAGTACGGCTCCTCGCTCTACCTTAAAACCTCGCGGTTTTTGACAATGGGGATCATGCATCTAGTTCGCACGCAGGCGGCATGTATATATTTATTTCATTTCCACAAACTAATCCTATGTGGTTTCAACCAAATATTTCACAACCACAAATGGGTATTTTTCAACCACAATCAACCAATATCAATCACAAACAATCCCAAACAATCATTCGCTATCAATCAAATTTCCACAACAATTTCAACCAATAAATATCGTCCATGGTTTGTGGACGAGGGGCGTATATATATATATATATATATATTTATATATAGCAATTCACTTTTACTTCACACATATATATATAAATTTTAAATCAGAAATCTCACCAATAGCTATTCAACTGCACGACACTTCACTTATAGAAATCTTCGCCCTTTCGTCGCTTTCACCCGTATCCTCTGCATATGTAAAAATCGAATTTTTACTATGCTATTCAATATATAAAAATCTGATTTCTACTTCGACTTTCGATATATAAAAATATGATTTTTACTTTCGACTTTCGATATATAAAAATATGATTTTTCCTTTTAAATTCCTAATCTCCTTCTAGTTTATAAATCATTTTAAAATCAGTTTTTATATTCCTTTATAAATCAGTTTTTAAAATCTCAGAAAAATCAGTTTTTATGTTTTTATAAATCAGTTTTACTCTTTTTATAAAATCAGTTTTTAACTTTTAAAAACCCAATCAGTTTTTACTTATCTAAAATAAAATCAGTTTTCAATTTTTTTATAAAATTCAGTTTTTACTTTTTTATAAAATTCAGTTTTTATCTTTTTATAAAATTCAGTTTTTATCTTTTTATAAAATTCAGTTTTTACCTTTTTATAAAATTCAGTTTTTATCTTTTTATAAAATTCAGTTTTTATCGTTTTATAAAATCAGTTTTTAACTTTTAATAAAATTAGTTTTCACAGAATAAATAAATAAATAAAAATAAAATAAAATAAAATAAAAACACAGGAAAATGCTCACCGAAGCTGCGAAAAAGGGGGGGGGAGAAGATGTCGTCGGCGCTCGCTTCGAGGGGCGGCTCGGGGTTCGAACGGGGAGGCGGTCTTCGATCGATGGAGGCGGTGGCTTCGGGGCTCGAACGGTGGTGGCAGGTTTCGCTCGCGATGGAGGGAGGAGCGGGGTCTTCGTGGTGGTGGCCTTCGTCGGCGTCGTTCGCTCGAGGGGGGGCGGCTGGTGAACGTCGCGATGGCTTTAGGGTTTTCCTTTTTTTTTTTTCTGTATAAATGAATTCGGGGGGGGGGGGGCAGAGGTATAGGAGGGAAAAGTTTTTTTTATTATTATTTAATTATTATATTTTGCAAAAAGGTTGACTTTTACATATGACCTCGAAACGAGGCCCACCGCCTGTCGCCCATAGCGTTTTACCCCCATTCCGAACACAATGGGATATGTATCGCAAGCTGATTCGATTGTTACAATCAGTTTCCTTTTGAATTTTCATTTAAATCACTATATTGAATTTTAAACGTACATTTCAAATTACTGGGGCCACATACTAACTAGAAAAATTCTCGAAAAATATTTTCTAGCTTCGTATTGACGATACGGTCCTAACAAAACTAGTTTCGTCAAATTCTGAGACCGTTTGAGAAATGGCCAATTTCCATTCGATTAAAATCAACAGAAACTGGTCAAACGCGTTTTCTTTTGCCACGCTCACATATTGATTCGAAAAATTATGAAATCTAAAACCTAACAATAACTTGACACTACGGATCTAACAAAAGTGGTTTCGTCGAAATCCGATGTCATTTGCAAAATGTCCATTTTTAAGGGCCTGAATTCTATAGCGACTATTCAGAATTTTCAACTGGACATATCTTTTGATTCCCGCTATCAAATTTCGATTGGTCAGATTCGTTAGAAAGATATTATCAATTAGATTCCATTATTTTTGGTTTCACTAAAATCCGGATTGTTCTGCACCCGGTATATTCAATTGAAGTTTGAAATCGAATTATCGAACTACCGCGCTATTTTCAATTCTATATATAATTATAATTAATTATATTCGTTTTCAAATGTCGATTCAAACTCAGTTTTCATCGCCATTATTTAAAATATTTATTTTAAATATTTAAAATCCATTATTTTAGCCAATTTAAAATTTTTTAAATTGGTTCAGATTTTCTGGGTCGTTACAATCTCCCCCACTTAAAACTTTTCGTCCCCGAAAAGGAATAAAGTCGAAAGTGGTTTGATAAATCTACAATCACAAAATACAACAACCAATTTGTTTCTAATATTCAGAGTATAGAATAAACAATGCACATCCATGGGAAGAAAATAGCAACAGAATAGAGAATTAAATGGTAATGCAAGGTAGGGTAAATGTACCTTGCACCAGAGTCAATCAGAGATATCTACTCGGCATCTAGGATAAGCTTTCTGAATGCTCTCCTCAGTTTCCCAAGTACAATCTCGCGGATCTCCACTCCATTGCACTTTGACTAAGTGAACCTTCTTGTTTCTCAGCTCTTTGGTTTCTTTGCCGATAATCTTTAGCGGCTCTCGCCTCACAGCTAATTCTGGAGTAATTTCAATGTCCTGTTGAGCTGCTTCTTCCACGATCAAGTCTGGATCATGAACGTGCTTTCGAAGTTGAGATATATGAAATACATCATGCACTCCAGGCAACCAGTCAGGCAGTTTGACTTTATATGCGAGAGTTCCAATCCGTTCCAGAATAGGAAACGGACCAATAAATTTGGGTGCCAACTTTCCAGTTTTACCGAACCGGATAACTCCTCTCATCGGCGATACTTTCAAATATACATAGTCGCCAACTTCAAATGATATATCTCTTCTTCTTTTATCAGCATAGCTCTTTTGTCGGCTTTGAGCGGCGAGTAATCGCTTCTTAATAAAATCGACTTTGTCGGCCGCTTCTCGAATCATATCAGGACCCAACACAAGTCTATTTCCAGGCTCGACCCAACAAGCAGGAGATCGGCACGGTCTACCATACAATGCTTCGAATGGCGACATTGTCAGACTTGCCTGGTAGCTGTTGTTATAAGAGAATTCAGCCAAATGCAGATGGTCTTCCCATGATCCACCGAAATCTATAACACAAGCCCGCAATAGATCTTCTAAAATGCGATTCACCCTCTCAGTCTGACCGTCCGTCTGAGGATGATAAGCGGTGCTCAAGTTTAACTTCGTTCCCAGCTCGACTTGAAATGCTTCCCAGAATTTACTAGTGAAAATTGTATCTCTATCACTTACTATACTGAGCGGCACTCCATGTAGTCTAACTATTTCCCTGAAGTAAATCTGCGCCAGACTCTGAGCAGTTCTGTTTGATTTGACAGGTATGAAATGGGCGGTCTTCGTGAAACGATCTACGATCACCCAAATACTGTCATTTCCTTTTCTGGTCCTGGGCATACCATCAATGAAATCCATAGAAATATGTTCCCACTTCCAGCCAGGAACTTCTAGTGGTTGTAACAATCCAGCCAATTTCTGTTGGTCGCTTTTAACTAGCTGACAAGTAGGGCATCGGCTAACGTATATTGAAACGTCTCTTTTCATAGCCTTCCACCAGAATGTTCTTTTGAGATCGTTATACATTTTGGCCACGCCAGGATGGATACTCAGCTTGGACTTGTGACACTCATCTAACACTTCCCTTTTGAGCTCGGGAACGTCAGGAACACAAATCCTTCCTTTAAACCTCAAGGTCTCGTCGTTATCTATTTGAAAACACGAGGGTTCGCCTTTCTGAATCCTTTTGATCACTTCCTTAATAAAGTTATCCTCCTTCTGAAGAATAGATATTTTGTCAATCAAGGAAGTCGTGATAATAAAGCTGGCGACCATTACATTCTTTCGGCTTAACGCATCGGCCACGACATTGGCTTTCCCTGGAGTATATATAATTTCGAAGTCATATGCTGCAAGAAACTCCAGCCAACGTTGCTGTCTCAGATTTAAGTCCTTCTGAGTGAACATATACTTTAACGACTGGTGATCTGTAAACAGTTCAAATCTCTCGCCCAGAAGATAGTGTCTCCAGATTTTCAAAGAGAATATGATAGCCAATAACTCAAGATCATGAGTTACATAGTTTTTCTCGTGCGGCTTCAGTTGACGGCTAGCATAAGCAATCACTTGGCCTCTTTGCATTAACACTGCCCCAAGGCCTTCTCTAGAAGCATCAGTCCAGACTTTTAGATCTTGGTTGCCATCGATGATGGTTAACACTGGAGCTGTCGTTAATCTTAACTTTAGCCTTCGAAAGCCTCCTCACTCTCTTGAGTCCATTTGAATTTAGAATGCTTCTTTGTAAGCTTCGTTAAGTGGCCAGATATCTTCGAAAAGTCTTTAACGAACTTCCGGTAATAGCTAGCCAATCCGAGAAAACTGCGGACTTCAGTGGGAGTACTGGGCTGTTTCCAATTTTGAATAGCTGTGATTTTGCTTGGATCCACAGCGATTCCATCTTTCGATACTACATGGCCCAGAAATTTCACTTCATCTTGCCAGAAGATACATTTGGAAAATTTGGCTTTTAACACATTCCGTCTCAGAATTTCTAGAACCTGTTCCAGATGCTTTTCATGTTCGGCCTTTGATTTAGAGAAGATTAGAATATCGTCAATGAAAACCAGAACAAATTTATTCAATACTCTTCTGAACACCCTGTTCATTAGATCGACGAAGTAAGCAGGGGCGTTACATAAGCCGAACGGCATTACTAACCACTCGTAGAATAGGTCGGGACCTCTGAACGCTGTCATTGGAACACACTCTTCGGCAATTCGAAGTTGATGGAAACCTGTAGCTAGGTCCATTCGTGAAAATACTTGTGCTCCATTTAATCGATCCAACAAATCATCGATCCGCGGCAATGGATATTTATTCTTTATTGTCTGTTTGTTCAGATCACGATAATCTACACATAGACGTAGAGTACCGTCAGATTTTGGGACAAATACCACTGCTGCACCCCAATCAGAGAAACTAGGCCTGATCAGACCTTTCCATACTAGCTGTCGTGTTTGGTTGTCTAATTCCTCCTTCTCTTTCAAGGACATTCTTCGAATAGCGTGAACTACCGGCCTTGCATTGGGAATTAAAGCAATCTTGAAATCTATTTCTCTTTGCGGAGGTAAGCGAACAACTTCTTCGAATACATCTGCATAGTTCTTGACGACAGGAATATCTTTGATGAGGTCTGGAATATCCTCAGTAACTTCAGGGATATTTTCAATTTGGGCTGGAGAAACATTTAAAGCTGCCCAGAAGTCTTTTCTATTAGATGTTGGGCCTTCACAAGGTATGGTTATATAATTTCCCAATTGTGCTTTTGCCTTTACAACTCTCTCGGCGCATCTAACCTCTGCTTCATATTTGGTTAGCCAATCCAATCCCAGAATAAGATCGAATTCATTAAAATTCATGACGATAGAGATAATAGGGAATTTATAGCAAGAAAAGGAGACAGGTACTGCACAAATCCAGCTGAGATTGATAGAACCCCCGACCGGATTTTGGACAGTCATTGGTTCCTTGAGCTTCCTCAAATTCAAAGCTAGCTTCTTAGCTGCATCTTTCGAAATGAAGCTTCGTGACGCGCCTGTGTCAAACAGTACTTTGACTGGAATGTTTTTGACAGTTAGCGTGCCTTCTAAAACATCAGATCTTCCCTGATTATCTGAGGGATCAGAAGTTTCTGCTACTTCATTCACTTGAACTATTTCAGTCTTTTTCAGCTGCCAGCACTCTTGCTTTACGTGACCAGCCTGATGGCAGAGATTGCATTTTCTATTTCCTTTAACCTTGCCCTTTGATTTAGATCCCTCCTTCTTTTGCAATTTCAAGGACTTACATTTCCTGGACAAATGACCTTTTTGATTGCAGTTTAAGCACATAGCGGCCATTGGTGATTCTTTCTCAGGTCTGGCCCTTTTCCGACTTACTTTGGGCTTCTTACCGACTTCAGACATTGAACTTGCCTCAGGAATCTCAGTTTCCGACTCTGCTATGTCACTAGAATAGACTTCTTCTTCGTCGCGCAACATTCCTTTCTTGTCTAGATCTTCGTATTGATAAGCCATATAAATCATTTCTGAGAAAGGAAGCTTCACATGCCCCAATACTTTATTCCGGTATTTCCTTTGAAGCCCGTGAATAAATCTCAGATTTTTCCTCTTTGGGTCTTGAATTAGATGAGGAGCAAAGCGAGCAAGTTCGTTGAATTTCTTATGATATTCGGGAATGGTCATATCACCTTGTATTAGATAAGAAAATTCATCACATAATCTCTCGGTCGCTTCGGGAGGAGTAAATCTTTCTAAGAAAATTACTTTGAATCTGTCCCAGGTGATATCACCTTCTGGATTATCTTTAATAACAGAATCCCACCAAAACAAAGCTTCGTCTTTGAGAGCCCAGGAGGCCAGTAATCTTTTCTGGTCATCCCTAAGCTTTAATGCTTCGAAGATTTTCTCAACCGAACGAATCCAAGCTTGTGTCTTCATAATAGATTCTTCACCAGAGAACGGTATTCCACCCATATTTCGATATTTGATTAATAGGGCCTCAATACCCGGTTCTGCATTCCTTCTGCTTCTGACACTCATTTTTCTAGTACTTCTGCAAATGGCAGATCAAGTGTCAGGTCACAGAAAAGGTAGTTTAAAATATAGAAACACATACTTCAAATGTAAATGTGTCTATCAAGGTGTAATTTCATTCTGCTTTACTCATACTAGGATATTACTGATCCTATCTGTATAGAGTTACCCGTCCTAGAACACTACTGGTTCTATTTCTGACGAGTTCGTTCAAATGTTATATTCCAGAACTAAGCTTAACCAAAGCTCTGATACCACGATGAGACGACCCGATTTCCCGTTCTCACGGAAACAAGGTTATCTTTGGAATATAACACAGAAACATATAATAGCAGAACAGAATTAAATAAATACACCAGAATGAACAACAAAATATACTGGATAAAAGTAATCATCAGAGTTACACAGTATACAGGATCTTACTTAGTACAAATACAGTTCAGCTATACATAAATGTCTACAGCGGAAATAAACAAAATATGTACAATAGGAGCTGAACAGCATAAAAGAAATAAATGATAGAATCCATCTTCAGCTCCAGCTATCCAGAAAGAACCAGCTAAACCTGAATACAAGGCTGCCCGTGTAGAAAAAGGGGCACCCGAGTTTGAAAGTGAAACAAACTACGAGTCAGTCATGGGACTGGTATGAGAAATCCACTCAACACATATATAATTGGCTAATCACAGGACCACGCCACTTTCGTGGAACGGGTTTACTCCATTGGATTGCCAGTGCTTTAAAACAAATCTTTCTTTTAAACGTCGCTATGCTTTTTATAAAAATGAAGCCGTTATAAGACTCAGTTCCCATCACACAATGCAACGCAAACCGGAGGATAGAGTTTTTACCTTATAACGGCCAAGATATGCTTGATACGAATAAAACAAAGGCATTTAATATTATTGCTAGTGTTTATATGTTTTGAAATCAATTTCAAATCATAACTATCAATCATAGACGACATTAATGCCCCATACCACTATGTCGCCATATATAGGTATACAATCAAAACCGCACGATGTCGTATTTGGAAATTGGATTTCCGTCATGAACCAAGGCAAAAGATAGTCCTTACCGAATTCGAGACTGCCTAGCCCGAGCCTCAGGAACAGCCGCAACTGCCCCTTGGAGCGACAGGGCCGGTCCACCGATGTGGATTATTATACCTGAACAATACGTTTCCCCGCCCTTTGGGGCGTAAACGAGCCAACGAATGACTCCATCGGACCCGGATCGTCCGATCAAACCGAGGCGCCTCGCAACAGCAACAACCACATAGGTGAAAAGTATATAAATGTCAGGGCTGGTAGGTCACTGACACCACCCTAGCTAGGAAGAAACGCATGCCCTCCCTGAGGTCCTTCTCCCGTTTTAGGTTCATACCGGGGTGTGAGGCTCGCGAATTCACGTTATACACAAAGCTACGCCACACAGGCGGTGCTTTGATCATCACCACAAGACTTTGCTTTTCAACAGAAGCCCTGATCACTGCATCTTAGCATGCCATACAGGCAATTCATGCCATGCGACTGATGTCCATCGATATACAACCTCTGAGCTCGTACGTCTCAGAGAAGGGCGTTAAGCAAAAGAATAAATTCTCCGCCGCCAAACAGATGTATATTTAACAGAGATCAATCAACACAGAATAAAATCCAATGTCGGACACACAGTCCATTTACAAGTCCGTTCTGGGTCTGAACGAAACCGGAGGCACTAAATACCTCGCAAACCCTTCGATCAACACGTACGTCTGAACGATCACCACTCATTATCCATATTTCGGGATGCCTCCCAATCAGGACCTCGGTTACCATCCAAACGAGGTGAAGATCTCCGGTCTTCGACCATCGTCTTCATCTTCGACTTTCAATCGTCGGTCAATTATTCGAAATGAGAATTAACTCGGCCTTTTCAAACAATTCACGTATATTTAGAATTTCAAATCGATTTATTTCAATGGTTAAATTATTTGACAACATCACGTTTGTTCTTTAATGTAATTTTCACACCAAACACATTCAACCATCAAATATCACATAAATCAAGTAAATTCAGTTTATTTCCATTCCATATCGCCTATGATATTTTATAACTATTTATCGCTATTTTTATTTATTTTAAAATAGCCATTTTATTCAAAACGACGCTTCGGGCCATAAGGCGGCCGTGGCGCTGTTTTTCTTCAGATTTGATTTACACATATCTAAAAATCTAACCGTTGGATCTTCACAAAATTTACCTCATTAGAAAGGTCTTTTCAAAACGAACCCAACGGTTCCAGTTTCGGGAAAATCCGACGGTCGGATCTCCCGGTACAATCGTTTGAAATTTCGATTTCAAAATACGAACTGCAGCGTCGTTATTCGATTAAATATAATTATATTTATATATATAAATAAATATAATCGTTTCTGGCGCTGTTTTTCTTCAGAATTGAATTAAACATTCCATACAATCCAACCGTTGGATTTTTACAAGGTTGGTGTCGTTGGGAAGATATTTCCAAGGCGAACCCGACGGTTGAGGTTTCGGGAAAATCCAATGGTCGGATTTCCCGCACTAGTCGTTTGAAATCACGGTTTCAAAATACGAACTGCACGGCTTCGTTTCGTTTTAATTTTATTTATATTTATATAAATATAGTTCATTCAACAATTTCAATATCGTTTTCACTTCAAATATTTTTCTAACACCTTAAATTTTGGAAAAATTTCGCCATAACCTCCCCTGCACCGGGAGCATCGGGAAATCGCAAATAGCGTTCCCGGTCCTTCTAATCTCAAAAAGAAAAAGAAGAAGCCAAGCGGCTAGCCAATAGGCTCAAAATCATCACCCAAACAAATCAGTAAATGTGTACCTATTTGTCGGGCACAAAATTTTATTCCTCTTCTCTAGCCCCTTTGCTATAACCTGTTCAATGAATATTGCATGTACATATATATACAGTTCTTATCATTTATCAATTTCTATTCGACTTCATATTTGATTTCTATTTGGTTTAAAAACTCCATTCATTCTAATGTTACATAAATAGGTGCAAATCATTTCATTAGCTAATTAATGAATATTTCAACTCATATATGTTTATTTTGAACAAGTGGCTATTTTTAACACTTCACATTTCAACGATTTATGCATACAATAAAAATGTGATTTTTTATTGTAAAACAATTCATTTCAAAACACTATTTTTCTATATAGTTCATATAGTCGACAAAAGGTGATTTTTATTATCAAACAATTTATTTCAAAATATGAATACCATTCAACACATGAATTTCTAAACAACGAATGAATATCAATTCAACACATGAATGTTTTCAATAGTTTTTATATATAGATAAAAATGTGATTTTTATTATCGAACAATTTATTACAAAATATGAATACCATTCAACACATGAATTTCTAAACAACGAATGAATATCAATTCAACACATGAATGTTTTCTATAGTTTTTATATATAGATAAAAATGTGATTTTTATTATCGAACAATTTATTTCAAAATATGAATACCATTCAACACATGAATTTCTAAACAACGAATGAATATCAATTCAACACATGAATGTTTTCTATAGTTTTTATATATAGATAAAAATGTGATTTTTATTATCGAACAATTTATTTCAAAATATGAATACCATTCAACACATGAATTTCTAAACAACGAATGAATATCAATTCAACACATGAATGTTTTCAATAGTTTTTATATATAGATAAAAATGTGATTTTTATTATCGAACAATTTATTTCAAAATATGAATACCATTCAACACATGAATTTCTAAACAACGAATGAATATCAATTCAACACATGAATGTTTTCTATACAATGAATAAATATAGTTTAAGCATATGAAAATAATTCAAACACACAAATATTATTCAAAATTTCGGCAGCATAACGGCAGGGTAGTTACACCGGCACCGTCCCTAGTACGGCTCCTCGCTCTACCTTAAAACCTCGCGGTTTTTGACAATGGGGATCATGCATCTAGTTCGCACGCAGGCGGCATGTATATATTTATTTCATTTCCACAAACTAATCCTATGTGGTTTCAACCAAATATTTCACAACCACAAATGGGTATTTTTCAACCACAATCAACCAATATCAATCACAAACAATCCCAAACAATCATTCGCTATCAATCAAATTTCCACAACAATTTCAACCAATAAATATCGTCCATGGTTTGTGGACGAGGGGCGTATATATATATATATATATATATATATATATATATATATATATATATATTTATATATAGCAATTCACTTTTACTTCACACATATATATATAAATTTTAAATCAGAAATCTCACCAATAGCTATTCAACTGCACGACACTTCACTTATAGAAATCTTCGCCCTTTCGTCGCTTTCACCCGTATCCTCTGCATATGTAAAAATCGAATTTTTACTATGCTATTCAATATATAAAAATCTGATTTCTACTTCGACTTTCGATATATAAAAATATGATTTTTACATTCGACTTTCGATATATAAAAATATGATTTTTCCTTTTAAATTCCTAATCTCCTTCTAGTTTATAAATCATTTTAAAATCAGTTTTTATATTCCTTTATAAATCAGTTTTTAAAACCTCAGAAAAATCAGTTTTTATATTTTTATAAATCAGTTTTACTCTTTTTATAAAATCAGTTTTTAACTTTTAAAAACCCAATCAGTTTTTACTTATCTAAAATAAAATCAGTTTTCAATTCTTTTATAAAATTCAGTTTTTACTTTTTTATAAAATTCAGTTTTTATCTTTTTATAAAATTCAGTTTTTATCTTTTTATAAAATTCAGTTTTTACTTTTTTATAAAATTCAGTTTTTATCTTTTTATAAAATTCAGTTTTTATCTTTTTATAAAATCAGTTTTTAACTTTTAATAAAATCAGTTTTCACAGAATAAATAAATAAATAAAAATAAAATAAAATAAAAAAACAGGAAAATGCTCACCGAAGCTGCGAAAAAGGGGGGGGGGAGAAGATGTCGTCGGCGCTCGCTTCGAGGGGTGGCTCGGGGTTCGAACGGGGAGGCGATCTTCGATCGATGGAGGCGGTGGCTTCGGGGCTCGAACGGTGGTGGCAGGTTTCGCTCGCGATGGAGGGAGGAGCGGGGTCTTCGTGGTGGTGGCCTTCGTCGGCGTCGTTCGCTCGAGGGGGGGCGGCTGGTGAACGTCGCGATGGCTTTAGGGTTTTCCTTTTTTTTTTTTCTGTATAAATGAATTCGAGGGGGGGGGGGGGCGGCCAGAGGTATAGGAGGGAAAAGTTTTTTTTTTATTATTATTTAATTATTATATTTTGCAAAAAGGTTGACTTTTACATATGACCTCGAAACGAGGCCCACCGCCTATCGCCCATAGCGTTTTACCCCCATTCCGAACACAATGGGATATGTATCGCAAGCTGATTCGATTGTTACAATCAGTTTCCTTTTGAATTTTCATTTAAATCACTATATTGAATTTTAAACGTACATTTCAAATTACTGGGGCCACATACTAACTAGAAAAATTCTCGAAAAATATTTTCTAGCTTCGTATTGACGATACGGTCCTAACAAAACTAGTTTCGTCAAATTCAGAGACCGTTTGAGAAATGGCCAATTTCCATTCGATTAAAATCAACAGAAACTAGTCAAACGCGTTTTCTTTTGGCACGCTCACATATTGATTCGAAAAATTATGAAATCTGAAACCTAACAATAACTTGACACTACGGATCTAACAAAAGTGGTTTCGTCGAAATCCTATGTCATTTGCAAAATGTCCATTTTTAAGGGCCTGAATTCTATAGCGACTATTCAGAATTTTCAACTGGACATATCTTTTGATTCCCGCTATCAAATTTCGATTGGTCAGATTCGTTAGAAAGATATTATCAATTAGATTCCATTATTTTTGGTTTCACTAAAATCCGGATTGTTCTGCACCCGGTATATTCAATTGAAGTTTGAAATCGAATTATCGAACTACCGCGCTATTTTCAATTCTATATATAATTATAATTAATTATATTCGTTTTCAAATATCGATTCAAACTCAGTTTTCATCGCCATTATTTAAAATATTTATTTTAAATATTTAAAATCCATTATTTTAGCCAATTTAAAAATTTTTAAATTGGTTCAGATTTTCTGGGTCGTTACAGTATGACAGAGTATATTTAATAGACCGCGTAAGTTGATCTCTTTAAATGTATTTACATTTAGTGGCAGAGGAATTCATTTCTCTTAGCTGTATACTCGTGGTATTTTTGGGGAAATCAATTTGTGATTTGGCGGGTATGACGATGTGACATTCAAAGTAAATAAATGTGTGATCTATACGTTATGGCCTCTAGCCTCACAGCAGAAAATGGTATAAAATCAGGAAGGTCACATGGCTAAGTGGCTAGCTGCCAATTAGGGTGTATTGTCCACTGATCTAGAGAAATTCCATTTACTTCTATAATCTATTTCGATGCTGTCACTTTCGGGAAATGGTTGCTGATCCCAATCGTCAGTTATAATATATTCGGTACACTCAAGCGAAATGAGTGACCGGTCATGTTTAGCCTGGTCAAAAGATGTTCTTGTTGAACCCGGTGTATTCCTCTCTAGAGATACACTGTCGGAAGGTGGTCCCATACCTTTCCAGTTGGAATCCATTACCTAATAAGCGCCCACAGATTTTAATTATGTATTATGTATGTGGAACGTGAGATGAAAGCGTTCTGCTATATGATTATTTAGTTGTGGTTGATAGACACTATTATAATATCAAAAGATTTTTGATATAAAGATTATCGTTTCTTTCAAAAAGGATTTTGAATGTTAAATCAAGTGTTTGGGATTCTCATAAGGAAAAAACCCGTTCCGTGTTATACGGCGTGGTCTTATGAGATATCATTTATTTTCTCAAACTGTTTTAAATTGTTTACTCATACCAGTCTCATGACTGACCCGGAGTTTATTTTGTTTTGTTTTCCCTAAACTTTTGCGTGCCCAAGTTTGTATGGGCAGTCAAGTAGTCAGGATTTTATAGATATACTGAGAGCTTGCAGCAGGAGGCTTCAAGATTTTGTAGCAATTGTTTATTTTTGCTATGTTGTAAGTGTTGTGCTTTGATAATGATATGTATATTCAAGTACATATTTGTATATCAAAGTTATGTTATATAGTATATTTTATTCGTTCCGCTGTGAGGTTCGTGTTACTCTGATTCTGTTGTTGTTCCTCTCCTTCTTCTATTCTATTTTTCTATCTTATCTATTCTCATCCTCTAACTTCTTTCTATTAACGTTCCAGTATTTCAGATTCTTGAATAGTCAACATGGTATGGTGTGTCGATTTTCGAGGTCGAATAGCGTTCATTATACCTTAACTCCACTTCTTAATATCTTATCCAATCAATTCTTATACAACTCCTGGATTCAATTTGCAAATATTCGAAAACCATACATTTTCGTATATCAATCTATATTTCAAAAATTAATTGGTTTTATAAAAAACGGATAATAGCAAGGCTAAAATGATCTTCCCTACTTGGAAATATTCTACTTTCAAGATTTTCAATTGACAAAATACCAATGGGATTAAACCACTAATAGTAAAATTTTCAAGGTTCAAAATTTTCCATAACCATTTTTTTGACAACCCAACTTCCAATTACATAGAGTCGATGTTTAAACCAACTCCAGATGTTTGAAAATCGGATTCACCGGGGTAGTACACATTAAAACAGAATAAAATAATCTTTTATTGCTCAACATTTGATTACAAAAGACTTTACATTACCAGAGTTTCAATAAACTACACAGTGGAAAAGAAAATAATACGACAGTGAGAGAACTCCAACTCCAACTCTAGCTCGAAGCTCCAACCCAAAAGCGTTTCGAATCTTGCTCCAAGGATTTACCACTGTAAAACTAAACACTAGCTGCCTGTGTGGAAATTTGTGGGCACCCAGAGTTTAGGAAGAAACAATAAACTCCAGGTTAGTCATGGGACTGATGTGAGAACATAAAACATTTTACTTTATATTAAGGTAAATCACATGACCACGCCGTATAGTACGGAACGGGTTTACTTCAATGATTACCAGTGCATAAGTCGTATATGAATTTTTGAAAGAAAAAAAAATGAGACTATTATAAGGCTCGCCCCGAACACACCAAACAAAATGCAAGCACACACATGGGCGAGTTTTATCCTTGAAATGTCAAATCCATGATATATGTCGATGGCGTGTATTATTACCACTACTAATTACACTTTAAATATTTTGCAAATAAATTTACAAATCTAGCAAGCATAGTAACTATGCTTACATATATAGTTTACAAACAAAGAATTCAAATTGCTCTTATTGGTTATTGGATTTCCAACAAGATGGTTTCTGGCACGAATAATCAACTGGGGACACAAAGCTAAGTATCTCCCGGATAACATCCAGACAACGGACTCCGAATACATAACGCTAAGTATATATCCCCGTTTCATCCAGACATCGGACACCGTATATACTTTATTCCCTCATGTTTCACAGGTGGATCCACCACCAAAGCTTTCAAGTTCAATAGATAATATGTATAGGTATACAATATAACCGCCAGTTTCCCATCATTTCGGGTTGTGAGGTACGCGAGGTTTCATACCACAAAGCTACGCTCTTACACTAAGCCATGCTTTGATCATTTCTTCAACAACACCACTTCGCATGCCACACTGTCATTTCATAATCTTCAACCGATAATCACTGACCAAATAAATGTTAGTCAAGGGAATAAATTCCCCTTACTAAACAGAAATATGTTTAGTAATAATCAGTTAATACATTATAAGATACAGTATCAGACACACATCCATACAAGTTCGTTCCGGGTTCGAACGAAGCCGAAGGCACCTTATTTCACGACTCAAGTTCAAGTACGAAGGTCCTTGCAATCTGAAAATTCTCCAAATGCGATCGGGCTTTCTGCCACTCCGGTAAATGGGTAATCTCTCTACCGTAGCTATTCAGTAAAGAAACAAATTAGCAGGCAACCTGTTCGATGTGAAGAACCACAGTCTTCAATCACCATTTATATGTCTTTATTTATTTCGTCATATGATTATTTGGATTGGTTTTCGAGAAGTAAATTCCGATCCCGGTCTTTCCAAATAACCAGCGCTTCATATGGAATCCATATTTCAAATTAAGTTTTTTTTTTCATCACATAAATAGCTAAATTTCTTTAAATTTAGTAATGAACAATTATATAAATTCAAACAATCATTTATAATCGAGGATAAATACTAACCACATTTATTCAATTCAAACTCGTTGTATTCATTCAAGAAGGATTAATCTCATTCAAATCAAAGGTTTCAAGACTAGAACAATCCCCAATTTAGTAAAAATAATTGGAAACAATACATCTGTTATAAACTAATTTTATATATAAATATAGACTAACTTTAAAATAGAAATGGTTAAAATAATTACTTAACATATATTTAACTTTGAAGAAGGATATAACTATAATATTTTTAAACATATACATATCTTTAAATCAAATAAGTTTTATTTTAAATATTTTTGAAATCAACATACCATGATCAAATAGTTGAAAACCTATATAAATATACAATTACTTTAAACTGGAATTGTTTCCATTCCATGGCGATGACTAGAATTTATATTCACACTCAATGGAGTATAATTGGCTTCAATATCTCGAGTCAATTCCCATTTATTTCAATGACATTTAACTTATTTGCTCTCGATCACTTAATCCCATACTAACTTCCACGATCAATTTCAACCTCACTCGGGTAAACAAATGTTATTATCATAATATTTAAGTTAAACCCCAACGATTCCTATTAGATATACACCGGGTTAGAAATCAAAACTTCTTATATCCAATATATATTCTGTATTAAACTAGTACTATAAGCGGAATTTTGATATTTTCACTGTTAAATTCCTCAAATAGTAGTCGTCATCATCTACCAAATTTATATTAAATATATGGAGGTCACTTCAACCCAATTTATATTAATTTAAATTGGAAAAATACTACTATAATTATCGTTTCATAGTATTCGAGATTCACTTTCAATTCGCTCCTTTACCAGACTGGATAAGTAACGTTGGTCAGGTAAGTTCAGCGCACTGGTTGCTACATCCCTTGCCTTAGTTACACACCACGTTTACTATTCCAGAACTAGTAACGAAACAACTTACTTGTTAACCCAAACTTAAGTTTTCAGTTCTTATTTAACTTCAAATTCAAATTTGTATTCAATGACATTTATAATACATTACTATAAATATTTAATTAACTTATATACAATTTCATAACTAAATAATTCAAGTTTACATATCTTTTCAAACAATTTCATATTATTATTTCAAATTATTATCTGAAGTCATATTAGATTTCAAAAATCAAATTTCCAAGTTTGCCTATTTTTTCCAGTAATTCATTAGTTAACGTTGTAACCAAGTTCAAATCAAAAATTCTAATTCAATGTACTTCCAAAATTAGTTTACATGAAAATAGCATATTAATTTGTTTCCAAATAAAATTATTTTTACTATTAAATCAAATCACCATTTTTCACAAGTACAACTCTAACCCTTATTTCATTCAATATTTAAACGTTATTAACATAACTTAGTTAATAAACCATTTTAATAACACCATATAATTAAATTCAAAATCTTTAAACAAAAGGTTAATTAGAAATTTATTTAAAGAATAAATTGTTACTTAGTTAATAAAATATTATCGAATCAAAGAATATTAATAACGTTTTGACTTAATAAACATTATTAAATCGATAAAATATTCCATAATCATTCGAATGTCATTTAACTCGTAAATTGCCTTTAATTAGCTTTAACGAATTACTAAAAAAAATCGCCGACATCAGTACATATGCATATTTACACATTCAACAATCGTTTTATGCGTTCATTTCTTACATGCACACAACAATAATTTGCGAACATGTGTTATACACTAACGCGCCTTGATATACATGTCATACCGGCAACCATCACAACAATAGTCGTATTATCTACAAATTACCCTATCCATATTCATGTAACCAATAGATTTCGCGTTATAAAATAACGCATGCCCATATGCAATTTACTAACAATGAGCATCCATTCACATAACGCATTATTTCGATGATTACAGATTTAACATATATGCAACCAATTACCGTTAGTTGTCAACACACAATATCACGTCCACCAACACAACCATAAAATCCAAGTTTTATCGTACTAAACAAATCTAAAATTCAATTTAGATGTTCTCACCCCAGTTGCTTTCCATAAAGGTCCTTCCAACGCTCCATTGTATGTGCTTCTCATTCTTTGTAGTGTCTCTCCGCGTCTTCCTTCCTGCTTCTTGCGTTCTGTCCCCTCCTATTCTCTTCCTTATTTTTTTTATATTTTTTTTTATAAATTCAAGGCTTTAACAGAAAAAGAAAATGTGAGACATGCGCATGGTCTCGGCTTGGTGCAAATGGTTCACGTATGAAACTGGGTGGTCTCCGTTAGCAAGCTCGCATGCACAGGTAAACAAGGCTTTGCGTTTGTTTATTTTTCTTTTGTTTTTCTTCTTCTTTTCAATAGAGAAGGCGGAAGCTTGAAGATGAAGGGGAGAGAAGTCGAGCAGCTTGCATGGGAGAGGAAATGTACAGGCAGGTCTTCATGCTTCCATCACTTTCATTTTTTTTTCTTTTTGGAGGAGCAGTTTAAGGGGAGAGGAAATGCGGGTTTTACCCCATTTTTCGCTCGTATATAAAATGGAAAGAATGATAGCAGCAACGTGGCTTCCCATTTCCCGAACGAGAACAAGTGGCACTACTTGTTTCGTGCATTTAACACGTTAGCCTTTTCTTTCTTTCGTTGATCGGTTAATGGTGGAAGGGAGATGCTAGAAGGTTTCTTGAAGGAGATAGCAAAATATGCAGAGAATATAGATAAGTGTAGTGTTGTAGAAGAAAGCCAAGTACATCACTTGCTTTTACACATGGTGGAAGAGTTCGGCTATAAATCTCTAAGTGTCCAATACCCTTAATATACAGTACACACATTCTAAATTACACTTTTTAAATAAATAAACAAAAAAGACTTCACATGTAACAAGTTGGCCTATGAATTCTATGCTTTTGTTTCCGTTTCCATACTGATGTGTTTATTCAATACGTGTGTCTTGACTTGTTATCCCTTTTGTTTGAAATTGTACACCGAATTTTCCCTTATTTTTAATGATCGATAATCAATAACAACAATTTAACAATATAATTAGGCACAATAATGTGTCGTGGTCCCAAAACAGTAATAAATTTGACTGGTTGATCAGTTCTTAAAGTGTTAAAAAGGGACCATAGTTGCCCTAAAATGCGTCAAAATAGTATATGCTTATTTTTCGAAATAAAAACTACAATAAATTTTTAAAAAATATTTTAAGACTACGCGAACTGAAACTGAACAAAAATTTGAAACAAATATTTAATTATAATTTAATTTTAAATTCTGATCGGTTATAGCAACTGAAGTTGCAAATCGTTTTAATAATTTGACTAACGATGAAATGGACCCCAAAACAAACATTGTTATAACTAAATTTCACAATAAAATTAATTGAATCATTTTAAAATAATAATATGGCCTTAAAATTTTATTCAAAAATATTTAAACCTTCCAAAATTTATTCAAAATTCATATTAAATTCAAATTTGATTTCAAAAATCTTGGATCGTTACATCCTCCCTCCCCTAAGGCAATTTCATCCTCGAAATTGGAGCAAAGTTTAGAGACGAACATAAGTTACCATAATTAGTATTATTTCTTCATAAATTTTCCCAAAATCCTTTTCAAATTTGAACTAGTGTTTTAAATTCTAATATCTCAATTAACAAATTGAATTAATGAGAAATAAACTAACAACAGTATTATACCAGAATTTTGATTAACACAAACATCCACACATTCATTCTTGGCTCATATATATTGGTTCTTCATCCTGTATACATTCACAAAATTTATCTAACTAGCCTATTTATATTTAACCAATTGAATTCAAATCTAACTTAAATATATAAAAATCAAATTGCACCAATTATTTACTAGTTCAAGTCTTTATTATTTACCTAACCATATTCAGGGTTTATGAATTTAAGGTTGTTCAAATTCTAAAATATTTCAAGTCGTTTTAATTTCACCCTTTTTCATTTCGAATATTCGATAGTTTTTTTCTATTTCCAAATTTCAAACCTTTACCCTCTTTCTCAAATTACCATATTCCATAATATCAAAATTAGTTCATTTTGTTTTCAAAATCATCCTCACACATTCCACTTTCTTAACTCATCTTTAGTGATTACTATCCCTATCATTTTCAAATTGTTTCTACACTATTTTTTTAATCAAAACCTATCAACTATCTAGAATCGTCGATAAAATCTAACCCAGTTCTCTCTATATTAAATCCTTCTTAATTTAAGTCTATCGAATTTTCTAGATTCGTAACTATTCCCAAATCGTCTCAATTCATTTGCGAATTTCATTTATATTCTATAAGTATAACTTATTTAAATTTTGCTTATTTATTCTAATTCATATCAAAACATTTATCTAAATAAATTCAAACAATTTCAATCACTTATGCAAATGGTTTTAAGTATTTTTCGGCATTTCGATTAGAATCATATGGTCATCCCATTTTCAAAACTCGAAAATGATCATGGATGATGTCTGGATCTTCAACAGGATTATCCTCCAGTGTCTAGAATGTGATTTTATATCTATCTAGTATATACTGGATTTCGTATATACGTTAGCTAGGCGTATATTCAAAATCCCTACATACTTGACAGTCCAACCTTGACGTCAATAAATACTCAAAACTCTTGTCATAATTATATTTCAAAATAGTTACACTTCAAAATGGATTATTTAATTTCAAAATAATTTATATTTCCAAAATACGCCTAACTAGTTTCAAAATCATCCTTAATATCATTTATATATCTCTCACTAAAATCTTTCAATATCTAGTTTAATCCTTTCTACCAAATTTTCTTAATCTTTACTTATTCTTTTCTAGACTATTTAAACTATTCTTATCATCCCAAAAGCAAAATTCTTTATATTCAATGTATATTCTTTTGGGTTTATTTTAACTTTCAAAAACCGTCCTCACATATGGAACACTCTTAAACTCATTCTAGGGTATCAATTACCCTATCTCTAATGAGTTTCTTACTCCGTTATTTTGATACTAATGAATATACCCCTTGAGTTGGGTTCAACCACAGCTCTAGTACCACATGTGCTGACCCAACTTCCCATTACATTGAGTCGATGTTTAAACCAACTCCAGATGTTTGAAAATCAGATTCGCCAGGGTAGTACACATTAGAACAGAATAAAATAAACATTTATTGCTCAACATTTGATTACGAAAGAGTTTACATTACCAGAGTTTCAATAAACTACACAGTGGAAAAGAAAATAATACGATAGCGAGAGAACTCCAACTCTAGCTCGAAGCTCCAACCCAAAAGCATTTTGAATCTTGCTCCAAGGATCTACCACTGTAAAACTAAACACTAGCTACCCATGTGGAAATTTGTGGGCACCCAGAATTTAGGAAGAAACAATAAACTCCAAGTCAGTCATGGGACTGGTGTGTGAACATAAAACATTTTACTTTATATTAAGGTAAATCACAGGACTACGCCGTATAATACGGAACAGGTTTACTCCTATGATTACCAGTGCATGAGTCATACATGAGTTTTTGAAAGAACAAAAATGAGATTATTATAAGGCTCGCCTTGAACACACCCAAAAAATGCAAATGCAAGCGCACATATGGGCGAGTTTTATCCTTATAATGTCAAATCCATGATATATGTCGATGGTGTGTATTACTACTACTAATTACACTTTAAATATTTTGCAAATAAATTTACAAATTTAGCAATCATAGTAACTATGCTTACATGTATAGTTTACAAACAAAGAATTCAAATGGCTCGTATTGGTTGTTGGATTTCCAACAAGATGGTTTATGGCATGAAAGATCAACCAAGGACACAAAGCAAAGTATCTCCCGGATAACATCCAGACAATGGACTTTGAATACATAGCGCTAAGTATATATCCCAGTTTTCACCCAGACATCGGACACAGTATATACTTTATTCCCTCAGGTTTCATAGGTGGATCGACCGCCAAAGCTTTCAAGTTCCATAGATAATATGTATAGGTATACAATCTAACCGATAGTTTCCCATCATTTCGGGTTGTGAGGTTCGTGAGATTCCGTACCACAAAGCTACGCTCTTACACTAAGCCATGCTTTGATCTTTCTTCAACTGCAACACTTCGCATGCCACACTGTCATTTCATAATTCTCAACCAATAATCACTGACCAAATAAATTTTAGTCAAGGGAATAAATTCCCCTTACTAAACAGAAATAACTGTTAATACATTATAAGATACAGTGTCAGACACACATCTATACAAGTTCATTCCGGGTTCAAACGAAGCCGAAGGCACCTTATTTCACGACTCAAGTTCGAGTACGAAGGCCCTTGCAATCCGAAAATTCTCCAAATGCGATCGGGCTTTTTACCACTCCGGTAATAGGGTCATCTCTCTACTGTAGCTATTCAGTAAAGAAACAAATCAGCAGCAACCCGTTCGGTGTGAGGAACCACAGTCTTCAATCGCCATTTATATGTCTTCATTTATCTCGTCGTATGATTATTTGGAATGGTTTTCGAGAAGTAAATTCCGATCCCGGTCTTTCCAAATAACCAGCGCTTTATATGGAATCCATATTTCAAATTAAGTTTTGTCCATCATATAAATAGCTAAATTTATTTCTAAATTTAGTAATAAACAATTGTATAAATTCAAACAATCATTTATAATCGAGGATAAATATTAACCACATTTCTTCAATTCAAACTCGTTGTATTCATTCAACAAGGATTAATCTCATTCGAATCAATGGTTTCAGGATTGGAACAATCCCCAATTTAGTAAAAATAATTGGAAGCAATACATTTGTTATAAACTAATTTTATATACAAATATAGACTAACTTTAAAATAGAAATGGTCAAAATAATTACTTAACATATATTTAACTTTGAAGAAGGATATAACTATAATATTTTTAAGCATATACATATCTTTAAATCAAATAAGTTTTATTTTAAATATTTTTGAAATCAGCATACCATGATTAAATAGTTGAAAACCTATATAAATATACAATTACTTTAAATTGGAATTGTTTACATTCCATGTCGATGACTTGAATTTATATCAACACTCAATGGAGTATAATTGGCTTCAATATCTCGAGTCAATTCCCATCAATTTCAATGACATTGAACTTATTCGCTCTCGATCACTTAATCCCATACTAACTTCCACGATCAATTTCAATCCCACACGGGTAAACAAATGTTATTATCATAGTATTTAAGTTAAAACCCAATGATTCCTATTAGATATACACTGGGTTAGAAATCAAAACTTCTTATATCCAATATATATTATGTATTAAACTAATACTATAAGCGGAATTTCGATATTTTCACTGTTACATTCCTCAAATAGTACTCGCCATCATCTACCGAATTTATATTAAATATCTGAAGATCACTTCAATCCAATTTAAACTAATTTAATTTGGAAAACTATTTACTATAATTATCATTTCACAGTATTCGAGATTGACTTTCAATTCGCTCCTTTACTGGACTAGATAAGTAATGTTGGTCAGGTAAGTTCAGCGCACTGGTCGATGCATCCCTTGCCTTAGTTACACACCCCATTTACTATTCCAGAGCTAGTAACAAAACGACTTACTTGTTAACCCAAACTTAAGTTTTCAGTTCTTATTTAACTTCAAATTCAAATTTGTATTCAATGACATTTATAATACATTACTATAAATATTTATCTAACTTATATACAATTTCATAACTAAATAATTCAAGTTTACCTATCTTTTCAAAAAAATTCATATTATTATTAAAATTATTATCTGAAGTCATATTAGATTTCAAAAATCAAATTTCCGAGTTTGCCTATTTTTTTCAACAATTCATCAATTAACGTTGTAACAAAGTTCAAATCAAATTTTTTAATTCAATGTACTTCCAAAATTAGTTTACATGAAAATAGCATATTAATTTGTTTCCAAATCAAATTATTTGTACTATTAAATCAAATTACCATTTTTCACAAGTTCAACTCTAACCCTTATTTCATTCAATATTTAAACATTATTAACATAACTTAGTTAATAAAACATTTTGATAACACCATATAATTAAATTCAAAATCTTTAAACAAAAGGTTATTTAGAAATTAATTTAAAGAATAAATTGTTACTTAGTTAATAAAATATTATTGAATCAAAGAATATTAATAACATTTTGACTCAATAAACATTATTATATCGATAAAATATTCCATGATCATTTGAATGTCATTTAACCCGTAAATCGCCTTTAATTAACTTTAAGGAATTACTAAAAAAATTCACTGACATATATGCCTATTTACACATTCAACAATCATTTTATGCGTTCATTTCTTACATGCACACAACAATAATTTGCGAACATGTATTATACACTAACTCACGTTGATATACATTTCATTTCTGTAACCATCACAACAATAGTCATATTATCTACAAATTACCCTTTCCATATTTTTGTAACCAATAGATTTCGCGTTATAAAATAACGCGTGTCCATATGCAATTTACTAACACTGAGCATCTATTCACATAATGCATTATTTCGATGATTATAGATTTAACATATATGCAACCAATTACCGTTAGTTGTCAACTCACGGTATCACGTCCACCAACATAACCATAAAATCCAAGTTTTATCGTACTAAACAAATTTAAAATTCAATTTAGATATTCTCACCAGAGGTGCTTTCCACAAAGGTCCTTCCAACGCTCCGTTGTATGTGCTTCTCATTCTTTGTAGTGTCTCTTCGCGTTTTCCTTCCTGCTTCTTGCATTCTGCCCCCTCCTCTTCTCTTCCTTATTTTTTTCGTTTTTTTTATAAATTCAAGGCTTTAACAGCAAAAGAAAATGCGAGACATGCGCATGGTTTTGGCTTGGTGCAAATGGTTTACGTCTGAAACTGGGTGGTCTCCGTTAGCATGCTCGGATGCACGGGGAAACAAGGCTTCGCGTTTTTTTTTTCATTTTCTTCTTCTTTTCAGTAGAGAAGGCGGAAGCTTGAAGACGAAGGGGAGAGAAGTCGATCTGCTTGCGTGGGAGAGGAAATGTACAGGAAGGTTTTCACGCTGCCATCATTTTCATTTTTTTCTCTGGAGGAACAGTTTAAGGGGAGAGGAAATGCGAGGTTAGACCCATTTTTCTCTTGTATATAAAATGGAAAGAATGAGAGCAGCAGCGTGGCTTCCCATTTCCCAAACGAGAACAAGTGGCACTACTTGTTTCATGCATTTAACACGTTAGCCTTTTCTTTCTTTCCTTGATCGGTTAATGGCGGAAGGGAGATGCTAGAAGGGTTCTTGAAGGAGATAACAAAAATATGCAGAGAATAGTAGATAAGTGTAGTGTTGTAGAACAAAGCCAAGTGCATCACTTGCTTTTACACGTGGTGGAAGAGTTCGGCTACAAATCTCCAAGTGCCCAATACCCTTAATATACACTACACGCATTCTATATTATACTTTTTAAAAAAATAAACGAAAAAGAATTCGCATGTAACAAGTTGGCCTATGAAGTCTACCCCTTTGTTTCCGTTTCCATAGTGATGTGTTTATTCAATACGTGTGTCTTGACTTGTTATCCCTTTTGTTTGAAATTGTACACCAAAATTTCCTTTATTTTAATGATCGATAACCAATAACAGCAATATAACAATATAATTATGTACAATAATGTATCACGGTCCCAAAACAGTAATAAAATTGACTGATTGATCAATTCTGTAAAGTGTCAAAAAGGGACCACAGTTGCCCTAAAATACGTTAGAATAGTAAATGCTTATTTTTCGAAATAAAAATTACAATAAATTTTTATTAAATATTTTAAGAATACGCGAATTGAAACCGAACAAAAATTTGAAACAAATATTTAATTATAATTTAGTTTCAAATTCTGATCGGTTATAGCAACTGAATTTGCAAATCATTTTAATAATTTGACTAACGACGAAACGAACCCCAAAACAAGCATTGTTATAACTAAATTTCACTATAAAATTAATTGAATCATTTTAAAATAATAATATAGCCTTAAAATTTTATTCAAAAATTGTTTAAACCTTTCAAAATTTATTCATAATTCATATTAAATTCAAATTTGATTTCAAAAATCTTGGATCGTTACAATTTTATTTACATAATTATACATAGCTTTGATTTATTCAAAACACATACATAGGAGGTTGGGATTGCACTCGATAGTATTACGAAACAGAGCTAGCTTAATTAGGATTCACAATTGTAACGACCCGCATTCTACGCATCGGGGGATCGTAGAATAATTATTTCCTTCCCATATGAAGTCGTATGGTCATGTAACTTTGGAAAACATCTATTAGAGTCATTTCCCATGTTCATGATTTTTGTCGATTTTTAAATGACCATTTTGCCCCTAGTTGATCTTGTTTTGGCCATAACTTTTGATTGGAAAGGAATTTTGACCTGAAACCACTTCCATTAGATTCGTTTGATGGTTTACCTTTACATAGAGTGGTCATAATAGCCAAACGGACTTACCGTTTGGGAGATATGGCTGAAATAAGGTTTGGAAGGTGAAAAATTGCTTAACCGGGCCAAATAGGGTGATTAGTGAGTAGGCCCATAACCCATTTCGGGATTAGGGTTATGGGGAGGCTGAAATGAAGTAGAGAATCATTCCATTTCAGTTTTCTAGCCTCCACTTATCTCCAAGAAACCCTAAAAATGGCCTCCAACCTCTAAATCACCTCCAAATCATCTTTTGGTCAAGGATTAAGCTTAGCAACCTCTAATCAAGGAAGATCTACACCAAATCAACATTGGAGCTGCTGTTTAGAATTGGGATTCACGTCAAATCAGAGATTTATTTCAGAACTTAGTTTATTTGTGGCTAAGGTGAGTGATTTGCATAGTTTTGCACTAATTATGGCTAATTAAGGGTAATTAGTGTTAATTAGCGAATTTATACACTAATAAATTCGGGAAAAATGTTCATAAATTCCTAAATGATGTTTTAGACCTCTGATATGAATTTGGGTTAATTTGGTTAAGTTTTACTAATCCTATCATTAGTTTCACCTCAACATGCTTAAGGGGAAATATGGGGCTTTGGGGTATGTTTGATCCACTTTAACCTATCATATTGATGTTTTGATGTTTGTGGTTGATTATGCATGTTGCTATGACTGTATGAAATGCTTTGTGATTGATTTCAATAGTTAGAATGGTCTAAAACGTCGTCGAATGGCGTAAACACTTGCTGGAAAAGTTTCAGAAAACAGTGCAGGTTTCGGATCGGATATGGGGCTCGGATCGGATATGTTGAACTGGGCAAGGGATTCGATCGGATCGGAACCTGACACTTGAGAAAATTGGCAAAAAGGAAGGCCACGCTAACTGAACTGGGATCGAATCGGAACCTGACACTTGAGAAAATTGGCAAAAAGGAAGGCCACACTAACTGAACTGGGATCGGATCGGATTAAGGAGGAGGGATCGGAGCGAATAGAGGAGGATGGATCGGATTGGAACATGTGAAGGATGAGGAGGCGGATCGGAGCGGAAGCACGAACTGGAGGGGGACGGCACCCGACCCGACCCGAGGAGAAACAACCGACCCGAACCGTACCAGAAGAAGACCCGACCCGACTCGATGGAGGATACCCGACCCGAACCGATGGCTTGAGGAGAAACCCGACCCGACCCAGTATTGACCAATAACCCGAGATGCAAAGGTAGTCCAATATGGGAAGTTAGAGCTCAAGATCCAGTTGGGAACCGATGAGTTCACTTCATGGTTGGGCTTTGCTGCGGGACGTGTGCTAAGGAGTTGTCGATGTTCATAACTTCGATTCACCACTAAAAATGGATGATGGGCTACTTATCAGTGCAGTAGAGTCATTGCGACTCGAGGGGCAAGGTGATGGTAGCAAGACTACGTTATCTGTGCAGTAGAGTCATTATGACTTGAGGGGCAAGGTGATGCGTAGTAAGACTATGGGCCAGCGCAGATGGGGTGAATAACTCCATGGGGCAAGTGGACATAGTAAGGATTGGTAAGGCTATGAGCCAGCGCAGATGGGGTGAATAACTCCATAGGGAAAGTGGACATAGCGAAGGATTAGTGGCTACGTTATCAGTGCAGTGAAGCCATTTATGACTTCATGGGGCAAAGTGATCGTAGCAAGGGTGGGTGATCGAAGTGGTGAATATCGTATGCTTTACGCACTGAGTGAGAGATGTGAGGATGGATGCTATATTTGGTTGTTTGCCATCACTATGACATGCACACCTCCCCCACCTCCGTATCTTTAAACTGTTTGATATGGCCCCTTAGAGTGTTGTACAGTATGTAGTGCTAACTCTTTGGTTGCAGGTCCAGGTTCAGGTATGTTTTAGTCTACCTGTTATTGTTCACTTTAGATGTTTATCGCTCATACCAGGCTTTATGTCTGACCCAGAGTTTTATGTCTCCTCTTATTACTCTGGGTGCTCACACGAGCAGACTAGAGACAGGTTAGCTGGAGATGCACGGGTAGCTGATCCGGAGGCGGGCAGGAGGCTTCCACGTATGATATATATATATTCTCCCTGTGCCGTTGGTGGTCACTACTTGGGCATTAATAGTGTACCTCTTTTATCTTGCTTTTGCTTTGAGACAGTTTGAAAAGTTGTAATAAGCTGTATTTTGGATTTCCGCTGCTATGATGTTTAGTTCTGGTTTTCAGCTTATGCACTGTCTCACCTGTTTTATGTCAAGTATGTTATTATTATATTTTATTCTATGCGCTGTGAGACATTCTACAGGTTCTTGATTAGTTCACTTCCTTCTTCCCTTTTTCCTTCCGACGACCCGTTCCGTGCTAACTGGACATGTGTACAGCGCACCTTTGGAGTAAATATCGGTTGGTGCGGGGCGGGCTGTCACACTTGGTATCAGAGCTCTAGGTTGCGTAGTTAACCTAGGGAAAGACACCAGGGAGAGATAGTACGTATATGAGAGCGCGTATTTGTGATTACTTTGGTTTTCAATAGCTATATATGTATATACTGTTAGTAGTATAAGAGTGAAGTCGCACTACACTAGCACCACTATGGGGTCGTTAATCGTTTCCCTTTTTCAGATTGATAATGAGCCGAGACACGAGGGGTGCTGGTAGAGGGACCAACCAGGGGAATGCCACTGACATGAGGGCGATGTTTACTAACCTCATGAGAGATATGCTTAGAGAAGTGCAAGGGGCGGTTCCCAATCCCGGAGTTGGTGTTGGCCCAGTAGTGCAGGCGCCTAGGGTCGATTTCGCCAAGTTGTGCAAGGATTACACTAACCTTGGTGGGAAGCCGTTCCACGGGACGGAGTCGGCCACGGATGTTCAAGACTGGATGGATAGCTGTGACCATATCTTCGATGACTTGGGTCTTGAGGATGCGATGAAGAGAAGGCTAGCGTCTCGTCAGCTGCAAGGGCGAGTGATGAATTGGTGGAATGCCATTAGAACAGCTACTCCGGAAGATCAAGTTACTTGGGATCAGTTCAAGGCTCGCTTTAGCGAGAAGTTTATTCCAGGTGCCCAGAAGTCAGTGTTGTTTAAGAGGTTCTTGGAACTCAAGCAGAGTGGTAGGGAAGTTTCTGACTATATAGCTGAGTTCGACACCTTGTCAAAGTATGGACTATCTCTTATCGATACTCCTGAGAAGAAGAATGAGAAGTTCATTACTGGTTTGGATGGATACTTGGGGGAAAGGCTTATCAATCACATCGATGAGACTTTTGAATCGATTGTGGAGAAAGCTTTGAGATCAGAGAGTCTTTACCCTAAGTCAAAGACTGAGGCTGCATCTGCAGAAGGGCCAAAGCCGCAAGCAGGCAGTGGAGGCAAGAATAACTCTCAGAATAAGAGGAAGCAGGACCAATCTAAGGGTGGCCAGAAAAAGAACAAGAAGGATGTTGAGTGCTTCAGCTGTGGAAAGAAGGGCCATTATGCTAAAGATTGTCGGGCCAAGCCAGCAGATAAGAAGTGCTTCAACTGTGGTCAAGTGGGACATTTCAAGGACAAGTGTCCGCAACCTCTTAAGGAGAAGCAGATTGTGAAAGCATATGCTATTGATGCTGTTCCTTCTTCGTCGAATGCCCCGACTGCGGCGGAGAAAGTAAAGAATGTTGTTATTCAAGGTATGCTTTCTATTTATGATGTACCAGTTCGAGTTTTGTTTGATACTGGGGCTTCCCGTTCCTTCATATCTAGTGACCTGGTAGATAGGTTGGGACTGGAACCCGAGATAGTCGATAGACCATTGGTTGTGACGAACCCGATTGGTGGTTCGACTAGCCTTAGTATGATTTGCAGGAATTTGGTCTTATCGAGTCATGGATGTATGTTTGTGATTGCTTTGTTTTGGCCTTTACTGGGTATGGCATTATATTGGGAGTCGATTGGCTCCAAAGATACGGGGTGGTGGTAGACTGTGAGGGCTTTTTGGTGACAGTGAGGGCGGATGATGGGCGGAGGGTAGTGTTTGGTAGTCTACCTAGTGATGGGGTTATGGCTAGTTTTGTAAATTCCCTCGACATCCCGCAGGATGAGTTGTCAGATGTGCCCGTGGTTGGCTAGTATCCGGACGTCTTCGAGGAGGTGACCGGACTTCCACCACACCGAGAGATTGAGTTCCGTATCGATTTAGTGAAAGATGCCAAACCTATAGTGATGCCACTTTGTCGTATGGCACCAAGGGAGCAGCGAGAGCTCGGGGTGCAAGTCAGCAATCTTTTAAAGAAGGGATTTATTAGAAGGAGTGTCTCCGAGTGGGGAGCACCAGTTGTGTTTGCCACTAAGGCAAATGGTTCCCTTCGTTTGTGTGTGGACTATCGCGAGTTGAATAAGGTGACGAGGAAGAATAAGTATCCTCTACCGTGGATAGATGATTTGTTTGATCAGCTGGAAGGAGCAAGAGTGTTCTCCCAGTTGGACCTCGCGACAGGATTTCATCATCTTCGAGTAGCAGATGAGAGTGTTCCGAAAACGGCATTTAGGACGTCGTCTGGATTTTATGAGTGGTTGGTCATGCCATTTGGGTTGACCAATGCACCAGCCTATTTTGTGGATCTTATGAATCGAGTATTCAGAGATCAGTTGAATAAGTTTGTTCTTGTGTTCGTGGATGATATCCTTGTTTATTCAAGGACAGAGGAGGAACACAAGGGACACTTGAGGATAGTGATGGAGGTGTTGAGGAAACACCAATTGAAAGCGAAATTCTCTAAGTATCATTTTTGGAGAAGGGAAGTGAGATTCTTGGGTCATGTTGTTTCAGAGAGTGGTATTGCCGTGGACCCTGCGAAGGTGGCTACGGTACAGGATTGGCCTACGCCCAAGAATGCAACAGATGTAAGAAGTTTCTTGGGGTTAGCTGGATATTATCGTAAGTTTATCCAGGACTTCTCCAAGATAGCAGCAGCGTTGACTCAGTTGACTAAGAAGAATCAGTCCTTCGTCTGGGACAGAGTGTGTGAGAATGCCTTCAAGAGTCTAAAAGAGAGGTTGACGCGTGCGCCAATGTTAGTCATTCGTAAGGGGAATGAAGAGATGATGGTATACACGGATGCTTGTGGTACCGGACTGGGTGCTGTATTGATGCAAGGAAGTAGGGTTGTAGCTTACGCTAGTCGACAGCTAAAGCCGCATGAGAAGAAGTATCCTACCCATGATTTAGAATTAGCAGCGATCGTGTTTGCGCTGAAGATGTGGAGACACTATCTCTTGGGAGAAAGATTTCAGTTGTTCACCGATCATAAATCGTTAAAGTATCTCTTCTCCTAGAAAGATCTGAATCTCCGTCAGCAGAGATGGTTAGAGTTCTTGACTTCGTATGATTTTGATATCGCATACACACCTGGGAAAGGTAATGCGGTAGCCGATGCCTTGAGTAGGAGACATGCCAGTTTAGGGGCTATGTTTCTTGAATGGAAGCAACTAGAGTATATCGCGGGGTTTGATTTCAGACCAAAGTGCGAATTGGATCCAGTTATGCTAGCTAGTTTGGCGATCAGACCCACTTTGATAGAGCGGATTGGTTCCAGCCAGAGGGACGATCCTAATCTATTGGAAATCATCTCCAAGTTAGAGATGGACATCGACGGTGAGGAGATGAATATGTATGGGCTTGATCGAGATGGATGGCTTCGGAAGAATGGAAGACTAGTTGTACCCAATGTAATTGGTTTGAGAGATGAAGTGCTTAGAGAATGTCATCACTCAAAACTGACTATACACCCCGGTGGTAATAAGATGTATCGAGACATGAAGCAGACTTACTACTGGGAAGGGATGAAAAGAGACGTTGGGAAGTTTATATCCAAATGCATGAATTGCCAGCTAGTTAAGGCCGAGCAAAAGAAGCCTAGTGGGTTGTTGCAACCATTAGAGATTCCCGAGTGGAAATGGGAGCAAGTCTCAATGGATTTCGTCGATGGCTTACCAAGGACTAGATCGGGATATGATAGCATTTGGGTAATTGTGGACCGATTGACTAAAAGTGCAAGATTTATACCAGTCAAATCGACCAGGACGGCGGCCAAGTTGGTAGAATTGTATATGAAGTGGGTAGTGAGATTTCATGGAGTACCTAAAAGCATTGTGAGCGACCGAGACCCATTTTTCACTAGTGGGTTTTGGAAGAGCTTACAAGAGGCTCTAGGGTCAGGATTACATCTCAGTACCGCATATCATCCTCAGACCGACGGTCAGACGGAGAGGGGGAATCGTATATTGGAAGATCTTTTGAGAGCTTGTATATTGGATTTTGGTGGATCATGGGATGACCATTTGCATCTAGTAGAGTTTGCATATAATAATAGCTACCAATCCAGTATCGGTATGGCTCCATATGAAGCTTTGTACGGAAGACCGTGCAACTCACCATCATGTTGGATAGAGACTGGCGAGAAGTTTATGCTTGGACCAGATGTGGTGAGGGAAACTTCAGATAAGATTAAAGTCATTCAGCAACGAATGAAGGCTGCCCAAGATAGGCAGAAGAGTTATGCTGATAAAAGGAGAAGAGACTTAAAATTCTCCGTTGGTGACTTGGTGTTTGTCAAGATTTCTCCGTTAAAAAGCGTGATACGATTTGGCAGGAAAGGCAAATTGGCACCAAGATTTGTTGGCCCATTCCCTGTTCTTGAACTAGTCGGGAATTTGGCATATAGAGTTGGCTTACCAGAAAAGATGGCGGGAGTTCATAATGTATTTCATGTTTCTCAACTAAGGAAGTTCGTTCACGACTCAGATATGACTATTTCACCTGATCAGTTAGAGGACTTCGAAGTAGAACCCGAGGCGGTTGGGAACCGCAAGCCGATTCGTATTGTGGGGCACCATACGAAGCAACTTCGAAGGAAGGCGGTGAGGCTAGTCAAGGTTCAGTGGGGCGAGGACGAGAATGATTGTACTTGGGAGACAGAGGAGAGCATTAGGAAGGCATATCCAGAACTCTTTGCCTGGTAAGGTTTACTTTGCAATTTAGTTTTCTGCATGCTAGGGTAGATTTGTTTTGCTTGGTTGCATGTTTGATTGTTGTTTTATGATTGATAGGCATGCGGGACCTTTGTGTGTGCTTTGATTAGGGAATTTCGGGGGCGAAATTTCTTAAGTGGGGGGGGGGGGGGGAGAGCGTAACGACCCGCATTCTACGCATCGGGGGATCGTAGAATAATTATTTCCTTCCCGTATGAAGTCATATGATCATGTAACTTTGGAAAACATCTACTAGAGTCATTTCCCATGTTCATGATTTTTGCCGATTTTTAAATGACCATTTTGCCCCTAGTTGATTTTGTTTTGGCCATAACTTTTGATTGGGAAGGAATTTTGACCTGAAACCACTTCCATTAGATTCGTTTGATGGTTTACGTTTCCGTAGAGTGGTCATAATAGCCAAACGGACTTACCGTTTGGGAGATATGGCTGAAATAAGGTTTGGAAGGTGAAAAGTTGCTTAACCGGGCCAAATAGGGTGATTACTGAGTAGGCCCATAACCCATTTCGGGATTAGGGTTATGGGGAGGCTGAAATGAAGTAGAGAATCATTCCATTTCAGTTTTCTAGCCTCCACTTATCTCCAAGAAACCCTAAAAATGGCCTCCAACCTCTAAATCACCTCCAAATCATCTTTTGGTCAAGGATTAAGCTTAGCAACCTCTAATCAAGGAAGATCTACACCAAATCAACATTGGAGCTGCTGTTTAGCATTGGGATTCACGTCAAATCAGAGATTTATTTCAGATCTTAGTTTATTTGTGGCTAAGGTGAGTGATTTGCATAGTTTTGCACTAACTATGGCTAATTAAGGGTAATTAGTGTTAATTAGCGAATTTATACACTAATAAATTCGGGAAAAATGTTCATAAATTACTAAATGATGTTTAGACCTCTGATATGAATTTGGGTTAATTTGGTTAAGTTTTACTAATCCTATCATTAGTTTCACCTCAACATGCTTAAGGGGAAATATGGGGCTTTGGGGTATGTTTGATCCACTTTAACCTATCATATTGATGTTTTGATGTTTGTGGTTGATTATGCATGTTGCTATGACTGTATGAAATGCTTTGTGATTGATTTCAATAGTTAGAATGGTCGAAAACGTCGTCGAATGGCGTAAACACTTGCTGGAAAAGTTTCAGAAAACAGTGCAGGTTTCGGATCGGATCGGATATGGGGCTCAGATCGGATATGTTGAACTGGGCAAGGGATTCGATCGGATCGGAACCTGACAATTGAGAAAATTGGCAAAAAGGAAGGCCACGCTAACTGAACTGGGATCTGATCGCATTAAGGAGGAGGGATCGGAGCGGATAGAGGAGGATGGATCGGATTGGAGCATGTGAAGTATGAGGAGGCGGATCGGAGCGGAAGCACGAACTGGAGGGGGATGGCACCCGACCCGACCCCAGGAGAAACACCCGACCCGAACCGTACCAGAAGAAGACCCGACCCGACTCGATGGAGGATACCCGACCCGAACCGATGGCTTGAGGAGAAACCCGACCCGACCCAGTATTGACCAATAACCCGAGATGCAAAGGTAGTCCAATATGGGAAGTTAGAGCTCAGGATCCAGTTGGGAACCGATGAGTTCACTTCATGGTTGGGCTTTGCTGCGGGACGTGTGCTAAGGAGTTGTCGATGTTCATAACTTCGATTCACCACTAAAAATGGATGATGGGCTACTTATCAGTGCAGTAGAGTCATTGCGACTCGAGGGGCAAGGTGATGGTAGCAAGACTACATTATCAGTGCAGTAGAGTCATTATGACTTGAGGGGCAAGGTGATGCGTAGTAAGACTATGAGCCAGCGCAGATGGGGTGAATAACTCCATGGGGGCAAGTGGACATAGTAAGGATTGGTAAGGCTATGAGCCAGCGCAGATGGGGTGAATAACTCTATGAGGCAAGTGGACATAGCGAAGGATTAGTGGCTACGTTATCAGTGCAGTGAAGTCATTTATGACTTCATGGGGCAAAGTGATCGTAGCAAGGGTGGGTGATCGAAGTGGTGAATATCGTATGCTTTACGCACTGAGTGAGAGGTGTGAGGATGGATGCTATGTTTGATTGTTTGCCATCACTATGACATGCACACCTCCCCCACCTCCGTATCTTTACACTGTTTGATATGGCACCTTAGAGTGTTGTACAGTATGTAGTGCTAACTCTTTGGTTGCAGGTCCAGGTTCAGGTATGTTTTAGTCTACCTGTTATTGTTCACTTTAGATGCTTATCGCTCATACCAGGCTTAATGTCTGACCCAGAGTTTTATGTATCCTCTTATTACTCTGGGTGTTCACACGAGCAGACTAGAGACAGGTTAGCTGGTGATGCGCGAGTAGCTGATTCGGAGGCGGGCAGGAGGCTTCCACGTATGATATATATATATATATATATATATATATATATATATATATATTCTCCCTGTGTCGTTGGTGGTCGCTACTTGGGCATTAGTACTGTACCTCTTTTATCTTGCTTTTGCTTTGAGACAGTTTGAAAAGTTGTAATAAGCTGTATTTGGATTTCTGCTGCTATGATGTTTAGTTCTGGTTTTCAGCTTATGCACTGTCTCACCTGTTTTATGTCAAGTATGTTATTATTATATTTTATCCTATGAGCTGTGAGACATTCTACAGGTTCCTGATTAGTTTACTTCCTTCTTCCCTTTTTCCTTCTGACGACCCGTTCCGTGCTAACTGGACATGTGTACAGCGCACCTTTGGAGTAAATGTCGGTTTGTGTGGGGCGGGCTGTTACAACAATGGGGTCCGTACAAAAGAATCAATGCATTCCTCATTCCTTGCGGTTCTTAAAATAATACGAGATGGATCCATTGTACTTCACCGTTTTCTCTCTAGCGGGGCGCAAAACTGACCGTCTTCCTTGTTGCCTCTCGAAACAGTTTCGAGCTATATGTCAAATTTGCTTATAATGATAACAAACAATTGGTCCACCGGACTTCTCAGAGATGGCAGGCTTCTTCTTTTTCACCTTAAGACAACGACTGGGAAAATGTCTCCTCTCTCGACAAAAATCTTGGATCGGTAATTTTTTCCTTCTTTCTTCTTTCATTTGCCTCTCTCTCTCTCTCTGCACGTAGTCACGTAATGCCCCTTTTTATGACATCTGTAACAGACGACATTGTCATAGGGGCCAGCTGCTTATTTTTCCTTAATCCTCTTTTCATATTCTAAAACCAATTCTTCCCTCCTTTTACGCTCTGCAGCTCTTCGTTCTTGACGCGCGGTTTTTTGCTCTCCAGTTTTTTCCATTCTGATTTCATCAAAACCCGTGAGCCTTCCACGATCTTTTGAAAAACATTTCCAATTATCATATTGATTCCCTATAATTCTTATTGGAAAACATTTACATATATTCACAAATCTTTATTCTGCATAGAAAATATATTTTATACAGCCTGGGAAACATTTCTAAATTCGTTATTTGGATTAAAACAGATGTTAAATAAAACATCTTCATTCCCACTCAACTGTTGACACTCATTACTTACTTCACTTAACCAACTCTTGTTATCGAATCTTAATCATTTCTTAGTCAACAATGGAGTCAATCGAGTTGGGGCATAATCACCTCTCAGACCTTAACTGAACAACATTATTCGCTTTTAAATAGACAAGATCCACAACTTCCAATACCAACAAAACATTCATTCTCGTAACTTTTGAATTTAAGTTAAGAATTTACTTCTATTACAAAAATCACTGATTATAACAATAATTCATGCCTTCAAAATGTTTATCTTTAAAATATACTTTATTCTGAATAAGTAATTCATCAACAATATATTAAATTTTAAATTAAAATGGAAAGTAAATAGTACTCTCCTGAAATTTGACATAATTGATTCCTTGAATATCTTCCTTTCGTATAATTTCCTATTCGATAATTCCTTCTGAACTTCGGAAAAATCTCATTTGATTTATATTCTGAACTTCAGAATAATCTCATCATACCGGTCAACTCAATTTCCTTTATTCCCAATTCCATTTGCAGCATATTTGCTTTCAACTATTATTTACTTCTAAAATGTAAATATTATTCCTTTTATCAAATTCTGAACTAGTCACGCCAAATTAAATTTGATTCCATTCAAATACAGGTTCAAATCCCTTTAAAATCTCCATTCATATCTCGCTTCATTTATAACTCATGTTCATAATTCACTTCTTGTTTGTTAACTAACAAGTTTATAACTTACAATCGAATTTTAGTACTCTAATATACATCATTGGTTTGAAACTAATTATAATTTATCTTGCCAAGTTCGGAATAATCCAAATAAATAAATAATGTAATTTGACACAATTGAATTCCAATTATAACGGTTTCGATTTTATTTTTATTAATTTATATTCCGAATATTGAAATAAAATTCATCGTTTCATCTTTGAAACGATTTCAAATTTCTCTATTTCATTCAAATTCTCATATGAATTCTTATTTCCATTAAATTTCTGTTATCTTTGATTGCTAAAATTCACAATTACATAAATTTATTCGTTGATTCTCTTATACTTATCTACCATAGATACCGTTCAATGATGGATTCAGGATTCAATCCTAACAGAACTTATCGAAGAACAGCTCTGGCAAAACCGGATTTGAAGACCGAGGATTTCGAAAAAATTTAAATCTCAAAATAAATATTTATTTCCGCTGTATCAGTTTCAAAAATACAATTTTCAAAAATAAATAATATTCCCAAAATAATTTACCTTTTAAAATCTATTTTTTTTCAAAACTCCTTTTTATTTTCTAGATCCGTTTTTTCTTGTGTCGATCTTACTCATTTCAAACTCGATAAGCTAGGCTTTGAATAAACCAAAGCTCTAATACCACTTGTAATGTCCTGCCTTTTTGACCGCTTTAAATCAGTAATCAAACCAACTTAAAAAGTTCAAATCGACGGATCGTACAACAAAATAAACTTTATATACTAATCAGAATTTTTGACAAAAGGCACTCTTCTATACAACGGAATTAAAACACAGTTTAAATACAAGGAACGATATTTACTATTCAAAAATCTTCAGAGTGCGCACGTCTTTGGATCCCGAGCTTCACCGGTCATCGGATCCTAAGTTGTAATCTTTAAATCTGTAACACTCGGATATGACCCGAGCGTTTCATGCAAAAACACAAAACACTCGTTTCAGGATTAATTATTTGTTCCAGTAAATTAATTTCAATAGAAACTAAAAATAATAGTTAATCCAAACATTAGAACATATCATATGTAAAATGTCCAGTACACACAGGTGTAGTATATGTCTAGTAACAAGTATAATATCTGTGCTTACAAATCTTTATTTTATGGACAAATATATCAAGTTGATGTGATCAGGTGAAGTTTGACAACATTTCATGTTTCAAGTATCCATGAACACTCGCGTGCGGTCATGGAAGCCTTCATGTACACACGTGTACAAGTACACGTGTGCACTGCCCCAGCATTCCGTAACCAATTATGTTAAAAGAGTGTGCAAGTATGCAATGGGCAGGGAAGCATATGGGTTCATATATATACGTATGCAGCAAGAGCCAACAAACATGCACCAATATCAACCTAGCTAGCAGCAGCCTCAATTGGGAAGAGTCACGTAGGATTAACAACACTGGGCAGGTAGGTAAGCACCAGTGTAACAGGGAAATGAGTAAAAATGAAACATATGCATATATACTCGAGTAATAGGAGACATATGACAATTGGAAACAAATACACATATACTTGAGTAGCAGGAAACCTTTGACAATTGAAGTAACATTCACATACACTCTTGTACAAAGGCTTGCTGCCATAGTTCAGGCTTTAAATAGGGTCCATAACTTCTTGACAGGTGAAACTTTAGCATGTAACTGGTTCTAAAATCCCAAGTATACCAGATCATCAAATGGTGAATCCAGGGTTTAAATTAGTATACAAAACAATTTCCGAGTACTTTCAGGTCAATGACGTATAGTTTGGGGACATGACATGGCTTACCAAGGCCTAATGTAAAGGCTACAGCAAATCTGAGGTATATAAGTTTAACAACATTGTATATCATCAAATATCTCCCATACTTACATACATATAGGTACTTTACATGCGAAATTAAATGTGTACAGAATGTTCCAACTTTATACTAATACATGCATGAATAAAATGACGGCACACAAGAAGATAAAACTATGCATGGGTGGGATTCTAAATCAGGACAATTGCAAGTTATAGAAGCAAATTTAAGTTATCATCCATTAAACGACTGCATATAAATTCATAAATGATGTCATGTTGAGAAGTTTTATATATTCATTAAATCTACCTACATAATTAAGCGTACACATATGCAGCAAAAATGCCATGTGTTTTGCATCGGTCCAAATTGGCTAGAAATATACTTCACAAAACTGGATGATATTATTATTTTAATTGAATCATGACCAAGCAATGGTATAACATGGAAATAATTCAGTTTATTATTATTATTATTAGTTTCAAGTTTGCAAGACTTTATACAAACAACAACATCAGGCAAACATGACTTACACAGATGGTTTAGGCTAATATCAGTCAATTATACACTAGTTTGTATTCAAGGAAGTTCAAAAAAAGGGGTTTACTCAACAAAAATGTCTACTGCCTTTTATTTTAGTTCTGCCTTAAGTTTTTCAGTCTCTACATCATTTAAGTTTATGATGTGAACGTTGAATCAATTCAATATAACTCATTCAGAAATAGATGTGCAGATGTATATACGTTTGCATCGCAGCATACACCATTTTAGGTCATAACAGTGTATACCATTTTGCTAAACCATTTCAGATCATAACAGTGTATGTTTCAAACTTCTATAAATGGTATGAGGGTAACCACTATAGAACAGGTTGTGATTAGATAACACTTACAGGCTAATGATCCTTTCAGGTCATAAACAAAACAAGGTGCTAGTGGAAAAGGCACTTTATAAATGAAATATGTGTATATGTGTAAACCACCAAGCAAAGGAATGAGATACACGATGCAACTAAATTTTCTGTAACAACCTGAATTTTAACAACATGTTAAAATCATAAATCAAGGAAGAATTAAATTTTAAGATCAGAATCAAGGGAAACGGGTTGCGCCATTGCGTCCGTCTCGAAATTCTGCTTGGAAACGAGTCCAAGTTTGCGAGAATCGGAGTCCGTATGAGGGAGATATGACCCTCCGAAGTTTCAGGAATTTTCAGAGTTCAAAACAGCTCGAATTCGAATTCAAAATTCAAAATTCAAATTTCAAACGCAGAACAGACTGGGCGGGAAATTTCCCGCCCAGACCCAGGTCGACTGGGGAGTCGACTAGGCAGTCGACACCCCTAGGGCCAGGTCGACTGCGCAGTCGACTTGGGTGTCGACCTGGTCCCCGAGCCCATTTTTGGGCCAGTGTTCGTTCTGATGTATCTAGTCCGATTTCTGTCCAGATTCATCTGCCTAAACCTATTTAAACAGCCCTAAGCCTAGCCTTCTCTACACACAATTCTGTTCTGCTTCTATTCTGCCTCTGTTCTAAATAAAAATAAAAATGGCGTCGCTACTCTGCTGGAATCAAAACTAGAAGCTAATCAATATCAACCTAGACAACTCAATTCAAAACTAGAGATTAAAGCTTCAAGCAACGACGCCTAGACCATATTGAATCAAATCAGAAGATTAATCAAGATTAATCAAATCAGAAAATTATACTTAGTTCATCTTGAATGAAAACCTGGCGATGTTATACTTGACAAAAACCATATGAGGTTATTCTTAGTTATCTTTCCTGTAGCTTATCTTTTCATCATGCTTATGTTTACTTTCAGTTTATTCATGCCATGTTATCTTTACCTGTTTTTATGCTGAAAGTCACTAGGACTTACTCACTCTTTATGACTGACCCGTTTTGTTTCGCCTCTTTTTCTTCTGTTCCCCCCCAGGTTCGCAGGGTGGAAATACAGCTTAGTTAGGATCTTACCAAGCTCCAAAGCTCTTTCATGTACAGATTGGATTTCTCTTGGCTATGGCTTGCTTTTCTTTATTGGGGAATGATTTATAACTATGGTTTTATGCTTCTTTACTATTGCAAGACAGATTTCGATGTAATTGACTTAATAGCATTTTGATGTAAAAGGCTTTAGACCTTACTAGATTTTAAAGCAATGAAATTTGGGTTTTCCTTCCGCTGTTTTATTTATGTTCTGTCTTGTAATATTTCTGTGTATGTTTACCTAGATAATACTCCACCAAAGCTAGTGCATTCCCTTTTGAGTGACCCTAGCGGAGGTGGGGTGTTACATTTGGTATCAGAGCAGAAGGTTACCAGACTGGGCAAAAGCTTTAAAAAAAACCTTCTGAAACTATTTTCAAAACGTTTACAAAGAAGCATTTTTCTAAAGAAAAGTTTTGTTTTATGAAAGGCATGTTCCCCAAAGCCATATGCACTATCTTTTGATTCTCTCCTTGAGTCTCTTCTCTCTTTCTTTTTCACCATAGTTTGTAGGCATACAACACATGTCGGAGGGCAAAGTAGTGCCCAACCTCCATCTGTAGCTGCAGTAGTTCCATCTACGACTAATCTTGTTTCAAGCTTTGTAGGGTTGTCGTGCGATGGAGGTAGCTTTCGAGAAACCTGTCAACAAGCTATACAAGGATAGTAAGAACGAGGATAAAGAACACAAGCCTAAGGATGAGAAACTTGTTGATAAGGCGTAATCCACGAAGGAGGAAAAGGTGAAAGGGAAGAGGTCAAAGTAAAAGAATAATGAAACCCATGACAAGAAAGAACATCGTTGGTATGGTAAAAAGGGATATGTAGTTAAGTATCATAGGACAAGGACAAGGGAAAAGAACAAGATCGTCGAGAGGGCAATTGTATGCTCTCACTACTAGCATACCTATGAGAGGTAGTAACATTTCTGTTAAAAGTTTAGCTTCTCTTTTCTATCATACCATGGGAACTTTGTTTTTATACATCGCATCCTTTTAATTCTGCCTCGATAGTTGAGTCTCTGCACCTTAGTACTAGCATAGTAGAGGATCCCATTTTTGTCTCAAATCCTGTTGGGGAATCGGCTCATGTATTCATGATTTGTTTGGATTTGAGAATGTCCATGCTAAGTGTTGAGTTTAGAAGTAATGGTTATGTTTATGTTTTGGGCTATGGGTTGATTCTAGCGATGGAGTAATTATCCAGTAAGGGTGACATTCTCGGTTTTGAAAAGAGGGTAGTTAGACTCTTGACTTGCCTCGGTAATACCCTCGAAGTCGCGTGTAACCTTTAGGGTTCTCTCATGAATAGTTACCTAGAATCTCTTGATACATTTATTGATCCGCTCGAGTAGTGTTCACCACTAAGGCGGATGGTTCATTTCACTTATGCATGAGTTGTAGAAAGTCACCTTAGTAAGTCCATTTGGCAACGTGGTTGATATTTGTTATTTTCAAGAGATAGTTCATCTGCGTGGAATACCTCCTAGTAAGTGAACGAGATCCAAGATTTACTAGTGAATTTTGGAGAGCTTGCATGAAACCATGAGTACGTAGTTAAGTTTGAGCCGAGTATACTAGAAGGAGGATAAGCGAAAGTGGAACGAGAGGCAGCAGTGAAATGAGTTCCAACTCATATTTTGGAAACAAGAATTAAGAATCTGTGAAGTTAAAGACGGTCAAAGCACAATGGAGTTAAGCTCAAGGAAACGCGACTTATAAGATTGAAGACTAGATACCTGCATCATATCTCTTTTTAAGAGTATATCCTTGGTCCCTCTTTTCCTGTAGAGCTTACTTGCATGTTATCTTTTTCCTCTCGGTCCTATTCTCAATCAAATTTCTGTTGCAAACCTCATAGGGAGTATGACTCATCTGTTAGTAATACATTTTGGGGCTTGAGGGTGTCCGTTGGGTTGACTAAATTCTTTGGGATTTATAGGATACGGGTTGGTTTTAGGAAGGGATTCCCTTGTGACCTAAAAGGAGTCCATCATGCTTAGTTTCCTCGAAACGTATATTGGTTTGATTGGGTAATTCTTTGGGTGTCAGCCTGATGTTGATTTCGGTCTCCGGGGCTGGTGCTTAGGGAATTCTTCTCCTGATCAGTATATATGTGACATATATTTCCAGTTTTGACATGGCCTAATGGGCACAAGGTTTTTACTTGCTTCTATCATTCGGTTATACCTTTACGTAGGAACAATTGGGTGTAAACATGTGTTTGAGACATGTTATGATTGATGGTTGCAAGTGGCTGCAAGTGGTTGCTAGTGGTTGCTCGTGGATGCATTTACACATTAGGCACTAGATCGGCTTAGACATATTTTCATATTGCATATGCATGAGTGTTTATACTTATTATGGATGAAATTGAATGTGTTATCATATGAATGTTGCATATGGATGAATGTTTGTGCACACATATAGTGTTTATGTGACTAGGACTATTTCCATACATGTGGATTCATGGAACTAAACATATTTTGCATTGAGGAGATCAATCAGGCCTGATCATTTGCATTAGATTAGGAACATACACACACACTTTCTGCATATGTTCATATGGCATTAGAAATCTTTTAAGGACAATGGTTGCTTGTGGATGATGTATTGAGTAGATGGATGATTGGATGGTAGGACACATTCTCCTTAACTTGAAGATTTCGGGGACGAAATCCTTTAAGGAGGGGAGAATGTAACAACCCGAATTTTAACAACATGTTAAAATCATAAATCAAGGCAGAATTAAATTTTAAGATCAGAATCAAGGGAAACGGATTGCGCCATTGCGTCCGTCTCGAAATTCTGCTTGGAAACGAGTCCGAGTTTGCGAGAATCGGAGTCCGTATGACGGAGATATGACCCTCCGAAGTTTCAGCAATTTTCAGAGTTCAAAACAGCTCGAATTCGAATTCAAAATTCAAATTTCAAACGCAGAACAGACTAGGCGGGAAATTTCCCGCCCAGACCCAGGTCGACTGGGGAGTCGACACCCCCAGGGCCAGGTCGACTGCGCAGTCGACTTGGGTGTCGACCTGGTCCCCGAGCCCATTTTTGGGCCAGTGTTCGTTCTGATGTATCTAGTCCGATTTCTATCCAGATTCATCTGCCTAAACCTATTTAAACAGCCCCAAACCTAGCCTTCTCTACACACAATTATGTTCTGCTTCTATTCTGCCTCTGTTCTAAATAAAAATAAAAATGGCGTCGCTATTCTGCTGGAATCAAAACTAGAAGCTAATCAACATTAACCTAGACAACTCAATTCAAAACTAGAGATTAAAGCTTCAAGCAACGACGCCTAGACCATATTGAATCAAATCAGAAGATTAATCAAGTTAGACATTTCAACGCAACAACGAATCGATTTGTCCTCTCTTAGCCAATCAATGTAAGTTCTAGTTGCTTTCCGATTTAAAATATTTAACTATAATATGGCCATGGAATAAAGTGGAATTGGATTTAAGTATGTTTATCGATTCAGATCTATTTCTGTTGCTTCTTGAACCTTGAGTTTTGAGACTTGTTCATCTTTATTCTCATGTCTAGTTCATGGTCTATTTAGCTTGTTGTAATTTTAATATGCCTGTGATGATGTTTTTCTCTCCGATCTTATTTTGATGCAAGATTCTACCTTTCCCCTATTTATTTTCTTTCGATGAACCTTGGTCAATTTCGGATCTTGGCCTAAAATCACGACTTGCGTACGATATGTATAAGGGGGAATTAGGGGATTATTGCCTATATGAATATGATGGAATTATTGGCAACATGAAATTGGATATTATCATTGTATTTGCGAGTTTGGGCTTGATATGTAAATTTTGGTACAATCCTGTTATGAGGAAATTTGCATAAATATTATATGCATGGAATTTGGCGTAAATTTGGACCTATGTAATGTAACATGTAAATCAAATCAAAAGATTGGACAACTGGCTTGTATTGTAGTAAAAAGGTTACGGTTTGGGGTAACTACATCATGGATCCCGATTTGGGTTTATTGGATATGAAACTTAATACATGTAATGTTGGCTAGATCTTGACATATGTAAAAGGGCATGAAATTTGGTATAAATGTAAATTGTCTAGGATTAGGCATATATAAATTGGCATATGTAATTTGGCATGGATCTTGATAGATGTGTAAATTGGCATAAAATTAGCATATAAGTAAACGACATGAATTGAACATATGTAAATTTGGTACGAATTGGGCATATGTAAAACTGACATATAACCTAGAACTTGGGCATATGTTAATTATGAAAAAAATTGGAATAGAAACATATATGATAATTTATGACTTGGAGAAAGTTTAATATGAACGCGCCTAAGTTGCGTTTTGGGTAGTTGGTTTGTATTGGACATTTAGAAGGCACGTAAACATGCTTATGAACTTGAAACATGAATTGGTTATGAATATGAATCATTAACTTGATAATAGGCATAAGTGAAAACATGAAACTCGCCATGAAACTAGACACAAACTTGACATGAAACTTGAACATGGACATGACATTTAGAATGAACTAGAAAATGGCCAACTCGAGGTTGGGTTGAGTTTGCAGTGTAATTCTGCCCGGAACCGCCCGGCAAATCCAGTTACTGCAAACAATAGGATCCAATGTGGGTAGTTGGTCATATCGCACTTAAAAACCCGAGGTCAGACTGAGTTGTGGCGTAATTCTGCCCGGAACCGCCCGGCACATCCAGTGACCACAACAACAGGTCTGATGTGAGAGGTTGGGGTGCATAAATGAATTAATGACTTGATAGGGTTAAGTCATGAACCGCTTGAATATACTTAACCAATTTGACACGATGACTTGATACGGTTAAGTCATGAACCGCTTGAATATACTTAACCAATTTGACACGATGACTTGATAGGGTTAAGTCATGAACCGCTTGAATATACTTAACCAATTCGACACGATGACTTGATAGGGTTAAGTCACGAACCGCTTGAATATACTTAACCAATTTGACACGATGGTTTGGTAGGGTTAAGTCACGAATCGCTTGAACATAATTAACCAACTTGATACATGATTCGTAGGGCTAAGTCATGAACTTGAACGACAACACTTAGCCAATTTGACATGACACGTAGACGGGTTAAGTCACGAACTTGAATGACCACACTTAACCAACTTGACATGCTAGACTGATGGGGTTAAGTCTCGAATTTAAATGACAACACTTAACCTGCTGGACGGAAACCCTAGTTACGCAGTCCTTTTCAGCAGTAACCCACTAGATGTATCATGGTACCCTAGAACTAGGCAGGGTGGGGCACGATTACTGGGCTGATTGTAAGCGACCAGAATGACGGCTGAGTTGGTGCGCCATTGTAGGTTCAGGCGGACTACGGTCGTGCATGTAGTCCGGAGTTGAAAAAGCAGGCATTGGGCACCAGTAGGTTTACACTATGCGTGCTTGATTCGTGTCGGTGGTTGGCACCCTAGGGCTTGATACACCCTATGGTGGACCTAGCACAGGTGACTACATTCGTGATAGGGCCGTATGACATAGACATTTGAACGAGATAGGACTTGTTGGGAGCCGATCGATTAATAGATCGTTTCGTGAGACCAAGTAATGGATCATTTCATGACATTGGGCAAGGGATCATTTTATAGTCAACACATGACACGGGTTGGGATACTAGTACGGTTGGTGCAGAGCAAATAGATATCATAGAAATATTTTAATGGTAAAGCAGAGAAATCTTGTGATGCTTGATAGAAATCTTGCGAAATTATACTTAGTTTATCTTGAATGGAAACTGGGCGATGTTATACTTGACAAAAACCATATGAGGTTATTCTTAGTTATCTTTCCTATAGCTTATCTTGTCATCATGCTTATGTTTACTTTCAGTTTATTCAAGCCATGTTATCTTTACCTGTTTTTATGCTGAAAGTCACTAGGACTTACTCAGTCTTTATGACTGACCCGTTTTGTTTCGCCTCATTTTCTTCCGCTTCCCCCCCAGGTTCGCAGGGTGGGAATACAGCTTAGTTCGGATCTTACCAAGCTCCAAAGCTCTTTCATGTCGGCTTGGATTTCTCTTGGCTATGGCTTGCTTTGCTCTATTGGGGAATGATTTATAACTATGGTTTTATGCTTCTTTACTATTGCAAGACAGATTTCGATGTAATTGACTTAATAGCATTTTGATGTAAAAGGCTTTAGACCTTACTAGATTTTAAAGCAATGAAATTTGGGTTGTCCTTCCGCTGTTTTATTTATGTTCTGTCTTGTAATATTTCTGTGTATGTTTACCTAGATAATACTCCACCAAAGCTAGTGCATTCCCTTTTGAGTGACCCTAGCGGAGGTGGGGTGTTACATTTTCCCACGAGACAAAGTGTATACAGGAGACGATAAATATAAGGTGAAAGTGTGCTTATCCTTACACATAAATTATGAACCTAACTGTAAGTGTTAAACAAGTTTCTCATATTTTTGTATATAACTAACATTTGCTTAAAAATGAATTCTTTCTTTTCTGAACAAAATTATTAAAATGCAACCGAACTAATGCTTCCCCGAAACAAGACAAGTTATAATAAACAGTGAAGGCAACAAACACCTACCGACAAATAGATTTAAAGAATAACATGGTGACATCAAGGAAATGCCAAGTTCCAAGATCGACTGTATTTCAATACGGACAAACCAAATACTGGCAAAATGCCAAGAATACATATTATGAATCAATGTCCTTAATTTTCCATCACTATCTATAGATGAATTATGGGTTCGACAGTTCATATAACCCCATGTCCAGTTCCAACGGCAAGCATAATAAAACAGGAATCAAGCACAGACACAAAGCAAGCAACTAGCAGCAAAAATCAAACCAATAAGGCCATCAACCACCTAATTTCAAGTTTAAACTGAAATTAAACTATTTGAAACAAATCTTCATCGTGAACAAGATGCCACCTTCAATGTTGGAGAGTAACGCAGGAGCTTGGACAAGCACAGCGGCGAACCGACAGTCTTGCTATGGCAAAAGAGGAGGAAGGAAGGCTCTGTTTTGGCTTGAGGCGCGGGTGAATATGTGCGCAGTGAATAGTGGCGACGTGGTGCTAGGGTTTCGGCGAGAAGTAGGAGATGGTGTCGAAACTGATTTGGGTGACAGAAGTTGCGAGGACGCGGCTTTGATCTAAAGGAGAAAGGCTATGTTTTTTCTCAATTTGGGGAAAACATCTTAAAATCTCGAGGAGGAAGAAATTGGCTTCGGCCATTAAAATGATAAAGGGGAAAAAGACTTTGCTAAAGAAAATGAACGAGTGGTTAATTTTTAGAGAAGAGGTATTTCGGGGATAACAACAATGTTTAATCATATAGGGTTAGGGAGCAGTGCAATACAGATATAGGTATGCGCATTGTTTAACTGAGGTAGGTAATATATGGGTATAATTAAATATTAAATTCTACCGTAAACCATCATTGAACACTCAATATCGTACTGCCAACACAAACTCCAAATGCGATGGAAATATACGTACCTATTCGTCTCCGCATTCTGAATCCAATAAAATTATTCTGCTTGTAAACCGACTCCATCTGTTTACAAAATTATTCTAAAATTTAAATTTTTTGTCGGTTCACTGATTTAATTCTGTTTGTCTACCAATAACTCTGTTTGATTCCAAATTTGAAATATTAAATTTTAGTTTCTTTATATATACAAATACACACATATCCAAGCTGATTTTCATATATCTAAACAAATAAAAACTCTTAAATTTATTTAACGTTTATTATTTTTAATTCAACCATTTAAATTCTTCAGTCGAATTTCAAATCCAACTCAACTAAATTCCATTCAAATATTCAATACTAAGTGTTTGATCCTCAATCAACCATTCTGACTTAAATATGGAATTCAATTCCACTCAAACTATATATTTGACTTTAATTCAAGTATCAATATAAATTGATTATTCATATTTAAATCTTTAATTAATTCCGTATTCCAGTTGTCGAAATTTCTAGGACGTTACAAAATCAGTTTATTTCGGTCAGTTCGGTTCGATTTAAAACTAAATCGGTTTAAATTCGATTTGTAAAAGAAATTTTTAGTTATCGAATTAACCGAACTTTTAATTTATTATCTAATTTTAGGGTATAGTAGTACTTTAAATAGTTGGTTTAGTGATATAATACAAAAACATTTGTTGCAAATTGTTCAAATTTTATTATAACATAAAATTTATTCTATAAAATTTCTCCAAACATGAATTATGTTTTACAAATGAATTCATCATATAAATAATAATACATTCTCCAAGTTCGATTAAATCTTTTACCAATCGAATTAACCGAAATTAGTTTGGTTTAGTTCGGTTCGATTTGAGTTTTTTTTACCACAAAATCAACTGAACGCTCACCTCTAGCTTGGTTCTCAATGTTTGGCTCTACCGCAAAGAATAAGTTCCCAACCAACACTTGTTTTAGTTTGCCTTTTAATAAAAAATATGTATCTTTTTATGTTTTCTCCTTTATTATAAACTATTTGTTCCCTAAATCTTATATGATTTCCATTGTCTTTGGTTATTGAGATAACATCTACTATTTAATAGCATATTTTTAGTACATTATACCATAGCCAAAGTTTGAAAACGAGATTTTTCATTATTTGAAGTTTTCTATGTTTTGATGGATTTCAAAATTTTGAAAGTTGTGGATTAGATCTAGTTTCAATTTCTGATAAATCTTAGTAAAACTAATAGAAGTTGTAAAAAAGAAATGATAATTATAATATTTAAAGAAATTAAGTACAACATCCAACACTGGTACATATAAAGCTGAATTTAACAATCCAAAAGTTTATCCAAATCATACCTAAAACTCTAGCTAAATAACTAACTAAATACTCACTAGTTGTGAGAGAGATTGTTGAAACACAAATTTTGACAGAATAAAAATTGATTATTGGAATTCTTTGTTTTATTGGGACATGAATACAAAAAGGATACCTAAGAGCATCTCCGACGGTGATGCATTCATACCTAATATTCAAAGAGAGATTTTTAATCCTAACAGAATGAATTACCTTAAAGGACAATATTCATTGTACAATTCAGAATGTTGAATTGGATAGAAATGCTGCTTTAATCAATGTCAAGCAATAAACATTGATTTAATCAACATCCAACCATGTTCGCAACAAGATGCAAATAGATTACATGTGACAACCTAGGACCTAGGTAAATGTAGGACAAATAGATTACATGGTACAAAGCTTTATACTGATTTTCTGTATTATTTATTTGTAGTGTTATGTGAAGGCATGAAGCCAATGTTCATTCATTTTACAAAATGCATGCATCTCCGAGCGCTAATTTAATCAATGTCCTATTTTTTATGTAGATTAAATCGACGTCCGAATATAGGATGCTGAATAAATAAGTGTCATGTCATTGGATTTTTCCTTTTATATTCATGGCACAATATTCAACATTTGAATATTATGATTTTAATCCACTTGAGAGCTTTGATGGATAAGATCCTTCGTGTTTGATTTTGCGTCAAATATAATTTTTCAATAATTAAACCAACCTAACCCATAAGCAACCTGACTGCCATTGAAAATATGTGTGCGTACTTGTCAAGTATAATACACTCACAAGGATCGTGTAATATGACAAACAATTTTCCACGTATAAAGTAATAGCTAATCACAGAACAATAAAATCGAAGATGCAGTAAAAAGGAAAATCACACCAGGGATTTTTATACTAGTTCGGAGCACCGTCCTACGTCCAGTCCCAGACCTCTCTCTGGATTTTCACTAAACAACTACCTCGCTTCACCCAGAGGAACAGGTTCACAACACCCGAGCGGCCGAATGGGATTTCACGCCTCTTACACATGAGGACCTCACAACTTTGCCTCTCACAACAACGAGGACTTCACACAAGATGAGTATACTTGTAATTTGACAATGTGTGTTCTTAATAACTCGAATTTGTCAATTCTTGTACAACCTTCCTATAATCTTATCCTCAAATAGAATTTGAATTCGTGAAGATATGGAAGATGATATCGTGTTTGAATCAAAAGAATAATAGTAGATTCTAGGATTCAACAGCGATATAAGAAGATTATGAGCTTCTGAGTGCTTTGAATGATCAAAAATGAAATCAGCAATAGATAGATTAGATAGAAAGAATTAGTTGAATTAAATTGAAGATTTCATGTTGTATTTATAGAGGATAAGGAGTTGCTATCATTGGTGAAGAGAAGTATTGAATAGAAATGATTTTTGATGAAAAGAAAAGGAAGCAACCATTGATGAATGAAGATGTCTGTATGAAGAGTTGCTTTCAGTTCGTAGACCAGTCGACAGGTAAAATAATAACCAATAGACTGGTATTTGAATATATATATATATATATATATATATATATATATATATATATACGTTATATACATGTATGCACGTTCATTGTGCATTTTTACCTAGAAACGGTCGACCGTATAATTTGAAACCGGTCGACCGGTTTCTGACATTATGCACAATGAATGTGCATTCATATATGTACATATATATATTCAAACTACTGACGTATATGATTATTTTAGGAAAGATTTTAACAATTTTAACACAACTAAATCACTAAATAATCAACCTCTATATTTCAATACCATTGAATCTCTTCTTTTTGTAGATCTTGAACTTCTCCTTGTCCTTAATCAAAATGCCATGAATTTCTTGATTCAACAACCATATCTTCTAAATACTCCCAAAAAAACAGTTATGATCGTGTCTCCTAATCCTAACATTCGGATGGGTTTTATGAAGTATCATCGGTTTATGTATATTAATAGTTTAAAATATGAAATTAAATAAATACCATCTTTGCATTTATTCGAATCTTTGGCCTTGTAGTGGGAGAGCTATGGTGATGAATATCCTAAGCTACAAAGATTTGTAATAAGAATTTTGAGGTTGATATGCATTTCTATTGATTGTGTATTGGACCATATTTGTTCATCTGCAAGCATAGTAAATTGCTTATATTTTATATTTGCTCCTTCATCATAACTTTTTAATTCAAGCCATCAGATTCACACAAAACAAAAAGACAGATCATAACAAAAAAAACTTAATGCTTTTTTTGAAGTATTATCATCGAAATAAGCCGTGAAATTCCAAAAAAACAAAAAAAAAAAAACAACGAAGTGTGTTATATCAAATAATTTATTTTGCAACAAGGAGTTTAAATGTCTTACAAAATGTCAGTAAATTCACTAATATGTTGATATGTATGTCCAAGGAACGTTCGCTTTAAAAGAAAAGAAAACCAAGCTCTAGTTAATTAAGAGGATGAGTGGTAAGAAAATGATTATGGTTACTCAACAGATGATGAGAATGAAAATAATAGATCAAGAAGATAACAACACGGATGATGACTGGAAGTTTGTTTCGTAATTGTCTTGTTTTCACTATCTTCCCTCTTTTGAAGAAAGTATTTAATATTTTATCATAGAAATAATCGTAAAGCTCAAAACAAAAATAAGTGCTACTTTGTTTTCTTTACAGAAGTTCACGTCTATTTGTTTATAAACAAGTGCGAACCCGTGCTTCGCACAAAGGCTTCGATGAAATTTTGTATAAGAATATTTTTATATTTTAGTTCAATAAACATGAAAGTGTACATTTGTAACTTGAATTTATTTTTATTTGACTTATTTTTTGAACATCATTGCAAAATGTTTATCAATCAATCAGCTTAACTAATCCTGAAGCACAAATAGCATTGCATTTTTTTCAAAGAATAATGGATTCATAAAAAAATATAACATCACATGTCAACTATTTTTTGCTCGGTAACATTACATAATTGAGCATACATATTAATTTAAGTGATGCTAAAGTTTGAAAAGTTCATTTCATATAGAGTATAAATTCAAATATGCATGTATTCAGTTTGATAATATAGGTACAGTTTGGTTAAAGTCCTTATTAAGTCTCAAAACACAATAAACAACTTTGCCGAATAAAGATGTAAATTAGGTCCCTCAATGTAACGACCCGGAAATTTAGCGACCTTGATTATCTGATATACAACATATATCGAACATCAAGAGTCGAAAATACCAGATGGTTAATGAAAGAAATTAGAGGGTGAGGAAAGATAAGATAGAAACTTAGAATAGAAGAAGAAGAAGAACACAACATCAGAGTAACACGAATCTCACAGCGGAACGAATAACATATAATATATATAACCTAACCTTGAAATATAATTCTGTACTTGAATATACATCATTATCAAAGTGCAGCACTTACAACACAGCGGAAACAAACTATAGCTATATGATCCTGAAGCCTCCTGCTCCAGCTCTTCAAGTATCTGTAAATCCAGACTACTTGACTGCCCGTACAAAATTGGGCACCCAAGAGTTTAGGGAAAACAAAACAAAATAAACTCCGGGTCAGTCATGAGAATCCAAAATATCTTTATATCAAAAAACTTTTGATATTATAATAATGTCTATCAACCACAACTATAATAATCATCTAGCAGAAACGCTTTCATCTCATGTTCTGCATATATATAGTAACAATCAAAACCACAAGCACGTATTGGGTAATGGATTTCCAACTATGACAAGGTATGGAACCACCTTTCGCTAGTGTACCTCTAGAGAGGAATACACTAGGTTCAACAAGAACATCTTGCAACCCGGCCACACATGACCGACCGCTCATTTCGCTTGAGTGTATCGAATGTATATCACCAACGGTTGGGATCAGCAACCGTTTCCCGAATGGGACAGCATCAACAATATATTTTTAGAAGTAAATGAAACTATAGATCAGGTGATTATACACCCTAATAGGTGCGACCTACATAGCCATGCTGCCTGCCCGATTTCTGTCATTTACCGAATGTGAGGCTAGAAGCTACGCTTATCTTTTACATGTCACATCTTCATTCACTTAGAATGTCACATCGTCATATCCGCCAAATCACAAATTGATTTATCCAAAAATAACACGGGTATACAGCTAAGAGAAACGAGTTCCTCTGCCACCAAACGTGAATACGTTTGAAGAGATCCACTTACGCGATCTATTAGATATACTCTGTCAGACCTTCTCCCATACAAGTTGTCCTGAGACTGGACAAACCGAAGGCACTATTCAATATATCCATCTTAGGCACTGTTATCTATGATTTATACAACAGCCCTTGCACTTTACTCCGTCTTCAATTATCTTTGGCATATATGATTCGCAATGCTTATGCCAATACGGAGTGGTTCTTCGGATAATAATCCAACCGTCCTCTCCATATTAACAACGTTAAAATGTTCAAAACTTTGATAGTCGGTAAGTTAACTATCAAAGAAAAACAGGTGTGCAAACAACGATATCATTTCCAAATGGAAATAATATCGATCAATCATCATTTAAATTTTATCTCTTTATTTCATTAATTTACTTATCTCCTGTTTCCATACATTCTAAATTCTTATTTTCTATTATCAGAAAACATTTCTGATTCGTATTTGGAAAACATTTGCAAAACTCCATTGCGATCAAACCTTACCATTCCTTAGTTAAGAAGGAAGTCAATCAAGTTGGGGTATAATTACCTCTCAGACATTAACTGAACAACGTTTTAACTTCGAAATGGTCAAAGTTTATCTTTTAATCTTTAACAAACTTCCTTACGTAACTTTCGTATTCTATTTACGAATCCACTTCTTTATTGAAAACATTGGTTATACGATAACGTTATAATCCCTACTTTCGAAATATCTAACTTCCATTTTAACTTTTATTCTTTAATGTGAATAAATAAACAAACACCTGATTTATAAATAAATAAATCTTGATTCAAACACCGGAAAGTACAAGTACTTTCCCGAATTCGATAAAATCGAATTCGTCGATTAACTCTCTTCGAGTAATCTCTATTTGATTAACTCTTCTCCGAATAACCTATATTCGATTATCTCTCTTCGAGTAACTTATATTCGATTAATTCACTTTGAATAACTTATATTCGATAATCTCCTTTCGAATAACTAAATTCGATTAACTCCTTTCGATTTAACCATAATCGATAACTCCTTTCGATTAAACTATAATCGATAACTCCTTTCGATTAAACTAACATCGATAACTCCTTTCGATTAAACTAACATCGATAACTCCTTTCGATTAAACTATAATCGATTAACTCTTTTCGACTAACTTAACTTAATTCACTTAACTTATTCACTTAAATTATTCACTTAACTCGATTTACTTATCTCGATTATCTCGACTCGATAACTTAACTCGATTTACTTATCTCGATTATCTCGACTCGATAGCTTAACTCGATTTACTTATCTCGACTCGATAGCTTAACTCGATTATCTTGACTCGATTACTTAACTTGATTATCTAACTCGATAATCTTAACTCGATTACTTAACTTGATTATCTAACTCGATAACACAACTCGATTATCTAACTCTAATCGATGAACTTAACTTGATAACTCGACTCGATTATCTAACTTGGTAATCTTAACTTGATAACTCAACTCGTTTATCTAACTCTAATCGATTAACTTACTCTAATCGATTAACTCAATTGGTTAACTCTAACTCTAACTGGTTAACTTTAACTCGTTAACTCTAACTCTAACTGATCAACTTTAACTGGTCAACCCTAATTCATTTACTCTATTCGATTAACTCTAATCGAATAACTAATATTCGATTAACTCGTTTCGATTAACTCTTTTCGATTTACTCTTTTGAATTAACTCCTTTGATTATTCCTTTGAATTATCTCCTTTGATAAATCCCTTTTCTATTTGTTTACTTAACAAATAACTATTCCCTTTTCAATTTTATTTATTTAACAAATAAATATTTCTTTTCATTTTATTTAACAAATATTTCCTCTTTTTTTTTTGACAATTCATCCCCTTTTTATTTGTTTTACAAATATTTTCCTTATATTTGATTTCACAAATAAATTCCTTTTCATTATCCTATTAAATTTCCAAATAAATATCCCTTATAACATCTTATTTATTTCTAAATAAATATTCTTCTTTATAAAATCCTTTGATTTTATAAATAATTTCCCATCTTATAAAATCCCTTGATTTTATAAATATTTTCTCTTTAAATAAATTATAATTCATTTTATAAATGAATATCCCTTTTTATAAAATCCTTAGATTTTATAAATAAATTTCCTTTTCATTCTCTTTGTAAATGGTTTACAAATATCTCTCTTTCTATTTTATTTGTAATTATTTTACAAATATTCCTCTTTCTATTGGGTATACAAATATCTTCCCTTATCCTTGTTTTACAAATAATTTCCTTTATATTTGTTTTACAAACAATTTCCTTTTAATTCCTTTTCCCAAATATTTGTTTAACAAATAAATATTTCTTTTTATAAAATCTTTTGATTTTATAAATATTACTTTTCAACATAACATTTGAAAATCTCCTTTACAACATTCCAGTATTTTTCACGGTATTTAAAATACCAAACACAGTGATCGCTATCATCCAACCATACATAATCATCAATAGATTGTATACCACATCATATATTACAATATATGAAAAACAGTAAAATAAATGTTGAGGAATCCAGTTGGATTCCTCCAACCTGTTTCCCTGCATCCACAGGTGTTACACAATAAAATAAACATCTCTTTCCATTCCATATGATATATATTCTTGTTAAACAGAATCAATATAGAAATTCAACTAACTGACTAGAAGTTCAATCAAACAGTCAACATACGGTCAATCAGCCAATATTTAACAGTTCTAAAAATACAACATTAAATTATAAGCTGTTCAGAGTTAGTGAGATTTACTCAAATTGGACGATCATCGTTAATAACGATAACCATCGCTCGATTTGATTCAGACGGACAATTTATTTTGCAATAAATTGTAACGAGCACCAATCCACTCTCAATCAATTCCATTGGCTAGTGCCCGTCCATACGATCCCGACAGATCTTGTTTCGCTAAATTCTGATAACGGACGGACAAGTTATTGAGTTTACAATTAGTACATGATTTAAAACAAATAAAACATGAATTATTTATCCTTGGGCTTGACTTAACTTTCAGGCCCAACAAGACAAAAAGACCAAACCCAACCTATGGTCCTTCTTCCTCAATAAACAGTTCGACCTCCAGATATTTTGCTCCTCCTACCTAACCATTCGCCGATCCCTTTCCTTGACCAATCCACTAAAATCAGAAACGAAACACACTAGAATTCTTCCCATAACGATCTTCATAAACTCAACCCCATTTTACAAAGTTCGGACTCTTCTTCTCCATCGTTTTTCACACTTCCTGCTCCTTGTTTTTCACCATTATCGTGCGTTGAACCCACTACCGCTTCCACTTTCCTCAATTAATCCAAAATCTGAGACCATCATCGAACTCAACACACCATCCTCACCTCGACCATCTCGACCATCCCCATACACCTCACCTCGCACCACTTTAAAAAAATGCGACAGTAGTAGTACCTCGAGCAGACACAGTAACCCTTGGCACCCATTGATCACCGAACACCACAAAAATAGGCACTTGAGTTCCCTTTTATCCCCTTAATCCAAAACTGAGATCGAAATCATGATTTAAAGTATATAGGACTAGCGATTTTGGACCTTAAGTTTTTTGCGTTGACCCCAAGCGATGTAATGACGAACTCCAGCACTAAGCGTCGATCCCAACAGAAGTGGTACCAAGATGAAGCTATTTCTTTCATCAATCCATCTACATAGTTTCTGGGATTTGTTGATTTTGTTTGGGATTGTTTTGATTTTTTTGTGTTCTTCACGTTTTATGTACTGGTGGCGGCTCCTTTTACAGAAAATTGAAAGGATGATTTAGGTCTTAAGGGAGGCAGTTAAATCCCTACTTATAAGGGAAATTAACTTAGATATTTTCAAAGAGATATTTTAGATATTTTCTATTATTATATTCATTTATATTCTCGTCGACAGTTTTAGCTCGTTATGACCACAAAACAATACCAAATGCGATGAATTTTGATATCCTGACATATCCTAATATTTTAGACTCGATAAAACTGGTTCCGTCGAGTTTCGAAACCGTTTGTAAAAATAGCTATTTTTAAAGTTCTAAATAAACCTTCTTAAATATTAAATGTATTTAAAAACAATTAAATTAAATATTTATAAATAAATATTATCGTATATATTCACATACCATATCATACAGCTGTAGAATATTCCTATATGAATTCTAACTCGATATTTCAAATCCCGATTAAATCGATATTCGATTTATAATGAAATTTCTTTTATAAAAATAAATAAATCGATATAAATTATAAAGGAATTCCACTGCGACTTTTCTAAAATTTGATTTGGACATAAATCAAAATCTACACGACGAAATCCCGATTTTTCTCTTCCACTAGAAAGATATACTCCACCAGCTCCTAACGTTTCTTGTTTCACAGAAATCCGATTTAATATAGATCCTGTATATTCAGTTGAAGTTCGAATCGCCAATTTACGAACTGCAGCGCCATTTCGAGCTCGATTATATTTATAATATAATTATACGTTTAACCTGTCGTTTATATAATATATTCGTTATTCTAATTCAATTCTAAACTGAATTAAATATCACAAATGATCAAGTTCACACCATATTGTGAATTCCACTATTTCTGACTATTTCAGAAATTAAATATATTATTATATTGTTTATTTTAATTATATTCAATAATATTTAATTAACGACCATTTAAATCACTTAATCACTTTGTAAATAATTAAATTAATTAATTATTACACCATGAAAAGACGGGTCATTACATTCTTCCCCACTTAAAATAATTTCGTCCTCGAAATTGCTAAGGTAGGAAACAAACCCTATCGACCGGCTAGACTATATTGTTCACTTCTCAACTTCAATCTCAACTGAACCAATTTAATTTTAATTAAAATATTAATTAATCCTTATCAACGAAATTTTTCAAAAATCTTTAAAATTTTGTAACACCTTAACTTTTCGAAAAAAAATTCCAGCACCTCCTTTGTACTGGTCAATAGGTCAAACTCCAACTCGCCTCTCTGGACCATCTCCAACCCAAAAGAAAATCAAACAGCCAAGCGGCTTGCCAATTCGGCTCATAAATCCCATGCTTATATCAAATATAAACTTGTACCTTTTTGTCGGGCATGTCAACCTTATCACTTTCACCTATTATCAATTCAGCAGATACAAGGGTCATCCCAATCAAATTCCAATCTGTTTTTATCCACAAATCCAACCATTCACTTATACCTAAGTCGAATTCAATTTCAAATCAAAGTTCTATTCTCGATTTTCACTTTCTTAACTCATCAATCCAAATTTCTCGATATCTTTCTAATCCAATTCAACTCCAATTTGCTTTTGCAAATTTCAATTCAATTCCAACTCGGTTTCACAAATTTCTATTAAAATTTGTTTTTATTCAAATAATCTGTTCTGGGAGTTTTTAAACAGTTTTGCTTTTCTAAAACCTAATATTCCTTTTTGGATTTCAACAACTTGTTTTTCTCAAAACAATTCAAAAGCAAAATCTTTTCGGTAGTAATCCGTCACTTACAACTCGAAAATGAATATTGATGATGCAGCTGTCATCATCAGAATCTATTTTCCAGCGATCGAAGTGAGTTCAATACTATAAAACCATTTCTAAACATTTCCACTTTGAAATTCATTTCAAAAATATAATTCACACTACTTGTAAAACAATTTAAAATCTCCCAGGATCTTAAATTTTCCTATTTTTAATCCAAATCCATTTACAAAAACTTATCCAATTTTCCAGATTTTAATTCAATTTCTGGTTTAAATTCAGATTTAATTCATTTCGTAACACTTATACGAATTCTACTTGGTTATATATATAACCATTTTACTTTTACAATCTTACTCAATTATAATAGTGACCAACACATCAAATATAATAATTTCAATATATATTCACTTTTATATCAAAATATACTTTGGGTAAAATTGTTTCATTTACCCTCTTTTCAAAACATACTATGTCGGTCCATCGTATTCAAGTGTTTACAAAATCCCTACCGATACAGTGGATCAAACTGATCGACCAGAACTCATAAACGACTCAACCAATAAATCTCCATAATATAAAACAAAATTTTATATCGAATAACAAATACGCTCTCGTATATATACACTCAACTCAATCTAGGGTATTACTAACCCCATCTCTACCGAGTCACGCCACAGAGCCAAGGTAATTCACTTAACTTAAGCTCTGATACCAACTGTAATGACCCGAAAATTTGCGATCTTGATTATTCGATATACAACACATATTGAACATCAAGAGTTGAAAATACCGGATGGTTAATGAAAGAAATTAGAGGATGAGGAAAGATAAGATAGAAACTTAGAATAGAAGAAGAAGAAGAACAAAACATCAGAGTAACACGAATCTCACAGCGAAACGAATAACATATAATATATATAACCTAACCTTGAAATATAATTCTGTACTTGAATATACATCATTATCAAAGTACAACACTTACAACATAGCGGAAACAAACTATAGCTATATGATCCGGAAGCCTCCTGCTCCAGCTCTTCAAGTATCTGTAAATCCCGACTACTTGACCGCCCGTACAACATTGGGCACCCAAGAGTTTAGGTAAAACAAAACAAAATAAACTCTGGGTCAGTCATGGGACTGGTGTGAGTAAAACAGTTTAAAACAGTCCAAACTAGTAAACGATATCTCATAAGACCACGCCGTATAACGGAACGGGTTTTTCCCTTATGAGAATCCAAAATATCTTTATATCAAAAACCTTTTGATATTATAATAATGTCTATCAACCACAACTATAATAATCATCTAGCAGAAACACTTTCATCTCACGTTCTACATATATATAGTAACAATCAAAACCGCAAGCACGTATTGGGTAATGGATTTCCAACTATGACAAGGTATGGAACCACCTTTCGCTAGTGTACCTCTAGAGAGGAATACACTGGGTTCAACAAGAACATCTTGCAACCCGGCCACACATGACCGACCACTCATTTCCCTTGAGTGCATCGAATGTATATCACCAACGGTTGGGATCAGCAACCGTTTCCCGAATGGGACAGCATCAACAATAGATTTTTAGAAGTAAATGAAACTCTAGATCAGGTGATTATACACCCTAATAGGTGCGACCTACATAGCCATGCTGCCTGCCCAATTTCTGTTATTTACCGGATGTGAGGCTAGAAGCTACGCTTATCTTTTACATGTCACATCTTCATTCACTTAGAATGTCACATCGTCATATCCACTAAATCACAAATTGATTTATCCAAAAATAACACGGGTATACAACTAAGAGAAACGAGTTCCTCCGCCACCAAATGTGAATACGTTTGAAGAGATCAACTCACAAAATCTATTAGATATACTCTGTCAGACCTTCGTCCATACAAGTTGTCCTGGGACTGGACAAACCGAAGGCACTATTCAGTATATCCATCTTAGGCACTGTTATCTAAGATTTATACAACAGCCCTTGCACTTTACTCCGTCTTCAATCAAGTTGGGGTATAATTACCTCTCAGACCTTAACTGAACAATGTTTTAACTTCGAAATGGTCAAAGTTTATCTTTTAATCTTTAACAAACTTCCATAAGTAACTTTCGGATTCTATTTACGAATCCACTTCTTTATTGAAAACATTGGTTATAACGATAACGTTATAATCCCTACTTTCGAAATATCTAACTTCCATTTTAACATTTATTCTTTAATGTGAATAAATAAGTAAACACCTAATTTATAAATAAATAAATCTTGATTCAAACACCGGAAAGTATAAGTACTTTCTCGAATTCGATATAATCGAATTCGCCGATTAACTCTCTTCGAGTAATCTCTATTTGATTAACTCTTCTTCGAATAACCTATATTCGATTATCTCTCTTCGAATAACATATATTCGATTAATTCACTTCGAATAACTTATATTTGATAGTCTCCTTTCGAATAACTAAATTCGATTAACTCCTTTCGATTTAACCATAATCGATAACTCCTTTCGATTAAACTATAATCGATAACCCCTTTCGATTTAACTAACATCGATAACTCCTTTCGATTAAACTATAATCGATTAACTCTTTTCGACTAACTTAACTTAATTCACTTAACTTATTCACTTAAATTATTCACTTAACTCGATTTACTTATCTCGATTATCTCGACTCGATAACTTAACTCGATTATCTCGACTCGATAGGTTAACTCGATTTACTTATCTCGATTATCTCGACTCGATAGCTTAACTAGATTATCTTGACTCGATTACTTAACTTGATTATCTAACTCGATAATCTTAACTCGATTACTTAACTTGATTATCTAACTCGATAATCTTAACTCCATAACTCAACTCGATTATCTAACTCTAATCGATGAACTTAACTTGGTAACTCGACTCGATTATCTAACTTGGTAATCTTAACTTGACAACTCAACTCAATTATCTAACTCTAATCGATTACCTTACTCTAATCGATTAACTCAGTTGGTTAACTCTAACTGGTTAACTCTAACTCTAACTGGTTAACTCTAACTGATCAACTTTAACTGGTCAACCCTAATTCATTTACTCTATTCGATTAACTCTAATCGAATAACTAACATTCGATTAACTCGTTTCGATTAACTCTTTTCGATTTACTCTTTTGAATTAACTCCTTTGATTATTCCTTTGAATTATCTCCTTTGATAAATCCCTTTTCTATTTGTTTACTTAACAAATAACTATTCCCTTTTCAATTCTATTTATTTAACAAATAAATATTTCTTTTCATTTTATTTAAAAAATATTTCCTCTTTTTTTGACAATTCATCCCCTTTTTATTTGTTTTACAAATATTTTCCTTTATATTTGATTTCATAAATAAATTCCTTTTCATTATCCTATTAAATTTCCAAATAAATATCCCTTATAACATCTTATTTATTTCTAAATAAATATTCTTATTTATAAAATCCTTTGATTTTATAAATAATTTTTCATCTTATAAAATCCCTTGATTTTATAAATATTTTCTCTTTAAATGAATTCTAATTCATTTTATAGATGAATATCCTTTTTTATAAAATCCTTTGATTTTATAAATAAATTTCCTATTCATTCTCTTTGTAAATGGTTTACAGATATCTCTCTTTCTATTTTATTTATAATTATTTTACAAATATTCCTCTTTCTATTTGTTTTACAAATATCTTCCCTTATCCTTGTTTTACAAATAATTTCCTTTATATTTGTTTTACAAACAATTTCCTTTTAATTCCTTTTCCCAAATATTTATTTAACAAATAAATATTCTTTTTATAATATCTTTTGATTTTATAAATATTTCTTTTCAACATAACATTTAAAAATCTCCTTTACAATATTCCAGTATTTTTCACAGTATTTAAAATACCAAACACAGTGATCGATATCATCCAACCATACATAATCATCAATAGATTATATACCACATCATATATTACAATATATGAAAAACAGTAAAATAATTGTTGAGGAATCCCTCCAACCTGTTTCCCTGCATCCACAGATGTTACACAATAAAATCAACATTTCTTTCCGTTCCTTATGATATATATATTCTTGTTAAACAGAATCAATATAGAAATTCAACAAACTGACTAGCAGTTCAATCAAACTGTCAACACACAGTCAATAAGCCAATATTTAACAGTTCTAAAAACACAACATGAAATTATAAGTTGTTTAGAGTTAGTGAGATTTACTCACATTGGACGATCATCGTTAATAACGATAACCATCGCTCGATTTGATTCAAACGGACAATTTATTTTGCAATAAATTGTAACGAGCACCAATCCACTCTAAGTCAGTTCCATTGGGTAGTGTCCGTCCATACGATCCCGACGGAACTTGTTTCGCTGAATTCTGATAACGGACGGACAAGTTATTGAGTTTACAGTTAGTACATGATTTAAAACAAATAAAACATGAATTATTTATCCTTGGGCTTGACTTAACTTTCCGTCCCAACAAGACAAAAAGCCCAAACCCAACTTACAGTCCTTCTTCCTCAATAAACAGTTTGACCTCCAGATATTTTGCTCCTTCTACCTAACCATTCGCCGATCCCTTTCCTTGACCGATCCACTAAAATCAGAAACGAAATACACCAGAATTCTTCCCATAATGATCTTCATAAACTCAACCCTATTTTACAAAGTTCGGATTCTTCTTCTCCATCGTTTTTCACACTTCCTGCTCCTTGTTTTTCACCATTATCGTGCGTTGAACCCACTACCGCTTCCACTTTCCTCAATGAATCCCAAATCCGAGACCATCATCGAACTTAGCACACCATCCTCACCTCGACCATCCCCATACACCTCACCTTGCACCACTTTAAAAAAAATGCGATAGTAGCAGTACCTCGAGCAGACACAGTAACCCTTGGCACCCATTGATCACCGAACACCACAAAAATAGGCACTCGAGTTCCCTTTTATCCCCTTAATCCAAAACTGAGATCGAAATCCTGATTTAAACTATATAGGACTAGCGATTTTGGACCTTAAGTTTACTGCGTTGACCCCAAGCGATGTAGTGATGAACTCCAACACTGAGCGTCGATCCCAACAGAAGTGGTACCAAGATGAAGCTATTTCTTTCATCAATCCATCTACATAGTTTATGGGATTTGTTGATTTTGTTTGGGATTGTTTTGATTTTTTTGTGTTCTTCACGTTTTATGTACTGTGGTGGCTCCTTTTACAGAAAATTGAAAGGATGATTTTGGTCTTAAGGGAGGCAGTTAAATCCCTATTTATAAGGGAAATTAACTTAGATATTTTCAAAGAGATATTTTATATATTTTCTATTATTATATTCGTTTATATTCTCGTCGACATTTTTAGCTCGTTATGACCACAAAACAATACCAAATGCGATGAATTTTGATATCCTGACATATCCTAATATTTTAGACTCGATAAAACTAGTTCCGTCGAGTTTTGAAACCGTTTGTAAAAACAGCTATTTTTAAAGTTCTAAATAAACCTTTTTAAATATTAAATATATTTAAAAATAATTAAATTAAATATTTGTAAATAAATATTATCGTATATATTCACATACGATATCATACAGCTGTAGAATATTCCTATATGAATTCTAACTCGATATTTCAAATCCCGATTAAATCGATATTCGATTTATAATGAAATTTCTTTTATAAAAATAAATAAATCGATATAAATTATAAAGGAATTCCACTGTGACTTTTCTAAAATTTGATTTGGACATAAATCTAAATCTACACGACGAAATCCTGATTTTTCTCTTCCACTAGAAAGATATACTCCACCAGCTCCTAACGTTTCTTGTTTCACAGAAATCCAATTTAATACAGATCCTGTATATTCAGTTAAAGTTCGAATCGCCAATTTACGAACTGCAGCGCCATTTCGAGCTCGATTATATTTATAATATAATTATACGTTTAACCTGTCATTTATATAATATATTCGTTATTCTAATTCAATTCTAAACTGAATTAAATATCACAGATGATCCAATTCACACCATATTGTGAATTCCACTATTTCTGACTATTTCAGAAATTAAATATATTATTTATTTTAATTGTATTCAATAAAATTTAATTAACGACCATTTAAATCACTTAATCACTTTGTAAATAATTAAATAAATTAATTATTACACCATGAAAACACGGGTCATTACACTCAAATTAAGTTATTGAATAATTGCATAAATTTATGTGTTTGATAATAATAGGTACAGTTTGGTTAATGTCCTTATTAAGTCTCAAAACACAGTAAACATCTTTGTCAAATAAAGATGTAAATTAAGTCTCTAAAATTAAGTTATCAAATAATTGCATAAATTTATGCAATTATTCAGTGAATAGTTGCAGACACATATGTAATTATATCAAAAAAATACAGACATTTCTGCAATTATTCAGTGAAAAATTGCAAAAGTTTCCACCATTATTCACATAAAAAATTACGGAAATATCTGCAGTTATTCACTCAATAATTGTAGACGTTTATACAATTTTTGGATATACCTTCTCTGTAATTATGCATTGAATAATTGCATAATTGTATGCAATTATTTGGTAAATAAATTTTAGGAATATAATTTGCAATCTTTTTATGGGAAGAAGTTTTCATATTCTAAGTTTGATTTCAAGAACCTAAGCCAAATATTCACATAATAGTATTCCATGTATATGGAATAAAGAAATCATGCTAAGTATGAAATAACATTTTAAAACCGGTTCATATAAACAATATTCTAACATTTTCGTTAGTACGTTTATCATCACAAACTAATGTTAACTAAATTAGAATAACATTTTAATGACTTCAAAGGATATATTTTCAATAAATAAAACATATTGTAATGTAGTAAATATAAGTAATCAATAAATATTGTGTAATATGCTATTGAGCACAACAAACTGGATAGTTTTATAAATTTCTAAGTGAGTGCATCAAAAAGTATAAATAGTTTTATAAACTTCTAAGTGAGTGCACCAAAAAGTCCGCTATCAATAGTTTTAGCTTCTAAGTAATCTGTTAGAACCAAAGTATAGTTATAGAATTTTTTTTTTCTCCATTCTTTGTCCTTGGCTTGAGATAGTCATTACTAATACATAAGTGTAGAGTTAGAAGCATTGTAATATATTGTCATTTCTTCCATAAACTGGTTGAGGGTTGTTTCCTTGTATAGTAAATGTAGCAAAAGGTATTGGATATATTTTATTGCAATGATTGTTTTACATGGATTATTAATTTTTATTATTATTATGTTATAGACCTTGGCATTGAGTTTCAACTAAAATTAAAGCGTCATAATCGCCTAGATTATTAACCTTATCATTTTCATATAGTATAATTTTGATGAGTGAACCTGATAATCCTCTTCTATGGAATCCACTAAACTGGAAGTGGACAATGAATTTATCTAAAGCATATGTATCTAGTAAGTTTATAGTTTTAATTATGCATGGAAAGTCTTAGTCGTTAAACCTTAGTTTGAACCAATATAATTGAAACTATACTGATAACCTATCAAGTAGAAGCGACGTACTGATCCAATAAGCTGGGTTCCAGTCCAGCCGCATGTGTGTTGCATCATTTCCTAGAAAATCATGAGCAATTCTAAATTATTGCAAAATTTATGGTTTTGTATGGGTGCAAAAATTGCATGTTAATCTTAGTTTAAATATGCGACTAAAATAGAAGAAAATATAATAGAAAAAACAGTTTCAATAATCCAAACATTGTAATCCAGTAGATTAAGGATGATAATGCCTTAACGCGTGTTGGGAATTTCTATAACAGACTGATACTAAAGGAACCTTAATCAAAATGTCAAACAAAATCCCTTATAATTCAATACATACATTCATACTTTCTTAAATACATTGAAAAATACGCGTTTCAACATATACGTTTTATTGTCTTAGTTTCAGGACAACTCGAGGCTTTTAGTTGTCATGTCATGACAAATAACAAATGCATCCACATTCGCCTTTATATCCGGGCCAATGTCAACTAGCAACTTACGAATCATGCTGGTATAATGCAACCTTGTTTTCTAAGTTTCAACTTCTCTGTCTTCTCTAGGTAGGCTGCTGTCAAAATTATTATTAGAGAAAGAAATAACGCAGATAGTAAATGATAAGTCCAGTGGTAATATTAATCCAAATACATTATTACAGTCATTATTATTTGTTACCTCGTAACAGTAGAATTTGGCATAACAACATGATAGATACATAACAATGTACTTGTTCTTTATTTCTTTACAGGTAAAGCTAGGTTAGCTGTGCACGCATAACCATTTGCATCTGAGTTTCAAAAATCAATATTTATGATTGTAACCAATATTATTAAATTTTCTTTACAATTTGTAATTAGTATTATGAAATTTGCAGCCTATTCAAACTGTTGATGGCTCCTTGATTTAACATGTAATCGATCATTATATTAAAGAACACCTTTATAACAGTAGATAAATTTAAACAAATAATTTCGAGTTATATATTAAGGTGAACACATCTCTATATTCTAAAGAGACATCATTCAATAAGGCATCCTATTCCCATCGAAATCCTGTAAGGGTAACATAAGTTTTAATGTTAAAAATCTTTAGCATTAAAGATATTACTCACGTAATAAACTAAGTAGAGCGATGATAGCCCAAGCCGATGTACAAATGCAAGAAGATGCCCTAAAGATACAAATTAAAGTAATTGATAGAGCCATGCCAGAAAAAAGTAATCGATAGAAAAGAGCTTTATAATAATGCAGTGATATCTTGCAGTTATGCTGTTCAATCCAGTATATAGATTGACATTAACATTAATGGGAGGATGAGAATCCAGAAAATACAAATCAAAAAATATGCACAACCTTGATAAACCAAAAAAGCTTTAGATTCCTGAATTGAGTAAAAGAGAAAAACTAAAAAGAGGATTTTGGTACCTCAAATCAATTATTTTAAGCATGCTTCTTTTTTATCTTATCTAATTTCCCATATATAACCACATCACGAAAAATTAACTGGGACATAATCATTCGAATCTTAAAATCAAAATTTTCATTTCTTTGACCTAGGTAGAACATAAACTATATTGAAAATAAGGATGAGTGGCAGTAGACACGTTGAAATTACGTATTAGTTGTGTATCAGTTATAAAATATTATGCAAGCATAATTTTGAAAGATTTAACTCTATCTCTATGTTTATGTAACTCTAAAACATTAATTCTCTAGTTTGGATTTATTATATAACATGAAGTACATGTATAAAAAAACAAAAGAGAACACAATAATATATCGGTGGCAATGTTAATACTACCCACATAGGAATTATTACCATGGATGGATGGGAAATAATAGTTTTAATATGAAATTAATTTGAAAGTGTTAAAAATCTTTAGAGACAAATTGATACAGTAGACTAATTGATGATCAAGTCCATAAAAAATAAAAATAAAAAAGATGCATAAACTATCATCCAAACAGAGAACATATGGTTTAATGAATCGATTATTGAAGCAATTGTCAAATCATAGATGAAAACTTTACAATCTGAAATAGCATGAAGGAAATTGAGCTCAGTAAATCCATTAAATGATTGGAGAACATAAAAGTTTTCCTATCTCACTCATTTTTACGATGTTCAATTCATGAAAAAGACAAAGTTGCATATAAGATAAAAATACTAATTCTTAGCATGCATGTAAATTTATCAAAAATTGAATCAAACCATGCTTATGCTCCTATTCATGAATGTTTTCTAATTCTACTCCTTATTTCCATACTTCTTAGCTTAGGATACAAACAGGGGATACCCAACTTAGATTTAATATCAGTATAGCTTAGCAAAGTATTCCCGTGTTACCGATAGCAACGTTGTTGCAAATGGCTAATACAATTTAAATAGAAGAACCCTATTCCAAAAATATTTATCCTTGGGAAACTTTATTCATAGGTAGTGTTTTTCCCTAAAATTGGTTACCGGCGAACACTTTAGTAAGGAGGTTGCTTATCAATGGTAATTGTTAAACTAAAACAGAAATAAATCATAGGAAAAAAATGAAGTAAAATGTAAATATGGGACATCAGAAGTTTAAACATGATCCTACATTCAATAAATTAGTTTTTTAACAAAACAATGCAAAAATATTATTATACACACACACACAAACAAATACCATACACGACAATCTTAGCTAAGTCCTTTAGGCAAAATGATACTACATATAAGTCAAGTTTGTTTTGAAAATGAGACTTACAACTGAGAAACATGTTGTATATTCATAGAAAAAAGGCTGAAGTGTTTGTCTGCATGTGTAAGGATGGTAGTTTTTCCCATGGAAATTAATCAAATGAATATAATTTATAAATAGAAACAGGGAGAAAAACGCATCCCCTGTAATAACAATTAATAAGTAATGTATAACAGGAAATACGTTTACAAATGGTAAATGATACCTTTAACACTGAAGGCAACAGTTCAACGATAAAAGGCAAGACAATCTGAAATTTAGATATGCTTGTTTCGTCAATATTTTTGAGGTTTGTCTCTAGTTGGAAATTATGTGCAAAATCAAATATCAAAATATACTATTATGTGTGATATGTGAAGTATCAAATTATCATATCAACCATTAACATAAATACAGTTAAAAAAGCCAACAAAATCGAAGAACAGTAAAAACTAATCATTAGGTTCATCGTGAAATCATAAGATCCAAAAGTTGTAAAAATATATATCAAATTCAGACCTATGTACGTTTTAAAGAAAAAAAAATACAAAAATAGAAGGAAAAAAAGTAGAAAGGAAAAGGAATTTAGAAGGTGAGACTATGAAAATGCATGCCACAAACAAACCCATGTGTTTATTATCTTTCAGATAAAGAGTTCTAAATATGGGGAAAAAATGAAACACGGGAAAGAATGAAAGAAAAAGTAAATAAGGGGCACCAGAAGTTTAAGCATAATCCTGCATTCACAAAATTAGCATTTTTGACAAAATGATGCAAAAAAGCAGTATTATACACACATGTTAATTGTAGCGAAATCCCTTAGGAAAAATGATAAATACATGTAAGTCTAGTTTGTAATGAAAATAAAACTCAACTTAGAAACATGTTATTTATTCATTAGAAAAAAGAGGAAGTTTTTTCCTACATGTTCAAGAATGGTAATTCTTCCCATGGAAATTAATCACATGAATATAATTTCTAATAGAAATAGGGGGAAAAGGCATTCCCTGTCATATCAATTAGTAAGTAATATATAATAGGAAATATTTTTACAAATAGTAAATAATACCTTCAGTGCATAAGCCAGCGGTTCAAACATTTAGAACGTAAGTCAGAATGAAATTTAGACCGCTTGTTTCATCAATATTTAGGTCTGTCTCTAATTGGTAATCAAGCGCAAAATCAAATATCAAAATATAGTATTATGTTTAATATATGAAATATCAAAATTATTATATCAACCATTAACATAAGCACAGTTAAAAAAAGTCGACCAAATTATAGAACAGTAAAAACTAACCACCAGGTGCATCCTGAAATCAAAAGGTCCAAAATTTGAAGAAAAAAGACTCAAATTCAGACCTGCGGATATTTTAGAGATGAAAAAAATACAGAAATAGAAGGAAAAAAAGTAGGAAGGAAAAGAAATTAAGAAAATGGGACTATAAAAATGTGTGCCATAAACAAATCCATGTGCTTATTATCTTTCAGTTTAGAGTTCTAAATATAGGCAAAAATGAATTATAGGAAAGAACGAAAGAAAAAGTAAATAAGGGACATCAAAGTTTAGGCATGATCCAGCATTCAATAAATTAGCACTAGTATTACCGTACAACAGTGGAAAAACCGACCGTTAAGGGTTCAATATGAAATAAAAAATGTGTTAAAATATATTTCAAGTTAAGATTTTATTTAAAAAAGTATAGAGTACTGAAAATGGAAGTAATTAAGTAGAAATTCAATTAAACTGAAGTTTACATGTAAACCAGCTTGAGACTAAAAATATACTATCAATGTATTAATTGGAATCAGTCACAAACACATACATACATTTTATTATATACCAAGTAGGATCAATGTAATATTATTATTTAGTTATTTTACAATTCTAAACCATTAATGGATTGAAAAAACAAAAAGAGAGTGAATATTTAGTTGAAATAAAAAATACAAGAGTAAGGTGTAATAAATCTGAAATTACTAAACTAATTTATGTAATTAAATCACTTAAAATTATCATTGTTATATGAAAAAATGAAACTATTGAAATAAAAATATTGAAAATAAAACAAAATAATGGACTCTGTCGTTTAAAATATTTCTTCCAACAGTAAGCTTAATTCGAGACTGATATTTTATTTCTGTGAGTTTTAAATATAACTGACATAGTACATATCAAATTTCTAAAACATAATAGCTTCTGTTATGCCAAATTCACGTGTTTGGACTATCAGTCCTATTTGGGTGAGGATGGCTTTAAATATATAACTTCCATTTAAAAGGTAATCTTGATTGATTTTGTATGGATTAAATATAGTTTTGATATGTAAAATTTTCAGATTGTGTGTCAGCATCTGAAAAGATGTTCCTAAAAAAAATTGAACGTACATGTGGTATTAAAATATGTTTTAGTTTCAAAGTATCACAAGGTTCTAATGTATACAGCTTTGAATAAACACAGCTTCATGGAAATATAACTTTCAAGTACATATATTATTTCTAATATATTTATAATTCACAACATTACGCAAGACTAAAATTTTAGCATGAAAATGACGTCAAATTCATAGTAATAATGATGTGCTTTTATAATGAATTAGTTGACGACATACATTCATGTAAAACCTCTTACATTCATGTAAAACCTACTTGTGTCCATGAACTAACTTACTATTGTTGGTTTCATTAACTAAAAGAACATAATTTTAAATGTACCTGCACCCCGCCACTTATAACGGTTTACATTAAGGTCAACCATCAAGAAACTAATCAGATCTCAAATCCGCTACGGGTCCGACTACTAGCCTCAACCCTCAAAGACCATTGCAAATATAAGACCACACAGAATATGTTCCCCATGTCTACAACATATCGTACTTATGCATTATGGGACTGCATTTCCTATAGATCAAAAGTTGAAGGGTTAAAAAAATTCTAAACAAAATCAATCGCAGATCATTTAAACACGTAAAATAAATAAATCGTCCAGAATGAAGAAAACACTATGTGTTCTATAAATTTCTGGTAACATGGTACTTGCGGTAACTGCATACAAGTTTACATTGATTAGCTTAATTAGCATTGTATCCACATAAATCTAATTAAATAACAATATAAGCAACGTAATCATCATATAACTCCTAATGACACTCATAAATATAACAATATTGACATGCATCAACAAATAGTTTAAGACATATATGGTTACATTATCTGAAATGTAAGATTTTGATCAAGCTGAGCGTAATCAGCAGGAGTTTAGTTGACATCAGATGGTAAATGACAACCAAAAAGAAAATTACCAAATGCACCAAGATCAAATTGTAGCACAATAACTCAACAGCGGGTATTCCTTTTACCAGCGGACTCCTTTCTAATTTTTGATCATGAATGTTCAGGTTCATATATTCATGACTAATTATATGTCTGTATTGTTTTGTGGATTTACCAATATTACGTGACAATCCCATCTAACTGGAACGGAAAGACTAATAGTATATTTTCCGGCACTCTAAGCCATCACCAATATCTTTGACATCCCCATGTTCCGTAGAGAAAAATGACCTTGCAACTGTGGTATAACTGTGAAAATAACAAGAATTATGTTACTAAAACTAAATTATTTTCTGAAAATAACTGTAAAAATAACAAGTTGAGCATCCACTCAAGTGCATTTTAAGTTATTACATGTAGGAGGGAAAAAATCGATCGGTGAACAATTAGAAGCTTCCAATTCTAAAAGCAACTCAGTTCATGCCTTTATAAAAAAAATCTAGCATCCACAGCACCTATCTGCACCTTGTCTTTACACCATATGCTTCATCCAATGAAAGAAAGTCACAAATATTAGGAGCTGAATGTCCAAAAGTATGTAGCGCATGATGAGAACTTCCAGACGACAAATTCTTGTAGTCTGCATTCATGCAGCAAGAAACTCCATCATGTTTATCCGCAATAGCAGCACACATTTCCAGTTGAAGACCTGTTAAATTCCCTTCATGCACCACTGCCTTATCTCTACCGCGTCATCAGGGTAAAACCATCGTTGTCCCAACATCAGGTGATAGCAGCACCCTGTGTTCACAAGCATCACACATTCTGTTCACCATGCCTGCATAATAAACGACCTATTCAAATCCTACAATGCTGGTATTATTATATGACATGTTTGATAAAATTCAGGTAGTTAGGTAGATGTTCACAAAAGCTTCAGGTTAACAGTTGAGCATTGCAATCAACTTATTTTGGTAGATGAAGCAACATAGAGTGCACTTGATCAACTTTGACATTATAATAATTATAAAGATTCTCAAAGCATGCAACAACAGATGGCTTTCAGGCATATCTCATTATCCCCAAAACAATCATCACACTTCGGCAAATAGGTAGTCCATCTTACTTCATCAACATGGGTCTAGTTGTATGAATAAACAATGACTTCATGTCAACTTTATATGCACAATTCATGTTACAATGAATATTAACTACTGCTTCATGGTTATAGCATTACAGTATTCAATCAGAAAGTATATTAATGTGCACCATTGAAGTTATGGCAACATCAAACTAGTGCACAAACAGCGAACTCAAGTAAAGTAGCAAATCATAGATATAATATTTGATATGCCATGAATAAACAATGACTTCATGTCAACTTTATATGCACAATTCATGTTACAATGAATATTAACTACTGCTTCATGGTTATAGCATTACAGTATTCAATCAGAAAGTATATTAATGTGCACCATTGAAGTTATGGCAACATCAAACTAGTGCACAAACAGCGAACTCAAGTAAAGTAGCAAATCATAGATATAATATTTGATATGCCGAGACTTAGCAACAGATATGATATTTGATATGCCGAGACTCAAGTAAAGAAGTATTTGTGGCCCAGTAAGGTGGTTGAATTGAAAATAGGATGATATAATTAAAGTGGTAGATGTTAGATAAAAAGATGGATATTGACGTACACAAATTTTGGGTACTACTTTGTTCACTGTAGTGAAAAGAGATCACATACATTAAGTGTTCACAAATTCAAGCCACTAATCGTGATATAAGAAAAATATTTGTCAATTATAAGAGCCAACGAGAGACTTATGATGTATGGCAAGGAATATCAAACTATTTATTTATAAATACTGTTTATACTCATATAAATTGTCTTCACATACATGGGAGGTTGGTTTTTGTATGGGATATTTCTTCAATCTTTGAGTTTATACATATGAATACTGATTTATATTTTAAGGTTGATTCAAAAAAATAAAGATAAATTTTATGAAATAATGTCTAAAATAGCAGAGAAAACATCAGAAGATGCATAGACATAGAAAAGGAAATCAAAACAAGATAGGCAAATTTGTGACATGCCATTAAAATCAGAAAGTACCAACTAAAGTTTGAGGCACCAGTTGCCAATGATTTTTTTGAAGATGTGGAACACTGTAACATAGCAGCAACTGGAAGCATGAATATGGATTTAAAAAAAAACTATGTTGTGCCTGTAATAAATCGGAAAATTGTTAATGTTACATAATTGAATAATTTTTCACGTGCCAATAACATTTTAAACTTTGCTATGTTCTGCTCTTTACCATAATAGTAAACTTTGCTTTTAATAAGAACAATCATAAAGTTGAATCCCTTTTTTTTCCTCCTCGTCCTTTGACGTAATATCAACTATCTAATAAGATATTTTAAAAAATAAATCGCTATAAGTTATAGTTTTCAAACTAAAAGCAAATTTTGATTTAGCCAATATAATCTCTAATTTGATGTCAATTCTTAAATAACTCACTAAATTCTGAATTGTTATATCAGTCCACAGCACACGCATATTGCCTTAAAAAACTGTCTAATCCTTAAAAAGTTTGTTAACTTAAAAACTATCTAATAAGATATTTTAAAAAATAAATCGCTATAAATTATAGTTTTCAAACTAAAAGAAAATTTTGATTTAGCCAATATAATCTCTAATTTGATGTCAATTCTAAAAAAACTCACTAAATTCTGTATTGTTATATCAGTCCACAGCACACGCATATTACCTTAAAAAACTGTCTAATCCTTAAAAAAGTTGTTAACTTAAAAACTATCTAAACTATGAATTGTTTAAAATCTATAATTTTTAAATTGCAATTCTCATCTGTCAATTCTGCAAATTCATCTAGTTTGATGTTTTCATTTAATTAATCATCCAATTTGATGCTTACAATTATTGCAAAACTGTCTAATTATGAATTCTTGAAATACTTCAAAATTCTATAACTCGGGATATTAAACAAAAAAGTGTCCAAAATCCAAATTTTAAAACAAACAATTTTTCATATCCACAACAGCTCAAGTTATTTGTGTCTAAACAGAGGGTAATAGGTAATCAAGCCACAAAGTTAGCATAAATGAACAACATGTGATAAATTCAAGACACCAAACAATTAAGCTAGTTATGTGATGGACAATAAAAACAATGGAAAAAAAAAACTAGTAAAATAGAAAAGGAAAGGAAAAATTGGGATAACACAAATAGCTAGCATAAAGAAACTACTATGATGATATCTGTTAGCCTACTTTGTGAACTAGGCAACACAAAGTCTAGATATCAAACATTGAAGAGCATTTTTAAGTAGAAGACTTCGGTTCGGATTGGAGAAGACACTACAGCCTAGATCGGACAGCTGCAATTGTTCGGGTCGGATCAGAGCAACATATCGGTTCGGGTCGGATAAAATCTTCTGTTCGGATCGGTGAACCGTTGCTGAGGAAATTGGTAAGGCATAGCTATTCGGATCGGAGGACAATATAATCCCAATCGGATCGGAAAGCCACCTGGTTGCTACCGAAATAGATCGGAGCGGAGCAGATTAAAGAAGAAGAGAGCGTTGCATCCAAGCCAATCCGGGTCGGATCGGGTATCCCGATCCGAACCCCTTATATGTGTGTCTCCGACCCGAGCCCATGTTCTATATCATTCTCCAGCAAAAGCGCCTGGATATCCGGATCGGCTATGACCAGTTCCTATCCATAACGTTCATTACTCTGATGCGTTGTCAACACAATAATTCATCCGAACCCAAGGCTAATGGGATGGACGACACGTGGTTCCGATCCGGATCAGATTTTGAGCAAATTCACACCTATAAATACCCCGTCTGGAGACAAAGAAAAGGATCTTTTTTGGGCATTTCGAGAATTCAACCACCTCCATAGTCCGAACTCCAATACTCCCGGAGAATCCAAATCATCTTTCATTATTTGTTTTAGTCAATTGAGTGAATATAAGTGAGTTGTGAGCGGAATCAAGTGAATCTTACATTGTATTTGCAACTGAATCATTGAATATAGTAAAAAAATAAGTGGACGTAGGCATTTCTTCGCCGAACCACTATATATCTTGTGTGTTCATTTTTATTTTTATCTCATTTCATTTTGCTTTTAATCAATTTGGGTGTTAGAACCACTTTTGGGTCTAGCATTTTGGTGCTTTCACTGAGAAACCTCATCTAAATTCTTTATTTTCCGGGATTTCTTTCTACTTTTTGGACCGTTGAGTTCAAAGAAGTTAATCCTTAAGTTTCTCCGCTCTTTTATATTTGTTGAAGTGATTGTCAAAGAATCATGGCCAAAGGAAAAGGCAAAGAAGTTCAATCTGGTCGAGGAAATGGAGCTGGGGAAGATCAGCAAAATGCGGTTGTGACAAGGTCTCGGGGGTAGAGTTCAGCAGCAGGAAGAACCAATGCAGGAAATCCGAGCCGCCAGCAGGGGGAGAGCTCCGATCCGATCTGGGTAGGAGATTCTGAAGCAGTGCATTCCCCCAATCTGAACCGACCCGAGCAGCTTGCCACGTACCGATCCGACCAGGCCCCCCAGCTCCGAACCGACCCGACCTCCTACCTCCGATCCGACCCGATGCTTGGTGAAGCTGGAACCTCTACTCGAGTCCCTACGAATGCTCCAATTCCAGCCACCAGGGTTAGTGATCAGGTCAATCCATCTGCACCCATCACTCAAGGAGATTTCTCGCGCTTACTTAACATGCTTGAGAGCACAAGGGAGGCTATGAAAGTTCACGAGCGCACTAATCTCATGATGCAGGAAAATATGAGGCTCATGAGTCGGGAGATTAGTGAACTTCGTCGACAGAGAACTCCATCACCGGTTCGTCACACACCAGTGGATCAATCTTCATCTTCCGAGGAAGAGCGGCCCCGTGAACGAAGGCCGCTCGAACGACCTCATAACGTGGAGCAGCTGACATTTGGATCTTTGGGATCTCGTGAGGATATTGCACGAGCGCTAGGAAACAATGACCCCACTCGAGGGCAAAGACTCCAATCCCCTCCTCCCGAGATCGACCGGGAGCGCAGGGAACGGAATCGAGCAGAGGCAGCTCGAAGAAGAAGGGCGTCTCCTGAACAAGAGCCCAGAAGGAACTCGGATACTAGGGCCAGGGAACCTGAGCGGCCCCTAACTAATGCTGATGTGCAGGCAATGGTTCGCCAGATCATGTCCGAGACCCGGAACTATACAAATGAAGATTGGCATCGAACGAAGCCATACTCCCTTCACCGATGATATCCTTGACTTCCAATTTCCCCGACGCTTTAACTTGCCACAGATGGACAAATACAACGGAAGGACTGATCCGGGACAGCATTTAATGCGATACTCGTGGCTCATGAATGCTGCTGCTGCCCCTGATGAAGTGAAGTGCAAAGCATTCCCAATCTACTTAGAAGATGTGGCGCTGTTCTGGTTTACCCGACTTCCTCCTCGTTCAATTTCGAATTACAAGGAACTAAGCGAGCATTTCATGAACCAGTTCTGACTCCATGCCCGAAAGTCCAAAAGTGTTATTGAATTATCGAGAATCAAACAGGCACCAGGAGAGTCTTTGAGGGCATATCTTGACCGTTTTAACCAAGCTGTGACTGAGGTCAGTGACCCGCATGAGCCCACTATTCTAATGGCATTGAAGGAAGGAGTCGATCCTGAATCTGAGTTTGGAGACTACCTTTCTGGGAAAACACCCTCCACAAGGGAGATATTCTACGAAAAAGCCGATATTTATCTAAGGCGAGAGGAGGCCAGGGCAAACCGAAAGAGAAAGTCTGAGACGGCTTCAAAGGAGAATGTGCAGAGTAATATCGCCGTGAAGCAGTCTGGGGAAAGTTCTGGCAAGGTTGAAGTAAATGTAGGAAACAAGGGTGGAAACAGCAATGCTGGAAGCGGGGGTAACAACAACAATAACCGTAATTCGAACGGTAACAGAAGAAACAAAAATAGGGGAAGCGATCCTAACAAAAGACCCCGATTCCAGAACTACGAGAATTATACACCATTGAACGACACCCTGGAAAATATTTACCTGGATACGTACAATGTGTTACAGTACAAAAGACCGCCACCTCGTGATTCGACCGAGAAAGAAATGGCGACAGGGAAATTTTGTTTGTTTCATGGAACTCATGGGCATTCAACCAATGAATGTCGGCATTTGAGGGATGTGATTGAGAAGCTGCTGCGTGAAGGAAAGTTGGATGAATACAAGGTAGCCCCGAGGGACAGGGGGCAAGGAGAGCAGGCTCCAAAACAGATTCTACCTGCTCCCAAACCTACAGCGCAGCAGAAAGGTAAAGGAATTGTTATCAACTCCATAGTAGGCGGACCTCATCCAGCAATCCGAAGTTTCAGATCAATGGATCAATATGTGAATGCTGCCAAGCATCTAGACGTGAATGAAGGTGATGATTTGGAAGATATCACCCCCATAAAACAACAGAAGACCATGTTTGACGACGTGGTATTTCGCAGCCGAGACAATACTGGGATCCAATCACCCACCGATGATTCGTTGGTTATTACTACCAACATTGGGCCAGCCTTGGTCCATAAGGTGTTAGTAGACAACGGAAGTTCCGTTAATATTATGTTCAAGAAGTCATTCGATCAGATGAAGCTTGAATCTGAAGACTTGAAGCCATGTGAAAGATGGATCAGAGGCTTCAACGAGGCGTCGACAGCCCCCATGGGATACATAGAATTGCCCGTGACCCTGGGGAAAGGAGAACGTAGAAGAGTGCGGATGCTTCAGTTCATGGTATTGGACGTAGATTCGCCTTATAATGCATTTTTGGGGAGGCCTGCCCTTGCTGAATTCAGAGTTTGTATCGCCCCTTGGTGCTTGTTACTCAAGTTCCCAACCGAAGCTGGAACTGGAGTAATGAGAGGGGATCAAGTTTCCGGACGGGCCTGCTACGTGGCCGAATTAAAGATGTTGATGAAAGGACTAAATGTTGAGAGTAAAGATGCCTCGTCTCCCTCAAAGGGGGGCTCGGCATAGCAATTAGAGAGATTGACCCCAAAGGAGTTGCCCAAAGGAACGCCCGAAGACCTGGATCCCAGAAAAGACGAGGAACCAGAGGCTAGGAATGCAACTCCTAATGAAGCGACAGTGGAAATTCCCATTAATAAAGTTGATCCGACAAAAGTTTTGAAGATTGGTTCTCAATTGGATCCACGTCGAGCTAAAGAACTAACGGACTTCTTGAAGGCAAACTTAGACGTGTTTGCCTGGACCCATGCTGACATGTGTGGATTATCGCCATCCATTATAAGTCACAAATTAAATGTAAATCTGAAGCATCCGCCTGTGAAGCAAAAGAGACGCATACTGGGCCCAGAGAGGTCTGCTGCTCTCAAAGAGGAAGTAGAGAAGTTGAAGCAGAATGGATTTATTCGAGATTCGACATATCCCGACTGGATATCGAATCCCGTCTTGGTAAAGAAGCCAAACGGAAAGTGGCGGACTTGCATTGACTTTTCAGATTTAAACAAGGCTTGCCCAAAAGATAGTTTCCCACTTCCCAGGATTGACCAGCTTGTAGACTCGACAGTAGGTCATGAACTTCTCTCTTTCATGGACGCATATTCTGGATATAACCAAATTCCTATGCACGTACCAGACCAAGAACATACGAGCTTCATTACGAATTTGGGATTATATTGTTATGTTGTAATGCCCTTCGGATTGAAAAACGCTGGAGCTACTTATCAGCGCTTGGTGAACAGAATGTTTTATAATCAAATAGGAAAAACTATGGAAGTTTATGAGGATGATATGCTTGTCAAATCGAAGCAGTCCTCCAGCCATACGCAAGACTTGGCGGAAATGTTTGGTATCCTGCGAAAGTACCAGATGAAATTGAATCCTCTGAAATGCTCATTTGGAGTGGCATCGGGAAAGTTCCTTGGCTTCATTGTGAGTTCCCGAGGAATTGAAATCAACGCTAGCCAGATAGCAGCGATTAGAAATATCGAAGAGCCGAGGAGAATTAAAGACGTCCAAAGTCTTGCAGGGAAAGTAGCGGCGCTGAGTAGATTCATCTCCAAAGCCACAGACAAATGTGTTCCGTTTTTTGATTTGATTAAAAGAGGAAAGAAGAACTTCGAGTGGACTCCGGACTGTGTTGAGGCCTTTCGAAATCTGTTGGAACTGCTAGAGAAACCGCCAATTTTATCAAAGCCCGTAGATCACGAAGAATTGTTTGTTTACTTGGCAGTCTCGGCTCACGCCGTCAGCACAGCCCTGGTTCGAGAAGAAGACAAAATACAAAGGCCAGTGTATTATGTAAGCAAGAAATTAGCAGCGGCAGAGCGCAACTACCCAAAAATTGAGAAGCTCGCTTACAGCCTCTTGATCGCATCCCGAAAACTTCGTCACTATTTCCAAGCTCATCCAATAACCATATACACCGACCAGCCCTTAAGGCAGGTGTTGCAGAGACCCGAAGCATCGGGAAGGTTGATCAAATGGAACATAGAACTAAGTCAGTTTGATTTGAATTTTCAACCACGAAAGTCAATCAGGGGACAAGCTCTAGCAGACTTTATTGCGGAGTTCACCATTCCAGAGGAGGAGGTAGTCGATGATAGAGTGGTTAAGTCCGAGGATGAGTTAAAAATAGATCCGTGGAAACTATATACAGATGGAGCTAAGAACGACCAAAGGTCCGGAGCTGGAATCGTCTTAGTCACTCCCGAAGGATGGTCGTTATATTACGCCCTGCGATTAGAATTTTCGGCGACTAACAATGACTCTGAATATGAAGCCCTGATTGCCGGGCTGAAGCTTGCTAAAGACCTCGGAGTGAAAATGTTAGATATATTCTGTGATTCTAAAATTGTTGTTTGCCAAGTGCGAGAGGAATTTGTGGCTCGAGGACCTCGACTTATAGCCTACCTCAAGAAAGTGAAAGAGCTATTGAATAGCTTAGAGCGGTACAACATAACACACATTCCCAGAGTTGAAAACCAGAAAGCGGATAGGCTGGCAAAGCTGGCTAGTTCTGACAATCTAGAAGAGACTGAAATAATTCCAATTGAAACGTTGGAATCGCCAAGCTTTGAGTCAATGGAAATTGAATTCGCTTTGGAAGCGGAACTAGAGAAGGAGTCGTGGATGACTCCAATTAAGAATTTCCTTAAGAATGGGACACTCCCATCAAAGAAGAGTGAGAAAAGAGCTGTAGTTCGCAAAGCTACCAGATATGTCATACAAGATGATACTCTTTATAGGCAAGGATTTTCTATGCCCTTGTTACGATGTATAGCACACGACGACATCAAGCGTGTACTAAGAGAAGTGCACGAAGGTGAGTGTGGAGATCATACAGGAGGTCAAACTTTAGCAAAGAAGATATTGCGGTACGGATACTTCTGGCCTACGATCAATAAAGATGCAGCTGATTATTCACGACACTGCGATAAGTGCCAGAGATTCGCCAAAATCCCTAGGGCACCATCGACCCAACTTAAATCAATGGTGAGTCCTTGGCCATTTGCCACATGGGGAATTGATATCATTGGAGTTCTACCAATTGCTAAAGGAGGAGCTAAGTATGCAATAGTGGCCATGGACTATTTTACGAAGTGGGTGGAAGCTGAGCCCTTGACCAAGATCACGGCAAGAAAGGTGATAAGTTTTGTGGTTAGAAATATCATATGCCGGTTCGGGATCCCAAGGACGATTATAACTGACAACGGAACCCAATTTGATAGTACTGAATTCAGAAATTTCTGCCAGAAGTATAAGATAGACAAACAATATACTGCAGTTGCCTATCCGCAATCGAATGGGCAAGTAGAGGCAATAAACAAAGTAATAAAATCCATCCTCAAGAAACGATTAGAGCGTGCAAAGGCAAAGTGGGTTGATGAATTGGCCCTAGCTTTGTGGGCATATCGAACAACATTTAAAACGGCCACCGGTCATACCCCTTTCTCTCTCTCCTTTGGCTCAGAAGCTGTAATTCCAGTTGAACTAGAAGTTCCTTCTCACAGGGTGACATATTATGACCCGATGACAAATCGGGCACTTTTACTTGAGTCTCTTGATGAAGTCGAAGAGAAAAGGGACGAAGCAGATTTGCGTGCGGCAAGACATCGGCGTCAGATGGCACGCTATTACGACAAAAAAGTTCGCCTCAGGACTTTTGAACCAGGAGATTTGGTGCTAAAGAGAGTCTTTCCATCCCTTCCTCACCTTGGTCCAAAATGGGAAGGACCCTTTGTCATTCAACGGAAACTTGAAAAAGGAACCTTCAAGTTAACGACCGTGGATGGCGAAGAAATCCCCAGAGCATGGAATGCCCAGCACTTAATGCGATATTTGGATTAGAAATGCTGTACTTTGTGTTATTTTTCTTATGAACTCTGTAATAAGGCACGACTTGCCTTGGGAAAATCTGACGATATGAATGAAGAACTATAAAGTGGACGTAGGCTACGACTTAGCCGAACCACTATAAAAATACTGTGTGTTATTTACTTTTATGCATTACATATATACATTTATCAGTTATTCTGTTGTGATTATAAGATACAGGATAACTCACAGCCTAAAAAGGTTGAAAACAGTTTAGACATAAAAAGAAGCACAACGGCTATTTGTGCGATAAGACACAAAAGAATGAGAAAACGACATTCTTGACTCTAACTCTCCAGAGAGAGAGAGAGAGTATAAAAGCGTCTCCGGCTGAGCGCTGAAAAAGAAATTCTCCCCCTAACTCTAACTCTCCAGAGAGAGAGAGAGTATAAAAGCGTCTCCGACTGAGCGCTGAAAAAGAAATTCTCCTCCTAACTCTAACTTTCCAGAGAGAAAGAGAGTATAAAGGCGTCTCCGACTGAGTGCTGAGAAAGAAATCTTCCCCCGTTGAAAGACCGGGGAATAAACAGATGACTGAGCTCGAACTCTAACTCTCAAGAGAAAGAGAGAGAGTATAAAAGAAATGCCAGAAAAAACGATAGGTACTGACAACACAGGAAGTGCTATCCCGTCAGAAAATCGGGAGCATTCAGATTGCTTGATTAAGCATTAAATAATTTGTGGGAATTGACTGGGGACACTTATGTACACGCATATTTCCCCCCTCCACAACTTCGTTTCATAACTATAGACATGCATTTTTACATAAGTGCAGAACTACTAACAAATAAACATTGCAAAAAATGAGTTATTTTTATTTACAGATGAATGAATTTATACAGGAAAATAGCTAAAAAAGAAAGTGCAGGAGCTACACTTGTAGCAGCAATTATTGGTTCACTAAATGCTAAAACGATACAAGGCAATCCACTATTTAGATTTTGAATGAGCCTTGGATTTCTTGGCGGCTTTCTCCGCGTCCTTTGCTTCTTTCTCAGCCTCCGTCAAGATTCGTTTTGTCTTCTTTTTTCCTGAAGATGCGGTGCTGGAGCCAGTAGACTTCTTCCCGGAGGGCGGGGCGCTGGAATCAAGAGAAGATTTTTTAGCGAGTTCCTCTGTAATAGATCTAGTTGAGAGCTTAACAACTAACCTTGATCCCGCATCCACGACTGCGAGGGGTTTGAGGACTTCGGGGTCTAGCTCTTCAGCTTTTAATTGCAAGCGTTTGTCTTGATTGGCTTTCATTGCAGCCAAGGCAACATCCTCAGCATTTTTTGACTCCCCGACTATTGCAACTTCTGGTTCCTCTTCATGCCCCCCGTCTCCGCCATCGTCCTTTAAAGCTGCTATCATTTCTTCGTCATGGGGAGTGGCGACCTTAGTTGGCTCACCTCCTTCTCCCAAATCTATAGAAGCAGCCTTGTCTTCCCCTTTTTGGCCTTATCTGCAGGCCTTGTCCCAGCGGTGGCTCCCTGAGTCACATCTGTCTTTACGGATGATTCAACACCTACAGAATGAGAAGCAACAATTATCAACTCAGGCGAAAACGATGGGTCTTTCATCGATTGTTCAATCACGTGGCGAAAAGTAGAAATAGCCTTGGCAAATTGAGGAGAAAAGGTAGGGATACCTTCCGAAGACTTGTCTGCGGGGGTGGCTACTACCTCTGGTGTTGTTTCAGGAATAAGAGATAGCAGAGTTGTTCGGGGAATTCCCGGATTTTCAGGATCATACCCCTCTACTTCAGAAGTTGCAGGGGCAGAAGAGGAGGAACCAGCTTCGAGAACAGTTTTTTGTTTGGACTTCCGTCTCTCTTCTTCCATGGCCTCAGCAATAAGGCGGCGCCCTTCAGCTAGGCGTTCCGGTTCATCATCCCTCAAGTATTTCTCCATTAGTTTATCTTCATCGAGGGAATCGACCTTAAGTTCCTCTTTTTCCCACTCGACAATCTAATTCCATACTTGAACTAGAGTGGATGGATAGTCCTCGATCCAAGAAATGTTTCGGCGACGAATAATATGTGCGAAGAATTCAATCATTAGTTCGCCGAAACCCTGAATATCAGCCTCCGCCTCTGATAGTTGCTTGCGGGCCTCCTCCGCAGATTTAATAGCACACTCTACATTGCCCTCGGCCATGGCAGCCCTGTTCTCTGCCTCCAGTAGCTTCGAAGCCAAGTCGGCATTCTTCTTTTCTAATTCAGCACTCCTCTTTGCTAACTCGGCGTTTTTCCGTTCAAGCTCAGCATAAGCAAGGCGTGTCTTAGCAGCTTCTGACTTGGCCTCGTCAGCTTGCTTTTTTAATTCAGAGCGCTCCTGAGTGTGAGATTCAAGCAAGTCGTGATAACGCTTTTGCATGTCCTCGAATTGTTGTTTGAAATTAGAAGCGTCCCTTTGAGCGACAGCTAGCTGAGCTTGAGTGTCTTCCAAATCTTTTCCTAGAGCTTTTAAGGCCTTAGCATCCTCCTCCGCGGTCTTTTGCATTGAATCAATATTTGTGATTAGAGTGCGGATGATTCTAGAAAGATTGCGTGAATATTTGAACATCTCAGTATATTGTTTTTCCACCGCATCAATCTTTGCTTTGGACTCATCTGCCCACTTAGAAGAAATAGGTTCAAGAGCAGGTAAAAAAGTCAAAGTCTCGAAGTAGTGCTCGGGAAATTACTCCACCAAATATGCCCGCTTTACTGCAGTTTCCGCATCTAGTGGGGGAGGAGCGGGGATCGATAATTCGGTGTCCCTGTGTGAAGAGGATTCGGTAGTCTCTTTGTCTGTCCTAGGTCGTTTAGTGGCAGGGACCTTGTGCTTGCTTCGAGACCCAGTTTCTTTTGGAGGAGTTCTCTCTCTGCTGCGCATTTCGTGGGAAGAAGTGGAGTCTTTAGATGGTGGTCTGTCCTCTTCCCTGCGGCTTTGATAGCCCTTATATTTCTCTTGTTCCGGTCGAACTAGTGAGCCGGAACGTGAGGGTCGAGAACGATAGGGATCATAAGGTCTTCTATCCTCCCTACCACGATCATCCCGACGATCATACTCGACATCTTGAGGAGGATTGGACATGCTGCGACGAAGCTTTCTTATATCGTAGTAGGATCGAGACATTGTACCTGCACGATAAAACGAACGAAATTTAGAATTAATGGATTCACGAGGAAAGAGGTGCAATGAATGCTAATGCCATTATGTAAAGTGTATCCTAAGTGGTGTGTTTCCCCCCAACCAACCCGAGTCTGAAGCTAGACTAGTACGGGCAGGCTCTTTGGCCTTAGCGAGAGTGGTCTCTTCAGAAGAAGTGAAGACTAAAGGATCCTTCCTGAAATCCTCTGAAGTGTATATAGTCTCAGGTAAGGGGAGATCCCCCAAACCCTGAAATATTTGCTCATCAGTACTAGGGACGTCCCCCTCGGAAGCATGAAGTGGTGACTCTTGGGAGGATTTTGACTTTTCTAGAGAAGTAGTTTCCTCGGAGGCAATATATCCTTCACGATGCTTTTCGGCCAGATTAGCCAATTCATCATCTTGTGTAGAAGATGGAGAAGGTGAAGTTTGAAGAGGCGCTGTAGGAATTCCTGAGCCTTCTCCTGTCTCTGGGACTACCTCCACTGGGGGAATGTATGCGTATGGAACCGTCCCATGACCAATGCTACGAAAAACAGATAACAGCCCATGAAAGTGAAGGTATTCGTCTTTAAGGGCTTCATCGATAGTCAAGAACTTCTGATCGCCATTAAGAAGTCGGTGCATCCGGTCAAAGAACACCTGATCTGATATCTGTTTGGGATTGTCAACTGCAAACAAAAAGGAAAACAAGTCAAGGTGATGATTCAAGTGTATCGAGCCCGGATTTAGGAAATCAGTGCTTTACTTGGTTTTGTCCACCTCCTGGCGCATCCAGGCCGTCGCTTCACGTAGAACCATTCTAGTCTGGAATCGCCAGCTTTACTGCTGAATGGTGCAGAGATTATCTTCCTTTTTGGAACTAATTCAAAGTAGCAGAAAGATGGAGTCTCTCGAGTCCGATGCTTGAAATTATAGAAGAAGTGAACGTCATCGAACGTAAGTTCTATGCCTAAGATTTCACGATATGCTATGTACAAGGTGTGCAAATAGGCATATGAATTGGGATACAACTGCATGGGGGCAATCCGCATTTGTCTTAAAAAGTCAACGATGAAGGGACAGAATGGAGGAATGGCGCCGACCATGCACATCAATCGAGTGACCGTCATATATCCTTCTGGAGGGTTGTGGGGACGGTCAGAGCGTGAAGGCACTAGAGTGTCCCTTTTCATTATTCCATACTTTAAGCAAATTCGGACAAGTCGATCGTTGTCGATTGTCGATTCAACGGAGTCTGGAGGTGATTCCAATATAATGGTTGATTCAAATTCGTCAGGGGCTCGATCGTCACCGATCCCTCCTTCCTCCTCAAAACCCAGAGATACTTCGTTCTCTGAAGACGCCTCGTTGCTTTCTCGATTTCCAACCCCGTAGTCTGGACCCTCACTGTCCCATTCTGGATCCGAAGAATAAGATATATCCTCGAGAGTGATTTTGTTAGAGGTTTCCGGGGTTTCTTTCCTCTCAGCTAGTCTGGAAGAGCGGCTGGGTCTCATTGTCATAGAACTATTGAAGAAGCAATAGCACAAATTAGAGTAAATTAGCCCGTACCCCCCTGTGCGTGTGTGTGAACTAAAATGTGTGCAGCAAATGTGAGAAATACAAAGTAAAGGTGCAACAATGTAAGACAAAACTTCGAAGAGAAAGTGATAGTCAGAGTAGTTCTTAATGTTCATTTATGTCCGCAAGGCACTATCCTAACTGTTCATGAAGTTAGAAGTAATATCTTTTAAATAGTTGGACGAAAGTTTGTGTTTTGGATTGAGTAGTTTTCGGTTCGGATGTAGACACTAGGTTCGGATCGGATAAGCAAAGGCTCGCACTCAGAGAGAAATATCCGGATCGGTTCGGAGGTTGACTTTCGGGGCGGGTCGGATTAACCTGGATAACCATATTACTATTCTCTCTTTTGTTTCACAACCTAGTCCGACCCGGGCGCATAAGTCTTAACCTCCATTTTATTCATAGCTCCGACCCGACCCGGTCAAACGAGTTAAGTCCCATTTCCTTGTCCTATTGCCCCGACCCGGTCCGGATCTGTGAATTTCTCTCTTTCCCTTTTTCTCCTACTGTTCCCCTACCCGAACCGATCTCCTTCAATTTCCTTCCTCTTCCTCCTCTTAAGTAGTGAACCCAATTCGATGTCCCGGGCCTTAATTAAAATCAAGTGGGTAAGCACTCAAGTATTCAACAGCGAGTCTTAATACCCTCCTCCAACGCCTCGAAATGGTGCTGATGCCATTAACGACGAAGGCGGAGGATGAAGGAAGCCATGGCGATGGAATTAGTCAATAACCTTGCTAGAATCGTTTATCTTAACTACGGATGTAAATTAAAAACAATTATGGCGACGAGATTCAAGATTACAAGGCTATCTATGTATTTGATTCAAAGATTGAAGCGAGAATTTTGGAGTTTCTTGGAAAGACTAAAATTTCGATGTGGAATCGGTTCGGATGAGCAGAAACGGTGAATGAGAGAAAGGAAGAAAAGTGAAGTGAATTTATATAAAAAACAAGCTGACTATTCGTATTCCCGATCGGACCGCTTCGAAAAGCCCAATGACGCAGCTTGGCCCACTAATCCAATGCAGGGAATAGGAAGAGGGAGATCCGTTCGGGTCGGAACCCAAACCAAAAATCCGTTCGGGTCGGAATCCGAACCGAACAGGGTGCAGTACGACAGCTTGGCATGCGTATTCAAAAGGAAGAATGAAGGCGTTGTGCAACAGCAATCAAAGCATGCTCCGTTTCCAGCAGAAGCATCCTTTGAGGGGGCAAAGTGTTAGCCTACTTTGTGAACTAGGCAACACAAATTCTAGATATCAAACATTGAAGAGCATTTTTAAGTAGAAGACTTCGGTTCGGATCGGAGAAGACACTAAAGCCTAGATCGGACAGCTGCAATTGTTCGGGTCGGGTCAGAGCAACATATCGGTTCGGGTCGGATAAAATCTTCTGTTCGGATCGGTGAACCGTTGCTGAGGAAATTGGTAAGGCATAGCTATTCGGATCGGAGGACAATATAATCCCAATCGGATCGGAAAGCCACCTGGTTGCCACGGAAATAGATCGGAGCGGAGCAGATTAAAGAAGAAGAGAGCGTTGCATCCAAGCCAATCCGGGTCGGATCGGGTATCCCGATCCGAACCCCTTATATGTGTCTCCGACCCGAGCCCATGTTCCATATCATTCTCCAGCAAAAGCGCCTGGATATCCGGATCGGCTATGACCAGTTCCTACCCATAACGTTCATTACTCTGATGCGTTGTCAACACAATAATTCATCCGAACCCAAGGCTAATGGGATGGACGACACGTGGTTCCGATCCGGATCGGATTTTGAGCAAATTCACACCTATAAATACCCCGTCTGGAGACAAAGAAAAGGATCTTTTTTGGGCATTTCGAGAGTTCAACCACCTCCATAGTCCGAACTCCAATACTCCCGGAGAATCCAAATCATCTTTCATTATTTGTTTTAGTCAATTGAGTGAATATAAGTGAGTTGTGAGCAGAATCAAAAGAATCTTACATTGTATTTGCAACTGAATCATTGAATATAGTAAAAAATAAGTGGACGTAGGCATTTCTTCGCCGAACCACTATAAATCTTGTGTGTTCATTTTTATTTTTATCTCATTTCATTTTGCTTTTAATCAATTTGGGTGTTAGAACCACTTTTGGGTCTAACAATATCATACATACTTGTTTGGAGAGCTAAATTTGCAGAAACAAAAAAAGCCTAAAAAATGATCGGAGTGTCCACATTAATCAACCAAATACCCATAATTCACTTAATTAAACTAAGCATAACCTAAAACTCTATGCTAAACTCTGTAAATAATGAAAAAATAACAGTAAGATTATAAACTTTTATCTGAATGGTTGTATTCATTGTTATACTTAGATCTCACAGAGAAGATGCGTTCAAATACCAGAAAAAAAATCTAAGAGTGAAAAAAGAAAAAATAAACATACCTATAGGATCCAGGCGAAATCCAAGCCAAAGTCTTTCAATTGCTCAACTTCGATTCGAAATCGGCTTTATTGGAATCAAAATATGCGAATTTGAATGAATCCGTGGGAAAATCAGCATATCTGCAAAACGTAGATTCAAAATTTTACCATGACAAGCTAAGTTGAATTAAAAAGAAAACCAAAAAAAAGATGATACCTGGATTGAAGGATGTCAAGCGGAAAAATCCCTGGATCTGTGCGGCGCTGATTTGAGAATTAGAAACTTTCAAACCGGAATATGAGAATATTTAGCAACAATTTGATGTGGAAGCTGTAAGAAATAAAATGAAAAAAGGAAATTGTGCAAAGGATAGAGGTGAGTACGTTTTCCATTTTAATCAGAATTAGAAGGAGAAGAAATCGCGGAGGAGAAAATGGAAAGAATCAGATTCGGAAGGAAGAAAACGCGGAGCGAATGTCTCATGAGCGAAAATGGTGGCGAAATTTAATGGTACAAACAAATTGATTTTGGTCCTTTTAGGAAACCTCCCTAACGGTCGGTTTGATTATGATAAAATAATGCAAAAAATAGTATTACATGTAAGTTTAGTTTGTTTTGAAAATAAAATTTACAACCGAGAAACATGTTGTTAATTCAATAGAAAAAAGCAGAATTATTTTTCTACACGTGCAAGGATGGTAATTCTCCCCATGGAAATTAATCAAATGAATATAACTTCTGAATAGAAAAGGGTGAAAAAAGGCATCACAGTAACATCAATTAGCAAGTAATGTATAACAGGAAATATGTTTGCAAATAATAAATGATACCTTCAATGCATAAGCCAACAGTTCAAAGATAAAAGGTAAGTCAAAATGAAATTTAGACCTGCTTGTTTAATCAATATTTCAGGCCTATCTCTAACTGGAAATTATGTACAAAATCAAATCAAAATTACTACTATACTCAACGAGCGTCAAGGCACGCGCTTCGCACGTGATCATGGCACACACTTCGCGTAAGGATTATTGTTCCTTAAGTACTGCGTATTTTACATATGCAAAAAAATATTTGTATTAATATTTGGCTTATTATTCTCATTAAATGTGCTTTATCTGTTGAGGACAAAACATATTCTTATTTCCTTTACCTTCCTAACTTCTTTCAGACAACATTCACTTTTATTTGAACATATACTAAGACATTCACTTTTATTTGAACATATACTGAGACATTCATTTCTCATGTTCATGGTCTCACGCAAGCAACAGGGGACAATGCTCCCATTTACTTTACTATTTAAAAGGAACATAAAACATTATTTTTCATACAAATCACGAAGAAAAACCTTAGAAACAAAGTACATAGGTTGAGGGCAAAGAACGCTGGTTAAACTTAAATGTGGTGTAATCTTATTTATGAGTTTACCTAGGAAAAAATCACCTTTTGAATGAGGTGAAGCTTCAAAAATTTAAACCCAATAAATAAAAAGTAAATTTGTTGTGCAGTGTATTTAATTTTATGAGGCAGTGAGTATTGGGAAGATAGATATGAAAGAGGAGAGAATTTCAAGCAAAGCGTAGAGGAAATGAGGAAAGAAGCGTGAAAATTAATTGGATGGTGTGCCATATTTGAAGGTGAATGGCTGTTTCTAGAATAGCGCATTTGCAGGGGAGACTGACCTTTCAAATGCACCTACACTGATGTCAGATTTGAATAAAAATCATTAAGATTTTATTTATTTGACTTTAGCACGTTCAACTATTTATTAATTGCTAATTTATATCGTAATACGCAATAATAAATGTCGTTATTCAAATTTAAATGCCTATTCAAATTATCGTTGGATATGGAAAGAGTAATCTAATTATATTAATTGCCTATTTATAAACGTTACAACACTTATTTTATAAACACATATTTTTTTTTCTAATAATTTCAATTAGAGGGTAATAGGTGGCAGTGAATAATACTGGTAATGTTAATATAAAAATTCAAGGTTTTATACTTATAGCTAATAGAATAAGCAGTGAAACATTCAATGCAAAATTTATATTAATTGCCTATTTATTAATTTCCTATTCATAAACGTTACAACACTTATTTATAAATGCATATTTTTTTAAAATAATTTTAATTAGAGGGTAATAGATGGCAGTGAATAATATTGGTAATGTTAATATAAAACGTCAAGGTTTTATATTTATGGCTAACAGAATAAGCAGTGAAACATTAAATGAAAAATTTATATTAATTGGCTATTTATTAATTGCCTATTTATAAACGTTAAACACTTATTTATAAACACATATTTTTTTAAAATAATTTTAATTAGAAGGTAATAGATGGCAGTGAATAATATTGGTAATGTTAATATTATGTTAAATGCGTAAAAGATTTAAAGTCTGGTAATAGTACATAAAGGAAACAAATTCTAGTATGCTGGATATGGTATTCTTGAATAAGATGGAGTAATTATTGCCGATGCAATATTATGTTAAATTGACCTATTATGTCGCTGATGCAATATATTACGAAGTCAGTATGATTTTTTTTCAAATATTTTAAGGGGCATTTTCGGTAGTTTGCGTGTACACCAAAAAAGTGTGACACCAAACCTATTCCAACTATTATTAAAGATAAAGATATGTGAAATATCAAAATTAAATCTACCAGATCGTAGAACAGTGAAAGCCAATCACAAGTGCATCATGAAATCAAAAAAACTAAAAGCTATAAAAAATCAAATTCAAACCTATAGAAATAAAAAAAAAAGGAGAAAGGAAAAAAATTAAGAATAAGAACTGTGAAAATGCATGCCAAAAACAAACCAATTTGCTCATCTTTCAGTTAACAGTTCTAAATATATTAAATAAAATGTGGCTTTTCATGTGTTCTAACTTCCCATTTCATGATAAATGAATAATGCTTGTACACTACTATTATGATTATGTAAACATGGAGAGTTGCCAAATCAGACAGAACCCATAATAGTATTATGTGCAGTCAAAGGATTATATGTAATTCTCATGCTATTTTAATATAGTTTAAAGAAAATTGCCAGCATTAAGGCATAAAGTAACTGTATTTGTGAGATGTATGTACGTCCAAATTTACACTTTGAAATTAACATACACCTTATAAAATACTCAAACATTGTATTTTACTTGTATAATACTTTTCAAAAATACCCATATGTCGAAGCAATTTAGCATGTGATAATAGGAACTTGTTCTTTGTATGATTATTGGAAGCAATTTGTTTTGCTATTATAGGAAGAAAATTATTAAGTAATCACAGAAAATCTCATGCTTTTTATTGTATAGGAAGAATATTGAAATCAAAATTTGATTTTATATCCTTACCTTCATTAATATACCTCATCTTGCTTTATGCTATAGAAAGAAATACGATTGCATCTATTTAATTTAAGTAACAGAGATCGCTACGTATTACTATGAAAAAAATTCAGTCTCGTTAATGGTATTAACCCAGATTTCGATTCAATGGCCCTAATCAAAATATACCATTCAATGGCCCTAATCAAAATATATCATTGGTATATATATAAACTTGCCATTCTAAGCTTTCCAAAGTGTGTAGGTTTCAATAACTGCTTCATTTTCTCCATTCTAGGATGATGTATCACATAATAATATCCACAAACGGAAACCTGCAAAATTCACATTTTCTTAAATCACATCCAACACCCAAATATTCAACATGTATCGATAAATCTAATAATATAGTTTCATCCCAAATAGATATCAACGCTGCACTTAATAATAGCATATCATATTGGAAAACAACATTAGTCATCATAATGTAACCTAAATATCCTTTTAAAACTTTCAGAACAATTGTTTACGATTACATTTTTTTTTAGGTGACAAAAGTTAACTGTTTTCCAAAAAAAAAAAAAAGTAGTGTAAAGCCATCGAAGATTTCTTATATGCTTACTTCTTTCATACTATTTACACTAACTATACATATAGTATTAAAAAAAGATGCACTAATCTTAATTCAGTTTAAATTTTTCTAAGGACCCACAAATTGAGAACTTGTTAATGTCATCACTACTGGGAAAAAAGAATCCAGAAAAATTATATCTAAAAATACGTATATGATAAAATGGTTATTAAAAAATTGATTTTTTTTCCATATATGAGTGAGTTTCAATAACATCAAGATAAATATCTGCTGTCATTGTAAGCAATCTGATTTTCCTTCAGTCGGGAAAAAGAATAATTACAAATGCAAACATGAAGGATATGGCAAAGATTAGCAGCACAATGCATTCTTTATAATTAATTCAATTAGCACATTAATAAGAAACTTAATGTGAATGTAGACTAAATCTATATTAGAATGGATAATAATATGAATAAAACCCTAATATCTGGAAGTAGCTGAAATCAAGAACATCAAATAGAAAAAATTACCTCGGAACATGATTTAAGGATAGTTGAAGGGGAAGGAGATGCGAACGCGGTTGGTAGTCGATTGGGTGGTGAAGCGAACGTTGTTGACAGTACATGGGGTGGAGACGCAGAGACGAAAGAGCTAAGGACGTTAACAGGTGGAGATGTTGACGACGAAGGGGGAAAAGCATGAATCCGGAGAAAAAAATGAATAGCTAGGGTTTATGACGTTAAAAAGGGGATGGGTGAGATGCGCACAGGAAGAAAAGAAAAGTGTACTGCTAAAAGTACCTCTGTTTGTGCTTTTTAATACCAAGATGTGGTAGCCAAAAGTACAAAACATGGTGCCTTTAGCATTACATCACCATGTGGGACTAAAAGCACCTAGTTTTACGCTTTTAGCTACCAAGCTATGGTGTTAGGAAGCACAAACTTGGGTGCTTTTAGCAGTACACAAAGAAAATGACGAAAAGAGACGGTTGAGCTTTAGATAAGCGAGAATGCTTGTGAGGCTTCCAAAGCAAACCCACTAATTATAGTGTAGTATAGATGTAAAACGTACAAACATGTACATTAAATGAATCAAATAACTACAGCTCTTTCTTTATTTTTGTAAGAAAAAAGATCATCTACCAGAAAGATGGTTAATGATCCTGACTTGCAATCAGTGGCGGAGCCAGAAATCATTGTTGGTGAGGTCACAATAGGATAATGTGAGGGGGTTTGGGGGCGATAGCCCCCGATTTTTTTTTTCCGAATAAAATATAGTCAACAGGAAGCTCATTACCTTTGACGATGTCTTCCCAAGCTCAGCTGGTGGCTTGAGATTGTGGACGCCCATTTTCTGCACGCATCTGTTCCAAACCAAATGGACTTGGCAATGGAAAGCATGACGTTTTCCCTACTGTTCTTATATTACCCTTTGCTGTGTCCTTCCTTTTAGTTTGAAAGTTTTTCCCAAATCCTAAAGAAAGGAAATTCCTGCTGATTGAAGATTCCTTCATCAAATACAACAGCTTTTTGTGACAGTTTAGGTTGATTGAATGATGTCGAAGGCCAATTTGTTAATTTCGTTTGTTCCCAACCCTGCTGCACAGTAAACCCTTACTTCCCTTTTCCCATCGAACTATACACTCTCTGGGAAGCTGAAGTAGCTTGATGTTGATCCGACTCCATCAGTTCAGATGGCACGGAATCATCTCCTGGACGCTGCGGCAAACTTCTATTCGAGTGGTTCTTTCTTTGCAGTACCATCTGATCCGACTTCATCAGGGGAGGATGTGGCTTACGTCGGCAGGTATGACGGAGGTGGAAATGGAGGCTCGAAGGATGGTGGAGGTTGTGATTCGGTCTGTCACGAGAATTTTCTCGCGTTCGCCATTTTTTGCATTTCGTTTACTGAGTTTTTTTTTTTTTTTGTGAGCTGCGTTTCTGGTGAGGTCAAGTGACCTCACCAGCTCTAATGTCCCTCCGTCTCTGCTTGCAATGATGAAAACATGTAAGACAAATGAGAATAAGAATTAACTTTAAGCAAAACGTACAAAAAACATCATGTATCAACTTTTAGCTGAAATTTGCATACTTAAAAAAATCTTTAAATTCATGATTTAAGTCCCAATTCAATTTAAATTTCATTTTTTACAATCTAAATCCTAAAATGACAATCTTATGTGTAAGTAGAAGACGTTATACGTAAAAGGACACATACATTTGTAATAAGTTTTGGTGGATGTCTAAAGTTGGAATAAGCTTTTATCTCAAGCCTAAAAGGGAATTTTATCCTTTAAAAACTACTAAATTTAGGTTGAACAGATAAAAACTCCTACAATTAATTTGGATTGAACATATAACCGTGAATGATATCTTTAAAAAATAAATACCAATATCTAGAAAATATTGAAACGAGGATGATTTCAAATTCATTTCACCATTATTGTGAACAAAATAATTTCCACTATCGATAGTTATGGAGAGATGACGATGGCCTAAAGGACCAAATATTGATATTTAAAACATGAATTGATGGAATAACATAAGGACTTTACCTAAGTATTCATGGAAGAAAGAATGCTTTAGAACAAGTCAAGCACTAAACTACGATCTCTTTGCTATTTGATAAGGATTTAAAATTATAATTGTAGCACTAGGGTCGGGATTAATGGCAAGGAAGACTTACTATCCTGAAAAAAATATTACATATCATGTGATTTCATCTGCTGTTAACATAATAATTAATAAAAAACGTAATTATCTTTGTGTGTTAGTGTAGCCAGTTTGATTAGCTTTAAATCTAAAAGATGGTCACTAAACTTTTGCAACTACATACATTGTGCATAAGTAAAACTTATCGTGGTACCTTTCAAGGGACATTTAATTAACAAAAACTAAGAATAAAGAGAAAGAGCAAAAACATTATGCAGTACATGCTTAAGTGCTTTTAGCAAGGAACAAAAACATAAAGAAGTGATAAATTTGAATTAAGTGGTGACATGTACCTGAAAGGACAAAGTATTTATATATACAGAACGACAAATAAAAATATAAGTGTATGAAGTAGGAGATATACGACATTGTGAGACAAAAGGGAAAATGGAGGAATTGGAAGCGAAGGGTCACAAACCGCTTTTCATCATATCGACTAAATATATCCATTAAATTAGATCAAAGTGAAAGAATTTTAAATACTCTTATTAATTATAACTTATTTCTCATATCTTCTTGATTTTCTCATGCTACTGTACTTTAAAATATATTTATATAGTTCATGACTTTAAAAATTAGTTATGTTATTTTATCAATTATTGTCTAACTATTGTACATTCAAATGCTTCCATTTTCTAGTTTCTAAAGGTAAAAAGTTCTATATTATCATTTCTGGTTATTTTCCATTATGTATGTCTATCGATTTGGCTAATTAGATTTCTTAAATCTAAGCTACTTAAATAGATAATTACGTCCATACATAAACTAATCAAACATCTTAAATAAAAGATATTTAAATAAAACAAGTTAGCTAATATTCATTAATTTGTTTAACAAATCCTGAAAATAGTTATTTTAACACGAAAACTGCACATTTATTGCTAAAAATAAAATAAGAAAAAATTAGTCTTAACCCAAATAAAAATGCAATAATATCATAAAAATAAGGGAATGACTATTTAGACACAAAATATAAACAGAATTGATGACATAATGGACCTTCACTATTACATTACCTTCTGAATTCCACCTTTTATATAAGGACAAAAGGTTCCAATGGCTCAGATCTTTTGTATCACCAATTATGTTTAATTTTATGTCCAAATAGTCATCTCGTATACATAAATTTACAGTTTATTTATGACAATAAATTATTTAACAAATAAGTAACAGTAAGGCAGACGAATTATCTATTAATAATTCTAAAAAATTTATGTCTTCCTCTTTAATTCGAATATATATTATTTTAAATGTTGAAAGCAATCATTTTGATAATGATTAGAATGTTTTATTAGTTTATTTCACTAGTCAAAATACCTACATATTTCTAATATTTATGATTATTTACAATGTTCTTATTAATGCAATCATATTATTTTCATTTTAAGTCTAAATACTTTTTTTGAATTTGTTTAGGAGGGAAACCAACCAGAGTTATAAAACCCTCCCTAGTGCACCTAGCCTGGCCGTGAGCACCACATAAGTGGCTGATCTTAGCGTATGCACATGGTAAGCTCTTAGCATGTCATTTCGGGTTTCGAACCCACACCACTGTTACCATGGCACAATCCTTAACCGCTGGGCTACTACTACGAACTTAAGTCTAAATACTTAAATTCATTAAATAATTAAATGTATATAAAAATAAATCCAGTCAATTATAGTTTATTAATTTACTTGGTAAAGACTTTGAACTTTTTATGTAAAATAAATAAAGTATTTTACTAATAGGGAAAATCAAATTTAGTTTGAATGGGTTATCTTTTATTTGTTAAATAATTAGAGATATGTACATGAAAAGACGAAGGTTTTATAGTGAAACACCCCACCTCCGTTAGGGTCACTCTCAAAGGGAATGCCCTAATTTTGGTGGAGGTTTATAAGTACAAGTCACAGATATACAAGACAGATATAAGAACACATATTTATAAACAGCGGAAGAACAACAAACTTTATTTCATAAAGTCAAATACGTGTTACAACAACATCCTTTCCAAAAACATAACATAACACTTTCATAATCTGTCTTGAGTACATTGTTTAAAGAAGCATAAATAAAACATAGATAAACTGCAAAAGCCCCATAGTGGATTGTCCAAAGCCATAGTTCAAAACAGGAAAGTCCAAGCAATACTTCTCTCTTCTTCAAGCTGGATGTTGAGGTTGGTCAAGCTGCTGTGTTCCCTCCCTGAGGACCTGGGGGGGGGGGAACGGAAGAAAGAAGACGAAAGAAAAGTAGAGTCAGACATAAAGCCTGAGTAAGTCTAGTACTATTTTGTCTATGAATAAAGAACTGGGTATGATAAGTATAAACAAGAAGTGGGCATGTACTATAAGCTTGGTTAAGTTGTCTAGGGTCGAATATACTATCGTACCCCATGTTGATCTCTGAACCCATATACTAGTTTCCAATTTGCACCCCATAATCAGGGTGATGTGATCCATTCTATGATGATCGGCTCCTACTCGCATAGTTACATGTGTCTTACGGCCCCCGATGTCTGTAGTTACCTATGCTGGTCCCACCGTGGGGTGTATCAAGTCCCATGGCAGCGGCCCGACACAACCTTAGAATGCACAGGTATGCTACTGGTGCCCAGTGCTTTATTTTTCTGCGCCGGAGTGCGTGCACGCCCGCACACCGTTAGAACCTACACTGCTACACCACCGCCGTCGCTTTGACCTCTTAAAATCAGCCCAGTAATCGTGCCCCACCCTGCCTAGTTTCAGGGTATCCTGATACACCTTTTAGGGTTACTGCTGAAAAGGGTCCCCCGTTACTAGGTTTTCTATCTCTAGCCAACATGCTAAGTTGGTTAAGTGTTTCCTAACCTAACCCCACCAGTCCGTTTAGTTTAGCATGTTCCATTTTGATTAAGTCTTTAGTTCACTTAATCCTATCAATCCTGACTCAGCCTTAATTGTCTTATTAAGGCCCTGACCTCTCACATTAGACAGGTATTGTTGTGGCTGCCTGTTGCCGGTTGGTTCCGGGCAGTCTTACGCCACAACTCAGTCTAACCTCGGGTCCTTGCTGGGCTCCATGTTTAACCTCTCACATTGGATAGGTATTGTTGTGACTACTGGACAGCCGGGCGGTTCCGGGCAGGTTTACATCACAACTCAATCCAACCTCGGGTTAAACACATCGTATGTTCTACATTTACATATTTTGTCATTCCTCTTTATTTCTTATATGTAAATATTTGCGGCCCATTATTAAGTTAATGGTGTAAAGGTTACACCAATCATGGGCCCAACCCATACTTGAACTTGGGCCCTTCTATTTTATATTTTCATTCATTAATTAATTTTAACCCAACGTTATTTTCCCCCGTTTTACAAGTCCGTTCATATATATTGGGCTTAGCCTTTTAAAGCCCAATTTAGCCATGCGAAAAGGGGAGGCTTATGGCGTATACACAAAGAGGGGAAGGTGAGCGCATGAACTTGCAATACGACGTTGGAAATACAAAATAGAAATTGGTGTACTTGCATAGTGGTAACATAGGTGACATGAATCAAAGCATGTGAACTTGCATAGGTTTAACTACAACATGAACCTATATTCTTATTTAGGCATAATGTCAAACATAAGCATGTCATAAATATTCCTAGCATAAGCATAGCATAATGTCAAACATAAGCATGGCATAAATACTTTTAGCATAAACATGGCATAAACATAAACAAGTCGTGTTTATAAGGTTTCTACATGTTTACAAAGGGGATACTTTGTTACTAACACAAAAGCATAGTTCAACTTAATCATGGTTTAAGTCTAATCACATAACGATGGTATAAATATACTTATGCACAAATATTCCTAATCATGGTGTTTGCTTTTAAACTTGCAAAAAGGGGATTTTTGAGTCTAACCTAGCCATGTCTCACATATGTCATCATATAATTCTTTTAAACAAGATAGACTTAATCATAGATTTCAATTATGCCAAATATCCTTCATAGCCTAGCCATATTCATAAGTTTGCAAAAGCTTGACTTGATACATGGATTATGGTGTCAAAATTCCAACATAGTTTCATATGAACTATAACAACCAAACTTGTTTCAATTACTTGCAAAATGATTTATGCACAACATATACATCATGACGAAATAACAAAGCCCCAAACTTGCATGAATTTCACTTAACTACATACATGTAGCTTCAACATAGATTACATAATTTGCGCAATATTCCAAACGTATACTTGCATAGAACTACCGCATGTAGTTCTTTATAATGAATAACATAATTTTGCACAAATATGAACTACTTTATTATCACAATTCAAGCATACAAATCAATACAATTGTTTATTCATACCAAAGTAATACTCTACTTACAATGGTTGCGGCGAATTCTCTAATTAAGAGATATGATTCCTTTGTTGAATGGATTGGCTTTAGGTTGCTTGAATTTGCTTTAAGCTTTAGAACTTTCTTCCTAATTCCCTCTCTAGTTGGCGGCTACTCTTAGTCGTTCCTCAGCAACATGGCGGCTATGTTCTTAATTTGAATGAATAGATTAGGGTTTAGTCTAGGGTTGTTTATATAGAGGTTAGGAATTGATTAGGACCCTTGATGTTGCTAGGTTAGATCGTAGCCATTCATTAGGAAGAGAGACCAATAAAAACCCGCCACCTAGCCCTAATGACAAAGCAGACCACAGAAATTCGACCACACACCGACCTGGCCAGCCAGGTTGACTGGGCTCGACCAGGTCGATACCCCTGTCGACAGGGCTGTCGACAGCCCTGTCGACATGGGTAGCCCAGGTCGACAGCCCAGTCGACCTGGGTGGCCCAGGCGGGTGTCCTTCCACCCTGGCCCAATGGGCCCCACTTCGGAATATTTAATTATTTAATTCTGTTTGGATTTTAAATTTAATTCAAAACTTCCGAAGGCCATATCTTCTTCATACGGACTCCGTTTTTCGAAAACTCGGACTCTATTTCGCGTATTTTTCCGAGACGAACGCAATGGCGTATCCCGTTTCCCTTAGTTCTTTGATTTGAATTTGATTATACTTTAATTCATGAATTTCACAGTTATAGAATTCTCGGGGTGTTACATTCTCCCCCACTTAAAAGGATTTCGTCCCCGAAATCTTCAAGTTAGGAGGAATGTATATCCTAACATCCAATCATCCATCTACTCATCCATCAAACACGAGCATCCATTGTCCTTAAAAGACTTCTAATGCTTCATGATCATATGCGAAGTGTGTGTATATGAACTTATCTAATGCAAAATCAGGCGGTCTACTGATTCAGTTGACCTCCTTAATGCGAATTATGTAAGTGCCATGAATCCATCATGTATGCAAATTTTCCTATTTTGATTCTACATGAGTGCACAATCATTCAATACAAATGCAACATCCACATGACAACACATTAACGTTCAACCATATACGAATACAAACATATATGCATATGCAACATGAAGTGACTGAGCCGATCTAAAACCTAGATTGTGTGTGTATATGCAACCACGAGCAACCACTAGCAATCACTTGCAACCATTTGCAACCATTCATACATAACATGTTTCAATTACATGTTTCCATCCAAAGAGTTTCTACCTAAAAGATACGGTCGAGGAAATATGCCTAAAAAGATAGATAAAAGCGCAACTTAAGGAAAATGAAAGATCAAGGATGTACCCTCGAACAGAAAAGGGTAGGCTGTACGGATTTTAGCTTCAGTTTCCCAAGTCGCGTCTCCCTCGGCGTCGCTCCACTGAACTTTGACGAGCTTGACTTCGCGGTTGCGTAGCTTCTTCACTTCCGTCCCTAAGATGCGGGTTGGAACTCTTCTTATGGTTGCTTCGCGTTCCACTTCGGCCTCTTCGAGGATATTCGGCTCTACCACTTCAGCAGACTCATGAAGACATTTTCGAAGATGAGAAACGTGAAAGACGTTGTGGACTCCAGCCAACTTCTCGGGTAGCTCTAATCTATAGGCCATTTTCCCAATCTTCTCGATAATAGGGAATGGCCCTACGAATCTTGGCGCTAGCTTTCCTGTGGTTCCAAAACGAACAACGTTTCTTAGCGGTGATACCTTGAGAAAAACTCTGTCTCCAACTTCGAATTCAAGGTCGGTCCTCCTCTTGTCGGCATAGGACTTTTGTCTGTCTTGGGCCGTCTTCATCCTTCTTCGTATTAAGTCTACTTTCTCTGAAGTCTCTCGGATCATATCTGGTCCAAGTATGAGCTTATCAGTAGACTCCCACCAACAAGTGGGCGATCGGCACGGTCTTCCATATAAAGCTTCGAAGGGCGCCATTCCTATGGTTGCTTGATAGCTGTTGTTGTAGGCAAATTCCACCAAAGGAAGGTGGTCTTCCCATGTCCCTCCGAATTCGAGGACGCATAGCCTTAAAAGGTCTTCCAAAACTCTGTTCACTCTCTCTGTTTGGTCATCGGTTTGGGGATGATAGGCTGTGCTCAAGCATAACTGCGTTCCTACTGCTTCTTGCAGACTCCGCCAAAATTCGCTGGTGAAGATGGGGTCTCGGTCACTAACAATGCTAGATGGTATTCCATGGAGTCGAACGATTTCCTTAAGGTAAAGTGATGCTAGGGATGAGGCAGTTCTTTTACTTTTGACAGGTAAAAAGTGGGCGCTTTTAGTAAGCCTATCCACTATTACCCAAATGCTAGTGTTGCCTCTCCTAGACCTAGGCAGCCCATCGATGAAGTCCATTGAGATGCTATCCCACTTCCACTGCGGGACCTCCAAAGGATGTAGTAGTCCGCCAGGCTTTTTCTGTTCCGCCTTAACCTGTTGGCACACCATACATTTAGAAACGAATTCTGCCACGTCCTTTTTCATGCCATTCCAAAAGAAAGTCCTTTTTATGTCTTTGTACATCTTATCCCCGCCTGGGTGTATCGTCATCTTGGAGTGATGTGCTTCCTCGAGAACCTTCTTTACTATATCTTTCGTCTGTGGGACGCATAGTCTTCCGTCTCGCCTTAGCAAACCCCTATCGTCGATGGAGTATCTGTTGAGGTGACTTGAAGTCTCACCCCTAAGCCTATCAATTATTTCCACAAGCTGAGGGTCATCGCGTTGTGCTGCCCCTACTGAATCCACTAAAGTCGGGCGCACTTCGAGAGATGCTAGCAAGCCTGGTACGAAATCGGAGGAAGGCCTAAAGTCGAAGCTGGCTATAAACTCTAGGCTTTGTCTTTCAACAAACAACGGGCTTAGGGTCAATTTCTTTTGGCTCAACGCGTCTGCCACTACGTTGCCTTTGCCCGGAGTGTAGGAGATTTCGAAATCGTACGAGGCAAGAAACTCCATCCATCTTTGTTGCCTCAAGTTAAGATCTTTCTGCGAGAAAAGATATTTCAACGATTTATGGTCAGTGTAAAGTTCGAACTTCTCACCTAGGAGATACTGTCGCCAAGACTTGAGTGCAAAGACGATGGCGGCTAACTCGAGATCGTGGGTTGGGTAGTTCTTTTCGTGCACCTTCAACTGCCTCCCGCCATAAGCTACTACCCTTCCTTCTTGCATTAAGACGGTGCCTAGACCTGTCCCACATGCATCCGTATAAACAGTGAACATCTTGCTCCCATCTGGCAGCGTCAAGACTGGGGCTGTTGTATGAGCCCTTTTCAGTCGTTGGAAAGCAAATTCGCAATCCAAATCCCAATTGAACACTAGATTCTTCTTAGTCAATTTCGTGAGCGGAGCTGAGATTTTCGCAAAATCCCTTATAAATTTTCGATAGAAACCTGCTAGTCCTAGAAAGCTTCGGACCTCAGTCGCATTCCTTGGCGTCTTCCAATCTTGTACCGCCACTACCTTAGCAGGGTCCACCGCTAACCCTTGTTTGGATACTATGTGCCCAAGGAACCTCACCTCTTCCCTCCAAAAGTGGCATTTGGAGAATTTGGCTTTTAGTTGATGGACTCGCAAAGTTTCCATGATTGCCCTTAAGTGCTGAGCATGTTCCTCTTCACTCTTTGAGAAGATAAGGATATCATCTACGAAGACCACTACGAATTTGTTGAGAAAATCTCTAAATACCCTACTCATTAGGTCCACGAAGTACGCAGGTGCATTTGTCAGGCCGAAAGGCATGACAAGCCATTCAAAGAAGCCGTCTGGGGTTCTGAACGCCGTTTTATCGATGCTATCTTCAGCCACCCTTAGCTGATGAAAACCGGTTGCTAAATCGAGTTGGGAGAAAACAGACGCTCCCACAAGCTGGTCAAACAAATCGTCAATTCTAGGGAGAGGATGCCTATTCTTTTTCGTTAGCTTGTTGAGCTCCCTATAGTCAACACATAGACGGAGTGAACCATCCGCCTTTGTAGCGAACACCACTGGAGCGCCCCATTCTGAAATGCTCCTCCTAATGAACCCCTTTTCTAGAAGCTCTTTAATCTGTTTACTGAGCTCTTTCCTTTCTCGTGGAACCATATGTCTAACGGGCAACGCAACGGGCTTTGCATTATCTACAAGATATATGCGGAAGTCTATTTCCCGCTTCGGAGGCAAGCCCTTCACCTCTTCGAAGACATCCGGATATTCCCGGACCACTCTAACTGATTGCAAATTTTCAACAGAGGCATCTAGCGATTCAAGATAACTAAGCATAACCGCATACGAGGGATTACAAGAAATTTCCAAAGTATTACCGAGCTGGGTTAGGAGCCTAACAACCCTTTTCTCACAATCAAGGATGGCCCCATTACGGGATAGCCAATCCATACCCAAAATCAAACCATACCCCGAAAAGCCCAAAACAAAGGCACTACATTGAAATTCTACACTTAGAATAGAAATTTTCAATCCCACACAAATCATAGACAGATGAGCTGGGCCCCCAATTGGGTTTGAAACAATTAAGGGGTCCTCTACCATACTAGTTTTTAGGTGCAGAGATTCTACTAAAGCAGACGAGATAAAGGAGTGTGATGCGCCGGAATCAAATAAAGTGCGAACGGGGTGATCATAAAGATAAATTACGCTTTCTACAGAAGTATTTATACCTCGTTGTCGCAATGGTGGCGCTTCTAGCACATGAACCTGTGCCCCTGGGGTGGATCCAGCGCCCTGCCCCTGTCCTCGTTTCTTTGGGCAGTCCTTAGCCCTGTGGCCTGTCTGACCGCATGAAAAGCACCCACCATTCTCCTTGGCCTTCTTTTTCCGGCAGTCCTTTACTAAGTGCCCCACTTTGCCACAGAAATTGCACTTCCTCTTCTCTTTGTTGCCTTTCCCGCCCTTCTTAAAGTCTGTCTTCTTGGGCTGCAAACCCTCTTTCTTCTTGCCCTTGTCCTCTTCATTCAGCAATGCCATTTGCACCAATCTTTCATACGTGGCTCCCATGGGTATATGGGTCATGGCCAAACTGTGTAATGGCTCATTTAACCCTTTGACGAAACGGAGAGCCTTCTTGTGCGGGGTGTTGACTAGGTCAAGTCCAAACCTAGCCAGCTCATCGAACTGATTCACATACTCTCTGACAGTCTTGTCTCCTTGCTTAAGAAATAAGAATTTTTCCAACTGCAAACTTCTTTCCGCATCTGAGAGAAATTTGGTCTCAAACCTTGCCCTAAAGTCCTCCCATGTCTCCACTGGTCTTTCAGCATTAGTGACTTCCCACCAGTAGGAAGCCTCGCCCTTCAATAGCCATACCGCCAGTTGTACTTTTTGTCTATCCTCTACCTCAAAGATGATGAATAGGTCCTCCGTTTCTTTCAGCCAATTCCTAGCTGCTACGAAGGACTCAGTTCCATGGAAATCCCTTCCTCCCATAGCTTTAAAATCTTTACATATCTTAGCGAACGTGTTTCCCCGTGGAGGAGGTGGAGGAAAAGGTGCTGCCGCAGCTGGATGATTCCCTTCCGCTGGAGGAGGAGGAATGGTAGGACCTGGCTGAGTGGCCCTTGCTTCTAAGAACCGTCTAAACCAACCAGGTATTGGCACCCCTTCAGGCAAGTTAAGTTCTTGGGACATGCTGAAACAAAAAGGGATAGATTCAAAACGAAGGATAAGAGATAGTTCCTATGGCTTTGGGGAGTGGACTTTGCCCTTTTAAAATAAAATAATATTTTTCTTTTAAAAATGCTTCTTTAAATTTCCTTTTTGAAAATAATTTTTCAAAACTTTTTATCTTATCTGGTAAACCTATGCTCTGATACCAAGTGAAACACCCCACCTCCGTTAGGGTCACTCTCAAAGGGAATGCCCTAATTTTGGTGGAGGTTTATAAGTACAAGTCACAGATATACAAGACAGATATAAGAACACATATTTGTAAACAGCGGAAGAACAACAAACTTTATTTCATAAAGTCAAATACGTGTTACAACAACATCCTTTCCAAAAACATAACATAACACTTTCATAATCTGTCTTGAGTACATTGTTTAAAGAAGCATAAATAAAACATAGATAAACTGCAAAAGCCCCATAGTGGATTGTCCAAAGCCATAGTTCAAAACAGGAAAGTCCAAGCAATACTTCTCTCTTCTTCAAGCTGGATGTTGAGGTTGGTCAAGCTGCTGTGTTCCCTCCCTGAGGACCTGGGGGGGGGGGGAACGGAAGAAAGAAGACGAAAGAAAAGTAGAGTCAGACATAAAGCCTGAGTAAGTCTAGTACTATTTTGTCTATGAATAAAGAACTGGGTATGATAAGTATAAACAAGAAGTGGGCATGTACTATAAGCTTGGTTAAGTTGTCTAGGGTCGAATATACTATCGTACCCCATGTTGATCTCTGAACCCATATACTAGTTTCCAATTTGCACCCCATAATCAGGGTGATGTGATCCATTCTATGATGATCGGCTCCTACTCGCATAGTTACATGTGTCTTACGGCCCCCGATGTCTGTAGTTACCTATGCTGGTCCCACCGTGGGGTGTATCAAGTCCCATGGCAGCGGCCCGACACAACCTTAGAATGCACAGGTATGCTGCTGGTGCCCAGTGCTTTATTTTTCTGCGCCGGAGTGCGTGCACGCCCGCACACCGTTAGAACCTACACTGCTACACCACCGCCGTCGCTTTGACCTCTTACAATCAGCCCAGTAATCGTGCCCCACCCTGCCTAGTTTCAGGGTATCCTGATACACCTTTTAGGGTTACTGCTGAAAAGGGTCCCCCGTTACTAGGTTTTCTATCTCTAGCCAACATGCTAAGTTGGTTAAGTGTTTCCTAACCTAACCCCACCAGTCCGTTTAGTTTAGCATGTTCCATTTTGATTAAGTCTTTAGTTCACTTAATCCTATCAATCCTGACTCAGCCTTAATTGTCTTATTAAGGCCCTGACCTCTCACATTAGACAGGTATTGTTGTGGCTGCCTGTTGCCGGTTGGTTCCGGGCAGTCTTACGCCACAACTCAGTCTAACCTCGGGTCCTTGCTGGGCTCCATGTTTAACCTCTCACATTGGATAGGTATTGTTGTGACTACTGGACAGCCGGGCGGTTCCGGGCAGGTTTACATCACAACTCAATCCAACCTCGGGTTAAACACATCGTATGTTCTACATTTACATATTTTGTCATTCCTCTTTATTTCTTATATGTAAATATTTGCGGCCCATTATTAAGTTAATGGTGTAAAGGTTACACCAATCATGGGCCCAACCCATACTTGAACTTGGGCCCTTCTATTTTATATTTTCATTCATTAATTAATTTTAACCCAACGTTATTTTCCCCCGTTTTACAAGTCCGTTCATATATATTGGGCTTAGCCTTTTAAAGCCAAATTTAGCCATGCGAAAAGGGGAGGCTTATGGCGTATACACAAAGAGGGGAAGGTGAGCGCATGAACTTGCAATACGACGTTGGAAATACAAAATAGAAATTGGTGTACTTGCATAGTGGTAACATAGGTGACATGAATCAAAGCATGTGAACTTGCATAGGTTTAACTACAACATGAACCTATATTCTTATTTAGGCATAATGTCAAACATAAGCATGTCATAAATATTCCTAGCATAAGCATAGCATAATGTCAAACATAAGCATGGCATAAATACTTTTAGCATAAACATGGCATAAACATAAGCAAGTCGTGTTTATAAGGTTTCTACATGTTTACAAAGGGGATACTTTGTTACTAACACAAAAGCATAGTTCAACTTAATCATGGTTTAAGTCTAATCACATAACGATGGTATAAATATACTTATGCACAAATATTCCTAATCATGGTGTTTGCTTTTAAACTTGCAAAAAGGGGATTTTTGAGTCTAACCTAGCCATGTCTCACATATGTCATCATATAATTCTTTTTAACAAGATAGACTTAATCATAGATTTCAATTATGCCAAATATCCTTCATAGCCTAGCCATATTCATAAGTTTGCAAAAGCATGACTTGATACATGGATTATGGTGTCAAAATTCCAACATAGTTTCATATGAACTATAACAACCAAACTTGTTTCAATTACTTGCAAAATGATTTATGCACAACATATACATCATGACGAAATAACAAAGCCCCAAACTTGCATGAATTTCACTCAACTACATACATGTAGCTTCAACATAGATTAAATAATTTGCGCAATATTCCAAACGTATATTTGCATAGAACTACCGCATGTAGTTCTTTATAATGAATAACATAATTTTGCACAAATATGAACTACTTTATTATCCCAATTCAAGCATACAAATCAATACAATTGTTTATTCATACCAAAGTAATACTCTACTTACAATGGTTGCGGCGAATTCTCTAATTAAGAGATATGATTCCTTTGTTGAATGGATTGGCTTTAGGTTGCTTGAATTTGCTTTAGGCTTTAGAACTTTCTTCCTAATTCCCTCTCTAGTTGGCGGCTACTCTTAGTCGTTCCTCAGCAACATGGCGGCTATGTTCTTAATTTGAATGAATAGATTAGGGTTTAGTCTAGGGTTGTTTATATAGAGGTTAGGAATTGATTAGGACCCTTGATGTTGCTAGGTTAGATCGTAGCCATTCATTAGGAAGAGAGACCAATAAAAACCCGCCACCTAGCCCTAATGACAAAGCAGACCACAGAAATTCGACCACACACCGACCTGGCCAGCCAGGTTGACTGGGCTCGACCAGGTCGATACCCCTGTCGATAGGGCTGTCGACAGCCCTGTCGACATGGGTAGCCCAGGTCGACAGCCCAGTCGACCTGGGTGGCCCAGGCGGGTGTCCTTCCACACTGGCCCAATGGGCCCCACTTCGGAATATTTAATTATTTAATTCTGTTTGGATTTTAAATTTAATTCAAAACTTCCGAAGGCCATATCTTCTTCATACGGACTCCGTTTTTCGAAAACTCGGACTCTATTTCGCGTATTTTTCCGAGACGAACGCAATGGCGTATCCCATTTCCGTTAGTTCTTTGATTTGAATTTGATTATACTTTAATTCATGAATTTCACAGTTATAGAATTCTCGGGGTGTTACATATAGTGTACAAAAATATAAATAACAATACTGTATTAATAAATGTATTAGGTGGGTGATACATCTGTTATGGAAGAAAAAAGAGAATGAAAAAAAGTGAAATGAGAAAGTCACAATTAGCATTCTGCTATATCTAATAATAGTAAGACCAAAGTATTTTAAAGGCTCTCAATAATTCCTGCAATTTTCTCATTATCTCAGGATATCTTACTTTAAAATATTTTTATATCGTTCATGATTTTAAAATTAGTCACACTATTTTATTGGTTCTTACCGACCATTTTACATTTGAATATATGGACGACACTAATCCACAATACCAAAATAATATAACAAAATTCTAAAAATAACAAATGTCAAATAATATAGAACTATAGAAAACAAATAATTAAATCTTCATGACTAAGAAATCCAAGTATTATATGAAATCATCATGATTGGAATAAGGTGTGATATGTAAGAATTATTATTTTTAAAGAAAGTAGCTTTTTCTTTTTTGGAAGAAGCATATATAAATAACAAAATTGGAGAAAAAAGACCTTTCTCCGTTTGCTCACAAAAATAGATAAACAGTGCAAAATGTTGTTGTGTCTGTGGAACAAAAGCAGAGTACATGCAAAAAAACAACCACTTTGGCCAATCTAGAATAACAACACAAGAAAACACAATAATAAACGCCAGAACTCGACATATAACAAACAACCCATCCCAACAAACAAACAGAGGTAAGGACTCCAAATAGAGCAGCGCAATCTGCTAACCTATAAACCCCCATCCAACAAATGACTGGGAAAACTTACATACCTCTAATACACCATAGAGAAACAATCTCGACTAGCTACCTCTCTGAAAAAGCTCTGCCGACCCTCCATCCAAGCTGAATAAACCGATAATACAAGGTCCTAACTAGCAATCAAAGCTAGCATCGGCCTCCTTGAAGCCAAGAACCGTGCAACCTCCAGAAAAGATAGCAACAAGAACTTAAATAAAACCACACACACCCACTGACTCACTCCACACCTTCACGGTTAGGAAATCCACGGGAGACATAAAAACACTCATTCGAGATAAAGAAAGTGGACAGAGGCTTCCCATGAAAGGCTTGCCTCTGAAAGCTAAAAAGACATCGGTCAAAACCTTGCGAATGATGGAAACCGGCATCATAGGGCTTTTATCGAAATCTGCTTTGTTTCGAAAACACCAAAGATGCAAACAGATGAGGCAAGAAATAATTCTGAAAAAGATTGTTCTGGGATCCTTTCCAAGTCCCCTAGCCCACCAAGCATGAAGAAGGCCATTCAGACAAGACATGTCCCTCTGGAAACCAGCCAAGTCTCCGAAGTATGACCAAACCTCACTAGAACACTCACCTTCTAAGAACAAGTGTGCTATCGATTCCAGTTACCTTGACTTGCAGCACTTGCAATAAGAAACAATAGGAATGCCAGTCTTCATAAGGTTCACATCCAGAAGAAGACCGTTATGAAGAAATGTAACAACCCAGAAAATGCGAGCCAATTTAAAAATTTTATTTTGGCAATTTTAGCGAATTTTGATTATTTAAAATGAATTATCTTAAATAATAGCGACGAGAAATTTATTATGAATAGAATTAGAACGTATATATTTATATACGTCATCGTTAGAAAATAAATAATTATTTATAATTATAAAAGGAATTGAAAATGGCGCGGTAGTTCGATAATTCGATTTCAAATTTCAAACGAACATATCGGGTGCAAAATAAACTGGATTTTGGTGAAACCAAAAATATTTGAATCTAATTGAGAATATCTTTCCAACGAATCCGAAAAATCAAAATTTCATAGCAGGAATCAAAAGATGTGTCCAGTTGAAAATTCAGAATAGTCGCTATGGAATTCTGGCCCTTAAAAATAGTCGTTTTGCAAACGACCTCGGATTTGGACAGAACTACTTTTGTTGGATCCGTGATGTCAAGTTATTGCTAGATTCCAATTTTCATAATTTTTCGATTCAATATGTGAGCGTGGCGAAGGAAAACGCATTTGACCAATTTCAGTTGATTTTAATCAACTGGAAAATGGCCATTTTTCTAACGGTCTTAGAATTCAATGAAATTAGTTTTGTTAGGACCGTATCGTCAATACGAAGCTAGAAAATATTTTTCGGGAATTTTTCGAGTTAGTACGTGGCCCCAGTAAATTGAAATGCGCGTTCAAATTCAATATATAGAGTTATATTTTGATTTTGACGAAAGCTGTCTAAACAATCGAATCAGCTTACGATACATATCCCATTGTGTTCAGAATGGGGGTAATTAGCTATGGACGACAGTCGGTGGGCCTCGTTTATAGGTCGTATGAAAAAGTCAACTTTTTGAAATTAAAAATAATATAATATATTTGTATTTATTCTCTAACCCCCCCTGTCGTTCAAATCACAATTATAAATAAAAAAGAAAAAAAAGAAAAGGAAGGGTAGGCGGAGCGCCGCCCCACAGCCCATCGCGCCGCCGTAGGGGGAGCGCCGCCCTCCTCCTCCGTACCATCGCCCTCTACATCGATACCCTACCACGCGCGTTGTCGAGAACCCCCACCCCTCTCCAATGAAGCCAGTGTCGCCCCCCCATACTGCCGCCGCCGCCGCTTCTTCTTCCCCCTCCGCCCTCTGCGCCGCCAACCCTCTTTCCTCCCCTCCCTTCAATCTCTCTCCACCGAGCCCTCCTCCTCCCTGTTCGCTTGAAGAAACCCAGACCCGAAGAAACCCCACCGCGAGCCACCCAAACCCCATCGCCACCCTGAAGTCGACCCCCTCCACCTCTGATCGACAGTGGGCCCTCCTCCATTCGAAGCAAACCAGTCCTCTCCTCCTCCAAACGATAAAAACTGTGAGCCTCTCTTTTAATTTCATTTTAAATTCGATTTTTATTAGGAAGTAGAGTATAAAAATATAATTTTTATATGATGTAGAAGACAAAAATATGATTTTTACATTATAGAAGTGTTAAAGATTTGATCTTTATATATGTAGTGAATCAAAAATATGATTTTTACATTATGGAAGTGTTAAAGATTTGATCTTTATGTATGTAGTGAATCAAAAATATGATTTTTACTTGTGTAGAGTATTAAAAATATGACCTTTATATAGTAGAAGTTATAAAAATACTATTTTTATATAAGTAGTGTATTGAAAATAAAATTTCTATATAATAGAGAATATAAAAATATTATCTTTATATATGTAGTGAAATAAAAATCTGATTTTTATTATATATATAGTGAGGTAAAAATGAGATTTTTATAGCGATAAAATAAAAATTCGATCTTTACATATGAAGTAGAAATATATTTTTTGTATAGAATAAAAGCGTTGTAAAATATATATGAAGCAGAGATAAAAATATGATTTTTATTTATTGAAAAGAAGTAATAAAAATAATATTTTTATACTTGAACAACGTGAAAAGGACTGAATTGGAATTTCAACCGATCCAGACGGTTCAGCAATCCAAAAGAAAAGCACGGCGGAGTCGAACCCTCAGTGAGAACTTCTCACTTTAAATTTTCTTTTCTAGTTAAAATATATATACTAGGATGCAGACGGTGTTTAGCAGCACCCGACACCCGTCATCCACAGACCATGGATGGCTTGTATGTTTGATTGTTTGTTGTGATGAAAATTGATTGTGTGATGTGAAATAAAATATTTATATAGTTAAAAATATTTTATCGTTAAAAATATTATTTTTAACGTGTGTGTGAATATAAATATGTGTTTGTTGATTTGAAACCCTACACGAGTGTTGGGATGTATTTGGCGTACACTAATCCCAATTATTTAATTGTATGTCGACCGATTGGTCGACAGGCTGTGTAAGCGTTAATTATTTATATTTAATGCTTATACAGTTGTGTGGTGCACTTTGGATGATAGTTGATTATTTTTCGTTGCTATTATATACATGTGTTGTGTAGAAATCCATGTAATTAACATTATATGGTGATTGACTGGGCCTCATTCCAATTGGGAAATAATGAATATTATAAAAGTAAATTCATGTGTTGAATACGATAAATAGTCATGTGTTGACGATGTTCAGGTGTTGAGAATTCATGTGTTGAAAGTGTATTCATATGTTGAATAAAATATTTATACAATAAAATTCACCTTTTTATTGTAAGTAAGAAGAAATATAGATTCATGTGTTGAATAGAATAAATATTCATTTGTTGAATAGAATAACGAAGTGATTGAAATATATAAAGCCGTGGTGATTAGTGATGCGCCATTTTGACGCGAACGATATTTATATCGATTTTATTCGAATATAGAAAAAGAAGTGATTTCAAAATATAACGTTTTGAAAATATTATCATTTATATAGTAATGATATGAAATATTCAATTCTGATTTGAAATTGAATATGAATTTGAATTTGTTTTGAAAAAGAATTTAAAACGATTTATAAAATACGTTTTAAAAAGGAAATCGGCGAAATATATATATAATATATATATATATATATATATATATATATATATATGTTAGACCAAAAAGTGGCTCTAACACCCAAATTGACTAAAAGCAGAATGTAATAAGATCAAAAGTAAAATGAACACACAGGATTTATAGTGGTTCGGCGAAGAAATGCCTACGTCCACTTGTCTTTCTCTATTTTCAATGATGTAGTTGCAATTACAATGAAATATTCACTAAATGTAACAACCCGTATTTTTGAATAACATATTATAACATAAATGGAGGTAGAATTAAACTATAAAATCTGAATCAAGGGAAACGGGCTATGCCACTGCGTTCGTCTCGGAAAAATACGCGAAATAGAGTCCGAGTTTTCGAAAATCGGAGTCCGTATGACCAAGATATGGCCTCGCGAAGTTTCACGGAAAATTCAAATTAAAGTATACTTAATTAAGTGAAATGGGTTGCACAGAGAAATATATATATATATATATTGATATATATACATATAATTGAAAATTAAATAAATAAATATGCAAAAATGTTCAAAACAGCGAATTGGGAGAGGGGAATAACCGAACCGGCCGGTTTTTGAGGTCGACCCAAGCCCGCTGGGTCGACTAGGGATTAATCCAGGGTGTTTGGCTGTCAACCCGTGGGCCGATTCGCTCAAATGCAGATTTTGCATTTGAATGGTTCTCATGGTTCAGCTTTAATCTAAAGGCCGTAGATGGTTCCTACACTTGACTTCTTCCCCAAGACATGCTTTGATGGCTTGGATTGAATCTAGGGTTAATCCTATGGCTAATATTACCCTAATCTTCTATAAAAAGGACCTAACACCTAGCCTAAATCATCATTATTCAATCCTACAACTAAACTATGTCAAATTTGTTCCTCTCATGGCCTCCACTCTCATGCTAAAATTCCTAAGTTTATTTCTATGAGAGATTTTGAGTGCATACAAGTATTTTCAAGCTTGTATGAGTATTCTTAGTTTGCATTCAAGTCAAGTTACAACATTTCTATTTCAAAGCAAGGGTTTTTATTGATTTGGCTCAAGGGTTTTCATTTGGAGATTGCATATTTGGGTTTTTGGTGCTTGCATAAGGGCTTCGTCTCAATCTTTATAATAAAGATTTATTTGTGTCTTCATAGCATTGTAAGCCCTTTTCTACTTTCTTTGAACTCTAAAGTTAAATGAATGATGCAAGTTTGGGGTTGATCATTATATGCAAGTTTGGTTGATCATTATGATATGCAAGTTTGGTTGATCATTATATGCAAGTTTGGTTGATCATTATATGCAAGTTTGGTTGATCATTATGATATGCAAGTTTGGGTTGATCATGTTATCATGTTATGCAAGTTAAACTTGAAGTTGTGAGCTTAAAGCTTCAAGCTTTATGTTGAAGGTTGCATTTTGGCAACATGGAAGTTATCATATCCCTTATGATAACTTGCATGTGAGGCTAAATGCGAACTTATAGCAACTTCTACATGTCATTTATCACCATGTATCACTCATATGCTAAGTTTGGTTTTATGCATGCTTTTGAAGCCTAATGATGCAATATGCAAGTATATGAATATATGTACATTTCATATGCCACCATGATAAACTTGTGGCTTCAACACCTTTTTGTCATGATTATGCCAAGCTCCCTATTTTATCCTTTATGCGTTGTTGCGAGTATGTAAACGATGGGATTACGTTGGGGTTGGGTAAAATTATGACATGAACATGATTTTTATAACATGATATGATATGTTAACTTGTAATTATGTTTTGGAAACATAATGGACATGACACTTAGAAAATATGAGAGTGGCCAACTCGAGGTTGGGTTGAGTTTGTAGCATAAATCTACCCGGACCCGCCCGGCTTAACTAGTAGCTACAAACAATAGGACCCAATGGGAGAAGTTGGTCATGTTGTGCTCGAACCTGAGGTTAGACCTAGTTGTGGTGTAAAGCTACCCGGACCCGCCCGGCTTAACTAGTAACCACAACAAAGTCTAATGTGAGAGGTTAAAGCGCATTAAGTTAATGAATGCCTCCTGATTAGGGTTAAGTCATGGTCCACTTAATACTTAACCAATTTGGGCTTGATGGGTTAATCGCGGTTAAGTCAGGAGCCTTAGGTACTCTTAACCAATTTAACCCACGTTTGGATCGGGTTAACCACATTTAACCCGTTAAGAAACCCTAGTTGCGTGGTCCTTTTCAGCAGTAACCTTCTAGATAGTATCATAAGACCCTAGGACTAGGCTAGGGTGGGGCACGATTACTTGGCTGATTGTAAGAGACCAAAAGAGACGGCTGAATGATTCACCGGTTGTTCAGGCGGACCATGGTCGTGCACATTAAGTCCAGAGTTGAACACGGGGGCCGGTAGGTTTAGATTGTGCATCCTGGAATTGTGTCTGAGGGTTACACCGTAGGGCCTGATACACCCTAGGGGTGGACCCTGCACAGTCAACTACATTACATGATTAAGCCATATGACACCGACACTTGACGAGTTAGGCTTATAGGGAGCCGATCGACTAGACCGAGTAGTTGGACCTTGATTTAGGTCATCTCATGATGTTGGGCCAAGCTTGGGCCAAGGGATCAATTCTTGTTTTTACTTGACATGTTAGAATGCTAGTACACCCGTGGTGCAAAACTTAACCTTGATTATGCGATGACACCTTTATCTATCTTGTTAGTTAATCATCATGCCAGTATGTTGTTATCCTTATGTTCATCTCAGCTTCTCATGCCAGTTAACTTTACTAGTTCATAGACAGATAGTAGTAGGGCTTACCAGCCTTTTTGACTGACCTGTTTTCTTTTGCCTCTTTTCTTCCGTTTCCCCCCCCTCAGGTTCTCAGGGTGGGAACATTGGAGCTTAGCTTGGATCTTTACAGCTTGCTTACTGGATTTGCTCATGTACGGTTTTGGACATTGAGCTAGCTATGGTTTATCACTTCATTTTGGGGATAGTACTTTATGTATTTCAGTTTTTCAGTTTATGCTTTTATCTAGACTTTGTTGTTGGAAAATAATGAACAAGTACTTTGTTGTAACATGACTATGGTTTTGAAATGCTAAGATTTATCCGCTGCTTTACTACTTTGTTTTACTTATATGTTCTGTCTTGTGATATCTGCATGCATGTTTACCTTGTTTAACGCCCCTCCAAAGCCAGTGTCCTTGCAAGAGTGGCCCTGGCGGAGGTGGGGTGTTACATTTGGTATCAGAGCATAAGGTTTACAAGATTTGAGCAAAAGTGTTTTTAAAAAACTTACCTTTTGAAGAACTATTTTCAAAACCCATTTAAGTATTTTCCAAGAAAAGTCTAGTTTATTTTAAAAGGCTATTCCCCAAAATCCATAGCACTATCCTTCGTTTCTTCGTTCTGAATCTATCTTTTTCTTCGTTTTAGTATGGCCGATCGCTTTAACATCCCGGAAGGCGTTCAAGTACCCGTCTGGTTCCGAAGATTTATGGAGGCAAGGGCGAATGAAACCGACCCCGCAACCATTCCTCCTCCTTCCCCCGTCGCTAACAGCTCTCCTCCTCCCGTAGCTGAGGTTCCTCCTCCCCCTCAGCATACACAAGTGAATTTCGCGGAGCTTTGCAAAGACTTTAAGGCGATGGGTTGCAAGAATTTTGTCGGAACGGAGACTTCTGTGGAGGCAAGAAACTAGTTAAAGGAAACTGAAGACCTCTTTGCTATCTTTGAGGTGGAAGATCGTAGGAAAGTTCTGCTGGCGGTATGGCTATTAAAAGGGGAAGCTGCTTATTGGTGGGTAGTCACCACCACTACTAGACCCATTGAGACTTGGGATGACTTTAGGAGAAGGTTTGGACTAAAGTTTCTATCATCGACAGAAGAGAACCTTCAGATGGAGAGGTTCCTATCTCTAAAACAAGGGGACATGACCGTTGGGGAATACGTGGATATGTTTAATCAACTTGCTCAGTTCGGCCTAGAATTGGTAAACACAGCTTGGAAGAAGGCCCTACACTTTGCTCTAGGATTGAATGAGCCATTGCGCGGTTTGGCCATGTCTCATATAACTCTGGGGGCGACCTTCGAGAGTTTGGTGAATATGGCACTACTCCAAGAGAAAGATAACAGTGGCAAGAAGGAGGTCAAGGCAAATGAGTCCCTAGGCAAGAAGGAAGATTCCGGAAAAGGAGGCAAGAACAACAACAAGACAAGAAAGTGCCACTTTTGTAGGATCACTGGGCACGTAGCCAAAGATTGCAGGAAGAAGAAGAGGAAGTTAGGCAAGTGTTTTCAGTGCGGAGGATCTGGACATTTTAGTAAGGATTGCCCCAAGAAGCAAAGACAAGGGCAAGGACAAACTCAGCAAGTAAGACCCTCTGGAGGGCAATTGCAGGCTCTCCTCGCTCTTCCAGCTTTTGATCGAGGTAGAGTTTTTATAGAAATTCATGTTTACATTTCTGATTTTCCTGTTCGCACCTTATTTGATTCTGGCGCATCGCATAGTTTTATCTCTTCTGATATTGTTGAAAGGTTGCACCTAAGTACTAGCTTAGTTGAGGATCCCGTTTGTGTTTCAAATCCAATTGGGGGTTCCGCCCATCTACCTGTGATTTGTGTGGATTTGAAAATCTCTATCTTGAGCATAGAATTCAAGTGTAATGTTTAGGTTCTCGGGGTCACGGGATATGGGTTGGTCTTGGGCATGGATTGGTTGTCCAGTTATGGAGCCATCCTTGATTGTGAGCATAGGGTGGTGAGGCTCATGACTCGCCTCGGTAATACCGTAGAAATTTCTTGTAACCCTAGAGGTCCCGTCATGTTATGTTATCTTGAATCTCTCGACTCGTCCATCGATGATCTACAATCTGTAAGGGTGGTCCGAGACTATCCTGATGTCTTTGAAGAAGTTAAGGGGTTACCCCCTAAACGAGAGATAGATTTCCGCATTTATCTAGTCGATAATGCCAAGCCAGTATCATTGCCCGTTAGGCACATGGCCCCTCGTGAGAGAAGGGAGCTCAGTAAGCAAATCAAGGAGCTGCTTGAGAAGGGTTTCATTAGACGAAGCATTTCCGAATGGGGTGCTCCGGTGGTATTCGCTACTAAGGCGGATGGCTCGCTTCGTCTATGTGTTGATTATCGAGAGTTGAACAAGCTGACAAAGAAGAATAGGCACCTGTTACCGAGGATTGATGATCTCTTTGACCAGCTTGTAGGTGCTTCTGTTTTCTCTCAGCTCGATCTAGCCACCGGATTCCATCAGCTTAGAGTAGCTGAGGATAGCATTGATAAAACTGCGTTTAGGACTCCGGATGGATTCTTTGAATGGCTTGTCATGCCATTCGGATTGACTAATGCACCCGACTACTTCGTGGACTTGATGAGTAGGGTGTTCAGGGAGTTCCTTAACAAGTTTGTCGTTGTCTTCGTGGATGATATTCTGATCTTCTCAAAGGATGAGGAAGAACATGCAAGGCATCTCAAGGAAGTGATGGATACGCTTAGAGCGCATCAGTGGAAAGCCAAGTTCTCCAAATGCCATTTCTGGAGAAAGGAAGTTCGGTTTCTTGGACATATAGTTTCTAAGCAAGGCATAGTGGTGGATCCCGCGAAAGTGGTTGTGGTTCAAGACTGGAAGACTCCGAGGAATGCAACCGAAGTGAGAAGCTTTCTCGGTCTGGCGGGCTACTATAGGAAGTTCATCAGGGACTTCTCTAAGATTTCGGCCCCTCTTACTAAGTTGACGAAGAAGAACTTAGTCTTTGCATGGGACTTGGAGTGTGAGCTTGCTTTTCAAAGGCTCAAGAGAGTCCTTACCTCAGCTCCAGTTTGGCAACGTGGATTGGCATTGTTTTCAAGAGATAGTTTTCTGCGTGGGATACCGTATAATATGTAAACGAGATCCAAGATTCACTAACGAATCTTGGAAAGCTTGCACGAAACCATGAGCACGCAGTTATGTTTAAGCCAAGTATTTTAGGCAAAGAATAAGTGGAAGTGGAACGAGAGGCAACGGTGAAATGAGTTCTAACTCATATTTTGGGAACAAGAATTAAGAACTACGGAATTGCGAAGTTAAAAGACGGTCAGGGCACGATGGGATTAAGCACAAGAAAATGCGGCTTAGAAGATCGAAGACTAGATACGCGCATTTAATCTCTTTCTATGGGTATATCCTTGATCCCTATTGTTCCGTAGAGCTTACTCGCATGCTATCTTTTAAGTATATCCTCTCGGTCCTATCCTCAATCTTAGATCTGTTGCAAACCCCCTAAGGAGTATGACTAGCCTATTTGTGATATATGGTTGCCAAACTATTTGGGCTTTATGGGATATGGGTAATAATTGATAGACTTACGAAGGGAACCCATTTTTCCTGTGAAAAGCAAGAGGACTGTATCATGGCTAGCATCTGTTTATCTTCGAGAGATAGTATGGTTGCATGGAGTTTCTTCTAGCATAGTTAGCGATCGTGACCCAATTTTCACTAGCCAGTTCTGGAATAGTTTGCGAGAAGCGATGGGTACGCGATTGAATTTGAGTACAGCCTATCACCCCCAGACGGATGGCCAAACCGAAAAGGGTGAATAGAGTGCTAGAAGATCTCTTGAGGCTTTGTGTTCTCGACTTCGGTGGTACTTGGGAAGACCACCTTCCTCTTGTAGAGTTCGCTTATAATAATAGCTATCAAGCCAGCATAGGGATGGCACCGTTTGAAGCTTTGTATAGGAGGCTGTGTAGGTCACCAACTTGTGGGTGGGAGACAACAGATAAACTTATACTTGGGCCCGATATGATACGGGACACATCCGAGAAAGTTGAATTAGTGAGAAGAAAGATGAAAGCGGCCCAAGATAGACAGAAATCCTATGTTGACAAGCGAAGGGCAAATTTGGAATTCGAAGTGGGAGACATGGTTTTCGTGAAGGTTTCTCCTTTGCGTAATGTGGTACGTTTTGGAGCAGTTGGGAAGCTGGCACCAAGGTTCGTAGGACCCTTCCCTATCATAGAAAGAATTGGAAAGATGGCTTATAAGGTGGAATTGCCCGAAAAGCTAGCCGGAGTGCATAATGTCTTTCATGTCTCGCATCTCCGAAAGTGCCTTCATGAGTCCGCCAAAGTGGTTGAACCAAGCATTCTTGAAGACATTGAGGTAGAGAAAGAGGCAACCCTGAGACGAGCTCCGATTCGTATCTTGGGAACGGAGATCAAGAAGCTAAGGAATCGAGAAGTCAAATTGGTGAAAGTTCAGTGGGGTGAAGCCGACGAAGATGCAACTTGGGAAACCGAGGAGAAGATGCGTGGGCTTTATCCATTTCTTTTTGAGGGTACACTCTCGATCTCTTTTCCTAATTAGCATATCTTTCTTTTTATCCATGTTTATCTTGTTTATCTTGTTATCTCGTTAAACTTGTCATGAGGACCTTAGGTAGATACCCTTTGGATGAAACATCTATTAGAAACATGTTATGCTTGATGGTTGCAAGTGGTTGCAAGTGTTTGCACGTGTCGTGGATGCATGATACACATTAGGCACTAAGATCGGCTCACACACTTTCATGTTGCATATGCATGAGTGTTTATGCTTATTCATGGATGAAATTTGTTATGCTATCACGTGGATGTTGCATATGGATGAATGATATGTGCACTCATGTAGAGATTATAAATTATGTTAGGAATTTGCATACATATGGACTCATTTCACTAACATGCTTTGCATTAAGGAGGTTTACTGTATCAGTAACCGCCTAATTTTCGCATTAGATAAGTACATATACACACACCTTTGCATATGATCATACAGCATTTAGAATCCTTTAAGGACAATGACTGCACGAGGATGATGTTTTGAGTAGATGGATGATGGATGGTAGGATACGTTCTTCCTAACTTGGAGATTTCGGGGGCGAAATCCTTTAAGGAGGGGAGAATGTAACAACCCATATTTTTGAATAACATATTATAACATAAATGGAGGCAGAATTAAACTGTAATATCTGAATCAAGGGAAACGGGCTGTGCCATTGCGTTCGTCTCGGAAAAATACGCGAAATAGAGTCCGAGTTTTCGAAAATCGGAGTCCGTATGACCAAGATATGGCCTCGCGAAGTTTCACGGAAAATTCAAATTAAAGTATACTTAATTAAGTGAAATGGGTTGCGCAGAGAAATATATATATATATATATTGATATATATATATATATAATTGAAAATTAAATAAATAAATATGCAAAAATGTTCAAAACAGCGAATTGGGAGAGGGGAATAACCGAACCGGCCGATTTTTGAGGTCGACCCGAGCTCGCTGGGTCGACTAGGGGTTAATCCAGGGTGTTTGGCTGTCAACCCGTGTGCCGATTCGCTCAAATGCAGATTTTTCATTTGAATGGTTCTCATGGTTCAGCTTTAATCTAAAGGCCCTTGATGGTTCCTACACTTGACTTCTTCCCCAAGACATGCTTTGATGGCTTGGATTGAATCTAGGGTTAATCCTATGGCTAATATTACCCTAATCTTCTATAAAAAGGACCTAACACCTAGCCTAAATCATCATTATTCAATCCTACAACTAAATTATGTCAAATTTGTTCCTCTCATGGCCTCCACTCTCATGCTAAAATTCCTAAGTTTATTTCTATGAGAGATTTTGAGTGCATACAAGTATTTTCAAGCTTGTATGAGTATTCTTAGTTTGCATTCAAGTCAAGTTGCAACATTTCTATTTCAAAGAAAGGGTTTTTATTGATTTGGCTCAAGGGTTTTCATTTGGAGATTGCATATTTGGGTTTTTGGTGCTTGCATAAGGGCTTCGTCTCAATCTTTATAATAAAGATTTATTTGTGTCTTCATAGCATTGTAAGCCCTTTTCTACTTTCTTTCTTTGAACTCTAAAGTTAAATGAATGATGCAAGTTTGGGGTTGATCATTATATGCAAGTTTGGTTGATCATTATGATATGCAAGTTTGGTTGATCATTATATGCAAGTTTGGTTGATCATTATATGCAAGTTTGGTTGATCATTATGATATGCAAGTTTGGGTTGATCATGTTATCATGTTATGCAAGTTAAACTTGAAGTTGTGAGCTTAAAGCTTCAAGCTTTATGTTGAAGGTTGCATTTTGGCAACATGGAAGTTATCATATCCCTTATGATAACTTGCATGTGAGGCTAAATGCGAACTTCTAGCAACTTCTACATGTCATTTATCACCATGTATCACTCATATGCTAAGTTTGGTTTTATGCATGCTTTTGAAGCCTAATGATGCAATATGCAAGTATATGAATATATGTACATTTCATATGCCACCATGATAAACTTGTGGCTTCAACACCTTTTTGTCATGATTATGCCAAGTTCCCTATTTTATCCTTTATGCGTTGTTGCGAGTATGTAAACGATGGGATTACGCTGGGGGTGGGTAAAATTATGACATGAACATGATTTTTATAACATGACGTGATATGTTAACTTGTAATTATGTTTTGGAAACATAATGGACATGACACTTAGAAAATATGAGAGTGGCCAACTCGAGGTTGGGTTGAGTTTGTAGCATAAATCTACCCGGACCCGCCCGGCTTAACTAGTAGCTACAAACAATAGGACCCAATGTAAGAAGTTGGTCATGTTGTGCTCGAACCCGAGGTTAGACCTAGTTGTGGTGTAAAGCTACCCGGACCCGCCCGGCTTAACTAGTAACCACAACAAAGTCTAATGTGAGAGGTTAAAGCGCATTAAGTTAATGAATGCCTCCTGATTAGGGTTAAGTCATGGTCCACTTAATACTTAACCAATTTGGGCTTGATGGGTTAATCGCGGTTAAGTCAGGAGCCTTGGGTACTCTTAACAAATTTAACCCACGTTTGGATCGGGTTAACCACATTTAACCCGTTAAGAAACCCTAGTTGCGTGGTCCTTTTCAGCAGTAACCTTCTAGATAGTATCATAAGACCCTAGGACTAGGCTAGGGTGGGGCACGATTACTGGGCTGATTGTAAGAGACCAAAAGAGACGGCTGAATGATGCACCGGTTGTTCAGGCGGACCATGGTCGTGCACATTAAGTCCGGAGTTGAACACGGGGGCAGGTAGGTTTAGACTGTGCATCCTGGAATTGTGTCTGAGGGTTACACCGTAGGGCCTGATACACCCTAGGGGTGGACCCTGCACAGTCAACTACATTACATGATTAAGCCGTATGACACCGACACTTGACGAGTTAGGCTTATAGGGAGCCGATCGACTAGACCGAGTAGTTGGACCTTGATTTAGGTCATCTCATGATGTTGGGCCAAGCTTGGGCCAAGGGATCAATTCTTGTTTTTACTTGACATGTTAGAATGCTAGTACACCCGTGGTGCAAAACTTAACCTTGATTATGCGATGACACCTTTATCTATCTTGTTAGTTAATCATCATGCCAGTATGTTGTTATCCTTATGTTCATCTCAGCTTCTCATGCCAGTTAACTTTACTAGTTCATAGACAGATAGTAGTAGGGCTTACCAGTCTTTTTGACTGACCTGTTTTCTTTCGCCTCTTTTCTTCCGTTCCTCCCCCCTCAGGTTCTCAGGGTGGGAACATTGGAGCTTAGCTTGGATCTTTACAGCTTGCTTACTGGATTTGCTCATGTACGGTTTTGGACATTGAGCTAGCTATGGTTTATCACTTCATTTTGGGGATAGTACTTTATGTATTTCAGTTTTTATGCTTTTATCTAGACTTTGTTGTTGGAAAATAATGAACAAGTACTTTGTTGTAACATGACTATGGTTTTGAAATGCTAAGATTTATCCGCTGCTTTACTACTCTGTTTTACTTATATGTTCTGTCTTGTGATATGTGCATGCATGTTTACCTTGTTTAACGCCCCTCCAAAGCCAGTATCCTTGCTAGAGTGGCCCTGGCGGAGGTGGGGTGTTACACTGAATTTCTCTCACAACTCACTTTCATTCACCCAATTGTCTAAAAACAAATAATGAAAGAAGATTTGGATTTTCCGGGAGTGCTGGAATTCGGGTTATGAAGGTGGTTGAACTCTCAAAGTGCCATAAAAAGATCCTTTTCTTTGTCTCGAGACAGGGTATTTATAGGTGAAAATTCGCTCAGAACCCGATCCGGATTGAAGCCACGTGTCATCCATCCCATTAGCCTCGGGTTCGGATAGATTTCTGTGTTGACAACGCATCAGAGCAGTTGACGTTGTGGATAGGAACTGGTCATAGCCGCTCCGAATAACTTGGCGATCGTGCAGGAGAATGACGTGGAAGATGGGTTCGGATCGGAAGAGTATACAAGAGGGGTTCGGATCGGGGTATCCGATCCGATCCTATTTTGTCCCAAGGCGAAGTCTTCGTTCTCTTTCACTTTGTTCCGATATGTCTTCATGGCAGGTAGCTCTCCGATCCAACTGGAAGTAGGTTGCTCTCCGATCCGAACAGCCGTGCCTCTCTGATTCCAACAGCAATAGTTCACCGATCCGAACAGCCGTGCCTCTCTGATTCCAATAGCAATAGTTCACCGATCCGAACAGCAAACTTTATCCGATCCGAACCGCTACACTGCTTCGATCCGACCCGCTTCAGTGCTTCCCAAGTTTTTCAATGTTTCACACCTTGACTTTGTGTTGCCCAGTTCACAAAGTGGGCTAACATTTTGCCCCCTCAAAGGATGCTTCTGTTGGAGACGGAGCATGCTTTGACTATCATTGCACAGCGCTCTTCGAGGTAATTTTTCTTTTGATTTTCCTTGTGTTTTCATCTTTTTCTTCAAAATTCAATTTAATTCGTTGCTGAGCTAAATAATTCGGTTCGGTTCGGAATCCGATCCGAACAGACCCCTTCGTCTTTCTATTTTTCATTGGACTATTGGTCCAAACTTTGCTTTGGACTATCAATCCGATCCGAACGGGGGTTCTGCTACTGGGCTGTCGGTCCGATCCGAATGGGGAGACGAATAGATACTCTACTCCTCTATATAAACTGAGTCTTCTTCCTTCTCTCAATTTTATTGTTTTACCGCTCCCCAAGTTCTGCAAAACGAAAAAACCTAATTCCTGAAGCATCAAAATTCCTTTTAATTCTCGAAGTAATTACATCGGTAGGTTATAAAACTTTAGATAATTCCTTTTTAATTGATTTCGATTCGAATTCGTAGATGATTAGGACGATTTGAGAATGGAACTTGGATGACCTTACCACCGTGACCCCCCTCCCCTCGTCATCGTCGTCAGTAGACTCGTCGTCATCTCGAGGTAGTAACAGAGGGGTTAGAATCTGTTGTTGAGTGTGTCAGCGCATAATTGCTTGGCTTTGATTTGGGCGATTGGCACGAAATTGGCCTTGGCGTTGGTTAGGGAAGAAAGAGGATGGAGGAGAAGAAGAAGATAGTAGGGAATCGGTTCGGTTCGGAGGGATATGGAAGGCGAAAAAATAAGGGAAAAAGGAAGGAAGTTCAGGAAGTCGGACCGGGTCGGGGCAAGTAAAGAAAGGAAAAAGAAAAGAAATCTAGGAGATCGGATCGGGTCGGAGCAAGTATTTAAAGAAGGGGGAAAGGGAGCTTACCTAATCGGATCGGGTCGGACCGTAAGATAAAAGGAGGAGAAGTATGACTACGTGATCTGACCCGAACCGTCAGGGGACTCTACCTCCGAACCGATCCGATTTTGATTTCTGAGTTCCACAGTTTATCCGAGCTCAAGTCGAGGCCGCACCTCCGATCCGATCCCCATAAACGCGCCCGAACCGAACCGAAGAGAAGTTCACCTTAATGCATAAAAACTTGTTTAATTGGCCCAATCAACTTTTGGCATAATCTTCAACCTAATGGACAGTTAGGATAGTGCCTTGCAAACGTAACTGGACATCAAGAACTACTTCAACTCTTTATATTTTGCCAAACTCTTTCGTCGCACTTTTAAACATTTACTTTGCACTTTCCGCATACATTGTTTACACTTTAGTTTGCGCACATGCACGGGGGGATACGGGCTAATTTGCTCTAATTTGTGCTATTGCTTCTTCAATAGTTTTATGACCATGAGACCCAGACGCTCTTCTAGACTAGCCGAGAAGAAAGAGGCCCCGGAAACCTCCAACAAAATTACTCTCGAGGACATATCTTCTCCGTTGGATCCAGAATGGAATAATGAGGGTTCATACTACGAGGTTGGAAATCGTGAAAGTGACGAGGTGTCTTCAGAGAATGAAGTTTCTCTAGGTTTTGAAGAGGAAGGAGGGATAGGTGACGACCGGGCTCCTGATGAGTTTGAGTCGGCTGTCATATTGGAATCACCCCAAGATTCTGTTGAATCAACAATCGACAATGACCGGCTTATTCGAATTTGTTTAAAATACAGGATAATGAAAAAGGACACTCTAGTGCCTTCGAGATCTGACCGTCCCCACAACCCTCCAGAAGGATACAGGGCAATCACTCGGCTGATGTGCATGGTCGGTGCTATCCCTCCATTTTCTCCCTTCATCGTAGATTTTCTAAGACAAATGCGAATTGCCCCCATGCAGCTACATCCCAATTCTTATGCCTACTTACACACTTTATATATAGCATACCGCGAGATCTTAGGTATAGAGCTCACTTTCAATGACGTTCATTTATTCTACAACTTCAAGCATCGGACTCGAGAAACTCCTTCTTTCTGCTATTTTGAGTTTGTCCCTAAGAGGAAGATAATTTCAACGCCATTCAGTAGTAAAGCTGGAGATTCCAGACTGGAATGGTTTTATGTGAAGCGGCAACCTGGGTGTGCCAGGAGATGGACGAAATCAAGTAAAGCATTGACTACCTACATCTTGGCTCTATACATTCAAGTCATCGCCTTAACTCATTTTTCTTTTTGTTTGCAGTCGACAATCCAAAACAAATATCAGACCAGGTGTTCTTTGACCGGATGCACCAGCTCCTCAATGGCGATCAAAAGTTCCTGACTATTGAGGAAGTTCTTAAGGACGAATACCTTCATTTTCATGGGCTGCTATCTGTTTTTCGTAGTATCGGTCATGGGACGGCTCCATACGTATATATTCCTCCAGTGGATGTAGTCCCAGAGACAGGAGAAGGTTCTGGAGCTCCTGCAGTGCCTCTTCAAACTTCACCTTCTCCATCTTCTACTCAAGATGACAAATTGACCAACTTGGCCGAAAAGCATCGTGAAGGGTATACTGCCCCTGAGGAGGCTACTTCTCCGGAAAAGTCAACATCCTCCAAAGAGTCGCCACTTAATGCTTCCGAGGGAGATGTCCCTAGTACTGATGACCCATTATTTCAGGGTTTGGGGGATCTCCCCTTACCTGAAACTATATACAATTCAGAGGATTTTAGGAAGGATCCTTTAGTCTTCACCTCTTCTGAAGAGACCACTCCTGCTAAGGCCAAAGAGCCTGCCCGTACTAGTCTAGCTTCGGACTCGGGTTGGTTGGGGGGAAACACACCACTTAGGACACACTTTATACAATAGCATTAGCATTCATTGCACCTCTCTCTCTGTGAAACTATTGATTCTGAATTTCATTTGTCTTATTGTGCAGGCATGATGTCCCGATCTTACTATGATATCAGGAAGCTTCGTCGTAGCATGTATAATCCACCTCAGGATATCGAGTATGATCGCCGCGACGATCGCGGTAGGGAGGAGAGAAGGCCTTATGAACCCTATCGCTCTCGAACCTCACGCTCTCGCTCTCCCGTTTGATCGGACCAAGAGAAATACAAAGGTTATCAAAGTCGTAGGGAAGAGGACAGGCCACAATCGAAAGACTCCACCTCCTCCCACGAAAAGCGCAGCAGAGAGAGAAGTCCTCCAAAAGATACTGAGTCTCGAAGTAAACGCAAGGTCCCTGCTACTAAACCGCCTAGGATAGATAAAGAAACTATTGAATCCTCCACACACAGGGACACTGAATTGACGATCCCCACTCCTCCACCACTAGATGCGGAAACTGCAATCAAGCGGGCGTATTTGGAGGAGCAATTTCCCGAACATTACTTCGAGACTTTGACTTTTTTACCTTCCCTCGAACCTATTTCTTCCAGGTGGGCAGACGAGGCCAAAGCAAAGATAGACGCGGTTGAAAAACAGTATTCCGAGATGTTCAAATATTCACGCAACCTTTCCAGAATTATCCGTACTATAATCACGAATGCTGATTCAATGCAAAAAACCGCGGAAGAAGATGCAAAGGCCTTCAAGAATCTAGGAAAAGATTTAGAGGACACACAGGCCCAGCTTGCTGTTGCTCAAAGGGACGCTTCTAATTTCAAACAACAATTTGAAGATATGAAAAAACATTATCATGACTTGCTTGAATCTCACACTCAAGAGCGTTCTGAGTTAAAAAAGCAAGCTGATGATGCTAAGTCAGAAGCTGCTAAGACGCGCCTTGCTTACACTGATCTTGAACGGAAAAATGCCGAGTTGGCAAGGAAGAATGCTGAGCTAGAAAAGAAAAATGCTGACTTGGCTTCAAAGCTACTGGAGGCAGAGAACAGAGCTGCCCTGGCGGAGGGCAACGTTGAGTGTGCTATCAAATCTGCGGAGGAGGCCCGCAAACAATTGTCAGAGGCAGAGGCAGAGATTCAGGGTTTCGGCGAATTAATGATTGAATTCTTTGCACATATCATCCATCGCCGGAACATTTCTTGAATTGAGGATTATCCATCCACTCTAGTCCAAGTATGGAGTCAGATCGTCGAGTGGGAAAAAGAGGAGCTCATGGTCGATTCCATCGATGAAGACAAGCTGATGGAGAAATACTTAAGGGATGATGAGCCAGAACGCCTAGCTGAAGGGCGCCGCCTTATTGCTGATGCTATGGAAGAAGAGAGGCGGAGGACTAAACAGAAGAACATTCCCGAGGCTGGTTCCTCTTCTGCTGCCCCCGCAACTCCTGAAGTGGAGGGGTATGATCCTGAAAACCCGGGAATCCCTCGAACAACTCTGCTATCCCCTATTCCCGAAACGGCATCAGAGACAACAGTTACTCCTGCCGAGAAGTCTTCGGAATGTATCCCTACCTTTTCTCCTCAGTTCGTCAAGGCTATTTCTACCTTTCGCCACGTGATTGAGCAATCGATGAAAAACCCATTATTTTCTCCTGAGTTGATAACTGTTGCTTCTCACTATGTAGGTATTGAACCATCCGGAAAGACAGATGTGACTCAGGGAGCCGCCTCTGGGGCAGAGCCTACGGAAAAGGCAAAAGGAGGGAAGGACAAGGCTGCTCCTATAGACTTGGGAGAAGGAAGTGAGCCGACTAAGGCTAACACTCCCCATGATGAAGAAATGATAGCAGCCTTAAAGGATGATGGCGGTGACGGAGGACATGAGGAAGATCCAGAGGTGGAAATAGTCGGGGAGTTGAAAAGTACAGATGATGTTACTTTGGCTGCAATGAAAGCTGATCAAGATAAACTCTTGCAGTTAAAAGCCGAAGACCTAGACCCCGAAGCCCTCAAGCCTCTCGCAGTTGTAGATGCGGGATCAAGGTTAGTTGTTAAGCTCTCAACTAGATCTATTACAGAGGAACTCGCTAAAAAATCTTCTCTTGATTCCAGCGCTTCGCCCTCCGGGAAGAAGTCAACCGGTTCCAGCACCGCATCTTCAGGAAAGAAAAAATCAAAGCGCGTCTTGACTGAAGCCGAGAAAGAGGCGAAGGATGCGGAGAAAGCCACCAAAAAGTCCAAGCCTCACTCGAAGTCTAAATAGTGGGTTGTCTTGTGTCGTATTAGCATTTAGTGAACCAACAATTGCTGCTACAAGAGTGGCTCTTGCACCTTCTTTTTTTACTATTTTCCTGTACAAATTCATTCATTCGTAAATAAAAAATGATTCATTTTCTGTAATGTCTGTTTGTCAGTAGTTCTGCACTTATGTGAAAATGCATGTCTTACTATAGTTATGAAATGAAGTTACGGAGGGAGGAAATATGTGTATACATATAGGCCCCCAGTCAATCTCAAAAAGTAATTTAAGGCTTAATCAAGTAATCTGAATGCTCCCGATTTTCTGACGGGATTGCATTTTCTGTGTCATCAATGCCTGTCGTTTTTTCTGGCATTTCTTTTATACTCTCCTGTCTTATACTCAGGTTAGAGTTCTTACTGAGGCGGTCTCTTGTCTGGGTGCACCTTCACTCCTCAGAGGACGTCGTCTTCCCGTCCTTTTATACTCTCTCTCTCTCTGGAGAGTTAGAGTTCGAGCTCAGCAATCTATTCACCCCCCGGTCTTTCAGCGGGGAAGGATCTCTTTCTCAGCGCTCAGTCGGAGACGCTTTTATACTCTCTCTCTCTCTCTGGAGAGTTAGAGTTAAGAATGTCGTTTTCTCATTCTTTTATGTCTTGTCGCACAAATAGTCGTTGTGCTTTTTCTTATGTTTAAACTGTTTTCAAACTTTTCATGTTTTGAATCATCTTATATTCCATAATCACAACAGAATAGTCGATGAATGTATATATATAATGCATAAAAGTAAATAACACACAATATTTTTATAGTGGTTCGGCTAAGTCGTAGCCTACATCCACTTTATAGTCCTTTATTCATATCATCAGATTTTCCCAAGGCAAGTCGTGCCTTATTACAGAGTTCATAAGAAAAATAACAAAGAGTACAACATTTCTAATCCAAATATCGCATCAAGTGTTGGGCATTCCATGCCCTAGGGACTTCTTCGCCATCTACGGTCGTTAACTTGAAGGTTCCTTTTTCAAGTTTCCGTTGGATGACAAAGGGTCCTTCCCACTTTGGACCGAGGTGAGGAAGGGATGGAAAGACTCTCTTTAGCACCAAATCTCCTGGTTCAAAAGTCCTAAGGCGAACTTTTTTGTCGTAATAGCGTGCCATCTGACGTAGATGTCTTGCAGCACGCAAGTCCGCTTCGTCCATTTTTTCTTCGATTTCATCAAGAGACTCGAGTAAGAGTGCCCGATTCGTCATCGGGTCATAATACGTCACCCTGTGGGAAGGAATTTCGAGCTCTACTGGAATTACTGCTTCTGAACCAAAAGAGAGAGAGAAAGGGGTATGACCGGTAGCCGTCTTAAATGTTGTTCGATATGCCCATAAAGCTAGGGGCAATTCATCAACCCATTTTGCCTTTGCGCGCTCTAACAATTTCTTGAGGATGGATTTTATTACTTTGTTTATTGCCTCAACCTGCCCGTTCGACTGCAGATAAGCAACCGCAGTGTATCGCTTGTCGATCTTATACTTCTGGCAGAAATTTTTGAATTCAGTACCATCAAACTGGGTTCCGTTGTCAGTTATAATGGTCCTTGGGATCCCGAATCGGCATATAATATTTCTAACCACGAAACTTATCACCTTTCTTGCCGTGATTTTGGTCAAGGGCTCAGCTTCCACCCACTTTGTAAAATAGTCCACAGCAACTATTGCATATTTCGCTCCTCCTTTAGCAATCGGTAGAACTCCAATGATATCAATTCCCCATGTGGCAAATGGCCAAGGACTCACCATTGATTTGAGTTGGGTCGACGGTGCTCTAGGGATTTTGGCGAATCTCTAGCACTTATCGCAGCGTCGTGAATAATCAGCCGCATCTTTATTAATTGTGGGCCAGAAGTATCCATATCGCAATATCTTTTTCGCTAAAGTCTAACCTCCTGTATGATCCCCACACTCACCTTCGTGCACTTCTCTCAGTACACGTTTGATATCGTCGTGTGCTATACATCGTAACAGGGGCATAGAAAATCCTTGCCTATAAAGAATATCATCTTGTATGACATATCTGGTAGCCTTGCGAACTATAGCCCTTTTCTCACTCTTCTTTGATGGGAGTGTCCCATTCTTAAGAAAGTTCTTAATTGGGATCATCCACGACTCCTTCTCCGGTTCCGCTTCGAAAGCGAACTCAATTTCCATCGACTCAAAGCTTGGCGATTCCAACGTTTCAATTGGAATTATTTCAGTCTCTTCTGGATTGTCGGAACTAGCTAGCTTTGCCAGCCTGTCTGCCTTCTGGTTTTCGGCTCTTGGGATATGTGTTATACTGTACCGCTCCAGGTTGCTCAATAGCTTTCTCACTTTCCCGAGGTAGGCGATAAGTCGAGGTCCCCGAGCCACAAATTCCTCTTGCACTTGGCAAACAACGATCTTGGAGTCACAGAATATGCCCAACATTTTTACTCCGAGGTCTTTAGCAAGCTTCAGCCCGGCAATCAGGGCTTCGTATTCAGAGTCATTGTTAGTCGCCGAAAATTCTAATCGTAGAGCGTAATATAACGACCGTCCCTCAGGAGTGACTAAGACGATTCCAGCTCCGGACCTTCGGTCGTTCTTGGCTCCATCTGTGTATAGCTTCCATGGATCTATCTTTAACTCATCTTCGGACTTGACCACTTTGTCGTTGATCACTTCCTCCTCTGGGATAGTGAATTCTGCTATAAAGTCTGCCAGAGCTTGCCCCCTGATCGACCTTCGTGGTTGGAAATTTAAATCAAACTGACTTAATTCTATATTCCATTTGATCAACCTTCCCGATGCCTCGGGTCTCTGCAACACCTGCCTCAGGGGCTGGTCAGTGTATATGATTATTGGATGAGCTTGGAAATAGTGACGAAGTTTTCGGGATGCGACTAGGAGGCTGTAAGCGAGCTTCTCAATCTTTGGGTAGTTACGTTCTGCCGCTGCCAATTTCTTGCTTACATAATATACTGGCCTTTGCACTTTGTCCTCTTCTCGAACCAAGGCTGTGCTAACGGCGTGAGCCGAAACTGCCAAGTAAACAAATAACTCTTCGTGATCCACCGGTTTTGACAAAATCGGTGGTTTTTCTAGCAATTCCAATAAATTTCGAAAGGCCTCAACACAGTCCGGAGTCCACTCGAAGTTCTTCTTTCCCCTTTTAATCAAATCAAAAAATGGGACGCATTTGTCTGTGGCTTTGGAGATAAATCTACTCAACGCGGCTACTTTCCCTGTAAGACTTTGGACGTCTTTAATTTTCCTTGGCTCTTCAATGTTTCTAATCGCTGCTATTTAGCTAGGATTGATTTCAATTCCTCGGGAACTCACAATGAAGCCTAAAAATTTTCCCGATGCCACTCCAAATGAACATTTCAAAGGATTCAACTTCATCCGATACTTTCGCAGGATACCAAACATTTCCGCCAAGTCTTGCGTATGGCTGGAGGACTGTTTCGATTTGACAAGCATATCATCCACGTAAACTTCCATAGTCTTCCCTATTTGATTATTAAACATTATGTTCACCAAGCGCTGATAAGTGGCTCCGGCGTTTTTCAATCCGAATGGCATTACAACATAACAATATAACCCCAAATTTGTAATGAAGCTCGTATGTTCTTGATCCGGCACGTGCATAGGAATTTGGTTGTACCCAGAATATGCGTCCATGAAAGAGAGAAGCTCATGACCCGCTGTCGAATCTACAAGCTGGTCTATTCTGGGAAGTGGGAAACTATCTTTTGGGCAAGCTTTGTTCAAATCTGAAAAATCAATGCAAGTCCGCCACTTTCCATTCGGCTTCTTTACTAAGACGGGATTCGATATCCAGTCGGGATATGTCGAATCTCGAATAAATCCGTCCTGTTTCAGCTTCTCCAGTTCTTCTTTGAGAGCAGCCGACCTCTCTGGGCCCAGCATACGTCTCTTTTGCTTCACAGGCGGATGCTTCGGGTTTACATTTAGTGTGTGACTTATGATGGATGGCGATATCCCACACATGTCAGCGTGGGTCCAGGCAAACACGTCCAAGTTCGCCTTCAAGAAGTCCGTTAGTTCTTTGGCCCGACGTGGATCCAATTGAGATCCAATCTTCAAAACTCTTGTTAGATCAGCTTCATCAATGGGAATTTCCACTGTCGTTTCATTAGGAGTTACATTTCTAGTCTCTGGCTCCTCGTCTTTTCTGCGATCCAGGTCTTCAGGCGTTCCTTTGGGCAACTCCTTCGGGGTTGATCTCTCTAATTGCTATGACGAGCCCCCCTTTGGGGGAGGCGAGGCATCTTTACTCTCGATGTTAAGTCCTTTCATCAACATCTTTAATTCGACAACATAGCAGGCCCGTCCGGAAACTTGTTCCCCTCTCATTACTCCAATTCCGGCTTCAGTTGGGAACTTAAGCAATAAACACCAAGGGGCAATGCAAGCCCTGAACTCAGCAAGGGCAGGCCTCCCCAAAAATGCATTATAAGGCGAATCTACGTCCAAAACTACGAACTGAAGCATCTGCACTCTTCGGCGTTCTCCTTCCCCCAAGGTTACGGCAATTCTATGTACCCCATGGGAGCTGTTGACGCCCCGTTGAAGCCTCTGATCCATCCTTCACATGGCTTCAAATCTTCAGATTCAAGCTTCATCTGATCGAATGACTTTTTAAATAAAATATTAACAGAACTTCCGTTGTCTACTAACACCTTATGAACCAAGGCCGGCCCAATGGTGGTAGTAATGACCAACGGATCATCAGTGGGTGATTGGATCCAAGTATTATCTCTGCTGCGGAATACCACGTCGTCAAACATTGTCTTCTGTTGTTTTATGGGGGCGATATCTTCCAAATCATCACCTTCATTCACATCTACGTGCTTGGCAGCATTTACATATTGATCCATTGCTCTAAAACTACGGATTGCTGGGTGAGGTCCACCCACTATGGAGTTGATAACAATTCCCCTGCCTTTCTGCCGCGCTGTAGGCTTGGGAGCAGATTGAATCTGTTTTGGAGCCTTCTCTCCTTGCCCCCTGTCCCTCAGGGCAACCTTATATTCATCCAGCTTCCCTTCGCGCAGCAGCTTCTCAATCACATCTCTCAAATGCCGACATTCATTGGTTGAATGCCCATGAGTTCCATGAAACAAACAAAACTTCCCAGTTGCCATTTCTTTCTCTGTCGAGTCACGAGGTGGCGGTCTTTTATATTGCAAAACGTTGTATGTATCCAGGTAAATGTTCTCCAGAGTGTCATTCAACGGTGTATAATTCTCATAAGTCTGGAATCGGGGCCTTTTGCTAGGATCACTTCCTCTATTTCTATTTCTTCTGTTACCGTTCGCATTATGGTTATTGTTGTTGCCCCCATTTCCAGAATTGTCGTTTCCACTCTTGTTTCACACATTCACTTCAACTTTTCCAGAACTTTCCCCAGACTGCTTCACGGCGACGTTACTCTGAACATTTTCTTTTGAAGCCGCTTCAGACTTTCTCTTTCGGTTTGCCCTGGCCTCCTCTCGTCTTAAATAAATATCGGCCTTTTCATAGAATATCTCTCTCGTGGAGGGTGTCTTTCCAGAAAGGTAATCTCCAAACTCGGACTTAGGATCGACTCCTTCCTTTAATGCCATCAAGATGATGGGCTCATGCGGATCACTAACTTCAGTCACAACTAAGTTAAAACGGTCAAGAAATGACCTCAAAGACTCTCCTGGCGCCTGCTTAATTCTTGATAGTTCAATAACACTTTTGGACTTTCGGGTATGGAGTCGGAACTGATTCATTAAACGTTCGCTCAATTCCCTATAATTCGATACCGAACGAGGGGGAAGTCGGGTAAACCATAACAGCGCCACATCTTCTAAATAGATCGGGAATGCTTTACATTTCACTGCATCAGGAGCAGCAGCAGCATTCATGAGCCACGAATATCGCATCAAATGCTGCCCTGGATTAGTTCTCCCATTGTACTTGTCCATCTGTGGCAGGTTAAAGCGCCGAGGAAACTGAAAGTCGAGGATGTCGTCAGTGAAAGGAGTATGGCTCCGCTCAATGCCATAATCTTCATTGGTATAGTTCCGGCTCTCGGACATAATCTGGAGCACCATTGCCTGTACATCAGCATTAGTTAGGGGCCGTTCAGGTTCCCTGGCCCTGGTATCCGGGTTCCTTCTGGGCTCTCGTTCAGGAGACACCCTTCTTCTTTGAGCTGCTTCTGCTCTACTCCATTCCCTACGCTCCCGGTCGATCTCGGGAGGAGGGGACTGGAGCCTTTGCCCCTGAGTGGGATCATTGTTTCCTAGTGCTTGTGCAATATCCTCGCGAGACCCCAAAGATCCGAATGTCAGCTGCTCCAAATTCTGAGGTCGTTCGAGCGGCCTTCGTTCACGGGGCCGCTCTTCCTCGGAAGAAGAAGACTGATCCACTGGTGTGTGGCGAACCGGGGATGGGGTTCTCTGTCTACGGAGTTCGCTAATTTCCCTGCTCATGAGTCTCATATTTTCTTGCATCATGAGATTGGTGCGCTCGTGGATCTTCATAGCCTCCCTAGTACTCTCAAGCATGTCAAGTACGCGCGAGAAATCTCCTTGAGTAATGGGCGCGGATGGATTGACCTGATCATTGACCCTGGTGGCTAGAATCGGAGCATTTGTAGGGGCTCGAGTAGAGGTTCCAACATCACCAAGTGACGGGTCGGTTCGGAGATGGGAAATCGGGTCGGGTCGGAGCTGGTAAGCTTGTTCGGGTCGGAGCTGGAAAGCCAGGTTGGGTCGGTGTAGGGAAAATTGCTCGAGTCGGTTCAGGTTGGGGGAGTGCACTGCTTCAGAATCTCCTACCCAGATCGGATCGGAGCTCTCCCCTTGAAGGCGGTTCGGGTTTCCTGTATCAGTTCGTCCTGCTGCTGAGCTCTGCCCACGAGACCTTGTCACGACCGCATTTTGCTGATCTTCGCCAACTCCATTTCCTCGACTACATTGAACTTCTTTGCCTTTTCCTTTGGCCATGGTTCTTCAACAATCAATTCAACAAATATCCAAGAGCGTCGAAACTTGAGGATTAACTTCTTTGAACTCAACGGTCCAAAAAGTAGAACGATAATCCCGAAAAACGAAGAATTCAGATGATTCTCAGTGAAAGCACCAAAATGTTAGACCAAAAAGTGGCTCTAACACCCAAATTGACTAAAAGCAGAATGAAATAAGATCAAAAGTAAAATGAACACACAGGATTTATAGTGGTTCGGCGAAGAAATGCCTACGTCCACTTGTCTTTCACTATTTTCAATGATGTAGTTGCAATTACAATGAAATATTCACTGAATTTCTCTCACAAATCACTTACATTCACTCAATTGTCTAAAAACAAATAATGAAAGAAGATTTGGATTTTCCGGGAGTGCTGGAATTCGGGTTATGAAGGTGGTTGAACTCTCAAAGTGCCAGAAAAAGATCCTTTTCTTTGTCTCCAGACAGGGTATTTATAGGTGAAAATTCACTCAGAACCCGATTCGGATCGGAGCCACGTGTCATCCATCCCATTAGCCTCGGGTTCGGATAGATTTCTGTGTTGACAACGCATCAGAGCAGTTGACGTTGTGGGTAGGAACAGGTCATAGCCGCTCCGAATAACTTGGCGATCGTGCAGGAGAATGGCGTGGAAGATGGGTTCGGATCGGAAGAGTATACAGGAGGGGTTCGGATCGGGGTATCCGATCCGATCCGGTTTTGTCCTAAGGCTAAGTCTTCGTTCTCTTTCACTTTGTTCCGATCTGTCTTCGTGGTAGGTAGCTCTCCGATCCAACTAGAAGTAGGTTGCTCTCCGATCCGAACAGCCGTGCCTCTCTGATTCCAACAGCAATAGTTCACCGATCCGAACAGCCGTGCCTCTCTGATTCCAACAGCAATAGTTCACCGATCCGAACAGCAAACTTTATCTGATCCGAACCGCTACACTGCTTCGATCCGACCTGCTTCAGTGCTTCCCAAGTTTTTCAATGTTTCACACCTTGACTTTGTGTTGCCCAGTTCACAAAGTGGGCTAACAATATATATTATATATATAATGGCCTGAATAGAACGCGCCGCGCTGCGGCAGTTCGTGAATTTCGACCATTGACTTCGAATTGACGTTGCGGGAGATCCGACCGTCGGATTCTCCTGAAACCGGAACCGTTGGGTTTGTATCGAAAAGAGCTTTCCAATGAATATTAGAATTTGAAATCTAACGGTTGGATTTGGAATTATGTCCAAATCAAATTTGAAAAAGGTCGTTGTAAGTGCAGTTCGATGGCCGTTGTTGGAAATCGACTGTACGGGTCTTGATAAAATTATTAAAAATATCAATAATTTGTGTAAAATCATAAGAAATAGTTTGTGAAGAACTGGGATGAAAAATTCCACATTTGAAAAGATAAAAATATATTTTTATCGAAATGAACTAGTTTTGAACTAGAATTAAAATCAATTTATTTTTGAAATAAATAAATTGAATTTGAAAGTGGTTTTGAAAATAATCAAAATTTCCAATACGTGAATTGGACTGGAGTTGAATCGAAATTATCTTCGGAATATTTCGATGTTGGATTTCGTGACTATACAGATATTGTTATGGGAATTTGAAAGATATATTTTATATCGTTATTTCCAATACGATATTTGTTGGTTTCAGAATTTGATATTGAATATAAGCCGGTATATTTTCTATTCAGAGCCTTGTATTTGATATCAAATGTGATTTGGGTTTATCGTGAATGGTGTCTTCATTAACACCGATTCTTAAGCCCAATAGAGAAAAATATTAAATCTTTCTATTTAGATTTAATGAAGTGTACCAATTAAATAATGTTTAATTGGAATTGAATTTGAATGTGATTTCGGGTTTATTGTGAACCGTGTTTTAGATGACATTGGTTCTTTAACCCAGTTAAAGACAGGATATTGATTTTTGAAAAGATTAAAACTAAGTGGAGTTTTAATGAATCTGTAATTAGATTGAAGTGTGAATTGATAATTTAAGTTATCAAATTTGAAAAGTGATCGAGAATGGAGTATCACCAGTTTTGCTCCAAAGCGATAGTTAAATCTTTAATTAGATTTGAACGTGAAATGGTAATTAAATTTACCGATAACATCGTGGTGTTAGTTATGGAGTATTACCGGTTTCGCTCCATGGGATAAATAGGTTGGGATTGGGAAATAAAATAAATAATTACTTCGGTGTGGTTCGCTAATCCCGACTAGTTTGAAATGATATCCAAAGGAAGATTAAAGAATAAATTTAGACGAATTTATCTTTGATAAAATTAATAGGAACCTTTCTCTAAGAATGTGATTTTGTGAATAAAAGAACACTCTGAATTGGAATGAGGCATTTTTTGTGTTTGTGTTACATTTGTTTATTATATACGTGGGTTATTCAGAAAGGCCGGGTTTCTACCCATTCTGAATAACCGATTCGACGATAAGTCGAAGATGAAGACGGTGGTTGAAGACCGGAAGTCTTCACATCGTTTGGGTGATTACTGATGATCTTGATTGGGCTGTACACCCAAAATGAGGGAATCAGTTGGTGATCGTCCAGACGTACTTGGAGATCGATGGATATGCGAGGAAAGTGCCTCCGGTTTCGTTCAGACCTAGAACGAACTTGTAAATGGACTGTGTGTCTGACATTGGATTTTATTCTGTGTTGATTGATCTCTATTAAATATACATCTATTTGGCGGCAGAGAATTTATTCTCTTGCTTAACGCCCTTCTCTCAGACGTACGAGCTCAGAGGTTGTATATCGATGGACATCAGTCGCATGGAGTGAATTGCCAGTGTGGCACGCGTAAGTGGCAATTGATCAACGCTTCTGTTGAAAAGCAAAGTCTTGTGGTTGATGATCAAAGCACGGCCTGTGTGGCGCAGCTTTGTGTATAGTGTGAATTCGCGAGCCTCACACCTCGGTTTGAGTCAAAAACGGGATACAGACCGTTGGGAGAACACGACGTTTCTTTCTAGCTATGGGTGGTGTCAGTGCTTAAACTGGCTGACATTTATATACTTTTCACCTGTGTGGTTGTTGGATGAGGCGCCTCGATATTAGGTCTGTTAGGACAGGGGAACGTGTGTTCAGGAATTGCCAATCTTCAAAAGTAAGAGAGGACCGGCCCAACCGATTCCAAGGATCATAGTGGGGTCCTGAGACATTTGCTAGAGTGTCTCGAACAGAGAGGAGCTTGCCCCTTGCCTCGACTCATGATGGAATCCAATTTCCAGTACGTGATATTGCGGTTTTATTTGTAGAACCTAGTATGGTGACATAGTAGATGGTAGCTATGCCGCCTATGATTGATACTTATGATTGAAATTGTTTTGACACTATACACTTATAGTAATATCAAATAATGTGTTTTAAACGTATCAAGCATGCTTTGGCTATTATAAGGTAAAAACTCTATCCTCCAGCTTGCGTTGCATTGTGTGATGGGACCTGGGTCTTATAATAGCTTCATTTTTCTTTATTTAGCATTGCGCTGTTTGTTTTATGAACTGGTATTCTTAGGAGGAAACCCGTTCCGTGTTATACGGCGTGGTCCTTGATTTACCGAACTTTAAAATAAAGATTAATAACTGTTTTAGTTCTCACAACAGTCACATGACTGACCTGAAGTTTATTGTTTTAACCTAAACTCTGGGTGCCCCTATTTTCGACGTGGGCAGCTAGTAGTTTTGGTTTTGCAGATTTATATTCACAGGATCCTGATTTACAGCTGGAACGATGCTCGGAAAGCTCTGTATCCGTGTATTACTTTCAGTTGTGTTTTGTATTATTTTTCCGCTGCTATGTAATTTATTGTAATCTCTGATATTTATTGAATGTTTATTTATTCATACTCTGTATATTCTTGTATCTGATGGAATTGTTGTAATTAACAATGAAATGTTCTTCTATCTGCGTTCCGATGTGTGTTGTTCTCAATTCAATCCGGGCTTTCCGTACCGGGGAAGTTTGGGTCGTCTCGGTTTGGTATCAGAGCTTTGGTTTACAGAGTTCGAGAACAAAACACATTAGAACCATACGAAAGAATTCATCAGATATTGGATTAGTAATATCGAATTAGAATAACTCGTTAGAGATGGGATCAGTAGTATCCTAGAACGAGTGTGAAGAGTATATTTTTCAAATGAAAACAGTTTTGTTTTTAAAATTTAAACCAGAGTAAACGTATTTGAATATTTATTTATTTTGAATTTGGACAATCGAGTATATAAAGGTTTTGCATATACGCGTCATAAACGTGTATTCGAAGTTTTAATATACTGGATAGATATAGAATCACACTCTAGTCGATGATGAAGTATACCATCACCAGTATTTATTTTCGAGTGACGAAGGTGCGATTTCTATATATTTCCATTAGACTGGTGTGAGAACCAAAACTACATAGATTTATTGTTGTGATTTGGCATCAAAAACAGGATTATCTGTATATATATATATATATATCAAATTATGAATTTGAAACATTAATTCACTAATTGATTGATGGTTGTGTTGTTTGTTTATTTGTTTGATATTTTGAACCATTACGCCTAATTGAATCAAATATTGAACTGTATTGAAAATTGGTCGCATTTGCTTGCATATACATGTACTTACATTGAACAGGTCATAGCAAGGAGGCTAGAGCAGAAGAATAAAATTGTTTGCCCGACAAATAGGTACATGTTTACCATATTTACTATTTTGTTTGGGTGATGATGATTTTATGAGCCGATTGGCTAGCCGCTTGGCTTTTTCTTTTGGATTGAAGAAGGCCAGGGGAGGCTATATGAAATATCCTGAAGTCCCCGGTGCAGGGGAGGTTATGGCGAAATTTTTCGGAAATTTAGGGTGTTAGCCAAATTTTTGAAAATTTGAAAAGTTCTTAGAAACTGAAAAGTTGAAGAACTTAAGCCGTAACGAAAATAGTGAAAGTTGAGTTGATTAGTTAAGCAACTATCGGCTTCGTTCCTTTTCGGGGACAAAAAGTTTTAAGTGGGGGAGATTGTAACAACCCGGAAAACGCGAGCCAATTTAAAAATTTTATTTCGGCAATTTTAGCGAATTTTGATTATTTAAAATGAATTATCTTAAATAATAGCGACGAGAAATTTATTATGAATAGAATTAGAACGTATATATTTATATACGTCGTCGTTAGAAAATAAATAATTATTTATAATTATAAAAGGAATTGAAAATGGCGCGGTAGTTCGATAATTCGATTTCAAATTTCAAATGAACATATCGGGTGCAAAATAAACCGGATTTTGGTGAAACCAAAAATATTTGAATCTAATTGAGAATATCTTTCCAACAAATCCGAAAAATCAAAATTTCATAGCGGGAATCAAAAGATATATCCAGTTGAAAATTCAGAATAGTCGCTATGGAATTCTGGCCCTTAAAAATAGCCATTTTGCAAACGACCTCGGATTTCGACGAAACCACTTTTGTTGCATCCGTGATGTCAAGTTATTGCTAGATTCCAATTTTCATAATTTTTCGATTCAATATGTGAGCGTGGCGAAGGAAAACACGTTTGACCAGTTTTAGTTGATTTTAATCGACTGGAAAATGGCCATTTTTCTAAAGGTCTTAGAATTCAATGAAATTAGTTTTGTTAGGACTGTATCGTCAATATGAAGCTAGAAAATATTTTTCGGGAATTTTCGAGTCAGTACGTGGCCCCAGTAAATTGAAATGCGCGTTCAAATTCAATATATAGAGTTATATTTTGATTTTGATGAAAACTGGTCTAAACGATCGAATCAGCTTACGATACATATCCCATTGTGTTCAGAATGGGGGTAATTAGCTATGGACGAAAAGCGATGGACCTCGTTTAGAGGTCGTATGAAAAAGTCAACCTTTTGAAATTAAAAATAATATAATATATTTATATTTATTCTCTAACCCCCCCCCCCCCCCCCCCCCGTCGTTCAAATCACAATTATAAATAAAAAAAAGAAAAAGAAAAGGAAGGGTAGGCGGAGCGCCGCCCCACCGCCTATCGCGCCGCCCTCCTCCTCCCTACCATCGCCCTTTCCATCGATCCTCTACGACGCGCGTTGTCGAGAACCCCCACCCCTCTCCGATGAAGCCAGCGTCGCCCCCCCCCCATACTGCCGCCGCCGCCGCTTCTTCTTCCCCCTCCGCCCTCTGCGCCGCCATCCCTCATTCCTCCCCTCCCTTCAATCTCTCTCCACCGAACCCTCCTCCTCCATGTTCGTTCGAAGAACCCCAGACCCAAAGAAACCCCACCGCGAGCCACCCAAACCCCATCGCCACCCTAAAGCCGACCCCCTCCGCCTCTGATCGACAGTGGGCCCTCCTCCATTCGAAGCAAACCAGTCCTCTCCTCCTCCAAACGATAAAAACTGTGAGCCTCTCTTTTAATTTCATTTTAAATTCGATTTTTATTAGGAAGTAGAGTATAAAAATATAATTTTTATATGATGTAGAAGACAAAAATATGATTTTTACATTATAGAAGTGTTAAAGATTTGATCTTTATATATGTAGTGAATCAAAAATATGATTTTTACATTATGGAAGTGTTAAAGATTTGATCTTTATGTATGTAGTGAATCAAAAATATGATTTTTACTTGTGTAGAGTATTAAAAATATGACCTTTATACAGTACAAGTTATAAAAATACTATTTTTATATAAGTAGTGTATTGAAAATAAAATTTCTATATAATAGAGAAAATAAAAATATTATCTTTATATATGTAGTGAAATAAAAATTTGATATTTATTATATATATAGTGAGGTAAAAATGAGATTTTTATAGCGATAAAATAAAAATTCGATCTTTACATATGAAGTAAAAATATATTTTTTATATAGAATAAAAGCGTTGTAAAATATATATGAAGCAGAGATAAAAATATGATTTTTATTTATTGAAAAGAAGTAATAAAAATAATATTTTTATATTTGAACAGCGTGAAAAGGACTGAATTGAAATTTCAACCGATCCAGACGGTTCAGCAGTCCAAAAGCAAAGCACAGCGGAGTGGAACCCTCAGTGAGAACTTCTCACTTTAAATTTTCTTTTCTAGTTAAAATATTTACTAGGATGCAGACGGTGTTTAGCAGCACCCGACACCCGTCATCCACAGACTATGGATGGCTGGTATGTTTGATTGTTTGTTGTGATGAAAATTGATTGTGTGATGTGAAATAAAATATTTATATAGTTAAAAATATTTTATCGTTAAAAATATTATTTTTAACGTGTGTGTGAATATAAATATGTGTTTGTTGATTTGAAACCCCACACGGGTGTTGGGATGATATTTGGCGTACACTAATCCCAATTATTTAATTGTATGTCGACCGATTGGTTGACAGGCTGTGTAAGCGTTAATTATTTATATTTAATGCTTATGCAGTTGTGTGGTGCACTTTGGATGATGGTTGATTATTTGTCGTTGCTATTATATACATGTGTTGTGTAGAAATCCATATATTTAACATTATGTGGTGATTGATTGGGCCTTATTCCAATTGGGAAATAATGAATATTATAAAAGTAAATTCATGTGTTGAATAGAATAAATAGTCACGTGTTGACGATGTTCAGGTGTTGAGAATTCATGTGTTGAAAGTGTATTCATATGTTGAATAAAATATTTATACAATAAAATTCACCTTTTTATTGTAAGTAAGAAGAAATATAGATTCATGTGTTGAATAGAATAAATATTCATTTGTTGAATAGAATAACAAAGTGATTGAAATATATAAAGCCGTGTTGATTAGTGATGCGCCATTTTGACGCGAACGATATTTATATCGATTTTATTCGAATATAGAAAAAGAAGTGATTTCAAAATATAACGTTTTGAAAATATTATCATTTATATAGTAATGATATGAAATATTCAATTTTGATTTGAAATTGAATATGAAGTAGAATTTGTTTTGAAAAAGAATTTAAAACGATTTATAAAATACGTTTTAAAAAGGAAATCGACGATATATATATATATATATAATGTATATATAATGGCCTGAATAGAACGCGCCGCGCTGCGGCAGTTCATGAATTTCGACCATTGACTTCGAATTGACATTGCGGGAGATCGGACTGTCGGATTCTCCTGAAACCAGAACCGTTGGGTTCGTATCGAAAAGAGCTTTCCAATGAATATTAGAAATTTGAAATCTAACGTTTGAATTTGGAATTATGTCTAAATCAAATTTGAAAAAGGTCGCTGTAAGTGCAGTTCGATGGCCGTTGTTGGAAATCGACTGTATGGGCCTTGATAAAATTATTAAAAATATCAATAATTTGTGTAAAATCATAAGAAATAGTTTGTGAAGAACTGGGATGAAAAATTCCACATTTGAAAAGATAAAAATATATTTTTATCGAAATGAACTAGTTTTGAACTAGAATTAAAATCAATTTATTTTTGAAATAACTAAATTGAATTTGAAAGTGGTTTTGAAAATAATCAAAATTTCCAATACGTGAATTGGACTGGAGTTGAATCGAAATTATCTTCGAAATATTTCGATGTTGGATTTCGTGACTATACAGATATTGTTATGGGAATTTGAAAGATATATTTTATATCGTTATTTCCAATACGATATTTGTTGGTTTCAGAATTTGGTATTGAATATAAGCCGGTATATTTTCTATTCAGAGCCTTGTATTTAATATCAAATGTGATTTGGGTTAGTCGTGAATGGTGTCTTCATTAACACCGATTCTTAAGCCCAATAGAGAAAAAGATTAAATCTTTCTATTTAGAATTAATGAAGTGTACCAATTAAATAATGTTTAATTGGAATTGAATTTGAATGTGATTTCGGGTTTATCGTGAACCGTGTTTTAGATGACATTGGTTCTTTAACCCAGTTAAAGACAGGATATTGATTTTTGAAAAGATTAAAACTAAGTGGAGTTTTAATCAATCTGTAATTAGATTGAAATGTGAATTGATAATTTAAGTTATCAAATTTGAAAAGTGATCGAGAATGGAGTATCACCAGTTTTGCTCCAAAGCGATAGTTAAATCTTTAATTAGATTTGAACGTGAAATGGTAATTAAATTTACCGATAACATCGTGGTGTTAGTTATGGAGTATTACCAGTTTTGCTCCATGGGATAAATAGGTTGGGATTGGAAAATAAAATAAATAATTACTTCGGTGTGGTTCGCTAATCCTGACTAGTTTGTAATGATATCCAAAGGAAGATTAAAGAATAAATTTAGAAGAATTTATCTTTGATAAAATTAATGGGAACCTTTCCCTAAGAATGTGATTTTGTGAATAAAAGAACATTCTGAATTGGAATGAGGCATTTGTTGTGTTTGTGTAACATTTGTTTATTATATACGTGGGTTATTCAGAAAAGCCGGGGTTTCTACCCATTCTGAATAACCGATTCGACGATAAGTCGAAGATGAAGACGGTGGTTGAAGACTGGAAGTCTTCACATCGTTTGGGTGATTACTGATGATCTTGATTGGGCTGTACACCCAAAATGAGGGAATCAGTTGGTGATCGTCCAGAAGTACTTGGAGATCGATGGATATGCGAGGAAAGTGCCTTCGGTTTCGTTCAGACCCAGAACGAACTTGTAAATGGACTGTGTGTCTGACATTGGATTTTATTCTGTGTTGATTGATCTCTATTAAATATACATCTGTTTGGCGGCGGAGAATTTATTCTCTTGCTTAACGCCCTTCTCTCAGACGTACGAGCTCAGAGGTTTTATATCGATGGACATCAGTCGCATGGAGTGAATTGCCAGTGTGGCACGCGTAAGTGGCAATTGATCAAGGCTTCTGTTGAAAAGCATAATCTTGTGGTTGATGATCAAAGCACGGCCTGTGTGGCGCAACTTTATGTATAGCGTGAATTCGCGAGCCTCACACCTCGGTATGAGTCAAAAACGGGATACGGACCGTTGGGAGAACACGACGTTTCTTTCTAGCTATGGGTGGTGTCAGCGCTTAAACTGGCTGACATTTATATACTTTTCACCTGTGTGGTTGTAGGATGAGGCGCCTCGATATTAGGTCTGTTAGGACCGGGAAACGTGTGTTCAGGAATTGCAATCCTCAAAAGTAAGAGAGGACCGGCCCAACCGATTCCAAGGATCATAGTGAGGTCCTGAGACATTTGCCAGAGTGTCTCGAACGGAGAGGAGCTTGCCCCTTGCCTCGACTCATGATGGAATCCAATTTCCAGTACGTGATATTGCGGTTTTATTTGTAGAACCTAGTATGGTGACATAGTAGATGGTAGCTATGCCGCCTATGATTGATACTTATGATTGAAATTGTTTTGACACTATACACTTATAGTAATATCAAATAATGTGTTTTAAACGTATCAAGCATGCTTTGGCTATTATAAGGTAAAAACCCTATCCTCCGGCTTGCGTTGCATTGTGTGATGGGACCTGGGTCTTATAATAGCTTCATTTTTTTATTTAGCATTGCGCTGTTTGTTTTATGCACTGGTATTCTTGGGAGGAAACCCGTTCCGTGTTATACGGCGTGGTCCCTTGATTTACCGAACTTTAAAATAAAAATTAATAACTGTTTTAGTTCTCACAACAGTCACATGACTGACCTGAAGTTTATTGTTTTAACCTAAACTCTGGGTGCCCCTATTTTCGACACGGGCAGCTAGTAGTTTTGGTTTTGCAGATTTATATTCATAAGATCCTGATTTACAGCTGGAACGATGCTCGGAAAGCTTTGTATCCGTGTATTACTTTCAGTTGTGCTTTGTATTATTTTTCCGCTGCTATGTAATTTATTGTAATCTCTGATATTTATCGAATGTATATTTATTCATACTCTGTATATTCTTGTATCTGATGGAATTGTTGTAATTAACAATGAAATGTTCTTCTGTCTGCGTTCCGATGTGTGTTGTTCTCAATTCAACCCGGGCTTTCCTTACCGGGGAAGTTCGGGTCGTCTCAAGAATTTCCACATAAGAATGAAAACCTTAGGAGGGATGCGCATATCTCAGATGAAAGAGAAAACCAGCATTCTAAGAACGGGAATTCTAGCAGAATTCCAAGCCGATCTGTGGGTGAAAGAACTCCCTCTCTAGCTCAAACCCCAACCGTGAGAATTGGTAAGGGCCTTGACCGACTGCATTTGTTTTCACGTCTCAATTGCATAAGGCGGGGACCTAGTGAATTTATAAGGAAAAATCCGTCGGTACTTAACATGAAGAAATGATGCCCAAAGGGAGTTGTTAAAATGAAGTCTACCCGGAGTTTACAAGCGTAAGCCTTGTATACATCCCTCGGATTTCGTAGGCCAGATCTCCCTCACGTTTGGGACAACATATGTTATCCCAGGAACCCAATGATGCCTCTAGACGTCGTCTTCTATCCTCTAGGAAAAAGACGAGGCCAAAGAGAGATAGAAACGAAAGAAAGACGATGTAGACATCATTGCTGCAAAGACATAGGTCCCAAGAGAATTAAGTACCAACTTGATGTTGACAAGCCTGCCAGCCTGAGAGATGAGAGTTGAGTTCCATCTAAAAATCTTCCCCCTTTCCTTGTCAGTAAGAGGGTCGAAGAGCGCACTGAATTTGTGGACTCGGTAGATAACAATGCCGAGATAAGTAACAAGTAGGGAGGCAACCCTAAACCCTAAGAAGGACTCAGTTGACGAGGTCCTTCTAAGGTACATGGTCTTGGCTAGGACGAAGAAACTCTTCAAAGCATTGATTAACTACTTCGTACAATACTCGTATTGTTAGAGGAAAAAAAGGAGCCGACGGATGAATATTATATTCCCATTCGTAAAGATAATAATGTCATCGGCAAAAGACAAGGAAGATATCATGGGACATCCGCCAGGAATATCGTAGGGATGAATCTACCCCACGATGGTAAGAGAGTGCAACCCTCAGACGAAAGCCTTAGAGGAGATAACAAAGAGCGTTGGGGAGAGAGAGGATCTCCTTGACGAAGACCAACCCCGACCGAAAAAATCCTTTGGCCGCTCTGTTTATAAGAACGGAGAACCGAAAAATCAAAATGAGCCTCCATATAAAATCAATAAGAGGCTCAGGAAAACCAAAAGTTTGGAGAACCCAGATGTTGAAAAAGCAAGACATGTGGTCATAAACTTTCGCTATATCAAGTTTAACCCCCACATTAGAACTTGGAATCTTCCAATCTATTTGAGAAATAAGTTCTTGGGTAAGAAGAACATTGTCTGTTATTAGACGAACTTTGATAGACCCAGCCTAAGATGAGTAAATAATATGGCAAAGGATAGGCGCAAAAGGAGAGGACAAGTGTAACAACCTGGACTTTTAGAAGGGTTTGTAATAGCACGGAAAATTTTGGCGTTAAAAAAAATTTAAATTAAGATTCAATGTTAAAATAAATATTTATATTTGGATTTCAATTTAGAATTTGGAATTTTATCTATTTTGATTCCAGTCTGAATTTATTTTTAATGAAATTCTTTTAGTAAATTTGTATGAATGGTTTTGTCAAAACGAATATTTTATAATAGTTTTGGATTTATTTAAATGTTTTAATCCAACTTGAAAATAATAATAATAATAATTAATTATAACTTAATTTATGTAGGTAAAAATTGATTCCAAAACATGTGTCCGAAAGTTTAAAGAGAGCTAATTTATTAATTCAACTTTGGAATACGAACACTGGAAGGAATTTAAAGTATTAATGTGAAAATTTATTCAAGCTATCAAGTTCAAATTGCGTAATAAAATACGTGTGTATTGCGTTCACGATAATACGTGTGTTATTTTCTTCTTTAAGCTGAAACATTTTTTCCTAGGGGTGGGCATAAACTGCACCGCAAGGCGGAAACCGCCCAGACCAGACCGTAAAAATGGTGCGGAAAACCGCATTAGATTCTCTCTCTAAAGCAAACAGCTCAAACCGAACCGACTCGCAATGATACGGTTCGGTTGCGGTTTGCACTATTACCAAACCATATTAAACCGAACCGCATAGCTATTTCGGTAACGTTACGATAAAAAAATTAATAAATTCCTATCTAACTTTTTATTTAAAGATATATATTCTATTTTCAGCGTATATTGTAGTTATATCAGTTCAAGATTACACTATATTTTTTAACCTTCGGGTGACACAATGTCATAAAATCGTAAATTGATTGTTGATGGAAGTAATTCTCTTGTTTCATATTTAATACGAGTTTAAACCGGACCGAACCAAAACCGGACCGTATTACATCGAAATCGAATCAAAACCGAACCGTTTGAACGGTCAGTATAATGGTTTGTATTTTTGAAAAACCGTTTAATGCTGTGCGGAAGCGGTTTGAGCTCCAAACCGCACCGAACCTAACCGCATCTACCCCTATTTTTTTCCTTAAAATTCCCCTAATCCATCTTCCTAAAATTCATGGCCGACGCTCCACTAGCACCTGAAGTCGGTTTCCACTTTCTGCCCTTGCTCCTCCTCTAGGGCTTGGTCGACGTAACCAACATTCACCGCATCGGAAAGACGCTTTGCCTCAGACCGAAACTGCTCCTCCCACCGATGCAGATCCCCATCACTCGAAATCTGGGCCAGTAGCCGTGTCTTCCACTCACCTTCCCCTGTCGACGGAATCTAGAAGCCACGAAACCACCATCGCGTCGAGCTCTCTGACCGTCCACTGCCGGTTGAAGGTAAGATTACCTTATGATTAAAATTATTTCAAGTCTCTACTTCACGAATTCGTTGAATACAAATTGTTTGTTACCTGTTTTGTTCCGTTATTAGTTGCCACTTCTTTGCTGGCTTGACATGTTGTTCTTTTAATGCGCGCGATATGCCAGAGGCAAGCCATTTTCTTGTTGTTTATTTTAATACTTGCCATACTTGTCTTGGATGCTTTGTTTCCCCCTTCGTTTGAGCCTGAAATTTTATTTGCTTGTGCTGTTATGTTGGTTAGTAGTTGACCTTCACTATGTTTCTTGGACCCTTTACTCATACCCTTTGAACCTATAATAGACACGTTAGTATATGTTTTCCTGCCTTGTTTTAGATCTATATGCTTAGGCTGTTATGGATTTGCATCCTGTAAACGTTGTCCCCACTGACTTGAATGTATACGGTGATGCTAAGGCAAAAATATGCCACTTACCTTGTTTATAACTAGAGTACATTTGTCCATATTTGGAACGGCTACCGCAGCCTTATTGTGTAAACTTTGAACCACTTGGGTGGTGAATCTTGGCACTTTACTTCTGATGTTGCCTTTTTCATTTGGTTCGTCCGCTGCACTGACTTTTGACCCCTTTTTATTTGCTTGGAACTGTTGCATTTACTTGTGCATGCTCTTATGATATTGAATGCTTGTGACCATTGTCACTATGTGTTGTGCATTCACTAGTACTTGTATAATTTAGTAACTCACTTTTCCTTTCTATTGTTGGCCTGCATGTAGAAAAGGAAAACCGCTCATGCAGAGTCTTCTTTGTCATTGTACCTTTGCATTACAATTACAAGTTTACAAATATCTGTTTTATCAGGAAATATGGGCAAGCATAGCACTCGGTATGTACCATTGTAGCTTGTGTAAATTATATATATTTTATAATTAAACATAATATGGGACTCATCAATGTAGGAAATTTAATGCATGTACATGTTTTATTTGCGTATGTAATATTTTGGGCTGTGCTAGCATAAATTTGACACTAAGTATCACTTTGACTCTAAAGTCAAATTGTTTTGCAGGACGCAAGAAGTATAAGTAATGAAAGTCACTTAGATTATACATATATATATATATATATATATATATAGACACACACACCTGTTATAGTTGGAACTGGAAATAAATAATAAGCTCCTTGGTCATGCTCTGATATCGTTCACGCCATGTTGTGAAATGGGTCCTGCGTCTTCTTTTTATTTAATACATCAGTACATGCTTCATTTCCTTTTTCTATGCGACTTGCGTGTTCATAATTTGTACCTGGATTGGACAACAGTTCGTAAACATTCTTAATTTAATTGAGGACCCTGTTGTTGTTGTTTTTTTTGGTGTTGATTCTAAGTGTTATACATAAATGCCTCTTATTTGGCTTAGGGTCTACATATTTTTTCCGTTTCTGCAAGTGTCAGTTTATCTCTTAAGTTGCAATTTTTTTTACTTCAAAGAATTGTTGCATACCCAAACCTTGAATATTTAGAATGTATGGTATCGCCTAAAGCTTACGCTCTTGTTTAATTGATGGTTGGCTGCTGTTTGATATTGAAGGCACTTACGCATGATCTTTGCCAGGTTCTTAGCCATGTATTTGAATTATAGATAGATATGTTTTATTTGAGATTTGTTGAGGCGTTATATTATTGGAAAAAGAAAAATTTGAACTCAGCGACAGTAGCAGATATAGTGTAGCAATAACCGTGTGCAAAGCTTCACACTTGGTATTTACGGGGATTAAAATAGTTATATTTACGTGTTTATCCAAGCTTATTAACTTGAAATAGGTTTAATCCTGACTCGAATGTTTTGTGTATTTATGCATGGAACGCTTGGGTCAGGCCTCAAATGTTGCAGATGCAGAGTCTTTAGCTAGTAAAAAGAAGAGGAAGGAGAAGACACATGTGTGTGCAAGGCTAGACTGAAATGTAAACTTTTATTCATTAAAAGTTATGCATACATTTATATTTCTTCCGCTGTACCAATGTTTTGTGTAAAACTCTGATATTTTTATGAAATTCATTCCGCTGTAGTTATTGTACTCTGTGATTCCGTGTTAATTCTGTTTAAACCCTGTAAACCAATAACAATCTGTCATTTTGAACGCTTCGAGTCGGTTTAATCACCGACTTGGGGCGGTCAAAATGGCGGGCTGTTACAACAAGATTCTTGAAGATGGCCTTGTTCGAGAAATTACACAGACTAATTTGACTAAAATCTTTACAAGAACGAGGGTGCGGATGGCAATGGGGCGGGGCAGGCGCGGGTAGTACCATCCATCACCCTCCCCGTTGGGGTGATTTTTTGCCCCGTGCCCGCCCCATACCCGCACAGGTACTCATTAAACGGGTTTTAAACAGGTTGCGGGTAATGGCGGGTATTCGTAGATATCCGTTATATTTATTCAATTTATTTTTTAACCGTTTATTGAAATTGTTCAAAAGTACATTAAATAAAAAAAAATAGACCAGTGCTCAAATGTTAACCTCAAAATACCAATACATATTTAAACCAACATCCAGAAAAGAAAAGAAAAGACAACAACAGAAGTATCCATCAAAATATCAACAGCCAGTTATAAATTGTTGAGTAAAAGCATGCACACAAATACCGAACAACCAACAACAATGTTTTTTGTATTGACTTTTGATAATAAATCACATTCAATACGGGCACGGGTACCCACGGACATGGATATCTTACTATCCGTACCCGCCCCATTAATTAGCGGATATAAAAAATACCGGTTTATTTTACCCACGGATACTCATTTAACTATTTGTTTCATATGCATGACGGATTTTACCCGCGGATAACCGCGTGTACGGATTTTTTTGCCATCCCTACTCACAATTAGGGATGAGCATAAGATTGGTGGACATCCACCCCATGGGGAGCGTACCACCAGAGAAAAAAGATTGAATCGCCAAAGAGAAATCATGTTAGATGATCTCGCACATATACAACGGTAAAAAAACCTTGTTGTAGCCGTTTGGGCCACTCGTATTGTCCTTGTAAAGCGCAAAGACACAAATTGGAATCTCTTCCAGTGAGGAAGGGCGGCTAAGACCCAAACCCTCAATGGAAGAGCCAATCGAGGAATAAACAAAAGAAGAACGAGATCATATAGATCGATAGGGAAGCGAATATGGAATTCAAAGGGATCAAATAAGAAATGATACTCTGAATCATATAACTATAATGAAATATACGATCAACCAACATTTATTGAATTTGAAAGAGACTCAGAAGAAATGGTTTGATCCTCTTATTTCTCGAACCGTGAGATCCATAAATCAGGATCCTAATGCATTCTTTGCAAAAAGGTTTGGAAGTGGGATAAAATCGTCTCTTCGACCTCGGTGGGGGGTCAAAGTCATGGATAGGTTGGGGTGAAGAGTCCGACGAGTAAAAAGGATACCATTCTACTTTCTAATGGCAGATTGAAATTTTTTCGAGTTGGAGTCGCCATCCGCGACCCACTTGATACGCGCTTTTTATCAAAGGAACTCATTTTCAACATGCAACTCCAAGTTGAAAGCAAGCTAAGCTAGATCTCATGTCCCCTTGTTAGGAGGCGAAGGCTCAACATCAAAAGAAGCTTCCGCCAGGACAAGATCTGCCTCTGTCGATTGAACTCTGTCAAAGATATTCGTGAACACCTGAGTGTTCCATGCCTTTAAATAAGATTTGAGACGCTTGAGTTTTAGAGAGAAAGCTTCCATAAGGCTACCTATAGCAGGGAGTAGGCGTTTCTTTCAAATTAAATGTATACTCAAAATAACAAGAAAGGTTATACGACCCTACTTTTTATGTTGTTGTAAAAAAACTACACATAGAAATAATTTTGTAAGTTAGGTCCCTATTTTCCAAACAACAGAAAATGCATGATAACTTGCGTTTTTCTAACAGAAAATGCAAGAGAACTAGCAGTATTTAGCCAAAAAAATAAATATAAAATTCGATAATGGTGAAAAATTGCATTTATTTTCTAAAATTATACTTAAATAACACTTATTATTATTTATAAGCCTTTTACCTGAATTTTGAAAAATTATTTGAAAAAAGCAAGTTCGCTTGTGCTATATATCAGAAATGGCAGTTGGTTTGTGCGTTTTGATTCAAAAAAATAAGGACCATGTTTATGGATTCATTACTATACGGACTTCTGCTATAACAACATTAGAAATAGGGCCTGATGTGCGAAGCCCAAGAAGTTTGATAAAACTTAATGTATGTTGGTAGATCATATGATAATAAATGTCTTAAAGAAGAAAAGAATTTTTTGTTCTAAAATTCAATTTAAAAAAAATATACATATGATTACAGTAAGTTTTCTTAATTTCATTTCCACGGTTGATAATATATTTTGTTGAGTGGTGATTTAAATTAACATAAATGGGCAACAATATGCAAGCACTTACTTGGTAAAAAAAACAATATTCAAGCACTAATTCATTGGAAACAAAGCTTACACAAAATATAAATAATATTTGGTAAACCGATATCTAAGTAAATGAATATTAATCTTATTACGTCTTTAAATCATAATAGTGGTAAAAAAAAGGAGCTTGTATTCTTTCGACCATGGGGACTAGTGCCTAAGCCCTCCCTTCTTCCGCATCAATTTCCTTTTCAATTCTTTTACATTCGTTTACTCCTTCACCTATTTCCTCTACAATCTGCTCTCTCTCCCTAGATTTCTTCCATGTCCATTGAATCAAGATCTTTCCCAACTGAACTATCCTTGCATCGTATTTCTTCCTCATATCGGGATTTTCTTCAATTTCCGCTTCAATACCTGTTGCTTTTGAGCCTCATTCTTCGAGTTTGCTGGTTCAGCAAAATAGTTTTTTTGGAGCTTTTGCTATTTGAATCTGTTAGATCTATTTATTTTTCTGGAGTTTCGGTTGGTTTGCACGCTCATTCGACTTTTTTCTAGCCGTGTGCCTCGACTTCCAGTATTTTATTCCTCTAACATAGTGTTCGGTGACGCTCCTAGGCTCTTGCAATACCTTACTAGTCGGTGTTGGCAGCATCCTTGTTCGTACTTCCGCAGGCAGTTCCTAGCCCACTCAATGAGTTCTGGACTAGGAATAGAACGTGTTCACGTCGCCGGTAAGCATTCTTGGTAGTTGTTTTCTTTCCGCTATTGGGTATGCTCTGGAAAGACTGTTTAGTTGTTGCATCGAACATTGTGTTGTTGGATCTAGATTAACCCTAGAGGAGGGTAAATAGGGTTTATCACAGTTTTTAACAGAATTAAAAATCTAACGGGATATATATTAATGAACAGATCACAGAATATAGCAGAAACAGAAATGCAGAAAGTAAATGACACAAGATATACCCAGCTTCGGAAAAATCCTGCCTACTGCTGCATTCCTAAGGTTTCTACTAGGTGATAGAACAGATCCCGCTTACAAGACCATGAATACTCGCATTCCCTGCTCATGTACTAACCCTTTGCTCAAAACCATAGACTAATCGATATCCCCTCGACTAGATTTTCCCGAATTACAAACCGTAATCCATAACCTAGATTTTACAGACTCTAGCAACTGTTAGTCAGCACCCTGACTGATTCCCCTAGATTTTACAGACTCTAGAACTAATTCGGACGATTTACAAAAAAAAATTAAAATTCAACAAAATTAAAAACAAAAGGAACCCTGTAAAATGAATAGAGGAGTTTAAATATAAAGGGTCATCATTTTTCCTATTTGAACATGGCCGGCCTCTTTTGATATGTGTTACACCCTTTATTCCGTTCACTTTGCTCTCTTTCTCGTGGAAATCAAAAATGGCGGCGGCACAAAAACTAGGGTTTTCCAGTCTTCCTCCCAAATCGCAACGCAGTTGTTTGATTGTTGAAATTAGGCTCTGGAATTAATCTTTGGTGCTCGATTTTGATGCTCCTTCGTCGTTCGACTTAGTCTCTTTGTCTAGCGATCGAAGCTGTGAGTAAAATTTGATTTTGAATCTTTTCTTCTTGAGTTTATTGTAGTTTTTCGATAACCTGCCTATGATGTAAAAGGTGTAATTTATAGGGTAAAAATAGAAATCCTATTATCTCTGATTTCCTAAATGGTGACTTGGCTGATTGCGTGATGTTTCCTCTTTTAATTGACCTTAATTTGAATTGTGCGGATTTCCCTTTTGGTTCCTCTTTGATTTCTCGATAGAGTTGGCTTGAATGAATTTGATAAATTGGTGTATGCCATGAAACATTGATTGCTGTGATTTGTTATTTGATTTCAGGAATGTAAATCAAATAGATACTTGCCAAAAATGATTTTCATTTCCCAAAATTGATTTCTGAAAAAAAAAACAATATAAAATTGTTTGCAAAAGATTTTGAACCGATTAGAACCTTGCCACAAATACAGAGAGAGATTTCTTGAGTCAATTTAACACTTGCCAAATATTGTTGTAGATAGTCGAAGGAAAAAATGATTGATTACTTCCCAAAACATTTCAGAATTCTTGCCCAAGTAAACGGTCTTGTATGAAATGCTTTTCTTTTAAAAAAGTTTATTGCCACTTATTGATTTCCCATCTTGCCAGATATGAATATTTCTTGAAATTATTCAGTGACTTGTTGCCTTGATTAAAATGGAATGCATCCCTGATTGATTTTCCAAAAATTGTTTCATAAAAAAAACTGATTTGAATGCTCACAAAAAAAACTGATTTGAATTTCTGCATTCTTGGAAACAAATCTGTGATTTTGCCTTTGAGTTTGACCTCCTTTGTAGATTCAGATGTTGCTCTTCATTTTCCTTGGTCGAACCACTTTGGTTTGCCAAAATAATCACTTGCATTTGGCCTGGCTTGTGTATTGCTCTATGAACATTTTGAATCATCACCATTGTCGAACTTGTTTGCTACACTTTGATCCCATACTGATTTTGCACATGCTATTCTGGGCTGAGCCATACTGAGATGCCACACCACTTTGTGCACATGCATGTGCCCATTTGTGTCACTTACAGTCTTGCTGCCGTGTAGATGAGTCATGCACCATTCATGTAGCAACCCTTTCTTGCTGTATGCACCATTCACATATACACGTCCACCCAGTTATCCTTGTGAGTTCAATCCTGTGTTGTATTGTGCCATTTTGTATATGTGCATCACACTTGAACATGTTGTGTGACCCATGTAATCTCATTTGCATCTTGTTGTGTGCATACTTGAATGCTATCCACCATGCTGAATTGCTTATCCATATTAAGATGCTTTTTGCTCGACCATTGAACTGCCATGAACTTGACATGCTGTACCCATTTTCTTGTGTTTGCTGTGTATGTTTGACATTTCCAAAACTTATTGAAATGATGTACATCCTCCATTGACCATGCATGCTGCTTGCAATTGCTTGAAAATTTGATCCATGTATATGAGCTGAACCAAGTTTGGGCTGCACTTTCTTTTGTATTGAGCTGTTTGTATTTTTGCTGATGCACATTTTGATTTTCATCTCTCCTTTTGATTTTGACCTGTCTTGTGTCAAATTTGACAATTGTGTATATATGCGTGACTGTGATACACATCAGCAGACTGACTGTACTGTGTTGGGGCTGGTCAGAATCAGCTGGGTTTAATGTTGGTTCTGATCAACAAACCAGTATGTTTATGTGGAGGATGATCAAGTCAGAAAAATGATGAGAAAACACACCAGAAAACTGAGGCAAATAAAATTTTAAAAATAAAAATATTTGCTAGAGTATGAAATTATTTATGTTCAACATACTGTGTGTGTTTCTGTATATGACAGGTATGAAGATGATGACTGGACTGATAGAGAGCTGTGAAGACAGAAGACTGAAGAGACAATGTTGGTGAATGTATAAAAGTCAGTATGAATGTGTCAATAAAAAAATCTGTGCAAATGAAATTGTATATATGAATTGTATAGAGTGATGAGTGATGTAGTGAAGAGCTGTTTATATATATATATATATATATATATATATATATATATATATATGAATTGTACTGATGTTTGTAATAAACAAATTTGATTGAAATAAAATATTATTTTATTGTTGTCAAACAAATTTGTCTATCATATTCTGTTTATATAGAAGTACAATATGAAGTGAATGTTTAAATAGTGGAGTTATAAATAGTTATTCTGTTTGAGTGTTTTAAATATAATATTATATTTAAATACAATACTGTATGAATATATGAATGTCTGTACAGTCGTATTCTATTTAAATATAAATATTATATTCATGTCAGTGATGTATATATAGAACAGTACATTAACAAACACATTTATAATATATATATTTGGTTGTTATCATCAAACAAAAATCATATAATTGTTCATACAACAATGTTATATACAACAATCTCCCCATTTTGATGATGACAAACAAATAAAAGATTTTGAGTACAATTAATGTGTTTGATGACAGTGAATATTGAACTCCCCCTATTTATTAGCATCCCCTACAACAGATATCCCCCTACAACAGATAACTTCCCCTATAACTGTGCATGAGTGAACTGAACTGAATAATATGACTAATAATAAATTCTCAAATTAATAATATTTATAAAATATTCACTCATAAATCAAAATCTCAACCCATTCTCCCCCTTTTGTTATCATCAAAAGGATTCAGAATTTAAAATATAGATGAAAAGTGACAAATAAATACAATATCAGCATAAGAGAAGGAACGATCAACATAAATCTCAATCTATCAAACAAAAATCATAATAAACTAAGAACTAGTGACATATTTCACATTGTAGGTAATGACGGATTTACGATGAAATTTATATAAATGGAGAGTGTTATTAAAACATATGATTCCAATTATTTTCCAAAGAAATTTTTATAATTGAACACAAAAACAGTGATGGACTTGGACTATAGTTAATAATTCAATTTAAATTAAAAATAATAATAATCTCAAATCCCAATAACTATCAATCAACAAATCATAATACGTCATAAAATATTAACACATTTCACAGATTAGAAGATCGATTAATAGGCTGGTTTTCACATACCAAGGAGAATTTCAAATTAATTTCTATTTATAGCACATTTTATTTATTTATTTAAGAGCACACTAACCACGCATAACTAGATCTTGGATTTTTAAATGAGGTCAGTTGCAGCTTAAATTATAAGTTGTCTTATAACAATGCATGACCAGAGCTTGAATTTTTAAATGAGGTTAGATACACACTTATGAATATTATATTATTATTATTTTCTATTTCAAAAATGAAAAAAACTCCTCAGTATATAAACCCAATACGAATGATAGAAATGTGATAGGTACAGAAATGGTTTGTGAAATAAATTTCTAAATTAATAATATTATGAAATATGACCAACTGTACCGGGATCATTGAAAATTTCTAATTATCACTAATTCTGAATTAATAACATAGTCTAATTTCTATCACAAATATTTTCACTGTTTATTAAAAAGGATTTTAAAAAAAAATTAACTCTCCGCATTAATATAAAAAAAACATGATGGAAGGAAGACTGATGATAGATCAAGGAGATAACCATGAAATAATTACCAGTTCAAAGATATTATAATAAATATTCAACCATCATGAAAATCCAAATGTAATCTCCTCTTGTTGTGAAATATATTGTAGTCACAATTCATCACAATTTCAAAATCTGTTAATAATTTTGATGAATTACAAATACAGTCCAATTTGGTTATTGATTTCAATTTCTGAATGAATAATAAATAAATAATCTGGAAATTGAAAATCAATCACAAGAGGAATACGAAGAGCTATACAATACAAGAGGGAACAAAATTGTACAAAGGCAAAAAGAGTGTGAGGATTTATACAAGGTGAAGATTAGAATCTAAGTACAGATGAGTGAGACAAATGTAAGGCACTTATGATACCACTTGGTGTCCCTACTAATGAGGATTGTAACAAGACACTGGAGACAAACCAGGATATCACAAACAAACAGAAAATCAATCACAAGGTCCAAGCAGACAAGACAAGCAAAATAATTTCAGCAGCAGTCAATTTTAATCAAAATAAGTAGTTATCTAAAATCATTTTCAAAAGCAGTATCAGAGCAGCACAGAAACAAATAGCACAACAGACTTGTCAGAAAATGTTACTGATGGTCTCAAAATATATTCCATGATCCAAGATTATAAAATTTAGTTTATTTTAAATCATTTGAGGAAAATTGAAAAATCAGGATTCAATGAATCAATCACACCAAATTATAAATTTTTGATTTGAGATATGTGTGATTCAGTAAATCAATAATTTCAAATGATTTTAAACAAATAGATATTCAAATCAAATAATCATGAACAGTAGGTTTTACGACCATATTTTCAAAGAATTTTTCACAAGCAATATTCTGACAAGCATACAAGAAATTTCAGATCATTTACATCCGGTTTGATAGATATTCTTGATCCAAAATAATTTATTTGAAATCACTTGAATAAATGTCAACTTTTGAAATATAATGAATTAGTCACACAAGGTTGAAAATTTCAAATTTAGGAGGTGTGTGATTATTCAAAATATCAATAATTTCAGATGATTTCAAACAAACAAATTCTAGATATAATGATCATGAATAACGATGATTTTCAAGACGTATCACTGAGATTTAAGACAGATTACAATTTCCAAGCCAATCTGAAAATCAATGAAATTATCACAACTGATAAGTAGCAGTGTGCTGTAATGAGTATAACTTTTAAATTTTTCTAAAATGAATTAGAAGAAAACTCAAAATAGCAGTGTTGTGTGAAATTCCATTAAACTTTCAGATCTTCAAAAAATTTAGAATTCATATTAACAGTGTTCAAGATATAACAAGAATACATCAACACTATTAGGAATTCAGAAAACAGAAAATGAACTTCAAAACAATTGCAGATATATACAAGTTTAGATTAAAGGTCTGGATAAGATTTAAGACAGCAGATTTTCTTTCAAGTGAAGCAAATATCCAGAAAATCAGGAGTTCTGCAACTGGTAGTTAAGGAAGCCCAAAGAAGAAAAATATAGCAGTGACAAATCGAAAACAAAAAAAGAAGGAGGTAGAAGGAGAAGTAGACAAAAAATATATTTACAGAAGTGAGTTTAGAGATCATACCAGAATCCAATGTAAATCAGAATCTCTATCTCAACAAACTTGGCTTAAGGAACTATGAACAATTTGATGATATGAAACAATTTGAATTCAGTTTCTCTTTCGCAAACCAGTTCCTCAGCCTCCACCGGTACCTAACAGTTCAAGGAATCGAGTGGTCTAACAAAATTAGTGAAACCACTCACAGTTGTGTGTTGGACTTTCGGTACCCAAACTAGTTTGTACAACAAACTATTAGAATTAACTTTTGTACCCTTAGGAATCGAAATTCGTTTGAATTTAACAAAACACATTTTATTTCCTTTTGGGATCCAAGAATGTACAAATGGATTGTTATGAAACAAATTCTCATCTCGATTATGATTTGAAAATCCTTTGAAATTTTCAAAGCAAACATTTCCAAAGTGATTTGAGGGATTTTTAAAATTATTTGTTCTTCTCTTTTCAAACTCATCAATTTTTCCAAAGCCGAGTCCACTTTTATTTCCTGATGAAAACTAATTTTTCAACAACATATTTAAAGATTTTTCACTGTTAGAAAATTTAGTCAATGTTGTTTCAAGTCTTTGAATTTCAGTTCTAAGATCACCGTTTTCTTTTATTAAATCTGAACAACAATTTTTAGTGATCTTACATCTTTCAAAAACATATTTCAAAGCCAAATTTTCATCTTTAAGAAATTTAATTTTGTCTTGGGACTCCGAGATTTCAAATTCAAATCGTTTTTGTTTTTCAAACTGAAAATTCTTGGATTTTTCAATCTCATTTTCAAGTTCTTTCAAAATCAAATCACTTTTCACCAAATTTTCATTTTTAGCAATTTCAAGTTTGGAATTTATAGCAATCCTGAAAATTTCAAATTCCTTTTGCAGTAAGTTATTTGAACTTCATAACTCAATCTTGTTCTCTTTTAAGATCAAAATTTCATTTTCAAACTTTTGAATATTTTTATTGACATGAACAAGATTGGTTTCTAATTTCAAACAATTTTTGCAGTCTGAATTTGAAGAGTTTTTAAAATATTCAAGTTGTGATTCCAAATTATTAATTTTGCTTGTCAACTCAAGATTTTTAGATTTTAGAAATTTGTTTTTAGATTGGATTTTATCAACAGACTTGGTTAGATCAGCACATATATAAACTAAATCTTCATATGAGAAATTTCCTGTCTTATCGTCTATTGAATCTCCATCGACTGATTCATTTGAATTTTCATTTATCATGTTAAGAATAACTCTGAATCTAAGTTGACTTTATCGGGTTTTGAGCTGTGGTTATCAGATCTTCCATACTTCGTATTGAGAGTATCCCAGATTTCCTATGCAGATAAACAATGACAGAAAAGATTAAACTATTCAGTATTAAAATAATCAAAAATGATTTTCATAGCACGAGCATTGAAAGTAATATCTACACTATTAAACCCATTGAATAACAACATCCCAACATTTAATATTAACAAATTTTAAATAAAATTCCATTTTGGATTTCCAGTTTGAAAAATCTGTTCCATCGAAAATAGTTGGAAACGAACTGGACTGACTCTCTATCAGTTGACAACTAGGGTCCATGATTCTAGGGTTAATGAGATTACCAGGCTCTGATACCACTTGTTGGATCTAGATTAACCCTAGAGGGGGGTGAATAGGGTTTATCACAGTTTTTAACAGAATTAAAAATCTAACGGGATGTATAATAATGAACAGATCACCTAGCAGAAACAGAAATGCAGAAAGTAAATGGCATAAGATATACCCAGCTTCGGCAGAATCCTGCCTACTGCTACATTCCTAAGGTTTCTACTAGGTGATAGAAAAGATCCCGCTTAGAAGACCATGTAAACTCGCACTCCTTGCTACTGTACTAACTCTATGCTCAAAACCCTAGACTGATTGATATCCCCTCGACCAGATTTTCCCGAATTACAAACCTATAATCCGTAACCTAGATTTTACAGACTCTAGCAACTGTCAGTCAACACCCAAACTGATTCCCCTAGATTTTACAGAATCTAGAACTGATTCTGACGATTTACAAAAGAAAAATTAAAATTCAACAAAATTAAAAACAAAAGGAACCCTTGAAAAATGAATATAGGAGTTTAAATATAAAGGGTCATCCTTATTCCTATTTGAACATGGCCGGCCTCTTTTGATATGTATTGCACCCTTTATTCCGTTCACTTTGCTCTCTTTCTCGTGGAAATAAAAAATGGCGGCGGGACAAAAACTAAGGTTTTCCAATCTTCCTCCCAAATCGCGACGCAGTTGTTTGATTGTTGAAATTAGGCTTTGGAATTAATTTCTGGTGCTCGAATTTGATGCTCCTTCGTCGTTCGATTTAGTCTCTCTATCTAGTGATCGAAACCGTGAGTAAAATTTGATTTTGAATCTTTTCTTTCTGAGTTTATTGTAGTTTTTCGATAACGTGCCTATGATGTAAAAGGTGTAATTTATAGGGTAAAAATAGAAACCCTATTATCTCTGATTTCCTGAATGGTGACTTGGCTGATTGCGTAATGTTTCCTCTTTTATTTGACCTTGATTTGAATTGTGCGGATTTCCCTTTTGGTTCCTCTTTGATTTCTCGATAGAGTTGGCTTGAATGAATTTGATAAATTGGTGTATACCATGAAACATTGATTGCTGTGATTTGTTATTTGATTTCAGGAATGTAAATCAAATAGATACTTGCCAAAAATGATTTTCATTTCACAAAATTGATTTTGAAAATAAAACAATATAAAATTGTTTGCAAAAGATTTTGAACCGATTAGAACCTTGCCACAAATACACAGAGGGATTTCTTGAGTCAATTTAACACTTGCCAAATATTGTTGTAGATAGTCGAAGGAAAAAATGATTGATTACTTCCCAAAACATTTCAGAATTCTTGCCCAAGTAAACGGTCTTGTATGAAATGCTTTTCTTTTAAAAAAGTTTATTGCCACTTATTGATTTCCCATCTTGCCAGATATGAATATTCCTTGTAATTATTCAGTGACTTGTTGCCTTGATTAAAATGGAATGCATCCCTGATTGATTTTCCAAAAATTGTTTCAAAAAAAAAAACTGATTTGAATGCTCACAAAAAAAAACTGATTTGAATTTCTGCATTCCTGGAAACAAATCTGTGATTTTGTCTTTGAGTTTGACCTGCTTTGTGGATTCAGATGTTGCTCTTCATTTTCCTTGGTCGAACCACTTTGGCTTGCCAAAATAATCACTTGCATTTGGCCTGGCTTGTGTATTACTCTATGAACATTTTGAATCATCACCATTGTCGAACTTATTTGCTACACTTTGATCCTATACTGATTTTGCACATGCTATTCCGGGCAGAGCCATACTGAGATGACACACCACTTTGTGCACATGCATGTGCCCATTTGTGTCACTTGTAGTCTTGCTGCTGTGTAGATGAGTCATGCACCATTCATGTAGCAACCCTTTCTTGCTGTATGCGCCATTCACATATACACGTCCACCTAGTTATGCTTGTGAGTTCAATCCTGTGCTGTATTATGCCATTTTGTATATGTGCATCACACTTGAACATGTTGTGTGACCCATGTAATCTCACTTGCATCTTGCTGTGTGCATACTTGAATGCTATCCACCATGCTGAATTGCTTATCCATATTGAGATGCTTTTAGTTCGACCATTGAACTGCCATGAACTTGACATGTTGTACCCATTTTCTTTTGTTTGCTGTGTACGTTTGACACTTCCAAAACTTGTTGAAATGATGTACATCCTCCGTTGACCATGCATGCTGCTTGCAATTACTTGAAAATTTGATCCATGTATATGAGCTGAACCATGTTTGGGCTGCACTTTCTTTTGTATTGAGCTGTTTGTATTTTTACTGATGCACATTTTGATTTTCATCTCTCCTTTTGATTTTGACCTGTCTTGTGTCAAATTTGACAATTGTGTATATATGTGTGACTGTGATACACATCAGTAGACTGACTGTACTGTGTTGGGGCTGGTCAGAATCAGCTGAGTTTAATGTTGGTTCTGATCAACAAACCAGTATGGTTATGTCGAGGTTGATCAAGTCAGAAAAATGATGAGAAAACACACCAGAAAACTGAGGCAAATAAAATTTTAAAAATAAAAAATATTTGCTAGAGTATGAAATTATTTATGTTCAACATACTGTGTGTGTTTCTGTATATGACAGGTATGAAGATGATGACTGGACTGATAGAGAGATGTGAAGACAGAAGACCGAAGAGACAGTGTTGGTGAATGTATAAAAGTCTGTATGAATGTGTCAATAAAAAAAATCTGTGTAAATGAAATTGTATATATGAAATTATATAGAGTGATGAGTGATGTAGTGAAAAGCTGTTTATATATATATATATATATATATATATATGAATTGTACTGATGTTTGTAATAAACATATTTGATTGAAATAAAATATTATTTTATTGTTGTCAAACAAATTCGTCTATCATATTCTGTTTATATACAATACAATATGAAGTGAATGTTTAAATAGTGGAGTTATAAATAGTTGTACTGTTTGAGTGTTTTAAATATAATATTATATTTAAATACAATACTGTATGAATATATGAATGTCTGTACAGTCATATTCTATTTAAATATAAATATTATATTCATGTCAGTGATGTATATATAAAACAGTACAGTAACAAACACATTTATAATATATATATTTGGTTGTTATCATCAAACCAAAATCATATAATTGTGTATACAACAATGTTATATACAACATGTGTGTCACTAGAATTTTGGTGTAGTAGTTTGTTCACCTCACTTTTGAGTGAGGTGAACAAAAGACTTCACCTAATTGGTGGAAACCAGCGGGACCCATATAAGCTCCCATGATTTCCACCAATAGGATCCGGTGTTTTGCACACATCCGTGAATAAGATGGGTACAAACTTAGACTTAGAATTTTGGTGTTCTTCGTTTTCCTTTGGCTGTTATTGTGGTTTAGTGGTTGTGTGTGTCAGATTTCATATGCAATTGTCAATGGCCTGGTGTTTTGCTTTTCAACGCTGGGAAGCACAATAATTTCCCAATCCACAGCGAAAGCCCTGGCTTCGATGGGTCTTGGGTTTATGCTTGCCATGTTCGCTCTTTACTCTTTGCTCACTAGTCTTATTATGTCATATTCATGTGCTATGCTCTACCTGGTTTTGTTGGTCTAGTCATCTGTGCTCTGTTTCAGTTCCATGGTGATGTAAATTACTTGATGTCCTTATGTTAAAATTGGGGTCACTCGTCCTTGAGTGTATATTTGTGGGGATGTGTAGTTTTGGTAATGTTCTCAAGTGCAAATGTTGTGGAATGAGGGCAGTATGGTGATGGTCAGTGTATCAGATTGCTCTGTCTGTTGGTCTTGCTGTTCTTGTTGTTATTGTGTGGCTCGATGTATAATCATACCATTGTTCCTCGTTTTAGGTCAACAAGTTCTAATGTAACCTTATCACGGCTGTTTTTGTTCCACCTCCCTGCGTGGAGCGCGCTGTGAAATTTCTCCCTTTGTAGCGTATGTGTAGTTTAGTCATTTGGGCAAGCTCCAGTGCTATGAACTTGTATAGTCTGTGGTGGACGGTCCACCTTAAAAACTGTAGTAGTTAGACAATTTGTCTAACTCCTGTAAAATTGTATTTATTAATTATTATAATTAAAAGTGTTTGCGATCACTTTAAAAACTGGTTGGCTCTGCCAAAATAAAAAATCATAACAATGACAGAAATACTAAAATATGTTTATTAATAGTTGTAATACCTTTTGTGTTATACTTTTTTGTAGGCCTGTCAACAGATACTTTCAAATACATATAGTGCTATATCCGTATCCGCGGATACGGACGGATAGCAGATAATTACCCTATCCGCCAATGATCGATAAATCAAGAAATAGAAGTGAAAATTTCTAATTTAACATAATGTTTTTCAATTCCAGTGATAACAAAATTGTTAAAAATAAACATATATGATAAAAGTAAATAGATTTGAGTAACTAATATGCATTTGTTGCATATAATATAAACCTTCGACTTAGTAAAACAATAAATAAATTTGATTTATCATACTAAAATACATATAATTTTTTAGCATGATGTTAAAAAAAAATTGGAACGGATAATTTTCGGATGCAGATATCTATGTATCCGTATCCGCATCCATTTTTTCGGATATCGGATATTTATCCGCTTTTCGGATGCAGATGCAGACGAATATTGGATTTTTCAGGTATCCATTTCCATCCCTACTTTTTTGGTATAAAAGTGAACTGCCAAAAATGCTCTTTTATAGATATTATTATATATTCAAATAAATAAGATCTAACAAATAAGTTTACTTTAATGATTTGATACCCATCTCTACAAATATTTTTAAATTTTAATATTACTTAAGAATGAGTCATAATATCTTTATTAATAGCTGTGATACTTTGGTGTCACAATTTTTTGATGTAAATGTATACTATCAAAAATGTCACTTTGGATATATTATTATATCTTCATATAAATAAGGTCTAATAAACAATTTTCATTTAATAATTCAAAACCCCTATCTACAAGTACTTTTAAATCTTAACATCATTTATAAATAGAATCTAATGTTAATCTCTTTATACAAATTCAAACGCTGTAACACCCCGTACTTTTGGTAAACAGTAAGGTTACGAATTAAAGTATAATTAATTTCAAATTTAAGAATTAAGGGAAACGGGTTACGCCATTACGTTCGTCTCGGAATTCTGCTTGAGATAGAGTCCGAGTTTGCGTAAATCGGACTCCGTATGAAGGAGTTATGGCCTTCAGAAGTTTCAGAATTAAATTAAAAATTCAAACAGCTCGGTCCAGAATTCAAAATTCAAAAATCAGAAGCGGGCTGGGCGGGAAATTTCCCGCCCAAGGCCAGTTCGACAAGGAGTTCGACCAGGGGGTCGACCTCCCCCCATACAGGTCGACCAGGGGGTCGACCTACCTTCTCGGGCAGATCTGAAAACTGATGTGTTCTGACTCCCTGCTGAGTCATTAGGGCTGATTTGGCTATTCTATCTTGTCTGGATGGTCTTGATCGCTTCTAGGTTTATCTGACGGCTCTAAATTAATCAAACTTCTATATAAGCAACCTAAATCTAAACCCTAAGCCACACAAAAATATTCCTAGAGCCGTCATGCCGTCAATGGTGAACCTAGAATAGCCGTCATCTCTTTCAACTCAAAGGCAAGATAGAAGCTACATCAAAATCAAGTCAAATCTAATCTAATTCAACTAAGAGAATTCAACAATCTACATCAAAGGTGAGCAATTCAGTTTCAGAATACAGATCCCAAAACTCAAGAATTCCTTTTTGGTTGTAAGTGTAGTTATCTTTCAGATGTGAATAAATTAAAGACATGGTTTGTAATGAATTGTAAAATAGAATTGTATCAAGTTGTATGTGATGCTGATTCATGTCTATTCTATATGCCTATGAACTATTGTGGTCTATCGAACCTATCATGTTATGTGGAAATTGGTGAATAAACCTATGATGTTGTATAGGAATTTGTGAATGAAATTATCATATGTAAGTTGGTGATATTATTATACATAAAAGTTTTGGGTTAAGTTATGTCGTTTATGCCTAATTGTTTAGATCCATTATGCATACATGTTTAGATCTACGACCTTGACGATATTATGATACATACAAGTTTTAGGCTAAGTCATGTCGTTTATGCCTAATTGTTTAGATCCACTATGCATACATGTTTAGATCTATGACCTTATATGTTTAGATCTACAACTTCATATGTTAGATCCATATGCCTTTATGTTAGATCCATATGCCTTTATGTTAGATCTATGTTAACTTGATTCAACCCCTATGTAAGTTTACCACTACATGCCAAGTTTAATTTGTATAGTTTTATGTAAATTCACATGCTTGTGGTTCATGTTGCATAGATCTAATTTGCAAGTTCATAATTAAAAGTATATTGTTCTACGCCAAATTCATGTGACGCATGTGTAGTTAGATCCATACTCTTGTATGATGTTGGAATATTGCGAAGTCCCTCTTTTCCCCTTTTTGTTTTATAAGTTAGGCTAAAATATCGAGCCTAACATCCTATGTAATTTTGCGAACGTACAACGGGGGTAACGTTGGGGGAAAACTTGAAATTACATGTAATTGGCATGTTTGGCATAATCATGATAAATGGCATGAAAATGGTATAATTTTTATACCCAAAAATTATGAATTTGATTTAGAAGGAAAGTGGGCCATGACAATATATTGTTGACAAATTTACATATAAGCATAAAAGGATAAATATGTAAATTTAGAAAAGACGAATATGCCTAACCCGAGGTTAGACTGAGTTGTGGTGTAAAACAGCCTGGAACCGACCGGCACATCCAGTGACCACAACAATACTTGTCTAATGTGGGTGGTTAGTGCATTGAGCCCAAAATGAACCCGAGGTTAGACTGAGTTGTGGTGTAAAACTGCCCGGAACCGACCGGCACATCAGTGACCACAAAAATATCTGTCTAATGTGAGTGGTTGGTGCTTTAATAAAGCTAAGTCAAGATTGGTAGGGTTAAGTCAAATAAGGAAACACTTAACCAATTCAACATGTTAACTAAACTGATGGGTGGGGGTTAGGACACTTAACCAATTTAACATGTTGGCTAGAAAACCCTAGTAACGGGGACCCATTTCAACAGTAACCTACATAGATGTATCGTGGAACCCTGAACTAGGCAGGGTGGGGCATGATTACTGGGCTGAATTGTAAGTGGTCAAAACGACAGCGGGTGCTGCGTCAGTGTTGGTTCCGACGGAGTACGGGCGTGCACGTACTCCAGAGTGGAAAAAGCAGGCACTGGGCATCAGTAGTCATACACTGTGCATCTTGAATCGTGTCGGGTTGCCACCATAGGATTTGATACACCCCATGGTGGGACCAGCACAGGTATCTACAATCAAGCGGGGGCCGAATGACACACGGGACAAATGTATGTGAGTAGGAGCCGATCGATAAAAAGGGATCATTTCACCATGTATATAGGGTGCCAGTTGGGACTAGTATAAATACGTGCAGAGAAGTAGAATGGGTGCGATGGTATATTCAGTTTAAACTTCCTTATCTTGGTTTATGTTAGTTAGTTATTCTGGTATGGTCCTATTTTCAGTTTATTCCTATCATGACCCTTTTCCTTATTCACACACTGAAAAATCACTAGACTTACTCAGACTTGGGTCTGACCCATTTTCTTTCTCTCTCTTTTCTTCCGTTCCCCCCTCGTGTAGCCAGGGAGGGAATAACTCAGCTTAATTTGGACCGTTCATCTTTCCAAGCTTGAAGGCTCTATGATGTATAGCTTGGAATCTCTTACCTTTGGCTATGGCTTTGGATACACTACTACTCGGGGATTTATGCAGTTTTATTTTGTTTTATGCTTCTTTATGTAATAATCAAGATAGAGATTATGATGTAATGATTTGGAAGTTAGTTTGAAACAGTTTGCTGAAATGTTTTGTTATGAACAACCTTTGAAATAAAGTTAGTTTCTTTTCCGCTGCTTATATATATATATATATATATGTATGTCTTGTAAATTATATGTGTCTTTTACCTATAACGCTCTTCCGAAGTTAAGACATTCCCTTTGCGAGTGACCTTAACGGAGGTGGGGTGTTTCACTTGGTATCAGAGCAAATGTCACAGCACCTGATAAGTGAAGTGTGAACATTAACATTCGAATAGTTCGATATAATCACTAACCAAATTACACGTGATGAGTCACATAACTAAAATAACGAATTCTTCTTTGACCAAACAATTTGATTAGCTTATAATTGTTATAAATTAATTAATATTTGTGAAATATTAATTGTAGATATGGATATGATTTGAGAAATAAATATTACAAGGTATATTTTTAATAGTTATGAATATATCAACCAATATGCGATACTGATAAACAATTAAACTGATTTAATTGTGTAATATTTTACATGGGCTTAAATGAGTTTAATGACCATGAAAACGTGGTTGAATTTTCGGCTAGCATGATAAAGGAGGATAAGGTTTGAAAGGGCTTGGTTTTGATGGCTGAGATCGAAGGAAAGCAACATAGGGTTAGATCAACCTTTTTTTATTTCCTGTCCACATACACACACACACACACACACACACATATATATATATATATATATATAATAGGGAGCGACTATTGGGACACAAAATTAAACACAATAAAAGACACACAGATCGTGAACCGTTGGATTTGTTTGTCTTTATGTGGAGAGTGAAATTCATGGGAGGATCCAATGGTTGAGATTTATAGTGTGCAATTTTGTGTCTAAATAAAGTTTCCCTATAATATGTGTGTGTATATATATATATATATATATATATATATATATATTAACCCCTTAAAAATATAATTAAAAGTTTGCACATTTTTTCTTAGCCTCCTTCTTCACAATTTGAATGGTGGAAAATTAATCCCTTTTCAAAAAAAATCAAATCAAGTGCTAAATAAATTTACTATTTGGTAGTTGAAGGTCAGCAATTCAAGGATTAACGATCTCTGATTTGGATAGAATTCAATAGGAGAATTCGTTATTCAAAGTGTGCTTAAAGGCTTTGTTTATAAGGTATGTTTTCTATATATATTGATTATAATCTATGTAATGCTTAATGAAAATTAATGTGGTTATCCTAATTTGTATATATGCATTATTGTCTTGTTCAAATTGAAGATTGCTAATGAAGATGATGTTGTTTGTTGAATAGTTTGATTGTTTTTTTATTTGATGAATCAAACTGATTTTTTATTATAATATAAAATGTTCAAATATAATTTTGTTTCTAAATATTCAATTTAAATGTAATTGTTTGGATCTAATAGCTTGCATGGTCAAGTAACAAATTGTTTTCTTTCTTTTATTAAAGTAAAACTAAAATCTATATGAGTTGTATTACAATGATTTATTTTAGATATTTGATTTTATAAATTTTAATTTGGAGTATAACTTTTAGATCTAAAATTCTATGTTCATATTAATGGATTAAATTATATCTTAAAGATATACTTGAACTTTATACTCAATTAGTTCAATATTAGATTGTTGATCCATGTTTTACCTTTCATAACTAAGTGTAACATTAGACTTGAAAGTTTATATTGTATACATTTTTTTTTTAGCTATTTGGATTTGATAAAGTTACTTTTCAACACACAAATATTTTAAAATTGTTTGTTGTAGTTATGTGATTTGTATTACCAGGGAGTTTTGATTGAATTTCACATCTGGATGCAACATATTAATAAATCAACAAACATCATGATACAAGGATATAAATAGCCAATGTTTAAAGCATGTGTTTATTTTTGCCTCTTTTGACTTTTAGAGAAAAGAAATTAATTCACGTTATCAAGATTTGAAATAAATAATAAATTTTGTATGAAAACATGAACGTAGATTTGACTATACATATATATATATATATATATATATATATAGACGTATGTATTAGTGAAATTCAAACAAAACTCCCTAATAATACAAATCACATAATTACAACGATCAATTTTAAAATATTTGGGTGTTGACAAAATCCATTTACCAAATCCAAATATCTAAAAAAAAAAGCATGTATACAATATAAACTTTCAAGTCTAATGTTACACTTATATATGAAAGATAAAACATGGATCAACAATCAAACATTGAACTAATATAGTATAAAGTTCAAGTATAACTTTATGATGTAATTTAATCCATTAATATGAACATAGAATTTTAGATCTAAAAGTTAGACTCCAAATTAATTTTATAAAACTAAAGATCTAAAATAAATCATTGTAATACAACTTATATAGATTTAGTTTTAATTTGAAAAAACGAAGAAAACAATTTGTTACTTGAACATGCAAGCTATTATATCCAAACAATTACATTTAAATTGAATATTTAAAAAGGAATTTAGATTTGAACATTTTAAATCACAACAAAAATTCAATTTTGATTCACCAAATAAAATAAAACAAAACAACCAAACTATTCAACAAACAACATCATCTTTGTTAGCAATCTTTAATTTGAACAAGACAATGATGCATATATACAAATTAGGCCAACCATATTAATTTTCATCAAGCATTACATAAATTATAATCAATATATATAGAAGACATACCTTATATCTAAAGCCTTTAACCACACTTTAAACAACAAATTTTCCTATTGAATTCTATCCAAATCAAAGATCGTTAATCCTTGAATTGTTGGCCTTCAACTATCAAACAGTAAATTGATTTAGAACTTGATTTGAGTTTTTTTTTTTTTTTTTTTTTTTTTTTTTTTGAAGATGGATTAATTTTCCACTATTAAAATGATGAAGAAGGAGGCAAAGAAAAAATGTATATACTTCTAATTAGGTTTATAAAGAGCTTATACATATGTTGATAGGAAAGAAAGAAAGGTGGATCTAATCCTATGTTGCTTTCCTTCAGTCTTTGCCATCAAAACCAAGCCCCTTCAAACACTAGCCTCCTTTATCATGCTATAGATGAAAATTCAACCTCATTTTCATGGGCATTAAACCCATTTAAGCCCATGTAAAATATTACATGATTAAATTCAATTTAATTGTTTATCAGTATCGTATATTGGTTGATATATTCATAACTATTACAAACATACCTTGTAATATTTATTTCTCAAATCATATACATAATTATAATTATTATTTAACAAATATTAATTAAATTAACTAATTTATAGCAATTATAAACTAATTAATCCGTTAGTCAAAGGAAAATTCATTGTTTCAATTGTGTGATTCGTCAGGTGTAAATTTGATCAGCGATTAATATCGAACTATTTGAAAATTAATGTGCACACATCACTTAGCAGGTGGTGTGACATTTTGGCCAAATTTATTGCTTACTTGGTTTTGGTAAAACCCAATTTCACTTTCTTAAGCATTACCTAGTTGTGACTTTTATTCACACCAATTCTTTTCATCAAAACTATATCACTTTGGAATTATGGAAATTGGTGATGGTCAAAATTCCAACATCGTCCACATTCAACTTTATTGTCCAAACACAAAATCTTTGGTTCAATAATAAAAATTATTACTAACCAAACTACTCAGACCAGATATTTTGGCTGAGTTGTGCAACAACCCGAGTTTTGGTGATTACCTTCTATAATTAATGACCATTACATATAAATACTTGGATGGTAATTAAGTTGAACATGTCACTAAAGTGATTATTTGACTTAATTATTCGAGTTAATAATTAAGAACAGTTTTGTGGTATAGTAGTGGAATTTAATCATTTGAAAGGTGATTATATTGAGACTTGACGTAAAAGAATGTAGATTAGTGATTAATTATTAAAATGGAGACTCTGGGTGAGAATTAAATTATTTGTAAATAAAATACTATTAATAAGGGTAAATAATTGTTTTGAGGTTCAATTGTGGCAATTAATCATTTAGGAGTGATTAAGTGAGCCTTGGGAATAATTAGATAAAAATTTGGATTTATAAGTAAGTTTAATAATTTATAAACCTAAAATGAAGACTTAAAGTACAGTGTTGAATGGGATTTTGTTTAAAATATGTGTTTTTGGGAATTTTTTGTTTAAGAAAAAATGGTTTTATAAATTTAATGACAAGCTTGGGGTATAATGTGGATTTTTGAGAAATCTACATAAGAACAAATTATAAAAATGTAAATCAAGTTGTAAAATTATTAAATATAGAAAATATGAATTTAGTGTCAAATGGGGAGATTCGTGTGTTAATATATAATATTTAGAATCACAAATCCATGTGTTGTATGAAAATTTATATAAGTTTTGTAAAAAAGTTCAGAGAAAACAACTTCAGCTACGAACTGGAAATGGCGACAAGTGATTTCCCCTTTCCACCTCTTTTCGCATTTTCTTCCTCCCATTGATTCAATTTCTTCTCCTTTCTTCTCTCTTTCTCCCCCACGATCATCGCTTGCTTTCGACATGCATGGTTCGACGCTGAAGCCTTACACTCGAAACCCTCCATATTCTCAGAGCATCCCCAACACAGCGTGTTGGGGGACGTCCCATCACGCTGGTTGGGGAAGCAACTCACCCCAACGGGGTGAGTTGCTTTTAGGGATTATCCGGCTTTTAAAAAGCCGGATAAAAAATTTGTTTTAATCCGGCTTTTATAAAGCCGGATAACACTTGTATAAAAAAAAATTCCCCCTTATAAAAGGGTGGACAGAATTAAATGTCCACCCCCTTATACGGCTTATTTAAAGCCGTATAAGGGGGAAATGAATTTCCCCCTTATACGGCTTTAAATAAGCCGTATTAGCCATATCCGGCTTTTAATAAGCCGGATATGGCTTATGTTTAAAGCAACCCGCTGGGTTGCCTTGGCAACCTTCGGGGTTGCCAAGGCAACCCAGATGGGACTTACCGACCCCCCGTTGGGGGTCGGTTGCTCCCCAACCAACCCCGCGTTGGGGTTGGTCTCAGATCCACCTCATCTAACTTCTGCTTCCACCCTCAATACGGAATCGAAGATCCTTGAGCTTGGGAGGTTACACGGTGACGCAACACCTCCATGTTTCCATTTAGGCCTCTCTAACTCACATCCGCCTCTTAAACGAGACTGTTATCAGCTATCGAGAGTTGGGATGTACACGGTTTTGGAACATGGTAGTTCTCGCTGTGTTTACTATGAATTTTTGAGTCTTCTGGTATGCGTTTTTGTTACTGTGTGGTTTGAGGTTTTGTTTAGATGATTTTTGGATCTGTTTATGCCTGTTTCGAGTTGAATCTTTTAGTTTGGATGGTCTGTTGTTTTGTGTTTTTGCTCCGCAACCGTGCTCAACATTTTTAGTGAATCTTTGCTCTTGTTATGCTGCGCAGGTGGTGGTGTTTTCCTTCCTTGATTATCCTTCTACTCACTGTGATTTTATCAAATGTTAATGTTCTTACTGGTATGGACTTGGCATCACTTTTCTTGGTTGTTTCCTTTCTCTATACATGTCTTACCTTTGTTCATGTTTCTTCCTTGATGGAGTTTCTAGCCTCTTTGGTTCTTGGGTTAGCCTCATATGTTTAGTGACTTCATGTTCCTGTCATAATTGCAATGTTATTCGATTGTTGTCATGCTTCCAGTTTTCATTCTGGAATGTTATATGCTTTTTGTATTGAAATTTTGCTTATCTGTGTTATCATGGAATTTGAGTTAATGAAATGCTTAGTGGTTATTTTGTGTGAGAGGTTGTTGTGCTCCTCTTGGTTGAGATGATACCTTTTTGTCTTTGTGCAGTTTGCTGTGGCTTACTAGGATATGAGTTGTTCTTGACATGTGTTGTTGTTGTACTTCCCATGTCCTTATAAGAGCAGTCCCAACCGTGGGGGGTTGCTGACTGTCAACCCAGGGGGGTTGACACCAGCAGCCCCCCAACCGGCTATGGGTCAAAACCCATAACCGGTTTTGGTGAAACCGGTGTATACTTCACCGGTTTCACCTTGACCGGCTATGGGTTTTGACCCATAGCCGGTTGTGGTGAAACCGGTGAAGTATACACCGGTTTCACCATGACCGGTTAAGGGATTTATACCCTTAACCGGTCCGATCGGGTCAAAAGACCCGATCTTCCCCTCCTCCTTTTCATTTTACCTTCATTTTACCTCTCCTTCCGCCGCCGCCCACTCCATTTTTACTTCTTTCCACCGCACCCATTTTCCAAAAAAAAAAAAATGAGAAGGTTAGGTAAAGCTATTTTTGGTTCTCGGGGTAGTAGTGGGAGTAGTAGTGCCGCAAATATCAATGCACAAGAGGAGAATGAAGAGGTTGAAGAGACCGGTCCAAGCGAAGCTCATGGTTCAAAACACGTTAAGCGAAGGCGGGTTGCTAAATCCGGTGTTTATGCTACGCTGGATCCGCATATTGATGTTAATTTGAATAGAGAAAAAAAGTTGGCTAATTTTCGGGAACTTCCCGAAGGCGAAAGACACCTTACCGAAACCGTGAAGACGTCTTTAGAGGTATAACTTCTTCAACTGATTGTTGTAGTAATTTGTAGTTGAAAAATAAGTTTGTCGTTATATAAGTAGTAATTGTTTTGCATGTTAATAGGCTCGTAATGATCGTACACGAGGATCGTGGGTTAGTATTGTTCGTTTGTTTACGACCGTTCGTGCGTACGACACAGATGGCATTATTGCAGAATATCTTAGAAATATGGGACTTGGAGATTTCTTGAGTACGTAATTTTGATGATCTCACTTACATAATACATATGTTATATAACATAATGTATTAACTTAATTTTCTTATTTTTACTTTAGGTATTCAAAACCTGTACAATAATGATGTTCAGTTATGTGGTGCATTAGCTATGTGTTGGTGGAAAACAACACATACATTTCACTTTAGTTTCGGAGAGATAGGTTTTACGCCACTAGATTTTACCATGCTTACTGGCATTCCAATTGGTCAGGGTGCAACTTTACCTTACGATGAGCGATATCAACGGTATGACCTATTGGTTAGTATATTCCCACATTTGAACTTACAAGGGGGAGGCTTATCAAACAATCATCAAATTAGAACCTCTTTCATTAGGCAAGCCATCATGGAAATAGTGAAACTTAAGCCTGCAGTTCACCACTTATTAGAGATTCTCAGATTATTCTTATTATATATGATGAGTAATTTATTCTTTACGAATTCATCAAACACATTGCCATGTGGCTATGTTGTTGTTGTTGCGAACGTGTCGTTCGACAGTACTCCTACTACATATGACTGGGGTACGCCAATTCTCGCTCATTTGTACAAGGGTTTGGACAAGCAGTGCATTATTAGGTCTCGTGGGTCGTCGATTACTGGTTTTTGGGAGGTTTTGCGGTATTGGTACTTTGAATACTTTCATAACATGACCTTTCCGACATTGGATCCTACACTATCACATTTCTATCCTCGTGTGAAAGCTTGGGCCCCCGAAAACCGACGGTTTGTTCCAGGAGGTGATTGTCGTCATGTATTTGCAGTGGCTCGTAATCAGATAGAGATGAGGACCACACGAGAGTCAGTTTTGTGGCGTCCGTTTGGCGATTCCCCTTTCTTGTCAGGCCCAGCCCAGCAACACGCTCAGTTTCTATCATGTAGACGATTTCCATTGGTATCATCACCACCCGCTTTAGGATGTTATTGGTACCTGGGGGAGCGTTGTTGGCGACAGTTATTCGATGTTGATGTTGTTCCCGATGATCCCCACCCTGATACAGGTCATCTACGGGTTTATTCCAGTGTTGATTTGCAGCAGTATGCCGGTGAGTGGTGGCCAGCTGAAAGATTTCTCATTCCCTTTAGAGATTACATTCCTTTTTGGGAGTCGTTTTATTCGTCGTGTAATACGGCAACATTTGTTCATGCCGCCGCAGTTGATTTAGTTTGTCCATCTTCCTACACTCCATTTGGTGATCCAGCTGTATTACGTGACATGTCCCAGGGTACGCTTACTTTGCAGAAGCCTCCTCGTTATCTGCCTACTCAGCCTCCTCGGCCTCAGCCTCCTCAGCCTCCTGGACATCAGCCTCCTCAGCCTCCTCGGCCTCAACCTCCTCAGCCGACTAGTTACGGTTGGACTGTGGGTATTCCTGGCACATCCGGTCCGGATACGTACGTAGATATTTCACGGCCTATTGTTACACAGTTTCCAGATCCCGCTGTTCTTCCTTACGAGGAACTATATCGTATGCATATTGGACTTCGCGATACTATGTATAGAGAGCATAAGCGCGCAGTTGATCAGTTGACGGCTCGTATTAACGAGCTAACTGCTGAGGATGACGAGCAATCTCATTCGACACGACGAGAAGATGACGATGATGATGACCATGTCGATAGTGTACCAGAAGTTGATCTTGCGGATGATTCGTGTTTCTTCAGTGATATGCGTTAGATTCATTTTATGTGGTATTTAGTGTAGCTGGATATATATGTACGTTATCGTATTAGTGTGTTGTACTAGTAATTTTATGTACTATGGATCTTATTGTTATCTTATTTGTTAGATTGTAATCTGATATGTAAGTTGTATGCTTGTAAGATCTTATTATAGTTGTTATCTTTCTGATTATTTGTAATGGAGTTGTGTAACAACTATTGCTTGTAAGATCTTATTTGGTAGACTGTAATCTGATATGTAAGCTGTATGCTTGTAAGATCTTATTTGTTAGACTGTAATCTGATATCGTATTAGTGTCTTTTGTACGTTGTAACTTATTTGATTATTGGTAATGGATGTGTGTAACAACTAATGATGCGCATAAAGATATAAAAGTGATTCAGTGTCCGTTCACATCATGACAGTAAGAAAAGCAGATTCCCTACTCCCCGCAGCTATATATGTTACTCAATTTATGCACATAATATCTCACTCAAACAACTTCGTTCTCATTCTATTACTTCCTCCTCATTTTAACACTCGCTGAAAATGCCTTCTTGGCCATCAGAAACTGACTCTGAAGAACAGGCGTGGGAACAGATGAGACTTCAGGAGCTCGAAGACGAATTCGATGTTCTAATACAAATTAGGCCCCAACAAGTTCATGTACCGCATGTTCAACCATCGCATGAACAGGGGAATGCAAATCTTCCACAAGAAGTTCAAGAACCACTTGCTCAACTATCGAACCAACATGCTCTCGCTCAACCACAACAGGAAGTAGAGTTCTATCGAGTACCACCGCAAGAACATGAAGGTGAATCTTATCGTGTACTTTGCTATTGCGGTCACGCGGTCCAAGTTATGGTTCGAGTAGAAGGCGACAATATTGGTCGGCGCATGCAGGCTTGTCCATTTTATCCAAATGGATGCAGCTACACGGAATGGATTGACGAGCCGTTGTGCCCAAGGGGAATAGTATATGCAAACGAACTCGAACGAGAGATAAGGCGTCTCGAAAATCAAGTTCAGGAGTTGCGAATGAACGCAATGCGACTCCCTTAAGGCTGAATATGTTGCTTTTAAAATGCTTTGATGTTTTAGTAGGCAAGTACTATTATTCGTAGTTGTATTTGTAACGGTCGGTTGTATCTGTATGCTTATTGTTATGCCAAAACTTAATTGTTGAATTATTTTAATCATAAAAATGGGAACAGTTGTTTTAGTTGTTTGAGTACTGCAGGGAATTTGCTTTATACTGATAACGTATATTGCGGACGACCTAATTGTTGAATCATTTTAATCATACGACTGTAGGAGTACTGTACGGAATCTGCTTTATGATTAACCTTTCGTGACTTTCAAGGCATGTGTCGGCAGTAAAACAAATATTGATGTAACCGGTCACTGATACGACTGTAGGACTACTGTAGCGAATCTGCTTTATACTGATAACCTATATCGAGGATGACTCAAACATGCCTAAGGAGTATGTGCTGGACCATTGGAGACTTTTATATCTTCAAGCAACACCATTGTAGACTGTAGCTCTTGCTAGTACATTATCCTTATAAGTACTACATATTTGATAATCAATCCCGTAACTTTTATATCTTCAAGCAGCACCATTGGAGACTTAAGTACGAAAATTAATTTCCTTGCTTGCTTATTCTACTTCTACTAACTCTACTTATTCTACTTTGCATAGGTTTCATGGACGATTCTGAAATAAGTGATGAACAAATGGATAGGATTTTTGATGAGTACGAACGGAGGCTAGGCAACCATAACGCAGTTGAATTAGTGCAGGATACACAGATTGGAGCAGTGCCTGCAATGACTCACCATCGAGCGATTGCAGCTCCGCGTCCTTCTCCAGTAAGTCAACAACCTAGTAATAGTGTGCAGATAACAAATGCTCCAACTCGAGAATTTTCTTCCAAGGATTTGCTAGCTCTTGTAAAAGCCAAAATTGAGGTGGAAAAAAGAGATGAGTTACTAATGCAAAGTGGAGGGGGTTTAACATATGAAGAAAGATGGGCAATGGTCACGAGGCTATACAACAACCATCGTTCCAGGCCGAGTAGACGAACATCAGTTGAAATCCAAATGGCTAATCGTCATTTTGGAGCCGCTTGTGACCGGTACACAAAGATTATCGAAGCTGTTGAAGACGAAAACATATTTAAAACAAATCAAGCAACATATGATTCTCGTTACCTTTTCGAGTATGGTGAGGAATTTGTTGGGTACGAAGCGTATAAACTCCGCTACAGTTGGTTGACCCGGTATGGAACTGAGTAGGCTTACAGTATTATGATTGTATTATTGTTTTAATGTCTATTAAATTTGATGTTTGTACGTTGAATATGGAGTTATCTGTAAATCTTGTTGTGACGGCGTGCTATTAAATTTGATGTTTTAATGTCTATTAAATTTGATGTAGGAGTGTTGAATATGGAGTTATCAATTTCAAACAAGAAATACAGGAACTAGAACCACATCATTGACAACAGGAAGACAATCTTGTGGACCCGTGAATTAAAGTCATTATCCTTTCATTTTATGTATTTTTGTATACCCGTGAACTAAAGCATTCATGTGTACAATCTCGTGGACCCCTTTCATTTTATGTCCTTATGTATACCCGTGAACTAAAGTCATTATCCTTTTTATGTCTTTTTGTGTACCCGTGAACCAACATTGGATGATTGCATTAATAACTCACCTACAAAGGCGACTGAACCAAACACATTCAGTTAAGTTCCACAGAAATAAATAATATACACCATGAATGCTTTGAAGAGATTATGGGGCTTCTCAAGTTCATCATTGTCTTCGTCTTCTTCCGACGAAGGTCAAAACCATCACAACAAGCAACGTATGTATCAACGTGAAACTGTAAATGCGATGCAACGTGATTTCGCAGAGAGCTCAAAATCAAACCAAGGAGGTAGTACAATGGGGAAAAGAGATATACGCTACGGACGTGACTATGCGGGGGGGCACAACCAGTTGATGAAGGATTACTTTGTGTCAAACCCAGTATACGGCGATGTATATTTCCGTCGTAGATTTCGTATGTCAAGGACAGTGTTCGATCGAGTTCTAAACAAGGTTTCCGAGTCCAATATTTTTTTTACCCATAGGAAAAATGGAATCAATGAACTAGGAGTTTCACCACTACAAAAAGTAACTGGGCACTTCGTATGATTTCGTACGGAAGTTCAGCTGACTCATTAGATGACAAATTACGGATTGGTGCATCAACGACAGTTTTGTGTTTGAAGGAATTCTGCAAAACAGTTGTTCGTGTCTTCGGTGAAGAGTACCTCCGATCACCCACCGAACACGACATTGAACGATTATTAGCAATAGGAGATCAACGTGGTTTCCCTGGTATGTTGGGAAGCTTAGATTGTATGCATTGGACGTGGAAAAACTGTCCAGTAGCACTACAAGGCCAATACAAAGGACACACTAAAAAAGCTACGTTGGTGTTAGAAGCCGTAGCTTCATTCGATTTGTACATATGGCATGCCTTTTTTGGCGTTCCTGGATCACTCAACGATATTAATGTCTTACGACAATCATACTTGTTTAACGATTTGTACAACGATCTGTCGCCGCCGTGCAACTACAAAATTGGCGATAATGACCATTCTGTTGGTTATTATTTAATGGACGGAATTTACCCTAAATGGAAAACACTTGTGCAGGCATTCAAAAAGCCGAACAATGCCAAAGAGGCCAAGTTTACAAAACATCAAGAAAGTTTGCGAAAAGACATAGAAAGAGCATTTGGAGTTCTGCAGGGACGATTTCAAATTTTACGACAAGAAGTGCGCTATCATGATCAGGCAGTTATATCAGATATTATGTATTGTTGAATTATACTACATAATATGATAGTTGAAGAAGAAAGGGGAGGATTTGAACTGCAACTTCAGAACTATCCGGATATAGCAGTAGCGTTTACAAGAAAGCCTTACAAGGACCCGAATACTTTTGCAGAATACTTGCAACGTATCAAGGACGTTAGAGATCCCCAAGCACATCTAGAATTAAGGGACTAATTGGTGGAACATTACTGGGAGCATGCGGGAAACCAGTAGGGAGTGGATTAACATATCTACCTTTTCAAGTTAATAACTTAAGTTCCCTTCGTAATATTTATGCTATTATGTATCATTGAATGCTAGTTTTATGAAATATTCCGTTATTGTTTTCTTGTAACAACATAAAAGCCAAATTTAATTAACAAACTGGTACAATACTAAGGACGGTTACACTACATCCATGGCTACTACATCACCGGTACTTAATACTTAGATAATGAAAAAACAACATAAAAACAAACAACTACAGAAAAACGATAAAAACTTCAATCCGTCCTATCCCATGCGTCTTTTGCGGCAGGCTTCTAGTTCCTGCTCCATTAATAAGCGTTGCATTGGGTTTAATGTATCAAGGTTGACAGACATAAGTGCCCTGTCATCTAAACGTTCGAGTCTCGCCAATTCACGATCCCTAATATCCAAATCACGCTCTCTTGATGTTTGTAATTCTTCATGTCTTTGTTGTTTTTCCTTAGCTCTCTCAGTTCTCTTAGCTTCCGTGGCTTCCGCCAAAAGGCGATTACATTCATCAGAAGCTACCATTTGACTATGTAGTTGTTCGTAATACGAACTATAATCTGTGACTGCTTTTTTTTCCTTTGAATTTACCAGGAGGCCTACCCCCAGCACTAGTAGAAAAAGGAGTGCTTTCGTGAGGATCTGGACTTCTCGGGCTAGATTCCTCCATCGGCCTCCTCGGCATAAATCGCGATGCTGAGTGTTCTTGGCGTATGTTGCTCCATTTTTCTTCCCGAGACAGAATGTCGTAACAGTTGTGCAAGTTGAATGGTACGTTTTTGTGCTCTGCCATGTACAGTTCGTTCGCTTTGCTTAGCTGTGTCGATTTAACAAGTGTAAGTTGCTAAAATTATGCGGTAAAAAAATTGTATAAGTAACTATGTAAGTGATAATTACCAAGTCAAAATCGTTGGCACCGCTTTGCCGTCTACTTTCTAGTCCTGCCATAATCTCCTTCCAACTTTGACAGTTAGCGTTGATTCTCTTCCACGACTGTTTCAAAGAGTCTACGGTTCTCGTTGGATTTTGTGGACTGCGGCCGTTGAATAATCTTAGAACAGAACTCCAAAATGAGTTTTCCGTCTGACTCGTACCTTTTACATTATCTCTAGAGCATTCAACCCAAAAAAAAGCTAGTTCTGCTTGTTCTTCTGCAGACCATTTCACTATTTTGTTTGGTCTTCTCACTAGCGTGTTCGCATACATATCAGGAATTTCAGTAACGTCAACTTCTGTTTCCTCAATCAAGTCGTTATTATCTCCAAAGACACTGTTTAAATTTCATGATATATTTGGAGAAGTTTCATGCGAGACTAACCTTTGTTGGCTACTAGGAGAAGCGTAGTGATGATCAACGTAATTTTGCTGCAAAGGCAGGTTTTGGCCAGAACTAGAACTTTGAGTATTCTGATAATAATTGGAGTTTTGCTGCGATAGATAGAAATTTGGGCTTTGTTGAGTGTAACAGTTTGGACCATTTGGGAAGTTACCATAATGAGGATTTTGATTCTGTGGATACGTGGATTGCATAGGAGACTGATTGCGGTCGGACTGGTAACTCTGTTGATTTCGAGCAGTTTTTGCAGTAGCTTTCTTGCCTTTGACATTTTGTGACATTGCAAATAAATTGAAAAGGTAATGAAGAAGTAAGATATGAGTGTGTTATGCTGTAAAAATCATTCTGATATATATAACCATCAACAAAACGGTCACAAAACAAGCAGAACGGTCAAAAAATGCAACGGTCGGAAGGATAAAACGGCTATATATAGCCATACACGGTTTGTGTAAAGCCGGCCAGGGGGGAGAATTTTTAAAATTCTCCCCCCTTGGCCGGTTTTGCACAAATCGGCCAAGGTGGGGACACACGTCCCCACCCAAACCGGTGTGTGTAAAACCGGTTATGCCATAACCGGTTTTACGCACACCGGTTATGGCTGGGTTGCTGGAGCAACCAACCGGTTGCTCCAGCAACCTTCAGTGTTGCCAAAGCAACACTGAAGGTCAGTTTGACCCAACCGTTCGGCACGGTTGCTGGGCAACCGACCCACGGTTGGGAGTGCTCTAAGTGGCCGTTGATGGTAAATTTTACATTTTCAAATCTGATACCCTATGATGTTTGAAGCTTCGTAGGGTCTGTGTCAAGATGCAGTATGCTAATGTTTTCTATTGTACTGTTTATGTTATTTCACTTCAGTTTGAGGTTTGTTAATGGGTATTGCTATGCTCTAAGTCTATTTTCTCCATGTATGGAGTTTGAGAAACATTAGTCTAGTCATTTAGGCTAGCTTCTATACTTTGAGCTTGCATAGTTACAGTGGATGGATGGACCACTATTAATTCCGTTTGTGGTGGACGGTCCATCTTAAAATCCGATAGTAGTCAAATATGCCGTCTAACTCCTGTATTAATGTATTTATTATTTTCCATATTAAAAATTGTACGGATCACTTTAAAAACTGGTCGATCTCGCCAAAATAAAGTTTATATTTTGTGAAAATGTAAACATTTGATGTAAAAATGTGGAATTTAGTGTTAAAAGAACTTGAAATGTTTAAAAGTGTTGTAAACTATTTTAATGATGTTGTTGATGTTAAAATTTGGTTGTTGGGTAATATTATAGTGTAAAACCTAGGGCAACATTGAAATATTAGCTTAGAAGTGCGTTAAATAGCTTAATCATGTGCTAATTACCTCTTATTGGGTAGTTTGGGCTTAAATACTTTAATTAGGGCCTTAATTAGTAATTACATGAAGAAATACCCAAAGAAAGAGCAAAAGTACGTCTTTTTTCTCAGGCTATCTTCTTCGTCTTGAGAAACAAAAAGAAACTTAAAAACAACTTGATGTAAAATCTAAATAAGGTTCTAATTCAAGCGATTATCAAATTGAGTCGCTACAATCATTCTATTGTAGGTAATCTACCCAAACCTATAATATTATTCCATTAATTCATTAGTTTGTTGTGAAATTTATCTGTATGTTGGAATCTATAGTTTGCATGTATCTGTAATCTCATTTCTTAGGTGAAAAGCTGATCTTTTGCAAGCCATGAAGCCTCCGGTAGCTTCAATTCTACACCAAACTTATTATAATCACTTCTAAGGTGTGTGTTCACCCACCCCTTCTAGTAAACAGTAAGATTTAAATTATCTGAGTCGAATCTGTGTCAATTACATTGATTTTCTATAACCTGTAGAGTTCATTGTTTCTGTTGGTGAAATCACAGCCAAAGTCCATCTTTGTGTTGTTATAACTCCTTGATCATTGATTGTTTGGGTATGAATCTTTTTGCATGTCGAAGTAGAATTTCTTGTGAGTTCTTATGTCAATTTCTAGTGCAATCCAACGTCGTTAGGACATTGGAATTTGATCATAAATTAGCAATCGAAGCCGGTATCGTACTAGCTCGAAAATGCGTAAAGTGGGTCGACCCACTTCCTTCCTAGGTCGACTAGGGGTTGAAACGCAATCCAGGTAGGTCGACCCACCTTTGTTGTTTTGCATAGGGAGTTTTTCTCCCTTTTCTGTGTTTTTCCTGTAGTATATCTTTGATTAAACCATGATTTTTAAGTGAATTTCTAGGACCAAACTTCTTGGTTTGCTACCCTATTAACTTAGGAAACCAAGTTTACATCATAGTTAATCTGAATCTCGGATTTTGATGAATTTACGATGATTCATTATTGAATTTCTTGATGAGTTTCTGATAGTGTTAAGCACACACGCATGATTTCGAAAGTTTTCTATATATAAATAAATAACGTTTCCTAATAGTTTTGAGGCTAAAATAATTTTATGAATTTAGTTTTAGCAATAAATAGCCTCAAAACAATAGTATAAATCCATTTTAGCAATACAAGAAATTTTACGAAAGAAAAAAGTCAGTTTTCAGAAATTGTTTTACAAACTTGGTTTCCAAGTATTTTCCTATATAAAAACCACACTTTTTTGCCCCTTCGAGATGACCTAATTGAAATTAAATGATATCGTAACCCCGTGGTATGTGGAACGTTGGTATACGAATCGGTTTATTCCAGATTCGTCTAATTGAAGCTAATGATTTGTTGCTTTTATGATTTATGTTTTTGTTGTTCTCCATTATGGAGTTGACTAGCTGGTAGTAAACCGGTAGTGAGAACGTTAGGTATGGGATGCACAGTTATCACAACTTGGGTTACTGATTGTGAGTCTGTAACACATATTGTTGTTTAGCCGGTATTTGGGGCTGCGGGTCCTGTGTGTATGAAGATATACATACAAAGTTGTTTTATGTAAATCTAGGTAGATCCACTAGTTATGGCCTTGAGCCACCACGTTGTTAGCAAATGTAGGAATAGGTTCGACTTGCCAACTCTGCGTAGATCCAGTGTGAAATTCTGGATAGATCCAAAATGTTGTAAATTCTGGGTAGATCCAAATGACGTTTTCTGGGTAGATCCACATGTTGAATTCTAGGTAGATCCAGATGCGTATTTTTTGGGTAGATCCAAGTGTTGTGTTTTGGTAGACCAAAAATGTTGTTATTTTTGGTTGGATCCAAATCACTTTATTTCTGTATTATTGGGTTTGCAATTTGTTGCTTCAATGATTAGACCTTAGGGTCACAAACCGAAGATTTTAGATCTTTTCCATATTATTGATGATGGATAGATATTGTTGAATGATGATTTGATCATAATGACCATGCATTATTGTTATATTGGATTTCATATCCAATTATTGAGCGGATTTTGATGTTTCTTGTGATTGTGGTGTTGTGATCACCTTTGTTGTTGGAGTCTAGCGATTTACTTAGTTTAGCGCTAGGATATACACTTAGTTGAATATCCCTTCGTTCATAACATGTGAACCTTAACCTAGCTTCTGATAGTTGTTATTTCCCCCAACTATTTTGATGAAGAGTTGCTCGTTATGTTCCTATTTATCTCTATTTATGTTATTACTCACTGTTAACTAGACTGATTCGTGTGTGTTAATGCTCGGGTTAGACTAAGTTTTTTCATGTATCCCTAACGGTTATTGGTATGCTTTTGCTTCCACCGTGGTTCTATCTGTTTGGGCTACTCAGTTTAGTTGTTTTGTGTAGAAACGTGTACTGGATTCATGTACTCTGATGATGTATCTTATTCTTTTTGACCCGTTGTATATATATTACGGCTGTATGTCATCTTTCTGTGACATTGTGTATTGTATATTGTATGTATCTGTATTTGATGCTGAGTAAACTGTTATGTAATGAATATCATATTAGTCAATCACTTTTGTTCTGGATTACCTTTTAGCCATCATAGTTTCGTATCAGACAAGAATTAAGAGTGTCGACCCACGAAAGAACAAATATAGCGTAGTTTGTGGATACTCGTGATATTTATCTGATACAAGACTTATGGATGGTCGCTCCTAACAAACACTATTCTCTGCATTAGGAGATGGTTTCCTCGTAATGCTCTTTTCTAATGTGGGTCTCGAGGTAGGGAGTTATAAGTTGACCATGATACTAACCTCATATAACCGAGGAGATGAATCCTCTCTTGAACAGTGTTTCACTTCTAATACTTCCACTCGACCCAAATATAGTCGCTCGATGGACGTTACGCCATGATTTAACTATAATGAAAGCGGAGCTTTCATATTAAAGACTCACAATATTCTCAAGTCAAAAGAGCCGTGTAAATTATTCACATCGATTTTTTTTCGTTTAACCTCAATTACATTAACCAACAAAAAACTATCGAATGAGTTGTTCCATAGTTATCCAATAACTACTAGTACGTAACCCCTTAGTACCCCTAATAGTAATGAGTAATACACTACCCAACATTTGGAGAGTGTTACATATTCTATTCTCAACAGATACATTGATATCCAGTCTCAATGCATCTTGACTGGGAACATTTAAAATGACATGTATGTTTCATTGTGATCCAATGTTCATGATTACAACTATTTGCAGTTACTATCACATAACACACCATTTATGGATTTTCTATTAAGTAAATTTTAACTAAACATTTAATTATTTATAACACATTATAACAAATATATAATTAAAAAACACCTTTATTTCGAACAAGAATTGATTTCAGAGTTAATTAATTTCAATAAATTATAGAATTCCCCCTAGGGAATACCCTAACTCTATCAATCTCCCATTTGCACTTAGGGCTAATTATGGAATCTCAATCCCATCACTTCAATCAGTTTCTCGATAACTGACCAAGCCAAGCCTTTAGTGAATAGATCTGTTATGTTGTCCTTGGTATCTACCCTTTGAATCACAACTTTTTCTTCTTAATGAATTCTAGAATCAGATGGAATTTCAAAGAATGTGTCGTGACTTCTTATGCTCTCTTGGTTCCTTTGTGACATGTATCGCCGCATTATTGTCACAAAACAATTCTATAGGATTATCGGTATCGCGAATCATTTCGAGCCCACTTAAAAACTTTCGCGTCCAAACCGCCTCTTTTGTTGCTTCATTGAGGTCGACAAACTCGACCTCCATCGTGGAATCCACAAATATTTCTTTCTTGGAAATTTTCCGGCTAACATCTCCACTATTTAATGTAAATACATAACTAGATACAGATTTACTATCGTCTATTTTTCTTTAAAAGCTCGAATTTGTATACCCTTTCATAAGCCAGTTTCCATTCCCATGTATTAGGAATAAGTCCTTGGTATTTATCAAATACTTAGGTATATTTTTTTATGACCGTCAAATGTTTTTCCCCAGGATTAGACTTGTATCGGCTTACGCATCCAAATGCTTATGCCACATCCGGTATGGTACATAGCATAGCATACAATATGGATCCTGTGGCTGAAGCATAAGAAATATTTTTCATACTCTCTTTCTCCTCATCAGTATGGGGAGCGTTCTTCTTAGAAAGGACGACTCCATATTGCGTCGGACACTTCCGTGCTTAGAGTTCTCCATACTAAACATTTTTAATATTGTATTTATGTACAAGGATTGGGACAAACCCAACAACCTATTAGAATTATCTATATAGATCTTTATACCAAGTATATATGCCGCTTCTCCCAAGTCCTTCATGGAAAAATTTATGGAAAACCATGCTTTCACTGATTGCAATAATCAAATGTCATCGCAATCCAATAATAGATCATCGACATATAGCTCTGCTTTGTTCGTTTTTGTATATGCATGCTTCCTCTGTGTTTTGATAAAAACCAAACTATTTGATTACTGTATTAAAACATTTATTTTCCAACTCCTTGAAGCTTGTTTAAGCCCATAAATGGACTTTAACAACTTGCATGCTTTTCCTTCACTCCTATTGAACACAAAACCATATGGCTGCGACATATAAATGGTTTCTTCTATATCACCATTTAGAAAAGTGAAAATTAGGCACACATTCCTAAAATTAAACTTAATTAACCTGTAATCCTCTTGCTCTAAAGTATACTTTTCGCATCGCTATTTTTTTTGGGTACTAATTTTCCATAAATACCCTTGTTCAAATTAACGTATTTATCTTCTTATGGCATCTTCAGGGATTTCTTCATGGATTTAATTCATACGGCCATTATTTAGTTAGAGTTTCTTCATGGATTTAAATTGGCTTTTGTTAGGGATTTCTTTAGCGATCTAATATTCGATCTAATTGGTATTTGTTCAGGGATCTAATATTCGATCTAATTGGAATTTCTTCAGGGATTTAATTCAGCTTTCGTCGATAGATATAATGGATGTTTCTTCTTCATGGTAGTTTATAGTTTTTTTTGGCAAACGTGTATCATTGTTATTTTCGACTTGCGTTGATGTTAATGTAGTTATTGTATATGTCAATCGTTGTTGGTAATTTTTGCATGTATATGGTGTTATTGCTCATACGACTTTATCTATGAAATTATATTTCGATACATTTGTGCAACTATTCTAAATACGTGCATACAAGTATGCAACTATTTTTAATATGTGCTTACAAATATGCAAATATTATGAATTTCTGGATAAAGTGTATGCTACTATTCTAAATACGTGCATACAAGTATACAACTATTCTGTATATGTGCATACAAATATGCAACTATTCTGAATATCTGGAATACAACTATTCTTAATAGTTGCATACAAGTAAGTAGATATTCTGGATATATGCGTACATGTATGCATGTAATTATAATAATTTGCAGATGTGTATGTAGTTTTATTTAATTACTGCTAATATGTCTTATTATTGTTGATTTTCTACTTTGTATAACAGTGTTCCTGCTAATGTTAGTGTATTAGTATTGTTGAAGTCTAGGAACGATAACTTTTCTATACGTCTTTATTTTGATAGTTCTGTTGCTATCGTGAGAGATGTTGTTTGTGGTAAGTCGACTGATTTAAGTCCATAGTCATTTGAATTATACCACATCAGAGATGGTTTGAGAAGGAATATTGAAAGTGAATCAGACCTTCAATCTATTCTGTTGTTGGCTGCACATAATCGTGAGGATTAAATGGTTATTTTTGTTGAGATCAATCGTAGTAGTTCTTCAGTTAACAATGCAAGGTCAGATAATGTTTCTTGTGGTAGTGATTCTTCTTTTGCTAGTACCGGTGATTCGAACAATCAATTTAGGGAATTGTTGAGAAGTGATTTGAATCAACCTGTTTTTTCTGGTGTTGGCCAACAATTTCCAGGAGGTGTTACTGAATTTAGGCTATATGTGATGATGTATAGTATGAAGACTGGATACAAGCTTAATTTGGTTAAGAATGACAAGGAAAGAGTTACGACTGTTTGTTCTAAACAACATTGTAGTTTTAGGATTCATGCTTCTCTTAGGTTTAATCTTCTTGGTTATTTTGTTCTAAAAAGATTTCAACCTGAACATACTTGTGGTGTCGGAATTCATGACATATACAATCCTGTTGTATCCAGTAAATTTATTAAGTTGTTAGTTTATGAACATATTTATTCTAATTTTTAATGAAGACCAAGGACATTATTAACTTGTTTCAAACTGAGTATAATGTTATTTTGAAGTATTATTTTGCTTATAGTAGGAAGAGGTTGACATTAGAAGATTTACATGGAAGCGATATAATGTCTTATCATCATTTGCAGTCGTTTTGTGATATTATTGTTACTACTAATCCTGGGAGTAAAGCTGTTTTAGAGTGTAATGATGCTACATGTCAATTTGAGAGGGTTTTTATTGGATTTGAAGCTTGTGCATACGGATTTTAATATTTTCGACCTTTAATTTTTGTTGATGCTACTTTTATGAAGGGAAAAGCTCAAGGTTGTTTGATGACTGCTACCGGTAAAAATGGAAATGAAAGTATGGTGTTTTTACAGTTTATAAAATTTTCTATATGTATATTGGTACAAGTATGCAGTTATTCTTAATATATGCATACATGTATGCAACTATTCTCAATGAATGCATAGAGGTACAAAAATCATTTGAATGTATGCATACAAGTATGCAACTATTCTTAATACATTCATACAAGTATGTGAATATTATGAATACATGCATACACATGCATGTATCTATTCTGAATAAGTGCATACAAGCATGCATCTATTCTGAATAAGTGCATACAAGCATGCATCTATTCTGAATTTGGATACACATATATATGCAACTGTTTTGAATATTTGCATACAGGTATGCACATGTATGCAACTGTTCAAAAAATTTGCAGAAATTAATTAGAATTGTTGCTATTTTTTATTTTATTTTTCACTTTATTATATGTTTGCTTCTTTTAACAGGTTTTTTTCTATAGCAATTGCTACTGTGTCTAGGTTAGATGAAGATAATTGGATTTGGTATTATGAACAACTTAAAAAGTTTCTTAAAGATGATAGTAGAAGCTTTGTTTTCATTTCTGATCGTCATCCTGGTATTCTTGTTGTTATTCGAAAAGTGTTTCCAAATTCAGTTCATGGTTCTTGTTTTTACCATTTGAACAACAATTTAAAGGTTGCTCTAAAATCTGAATTTTCCAAATCAAACAAGAAGTTGTTTGTTAGATATGTTTGCACGAGTTGCTTATGCTTCCAATTTGATTGATTTTAATGCTGCATTGAAGAATATTAGAGAAGTTGGTGGATCTACAGTGGCAAACTTTTTGAGTGGAATTCTTTTTGAGAAGTTTACAAATGTTTTTTTCCTGGTTGTCGTTATGGTGAAATGTCATTTAATCGTTCGGGGAGTTTTAACAAATGGATTTTGGAGCACTACTACAAAAGTGGGCAAATTCGACATAGTTTTATGTGGCCTTAAATTGAAAAAGCATTGCATTTTCCCTTTTTTCAAATAGGCAACACCGGAAGAGCGTGGCATCCGCGGCCATTGCCTTAGCCCTCTAAGGCAACGCTTTTGGCCATCTACTGCCATGGAAAGAAAGTGTTGCATTATAGATGTAATGCAACACTATTTGCACGTAATGCAACAATATTCATTCATGCTTGAGCATTAGTTAGAGTCTGACTATCAGGTCACGATAGCGGGGTCACATCATCTTTCCACGTCAACCTCCTACGTGTCACACGACACATCAGCTACCTGCGTGTCACACGCCACGTCAGCTGTGGGGTCTACATACCATGTGGAATTACTACTATTTTATGTAATGCAAAATCACTGTGTTATGTAATGCAACACCATTATCTTGAAATACAACATCAGGAAAAAAACAAATGCAGCAACAAAAGAAGGCAAATACAATGCTTTAATTATAAATTTTGCAATACCAGTTTCGTACATAGAAGAAACACATCCAAAATATTATACATATCATACAAATTCTTCAAATATAACACATACGATCAAATACATAATTTAAAAGTACAATTCAAATATTTTACATACCACAAGTGCCAACACAGACCACCTTCAATACAAGTGCCAACACATACGATCCAATGCATTCTAAAAAGTAACAACGCCATGAACCAGAAACTGTATCTGATCTCGACGTCGTTTCAGGTTCTCCACTTGTCGGCGGTATCTCTCCTCGTCATTTCAGATCCTGCAATTTGATTGTGCATGTATATCATATAATAATATCAATAATTAACCATCAAGCCATTCTAACTTATAAATCTTATGCACACAATTATAACAATTGACCATTCACCATTGCTCACTCGTGCCACCTCAAAACTGAGTATGCTTCGTTTTCTGTGCAAACATTTACAATTCGCATATTTTATTTCAACCCACAGAGGGTCCCTCGCATATCCTTTCAAGCTTTAGAACATCATCATTTTCATATTCCCTAAACCCCAATTTTCGAAAGTTTCAAAAAAAAGAAAAAAAATCAATGGAGGTCTCGTCGCTATGCATCACTGCTACTGTTCTTAAAGGACATTGGAATGTGGAAGCTGTGCATCACACGTTTCAGGTGAGTCTGAATCATAATCCATGGCCTATGCGGGTACTACCCTATAACTCTTTTCTCGTATCATGTCCCTCTTACAGTAAGCGCGATCATGCGCTAATGTTGAAAGTTTTAACAAAATCTGGAGGTGCTATTTACCTGTACCCATGGTCTAATGAAGAATTTGAGCCTGAACCAGCGTTAGAAGTGAAATCATGGGCTAAAGTTGATGGTTTCCCAAGTTCCTAAAGAAGAATGTTCCTGCTATTGAAGAAATAATGAAGCCAATTGTAACGTCCTGCATTTTGAACGGTTTGAATTTGAATATTTAAATCAGTTTAAATATTGAATTCAGAATATAAATGGATTTATATATTAATTAAAAAGAAGTTGAACGTATAAAAATATATATTAATTATAAACGAGCTCACAACGACGCTGCAGTTCGTAATTTAACGTTCTGAACTTCAACTGAGTGTACCGGACTCGTTTTGAATCGGATTTCTTCGAAATGAGAAACGTCGGAATCTATTGAACTGTATCTTTCTAATAGAAGTGAAAAATCAAGATTTCGGCGTATAGATTGCAAGATATGTCCAAATCAAATATTCAAAAAGTCGATGTAAAATCGTATATCGACAGTAAACGGTTTATTTGAAATAACTTGATATCGGCTGCAAATCGGGACAAGGTTCTTTTGAGACGCAGCGATAATTTAATTTTTAGAATTTTACTGTAATTTTTAATTAATTAAATATGCAACTTTTTATTTGGAGTATTGTGCACCTTGTATCGGTATTTCGGGATTTCAAAATATGAGTCAATCTACCGGTATTATTATATTTTTGGGATCGTGGCACCTCGTTGAACACGATCGTATTCTTATTTCTGTCCGTAGTAGGCTCGGACATGAACGTAATTTTAGGAAACATGGTATCGTAAATAATTATTTTTCTTTGGCTTGGGCATTAAGGAAACTGTACAGCCCTTGAACACAGGCTACCATGTAGCTAAAACGTGCAAGTTCTAACCTGTCAAATACAAGACTACAGTAATGAAGTGAAAAATCGAAACACCATTACCTACCTAAAAACATACAGTTAACCTATCAGCCTATTACTTATCAACTAAGGCATATCGATCCACATGGCAAGCTAAAAGAACAATATAAACAACTACTCACGGAAAATCTTTTTCCCCCATAAGCCTACTACCTAGAGATTTCAAATCCCTGAAATCATGCAGACCATACTCTGTAATTAAGACAGATCGTACCATAAACTCTAAATCACATGACTACGAAGCAACGTGATCCCTATCCACTATCTCTTCTGCTGTATATATAGGGTTCTTATTTCTTTTTAGCAGCACCAAACCATTCAAAGATTCGAAACAAAACTTACCTCCTACTGAAGATCTGGAAAATACTTCATAATTATATTATTTGTTGAGCTCGGAAGTACATATTTCACATAAAAATATCAAAGAGCAGCAAGGATCCAAGCTTGTTGGGGACTATGTGAGCAAAGAGGTTAGGGAAGAAATGGGAGTTGCTTTGTTACAAACAATCCAGGCAAAGTCACGATGTAGAGATGGAGTACGCATGCAGATGATGTGGCGGTCGCAAAGGAGGAGGTTCGGTGACGAGAATGAAGTGAGAGGGGTCCTGGAGTTGTGGTTGTATGCATGGGGAGTCGTGTTCGCTGTAAAGGGGGAGAGATGCGTTCATTTAGGACTTGCGGCTTGTTTATATGGGGAGGTCCATGCGTGTAAACAGAGTAGAGAAGTCGGTGGAACTGAGGGCTCACGTGAAGAAGTAAATATGGAGTAAAGGAACGCTGGTACTCTCAGGTTCGGACTCGAAGCAGGTAATGAGCTAGCGGTTATAAGGAAAAGTAGTTGTATGGTTTTGGGCATCTGAAAGTATATTGCGAAGTACAGGGGCGGAATCAAGTCGCAAGGAGATGCGGAAGACAGTGTATGGAATGAAAAAGAAATTATAGCAGTGTCGAACAGATGTACCTCAACGTGGGTGTTGGTCTAACATGAAAGGAGGCTACAGTTCTAAAACCAGTAGAAGTTCATTGGAAATGATGATGGCTGATCCGGTTTACCGACGCAAATCGTTATTTAACGATTAACGCGCCAAGGTAAGTAAATTCACTCACTCTGATCTATTTTAAAATATTTTAATTATATTTCAATGTTGGTTGCATGCTGTGTGATGGTCGTTTAGGTAGATTACAATTAAATTGGTTGAAATAATATAAACCATTATATATCTAAAACTGACGATTGAACACTGATATTTCATAATGATATGAAATTAATGATATTTATTGTGGCTAACATCTGTGGATACAGGAAACCGGTTAGAGGAATCAAACCGGATTCCTCAATATTTGTATGTACTGTTTGTTGTATAGTATTAATATATACGACCTGAACCTAAATAACATTATTAGGAATTATAATCTGATAGGCTAGTTAATATTTAGTTTTAAACCAACAAATTATAATAGGATATGTAATCAGTATTTAGTTATAAACTTGATATTGATTTAATAAGAACCTGACTTAGAAACAGAGTTTATCAAATGAAATGTGAATATGGCAGCGTATTGCAGTAGTTATAAAAGAGAATATAGCAGCGTATTGCAGTAGCTATAAAAGAGAATACAACAGCATATTGCAGTAATTATAAAAGAGAATATAGCAGTGTATTGCATTAGTTATAAAGGAAAAGATAGCAGCATTAGTTAAAATATAACGGTTTTAAAGTAAGTCGATAAGTTATAATGTTTTAAAAAGATATACTGAGCATGATAAGGAAGGTGATATAGTTTTAAAGATATTAGAACCCGTTGTACGTTGGCTGAGTTGAGTAACTTTCGAGGCGTCAATCTGATGTTGTTTTCGGCCTTCGGGGTTGATACTTAGAAATTTATTCACTTACCGATTTATAACGAGGAACTAATAGAGTAGAAATGAAGGGAAGTAAGGAAGAGTTTATAGAAATATGGGAAACTAGAAAGTTAGTATTAAATAAAAGGGCCAGTGTTTGTGAATGGATGTTTGTTTTTACTTCGATAGTTAAATAACCGACTATCGAAGTGTTTTGACCATCGTGTCAATACGGAGAGACCGGTTGGATTTATTATCCGAAAACCACTCCGTATAGGCATAAGCGCTGCGAATTATATTTAAGTAAAATTGAAGACGGAGTTAAACGCAAGGGTCGTCCAGTTCCAGAAAAGATGCTATCTGTTTGTCCAGTCCCAGGACAACTTGTATGGACGAGTGTCTGACAGAGTATTTCCAACGGTCACGCCGTTGATTTGTACGAATATACCAAGTTGGTGGGGAGAAGGTAACTTCTCTTTATTCTACACCCAGTGTGCATTTGTGTAATCAATATGTGATTACGGATTTGACGATGTGACATTCAAAGTGAATGGTGATCAGATGTTCTAAAGATAGACGTAGCCTCTAGCCTCACAACCGGGAAGTAACAGAAGTTGGGCTAGGCAGCATGGCTAGTTGGGTCATCCCCAAGCAGGGTGTATTGTCACCGATCTAGAGAAAATTCATATTTATACTTCTTTCCGATTCTGTATCTTCGGATGACGGTTGGATGGCCTACAACCGTGGTGGCAATATATTCGCGACACTCAAGCCAAATGAGTGAGCGGTCATGAGTGGCCGGGTTGCAAGACGTTCTTGTTGAACCCTAAGTGTATCCCCTCTAGAGTACACTATCCAGAAGGTGCTCCCATACCTTGTCTATTGGAATCCATTCTCTAATAAGTGCCCTGCGGTTTATGATTTTATAACATATATATATGGGACGTGAGATGCAAGCGTTCTGCTACTTGGATATTTATGTGCTTAGACATTATCATAATATCACTGGCTTTGATATCAAAGTATTTTGGATTATAGTAAGATAAAAACCGTCCATATTTATGTGTGGGCTGGTCTTACTATTATCTTCTTGTTTGAAAAGAATTTTCAAAGTTAAACAATATGGTTGGAATTTACTCACACCAGTCCCATGACTGACCCAAAGTTTATTTTGTTGTTTTTCCTAAACTCTTGGGGGCCCAAATTTGTACAGGCAGTCAAGTGTTTAAGGCTTTGCAGATTCACTTGGAGGAGCTAAAAGCAGGAGGCTCCACTATTAGTTATTATAGATTATTTCCGCTATGATGTATACCATGTATTATACTCTGAATGGTATGTATATATACAAACTCTGATTTGTATTTCAAACTTATTATATAATAAAAGATTGTTATTCCGTTGTGAGTTTCGTGTTTACTCTGATTCTATTCAGTGTGATTTTCTTCTTCTTCTATTCTATTAGTTCTATCTTTTCTTTCTCACCCTCTAAATTCTTCTATTAATGTCCTGGTATTTTCGATGCTCGAGAAATTGACAGTGTATTTATGTTGATTTTCTGGGTCGAAAATCCCTGCCATTACAGTTGGTATCAGAGCTGAAGGTTAAGAAATTACCTTGGCTCTATGGCGTAACTCAACAGAGATGGGGTTAGTAATGCCCTAGGTTGAGTATGAGTGTATATATATGAGCGCGTATGTGTAAATTAATATAAAAACTGTTTTATATTGGGTTGACTGGTCAGTCGAGTGGTTTATAAATTCTGGTCGAAACAGTAATGCAAACTGCATCGATAGGTGTTTCTAAACTCTTGAACAGAGTAATTCGACACAGTATGTTTTGAAAAGGGGTAAATAAAAATATTTTACCCGAAAAATATATTTTGATATAAAAGAAATATATATCTTGAGATTATTATAGTATTGATCGTTGTTATGATCAAATAAGATATATAATTGAGTTGGTTATATAAATAACCGATCGAAATATTATATTAGTATAATATGAAAAATCAGATGAACTGAATCTGAAGTTAAAACCAGAATTGAAATAAAACTCTAAAAATTTGGAAAAGAGTTGGAAATAATATTGGATTAAATATATGAAAATTTTAAGATCCTGGGTGAATTTAGAAATGTTTTCTAAACGTTGTATATTTTGTAGGGATTTCAAAATGAAAATGTTTGAAATTGTTTTCCAAGTGCTGTGAAAGATATTTTGAAAACAAATTCAAAATGAAAGTGTTGTAAAAATGAATTTTGAAAGTGATATAGTATTGAACTCACTTCGACCACTGGAAAATAATTCTGATGATGCTGGCCACATCATCAGTGTCATTTTCGAGTTTCAGAGTGACGGATTACTACCAAAAGATTTTATTTTTGAATTATTGTGAGGAAACAAATTGTTCAGAAATTCAAATGTTTTGAATAATTATGATTTCAAACTGATTTGAAATAAATCCCAGGAATTTGAATTCTGAAATAAAAATTTAACTTATGGAGTTAAAATAGTAAAAGTGGGATTTAAAATAACAAAAATTGGACTGAATTTGGGACGATCCAGAATGGAAATTGTAAAAGAGAAATATTGGAAATTCGAGTTGATTCTTGGAGAATAAGAATCGAATTTTGAATTGGAGATGAAGATAACTGATTTGAGAAATAAATCAGTAAATAGAATTGGAGTTGAAATAGAAATTTGGCTTGGTAAAAACAAATGATTGGATTGAAGAATAAATTGACTAGAGATCAGTTGGAAATTCGCTTACGTATGCTGAATGGATTTACATATGGGAACAATAGAGTTGAGGGCCCGACCAAAAAGGTACACGTTTATATTTTAATGGAATATGAGATTTATCATTCCGTTGGCAAGATGCTTAGTTATTGATTTTCTTTTGGATTGAAGAAGGCCTAGAGTGGCAAGTGCTTGTAGTACCGAGTGAGCCATGCAGAGGAGATGCTGGCGAGATTCTCTGAAATTTTAAGCTGTTAGGAAATTTTCAGAATTTTCGAAAATATTCGAAATAAGAAGGAATTAATATTTAATTGGAATTAATCAGTTCAGTTGAAACTGAAATTATGAAGTAAACCAAAAAGATTTTTAAACCTGTTTATAACAGAGATTGTAGCATTTTCCCTATCTTAGCAATTTCGAGGACGAAATTATTTTAAGGGGGAAGGACTGTAATGTCCCGCATTTTGAACGGTTTGAATTTGAATATTTAAATCAGTTTAAATATTGAATTCAGAATATGAATGGATTTATATATTAATTAAAACGAAGTTGAACGTATAAAAATATATATTAATTATAAACGAGCTCACAACGATGCTGCAGTTCGTAATTTAACGTTCTGAACTTCAACTGAGTGTACCGGACTCGTTTTGAATCGGATTTCTTCGAAATGAGAAACGTCGGAATCTATTGAACTGTATCATTCTAATAGAAGTGAAAAATCAAGATTTCGGCGTATAGATTGCAAGATATGTCCAAATCAAATATTCAAAAAGTCGTTGTAAAATCGTATATCGACCGTAAACGGTTTATTTGAAATAACTTGATATCGGCTGCAAATCGGGACAAGGTTCTTTTGAGACGCAGCGATAATTTAATTTTTAGAATTTTAATGTAATTTTTAATTAATTAAATATGCAACTTTTTATTTGGAGTATTGTGCACCCTGTATCGGTACTTCGGGATTTCAAAATATGAGTCAATCTACCGGTATTATTATATTTTTGGGATCGTGGCACCTCGTTGAACACGATTGTATTCTTATTTCTGTCCGTAGTAGGCTCGGACATGAACGTAATTTTAGGAAACATGGTATCGTAAATAATTATTTTTCTTTGGCTTGGGCATTAAGGAAACTGTACAGCCCTTGAACACAGGCTACCATGTAGCTAAAACGTGCAAGTTCTAACCTGTCAAATACAAGACTACAGTAATGAAGTGAAAAATCGAAACACCATTACCTACCTAAAAACATACAGTTAACCTATCAGCCTATTACTTATCAACTAAGGCATATCGATCCACATGGCAAGCTAGAAGAACTATATAAACAACTACTCACGGAAAATCTTTTTCCCTCATAAGCCTACTACCTTGAGATTTCAAATCCCTGAAATCATGCAGACCATACTCTGTAATTAAGACAGCTCGTACCCTAAACTCTAAACCACATGACTACGAAGCAACGTGATCCCTATCCACTATCTCTTCTGCTGTATATATAGGGTTCTTATTTCTTTTTAGCAGCACCAAACCATTCAAAGATTCGAAACAAAACTTACCTCCTACTGAAGATCTGGAAAATACTTCATACTTATATTATTTGTTGAGCTCGAAAGTACATATTTCACATAAAAATATCAAAGAGCAGCAAGGATCCAAGCTTGTTGGGGACTGTGTGAGCAAAGAGGTTGGGGAAGAAATGGGAGTTGCTTTGTTACAAACAGTCCAGGCAAAGTCACGATGTAGAGATGGAGTACGCATGCAGATGATGTGGCGGTCGCAAAGGAGGAGGTTCGGTGACGAGAATGAAGTGAGGGGGGTCCTGGAGTTGCGGTTGTATGCATGGGGAGTCGTGTTCGCTATAAAGGGGGAGGGATGCGTTCATTTAGGACTTGCGGCTTGTTTATATGGGGAGGTCCATGCGTGTAAACAGAGTAGAGAAGTCGGTGGAACTGAGGGCTCACGTGAAGAAGTAAATATGGAGTAAAGGAACGCTGGTACTCTCGGGTTCGGACTCGAAGCAGGTGATGAGCTAGCGGTTATAAGGAAAAGTAGTTGTATGGTTTTGGGCATCTGAAAGTATATTGCGAAGTACAGGGGTGGAATCAAGTCGCAAGGTGATGCGGAAGACAGTGTATGGAATGAAAAAGAAATTAGAGCAGTGTCGAACAGATGTACCTCAACGTGGGTGTTGGTCTGACCTGAAAGGAGGCTACAGTTCGAAAACCAGTAGATGTTCATTGGAAATGATGACGGCTGATCCGGTGTACCGACGCAAATCGTTATTTGTAACAACCCGTATTTTCAATAACCTGTAATAACATAAATCGAGGCAGAATTTAATTCTAAAATGGGAATCAAGGGAAACGGGCTATGCCATTGTGTTCGTCTCGGAAAAATACGCGAAATAGAGTCCGAGTTTTCGAAAATCGGAGTCCGTATGACCAAGATATGGCCTCGCGAAGTTTCACGAAAATTCCCAAATTAAAGTATACTTAATTAAGTGAAATGGGTTGTGTAGATATATATATATATATATTGATATATATATATATATATATAATTGAAAATTTAATAAATAAATATGCAAAAATGCTCAAAACAGCGAATTGGGAGAGGGGAATAACCGAACCGGCCGATTTTTGAAGTCGACCCGAGCCCGCTGGGTCGACTAGGGGTTAATCCAGGGTGTTTGGCTGTCAACCCATGGGCCGATTCGCTCAAGTGCAGATTTTGCATTTGAATGGTTCTCATGGTCCATCTTTAATCTAAAGGCCCTAGATGGTTCCTACACTTGACTTCTTCCCCAAGACATGCTTTGATGGCTTGGATTGAATCTAGGGTTAATCCTATGGCCTAAAACACTTGCCTAATCTATAAATAAGACCCTAACCTACCCTAATTCATTCATAATTAAACCTAGTGACTAAACTATGGCAAAATGCTAGCTCTCATGGCCTCCACTAATTTTATGAAGAGGGTTGCATACTAATCACTCTCTAATCAACTTCTAATCCCTTCTTAGCATCTTAATCTTCTTCATTTGGTGTTCAAAGTTGCTAGTAGTGAGTTTCTATCACTTTGATGATCTTTTGGTAAACTAATTAGATGAGATGTGATGAGATTTATGGTTTTGTATGTGGGTTAATGAGCTTTGAATCATATGATATGATGTTAGCATTAATCTTATGTTTATGCATGTTGAGTATGTAAGCTTATGCAAGTTTAATATGATGTATGTTATGTTTGCATGATGCTAAATATGCAAGTTGTGGGCTATGTAATCATATGCATGTTATGCAAGTTCATGGTAATATGCTATGCAAGTTACATGTTTGTTAATATGCAAGTTACATGTTTGTTAATATGCAAGTTACATGTATGTAAATATGCAAGTTACATGTTTGTTAATATGCAAGTTACATGTTTGTTAATATGCAAGTTACATGTATGTAAATATGCAAGTTACATGTTTCTTTATATGCAAGTTACATGTTTGTTAATATGCGAGTTACATGTATGTAAATATGCAAGTTACATGTTTATTAATATGCAAGTTCATGATGACACATTATGCAAGTCTATAAGCTAATATGCAAGTTTGTTATGCAAAATGAATATGTAAGTTATGTGACATATTATATGCAAGTTATGTGACATGTTATGCAAGTTCATATGCAAGTTATGTGTTTGTTAATATGCAAGATGGCACCTTTGAAACATGTTCATTCATATGCAAGTTGACACCTTTTATATGTGTTATATCATGAACGAAATTACGTGGGAACGATGGGGTAATTAAATGCATAAGTTAATAAGATTGTGTGAAATTAATATAATTATGCATAACACAAAATAAATAAACATAGTATGGGAATTTGCCTATTTGGTTAGGTGTACCCATACTATGTGTTGGGAATTTACCTATTGAGTTAGGTCTACCCCATGGGAATTTACCTATTAAGTTAGGTCTACCCATGTTAAGAAAACTTGATTAATTAGGGATAATTAATATAAAATTATGAGGGTGATTAATTAGGTGTAATTAATTGACTAAGACACGAGGTTGGACTCAGTTGTAGCGTAAAACTGCCTGGACCCAACCGGCTTAACCAGTTGCTACAAATGTTAGCCCAATGTGAGAGGTCTTAGGCACAAACTAAATACGTAATTAATGTAAAGACACGAGGTTAGACTCTGTTATGACATAAGGCTGCCCGGACCCAACCGGCTTAACCAGCGGTCATAAAAGACAGTCTAATGTGAGAGGTCTTTACAAAGGTTACGTTCTTAATTAATTAATTAAGAAACACTTAACCACATTAGCATGTAGAGGGACATGAGGGGTTAAGTGGGTGCCTCGGGTGGCATGAGAAAATCTAGTGGTTGCCTTGGGTGGCAATAGAAAATACGATTAGAATACTTAACCAAAATAGAACATGTAATTAAAACATGATTAAAGGGTTAAGTGGGATATACTAGAAAAAGGGACAAGCTTAGGTGGGTAGCTTGTGGAGGCCCATTTCAACCAGTAACCCATACGTATCTTTGTGGGCTCGACCCATGTCGAGGACGGGACACGCATACTGGGCTTGACTGTAAGAGGCAAACGGGTTAGCGGTGGCAACGCAAGTCCAACGGGCTTCATATGCGTGAGTGGGCCCGGGCTGGTAGGTAAGCCGTTGTTGCATCGAGTAGATATAAGCCGTGCACCTTTAGTTTCATCAGGTTGCCACATTGGGGAATGATACATCCCACGGTGGGGCCAGCACGGGTATCTACGTTAGGGAGCCGATCGAATGGGAAGTAGTGTGTACACCTAGTGGATTGTAGGGCCCCGTGGCGCCTACTTGGTCACCTAGGGGTACGCAGGTACTAATTAGTAAATTTTATAAGTCCTTGGGTGGGATCAACCTTTAAGTTAGGAACGACTGGTGTGGTGCAGTTTAGTAATTTACCTTAGGGAGGGTAGATGCGTCTTTATCCTTTATCTTCGTTTAGTTGACTGCTTAGGGTAGCCATTCATCCCTATATGTTACCGTATATCAGTTTATGTCTTCTCTGGTTACTTTAACGATTGTATTGTTAAAGTTATAGGACTCGCTCAGACTTATGTCTGACCCCGTTGTCTTTATCTTTTTCCCAACCCTCAGGTCCTGTGGTGGATCCTAGCAGTAGTGGAGCTTGATCGGATTGTTGTTCCAGTCTTTAGGAGCTTGGGTAGATGTAAAGCTCCAGTTATCCAGTTATCTTTCCTTTTGTTTTGGCTATTGTATGAGAGTGGGATTATGTACTTCTTTATCTTGATGGATATTGTACTTGACTTTTATTGTGAGTTTATGATGTAACCAGACATGTTTTACTTCCGCTGTTATGAAATGATGTTTTAAAATTTCAAGTACTATTTATATCTGTCTAGTTGTAATTTTTCTGTTCTATATTCACTAAAATACTCCACCGATGTTATGGCATTCCCATTGTGAGTGATCATAGCGGGAGTGGGGTGTTACACGTGGTATCAGAGCTTAAGGTTACCAGAACGGATAAAATTTTTGAGAAAAACTACTTTCTAAAGAGTATTTTCGAAGAAAGTATTTTTAAAAGCATGTCTTCTAAGAGAAAAAGTTTTTGAAAAAGAAAAGCATAATCCCCAATAGCCATATCTTTATCTTTCGGAATCTCCTTTTTGAATCTTTCCTCTTTCGTTTCAGCATGGCTGAAGATCTTAACATCCCGGAGGGTTTAGTTATACCACTATGGTATAGGAGGTTGCAAGAGGCTAGGGCCGCGGCTGCGGGTCCGGCCAATGCTACTACACCAGAGACAACCGCTCCTCCTCCTCAGCCTAGAGTGGATAATTTTGCTAAGGTTTGCAAGGAGTTCAAGGCTATAGGAGGAAAACCTTTTCTTGGTTCAGAGACTTTCGTAGAGGCTAGAGATTGGCTTAAGGAAGTGGAAGAGTTGCTAGATATCTTTGAAGTGGAAGAGGGAAAGAAAGTCAAGTTGGCGGCTTGGTTAATGAAGGGAGAGGCCTCATTCTGGTGGGAGGTCACTAATGGAGAACGCCCTGTTGACTCTTGGGCAGATTTTAAGCAAAGGTTTGGGGCTAAGTTTCTCTCAAGGGCGGAAGAGAATCTGTTTATGGAGAAGTTCTTGAATTTGAAGCAAGGGAATCTCACGGTGAAAGAATATGTCAACAAATTCAATCAATTAGCAAGGTTTGGCATAGAGTTGGTGAATACACCGGAGAAGAAGGCTTTGAGGTTCGTTAGAGGCTTGAACGAACCATTGCAAGGAATAGCTATGACTCACATTCCTATGGGGCCACTTTTGAGAAGCTTGTCTACATGGCACTTATGCATGAGGATGATAAGAATTCTAAGGCACCAGAGAAAAAGGGGGATCAGAAGAAACCGCAACAGCAACAACAAGGCAAGGGCGGAAAAGGCAATGGTGACAAAAAGAAGACGAAGAAGAAGTGCTTCAATTGTGGAACACCAGGACACCTCAGTAAGGATTGTCGCAAAAAGAAGAAGACCGGTTGCTTTCATTGTGGTGAAGCAGGGCATCTTGTGAAAAACTGCCCAAAGAAGGGGCAGAAGACGGGGTCTACCTCAGGAGGCCAGGTGCAAGCTCTTATAGCACCACCTCAGTCAGGGGGGCAAGTTCAGGTTCTCTCAGTTCCACCGATTCAGCAGAGAGGTAGAACTATTTCCGTTGAAAGTCTGGTTTTTCTGTTTGATCATCCAGTTCGTACTTTGTTTGACTCTGGCGCATCGCATTCTTTTATCTCATCATCGTTAGTTGAGTCACTGCACTTAGACACCAGTCTAGTTGATGATCCCTTGGTTGTCTCAAACCCAATTGGGGGCTCCATATATCTGTCTATGATATGTTTGGGTTTGAAGATTTCTATACTTAGCGTTGAGTTTAGATGTGATGCTTTTGTATTGGGCTTCACGGGCTATGGGTTGATCTTGGGCATGGACTGGTTATCCAGTAATGGTGCCGTTCTTGATTGCGAAAGGAGAGTTGTCAGGCTCATGACCCGCTTGGGTAACACTCTCGAGATCTCTTGCAATCCCATGGAATCTGTTTTGCTAAGTTATCTTGAATCGCTCGATGCTTCGGTCGAAAGTTTGTGTTCTGTCAGAGTAGTCCGGGAATATCCGGATGTGTTTGAAGAAGTAAAGGGTTTGCCTCCGAAGCGGGAGATAGATTTCCGAATTTATTTGGTGGATAATGCCAAACCAGTGTCTTTGCCAGTACGCCACATGGCTCCTCGTGAGAGAAGAGAACTTCATAAGCAAGTAGGGGAGTTGCTTGAGAAGGGGTTCATAAGGCGAAGTATATCGGAGTGGGGAGCTCCAGTAGTGTTTGCCACGAAGGCGGATGGGTCCCTCAGACTTTGTGTGGATTATAGGGAACTTAATAAGCTCACGAAGAAGAATAGACACCCATTACCGAGGATAGATGATCTCTTTGATCAGTTGGTTGGCGCGTCAGTATTTTCGCAGATGGACTTAGCTACAGGGTTTCATCAGTTAAGAGTGGCGGAGGACAGTATAGAGAAGACTGCTTTCCGGACTCCGGATGGTTTTTATGAGTGGCTAGTGATGCCATTTGGGTTGACAAACGCCCCCGCATACTTTGTTGATCTCATGAGTAGAGTGTTCAGAGAGTATCTGAATAAGTTTGTAGTAGTTTTTGTGGATGACATCTTGGTCTTTTCCAAGAATGAAGAAGAGCATGCCTTACATCTCAAGGAAGTGTTGGAGACTCTTCGAGCGCATAGTCTTAAAGCTAAATTCTCTAAATGCCATTTTTGGAGAAGAGAAGTGCGATTCTTAGGGCATGTGGTCTCTAAGGAAGGGATAGCTGTGGATCCCGCAAAGATAGTATCTATCCAGGATTGGAAAGTTCCTAGAAATGCTACCGAGGTAAGAAGTTTCTTGGGGTTGGCAGGATATTATAGGAAGTTCATCAAAGACTTCGCGAAGATATCAGCCCCATTAACCCGCTTGACGAAGAAGAATCTGGTTTTCTCATGGGATGTAGATTGTGATGATGCTTTCCGACGGTTAAAGAGAGCTTTGACCACCGCTCCAGTTTTAGTGCTTCCAGATGGGAGTAAGCCGTTTGTTGTTTATACCGATGCTTGTGGAACAGGATTAGGCGCAGTCTTGATGCAGGAGGGAAGGGTAATAGCCTATGGAGGGAGACAATTGAGAGTGCATGAGAAGAATTACCCTACCCATGATCTAGAGTTGGCCGCGATTGTTTTCGCACTTAAGTCTTGGCGCCATTATCTTCTTGGTGAGAGATTCGAGTTGTTCACCGACCATAAATCATTGAAGTACTTATTCTCTCAGAAGGATTTAAACTTAAGACAGCAAAGGTGGATGGAGTTCTTAGCATCCTATGATTTCGAGATAGCGTATACCCCTGGTAAGGGTAACGTGGTGGCAGACGCCTTAAGTAGAAAAAGGCTATCTTTGAGTCCATTGTTCGTGGAATGACGAAGCTTGGAGTTTCTTTCTTTGTTTGACTTCAGACCTTCTGTTGATTTTGTACCTGGTTTGTTGGCATCCTTGGAGGTTAGACCTACTCTTTTGAGACGGATTGGCGAGGCTCAGCGAGACGACCCACAGTTGGTTGTGTTGGTAGAGAAGCTTATAAGAGGGGAGTCGTCCAGCCATTTGGGTAGATACACCATAGATGATAAGGGATGGTTGCATAGAGACGGTAGACTTTGTGTACCGCAAGATGAGGGTTTGAAGAAGGCTATTTTGGATGATGCACATCGTTCAAGAATGACTATTCATCCCGGTGGAGACAAAATGTACCAAGACATGAAGAGAGTTTTCTTCTGGGCCGGTATGAAGAAAGATGTGGCCGAGTATGTGGCTAGATGCTTAGTGTGCCAACAAGTTAAAGTGGAGCAAAGGAAACCCGGTGGGTTGCTACACCCATTGGAAGTTCCACAGTGGAAGTGGGATAGTGTCTCGATGGATTTCATCGACGGGTTACCGAGATCGAGGAAGGGCAATACGGGAATTTGGGTTGTGGTAGACAGACTTACCAAGAGTGCCCATTTTATACCCGTGAAGAGTAAGAGGACCGCTCCATGGCTTGCTTCAGTCTATGTTAGAGAGATTGTTAGATTGCATGGCGTACCATCCAGCATTGTGAGTGATCGAGATCCTATTTTCACTAGTGAGTTTTGGAGAAGTTTGCAAGAGGCGGTAGGGACTCAGTTGTGTTTGAGCACCGCATATCATCCTCAGACGGACGGTCAGACCGAGAGGGTGAACCGTATCTTAGAAGATCTTTTGAGGCTTTGTATCTTGGATTTTGGAGGTACATGGGAAGAACATCTTCCTTTGGTGGAGTTCGCATATAATAACAGCTTTCAGTCCAGTATTGGTATGGCTCCTTTCGAAGCTCTTTATGGAAGGCCTTGTCGATCTCCTACATGTTGGTGGGAATCTACGGATAAGATCTTGCTTGGGCCGGATATGGTTAGAGAGACTTCAGAGAAGATTGATTTAATTCGAAAAAGGATGAAAGCAGCGCAAGATAGACAGAAATCTTATGCGGATCGGAGAAGGACGGATCTTGAGTTTGAGGTTGGGGACATGGTTTTTGTCAAAGTATCTCCATTGAGAAATGTTGTTCGCTTTGGGTCCGTAGGGAAGTTAGCACCGAGATTTGTTGGGCCGTTTCCTATTAAGGAAAGGATTGGACGGATGGCATATAGGGTGGAGTTGCCCGACAGACTTAGTGGTGTTCATGATGTATTCCATGTATCACATTTGAGGAAGTGCTTACATGAGACCGCGGAGGTGGTAGAGCCGAGCTTGCTTAGAGATGTAGAGGTAGAGCGTGATGCGACGATTCGACGAGCTCCTACTCGCATCCTTGGGTCAGAAACTAGGAAGTTGAGGAACAGAGAAGTTCAGCTAGTTAAAGTGCAATGGGGAGATGACGAAAGCAATGCTACTTGGGAGACGGAAGCAAAGATGCGTTCTTTGTATCCATTTCTTTTTGAGAGTATGTCTTTTAACTTCTCCTTTATTGCTTGTCTAGTACTTATCTTATCTTTAGTATATCCTCTCGCTAATACCTATGACCTTTAGATAGGGTAAAACCTATGGTTGAAACATGTGTTTGAAACATGTTATGGTTGATGGATGCATATGGATGCAATTGTTTGCTAGTGGTTGCTCGTGGATGCATATACACACACATTAGGCACTAGATCGGCTCAGTCACTTCATGTTGCATATTGCATAAATGGATGTGGTAGTTAGATTGATGGATGTATCATGGCTGTGTTATCATATGGATGATGCATTTTTGTGTATGGTTGTGCACGCATGTAGAAATTTGTATGTGTCAATAGGGTTTCGCATACATATTGGATGCATGGCACTATCATGGTTTGCATTAAGGAGGTTTACTGTATCAGTAACCGCCTGATTTTCGCATTAGGTAAGTACATATACACACACTTTTGCATATATCCATCCAGCATTTAGAATCTTGTAAGGACAATGATTGCTCGTGGATGATGCTTTGAGTAGATGGATGATTGGATGGTAGGATACGTTCTTCCTAACTTGAAGATTTCGGGGACGAAATCCTTTAAGGAGGGGAGAATGTAACAACCCGTATTTTCAATAACCTGTAATAACATAAATCGAGGCAGAATTTAATTCTAAAATGGGAATCAAGGGAAACGGGCTATGCCATTGTGTTCGTCTCGGAAAAATACGCGAAATAGAGTCCGAGTTTTCGAAAATCGGAGTCCGTATGACCAAGATATGGCCTCGCGAAGTTTCACGAAAATTCCCAAATTAAAGTATACTTAATTAAGTGAAATGGGTTGTGTAGATATATATATATATATATATATTGATATATATATATATATATATATATATATATATATATATAATTGAAAATTTAATAAATAAATATGCAAAAATGCTCAAAACAGCGAATTGGGAGAGGGGAATAACCGAACCGGCCGATTTTTGAAGTCGACCCGAGCCCGCTGGGTCGACTAGGGGTTAATCCAGGGTGTTTGGCTGTCAACCCGTGGGCCGATTCGCTCAAGTGCAGATTTTGCATTTGAATGGTTCTCATGGTCCATCTTTAATCTAAAGGCCCTAGATGGTTCCTACACTTGACTTCTTCCCCAAGACATGCTTTGATGGCTTGGATTGAATCTAGGGTTAATCCTATGGCCTAAAACACTTGCCTAATCTATAAATAAGACCCTAACCTACCCTAATTCATTCATAATTAAACCTAGTGACTAAACTATGGCAAAATGCTAGCTCTCATGGCCTCCACTAATTTTATGAAGAGGGTTGCATACTAATCACTCTCTAATCAACTTCTAATCCCTTCTTAGCATCTTAATCTTCTTCATTTGGTGTTCAAAGTTGCTAGTAGTGAGTTTCTATCACTTTGATGATCTTTTGGTAAACTAATTAGATGAGATGTGATGAGATTTATGGTTTTGTATGTGGGTTAATGAGCTTTGAATCATATGATATGATGTTAGCATTAATCTTATGTTTATGCATGTTGAGTATGTAAGCTTATGCAAGTTTAATATGATGTATGTTATGTTTGCATGATGCTAAATATGCAAGTTGTGGGCTATGTAATCATATGCATGTTATGCAAGTTCATGGTAATATGCTATGCAAGTTACATGTTTGTTAATATGCAAGTTACATGTTTGTTAATATGCAAGTTACATGTATGTAAATATGCAAGTTACATGTTTGTTAATATGCAAGTTACATGTTTGTTAATATGCAAGTTACATGTATGTAAATATGCAAGTTACATGTTTCTTTATATGCAAGTTACATGTTTGTTAATATGCGAGTTACATGTATGTAAATATGCAAGTTACATGTTTATTAATATGCAAGTTCATGATGACACATTATGCAAGTCTATAAGCTAATATGCAAGTTTGTTATGCAAAATGAATATGTAAGTTATGTGACATATTATATGCAAGTTATGTGACATGTTATGCAAGTTCATATGCAAGTTATGTGTTTGTTAATATGCAAGATGGCACCTTTGAAACATGTTCATTCATATGCAAGTTGACACCTTTTATATGTGTTATATCATGAACGAAATTACGTGGGAACGATGGGGTAATTAAATGCATAAGTTAATAAGATTGTGTGAAATTAATATAATTATGCATAACACAAAATAAATAAACATAGTATGGGAATTTGCCTATTTGGTTAGGTGTACCCATACTATGTGTTGGGAATTTACCTATTGAGTTAGGTCTACCCCATGGGAATTTACCTATTAAGTTAGGTCTACCCATGTTAAGAAAACTTGATTAATTAGGGATAATTAATATAAAATTATGAGGGTGATTAATTAGGTGTAATTAATTGACTAAGACACGAGGTTGGACTCAGTTGTAGCGTAAAACTGCCCGGACCCAACCGGCTTAACCAGTTGCTACAAATGTTAGCCCAATGTGAGAGGTCTTAGGCACAAACTAAATACGTAATTAATGTAAAGACACGAGGTTAGACTCTGTTATGACATAAGGCTGCCCGGACCCAACCGGCTTAACCAGCGGTCATAAAAGACAGTCTAATGTGAGAGGTCTTTACAAAGGTTACGTTCTTAATTAATTAATTAAGAAACACTTAACCACATTAGCATGTAGAGGGACATGAGGGGTTAAGTGGGTGCCTCGGGTGGCATGAGAAAATCTAGTGGTTGCCTTGGGTGGCAATAGAAAATACGATTAGAATACTTAACCAAAATAGAACATGTAATTAAAACATGATTAAAGGGTTAAGTGGGATATACTAGAAAAAGGGACAAGCTTAGGTGGGTAGCTTGTGGAGGCCCATTTCAACCAGTAACCCATACGTATCTTTGTGGGCTCGACCCATGTCGAGGACGGGACACGCATACTGGGCTTGACTGTAAGAGGCAAACGGGTTAGCGGTGGCAACGCAAGTCCAACGGGCTTCATATGCGTGAGTGGGCCCGGGCTGGTAGGTAAGCCGTTGTTGCATCGAGTAGATATAAGCCGTGCACCTTTAGTTTCATCAGGTTGCCACATTGGGGAATGATACATCCCACGGTGGGGCCAGCACGGGTATCTACGTTAGGGAGCCGATCGAATGGGAAGTAGTGTGTACACCTAGTGGATTGTAGGGCCCCGTGGCGCCTACTTGGTCACCTAGGGGTACGCAGGTACTAATTAGTAAATTTTATAAGTCCTTGGGTGGGATCAACCTTTAAGTTAGGAACGACTGGTGTGGTGCAGTTTAGTAATTTACCTTAGGGAGGGTAGATGCGTCTTTATCCTTTATCTTCGTTTAGTTGACTGCTTAGGGTAGCCATTCATCCCTATATGTTACCGTATATCAGTTTATGTCTTCTCTGGTTACTTTAACGATTGTATTGTTAAAGTTATAGGACTCGCTCAGACTTATGTCTGACCCCGTTGTCTTTATCTTTTTCCCAACCCTCAGGTCCTGTGGTGGATCCTAGCAGTAGTGGAGCTTGATCGGATTGCTGTTCCAGTCTTTAGGAGCTTGGGTAGATGTAAAGCTCCAGTTATCCAGTTATCTTTCCTTTTGTTTTGGCTATTGTATGAGAGTGGGATTATGTACTTCTTTATCTTGATGGATATTGTACTTGACTTTTATTGTGAGTTTATGATGTAACCAGACATGTTTTACTTCCGCTGTTATGAAATGATGTTTTAAAATTTCAAGTACTATTTATATCTGTCTAGTTGTAATTTTTCTGTTCTATATTCACTAAAATACTCCACCGATGTTATGGCATTCCCATTGTGAGTGATCATAGCGGGAGTGGGGTGTTACATTATTTAACGATTAACGCGCCAAGGTGAGTAAATTCACTCACTCTGATCTATTTTAAAATATTTTAATTATATTTCAATGTTGGTTGCATGTTGTGTGATGGTCGTTTAGGTAGATTACAATTAAATTGGTTGAAATAATATAAACCGTTATATATCTAAAACTGACGATTGAACACTGATATTTCATAATGATATGAAATTAATGATATTTATTGTGGCTAACAACTGTGGATACAGGAAACCGGTTAGAGGAATCAAACCGGATTCCTCAATATTTGTATGTACTGTTTGTTGTATAGTATTAATATATACGACCTGAACCTAAATAACATTATTAGGAATTATAATCTGATAGGCTAGTTAATATTTAGTTTTATACCAACAAATTATAATAGGATATGTAATCAGTATTTAGTTATAAACTTGATATTGATTTAATAAGAACCTGACTTAGAAACAGAGTTTATCAAATGAAATGTGAATATGGCAGCGTATTGCAGTAGTTATAAAAGAGAATATAGTAGCGTATTGCAGTAGCTATAAAAGAGAATACAACAGTGTATTGCAGTAGTTATAAAAGAGAATATAGCAGCGTATTGCATTAGTTATAAAGGAAAAGATAGCAGCATTAGTTAAAATATAACGGTTTTAAAGTAAGTCGATAAGTTATAATGTTTTAAAAAGATATACTGAGCATGATAAGGAAGGTGATATAGTTTTAAAGAAATTAGAACCCGTTGTACGTTGGTTGAGTTGAGTAACTTTCGAGGCGTCAATATGATGTTGGTTTCGGCCTTCGGGGTTGATACTTAGAAATTTATTCACTTACCGATTTATAACGAGGAACTAATAGAGTAGAAATGAAGGGAAGTAAGGAAGAGTTTATAGAAATATGGGAAACTAGAAAGTTAGTATTAAATAAAAGGGCCAGTGTTTGTGAATGGATGTTTGTTTTTACTTCGATAGTTAAATAACCGACTATCGAAGTGTTTTGACCATCGTGTCAATACGGAGAGACCGGTTGGATTTATTATCCGAAAACCACTCCGTATAAGCATAAGCGCTGCGAATTATATTTAAGTAAAATTGAAGACGGAGTTAAATGCAAGGGTCGTCCAGTTCCAGAAAAGATGCTATCTGTTTGTCCAGTCCCAGGACAACTTGTATGGACGAGTGTCTGACAGGGTATTTCCAACGGTCACACCGTTGAGTTGTACGAATATACCAAGTTGGTGGGGAGAAGGTAACTTCTCTTTATTCTACACCCAGTGTGCATTTGTGTAATCAATATGTGATTACGGATTTGATGATGTGACATTCAAAGTGAATGGTGATCAGATGTTCTAAAGATAGACGTAGCCTCTAGCCTCACAACCGGGAAGTAACAGAAGTTGGGCTAGGCAGCATGGCTAGTTGGGTCATCCCCAAGCAGGGTGTATTGTCACCGATCTAGAGAAAATTCATATTTATACTTCTTTCTGATTCTGTATCTTCGGATGACGGCTGGATGGCCTACAACCGTGGTGGCAATATATTCGCGACACTCAAGCTAAATGAGTGAGCGGTCATGTGTGGCCGGGTTGGAAGACGTTCTTGTTGAACCCTGAGTGTATCCCCTCTAGAGTACACTATCCAGAAGGTGCTCCCATACCTTTTCTATTGGAATCCATTCTCTAATAAGCGCCCTGCGGTTTATGATTTTATAACATATATATATGGAACGTGAGATGCAAGCGTTCTGCTACTTGGATATTTATGTGCTTAGACATTATCATAATATCACTGGCTTTGATATCAAAGTATTTTGGATTATAGTAAGATAAAAACCGTCCATATTTATGTGTGGGCTGGTCTTACTATTATCTTCTAGTTTGAAAAGAATTTTCAAAGTTAAACAGTATGGTTGGAATTTACTCACACCAATCCCATGACTGACCAAAAGTTTATTTTGTTGTTTTTCCTAAACTCTTGGGGGCCCAAATTTGTACGGGCAGTCAAGTGTTTAAGGCTTTGCAGATTCACTTGGAGGAGCTAAAAGCCGGAGGCTCCACTATTAGTTATTAGAGATTATTTTCGCTGTGATGTATACCATGTATTATACTCTGAATGGTATGTATATATACAAACTCTGATTTGTATTTCAAACTTATTATATAATAAAAGATTGTTATTCCGCTGTGATTTTCGTGTTTACTCTGATTCTGTTCAGTGTGATTTTCTTCTTCTTCTTCTATTCTATTAGTTCTATCTTTTCTTTCTCACCCTCTAAATTCTTCTATTAATGTCCTGGTATTTTCGATGCTCGAGAAATTGACAGTGTATTTATGTTGATTTTCTAGGTCGAAAATCCCCGCCATTACACCAATGGGACGTGTGGTTGCAATTGACGATTGTAACTTGTCTCATTATGACCATGGATTTTTCTACCTGAAAATGCAATTTTATGAAGGCATTGGAATTATGAATACTTTTGGTGCTCAATTCAATAACAAGATTCACCTCATTAAGGTTCAGTGATGTACCCATGCTCATCCTGGAGCAAGGCTTGAACTTCTTTTCGTGAGCAATACGGAGGAAAAGGTGGTTCCATGCTTTTGTGATGACAGAGTGGAAATGGATGAAGATGAAAGATTTGATGCAATGATAGATGAAGCTGCCTTGCTACCCCCCGCCGAGCTTATTTCCTAAATCCACCCTTGACATACTTGTTGATAATCAAGCCCCAATGAACCATAGGAATGATCAGTGGGTAGATTTGGAAGTTGATCACAAATATGATTGGCCAAACTACCTCTCCCCTTGTCCAGATGCTGCGGATCCATCACATGAGGCTGCTCACTTCGGACTGGCTCTCCCACAACCGCAAAGCCCTAACGAATCTGTTGGAAGTTCCACATCCCCGCAAAACCCTGATCTAGTATGAACTGATGCTAGTATGATGTAATGGTCCGAAAATCCATACTATCTGAGTTGACTAAAACAACACACGTCCAACCCAAATAATATAGAAATACGAGTCATTAGGGTTAAAGAAAATAGAAACAGATAGAAGAAGAACAGAAATAATAACACAGAACCTCACAGTGGAACGAATAAAATATAATATCATACATAGCTTTTGAAATACAAAATTTTGTATCATATATAAATACCATTATCAGAGTGCAACACAACATTTGATACAGCGGAAATAACTCTAAATAACTAACGGTGAAGCCTCCTGCTTCAAGCTCTTCCAAGTGTATCTGTAAAAGCCTGAAACACTTGACTGCTCGTACAAATTTGGGCACCCAAGAGTTTAGAAAAACAAACAAAATAAACTCTGGGTCAGTCATGGGACTGGTATGAGTAAACTCCAACCATATTGTTTAACTTTGAAAATCCTTTGAAAGAAAGGGTAATAGTAAGTCCAGCCCACACGTAAACATGGACGGTTTTTACCTTACTATAACCAAAACATTTTGATATCAAAATCCAGTGATATTATAACAATGTCTAATCAAACAAATAATCAAATAGTAGAACGCTTGCATCTCACGTTCTACATATATAGTATAAAATCAAAAACCACAGGGGGCTTATTGGAGAGTGGATTCCAACTATGACAAGGTATTGGACCACCTCCCGATCAGTGTACTCTAGAGGGGATACACTGGGGTTCAGCAAGAACATCTTGCAACCCGGCCACACATGATCGCCCACTAATTTAGCTTGAGTGTAGCGAATATATTGTCACCCACGGTTGTCGGCCGTCCAACCGTAAGCCGTAAGATACAGAATCGAAAGAAGAATGAATATTGAATTTTCTCTAGATCATTGACAAATATACTTTGCTTGGGTATGATCCAACTAGCCATGCTGCCTGCCCGATTTTTGTCATTTCCTGGTTGTGAGGCTTGAGGCTACGTCTATCTTTTAGAACATCTGGCCACCATACACTTTGAATGCCACATCGTCAAACCCGTCAAATCACTAGTTGATCTTCTCAAAAATATTACGGGTATAAAAGCTAAGAGAAACGAATTCCTCCACTACCAGACGTAATACCTTGAAAAGATCATCTTATGTGATCCGTTAGGAATACTCTGTCAGACATTCGTCCATGCAAGTTGTCCTGGGACTGGACAAATAGAACAGCCCTTGCATTTTACTCCGTCTTCAATTTATCTTCAGCATAATCTAATTCGCAATGCCTATGCCTATACGGAGTGGTATTTGGATATTAAATCCAACCAGTCTCTCTGTATTGACGACGATGGTCAAAAATCTTTGATAGCCGGTGATTTAACTATCAAAGGAAAACAAACATCCATCAAACAAATCACTAGCCATTTTTGATTAATATTCTATTTTAAGTTTTCTTATCGAATTCTATATATCGTTATAACGATTTCTAGTTATCAAAACTTCTTAAAAATATTCTAACTCCTTAAACTTTCAGAAAATTTCGGCAGCACCTCCTTTGTACCGGTCAATAGTTCAAACCCTAACTGGCCTCTCTAGGCCCTTTCCATTCAAAAAGCCAAGCGGCTTTCCCAATAGGCTTATAAAATCTCATATGGAAATTGAAACATGTACCTTTTTGTTGGATACTTAATTATAATCTTCATATTCTCTTCATACTCTTCATCCCATACCTGTTTAACATATATACACGGCCATTTCCAGTTCATTTCAATTAACTCATCACTTTTTACATAACTCGCTTTACATTCGCTAATTAAATTTTCTAATTAGCTTCTTGGTTTCCTTTACTTTTAATTCGAACATGTCTCGTTCAAATATATTTGTAATTGCTTATATACGAATCAAACTCAAAACCCTTGCCCTCTTCCCAATTCTAATTCACGTTTCATACTCGGATTCCCCATGTCAATTCACGAATTCAATTCACTTAACAAAGTAAAGTTCGGCCCCAAAACTCTATTTACTAATTTCTTTTAAAATTAGTTAACTTCATTTGATAATTAAAATTATGATTTTTATATCAAAAATCACCTTATTTACTCCGCTTGAGCTCATGTTTATTTAGTAACTCAATTCTGGATTTTTCTAATGGAAACTTGGATTTTTATTCACTCAAAATCCTTATATTTAATTAATTAAATCGTTATGGTTTTTAGACGATTTTACAGCGACTTGTCTAAAATTTGATTTTGACATAACTCAAAATCTATAAGACGAAATTCAGATTTTTCTCTTCCATTAGAAAATTATTATTCAATTGGTCCAGGCGTTTCTTGTTTTATCACGTTCCGACTTATATCGAGTTCTGTATACTCAATTAAAGTTCGAATCGCCATATTACGAACTACCGCGCTGCGACGAGTTCGTTTTAATTAAATTAAATATAACATTTAAAAACTTCGTTATAAAATAATTCCAACTCCTTTTTCAATAAATTGAACCCGTTATCCAAAACTAACTTAACCATTCAGATTATTCAAATGCATCGATTATTTTATTCCACATTCATAACTCGGTTATGAATTTATTTAAAACTCAATTTCTATATTAAATTATTTGTAAATTTCGATATAATCAAAATTCAATTATAAATTCCTTTTATGGGAAAATCAACTAATTCAACATCATTTATCATTAAAACAAATATCATCCCTTGATAATAGTGAAGTAGTTCAAGTTGGGGTATTTTATTTACCTCTCATACCTTGACCGACAACGTTTTTATCTTGAGACAAATAAAATCTTGTAATACACAAACTCGATTTAAATCTCGCCTTCTACTCCATTTCTTACATTTGGAAATTTATTTCCAAATTACACGATGAAAATTACTTCATCACATTTATAAATGCGTTGTTTATAAATTAACTTATTTATTAAATAAACTTCTATTTTTAATAATCTATTCGAAACTTGATTCAAATTTTGAAATATTTTATTTTCATAACTTATATATATATATATATCAATATGGAATCTATTTTTACATTTAAATTTTAGTTCTATTTAATATAATCTCAATATTTGATGTAGAAATAAATTTATTTATTTTATAAATTAGACATGGTCGAATTCTAATCATAAATCCGTATGGATTTATTTCAATTCATTTACATTCCGAACATCGGAATAAATTTCATCGTTTCCCTTTCCTGAAATGATTTCAAATTATAGATCCCTTTTTTAAGTTCATACTTGAATTTAAATAAATTATTCGATAAAAAATCCCTTTTTATTTATAAATAACGTTTTTACGTACATTACCCTTCTTGCTTAAATTATTTAAAACAAATTTCTTTTTCGAATTCCATTTGAAATCCCATTCCCACTTTAGAAAATAAATTCTTCTTTTCAAATTCATATTTGAATTTAAAATTTAATATTATCAAATAATAATATTTCTTTCTATTTATAAACATCGTTATAAATTCAATTACTTGTTTTTATTATTAAAAACCAGTTAATATTTCTTAATTCATTCGAAATTCCATTTCTATTTCGAAAAATAAATTTTCCTTTTAAATCTAAAAAAAACCCTTTGTATAATATTTTTAAATATCAATATTTAGGGCCAGTGATATTCTAATATCTGACCACACAGATCATTCATTCAATTCACACATCAGACACATATATGAATATGTAAACAACAATAAATAAATTTGAGAATGTCCGACAACATAAATAATACCAATCCTACTTCAAGGCAGGATATCGCGGTATAGAAGGTTATCCACTCATATATCGTGGAGCGATAGGGTCATCCGCTAATGATACTGCGGGCATCCGCTAATGGTACTGCGGGGAATATCCAATATATAATAATAGCCACAATCACCAAGCCTAATATAACTAATATATATAATAACCAAGACTGGTAAACAATTTATAAATGCAACCAAGCAACCAACAATTTATTTTTAGTGATAAAAATAAATTTTTAAGTGAGATTTACTCACCTGGTTTATTTACGCCGAATATCCCATTAATTTCCGCATCATCGCAACGGTGAATTTACTCAAATGGTCTCGAATACCTTTTATTTTGTACCTACGATAATACGTTTTCATTTAACAATTTAGCTATTATTAATTTATATTAGCAGCTAAAATAAATGAATAATTTTTCCTATGCATTTTAAATTCATATAAACAAAATACCTCTTTGCCTTTCAAATACCCCATCAAATCCACAACAAGTTGTCGATCATTGCAAAACAGCCCTTACACTGTCAGCATCATCCCAAACACTTCACCATGAGCAGCACCTTTCAACACTATCTAGACTAGATCGAACTTCCCCGATACCATTTCAACAAACACCACCTGAAATGCCACAAAATCATCATTGAAATGCCTGTAAATCCTACCAACACCATACTGCAAATCACTACATAAGCCTGTTGTCCTCACCATCCTCAAAATCCCACTATCACCCCTCCATATTCACACTACCGAACACCATATTGCATCGACAATTCTCCTTCACAGTAATGTATTTCCTTTTCCTTTTCCTCATGACTGCATTCACGCTCCCTCAAAAACAAAGACCAATCACCCTTGGTCCATTCCTCAGTTCAACCATCGAACTGCAAAACCCCCAATCGCCCACCCTACTAGATCCATATTGCACTCCTTACTGACTCCATTCGACTATCCCCTGCCATCACCCAGTTCGTCTCATCACTCGCCATATAGCTTCATCTTCCCAAACTAGTGTCACCTCCCAAACAAGATCGGACAGTACCCAAAATGCCCGGCCACCGCTACCTCTTGCATCCACAAACTCAACGCCGAGCTCATCCCAAAATCGAACTCTAGCAAACCTTTTGTATGCGAGCACTTTCAGAATTGTTTCGAGCTTCAGAGCTCTCCGTGGATTTTCAACTCGCGATGGCCGATGACCCTTGCCCTAAAATCCACAACCTTCTCTAACGCGTGTGCTTCCATCTCGAATTTGAGTTCAGGAGTTCTCCTGCCCCCATCACGATTTCATCCTACGCGGTTTTTTATTTATTTATGAATACACGGATTGATTTTCATTGATTGAGGAAAAGGGAGAAACAATGGAGGCAGAGAGGAACTGGTTTGTTTTGGAATGAAATACACGATGCTCAGCTCGTTTATATAAATGTGAAGGAGAGATAAAATGTACAGCGCCGTTAATTAGCTGTTTCTTTGATATCGAATGTGGAAGACAAAATATTTTGCTTCAGGAAAAAAAATAATAGTTCAACGCGATTTTTAACAGCTTAGGTCGGTTGATTTAATTTGATTTTATTATATAAAATATTTAATAGGTCTTGTGGTCCCTAAATTGCAATCCTAAACCACTTATTTTAACATACGACCGACATTTACATATTATTGCGTTATTATGAACTCCACGGAACTTCTTCTGGAAATTAATTCCACTATATAAAAGAGATAACAATTTAAATTAATGATTTAAATTAAATCTGATTTAAAATATAATCGATTTCAAACAATTAATCATTGATAATAAATTATTATTAACGTTTTAATCCAACATAGAATTTATATTAATGGACTGAATTGTTTAGATTCAGATTTTAACTGTGAATTCAATTATTACTATTACGATAATTAAATATATTCGATATTGAATCTATAAATTTAATATAAAATCCATTTATATATCCAATTCAACATTTTAAAAAAAAGTAGCTAAAAATTCGGGACGTTACATATAATGTCATTTTTTGGGTCTCTATATATGTATCTATTAAGTTAACTTTTGTTTCCTTATGATACTTTTGCTGGTTTGATTTGGTATGAACTAATACGTAGTATTACGTATGACTGCTTTGTGATACTTTTGCTGCCCTGAATTGGTATGAACTGATACGTAGTATTATGTATGATTGCTTTATGCATGAACTGATACGTAGTATTATGTGTGATTGCTTTATGTATGAACTGATCTGGATGTATACCTGAAATTGGTAGCAAAACTGAGCAATATATGTAAGATTGCTTTGTGAGCATAATATGTATGATTGATTTATGATACGTGTGTGTGTAGTTTACAAAATCGAAACATCTAAATTGGTAGTTTACAAAATCAAATGGAAAATACCTGTGCATGTAGCAGATTAGATATGGGTGAACGACTCATTCGGATCGGAAAATTGGTAGTTTCCAAATCCTCTACACAAACACACCGCAGTGCAAACACATTGTAGTAAGTCATAAACATCAGTATTTGCTGACCCATGTATAACACATAAGTTTACTCATATAACATATATAACATATAAGTTTACTCATATACAGATGTTTGTGTTTGAATAATAAACTATGAAACCTTTGTTCATAAATAGAATTGTTTGCTACACATGTATCTGTATCACAAAACCTCAAGCATACAATTATATGTTAATGTAAATGAACCCAAGTTGCAAATCAATTTTGACAGTAAAAATGCCCTTACTTCAAAGGATGTTGATAACCACACACTCACCCAAACTACCGAAAACATGGTTCACATTTATGAAATCAACTTCGGGAACCATATCCAGCTCAATGTTAATCCCAAATCAATGGTCAAAGCGCAACTAATTACTCATAATCTAATCTTTCATCGACTAATCATTCATAAGCGAATGGGTTTTCCTAAGTTTGGGATGTCCATGCAACTAATTACTCATAAGCGAATGGGTTTTCCAAAGTGTAACAAATGAACTAATTACTAATTACTCATAATCTAATCTATATAAAGCGCAACTAATTCCTAGTGCTATCCAAACTGAACCTGAGGGAAATAACTGGCGATGTCAATGCCCTAAGCAATCAAAGCTAGAAAGTGTTTCAAAACTTCAACCTTTTTGTAATAAAATTTGCAGTCGAGGAAAGGAGCGATACTGACGTGAATTTAGGTTTAAATTTTTGTCAATAGTAAAAAGGATAAAAGAACAATTAGATGATATAATTGAAGAACGATTTGTAACTATATTATTTTTACATTATTTCATGAAGGGAGAATATTGCGCCAAAATTTCGTTAGAAGAATGCGATGACGTGACTGTCATTGATTGGATGATGGTTAACGTTTAGAATCATCAGAACCATAGATGGTTTGAACCATTGGATCAATCTTGCATCTGCGGTTGGTTTTTTATGTTGATAACGCGGATCGCTGAGCTAGATTGTATATACGTAATGCTACGCTTTTAACTGGTGTTGCACGTCAAAACACTAGAATTTCCACTGCAGCAGTGCATTCACGTATAATGCAACAACATATGAATATTGTTGCAGAAGATCAAAGAAAGCATAGCTTTCGCCACACTTTTCATGCAACGCACACAAATTAGTGTCGAATATGCCCACTTTTGTAGTAGTGGAGGAAAGACATTTACCTATTACTGCTCATTTGGATAAAATTAGAATGAAGTTAATGAAACTTATGTCTGATCGTCGTGAAGTTGCTTCTACTTGGAATGGTGTTTTATGTCCCGTGAATGAAACCCGATTAAGAAATTTTCATTTGGAATGAGCTTCATGGTTTGTTATCAAATCAAGTGAATATGTGTTTGAAGTTCATTCTCCGTTCCATCAATCTGTTGATAAATAGTCGAATTTGTTCTTGTAACATGTGGCAAATTAGTGGTTTCCTTGTGCTCATGCTGTTAGATGTAAATTAAGTTATGACAAGTTGAATGTGTATGACTACATTGAAAATTATTTCAAAGTTTTTATTTTCGAGTAGCTTATTCTCATCCAATCAATCATATCATAAACTTTATTGGCGAAGATGTTTCTGTTGAAGATGCAATTATAGCTCCTCCAAAAGTAGAAGAATGTCTAGTCGTCCATCGTCTTCTAAAAGGTTAAAATCTGCTGGTGAATTTACAAAGACTATTAGATGTGGGTTGTGCAAGAAGTTGGGGCATAACAAAAGGACTTGTGCTTCAAAATAAAACTAACTACAATTTGGTTTGGTAATTTAATATGTTTGTAACTATTTTGATGAACTTTGGTTTAGTGTTTACTGTTTGTAACTATTTTGAATATTTCTGTGATGTTTGCAACTTTGGTTTAGTATTCTAATGTTTCTGTGACGAACTTTGGTTTAGTATTTTGAATATTTTAGTGATGTTTGCAACTTTGGTTTAGTATTCTAATGTTTCTGTGATGAACTTTGGTTTAGTATTTTGAATATTTCTGTGAATATGTGTTTACTGTTTTGCAATTAATTATATCTGTGATCTTTGAATGTAAGTATCCAGTTTTTTCCCCTGTATATATGCATACATGTATGCAACTATTCTGAATATTAGCATACAAGTATGCATTTATTCTGAATAGATGCATACATTCATGCAACAATTCTTCATTCCTGCATACCAGTTTTCATTTATTCTAAATATAAGTATCATGTTTTTTTCCTATATATATATATGCATACATGTATGTAACTGTACAGAATATTAGCATACAAGTATGCATTTATTTAGAATAGATGCATACATTCAAGCAACAAATTTGTATACAATACACATACATTTAAGTTTTCTTAATATACGCATATAAGTATGCAACTATTTTGAATATATGCATACAAGTATGCGGTGTTCACCAATTAATTGTATCAATTACACTGATGTATGTAAGAAATATCAATAAAACCATATAATTTTGTATATACTAATTCAGTCAATTCTAGAAAAATCAAATAAAATCAAATGAACTTAATTCAATACAAAAAATTCCACATTGATTCAGCGTACAAATTAGATAATCACATGCCAGTAATTCATACATTGTATTTTAGTCATAATATTTACAAGAATTCGAAACATCATTTTTTCCAATTTCAATCAGTTATATTTGCACTTGATAACAGATACTTCTGTGTCATATTCGCTTCTTCTACAGTCCAACTATACGGCTTGCAATCAAGTATTTTGTGTGCTATCGTAGCTCATTGCAGATAAACAGCGTCAGCACTGTATATTTCATCCTTTTTTTTATCAATTACTTAGTTCTCGCTACTTTTTTTCATGATATTAATTGCAAACATTCCACAATCGACACTGCAGAAACTGTAAAACATCATCAATTTTTTTGAATAATTGTTTTTGATAAGAATAAATACATCTAAATATGCAACTTTTGGAATATCTACGTACGAGTATGCAACTATTATTCGTAGAATCATACAAGTTTGCAAATATTTTGAATAACTGTATGGAAGTTTAAAAATATTTAAGAAATATGCATACAAGTATGGAAGTATACATCAAATATGCATACAAGCATGCAACTATTAAGAATATACTTACTTACATATGACCTTGTTGTGGGCAATCTGAAAATTCATTTTTTTTCTTCTGATAATTCTTCTTTTCTGTCTTTTTCAGCAATGTATTGACGTGATTTCTCTACACAAGATATATATATATATATAATTGCTGTTAATAGTTTAGATACAAATTTGCATGTCAATTATTTTCTATTTACATACCACTGTTCTTGCTAATCTTTGGTGGTTTCCTTCGCGGTGTGGTTTCCATGAGTCATAATGAATCCAGCATCTATCTTCTTTTTCAAATTCTAATAATGAAAAATGACTATCATGGTGGAGAGGAAAGAATATTTTTGTGAAAAATGCGTAGCTTCAGTCGCTTTATCATATACCAATCCCTTTACTTGTCTCGTGATTTTATTCTTTATAAATTCCTGTAATTGTTCATTTTAGTGACCAAAATTTATTATGTTATAAGTAAATTTTGGTGCAATATACATAAAAACTTATAGGAGCACTAGTTTTGATGTATATAATTTTCTGATGGTCTTTATGCAACTCATGTGCAAACCAGTCCATTATCTATTAAAATTAGTAGACTGTAATTGTTACAGAAAGTTGAATATATGCTGATATTTTAAAAGATTAATGGAATTATTGTAGCTATACAGTAACTAAATGTTGTGATACCTGTGCTTCCAAGAATCCTCCAAGTATTAAATCACCCATAATGTATATGTCAGCATCGCTATTGAGGTATGTGCTTTTACTGTTAATTTATGTAATATAATTAGAGAATATCTAGAATTATATATGCAACTAATCTGACAAATTGCATATATGTATGCAACTATTCATAATATCAGCATACAAGTATGAAACTATTCTGAATAATTACACAAGCTTGCACACACTCTGAATATCTGAACATTTGCTAATATTGCTTTTACCTTAGGTCCGGAAGTGTAAAAAATTCTTCTAGTTGTTTGTTCTGATGCTCTTCTAGTTGCTGAACATTTTTACACTTTCGGACTTTCAGTTTTGTTTTTGTACGCATTTCTACGGATCTTGGTGCCATCTCATAGTCGTCTAGATCCAATGTTTATGTTTCCACCAGTTTCCTTTTGCCTGTAGCAGAATAATAGAAACTGTTCTGAATAAATTCGTACAAGTATGCAAGTATTCTTAATATATGCATACAAGTATGCAAATTTTCTTAATTCATGCATATAAGATTTACAACTATTCTGAATACATGCATAAAAGTATGCATCTATTCTGAATAAAAGCATACATGTTTGCAACTAGAATATGCAGTTATACACTACAACAAAACAGATCTATTACAACGTCCATTTTACAACGGTCATTTTATGCCCGTTGTAATAGACTACTATTACAACGGTCATTTTATGGACCGTTATAGTAGATGCCTGTATAAGACCCTTTTTACAACGGGCATATAATGCCCCTTGTAATAAGAGCTATTACAACAGTCATTTTTAGGCCCGTTGTAATAGATATCTATTTTACAACGGTCACAATATGTCCATTGTAATAAATACTATTTTACAACGGTCACAAAATGTCCGTTGTAATAGACGCTAATTTTTGATAGTCCATAATTATAATTACAATACTTCCATAAAATTAATTTTGATTATTTAATAATAAATAATTAATCATATATTACTTATTATTAAGTATAATATTATATTACTAATTACTAATCATTAATAATATTATATTATTTATGAATATTTAATAATCATTCATTAATAATATTATATTAATCATTTATAAATTATAATAATTAATGATTATTAATAAATAATCACTAATTACTAATTATTATATATAATCAGTATTCCAACAAACTTAATTTTACTTTCCAGTTGTTAGTAAGTAATATATATTCAGTAATTAATATCAATAATTTATAATTAACAATAAACATTAATAATTTATGATTAATAATATTACTACACTACATGAAAAATACCATTTTACAATATTGAATCTGCATTAAATCAACGAAGTGTTGTAAAAGTTCCTTATCTTTCACGATATTTAAGAAAATAATATTTTAATAGGATTTCCATGAAAACATTTTTATTTAAATGTTGTTAAAGTAAAAAATATCTACAATGACGGTTGAGATCAAAATATGTTTTTTCATTTTAAATAATCACCACTAATTGATTTATACAACACTCGATTTTTTAGAGCGCTTCAATATATAATCGCATCTTAAACGAACCTCATTTACCCAAGCTATTAATTTTAGAAAATCATAGAAATTTAGATATAATTTTAAAATTATTATTGAATAACTAATATCATTTGTAAAGCCACACGTGTGAAAACATGCGATCTTTCGGATATATGAACTTTCGGTTTTAAGAGATGTCACTTTTGCAACGGTCACCCTGTTGTAATAGGTGCCAATTTTCGATAGTTAATAACTAATAATTACAATACTTCTGTAAAATTAGTACTGATTATGTTTTATTTAATTAACCATTAATCATATATTACTAATTATTAACTAGAATATTATATTACTAATCATTAATAATATTTATTAATTATTAATATTTAATAATTAATCAATAATAATATTATATTTAATAATTAATCATTAAAAATTATTATTAACAATTATATTATATTATTTATAGGGAAAGTCTATAGAGACACAAAATTTTGACACAAATGGTAACATAATTGTTTTGCACCATTGGATCACCCCATGAATTACACCTCTCCATATAAAGACAAAAAGATCCAACGGTTCAGGCTCAATGTCTCTCTCTTGTGTCCAATTTTGTGTTCAAATAGCTGGCCCCTTATTTATAACATCATTGTAAAAGTAATAACATCGACAATGTCTACCCAAACACCTGTAAAAAAATAGTTTTAAATAATGACTATTTTATATTATTGTGACAAAATTAGCCAAGAATTTGTGACAAAATTTAATACAATGGCCAAATTTAACAATAAAATGTGACGAAATTAAATATGACAATTTAATAGGACAGTCGACTTGAACGGTAGTCGACTTAAAATAAACAAAAAAAATAAATGGAAAAAAAAAATTAAAACCTGATTTAAATACTGTATAAATAATAATATATGTGTACAATAAATTTGCTTTTGTCAAATAATTCAAATATGATTAATAATTACTTATTAGTATTAATAACTTATAATTGATAATTTATTATATAGTGTATAAATAATAATATATATGTAATGGTGTACAATTGATATTCAGTACATAATTATGATGATTAGCAATTATAAGTAATGGACTAATGGTAATGGAGTGTTAGTGTACACATTTGGGAATGGCTTCCTGATTTGCGTTTTCGTTCCTACTGTAGGAATTCATTGATTTATGTGTTCCTTCCTTCACTTCAAACTAACGTTAAAAATAAAAAAACCAAACGCGATCCCCAAATCCCTCTATCTTCCCGATCCCCAAATTGCGAAAACCTAGATCAAAATCCGAGCTCCCTGTAAACAAATTCCTCCATCGCGAGCTCTCTCTGCATCCTCTTCTCTCTTCGTCTGCTCTGAATCCAATGTCGGAGCCTAATCTACTTCAGCAAATTCACGGATTCGTCCCTTTCAGAATTTGTGAATTCACATATATTTGCTAAATCGAGTTTCAAAAATTAGTTCCAGTCTTCATGAATCACGAGTATAATGACCAGATCGAGTTCCCAGACTTCATAAATCGCTATTGTAATGGATGTTGAATTGTAAGTAATGGGTTGGTTCTCTGGTTCATGTTCACGAAGGGACTTTGGATCGGATCCGCTGAACCTGTTTGTTAATGGGGATGGAGTTTGGATTACGATCTGCTGGTTTGAGTCACGAATTCAATTTTCTGTCAAAGCAGGCTTGGATGGATTTCAGATACTGGATAGAACACTCAGTAGTTCATTTTCTGTCAATATTTTTTGCATGTCTTCCATGATTCACTAGGTTATGATGGTAATTTGGTTATTCGGGGTGTTCCAGCATCTCAGTTTTTTCTGAAGTGAATCATGGCAAGAAGTCTCTAAACATAGTAAGTTGTTTTTTGTCAGCATTTCTTTATATAATCGGTTTACAGCTCTTTCTGATATTGATAACATCGATATGATAGGTTTTGAGTCTTCCTATATTGTCGATAAGCATTTGAGTTTGGCCACTATTGGTTATGTTGAGCGGTTTGTGGATTATCGATCTACTATCATTTTTTTCTGATATAGTGATTTGGCTTGGATGCTAGGAGACACGAACTAGATTGGTAAAACAAAATTGAGGTTTGCAAATGTTAACCTTGAGCTTGTACATAATGCATCCTAGATGGAAAAGGTATCTTCCATTTTGTTCTCTTATACCGACCACACCCTGTTTTATTCTTTATTGTACAGTTGAGTTTAATTTGAGTTACACATGCAGCTAGTTAGGCTCTATATACTTATAACAGTTAAGGAAACTGCGACAAACATACCAACAAATTTGGATGCCCGAAGACGCATTACTTTCTTTGTGAATTCCCTGTTTATGAACATACAAAATACTCCAAAAGTTCTTAGCATGCTCTCTTTCAGGTTTGATTTGTTAATTTCTCTATATAGAACCATGATATCCCCTAATTTTAGGTCAATAATAGTTCTTAACATGCTCCTAAAGTTCTTAACATGTGTATATAGGGTAATATATATATATATATAAGTACTCTCTCTATGAAATCTCAGAGGATCTGGTTTGTGTTTGTAAACTTTTTTAGTAGATACCCACTAAAACTTAAACATATACTCTAAGTACTAGATAAGAATAGTTGTTTTTACATATATTTTTGCTTGACTAATTTGTTACCTATTTAAATAGGCTCGTGCAAGTTATAAAATAATATGGGTAGCGTTTCTAGAAACTACAAATAACCGTCTCTTATTTATTTTTCACAACAGAGCTTTGAATCCCCGAATCCGATCTGTGCGCAAGATATTATCTTTGTGATTTATTCCTTACACCTTTCGCTGTAGCATACAAACTGGTAAGGCTAACAATTTGCTATGTATTGTTTGATCTGGTTACTGGTATATCTATTGGTACAGCCGTCGAATTATTTGTTTTAAACTATGCCATTTGAGTTGTGGATCTTTCTGTTTGGTTGATACTGGTATAATAAATAGCAGCAATTTTTTGTTTTAAACAGTAGCCAAAAATGGTTATAAAAATTAATAAAATAACAATTCTCATGCATGTATGGCTATTGTTTGCGGAAGAGAATCTGATACCAAAGAAAGAGAATCTGACACCAAAGGGAGAGGAAGTGGGATCTGCCAATCAAAGAATGAGTCTGTTTTAATCTATTACAATTCTGAAGACGGATGTCCCTCGATCAAATAGTGATTTGAATAATAAATAATAATTTTTTTAACCCAGTGGAAATTATGAATAATTTGTTTATGCATGCATGTTTTATAGCACAACATGCATGCTTTACTTTATTGTCTCATTTTATTTATGCGTGTTAACTTACTGTTTGACATTTTTCTAGGTTCACCTAATTTTGAGTATGTATTTTTTTTTTGGAGTTCAGGTGGAAATTGTCTCTTCCCACAATTGCCGTGATCAACCACAAAGAGCTCCACTGAAAATAAGGCCAATCGCCGAAGTCTTGCTGCGGTAATTTATGTTTTACAGCACTTCTGTCTTGTGTAATTTTGTTCATTTCAAACTACTTCTACCATGTAACTAGACAAGTAAATGATAATAATCAGTAGCATAATGTGCATTGATGTGTGAGCTGTGCTGCTTGGTACACATGTCTCATATTGATTCGACCACTATTTTAGAATAATAACGAGAGAATGTTAGGTGCAAGGCCCCCATCTCAATTTGATTCGTATCAGCACTTAATGAAATCGTATCAAGATGAACCCATTCGGCTTGACAACAGTGATAATGTGCTTTGATTTGTAAGCTGTGCTGCTTGGTACATATTTCACTTCTATTTTATATTCTTCATGTTTTACTAGAACAAATTTTGCAGAAATGAATTTATTTGTTACTTGTTCTATTCTGTTTATTTAACAAATCTCTAGTCATTTTGATTCTCATGTCACTTGTAATTCGTATTACATAATTCAGAAATGTATTCCAGCTGCAAAAGAAATATGTACAACATTTAAAACTTCCGTCGACCACCATGTGAGGATCCTATTATCAAAAGTACCGAAACTTAAATATCGTATAACTAAAGTTACTCTACTCATTTTCAAAGTTTGTAAATTTTCAACTCCTACTATCCAGATTTTCTTTCTAAGTGATATTAATTGCTTGCATGGTTAACTAACACACTTTATAGGGCAATTTAGTTCTAATTGCTATTCTTACTTTAGATCCAACATTCTGTGCTCAACTATTTCATGTAATGTTTAAACTTTTTTTATAGAAAGCTATCGAAACTATATATGATCAAATAGCTGTGACTTAAAATCTCATATTGAAAATTTATGCAATGTGCTAAAGCGTTACACAAGCCGTGTAACTCATGCATCTGGAATATTTCTGGAACCAACAACTGATTATCATCACTGGGTGTCATAAATTTGTTCTTATGGTTCCAAATATAGCTCAGACATGCTTCTTGCCTACATTTTTTTTCCTCATTATAACATATTGTATAATGTATGAAATTCTTATTTGCATGGTAACTTAATTATATTTTGCACGCCATTCGATGCTCAGATAAGATTCTGGGTATCCATAATATATTACTTAATCAAACGAATATAAACAATGATCCTAGATTGCATAAAATTAAAATGACTAATCCTGTATGGATCAAACATCCTCGTGCACTTACTGTAGTTTGCACTTGTATCCTCTGCTGTAAGATTAACTTTTCGTACATATTCCGAATTTAGTGCAATGTTATAAGGTTATAGCAAAGAAAGACTTAAATGCTGTATAATAAGTTCTGAATGGTGTATAATAATATATTCTTTTTGCATTTGGTTAACATTTTTTTTTTTTTTTGCACTCATACCGTGCTAGTAACAGTATGCAGGCTCAAGATCGACTGTATCGGGTTACTTTGGAAGCTTTTTTGTTTAGGCCAAATTCGGAGATGTCCACTATCAGACAGGCCGTTGGATCTGCCGTCGCGTGGCACAAAGATTACGTTTCCTTGGTCTAGTGTCGGTACTTATGAAACTAGTTATGTAATTTATGTTAGAACTATGTCGATGCAACTTATCTAAATTTTTTGGAATGTAAACTTATCTAAATCTTTTGGATGTAAATTATCTAACTTTTTTAAATGTGTTGGAATTTTAAGACTTTTGCTTTAGTCTTTTATTATGTGTTATTATGTGATTTTGATTTTTGCATCACAATATTTATTGCATGTTAAAATATATATATTATTATTATGGATCTATATGGCAGCAATTATATATAAATCTTCATTTATTTCGCAACGGGCAAAACCTATTGTAATATAATGTATTACAACGGGCAGAAGCCACTTGTAATTAATAAGATATTACAACGGGTTTATAGCCATTGTCATAGAGTCCGTACACGTGACAGAGCATGTTATTACAACGGTCTTTTACAACAGTCACTGACCGTTGTAAATTACAAAGGACCTATTACGACGACGCATATTAGGATAGGCTTTTGCCCGTTGTGAAAAGCATATAACAACGGTTTTTGCCCGTTGTAAAAGGACTGTTTTGTTGTAGTGATAACGTATTGGTGAAAAGTAGATTGTGTACAGTATTACCATTAGAAACTAGTTTTTTTTAACCTTTTCTCTTTTGTAAACTTTGATGTTCGTTTTTCTCCTCCTGCTCCTGCTCCTGCTTATCTTCAATGTCCTTGTCCTATTCATTCTCCTGTTCACTCTTCTCTTTTGTTTTTTGGTATTATCATCATCATGCTTATCAGTGTCATTAGCTATATCATCAGCATGCTTCCCCTGATCATCTATTTCCATGTCATCTGTCTTATCGGCATCTCTTATACTATCTTCATCGCCTTTGTTACCTTGATTATGATCATCATTACCTCTTTCCTGCTCATCACTGCCTTTATCCTCCTCACCACTCTTATCATGTTTGTCACCTTCATTAGATTGAGGATGCTCATCATGAACTCAACCCTGCTCATCATTGCCTATATCCTGCTCACTACCCTTATCATGCTTGTCACCTTCATTAGATTGAGTATGCTCATCATCTCTTCTGTCCTGCTCATCATTGCCTTTATCTTCCTCATTCTTATTATCATGCTTGTCACCTTCGGTACTTTTATTCTCCTCATCATTAGCTTTATTATTCTCATCTTCGCCTTTGTCGTCCTTATTATCCTTTCCCTGCATTTCACCTTCTTTGTCATCTTTATCATTTTTGTCATCCTCACTCTCATTGTCATCCTCGCTTTTATTCTTCTTATCGTTCTTGCCATCCTCACTCTCATCATCCTCGCTTTTTGTGACACCCCAAACCTCATTCCAAATGTTTTTCATGCTCGCTTTATGATTTAGAGAAGATCAATATATCATCAATGAAAACCAGAACAAATTTATTTAATAATTCTCTGAATACTCGGTTCATTAGATCGACGAAATAAGCTGGAGCGTTACATAAGCCGAACGGCATTACTAACCACTCGTAGAATAAATCTGGACATCTGAATGTTGTTAAAGGAACACACTCTTCGGCAATAAGAAGCTGACGGAAAACCTGTAGCTAGGTCCATTCAGGAAAATACTTGCGCTCCATTCAATCGATCCAATAAATCATCAATTCGCGGCAATGGATATTTATTTTTCAGCGTCTTCTTATTCAAGTCACGATAATCTACACATAGTCTGAGAGTACCGTCTGAATTTGGGACAAATACCACTGCTACTCCCCAATCAGAGAAACTAGGTCTGATCAGACCCTTCCATACTAACTGTCGAGTTTAATTGTCTAACTCTTTTTTTTTCTTCAAGGTCACTCTTCGAATAGCGTGAACTACTGGCCTTGCATTTGGAACTAAAGAGATTTTGAAATCAATTTCTCTCTACGGAGGTAAGCTAACAACTTCTTCGAACACATCCGCATAGTTCTTGACAACAGGAATATTTTCAATGTCGACCGGAATATTCTCCGGAATGATAGGAACAGGTTCTATTTGAGCAGGAGAAACATCTAAAGCTGCCCAGAAGTCTTTTCTATCTGAATTCGGACCTTCACAGGGAATGGTTATATAGTCAGCTGATTTAATCTTCGCCTTAACGAATCTGTCGGCGCATTTAACCTCAGCTTCATATTTGGTTAATCAGTCCAATCCCAAGATAAGGTCAAATTCTGTAAAATTCATGACGATCGCGATAGTGGGGAACCGGTAGCGGGAAAAAGAGACAGGCACCCGACATACCTAACTAAGATCAAGGGAACCCCCAACCGGATTATGGACAATCATCGGTTTTTTGAGCCTTTTCAAATTCAAATCCAGTTTCTTAACCGCATTCTTTGCAACAAAGCTTCGCGACGCGCTTGTATCAAACAGTACCTTTACCGAAATATCTTTGACCGTAAGCGTGCTTTCTAAAACACCTGGCCTTTCCTGACTAGCTGAGGATGCAGGAACTTCTTCTACTTCATTTACCTGAACCACTTCAGAATTCTTTGATAGTCGACAATTTTTCGCAATATGACCAGCTTGGTGGCACTTATGGCATCCCCTATTCCGAACACAATGGGATATGTTTCGTAGGCCCATTCGACTATTTCAGTCAGTTTCTCTTCAAATTAAAATATAAAACATTCAATATTTGATTTGAACGTACATTTCAATTTGCCGGGGCCACATATTGATCCCAAAAATTCCAGAAAAATAAATCTAGCTATGTTTTGATGATACGCTCCCAACAAAACTAGTTTCGTCGAATTCTGAGACCGTTTGAAAAATGGGCCTTTTCTGGTCGATCCAATTTAACTGAAATCAACCAAACACATTTTCTTTCGCCACGCTCAGATATTAACTTCAAAAATTATGGAATTTGAAACCAAGCAATAATTTGACATCCCGGATACAACAAAAGTGGTTTCATCGAATTCTAGGTCGTTTGCAAAATGGCTATTTTCCAGGGCTATATATTCTCTATGGCGACCTTTCTGAAAATTCATTTGGCCATAACTTTTGACTCCCGCTATGAAACTTCGATTTTTCAGATTCGTTAGAAAGATATTCATAAACAGATTTAAATATTTTTGGTTTCATTAAAATCCGTTTTAATTTGCACCCGGTACAGTCAGTCAAAGTTCGAATTCAAATTTTGAAACTACCACGCCATTTTAGGCCTTGTTTATAATTAAAAATATTTATATTTATTTTCAAACATCGATTCAAACATACTTTTCGTCGTTATTATTAAAAATAATTTATTTTAAATATTTAAAATCCACTAAAATAGCCAAATTAAAAATTTTAAATTGGCTCAGATTTTCCGGGTTGTTACACTTTTATTCTCCTTATCATCCTTATCATTCTTGTCATCCTTACTCTCGTCGTCATCCTCGCTTTTATTCTCCTTATCTTCTTGTCATCCTCACTCTCATCCTCATTATCCTTTTCCTTTTCCTTTTCAGCATCATTTTTCTCAGTCTCATCATCATCCGCATTTTCACTTACATATGCACCTTTTATTTGAAGTTGTAATTTTCTTTCCGTTTTTTCTTCACTCTCATTATTTCCCTAACTCTCATAATTTTCTTTACTCTCATCTTCTGTAGATTCCTCACTCTTAGCAAGTTCTTGTACTCTTAAATTCTCTTCTTTAAGTTATTTATTATCCTGTTATAGTTTTACTATCAATTTCCTATAATTTTCTTCCTTTTTTTTTTGTAAATAGCTTCGTACTCTTTGTCTTCGGCAACGGCTTGTTCCAGCATTTTCATTTCTTTTCCTTAGAAATCCTGAAAACGAAGGCAACAAATGTTCAATTAATACTCCAAGTAATTGCAGATATGTATGCGTCTGTACTAAATATGTGCATACATGCATGCGTCAGTTCTGAATAGATTCATACATGCATGCGTCTATTCTGAATAGATGCATACATGCATGCAACTATTCTTAATAGATGCATACATGCATGCTACTATTACGAGTAGATGCATACACATGCATGCATCTATTCTGAATAAGTGCACATAAGCATGCATCTATTCTGAATAGACGCATACATTATGCATCTGTTCTGAATAGACATATACATGCATGCAACTGTTATGAATAGACAAATGCATGTATGCAACTCTTCATAATATATGCATACAAGTATGCAACTTTTCCTTATATCTGTATACTTGTATGCATCTATTGTTAATATTTGCACACATGCATGCAACTATTCAGAAATTTTTATATGACACTTAAAAATGATTCAAAATTAAATATCACTTACAAATGTGTATTTTATGTTCATTAACATGTTTGGCTTCAACATTTTTATATCCCATTTTCCAGCCAGGGGATATACATCACTGTAATATTCATTTGATTTTTTTTATAACATAGGTTTTCTCACAAATCCACCACCGTAAAAAGAAAATCAACATTTATGATTAGAATGAACAATAATTTAATAAGAAACATACTAATAAGTTTAAAATAGTACCAACAATAGTGTTACGCAAGCATTAATCTTGCGTGGTGTTTCAAAGTATTTTTCCACCTAGCTTAGAAGATGGTTGTGTATGGTTTTTGGCCAAGATATTTTCATTAATTTATGGCTGCATACACAGTATGGAATCAGGGTCCATGGTAAGCTGTATTTAGGGTTGGTTACAAGAAATGTTGCTGCCACGCACAGAAGTAGAAGTTTAACTGTATCGAAACATGCTTCTGTTGTTTTTTCTTTTATTGTTGAAAAAATCTGTCTCTCTATATTTTTCTTGTTCACTGAAGCTTCTTCTTTAAATTGTCTTTCCATGAATGATTTATATTATTTATTTTCCTTCTAGTTCATTTTCAAGTGACTGGCGGTTTTTATTAACTCTCCTTATATTGGAGCAGCTAGTAAGTCTGCGACATCTTCTTGTGTAAATGTAAGCATCAATGCACCAAACTGAAAATATTTTAAAATTTTCTTGTAGTTCTAAAGTTGTAGAATTTTTAATTGTTTTTGATGGGGAAATGAGGCCATCAAAAATCTTGTCGATAAATCCATAGAGAGGCAGGTTTTTTTAGATATTCCAAATGATGTGCCGTAAATAGATCATCTTTTTTTTTTATCATCTCCACCAATTCTATGAATGCCTTTAGATTATTTATATAAACATTCTCCTTCTTGGCATACTTTGGTTCATCTTCAGTTTTCCTTCTTTTTTTGGCAAGGCTGACCGGTTTTTAATAGTGATCTATAACACTGTTTTATTAAAAAAATAAATAGAAATACATGAGAGAAATGGTGATATACAAGGTGCATATCAGCAAGGCTTCCACACTTAGAAGTCATAGTACCACTTTCACATTCCAAATTACAGTGACACTTACATTTTAAAATTTCACTTTTTTTTGTCCTAAGATACACAGTTAATTTGCATGTAGTTATCCATTCTCATGAAGATTTCTTAGCAACTCCTTCTTCATTCTCCTGGTGATCGGATTTTTAGGCCCTGCTTTATCAACGGTGCTTGTAGACACTGGTTCAATAATGTTATCTGGGGGTCTCTTTTCGTAAGCAGCAGGGGGCAACGTTCGCATAAGGATTTGATGCTTTGTCTTTGACTATTAGAAATTTTCGCATCTTCTTCTTTCCACTGTCTATGGTTCTCTGGAGCATAGCTGACACAGAATCCTGCTGCGCAGTGTGCAACTGATCAAAAACCATTCCCGAACAGAAAGCTTTAAAGTTCTCTTGTTTTTTCATTGTTTGAAGGTACTCAGGTGAATTGACTTCTCTAATAGCTAGCTCAGCGAGGAGTGAGTGAGAAATTTCTAAAATGTCAGCGTTGATCGTTCGAATGTGTGTTGATCTTGTGGATTCAGTTGCACTCTGCTCTGTTTTTTCTTTCACTTTTTGTTTCTCGATCATTGTAGAAATAGGAGTTTTCGGCAAATCAGTTTCACTATTATTCAGAGAAATAGAGTGTGTAAAAGACTTACCAACGATGTTTTCTTCATTTCGTATCTTGTCAGGAGTTGCATTAGGCACTATCGGTGCACAATTCGAAATAATAGGTGTAGCTACATTCACTGCATCATGCACTTTTATTGCACATGCCACTTTTGCACCACCGTTCCCATTAGCAGTAGGACTTCCAACGGCTGTTAACAGTATTTCATTTACTTGAGCTATCTGATCAGCACGTTTAACTTTCTCTAAATTAGCATCTTCCTTTTCCTTTACTTGAAGAACAACAGTTCTACTTTGCTTTTTGTTGCTTGTAGCATGTATAGAATTCTCAAGTTTTATCTCAGTTGGGTTAATAATTTTTCTGTTTCATTTATTGCATCATTTAAAATCTCACCTTCTTCAGTTACATGATTTCCAAGATTTATACCACATGCTATATCAGTTGCCGGTAGTAATGAGAAGCAATTTGAGGTATCAATAACATCGGCATGCGGAGATACATGCTTCCTCTTATCCTTTCCATTTACAGCAACTCTAACTATACTCTTCCTCTTTACAACCTTGGTCCAGTTGTTAGAGGCTGCATGGTGGGGACGCTATATCACTTTCCTTGATCTTTCATTCGTATTAGTTCCTGAAACTTTGTCTCGGTTTCAATTCACCTCACCCATTTCCTTATTTTGCTGTTTTGGGTTGTCTCGACTGTTCACTCCTCTGTCAGTTTTTTCACTTTCCTTTTCCTTTTGGTTTTGGCACTTATCCGACTTATGTCCAAATACTTTGCAATGTTGACATACTTCTGGTTTCCAAAGGTAAAAAACTTTCACTAATTGAATTGATCCGTCTAAGTTCCTTACAGGAAAGGCGTCTGGAAAAGGTTCGTTAGAAGACACTTCCACCATACACTTGGCGAATTCGAGTCTGTTTAAACTTTCAGTGTTAGAGTCCATGCACAAGAACTTCCCGACTCTGGAGGTCATATAGCTTATCCCCCTCTTCGACCAAGCAACGAGCAGTATGTTAAACATTTTGATCCACACTGGAACTACCTTAACGCTGTTTGCAACATTACTCAGGCTTGGTTCCCATTGTTTAACAATGAACACCTTATTGCGGATTATAACAGGGTCTGCCTCGAGAACCCTTATTCGATCAGCCAAAGATGAAAACTGAAAGAAGAAAACTATCCCGTTCGATTTAAATCAATTGTACCTTGTGCCGCCCAGTGCTTTGTCAAGAAATTGATTACAGTATAGTAGGGCAACGGTGTATCGAGGAAAAATCCGATGAGGAAACAATTCCACTACTCAACGCTGGCCTGAATGATGTCGTCCGGAAGGGCTAGATTTTCTTCTTCAAATTTCAACACAATATCGTTGACTTCATAAGAGCCAGCATTCATTGGCTTTGCAGCGAAAAGCGAGGACCATTTCTGCTTTAGGAGAGGATCCAGGTTGGGGTTGTCGCAGTGAGGTAGATTTGGCGAGAGGAAAGGGTTAGCAGAGGATGGAGGAGGGTCTGGCGAGGGCGGAATAGGTTTAGACGGCGGGTCTGGAGGCTGAAGGGATGTGAGAGAGGCGGAGGGAAGCGTGGAAGGAAATTGGGAAGGAGGTTCAGTTTTACTTCTTTTGATTGTTGGTGCATATTTTGAAAGTTGTTCTGTAGTAATTAATGTTGTTTCTTTTTCAACATCTACGCTATCACCTTCTTCCACCATAGGCCTCTGTAATAAGGGTTAAAAAAATTACATAGAGTTTGAATATATGCAGATGTTTGCACACAAGTGTGCAATTATCCTGAATAAAAGAACATAAGCATGCAACTATCTTTAACCAAAGCACACAAGCATGAAACTATCATGAATAAAAATACACAAGCGTGCAACTATCATTAATAAAAGCATACAAGAATGCAACTACTCTGAATAAAAGCATACAAACATGCAACTATCATGAATAAAAGCACACAAGCATGCGACTATCCTGAATAAAAGCACACAAGCATGCAACTATACTGAATAAAAGCACATAAGCATGCAACTATCTTGAATAAAAGCACACTAGCATGCAACTATCCTGAATAAAAGCAAACTAGCGTGCAACTATCCTGAATAAAACCACACAAGCATTCAAATATCCTGAATAAAACCACACAAGCATGCAACTATCTTGAATAAAAGCACACAAGCATGCAACTATTATGAATAAAAGCAACCTAGCGTGCAACTATTCTGAATAAGAACACACAAGCATGCAACTATCCTGAATAAAACCAACAAGCATGCAACTATCTTGAATAAAAGCACACAAGCATGCAACTATCCTGAATAAAACCAACAAGCATGCAACTATCTTGAATAAAAGCACACAAGCGTGCAACTATCATGAATAAAAGCACACAAGCGTGCAATTATCATGAATAAAAGCACACAAGCATGCCAATTATCATGAATAAAAGCATATAAGCATGCAACTATCATGAATAAAAGCATACAGGCGTGCAAGTATCATGAATAAAAGCATACAGGCGTGCAACTATCATGAATAAAAGCATACAGGCGTGCAACTATCATGAATAAAAGCATACAAGCGTGGAACTATCATGAATAAAAGCATACAAGTGTGCAACTATCATGAATAAAAGCACACAAGCATGCAACTATCCTGAATAAAAGCACACAAGCATGCAATTATCCTGAATAAAAGTACACAAGCATGCAACTATCATGAATAAAAACACATAATCGTGCAACTATCATGAATAAAAGCACATAAGCATGCAACTATCATAAATCATGAATAAAAGCATACAAGCGTGCGACTATGCTGAATAAAAGCATAAAAGCGTGCAACTATCCTAAATAAAAGCACATTAGCGTGCAACTATCATGTATAAAAGCACACAAGCATGCAACTATCCTGAATAAAATCATACATGCGTGCAACTATCCTGAATAAAACCACACAAGCATGCAACTATCTTGAATTCAAGCACACAAGCATGCAACTATCCTGAATAAAAGTACTCAAGCGGGCAACTATCTTGAATAAAAACACACAAGCATTCAATTATCCTGAATAAAAGCACACAAGCATGCAATTATCCTGAGTAAAACCACACAAGCGTGCAACAGTTCATAATAATAGCATTCAAGCATGTAAGAATTTTTAATAATAGCATTCAAGAATGCAATAATTTTGAATATTTGGCATAATTTTTGATAATAACTCCTGAAATCAGCAAACACTGAAATTTTTTAGCAACTTCGTGAAATATTTGCTATAATCAATTTCGATTACTGTTGTTACAATCTATAATATGCATGTATTATCAATAGTGAAAGGTGAAATAAAGAATACAAAATTATACCTTCGTTCTCGCCATTTCTTGTAAATTGCTGATTAAATGTTCCAGATTTCCAAAGATCGAGATTAAATGTGGATCCACGTTTAGGGTTTGAATTTTCCGTTGATTGAGTGATTTAGAAAAGTGATTTGATGTAAGAAGTAACGATAATTTGAGCGGTTGGGTTTTAAGGCGTCGTAAGGGTAAAATAGGAAATTATATAACCGCATTTCAAATATAGGACCTAATTTGTAATGTTCCAGCGGTTGGACTTTTTTTTAATTTTGAAACTTAATAAGAATGTTAGCCTAACGCACCCTTTAGAAAATTTGCCTTTACATCCATTTTCCATATTTCGTAGTCACATAGTGCAGCAGTTGCAAACATAATCCGAATTGATTTAAGCATGACTACAGGTGAAAAACTTTCATTATAATTAACACCTTTAATTTGACGATATCCTTTTGCAACAAGGCTTGCCTTATAAGTCTCCATTTCTCCATTTGCATTTAGCTTTTTTCTTGAAAATCCATTTGCAGCCGATGGGTTTTATTCCTTTAGGTACTTCAGACAAATTCCAAACATTTTTTTTCGTACATGGAGTCCATTTCGGATTTTCATAGCTCCAAGCCAAAATGCAGAGCCTTTACTCTGAAATGCTTATTAGAAAGTCAAAGGAGGGTCATCGTCTAAAACATAATCCTCCTTCTCGCCATCCACAAGAAACCCATAGTATCTCTCTGGCACGCTAGATTCTCTATTAGACCTTCTGATAAGTTGAGTGTTTTTTATATATGGGTGAACTTATCTCTCCTACTATTTCAGTCTAAGTGTCAGTTCCTCGGATCTCATAAAAGTCTACAACTTGGTTGGTAATTTCTTTTAATAGAAATTATCTTTCCAAGAAGACAATGTTTGTGCAAAGAATCACCTTTTGTTCCTCAGTGTTGTAGAATATATCCCCTAGAATTGTTAGGATATCCTATAAACTTACATAATGCTGATCTTGCCGCAAGTTTATTAGGTCCAACATTCTTAACATAGGCCAGGAAACCCCATACTTTTAAATTCTTGAAGTAATCTTAACATAGAAAAATATTCCGGACACGATGGGAGAGGTTTCATCGAACTCCGACATCGTTTATAAAAAGTCCTTTATAAATCACAACCGAAAAACACGCGTTTAAATTTCCCACGATCACAAAATAAATCCAAATAATCTGAAACTTGAAACACTACAACACCTAACCATTACGGATTTTATAAAATTAGTGTTCATTGAACAAACCATATCTAATAGTGTTCGGTTCCTTCGCTCTGACACACCATTATGCTGTGGAGTATAAGGTGGAGTAACCTGAGAGATAATCCGATTATCTTTTAAGTACTGTAAGAATTCTTGTCCAACATACTCGCCTCCTCGATTAGATCAAAGAATCTTTATCTTATAGCCCGTCTGGTTTTCTACAACATTTTTATATTCCATAAATTTTTCATAGACATCAGATTTGTTCTTCATAAGAAACACATATCCTAGTCTAGAGCAATCATCAGTGAAGGTAACAAAGTAAGAACTATTACCTTTGGTAACTATAAGCATTGGGCCACATACATTACTATGTATTCACCCAAAGAGTTCATCAACTCTTTCATTACTCTCACTGAAGGGATGCTTGGTCATTTTATCTTTGATACACTGTTAAATCATGGTTTTTGATTTATAATAAGAAGCTTACTCTACAACAAGAAGATTCGACGATTAAAGCGACAAAAAGAGAGTTATTCATATTTTATTAAGATGGAGACGAGACTTCAAATCTGGTGCACAACTTCTCATTTATCGAGTCTTGAGTCTTAGAATATAATAGTTAAATTCTCTCCTCAAGTAGTTTATATATATATATATATATATTAAAATATGATATATATATATATATATATTTCTATTCAAAAGAATTAAAATTTAATAATATATGACAATGCTAGTGTGCAAATTGCACACAAATATCTAGGTCAGTCGATTGACCTGTGATACTCTGTGCAACTAGCACACATGCACAACAATATATATACGTTTGAATTTTTAGTTGATTGGCCTAAACTTCAGTTGACTGAATTTTTCCAACAGTCAAATTTCCTGAAGATTCGCCATTATTCGCAAAAAGAAACATCTATATATAAAGAGATTCTGACGCTACTTTTCAATCAAAACTCTTCGCCAATGGTTGCGACTATTTAACTATTGTATATGAATGTTCTAACATCAATCAAATAAAACTTTTCTTTTCTAACCTGATCTATCTTAGTATTTCTATATTACTCTCTATTTTCAGCGTTCTAAAGATATACGTACTGATTGAATTCATTTTCATCTCTCATATTCAAAGCAATATCTTCTTTTTATATCTTCATATACTTAAACTATATATATACACTTGAGGAGAAGATTATAGGAAAGGTGTACTATAAATAGACATATCCATGTTATCAAGAACACAAGTCATCTATTATCTTCTATATCTGTGTAAAGTCATGTTCCGATGCTCAGGCACAAGTCCACTTTGGCTGTTGAGGTGAAATCATGTTCTGCTACTTAAGTGTAGTAATACCTATTCATCTAGGTTAAGCGAGGGTTTTTGATTAGTCGAAATTCTAGAAGGAGTCTGGGATTGGACACAAGACGGTGCTCCAAACCAGTATAAAAATATCTGGTCTTATTCACTTTTACTTTATTGCTTATATTGGTTATCCGCACTCGGTTTATTACATGTATTTCCATATTACTAGATCCTACTCATCTTTTCAGACATGATTCACATGTTTCAAATGATTCAGAGCTAAATGACAGGAGAAACCTTCGGTTTTCAAATTTTTAAGTCATTTCTCACTGATATGACCTAGTCTATAGTACCAAAGATAATTTTCATTTATACAGTTGGAAGATTTATTCACAGAACACACATAATTAGTATCGACCGCATGTATGCCATTTTCAAGAACACCAAAACAAACCTTATTTCCATTCAAACTAATGCTCATAACATTGCTCACATAATGAAAAACATATCGAGCCTCAGACAATCTTAAAATAGATATATTTTCACAAATAAAGTCTTTTACTAAATACCAATTATTTAATATCAATACTACACCACTAGGCAAAACTAAATGATAATCTCCAACTGTCGTTGCATTTACAATAGATCCTTCAACAACTTGTAGTATCATTTCTCCTTTTGCTATGTGGCGCCTGTCTTAAATCCCTGTAACGAATTACATATATGAGTTCCAAATCTAGTATATAAAACCCAAGTCATTTTATTGATTGCAAAACAATTTCGAATCACAAATATACCTGATGGAGTGGAAGAACTATTCTAATTCCTTTCGCTAACAATCTTCAAGTACTCATGACAGTTCCTTTTCCAGTGACCTTTCTTATGGAAGTGGCGACACTCACCCTTGTCATCAATCTTCTAACCTTTTTTTTACCATCTATTTTCCGCTTCTTCGAACCTCTCAAAGATGATGCATCACCCTTCACAACAAGTATAACACCTTGATCTTAGATGCAGACTCGGCTGAACTCAACATATTGAGAAGCTTCACGAGATTCACATTTAATTGGTACATATTGAGGAGTGAAAGAACAAAGTATCAAGTTTGCTTGCATTTCATTGCTTGTTTCTACATCTAATTGTGAAAGTCTATCAATATTCCCTTTCATTATTAGAATATAATCACCCACTTTCTGTCCTTTGGTCATTTTGGTGTTAAACGGCTTCTTTGAAAGTTCATACCTCGTAGAATGAGATTGTTCACTAAAAAGGGCTTTGAGACTATTGAAAATCTCGTCAACAGTCACGTTCTCGTGTCGCCTTTGCAACCGTTTGTCTAAGGTTGAAACACGAAAGCTTGGGCGATTTCTAGGTCTAATTCCCATTTTAGATAGGAAAGTCATTCTTTAGGGTCTGTATCATCAGCGAGTTCAGTTTTGGGTTCACATGTAATGGAAGTCCAAAGGCGCTCATAAGTTAACGCTATTTTAACTGATCTTAACCAGTATATAAGGTTAAACTTTATGTTTCATTTTACTAATAAATACCCACTAGTCTTTAATGTTTTGCCAAACCTAAGTATAAACATAGAAGTCATTTGACTTCACTAGTAGGTGTTAGGACACACATATCACGAGAATATGATCTTGAGGAAAGCTCAACAAATCATACACCCATATGCGATGGATAACTCCTTATTAGTTGTATCAGATACAACTCCTAACATGTATTTCCTTGTCCTAATCTCATCATTACCTTGAGGAAAGCTCAACAAATAAGGAGAGATTATTCACTCATACCCATCATTTCACGACGACTGAAGCATAGTGCACATACCTTAAGGAAGGTTCAATAAATATGTGCACCTATTTTCTTCATCTATTATATATATATATATATATTATATATTAATAGCACTATACATGACATTCCTAGATTGAGGAAAGCTCAACAACTAAGAAGTATGCAAGTGATCTATTAATATATAAATGGCAGAATTATGGTTTTGAACAACCCATCTTTTCTTAACCTTGATAGCTTCCTCTCCTCCAGACAATTTATTCACTACCTAGACACCAACCTTGCCAATCAAAGTAAGTACTATCTTATTGTAATTTATGCTGATAACTCCATCAATTCAAGACAATCCCTATTCAACCTTATTCCTCCTTTTAGACAGGATCCCCACCCTTGGATTGTCCTAGGGGATTTTAACTGTTATTAAACTCTACTAGACAAGCATAAGGGTGTTTCTTTACACCCAAGAGACATCCTTTCCCTCAACAATGATGTGAATGATGCTTCTCTAATTCATATAAATTGATCAGGGGATCAGTACTCCTGGAATAACAGAAGTAGGAATGGTGTTCGCACTTTCTCCACTATAGATCATGCCTTCTGCAACTACAAAGCCCTAAAAACCTTGCCTTCCATTCACTACATCCTCCCTCACCCGGTTCTTTCTGGCCATTCTCCAATTATCCTTTCCATGGGTTTGCCAGGCAGAGGAAATAAAAAAGTTTTAGCTTTTTTTTAATGCTTGGGCCTCTTATATAGAGTATCTTTATATTATTCACACTTCCTTGGTAATCCTGTGTTCATTTTTTGTAGAAAGATTAAAGCTACTAAGCATGCTCTTAGGGTTTGGGCCAAAGGTAAAATTGTAATGGTGAAGCTGTTTCCAAACAAATTAAAATTAATCTTTTGCAGGCCCAAGAAAAAATGATGTGGAATCCTGATGACCCTCAGCTTGCTAGTGAGGAAAACACCTTGTTGAATGAGTTGAATAAGGATTTGGAATTGGAGGCCAGTATGAAGAGGCAGCAATTAAACAATAAATGGACAACAGAAGGGGACATAAACAATGTTTACTATCATGTTACTGTTAAGATCAAACAAGCGAAAGAGTACATCTACTCCATTACTGATGAACAAGGTATCTTCCATGACCAACCTGATGCTGTTGATGCTTCCTTGTTAAATTTTTACTCTAATTTGCTAGGTAATTCTAACAACTTCAACCCAATCTTTCTCGGATTAGTGATTTAACATTGCCTACCTTGCAAGCTAGTTAATCTGAGTTTCTTATTAGTAGAATTTCTAATTATGAGATTATGTGTCCCCTCTTTTCAATGAATAGAAAGTTTGGTGGTAGTCTAGATGGTTTTAATGTGAATTTCTACATTGATAGCTGGGGGTTATAGAGACTGGCTTCTACAAAGCCATACATAATTTCTTCAATAGAAATAAGCTCCTCTCTAAAGTAAATTCAACCAACCTCGTTCTCATACCAAAATCCAAACATGCTTTCATCTTTTAGACCAATTTCATGTGTAATGTCATTTATAAATGCATTTCCAAAATTATACTGACAAGGTTGGTTATTTTTCTTCCAACTATAATATCTGAAAACGAAGCTGCTTTTTCTTTCCAATTGCAGTATCTTAGACAATGTCTTGTTAACCCATGAGTTGACCAAGGGTTATGGAAAAAAGAATGCCACTTCTAGTGCTATGTTAAAGCTTGATTTAAGTAAGGTCTAAGACATCATTCATTGGATTACTATAGTTAGAATTATGGCCAAAATGAATTTTCCAAAGCCCTTTGTTTCTTGGATTAATGAGTGTATTACTACACCAAATTTCTCTTTATCTTATAATGGGAAAAATTCTGGCCATTTTAAAAGTAAGCATGGTATAAGACAGGAAGATCCAACGTCCACTTATTTATTTCTACTTGTTATGAAAGTGCTGAATATCATGTTCAAGGAGAAATTAGACTCTGGCCAAATTCAATTACATCCTAAATGCAGAAGTCCCTTCATAATTACCCTCCTATTTGTTGATGACATAGTTGTTTTCACCAAGATAAATTCAATTTCCCTTCAAGCAATTTTAGATACCCTGCATGATTTCTACACCATGTATGGCCTTAATTTAAATTCTGGTGAATCCCAAGTCATGTTTTCTGGAGTTTCTGAAATCATTAGTGATAGCCTCTTCCCTTGTGTACTTATAGAGTTACTAAGTCTGATTGCATACCACTGTACACCAAAAATCACTTCCTTCCTGAATTGTTAGGCCAATAGATTTCTCTCCCAAAAAGGAAGGCTAGTGATTATTAATAGCATAGGTTATTCTATGGATGTTTATTGGGGTAGGACATTCATTTACCATGCAAGTTGTTGGATATGATTAAATATGCCTTGCTGAAATTTTTCTTAATTGGGTCGGTTACAAGTAGAAAGATTGTTCCATGTTCCTTTACTAAAATTTTTTTACGAAAAATTAAAGGGAGTTCGGGCATTATTTCTAATGAAAAATGGAACACTGCGGCTTTTAGCTATCATTTTAATGCCATCATCAATAGAAAGGATAGCCTCTATGTAAAATGGTGTTGGAATCATAACGTGAAAGATAAACCTTTTTAGACTATGCTGATTCCACAATATAGTAGCGGGGTTTGGAGAAAGCCACTTTCTCTAAGAGGGACTTTTCTGCATGTTGTGCAATACCCTCTAACTCCTACTATTGTTGTTTCTTTCTGGAACGAACCTTTGTTAGGTAAAGTGTTGGAATTAAACTTGGTTTTTAGGAAAATATTAATTGTGCAATAAATTTAATTATTATATTAATGGAATGCTAAAATAAATGGTAAGCGTTATCAAATGGAATTTGATATGTTAAGGAAAGTAGAAATTAGGGGTTAAGGAAAATTCTAGAGAAGAAGACTTTAGAATCCTTGTAATGCTATAAATGTAAGTGTAATCTCTCATTTTGTGGAATGAAAAAAAATGAAGCAATGAAAGTTTTCTTAATTATTCTTCTTTCTTCTAATTTCTTCTTCTTCCTCCTCTAAAATTTCCAACAAAGTGGTATCAGAGTCAGCAGTTCTTAGAGCCTGTGAGGTTAAAAAAAAATTATGAGTGTTCTTCTAATGTCTACTGCAACAAAATTTTCACTTTCCATTCCTCTATTCAAAGGAGAAAATTATCAATCATGGGCTATCAAAATGAACTCATATCTAAAAGCTTTAAGTTTATGGGATGTCATTGAAAATGATATTGATCCCACTCCATTTCCAAAAAATCCAACAGCCATCCAAGCCAAAAAAATATGACGAAGATATGGCAAGGAATTGTAGATTCAATAATGAAAAGCAAGAGACCATGACAGATGAAAAACAAGAGAACATGGCACAAGTGGTCATGGAATAAATGTTATTTTAGAATTGTTGGTGAGAAAGTGCACCATGGAGAGAAAGTGCTCCAATATTTAAAAAAAAATTGAAGGTGATGAGAGAGTGCATCACAAATCGAAGAGAAAGTGCTTCGTTAATTTTTGAAGGTGATGAGAGAGTGCATCACAAATCGAAGAGAAAGTGCTTTGAATCAAGGAATCTGTTTGGAGTAGTAAAACCAAGTTTAAGGCAGGATGTTGGAAATAAACTTGGTTTTTAGGAATATATTAATTGTGCAATGAATTTAATTATTGTACTAATGGAATGCAAAAATGAATGGTAAGAGTTATCAAATGGAATTTGATATGTTAAGGAAAGTAGAAATTAGGGGTTAAGGAAAATTCTAGAGAAGAAGACTCTAGAATCCTTGTAATGTTATAAATGTAAGTGTAATCTATCATTTTGTGGAATGAAAAAAAACGAAGCAATGAAAGTTTTCTTAATTATTCTTCTTTCTTCTAATTTCTTCTTCTTCCTCCTCTAAAATTTCCACATAAAGATCTGATTCTTTCTAGGACAATGGCATACCGTCAATTCTTCCAAACCGGTATCCCTTCTAATGCTTAAGCTAATAGCTTCCTGCACAATGGTCAGATAGCTCTTCCTTTTAATTCTAACTATTTTATTAGACATCTTTGGGCGTGTATTGTGTCTTCATTAGTAACTTCTGATCTGAATATTGTTAGATGGAATGGCAAGGATCATAATATTGGTAGCGCTTATACAATCCTAATAAATCATGATATTTTGCCTAGGTGTAAATTGAATACTTTAACACGAAACCTACCAACCATCCCAAGGATAACCTGATGATGTGGAAGGATACTTACAATGCACTATTGACTAAAAGCAAATTGGTTTCCTTGGGTATGTATTTAGATTAGAATTGTTTTTTGTAACATGTATGCTGAAACAGTATCTCATCTGTTTTTTGAGTGTCGTAAGTTGCTTCCAATGTGGAAAAGGATTATAAGTAGGGTTATTAATCTTAATGTGCCCCTCAACTCTGAACTACAATGGTCGTTACTACTAAAATCACATAAATGGAGAAAGGAAAAGCTTTTGATATTGCTCATGTGTTATAAATATATATAAGACTAGTCTGGAATGAGAGAAATCAAATTTGCTTCAAGATGAAGAGGAGAAGCCTTGCTGAGCTATGGAACATTTGATTGCATGATATTAGAAAAGGTTTAACCTATTCAAGGTTTCCTTTTGATCTTGGTGCTATGCTTTTATGGAGTTAATTTTGTGTGTTTTGTTTTGTTTTTTTATTTTGTTGACTCAGCTTTTGTTCCCTTTTTCTACTCTTTCTAATAAAGTGGTAGGGGTCCACTCAACCCACTTGCTCTGCCAAAAAAAATTATAAATGATGAAGGACAACATTGAATCGAATGTTAATATTCATAACATTCAATATATTATATTGGGTGATATGACTTATGAAATAATATAATTCTTATGCATTACTCTTCTGATTTAAGTGTTAGAAACATCAGAAATCACAGTATATGTACGATTACATATGTATTTATTTCTTAAGTCTATTATGAGTTTCTTTAAAGTTCCACCTTTAGTTTGTATAAATTAGATCATATTTAATTAATTTTAATTAATTAACCTTTTAATTTATGTATTTAAACTATTTTAATTAAATTATATTAATTTCAAACTTCAATTAGCAAACACGCATGTATATTTATGTTATTTTAAGCAATTTAAAACAACATAACTTATATCTTTATATGCATTACATGCACTTGTTTATTACTTAATTAATTTAATTAACAAAATAGTGAATCTAGAAATTTTAAATTTATATGAATTGTTTTCAAACATTTAGAAAAAATATGTTTACTATAACATCTATAATAAACATACCTAATTTTAAATTTCAAAACGATTTTGAAAATTAGCCCAAGGTCCAATTTAATTTGAGTTTTTTCTGTTAGGGGTAACCTTTGGGCTCACTTCACGTTTCAAGCCAGACTGGTAACCAGGTGGATATGAGACTCGATTACCCAATTCCAATCCTAGACATTACCTTTCTAGACACCATACTAGGTGGGCACGCTTAATTAGTTAGCCCGAATATGACAAATTTAGACCGCATATGCTATTAGGCTTTAATATCATTGTTGGATCTGGTTAAGCCTACGGCGGAAGAAATGGATGAATTTCAAAAAAAAAAAAAAAAACATTTTGATCTTTAATGCGCCTATGAATTATAAATTCTTTTACAAATTTTTCTAATTTTCTTTGAAACAAAAACATCATTTTATTTTATTTCATGAATAAATTTTGCTTAACGTAATGTGTATGTAAATTAGAGTATATCAAATATACTCTTGTGTACATATTTGTATATGCTAGTAACTATTGAATTTATTTAGAGATGGAACTTTTCGTTTCCTTTCTTTCAACATAATCAATTAATAAGGGGAGAGGGAAACTTTTCATTTTCTTTCTTTAACTTATTTAATTAATGAGGGAGGTTAGAGAAGGAAACTTTTTGTTTCCTTAACATATTAATTAATGTGGGAAGTTGACTACTAGAATATAAGGCTATTCCAACGCCCTATTTCCAATGGCCGCCAATGGCTTTAAAGAAGCTGTTAGAAGCCATTGGAAACTGAAGAAAATATTGTCATTGGCAACCGTCAATAGCCGTTGGAAGTTTTCGGGATATCATCTGAACCAGCAAGCCGAGAATCATTTTCTTCCCCAAGCCTACGAATTTTCCCCTCTTTTCACCATTTCCTCCGCTTCAAAACTGCTGCCAACGCTTCCACCGCCATTTCGGCCACCTCCGACACCATCTAGGAGCATCTCCAACCCATCTCCACCCACCTTGCTCTCCAAAACCGGTAGTTTCCCTAAACCTATTTTTTAGGTTTTCATTGATTTCGTTTTTAATTTGAAGTTTGCCTGATTCCTAGTTGTTTGTATATTATATTACATTATGTTACCTCCTAATTGCTATTATTATAACCATAATCATCAAATTGTTAGCAATTTTTAGTTTTTTTAATGTTAGACCAAAAAGTGGTTCTAACACCCAAATTAGCAATAATTCTACTAAAACGAAATCAAAAAGCAAAGAGAAACACACGATTTATATTGGTTTGGCATTAAAGAGCCTACGTCCACTTTATACTTGTTGGATTGATGATTTGAATGCAAGTACAATAATGATTCTCACTTAATTTCACTCATACAATACATAAATTCACTTAATCTTCTCAAAAATATACTTTTAAAGATGATTGTAATCTGAATAAAGTGGTGGAATTCAGTTATGGAGGAAGCTTGGGTTAATAGGTTGCCAAAATATCCTTTGAAATAACCCTTGGTGTTCTATATATAGGCGAAAAATCTCCCTACACTAGTACAAAACAGGCTTGTTGCTTCGCCTCATTTGCATCGATTGTTAATACAACCGAAGTAATTGAAACTACATGCTTCGGTTGTTAATAAAACCGAGGAAAATGCACAGAAGCAAATGGTGTAGTGTCAAGTTGCTTCACTGCATTTGATTCGGTTGTAGTAACAGCCGAAGCACAAATATAATTTGCCTCGGTTGTGCTAACAACCGAAGCAAATGCATTGAATCAATTTGTTCTATTTTGCTTCGTCTCCTTACAACCGATGAAAATAGTGTTACTTGCATCGGTTCCTTAAGAACCACAACAATTGCGGGGAAGCAAATATTCTTATTTGCATCAGTTTCTTAGGAACTGAAGCAAATGCATCGATGCAACTGTAAATCAATAAAAATTCGCATGCCAATAATTATAAACAATAGCTTACATATGTTAATATTTACAATTTATTATTATTAATAATTATTATTAAATAATTTACAGCTACTAATTACTATAAATAATTAATAATTATTTTTTATATTTAATATTATATTATTGTTGGTTAATAATAATTAGTAAATTATAGTTACAATTTAATAATTGCATTTAACTATTAATTAATAAATTGACAATTAATTTTAAATAATTATTAATTAATAATCAATATTAAATTAGCAATGTTCTCATTAATGTAAATAATCAATAATTACTTTTAATATTTAATAATTTTTATAATTAATTGTATAATTAGTAAATTACAGTTAATATTTAAATTTAATAATTAATAAATTTAAATAATCATTAATTTAGTATAATAATTAAATTTAAATCATTATTAATTCATAACGAGTTAAGAAATTAAAAGCTAGCACTTGCTCATAAATATCGCTACAAGAAAAATTGCAAATAGCTATAGAGTTTAGCAGCGGAAAATTCCATCGCAAATTAGCGATGGATTTTCGTGGAATCTGTACGGGATATTATCTAGGATTTTTTATTTCAACTTGTTTTAAAATATTACCATCGGGTTCTGATTTTCGTCGCTAAACCTTAGCAAATTGCAAGGCTTTAACATCATCATTTTTTCGTCGTTGAATTCCGTTGCAATTTGGGAAAGTTTACAATCATGTATTTTTTGAAGCTATTTTGCAGTAGATTTTCAAGGGATTTGCAAGGGACTCGTATGCTTATTCGTCGTAAAATGTTTTACTGTTATTTTTTTACTAAGTAATTGATAATTAAAAATAAATTTTAAATACTTAATGTTAATAATAATATACTAATAACAAAAAACAAATAACTACTATTAATGGTAAATAAAATTCAATAGTTGGTATTGATTAATTAATAATTACAAAATAATTAAAAGGTAATAATATATATAAGTAATCTTTAATAATCAACGATTAATAAGTAAATTCTAATAACTAAGTAGTAAAATTTATTATCTAGTATCTAAAATTTAATAATTACAATTGATATATTTTATACGTATTAATTAAAAAATTTGTATTTTCTGAAATAAATACAAAGTTTAAATATAAACTTTTGAAGTTTGCATAATTTAGAAATAAATACAAAATTTTGTGAAAATTTCATACTTTAAAAATAAATAAATAAATTTATATAAAAATATTTTTTTATTAATTATTCAAAATTTCAAAAAAACTTGTTAATTACCTCTTTTGCAAAAAATTTGCATTAAACTCTCTCTATTTTTTACAATAAATGAATTTTAAAATCGAAGCCATTATTTAAATGATTTAATTGATGTGGCCCAAAATAGCAGAATCAATTTAATTATCAAGAGTGGTTAATCGATAAATAAGAAAAAATAATGTTATATATAATGTCAAAAACATTGAAATAAATCATTTAAAATCTATTTACATTGGTTGGTTTTTTTTGGGCAAGGCTACATTTGTTGGTTTTAAGTTTTAACGGCACATCAATATTATTTCGGTGCCCAATTTTTTGGCGGGCACACTAATTTTATGGCGGTAGCACAAAATTTTACTCGTCTCTTTCCCAGTGTCTCCACATTCTAGATCTAGAGAGAAGGAATTTTACCAGGCGATAAAATTTCAATAATTGCTAGGATTTTCAAATCGTTGTCTATTCTAAGCATCGACCAAAATCCTAAATCTTATTCACAGATATAAAATCAGTGATAATGGGTTCTTCGCCGATTTGTGATTTCAATCCTTCAGTTTATCGTCTCAAGAAGCTCGTTCGATCCTGTGCTACTATTCGCCTCCGAGATCAAGCCACCGTGAACTAGATTGTTCAGCGAAATTGATTTCAGTCTATAATAGTTTGTGCTGAAGTTCATCCTTTTCTTCCAACTGATCCATTGAGACCTTTGGATCTAGGAATCCGCTGCTTCCACTCGATTAAAGAGGGCCAATCCTCAAATCGTTCCCATCGTAAATTAGTTATTGAAGTTCGACGCGTGTTCGCAGATTTTTCCGAGATCAGGCATGTTTTTCCATTCATACTATCTTCCAATCATACTGGAACGCCATTCACGGTGTGTTCAAGTGGAAAATCTCTAGTCCAACTTGGATGCAAATCCAGATTTTTCCGAGAACAGCGATAGTTGTACCATCTAATTAGTTTTCCACAGGCAACACAGTACCGATCGTTATTCAATGGTTTCGCGTTGAAGTCAAACACGTACCGGTCTCCATAAAGAGGCAGTGTTCTCTTTAATTTTACAGGACCTTCTGCATAGGCTATGTGAAGATGGAATTTTGTGCAACTTGGATCTTAATCAGTGCACTTGTAATGATTTCCAGGACCATCTTCAAGGCAACCACTGCATCTGAACATATGTCCCTCGTTTACCAAGAATAGCTCATGATGGTGCTCGGAGTGCATCACTGATTCAGAAGTCATCTGCAATATAAAAAATTCATGACTCATTATGGAGGAATCAATGGAACTGCAAGCGTCCGCTAGTCGCAATGTAAAAAGAATCCAGTTCATTGAGGAACGCACACAGGGGATGACAGTTAAAAGTCAACTGCATTATTCATGGAACTATGGGAATCGAAGGTATCTTTTGTAATTTTATAAATACTATCATGTGCAATTTCCACCATTTTATATCAAAGCAGTTTAGATTTTCTTAAAGATAAATCATTTGTTATGCAGTAATGTTAATAAGCAAAACAAGTATGTGACAAGCACCACTACAATGGATTCTTGTCTCTATGTATATAAACGTCCAATTCGACAATTATAGACTACCAGATTGTTCTAGCTTCAAAATGAAATTTTGATCTGTTTAAGTGACACAGAGGAGGTAATCATGTCAATTATTTATAAAACTAAGTATAAAATTAATTAGGAGTTCAAAGAATTATGAGTTTGGCGTAGTTGACAAGGTATTATATCTATACCCGAATATTACAGTTCTCAAAATCGATCCTTCCTGGCGATTACACAGGGTAAGAACTTGACAATGATTTTTATATTAATTGTTTTCTGGTTGTTGCCTTTTCTCTCTGTGCGCTATCGATCCGAATTCTGTCGCGGTAAAAATTAATCCCTATTTTTTGGAGCATTGAAATATTTTCTGGAAAAGCAAAGGCATGGTCGAGCTCTCACCATTGCCGATCGTTTATTGAAACCAGCTACATAAGTGTGTTAGTAATAGATCTATACCAGAGCAGCTCTGTTTCCTTGACGGATGCTGCTTTTGTCACCATCCGTACAATTTTTTTTACAATACTATCTTCATTTTATTTTATTTTGATTTTATATTATAGTATCTGGATGTCTACTTTGCTATCTGGCCTTAAAGCTTCATCAATATTCGATATTTCAGGCTAATTGATTTTAATTAATGTACCTCTTTCATTGTCATTTTTCACGTTGCTTTGTAGAATATGAAATCCAACTAAACAGATATATACCAAAGACATTTCTACACTTCCTACTCAATTCATGTGTCCCCTTTATGGATTGGTGAAGTAGTATGTGCAAATTGCTTTCGGAAGGTTTAGCGGGTCTAATCTGTTGTATTATGCAAGTTTCTTTTCCTAAAAATTACTCTCTATTTATGATCCTTGTTAAAAATTACTGCAATATATTATCATATTGGAACGTTGAGTTTTTTTTAATCAAGCTGAATAATCACATCAAATTTCCCGACATGAAAGAAATGGAAATACATAGGAAGTAGTTTATTTACATAATATGTTCTTTTAACAGCATCCATTGGGACTAGACTAAACCATAAAAATATGATGATGACAAAAATACCCCATTAAAGGTTAACATCAATTAAGAGAATCAACCAGCCCAATGATAAGAAAGCTGAATTTGTAGCTAAGTATCAGTTCCACTTGAAGTTTACTTGGACAATGTATCGCATCTGTATCTGATGTACATCATACACTATGTACTCATTAGTGTTCTTGAAAATGCTAAAAGCAGAAAGCAGCATCCATTATAACGGATGTTCTTGAAAATGCAGAAAGCAATGGAGTTATAACTGCTGCACAGAAGAAGGCTCTTCTTCATGATGTGACCCTGAGACTTTCTTGACTTCTCTTTTGTCGAGGTTTCGTTACCGTGAATGCATAGAGATAGCATATTGACATTGTTAAAGAAACAGGTATGCTATAGTTTATCTTATAGTTGTGTGTTCATATGGTTTCTTTACTGTTTTCAATATTCATTATGTAGCTATTATATGAGCTCATAGATAACATTTGCATTCTTCAAACTATAAGCTTTAAGAAGAATACGGTTCGAGTCTTGATAGCTTTAAACAGCGTGAAATTTGATACCTAATGATATTTTTAGCCCTTGAAATATGTTATGTCATTTAGCATTTCTGTTTACAAAATTTTGGTTTGTGCTTCGGTATTGTACGGTGAGTTTACATTTTTTTTCCCTCCATTTCTGGTATTTTAATATATTGGATCAGTGACACGGACAGCTGGATTCTCTGTTTATGTAAAAAAATAATTATTCTTTTTTTGTAACTTATATAATATTAGGTTGTCGGTCTTGAGAACTCTAATTTATGTTGGAAAAAAAAGTACAAGATAGAAATACATGGTCTAGACTACCTTGAGACAATAGTTACAATTTAGTTAAATTACCTGGAATGAGTTATTTGTGATATGAGTGATGTTGGTCTGTTTTCAATTGTTAATGCATTTGAACTATTACAATAAAGTAAGCCATATATTTTCAATTGCTAATGCATAACATCATTAGGAGGATTAGCAATCTGATACAGTGTTGCTTAATCCATGTGAATTGAGTAAGTTCATTATTGTTTTGTCTATATATTAGGAATAATTATCAATGAATCGGTACAGTTAGGTTTATTGTTTAAATTAAGATTGAACTTCATATAAGATATATCAAGTTAACACTTCGTTCATCTCAACCCATTCGTGTTATATAATGCCATAAAATAATGTTTCAAGATGTTGTTTTTTTCTTTATTCTTTGCAAGTGGAATTCTGACAATAATCCGCAAGCCATTCGAGTTAGCACATTACATATCAACAATAATATTAAGATAGTTTAAACCAAAATGCAAGTGGAGTACTGGTAACAATCTGCATTCCGTTTTACTATTTGTCTGTGTGGACTGCTTGTTTATGTCCTGTGAGCCTTCCCATCATAGATTTTTTAGAATATATACAAGTTTTAGGTTAGTCTTTCTATTTTATAGTGTTCATTCAATATAGTCTAGACTCTAGTATGGATATATATTTGCCCTTATGATACTTTCATTTATAAACAGAGACATAAAAACGTACATTCAAGTTTCAGTGGCTTATTTTGTTGCAATACAAGTAGCTGACACATAATGATTTTCATTAAGTTTAATCATGTACTTAATATCCCCAAAATACAATTTACTAATCATTGAATTCAAAGCAAGAAAATATGTGGAAAATATCCATGGAATTACATGTTATACGCAAGTATATGTAGCTGTTGTTTGCGGTTACTTTTTCTACACCTATAATTATATACTTATAACATGTAATGTCTGCATGTTGATTAGTACAGGAAGTGAATTTTTAACACTTCCCATGCATCTCATAGTCAAGGAAGAGCTATATAGATGCAAGGATAATTATCAGACAGTATGGGCATGTAAGATATTGTAAGCATGATAACTTACATGTATTGTAGACGGACACAATTGATTTGACCATGCATACATAAAAATGTACATCAACTCCAATTGACGAAATATCTGATCTTTCTATTTCACATAGACATGCAGCACAGTAACACTCTTGCATTAATTTAGAGACAAGGTATAATTTGCAGCAGTTGTTGCATAGATGTATTGGACGTTGTTATCTCTTATTATCTCTGCATACAATAATCTTTTTATAGGCATCACTGATTATCTTTGTTACTTCGTTTAAGGTTCTTGTTTTGGATTGAAGTTGTCACTTAGAAGGATGACATCTATGGATTACATATTAAGTAACGGGTGCTACGTAATTATATTGGTGTAGCTGATAATGTGAACTATATTACATTTTAATGATTGTACTGAAGATCTGATTTTTTTTACTATTTTGTATGGATTACGAAAACATTATATACTTGAAATATATATGTTTTATCGTTATATATGTTCAATTTGTATGCCATTTAGTTGTAATTTAAGTGATTATGAAATCAACATCTTGTCTACTATTATATATATATATATATATATATATATATATATATATATATTATTTGAGAATTTCAGTGATTTAGGTAGGGAAGGAGGTTTATGCATAAGACTAACATTTCGCATCGGTTGTTAGACTAGCCGATGCAAAAAATAAAATATCCAAAATGATATTTTTTTTAGCACCGGCTATAAATAAAATTCGATGCAAAATTGTAATTTTTTTGCATCGGATTTTTAAACAACCGATGCAAAATTTAAGATTTTATTAAGCAAAAATACCATTTTTGCATCGTCTATTATTGAAAACCGGTGCAAAAAAGTCACATGTTGCATCGGTTGATTTCAAACATTCGATGCAAATAATTGATTTTGCATCGATTTTATAACCGATGCAACAGAAACAAGTTTTTTTCATCGTCTGCAATTGCATCGGTTGTTGAACCGATGCAATAAGGGGGTAAACAACCGAAGCAATTGGTCTGTTTTGTACTAGTGCTGAAATGGCTCCGGTTCGGATGCACATGGCACTCATACCTTAAGATCGGGTTCGGATGGAACGAGATAGTGACAACGCACAACAGTCGTGGGTGAACGTGTGCACAACCGCTCCGCAACTCTAGGGATCATGGGCTGTAACTGATGCTGCTTCCAGCTTCGGATCGGACGTGTGTAGGAGAGGAGGAGCGGATCGGTATATTTTGATCCGGTCCGATTCTGTCTGGACTCTTCTGCTTTCTTCTCCTTACTGTTTTGGCTTGGCCAGATATTGCCGATCCGATTCGGACTTCAAGTGCATGTTCTTCTAGTCAACATCCTTCACAATTGGTCTTCTAACTTTGTGTAGCCTGGTTCACAAAGTAGGCTAACATTTTGCCCCCTCGAAGTGCGCTTCTATTGATAGAGTGTGCTTCGAAATTGTCTGTCCATTGGTTTCTGAACTTAAATCGTTGAATAGTCACTTCCATTCTTTTGCAGGGTTATGTTGCTTCGTAAAGTCATATCTCTTATTGTCTATATATACACAATAGAATGCACAAATTGCTTCCGTTGTTCAAAATAACTTTGAGAACTTTGCTTGATGTCCAAGTAGCTCCTCCAGGTAAATTCTTTCAATACATGCTTGTTAGCTTGTTATATCTTCTTTCGGGTTAATATTGTATGTTGAGTTAACCTTCGGATATTGCACGTTCATCCGATCCGATCCGATCATAGCTGTGTTGCGTCACAGGGCAGGAATAGCATGGGCTTCTCCTCCAACGGGTTAGCCTAGGTATTGGGGGCCCACGAAGGAGACAAAAAGCCCCTTAACTTTGTATATATTTGCACAAATTTCTCTTTCTCCTCTTCACTTCATTCTGCCGTTATCTTCAAACCCGTGAAAACCCTAATTCTTCAATCTCTTAAACTCTTTTAAATCTCCAAATCATCTTACTAGGTGGGTTAATCGCTTCACATAAATTGATTTTTCCATGCTTTGCTTGTTAATTTCCCACGCTCTCGCGTTGCTTCTCGAATATGAATCGAGTGACGATGCTATGGCTTCTCGGCTCGCCTCCGTCGTTGTTGGTGAGGCTCTTCACCATCTCGGGGTGTCGGAGCTGATGGACCCAGGCATGGTGCTGCATGTGGCGGTTTATGGATGAGACGCGGATATTGATAACTTGTGGATGGAGATAGCGAGCATTTGAGTGGGTATAGGAGGAAGAGGAATGACTAATTTGGAGGAGAAGGAATGGATCGGTTTAATGCAATGGAACTCGTGTTGTTGACACTTGGAGAGAGAGGATTAGGATGGTGGTGAATGGACGGGGATTAAATCATTAGGAAACCTTTTGTGACCTCGGTTTGGATCGGAATAGCCTAGATGGGGTGAAGTTCTAGAGTCACATGAATGAAAGAGAAATAGGTTTAGAGATAGGAGAGCGGTTCGGTTCGGCGCCAACTGACTCAAACTGGGCTTTTCTCCCTGAAGGCATGTCCGACCCGAACCTTGTTGTACCCCAATTCTAAACCGATCCGCATACAACATAGATACCCGATCCAAATCATTGATGATGAAAATACATGAATTGTCCTGTACTTTACAGATATATCCGAACTGGTCCGCAGCACTGCCTATGTGCTTCAACCAACTTAATAAAAACTAGATATAGATTGTGAATTCTTGAACAGTTAGGATAGAGCATTTTCAACTGAGCTTTTGGATTATCAACGAATACATAAGTGTCTTGCTCATCATTGCATTGCATTCTCATATGCTTACTTCGTATTATTGTGTACACACTTGCACGCTTTAGCTCACACACATGCATGTGGGGACACGGGAAACTTTACTCTAACCCTTGCTATTATTTCTTCAATAGTACATCAAACATGACTGAGAGACGTTCGTCCAGACTAGCAGAAGAAGAGAAGCCATGGGGACATTTGAAAATCCTACCATTGAAGATGTGTCTTCCACCTTAGACCCAGATTGGGATAGTGAGGGCCCGGACTATGAAATAGGTACTCGTGATAGTGAAGTATCATCCGGGGGTGACGTTTCTTTAGGCGAGGAAGAGGAAGGAGGGGTAGGAGATAACCGTGCCCCCGACGAATTTGGAAATGTCACTATTTTGGAATCGCCTAAGGATTCAGTTGAGTCGACAATTAACAATGATAGACTTATATGGATATGTCTAAAGCATGGGATTCTTCAAAGAGATACCCAGTTGCCCTCAAAAACAGATCGTCCCAATAATCCACCGGAAGGATATATGACTATCACCGTATTAATGTGTCTAGTTGGGGCAATACCTCCGCTTTCGCCTTTTGTCATCGATTTTCTTAGACAACTGCGGATTGCCCCCATGCAACTGCATCCCAACTCCTATGCTTATTTGTACACTCTGTATATAGCCTACAAAGAGATCCTAGGTGTAGAGCTTACCTTTGATGACGTTCATTTCTTTTATAATTTCAAGCATCGGACCCAAGAGACTCTATCCTTTTCATACTTTGAATCATTTCCAAAAAGGAAAATCATTATTGTCCCATATAGCAGCAAAGCTGGTGACTCAAAACCCGAATGGTTTTACATTAAACAACAACCTGGGTGCGCCAGGAGATGGCTCCAGTTAAGTAAGGCACCTACATTTTGAATTTCAACTTCAAATACTTATGTTAGCACATTAAATGACTCTTATTTTTATTCGCAGTTCCTAATCCAAAGCAAGTGACGGGTCAAGTATACTTCGATCGTTTGCACCAGCTACTCACCAGTGATCAAAAGTTCTTGACCATCGACGACGTCCTTAAAGATGAGTACCTCCATCGTTATGGGTTGTTATCTATCACCCGCAGTATAGGCCATGGGAAAGGCCTTTATGTATACATACCCTCAGTCGACATTATTCCTGAGACGGGAGGAAGCTCGAAAGGTCCAACGGTTCCCCTTAGGAATACCCCTTCTCCATCTTAGACTTAGGATGACAAACTAGCAAATATAGCTGAAGAAGACAGAGATAGATATATCACTCCTGAGGACGCGACTACCCCTGAGAGGCCAATTTATCCAAAAGAGTTACCGCTAGTCATTCCTTTAGGAGATAGTATTACAATAGATGGCTCTATATATCGGGGTTTAGGAAATCTTCCCATGCCCGAGACCCTTTATACTGCAGGAGATTTCACAACAAATCCTCTTGCTCTCACCTCTGAGGAAGAAGTTACTCCTGTAAAGTCCAGGGAAACTGCACATACCAGCCTTAGTCCGGGCTCTGGCCTGTTTGGGGGGGGGGGATTACCACTTAGGAAACACACTGCACTCTAGTACTGCACGTAACAACACTTGAGTTTTATGTTAATGTTGATTCTAATATTCTCTCATTTCTTCTTATACGACAAATGGTGAGGCAACGTTACTATATGAGGGATGTTCGTTCGAGTATACCCCCGATGGATCCCAATGAAAGGCATGACCAGCATGAGAGTAAAGGAAGAGATAATAGGAGGGATCGACCTCCAAGGCCTTATCGGTCCTCCTGTTCTCGATCCCCACACCGCAAAGACTTGGACAAACGTAAGAGTCAGCCTTCACATCATGAAGGGGAAAAGCATGGCGTCAAACCTTCTGCCTCATCCAAAAATAAAACTCCTCAAGACAACTCTTTGAAGAAAGTAATTGTTCCAACAGAAAAACAAAAGGAATCGGGGAAAGAAACAGGAAAGGATAGGCCCATCGTGAAACTCAAGCGTTGCTCCGTCGACATCACCACTATAAGGCCAGTTATTCTTAATGATGAAAACCAGGCTAGATTGGATGTTTTGAAGCAACAATTTCCCGATCACCATTTCGGGCACATGCACTTCGTCCCAAAACTCAAACCGATAAAACCTGATTGGGCCAATGACGTTAAGGCTTCCATAGACTTTGTGGATGAACAATATAAGGAGATGAAGAGGTATGCAAGGACTCTCTCCAAAATCATTAGCGATCTGATGGAAGATGTAAAATCCATGGTCGATGCCGCTGAGTATGACGTAAGGGCTATCGAAAATTCTGAGAAAGATCTGGAGGATGCCCAAGCTAAACTTGCTCTTATACAATGCGACGCAGATAATTATAAGAGGCAAGTCGAAGAATTACAAAAGCGTTATCATTCCGAGCTTGAGTCCCATAGTCAAGAGCAAATAGATTTAAAGAAGCAGACTGAGGATGCTAAGTCTGAGAGCACTCATCTCGCCCAAGAGAAAGCGGACTTAGTCAAAAAGAACGCAGAGCTTGAGGCTAAATTACTGGAGGCTGAAACGAGGGCAGCTCTTGCCTAAGGGAATGCAAACACGGCTTTGCAGCAAGTTGAGAAAGTCAATGAACAGCTTAAAGACGCTCAAAGGGAGTTGGATGAGAGCAGTGAAACCATGGTTAGATTTTTTTGCTCAGGTGATCCATCACCGAAACCTTGCTTGGCTTAAGGACTATCCTATTCCCCTTGTGTATGCATAGGACCAATCAGTCGAATGGGAAAAGCAGAATTTGGAGTGGATTCGATCGATGAGGACAAGTTGATGGAGAGGTACTTGAGGGGCGAAGAGACAACCCGCTTAGCTGAAGGGCGAAAACTTATTGTTGCCGCTATGGAGGAGGAAAGGCGTCAGGCCAAGGGAAAGGATACCCTTGAAGTTAGTTCTTCTTTTGCCACAGTTGGGGCTGCTGTAGTACAGGGGTATGATCCAGAAAGACCAGAGATCCCTAGGGCTTCTTCCTTACCTTCTACTGCCGGATTGACTCCCGAAGTTCCTACTGCTCAAGTCGAGAAATCTGCTAAGGGTATTTCTACTTTTTCACCTCAGTTTTCAAAGCTATCTCAACCTTTCGTCGCATTATGGAAAAATAATTGAAAGTCCCGCATTTTCTCCTGAGTTAATAACTGTTACTTCTTGTTCTGTAGGTACCAAGCCAACTGAGAAGATTGATGATTCACAGAAGACAACTCCAGGTAAATGGTCTACTGAAGAGACATAGGAGAAACGGGATGAAGTCATTGCTACAAAACCTGGAAAGGGAGATGATGGCGAGAAGGAGGAAGTTATCTACAAAGCTCCCGTACCGCCTAACACTGAAACTCCTTATGATGAGGAGATAATAGCTGCTTTGAGAGACGACAGTGGTGATGATGGTCATGAAGAAGATGCCGATGTTGTTGTGACTGGGGATTCGGGGAAAGATGACAACATGACTTTGGCGGAGGTAAAAGCCAAACAGGATATGGATCTAAAAGAAAAGTCTGAAAATGTGGAACTCAAAGATCCCAAACCTCTTGCTGCGGTTAATACCAAGTCTAAGATGATTGTCAAATTATCAACCAGGTCAATCACTGGGGAGCTCGCTAAAAAGTCTCATGTCGATCCCAGCTCTCCAATTTTGGGAAAAAAGAAGTAGAAGCGCATCATGTCTAATGCTGAAAAAGAAGCAAAAGATGCTCTTAAGGCTGCTAAGAAGGCTAAGTCTACCCCCAAAGTCCAAGTGAAAACGCAATTTGTCTTTTGTTTTGATATTCCACTGATCTGCTATTGTTGTAGCGAGTGCGGCCCTCGCATCTTTCGCATAGTTTACTTGTATAAGCTCACGTATTTTGAATAAAGTAGTTTGTTCCCTGCAATGTCAAATGTTTGCAAATCCATCATTTGAGTAAGAATGCCAATAAATAACATGAAACACCCCACTTTCATTAATGTCACTCACAAAGGAAAATGCATTAACTTTAGTGAAGCGTTATAGGTAAGAGGTGCAGATAAATTACAAGACAGACAAATAAAGCAGCGGAAAATAAAGTCATTTTATAAGCAACATAGTTCAGTCAAGCTTTTACAACAATTGACTCAATCATACTTAAAAGTATTACATAAAACTTCTGTCTTGATTCAAAAACTTCCAAGTATATAAGAAGCATAAAACATAGCAAAGTAGCATAAGTCCCCAAATTAAAGCGCAATCACAGCCATAGCCAAATATAAGAGGTTCCAAGCCATACATCACAGAATCTCCGAGCTTGGAAAGAGAAACGGTCCAAACTAAGCTGAGCTATTCCCTCCCTGACTACCTGGGGGAAATGGAAGAAAAGAAGATGAAAGAAAATAGGTCAGACATAAGTCTGGTAAGTCCAGTGATTTTTCAGCATGTAAATAAGATAAAGGATCATGACATGAATAAACTGAAAATAGGACAATACCATAAAACAAGATAACTTAAAACAAGATAAGGCAAGGTAAACTGAATGCGCTTCTACTCTTTCTCTGCTTCGCTACTACCCTGTTATTCTGATTTCTATATCTCTGCACCGCCTAACTGGTGTCTCAACTAGTAATCTAAATAAAATGATAATATTACAACGTGATCCCAATCCTCGCAATTGTGATAGCCTTCAGGTGTACATCTAGTAGGAGGATCTTACCTCAATCAGCCTAATTGCCATGAAGATGTTAGATGTACCCTTACTACCCGATCGATCGACTCCCTACTTGTATTAATGTTCCATGTGTCTGTGTCAATCGGCCCTCTCTTGCATGTAGATACCCTGTACTAGTCCCACCATAAGGTGTATCAATCCTTATGATAGCAACCCGACACGATTCAAGATGCACAGTGTGTAACTACTGGTACGCAGTGCCTGCTTTTTCCCACTCCGGAGTACGTGCATGCCCGTAAACTGTCGGAACCTACACTGACATACCCCCTGCCGCTATTTTGACCACTTATAATCAGCCTAGTAATCGTGCCCCACCCTGCCTAGTTCAGGTTACCATGATACATCTATGTGGGTTACTGCTGAAATGGATCCCCGTTACTAGGGTTTCCTACTGGTTAAGTTTGTGGGCATATATATACAAATATTACCCACCTACACGAGATGTACTTAACCCTCCCACCGATTCAAGCATGTTTATTTAACGGTTAAGTTTGTGGGCCTATATATACTAATATTACACACCTACACGAGATGTACTTAACCCGCCCACTGATCAAGTCAATACGTATTATTGGTTAAGCTTGCCTTAACCCTATCCGCTTCGTTCATGTAATATTGGTTAAGTGTTGTCCATTCATGTTAACTTAACCCACCCACACATCATGTTGTATTGGTTTAGTGTTTTCTATTAACTTAACCCCACTCGTTCATTGGTTAAGTGTTGCCCTCTTGTGTTACTTAACACTATCATACATCATGTTTTATATATTGGTTAAGCGTTGCCTTCTTGTGTTACTTAACCCTACCATACATCATGTTATATTGGTTAAGTGTTGTCTTCTTGTGTTATTTAACCCTACCATACATCATGTTATATCGGTTAAGTGTTGCCTTAGTTAACTTAACCCTACCATTTGTTTAATTAACAAGTTGTACTGGTTAAGTGTTGCCTTAGTTAACTTAACCCTACAATTCTTAACATGTCATGTTCATCAGCATTAATTGATTTATTAATGCACCAACCTCTCACATTAGATCTGCGTTGTTGCGGTTACTGGATGTGTCGGGTGGTTTCAGACAGTTTTACACCACAACTCAATCTAACCTTAGGTTTTTCTTGGGTATGATGCACTAACCTCTCACATTAGATAGGTGTTGTTGCGGTTACTGGATGTGCCGGGCGGTTCTGGGCAGTTTTACACCACAACTCAATCTAACCTCGGGTTAGGCATGTTCACCCTTTATTTAATTTACATAGTCTTCATTTATGTCAAGTTTATACGTAAATTATCCACAAGTGTTGTCATGTCACATTTACTATTTAAATTATGTTCATAATTAATGGTATACAAATTATACTATTTCATGCTATTAATCATTTACATGATTATGAGCCAATCTATGTCATTAGCATGTAAATCTAATGTTTTACCCCAACATTTCTCCCCGTTATTCGTTCGCATTATTTACATAGAACGTTAGGCTCGCAAATTAGCGTAACTCATAAACAAAAGGGAAAAGAAAGGAACATGTAGCATTCCAACAGCGCAAAATAACATGAATCTAACTAAGCATGTGTAATACAAATTTTTCTTGAATAATACAAACTTAATCAAGCATATCAATGTGAACTTGTACTTGAGTTAGATCCAGTTAACATAGATCTTAAGCATATGAACATGAATTTACACAGATCTTAAACATATGTATTAACTTGGATCTAAACATGTAAGCATATATGAACATGACTTAGTTTATGAACATGTACATAACATAACATAAAAGCAAGCGTGTAGATCTAAACATATAAGCATATATGAACATGAACTAGTTTATGAACATGTACATAACATAACATAAAGTAAGCATGTAGATCTAAACATATAAGCATATATGAACATGACTTAGTTTATAACATAACATAAAAGCAAGCATGTAGATCTAAACATATAAGCATATATGAACGTAACTTAGCTTATGAACATGTACATAACAAAGCATCACCAAATTAATCTACAATATGATAGGTTCAATTGTACAAATCACAGTAGTCTCATAGGCATAGTTAATTTCAAATTTGTCATAAGGATAAATATGAATCAGAATCACAATTAGGCACAGTTCTAGATTTGATTTATTTCAAGTCATGACTTTTATATATTTAAATCTGAAATATAACTGAACTTACAGAAAAAGAAAAGTTCTTGTATTCTGGAATCTGATTTCTGAATTTGTTAAGCTATTCCTTTGATGTAGACTCTTGATGTTCTTCTAACTGATTTCTAGTTGAAGAAGATATTCTAGTTTTAAGAAGATGGAGGCTATGCTAGTTCAGAGAGAGACAACATGACGACTTCATAGAATGTGTTTTAGGTTTTGGGTTTGAGTTGATTATATAGAAGTCTAGGATTAATTCTAGTCGTTAGATCAGTCTAGGAGTAATCAGAGCCATCCAAACTAAAGAAATGTGTCACTCAGCCAATCACAGTACGACACATAAGCCCTAATACATCAGAATTCGTAACCGGGCCAATCAGAGAAGGCCACATCAGCTCAGAACTACAGAAATCGTCACAGGAACTGGATCTCGGAAGGGGTCTACCCCACTTAAGGGGGGTCGACACCTATGTCTACCCCCCTTAAGGGGGGTCGACACATATGTCGACCCCCCTTAAGAGGGGTCGACACCATTTGAGCGGGGTCTTTCCTGCTTACTCGTCTTTGACTTATTTTGGTTCTGGAGATGATTTTGTGTACATATATATATATATATATATATATATACTTCCTTGCGCGTATATAAACTTCTACGGCTTATAACTTCTTCATACGTTGTCCGATTTACGCAAACTCTGACTCTGTCCCAAGCAGAATTCCGAGACGAACGCAACATCGTAACCCGTTTCCCTTAATTCCCAATTTTAAAATTAAGTATTCTTTAATTTGTTACTTTAACATTCACAGAAAATACGGGGTGTTACATTCTCCCCTCCTTTAAAGGATTTCATCCCCGAAATCTATAAGTTAAGAAGAATGTATCTTAACATTCAACATCCATCTACTCAACCATTAATCACAGGCATCCATTATCCTTAAAAAGATTTCTAATGCTTTCATGATCATATGCATAGTGTGTGTACATGCCCTTATCTAATGCAAAATCAGGCGGTCTACTGATTCAGTTGACCTCCTTAATGCAAATTATGCCAGTGCTATGAGTCCATCATGTATGCAATTATTCCTAATCTTACTTTATAACTTCTACATGAGTGCTCAATCATTCATACAAATGCAACATCCATATGATAACACATCAAGTTTCAATCCATATATATACACATATATGCATACGCAATATGAAAGTGACTGAGCTGATCTAGTACCTAGTGTGTGTGTGTGTGTGTGTGTGTGTATGCATCCACGAGCAATCTATAAAAGCTACTTGCAACTATCAATCATAACATGTTTTAAATACATGTTTACATCCATTGGTTTCTACCTAAGGATCGAGGATTGGACCGAGAGGATATACTTAAAAGAAAAAGTCTAGCAAATAAACTTTACAGAAAAAGAGAGATCAAGGATATACCCTCAAAAACTGTATGATGCGCATATCTAGTCTTCAGTCTTCTAAGTCACATATTCTTGAGCTTCACTCCATATTGCTCTGACTGTCTTAACTTCACGATTGCGTAGCTTCTTAATTTCTGTTTCCAGAATATGCGTTGGAACTCATTTCACTATCACATCTCGTTCCACCTTTTCTTCTTCTAGTATACTTGGCACTACAACTTTTGATGTGTCATGCTAACATTTCCTCAAAAGGTCTTCCAAAATCCTATTCACCCTTTCTGTCAGAGGATGATAAGCGGTGCTCAAACATAATTGCGTACTCTTGGCTTCTTGCAAGCTTATTTATTAAGGTGATTAGAGGTCTCTTCTCTACTTAATTTATCCATTACGTCAGCTATCTGAGAGTCTTTTCTTTGTGAAGTCCTTATTTAATTCAAAAGCGTAGGTCTTACTCCTAGCGATGCCGACTACTAATTTAACCGAAGGTCTTAAAATCAAGGTTTGATATGTATTCTGAACTTTTCCTTTTCACATAAAGAGGACTTGAAGTCAACCTTTTTCTTCTTAAGGAATTCGCTACGACCTTACCCTTACATCAAATTTGCGCCTAGTCTCGTGCCGCATGCATCCGTGTATACCGTAAGCCTTTTACTACCATAAGGTAAAAGTCAAAACTGGGGCCGTTGTAAGAGCCCTCTTCGATTGTTGGAAATCGATATCACAACCAATATCCCGAGCAAAGGTTAGATTCTTCTTTGTCAATCTTGTAAGTGGGGCTAATACCTTCGCAAAGTCCTTAATGAACTTCCTATATTAGCCCGCTAGTCCAAGAAAGCTTCTTACTTCTGTTGCATTCCTTGGGACCTTCCAGTTTTGCACCGCATCTACTTTTGCGGGATCTACTGCTATCTTTTCTTTGGACACCACATGTCCAAGAAACCTTACTTCTTCTCTCCAAAAATGGCACTTTTGGAGAACTTCGCCTTAAGTTGATGCGCTTGGAGGGTATCCGAGACTTCCCTTAGATGCAAAGCATGTTCTTCCTCATTCCAAAATATCATCTATGCATAAGCGAAGTGAACCATCCGCCTTTGTAACAAAAATGACTGGAGCACCCCATTTAGAAATACTTCGCCTTATGAACCCTTTTTCAAGTAACTCTTTTACTTGTTTACTAAGCCCTTCCTTTCCCTTGGATTCATTTGTCGTACAGGTAATGCAACTAGCTTTGCATTGCCAACTAGATATATGCGGAAGTCTATCTCATGTTTTAGGGGACAAACCCCTAACCTAATCATAAACATCTGCGTACTCATGGGCTACTCCAACGAATCGCAAATCGTCTATAGATGCATCAAGTGATTCTAGGTAGCTAAGACAAACTGATTCCTTAGGATCGCACGAAATCACGAGGGTATTCCCGAGGCAAGTCGAAAATCTAACTACCCTCCTTTCACAATTACTAGCTAACAATCCATGCCTAGAATCAACCAATAGCCCATGAAACCAAAAACATAAGCATTACACTTAGACTCAATACTTAATATAGCCATTCTCAAATCCTTACAAACCAAAGATAAATGAGCCGAACCACCAATTGGATTTGAGACAATGATGGGATCTTCTACTATACAAGCACTAAGGTGTAGAGACTCAACTATGGGAAACAGATATAAACGAATGTGAACCGCTAAAATCAAAAAGAGTACTAACAGGATGATCAAAAAGAAAAACTAGACTTTTTTGACAGAAACTCTACAATCTCTCTCTCAGATACACTGGTGGTGAGAGCATGCACTTGCCCTCTTGAAAATCCTGTCCTTTGTTCTTGCTCTTGTCCTTAATTATATGACCCGTTATACCATAATAACGACACTTTCTCTTGTCTTAGATTTTTCTATTCTTTCCTCCTTTGTGAACCAAGTCCATATCCATGAGTTTCTCATCCTTAGGTTTTGTTCCTTAGCCAAACTCCCTTATTCTCATCTTTGCTATACTTGTGTAACTTGTTGACAAGTCTCTTGAAAGTTGCCTCCATCGCATGGAAAACCCTACAAAGCTTAAAAGAAAATTAGCCGCAGGTGAAACTACTGCAGCTATATATGGAAGTTTTCTTCGCCCTTTGACAGGTGTCGTATTCTTATCAAGCCTTCGGAACCATGCCGCTATGAGGTTACCTCCCCGAAAGCCAGGATCCCCGGGGACTCAGTAAAGAAGGAAAACAAGGATTCAAACAGAGGATCAAAAGATAATGCATATGGCTTTGGGGAATATGCCTTTAAAACAAAACTTTTCTTTAGAAAATGCTTCTTTTAAAACCGTTTTGAAAATATTTTTTCAAATCTTTTATCTGATCTAGTAACCTTCAGCTCTGATACCAAGTGAAACACCCCACGTTCATTAATGTCACTCATAAAGGGAATGCATTAACTTCAGTGAAGCATTATAGGTAAGAGGTGCAGATAAATTACAAGACAAACAAATAAAGCAGCGGAAAATAAAGTCATTTTATAAGCAACGTAGTTCAGTCAAGCTTTTACAATAATTGACTCAATCATACTTAAAAGAATTACATAAAACTTCTGTCTTGATTCAAAAACTTCCAAGTATATAAGAAGCATAAAACATAGCAAAGTAGCATAAGTCCTCAAATTAAAGTGCAATCACAGCCATAGCCAAAGATAAGAGGTTCCAAGCCATACATCACAGAATCTATGAGCTTGGAAAGAGAAACGGTCCAAACTAAGCTGAGCTATTCCCTTCCTGACTACCTAGGGGGAAATGGAAGAAAAGAAGACGAAAGAAAACAGGTCAGACATAAGTCTGGTGAGTCCAGTGATTTTTCAGCATGTAAACAAGATAAAGGATCATGACATGAATAAACTGAAAATAGGACAATACCATAAAAACAAGATAACTTAAAACAAGATAAGGCAAGGTAAACTGAATGCGCTTCTACTCTTTCTATGCTTCGCTACTACCCTGTTATTCTGATTTCTATGTCTCTGCACCGCCTAACTGGTGTCCCAACTAGTAATCTGTATAAAATGGTAATATTACAACGTGATCCCAATACCCGCAATTGTGGTAGCCTTCAAGTGTACATCTAGTAGGAGGATCTTACCTCAATCAGCCTAATTGCCATGAAGATGTTGGATGTAACCTTACTACCCTATCGATCGGCTCCCTACTTGTATTAATGTTCCATGTGTCTGTGTCAATCGACCCTCTCTTGCGTGTAGATACCCTGTGTTGGTCCCACCATAAGCTGTATCAATCCATATGATAGCAACCGAAACGATTCAAGATGCATAGTGTGTAACTACTGGTACCCAGTGCCTGCTTTTTCCCACTCCGGAGTACGTGCACGCCCGTAAACCGTTGGAACCTACACTGACGTACCCCCTGCCGCTATTTTGACCGCTTATAATCAACCCAATAATCATGCCCCACCCTGCCTAGTTCAGGGTACCATGATACATCTATGTGGGTTACTGCTGAAATGGGTCTCCGTTACTAGGGTTTCCTACTAGTTAAGTTTATGGGCCTATATATACAAATATTACCCACCTACACGAGATGTACTTAACCCTCCCACCGATTCAAACCTGTTTATTTAACGGTTAAGTTTGTGGGCCTATATATACTAATATTACCCACCTACACAAGATGTACTTAACCCTCCCACTGATCAAGTCAATACATATTATTGGTTAAGCTTGCCTAAACCCTATCCGCTTCGTTCATGTAATATTGGTTAAATGTTGTCCATTCATGTTAACTTAACCCACCCACACATCATGTTGTATTGGTTAAGTGTTTTCTATTAACTTAACCTCACTCGTTCATCATGTTATATTGGTTAAGTATTGCCCTCTTGTGTTACTTAACCCTATCATACATCATGTTATATATATTGGTTAAGTGTTGCCTTCTTGTGTTACTTAACCCTACCATACATCTTGTTTTGTCGGTTAAGTGTTGTCTTCTTGTGTTACTTAACCCTACCATACATCATGTTATATCGGTTAAGTTTTGCCTTTGTTAACTTAACCCTACCATTTGTTTAATTAACATGTTGTACTGGTTAAGTGTTGCCTTAGTTAACTTAACCCTACCATTTGTTTAATTAACATGTTGTACTGATTAAGTGTTGCCTTAGTTAACTTAACACTACCATTCTTAACACGTCCTGTTCATCAGCATTATTTGATTTATTAATCCACCAACCTCTCACATTAGATCTGTGTTGTTGCAGTTACTGGATGTACCAGGCGGTTCCGGGTAGTTTTACACCACAACTCAATCTAACCTTGGGTTTTTCTTTGGCATGATACACTAACCTCTCTCATTAGATAGGTGTTGTTGTGGTTACTGGATGTGCCACGCGGTTCCGGGCAGTTTTACACCACAACTCAATCTAACCTCATGTTAGGCATGTTCATCCTTTATTTAATTTACATATTTGTCATTTATGTCAAGTTTATATGTAAATTATCCACAAGTGTTGTCATGTCACATTTACTATTTAAATTATGATACCATTTCATGCTATTAATCATTTACATGATTCTGAGCCAATTTATGCCATTAGCATGTAAATCTAATGTTTTGCCCCAACATTTCCCCCCGTTATTCGTTCGCATTATTTACATAGAACGTTAGGCTCGCAAATTAGCCTAACTCACAAACAAAAGGGAAAAGAAAGGAATATGTAGCATTCCAACAGCGGAAAATAACATGAATCTAACTAAGCATGTGTAATATAATTTTTTCATGAACAATACAAACTTAATCAAGCATATCAATGTGAACATGTACTTGAGTTAGATCCAATTAACATAGATCTTAAGCATATGAACAGAAATTTACATAGATCTTAAACATATGTATTAACTTGGATCTAAACATGTAAGCATATATGAACATGACTAGTTTATGAACATGTACATAACATAACATAAAAGCAAGAGTGTAGATCTAAACATATAAGCATATATGAACATGACTTAGTTTATAACATAACATAAAAGTAAGCATGTAGATCTAAACATATAAGCATATATGAACATGACTTAGTTTATGAACATGTACATAACAAAGCATCACCAAATTAATATACAATATGATAGGTTCAATTGTACAAATCACAATAGTCTCATAGGCATAGTTAATTTTAGATTTGTCATAAGGATAAACATGAATTAGAATCACAATTAGGCACAGTTCTAGATTCGATTTATTTCAAGTCATGACTTTTATATATTTAAATCTGAAGTATAACTGAATTTACAGAAAAAGAATAGTTCTTGTATTCTGGAATCTGATTTCTTAATTTGTTAATCTATTCCTTTGACGTACACTATTGATGTTCTTCTAATTGATTTCTAGTTGAAGAAGATATTCTAGTTTTAAGAAGATGGAGGCTGCGCTAGTTCAGAGAGACAGCATGACGGCTTCATAGAATGTGTTTATGTGTTTTAGGTTTCGGGTTTGAGTTGATTATATAGAAGTCTAGGATTAATTCTAGCCTTTAGATCAGTTTAGGAGTAATTAGAGTCATCCAAACCAAAGAGATGTGTCACTCAGTCAATCACTGTACGACACATAAGCCCTAATACATCAGAATTCGTCACCGAGCCAATCAGAGAAGGCCACATCTTCTCAGAACTATAGAAATTGTCACAGGAACTGGATCTCGGAAGGGGTCTACCCCCCTTAAGGTGGGGTCGACACCTATGTCTACCCCCCTTAAGGGGGGTCGACACCTATGTCTACCCCCTTTTATGGGGATTCGACACATATGTCGACCCCCTTAAGATGGGTCGACAACATTTGAGTGGGATCTTTCCCACTCACTCATCTTTGACTTCTTTTGGTTCTGGAGATGATTTTGTGTGTATGTATATACTTCCTTGCGTGTATATAAACTTCTATGGCTTATAACTTCTTCATACGTTGTCCGATTTATGCAAACTCGGACTCTATCCCTAGCAGAATTCCGAGACGAACGCAACGGTGTAACCCATTTCCCTTAATTCCCACTTTTAAAATTAAGTATTCTTTAATTAGTTACTTTAACATTCACAGAAAATACGGGGTGTTACATAACATGTCATATCACAGTTATACAATAAAGTTATTATTATTAAATAGTAAACGATATACATTGGGGACATGTGTATGTATATGCCCCCAATCAATCTTGAATAGACTGACTGGCTAAGGCTTGTTCGAGATTGATTAAGCTTAGTGTTCAGTTGCCCCAACTCTCCGGCGGGGCTAACTTTTCTTTGTCGTTGATGCTGATCCTCTTAGCATCTTTATACTCTCTTATCTCATAACCAGGTTAGAGTATCGTTGAGGCGGTCTCCTATCGGGGTGCACCTTCACGCCTCGGAGGACGTCGTTTTCCCATCCTTTATACTCTCTCTTGTTTCATTAGAGATAGAGTTAGGAATGTCGTCTTCCCATTCCTTCTATCATGTCATGCAAACGGTCGTTTCGTTTGCTCCTGCATGTGAATTGTCCTCAATCTTTTAAGCTTAATTTAATGTTTAGCATTTCATAATCAAGACAGAACAGTCATATAAGATAAAAATAATGCAGAAAAATAAATGACACACGATATTTTTATAGTGGTTTAGCTAAGTCATAGCCTACATCCACTTTATCATCTTTTGTTCATGAACAGACTTTTCTAGGCAAGTCATGCCTTTTTACTTAGTTTATAAAAACAAAAGAAAACACTACATTTCTAACTCAAATATCACCGCTAATGCTGAGCATTCCAAGCTCTAGGAACTTCTTCACCGTCCACGGTCATTAACTTAAAGGATCCCGTTTCAAGATTACATTGGATGGCGTATGGTCCTTCCCACTTTGGGCCTAGATGGGCTGGAGGTGGAAAGACTCGCTTCAGTACAAAGTCTCCTGGTTCGAAAGTCCTAAAGCGATCCTTTCTGTCATAATAACGTGCCACTTGGCATCGATGCCTTGAAGCACGCAAGTCTGCTTCATCCTTTTTTTCTTCAACCGTGTCAAGGGACTCTAGGAGGAGTGCTCTATTCGTCATTGGGTCATAGTATGTCACCCTATAAGAGGGGACTTTAAGTTCCACGGGGATCACCACCTCTGATCCGAAGGAGAGTGAAAAAGGAGTATGGCCAGTAGCCGTCTTAAAGGTTGTTCGATAGGCCCACAAAGCTAGTGGCAACTCATCCACTCACATGGCTTTGGCCCGCTCCAACCGCTTCTTAAGAATAGACTTAATGACTTTGTTTATTGCTTCAACCTGTCCATTCGACTGCGGGTGAGCTACAGCGGTATACCTCTTATCAATCTTATATTTCTGACAGAAGTTTCTAAATTCGGCACTATCAAATTGGGTTCCATTATCAGTTATAATGGTTTTTTTGTATCCCAAATCGGCAAATAATATTTCTGACCACAAAGCTTATCACCTTCCTTGCCGTGATTGTGGTTAAGGGTTCGGCTTCCACCCACTTTGTGAAATAATCCACGGCGAAAATCGTGTACTTTGCTCCTCCTTTGGCAACTGGTAAAACTCCAATAGTATCGATTCCCCACATGGAAAATGACCATGGGCTTACAATTGACTTAAGCTGAGTCGGAGGTGCTATGGGAATTTTAGCGAATTTCTGATACTTGTCAGAACGTCGTGAGTATTCAGCCGCGTCTTTATTCACGTAGGCCAAAAATATCCGTATCGCAATACTTTCTTTGCTAGGATTTGACCCCCGGTATGATCTCCACACTCACCTTCATGTACTTCTCTTAGTATACGCTTGATGTCATCGTGTCCTATACACCGTAACAAAGGCATAGAAAATCCTTGGCGATAAAGGACGTCATCCTGTAAAACGTATCTTGCATCTTTACATGTTACAGCTCCTCTCTTGCTCTTCTTTGATGGGAGTATTCCTCCGTTGAGGAAGTTTTTAATTGGTGTCATCCATGGCTCCCTTTCTGAATCAACTTCTAAGGCTAATTCGATTTCCATTAGGTCGAAGCTTGGTGACTCCAATATCTCTATTGGAACCATTTCGGTTTCTTTAGGGTTGTCAAAACTCGCTAGCTTAGCCAGTCGGTCTGCCTTCTGATTCTCCGCTCGTGGAATGTGTGTTATACTGTAATGGTCCAAGTTGCCCAGTAACTCCTCTACTTTTCCAAGATAAGTAACAAGTCGAGGTCCCTTGGTCACAAATTCCTTCCGAACTTGGCAGACAACTATCGTGCAGAATATGTCCAGTGTTCTAACCCCTAATTCCTTAGCGAGTTTCAGCCCGACAATCAAGGCTTTATACTCAGAATCATTATTGATGGCGGGGAATTCCAATCGTAGGGCATAATAAACAGATCGTCCTTTAGGAGTGATTAAAACAACTCTGGTGCCGGATCTTCGATCATTCTTGGCCCCATCCGTATATAACTTCCATGGACTAAGCTCTAACTCATGTTCTGAAGTAACAACTTTCTCATCCACTGTTTCTTCTTCGGGAATCGTGAATTCTGCTATGAAGTCGGCTAAGGCCTGCCGCCTTATTGATCTCCTTGGTTGAAAATTCAAATCAAATTGGCTCAACTCGATATTCCACTTAAGTAATCGCCTCGAAGCTTTGGTTCTTTGTAAGACTTGTCTAAGAGGTTGATCAGTATATATGACTATCGGATGAGCTTGGAAGTAATGACGGAGCTTTCGAGAGGCAATCAAGAGGCTATAAGCAAGCTTTTCTATTCTTGGATAATTACGTTATGCAGCCGCCAAATTCTTACTCATAATATACAGGCCTCTGGACCTTGTCTTCTTCACGCATCAGTGTTGTGCTGACAGCATGAGATGATACCGCCAGATAGACGAACAGATCTTCATGATCCACAGGTTTTGACAATATTGAGGGTTTCTTCAGTAAGTCCAACAAATTTTGGAAAGCCTCCACATAGTTGGGAGTCCACTCGAAGTTACGTTTCCTCCATTTGATCAAATCGAAGAACGAGACACACTTATCCGTGACTTTGGAAATAAATCTGCTTAATGCGACCACCTTTCCTGCCAAGCTTTGAACGTCCCTAATCTTCCGTGGTTCTTCAATGTTCCTTATTGCTTCTATCTGGATAGCATTAATCTCAATCCCATGAGAACTTATAATGAACCCGAGGAATTTCCCTGATGCAACCCCAAACGAGCATTTTAAAGGGTTCAACTTCATCCCGTACCTCCGTAGGATATCAAACATCTGTGCCAGATCCTGTGTATGTCTAGAGGATTGCCTGGATTTCACGAGTATGTCATCTACGTAAACTTCCATGGTTTTACCAATCTGGTTATAGAACATTCGATTTACTAGGCACTGATATGTGGCTCTGGCGTTCTTTAGTCCGAACGGCATCACCACATAGTAGTATAATCCCAAATTTGTTATAAAACTCGTGTGCTCTTGATCTGGCACACGCATGGGTATCTGGTTATATCCTGAGTATGCGTCCATGAAGGAAAGGAGCTCGTGTCCAGCTGTTGAGTCCACTACTGGTCAATCCTAGGGAGCGGGTATTTATCTTTTGGACAAGCTTTGTTTAAATCCGAAAAATCAATGCACATCCGCCATTTTCCATTTGATTTCTTGACCAAAACAGGATACGATATCCAGTCGGGATACACTGAATCCCTAATGAACCCGTTATCTTTCAACTTCTCCACTTCTTCCTTGAGGGTTGCTGACCTTTCCGGGCCTAATGTACGTCTTTTTTGTTTAACAGGTGGATGCTTTGGGTTGATACTCAATGAGTGGCTCATAACGGAAGGAGATATCCCACACATGTTAGCATGGGTCCGGGAAAACACGTCCAAGTTTGCCTTTAAGAAGTCAGTCAATTCCTTTGCTCGGAACAGATCCAGTAGGGATCCAATCTTTAACACCTTTGTCGGATCAATATCGTCAATGGATGTCCACAGTCATTTCATTGGGGTCGCCTTTCTGTTCCCAGGCTCTTCATCCTCTCTGGGATCTATGTCCTTGAACAGTCCTCCGGGCGACTCCCTCTGGGCTGGTCCCTTTAATTGCTATGATGAACCCTCCCTTGAGGGAGAGGAAGCATATTTAGCATCTATACTTAATCCCTTCATCAACATCTACAGTTCGGCCATGTAGCAGGCTCATCCGGAGACCTGATCACCTCTCATTACTCCCACTCCGGCTTCGGTTGGAAACTTCAGCAATAGGCACCAGGGTGCGATGCAAGCCCTGAATTCCGCGAGAGCCGGTATACCCAAGAAAGCGTTATAGGGCGAGTCGATGTCCAAAACTACAAACTGAAGAATTCTTACTCTCCGATGGTCTCCTTGTCCCAATGTCACTGACAATTCTATATATCCCATTGGAGCCGTCGATGTCCCGTTGAAGTCGCAAATCCATCCTTCACAAGGCTTCAAATTTTCCGGTTCGAATTTCATCTGATCGAATGCTTTCTTAAAAAGAATATTGACTGAACTTCCATTGTCCACCAATACCTTATAAACTAGAGTAGGACCAATAGTAGTAGTGATGACCAATGGGCCTTTAGTAGGTGATTGAATTCCAACATCGTCCCTGTTACGGGACACAACATCGTCAGACATCGTTTTTGTTGCTTTACCGGAGCGATATCTTCAAGGTTATTGCATTCCTCCATATTGATGTGTTTAGCTGCGTTAACATATTGGTCCATCACTCTGTAACTACGGCCGGCTGGTTGGGGCCTGCCTATTATAGTGTTGATGACAATCCCTTTACCTTTCTATTAAGCTGTGGGTTTAGGAGCGGGTTGATTTTGGTTCGGGGTCTGTCCCCCTTGCCCCCTGTCTCTTTGAGCGACTTTATACTCGTCTAGCTTTCCTTCCCGTAATAGCTTTGCAATGACGTTTCTCAGATGCCGACATTCATTGGTTGAGTGTCCGTGAGTTCCATGAAACAGGCAAAATTTTCCAGTTGTGATCTCTCTTTCGGTTGAGTCTCTAAGTGGCGGCCTTTTATATTGTAAGACATTGTAAGTATCCAGATAAATGTTTTCCAATGTGTCATTCAGCGACGAATAGTTCTCAAAGGTTTGGAATCGAGGACTTTTACTGGAGTTATTTCTTTGGTTCCTATTCCTCCTATTGTCATTTCCACTCCTGTTGTTATTACCTTCGTTCTTGTTGCCAACGTTCACCTCAACCTTCCCCGAACTATCATCCGACTGTTTTACAGCGACATTGCTTTGGATATCTTCCTTAGAAACCCCTTCAGATTTTCTCTTTCTATTTGCATAGGCTTCCTCTCGCCTTAAGCGAATATTGGCCTTTTTGTAGAACAATTTCCTAGTGTGGGGTGGTTTTCCGGAGAGATAATCCTCGAATTCTATGTCAGGGTTGACTCCTTTTATTAAGGCCATCAAAATAGTGGGTTCATAAGGGTCACTAACTTCGATAACAGCTAGGTTGAAGCGGTCTAAGTATAATTTCAACGATTCACTTGGAGCCTGCTTAATCCTCGACAACTCAATGACGCTTTTAGATTTTCGAGCATGAAGTCGAAACTGGTTCATAAAGCTTCACTCAGTTCTTTAAAAGTTGATATTGATCGTGGAGGGAGTCGAGTGAACCACATCAATGCCACATCTTTTAGATAAATCGGGAAGGCCTTGCATTTTACAGCGTCTGGAGCTGCTGCAGCATTCATGAACCATGCATATCTCATTCAATGTTTTCCTGGGTCGATTCTCCCAGAATACCGATCCATCTATGGCAAATTAAATCGCCAAGGGAATTGAAAGTCCAGTACATAATCTGTAAAGGGTGTGTGACTTCGTTCAATGCCCTAGTCCTCATTGGTATAGCATCGGCTATCAGCCATGATTTGGCGCACCATTGCCTCTACATCAGCATTCGTTAATGTTGGTTCAAGCTCTCTGGCCCTGATATTTGGATTACCCCTAGGCTCCTGGCCAGGGGATGTTCTCATGTTTCTAGCAGCAGCTACTCTGCTCCGTTCCCTACGATGTCGGTCATTCACGGGAGGAAGGGGTTGGAGGAGTTGTCCTTGTGTGGGATTGGTAATATTAGGATCCCTGGGTAGGACGTGAGATCCATGCATGGGCAGTAGCATGGGCTCTCTTAGGCTCGGGTTGTCAGGCCCTAGCACACGAGCAGCGTCGTCATGGGATCCCAAAGATCCAAAGGTCAGCTGATCAAGATTTTCAGCTCACTCCTACGGCCTTCTTTCACGAGGGCGCTCTTCATTCGAAGAGGATGATTGGTCTGCTGTGAGACGGCGAGTTGGAGATGGTGTCTTCTGCCTACAAAGTTCACTGATATCCCTACTCATAGTGATCATGTTCTCTTGCATACAAAGACTGTCACGTTTGTGAGCTTCCAAAGCATCCCTTGTGCACTCAAGCATATCAAGAAAGCGCGAAAATTCTCCATGCGTGACTGGTGCAGATGGAGCGGGTTGATCACTAGTCGTCGTGACCGGTATCAGAGCATTGGTGGGTGCTCGAGAAGATGTACCAGTTTTAGCCGCGTTCGGATTGGATCGGAGTAGGGTAGTAGAGCCGAATCGGTTCAGAGGGGGTACGAGCAGCATCAGAGCCTCCAAATCGGTTTGGATTCACGTCATCAACCTGGTGCGGAGCGCCCGGTAGATGGCCTGTTCCAGAGCCCTATCCCCGCGACCTCGTCATGACTATGGCCTGCTGATCTTCGCTAGCCTCATTCTCCTGAGCGCCTTGTACTTCTTTCCCTTTTCCTTTGGCCATAACATCCAATTCCTTAGAGATTAATCAGCAAATACACGAGAATGCCGGAAATAAAGGATTAACTTATTTGAACTTAAGGGTCCAAATAGTAGAATAATAATCCTAAAAAGCGGAGAATTCAAAAACTTCTCAGTGAAAGCACCAAAATGTTAGACCAAAAAGTGGTTCTAACACCCAGATTAGCAATAATTATACTAAAATAAAATCAAAAAGCAAAGAAAAACACAAGATTTATAGTGGTTCGGCGTTAAAGAGACTACGTCCACTTTATACTTGTTGGATTGATGATTTGAATGCAAGTACAATAATGATTATCACTTAATTTCACTCATACAATACATAAATTCACTCAATCTTCTCAAAAATATACTTCGAAAGATGATTGTAATCTGAATAAAGTGGTGGAATTCAGTTATGGAAGAAGCTTGAGTTGATAGGTTGCCAAAAGATCCTTTGAAATGACCCTTGGTGGTCTATTTATAGGCGAAAAATCTCCCTGAAATGGCTCCGGTTCGGATGCACGTGGCACTCATCTCTTAAGAGTCGGGTTCGGATGGAACGAGATAGTGACAGTGCACAATAATCATGGGTAAACGTGGGGGAATGTGTGCACAACCGCTCCGCATCTCTAGGGATAATGGGCTGTAACTGATGCTGCTTCCTGCTTCGGATCGGACATGTGTAGGAGAGGAGGTGTGGATCGGTATATTCCGATCCGGTCCGATTCTGTCTGGACTCTTCTGCTTTCTACTCCTTACTGTTTTGGCTTGGCCAGATATTGCCAATCCGAACCGGACTTCGAGTGCATGTTCTTCTAGTCAACATCCTTCATAATTGGTCTTCTAACTTTGTGTAGCCTAGTTCACAAAGTAGGCTAACATTTAATTTTGCATATTGTGTTTATTTAGATAGCTTTGGTTAGTAGTGAACGTCATGTGTGTGATAGAGTTTGCTAATAATATAATTTATGAAAACACGAAGTATATATTATGTTGAGTGACCGTAGTTTTGGATAATTTGTGCGAACTTGGGTTTTGTGCTTATGTGAAACGATTTGATGTATAAATGATTTTAATAGAAATCGTCGTAGTTAGAATTTAGTAAATTGCAAAAATATATAATTTAGTACACATGTAATAAAACGGTAAAATATAAACAAATTATATATTTAAATTTAATATAGACAAATATTTAAACCCTTAGTTATTATTTGGCCCCGTCTGACAAGTGTTTTATCTGATCGTTATATGGATATTCATTTTTTCTATAAAACGGACATCTATATTCATCTGATACATCATTTGTCGGATTTGTCTGTATTGGACAAGTTACAAACACTATAAAGTAATTATATTTCGTAGATCATATCACTTTAAACGATTCACAAAATTTCGATGGCATTTCCTTTACGTTCCTTGTGTACACGCACGTGCGTGCGATAGAAGGAACATGGGGGAAATACCGCCAAAATTTTATGAAATCGTTTAAAATGTTATGATTTACGAAATATAATTAATATTGTGTTTGTAATGGGAAGTAGGATGATCGACAATCAATGAAGACACATAAGCGTCAATGAAGCAATAGTTATTTATTTAAAATATAGTTTGTAAAAAAATATAAAATTAATTAGTACATGTTTACTAAATCAGTAAATAAAATTTAAACAACATATAAAATTAACGATTACTTTTTTTGACTTCATCATAGGTTTTAAACTAGGAAAAATGACCAATTACTTTATTGATCGGACCCAGATGTATCAAAGAAGGGAAATTAGTGGTGCAATAAGTGAATATTTTGAAAATGGGGTAAAAGTGTTCATTGAGTTTGCGATAAGTAATATTGGAAAAAGTAGAGAAATTCGTTGTCCATGTAGTAGGTGGAAATTGTTAAACAATTTAATACTGAATATGGTTAAGATTCACTAGCGCCAATACAGTTTCCTACCCAATTATTTGTTGTGGGATCGTCATGGAGAAATTTTAGCCGTAATACACAAGAACAATCGACGGAGGTCAATAGTGTTGAAGTTAGCATGAATCTCATAGAAAATATGGTCAAATATGCTGCACTATCAATGTTCCCTACCGTTCAAATTGGTAACGACGATGTTAACGTCGAAGGGGAACCAAATGTTGAAGCTAAAAAAATACGATTTATTGAATAATGCTAAAATGAACTTTTGGAATGGATGTGAAAGCGGCACTCAATTATCAGTAACTGTAAAATACATTGAAATGAAATCAAAATACAACCTTATGGAAGCTGGATTTACGGCTGTTGTTCAAGCGGCTAAACGCCATATGCCATCCGATAGTTTGATGTGCAAAAATTATTATGAAGTGAAAAAACTTATGTCACCTTTTGGTTTGTCATATCATAAATAGATAAATGTTTAAAGGGTTGCATGTTGTATTGGAAAGAAGACAACAATCTTACAAAATGTAAGTTTAGTAATCAAGAAAGATACAAACTAAGGAAAAAGAAGGGAAAAGAAGTTCCGTACAAGCGTATACATTATTTACCCATCACCCCTAGACTTCAGAGATTATATGCATCATCTGTAACACCGCATCATATGAGATGACACAATATGAGAACACCTCAAGAAGGTACGTTGACGCACCCATCGGATGGAGAAGCATGGAAACATTTTGACAAGAAATATCCTGATTTCGCAGCCGAGGGCTGCAACATTAGACTTGGTTTATGTACAGATGGCTTCGCACCGTTTTCTCAGTTTGGTTCTATTTATTCATCTTGGTCTATAATAATCACACCTTAAAACCTACCCCCATGAATGTGTATGAAAACTTCATACATGTTTCTCACAATTCTCGTCCCTGACCTTGATGATCCGACATAGGGCATTGATGTTTACTTACAACCGTTAATCGAAGAATTGAAAAATGGTATGAAAGAGTCGAAACATACGACATATCAAAGAAGAAAAATTTTCGGATGTTCGCTTCTTTGTTATAGACCATTAGTGATTTTCTTGCATATGCAATGCTTTCGGGTTGGTGTACAGCTGGTCGTTTTGCTTGTCCTTATTGCATGGAAGAAACACGAGCATTTTTGTTACCGTATGGAAAGTAAATTTCATGGTTTGACTATCATCGATGTTTTCTTCATATTAGTCATCCTTTTAGAAGAGTCAAAAAAAAACTTCACGGCTAATAGACATGAGACTCTACGACCACCAACGGTTTGGTCAAGCGAGGAAATATATGTACTTGTAAAAGATTATACAAAGATACATGACACCGGAAAATAATAAATTGAAATTCAAGGTAAATCGACGATTCATAATTAGTGCAAACAGAGTATATTCTGGGAATTACCTTATTGGAAACATCTCTTAACCTGTCATAACTTTGGCATGATGCATAACGAGAAAAACGTATTTGGTAACGTGTTTAATACAATTCTGAATGTGAAGGGAAAGACTAAGGACGATCTGATATCTAGACGTGATATAGAGGAAATATGCAATCGTCTTGAGCTTCATATAAAGCCTAATGACAATAAAAAAACTCAAAACATGCTATGAACTAGAAAATAACCAAGTCAAAATATTGTTAAAATGGGTGGAAGAATTGCTTTTTCCTGATGAAATTTCCTCTAATCTTTGCAGATGTGTCGACTACAAAAACGGAAGGCTAAGTGGAATGAAAAGCCATGATTGTCATGTAATGATGGAAAATTTGTTACCCATCGCATTCAAAGAATTGTTACTTGGAAAAGTTTGGAATGTAATAACAAAATTTAGCTTATTTTACATGGTGCTTTGTTCAACTACATTAAAAGTTGATCGTCTACTTAAACTTGAAGAAGAAATCCCCGTATTGCTCTGCAAACTGGAGAAAATATTTCCTCCGGATTTCTTTAATGTAATGGAGCATTTATCTGTTCATCTTCCAAAGAAAGCATGTCTTCGAGGTCCTATGCAATATGGATGGATGTATCCATTTGAAAGGTATGTTATTATACTAAGTATTCAAATGTTAATTTAATTATGAATAAAACTTAATATTAAACCAAACTATTTTTTATTAGGTACTTAAATCATTTAAAGAATAAAGTGAGACAAAAAGCTCGAGTTGATGGTTCTATTTGCAAATCGTATATCGAAGAAGAAGCTTTTATTTTTTTCTCTCACTATTTTAATGATCATGTGAACTTATCTTTTGGAAAGCGTTCCACGTAATGATGAGAGGGTTGAACAAGATTCTTCTTCTGAATCAACATTATCTATTTTTGAACAACATGGCCAACATGCTAGAAAATGTGTGGAAATATCGCTAAATGTTAAAGATTGTCATGTAGCACATCACATATTTTCTTCTTAATTGTCCTGAATTTGCTCCTTTTGTCAGGTAATCATTTTTTTCAAGTTTTATTAAATTTAAGTTACACGTGTTAATAATAATGTAACATATAATGTTTGTGTTTGTAGTATTTATGAATCACAAAATCCAAGTGGCGATTTGAGCAAAGATTTTTGTAGTTGGTTTAGGAACTACATTTTTGATTCCACAAATCATGTGCTCAATGAAGGAGTGAAACATTTAGCCTTTGGACCAAAAAGAAAAGTCAAAACTTATCCAATATTTTTTGTTAATAGGTATAAATTTAACATCAAAGAATATGGTGCTGAAAAATTATCAAATAATACTGGTGTGTTTGTTAAAGGCAGTGAAGATCCTAATAATCATATAAATGATTTTTATGGCGTGTTAACTCAGATTTTGCAATTGACATATTTTACAAGGCCCGTAGAGGATGTTTATTTGTTTAAATGCAACTTGTTCAACAATGTTACAGGTTTCGGTATTAACGTGCATCCAAAGTATAATATTGTAGAAATTAAATATACCTCACGTTATCAAAAGTATGACCTTTTTGTACTAGCCAAACAAGCCTTACAAGCTTATTATGCCCCTTATCCGTCGCTAAAAAGGGATAAAGTAGATTGGTCTGTGATTTTTAAAACCAAGGCAAGATTTACATTAGATGGACAGAATATTCATGATGAACAAGCCTATCAAGTAGATATAGAGGAAAATGTTGAAATAACAATTGCAAACGATCAAACTGATTTTGGACCTTTAGATGATGAGGCAAATGTATTAGTCGATGCATTTGAGAGTGTAGAGGAAAACGACGAAGAAAACGATGAAGACTGAGTAAAATTTAGTAATTTTCACAACTGTTCACATTACATTTACCTATGTTTAATATTGCACTTATCCAAGTTATCCAATTTTAATGACAATAAGTATATAATCACACACATACTCAACATGACAACTGTGTAGCATGTATTACTTTTTTAATAGTTAATCATATCATAATTATTACGAATTGTGTATGTATCAATGTGACTGGTATATTATGTCTGGCTCTCGACGGTGTGGTGGTGAGAATAGTGACTTCGGTAACTCGATGGTAATGAATCGTTTTGCATACATACAATAAATTAACGTTTAAATATACAGTGTTATAATATTTTATATTCTGACATAACATTTTTACTATTCATTCTATTTGCAGACCCGACAACCTACGAAGGCCCAATACAAAGAAGAAACTAAAGAGCTTAGAATCATGATTGAGAAGCTACGTGAGCAGAGTCGTCTTCTGACTATGCAGTTGGAGCAGCTAAATCATAAGTTTGTGAAGTACGTGTACAATCATGATAGTCGTCCTTCGTCGTCTACTGATTCCGGAGGCGATGCTTAAGGTATGTGTTTTCTATGACTTGAAGATGGTGACATTTTATTTAAATGTTGTATATTTTGGCACAGTGTGGGTGAGGATGATACTTTTGATATGTTTAAATGGTTTGTGGACATGTAACTTTGATGTATTTGATTTATGAAGATGTATGTGTTGGTTTCTGAATTTTTGGATGGTTTGTTTTGTTTATATTGATGTTTCTCTGATTTATTTTGGTGGTTTATATTGTTATTGATATATATGTGTTGTATATGTGTGGAATTGCTTGGAATTGGATTGAAAATGGATTGGGATTGGATTGGATTGGAAATGGGGTGGCTAGAAGATTATATACTTGCTGTTATAAAAAAAATAACCCAGTTTTTTCAATGGTCACCAATAGTTTCCAGTGGCAATTTGGTCATTGTTTTTAAACGGTTTCCAACTTCTTACACCGTTTGAAGCCATTGGTAAAGCCATTGGAAATATTCCGTTGGAGGCCGTTGGAACGCGTGAATGCTATTCCAATGGCTATTCCAACGGACTCCAATGGCCACCAACGGCTATGATCCGTTGGAAAAGCCCTGTATTCTAGTAGTAGTTAGAGAAGGTTAGAGAAGAGGTTGGTCATGTTGTTTTTTTATAATCACAAGGAACCTTAAGATCAAGGCATACATTGACGCTCACTTAAGTAAACCTCACGCCATGTGTCTACCCCGCTTTGTATAGTTGTCACACACGGATACTTATCGTCCTAGCCCCCAAAGTGTTTTGCAGCGAGATTCGAACCTACCCGCATATGATGCTTTGATCCCCATCTCCCGACTCCCAAACCACCCGAGCTACAAATGACGGGTAAGATTGGTCCTGCTGTTGTTCATTAGATTTGCCAGTTAACCTAGGCCCAATAACTCCTAGCCTTGATATTGTTACCTCACCAATATGGACAACATTTATCTCGCACGAGCAGGAAGCACCCCTTAAGACATCTTTTCCAAACTCTTTGGGCGACTTAAATGAGTGGTACGAAGAGTTGGCCTTATTAGTTTTCTCGTACAGAATCACTTCCTTCTAAATCTCCAGAGGCTACCTCCATAAACAAATTCAAAGAATTGGAACAGCTTGTAATGCAGTATCCTTCGTTCTAAGTTCTTGAAATGCGTTGTACTCATCCTCATACATTTGGTGCGTGGTTTGAATTTTTGAAACACTTCCTTATGGTCAATTTTATCATGTTATGTGTTTCTCGAATTTCAATTATTTTACTCGATCTATCCTGTCACTTGCAATTTCCTATAGGCCATAAAACATCTTTTCAAATATGTCGGTGATACTTCAAAGTTAACTGTCAAGAATAACAAGCTTAAGGAGAGGATAACCTATTAGAATTTGATATAGAGAGGAGGAGAGAGATTAAATGTAGAATAATTGAACGACTACATTGTTATTGCTTTTCTCATGCTAATTGATTACATCTCATAATCTTTAAATAAATAAAGGAAAGAAACTACTTCCTAAATTCTAGGTACGTTACTAAAGACTAGATAAAAATTTTATTTCCTATAGAATAGAACAAACATGACTACTCTTTCCTAACAATCATGAACTAATTACTTTGAAGCACCAATATAACTTTAACATAACCACCCTAAATGCTCAACTAGTCGATCTGGCAGTTGTCAAAAATGATGTTGGAAAAGAGATAGATGTAAAAAAACTTAAGAACTAGAAAGATTTTAAGTGATCCGTAATCTACAAGATCTTTTGAGGCTGAGATAAAGGTGAGGAAGGATTCAGATGACTAAACTAAATCCATATCTGAAAATTTATCTAATTCTAATTCTGAAGTAGCCAAGTTGATGTTCAGCATTGATACTCTAAGTAATAAATTGAAGGGCACAGGGAACTTTTATTCAAATCAATATCAATAATAAAAGATGCTGGGGAGAAAGCGTCTAACTTCCTAGAAGCTCTCCTCAATATCTTCATCCAGAGGTCGTTCAAGAAGGCTCTGTCCATTGCTTACGAGGATAATATAGAAAAGTTCCACGATATGGACTTCTCTACTTACATATATAATGACTTACCGAAAAGTAATGATGGTTGGAACCCCTGACCAGGGAAAAGATGTGAACCTCGTAGAGATGCTTGTTATATAAACCCCTCCTTAATGAAGTGGTTGACTTGGATTTCGAGTAGAGGGATATTTTTCAAAGCCACAATAGTGGAAATGATGATGATGGCCACAACAAAAAATGATAACGGTAGGAATTTTAATGAAGGCCCGAGCGATGAATCTTCTAGCAAGGGAGGAAATAAAATTATTGAACGCCCTTCGAGAACTAAAGGTGGAGATAGAGGCGAGCTTGAGCCGTAGAAAGTGACGAAGATCCATATTCATCGCCAAAAGAGAATTTCGAGCATGGAAAGGTTAAAGAAAGCTATAGGCTCCTAAATCATCAGCTATACTTCCTCATATATATAACCTTTTGCTTGATCATTGATTTTTTTCGTACTCGTTAATTAATTCTCAAAATTTTAGACTAAAATTAAACAAAATATTAATCCAAATATTTACCCGAGAAGAAAGATAATGCGACTACACAATTAACATTGGAGATAAGTAAATCAGTGGGCACATGTAATGCCAATCAAAAAGCTACCATAGGCTTGATCGTGGGGACTTTGTTCTAAGAAAATATAAAAATCAACAAGTTTCTCTGATACTAAATAGATAATGCTTTCACAGACACCAAATTCTAAAAGAAAACGTCAAACTCGTAAAAAAATTTGGATGCTGATAGAAGAAATGCAAGTTTTACTGAAAACACTATATATGGAATATTATAGAAGCACAATGGTAGATTTCCCTTTTTGGAGTCCCAAATGTGTGTTGAGCTATTAAGACGTTTTATCAAGGGATATGCAGACGAGCATCGAAAATATCCTCATTACGGCTCATGTTGGAATATCCCCAGAGTTTAACCTATTTCTCTTTTAAGTTGAACTTGTTAGGGTTCCCGCAAGATCACTACACAATTAGTTTTTGAAAGAGGGAAGAAGATAACAATAACAAGCAAATTACTCCAAACAAACCTTTATTAATCCACCAAATTATTACAGTGAAAGACTAAAAAATAATTTAGAATTTATCTCAATCCCAGAAAACAAGATTTTTTTTTCTTTCCTTCAAATAAAAGTAAATCTCTCCCTAATGAGATGCCTATATAAGCAAACAGAAAGACTAGGTCTAAACCTAATTGAGCCCTAAAATATCTCAGAAATAAATACTCCTTAAAACTTATAAAACTTTCCCTAAAATATCTTAACAAATCCATAAAACTTGGTCAACAGATCCTAAAATCTCGTAACTTCTAATATCTCCACTTTAATATCCATGTGATGAATATCACAAACCTTAACACTCCACCTTGATATGAAATCACTCACTCAACAAATCTAAAAACCACCCCCAAACTATGCATTTCCCTAATGAGATACACTACATAAAAGATCTCAAAATTGCTTGTAATACCACAATGGCCTCCATGTAGACTTTGTGGCTTTACGTTGATGACTCCACCTTGATTCAAATAAACTCGCCTCTCCCAATCCAATTTGAGAACTCATAACATTCTCCACCATTTTACCAAGCAATTTATATATGTTATCATTTCCCCGTTTTGTGCGCAGAAGCTCCTTGTTACCCCTCCAAACCCTTATAACTCCACCTCTAGTCGAGAAATTGCAACCTTTTTGTTTCAACTTTCAAATTGAAGCAAGATCCTTCTTAATTTCTGGGATGTACCTAACTCCCGTTAACTTCACCACCTTTTCATCATTCACCTTCAATCGAACCAAACCTATGCCTTTAACATGCAAATATCGACCGTTAGAAGGTACTACTTTACTACTTTGTTCTTCATAATCAATAAATGCTTCCTTTTGATGGCACACGTGATAACAAGCTCCTGAATCAAGTATCCAATCTTTGTTTTCGCCTTCATTAACACATAAAACATTTTCTTCAATCCCCTCACCAAAATTCACCTCATTACCGTTATTATCTTGTTCATCTAACTCCTCTAATGCCTTCATCTTCTCCTTATCCCTTTTAAGTTTATGACAAAATCTCAGTTGATGACCGGGTTTGTCACAGTAGAAACAAATGTATTCCTTTTTCATGTCTGGTCTATTCGGTTGCCTTTCCATGTTTCGTTGATTAACCCTCCTTGCAATAAAAGCTTTTTCAATTGGAGTTCCAATTTCTGTTTCCTCCTCCTTATCTTTTCCTTCCATAAGGCTCGTCCTCCGCATCTCCTAATTAAGCAAGCTACTAACTGCTGACCCCATTGAAACAACGCTATCTGAATTTGAGTTATTCAACGCAACCACAAGCGTTTCCCAACTTTCTGGCAACGAACTCATCATCATTAAGGCTTGTGTTTCATTATCCACCTTGAAATTCACGGCAGCCAATTGATTCGCAATTTGCTGAAAAGCATTAAGATGCTCTCCAATTGATCCTTTTTCTTTAAGCTTTAGATTCACCAATCTTCTCATAAGAAGAGGCTTATTTGTTGCAGAGTTCTTTGCATAAACTCCTTCGAATTTCTTCCATATTGCATAAGCAGATGTTTCATTAGCAACAATATGAAACACTGAATTATCCAGAAAACATCGAATAGACGCACCAGCCTTCCTATCCAAAGTCTCCCATTTTGCTTCGGATAAATTACTAGGTTTTCCCCATTATTCTTTAGTGGCTGATGAAGATCATTAAGATAAAGGAAATCTTCCATCTTTGCCCTCCATAATCCCCAATTTCTTCCATTAAGATTTTCAATAATCTTTTTTATCCATATTCAAATCCTCTCCAAAAAATTTGTGTAGAAAGCTCTGATACCAATTTGTTAGGGTTTCCGCAAGATCACTACACAATTAGATTTTGAAAGAGGGAAGAAGATAATAATAACAAGCAAATTAATCCAAACAAACCTTTATTAATCCACCAAATTATTAATGAAAGCTTAAAAAATAATTGAGAATTTATCCCAAAAAACAAGTTTTTTTTCTTTCCTTCAAGTACAAGTAAATCTCTCCCTACTGAGATGCTTATATAGGAAAATAGAAAGACTAGGTCTAAACCTAATTGAGCCCTAAAATATCTTAGAAATAAATACTCCTTAAATCTTGTTCAAAATAAAACTTTCCCTAAAATGTCTTAACAAATCCATAAAACTCGGTCAACATATCCTAAAATCCCGTAACTTCCAATATCTCCACTTTAATATCCATGTGATGAATATCACAAACCATAACAGAACTCTCCCTTGGAAAAGTTCAGGTATAATAGGAAGAAGTTCATCCCGAAATTTTATAAAAATCAATTTTTTATGAACCTGATGAAGAATGATTTTATAACATAATACTTTTTGCTTGATTAATGGATAAAACTTTTTTTTACTGCTTCTTTTAGTTTACTTTATGTATGATATGCAGACTACACAATCTTTGAACAGACCAATCCTTATGGAAGTATTAAATAAGTATGTGAATTCAGTAAGAGAACTAAAGAGAAAGCTACGACTTTTGACATTCTTCCTTTGATCAAAAAAAATTTCTTAAAACTTCCACAAGGGATATACCCTCGACTGTTTAGCTTAAGGTTTGATTTTTTAGGAAAGAAAACAGAAGGATAGTTAGATGCGCCCAGGGATGGAGACACGTAGACGTGAGGTAGGGCAGAGGCCCTACCTTAATATTTAAATTTTAGTTAGAAAATGTATAGCTGCAAGTCTTTGCCCCATCTGAAATCTATCTTCTGCCCCATATCACTTCAATATATGCCCAATTATCCCATTAAATCAATTGACTAGTAATTTGACATTGTTGTAAATGCCCTTTGGAAAAAAATTTGGCGGTTGGTTCGAGGAGATATAGTTATGACTGTAAGGGTATTCAAGTTTTGTCTCTTTCTCAAATTTTTTGCCTTACTTAGAGCTTACAACTGGCTCCACCACTGGATGCGCCTAAAAATTATCTGGCTAACCTATTATATAACAAATTGATTTACCAAGTGATTAAAAGAACTGAACTCATGTTCACTTTGACTTTCAAGAGTTTATTTTTTGAAGTCTGTACCTGCTGCTACTTGTAAAATCCAACCGATTGAACAAAAAATTAAATTCATGATTTGATAATGTTGTTTGTATTTGCTCTATTAGGAAACCACTCCTACGTTAGATGGTATCAGTATTAGTGTCACTGGTTGACTAAAATTAATTGTGAATAAGATCACTAAGGATATAGCGACTACAAAAACCATAGGACTCCATTTTCCTGATAATATTAAAGTTCATAAATGGTATGATATATACCACACTCAAAAGATCATCTCATGTGATTCTAAAGATATGGTTGAAGATTTATAAAGGAAAATTAAGGCTAAAGGCACAAAGATTAAAGAATGCTTAATAGTGGAGTTTCCATGGTTTCTTAATCTCAACTCAAATATATCGGAAACAATTCATGACCACCCATTATACCAAACACTAATGATTTAGAAGTTTAGTTATTGAGGAAACAAGATACCATTCAAACTCTTGAATTGATTGTGAGCATATGCAACTTAGTTTCTCGATCGCTACTCCTCCATTGGGGAATGATGTGTTTTATGCAATTTGAAATCCTCCAAAGTTTGAATGAAACCATGATCAGTGAATGGTGCCAAAAATACAAGTTTGAGTTAACATGATATATCAAGAAATAGGATATCATTTTTCTCGAGCACATTAAATTCTATACCCTTCAATTTGAAGATTATCATCAACAAAGGCTTTCCCTCAATCGGATTATAGAAATGTTAAAAGAAAACGCTAAAGATTTAAGATAAAAAAACTACACCTTTTAAAAATATAATGGACATTCAAATGTCTTCAATTAATGAAGAGGGCCTTGTAAGGAAGAAAGGGAAGAAGTTAAAGTGGGCTCTCACAACAGCTATCCTTCATATAATGGGTTCTTCTCCAAATACTAAAAGCTTAAAGATATTTGCTCAAGAACTCATCTATTAACATTTAATAAAAATGATTATTTTGTAGCTATACAAGATGTAAAGTCATATCTGGCCATATAGTGTAATATTATTACCTCTTTTGATTCATAATAATGTTTGAACTTTTCTTGTTGTCTTTACTATTGTTGTTAATTGAGACATGAATCTAGCCAATGTTATGAATTCGAGATTATCAAAATCTAAGGCCTCTTGAAGTTGCTTGAACTTATAATTTCCTCAATTCGAGCAACTCATGTGATTTAGATATTTCCATTCTATATGATTGATATATGAAGTCCTAGAAATCCACATTTTATAATAAGATATAAGGCTAGAAACCCATAATCGGTAGCAGTAAGCCATAATTCCACATTTGGAGTTAGAATTAGAACTCCTCATTTGAAACGAAAGAAAATATCCTTACAACTAGGATTGTAAAAAGATTAAAATCCTTATTTTATGATGATGACCCAATGGCTAGATAGTTCTATCCAGTTTAACGGATTGACAATCTAAGACTCTTTCCAAATGGATGGACCGGTAAGTCGGAAACCTCTATTTGTAATGATGGATTGGTGAACTAAAAATCTCTATTCTAAATTATGGATTTATGAACCATAAATCTCTATTTGGTATGATTGATCGGTGAACCAGAAATCTTCATCTGATATGATGGAGTAATGAACTAGAAACCTTGATCGGGTATGATTTAGTTGTGAACTAGAAACCTCTATCTGTTATGATATATTTGTGAACCGGAAATACCAAACTTGTATGATGGATTGGTAAAGCAGAAACATCCATCTGGAACCTTCATCCAATTTGATTGATTGATAGCTAATGAACCAGAAACCATTATCTGGTATGGTGGATTGGTGAACTAGAAACCCCTACGTAATATGATGGATTAGTCAACCAAATATCTCTATCTGTTCTGCTTGACTCCCTCTAGGAGATGCTTTAATGAGGCGTGTAGCGGGCACTGAAGGCTTGGTACCTTGGGACAAGTCAAGGGTTTCCTCCCTCTAGGAGATGCTTGGATGGACTAGGTATCGCTTTGAAATAGGTCAAAGGATTCCTGCTTATCTTCTGAGGGGTGCTCCAGTGAGACATATGGAAGGACTAAAGACTTGTTACCTGAGGTGTCTGGATGAACAAGGGTTTCACCTTGAAACAGGTCAAGGACTAACTGCTTGTCTATTGGGGGTGCTCAATTGTGGCATATAGTGTCACTGAAAGCACAATACCTTGATATAAGTCAAGGATTTTATATCTATAGAAATGCTTAAAGGTGACCAAAAGTGTCGAGGACTTGAGGGGAACTCAAGTCTAATGAAGTAATCCCCATCAATTGAATTTAGCATCTGCGTTATCTTATGGATTTATGGTTCTTTTACTAATTTTCATCTACATGTTGTCAAGAAACTCGATGCTTGGTATTTAGTATCTTATCTGACAGTGCAGTTGAGGAAATTATTCCAAACAAAATCTAAGTGAAACTCTCTGGCCATCCAAGGTATATTTTTTTTCCGATTGAAATAACAAAACCCTCTCTAGCTAAAGCTGTCAAGCTAAGTCGGTTGTATTTGATCAAGGTAATGTTAGGATTGTCTCGCATTTTGTTAAAGAGGAATGACATATTGGAATTAATAGTCCCACATCATGGAATAAATTGAAGGAGTTGAGTACAAATATGAGTCGGTAGGCATGTAACAACAGAGGATTCCTTTTGTTATATGAGAGTTGTGTGCCAGCACATATGCGTGCAAGGAAGGAGAGCTTTGTTCCGACTGTCATTACATAACAGTGGTATCAGAGCCGAAGGTTACGAACTGGGCCATGCAGGCAAGGCAGTGCTCTCAAAAGATACTCGTAGGATGCGAATCAAAGGGGGAAACTGATGGGATTATCTCGTATGTTGTTAAGGAGGAATGACAGAATGGAATTAATAGTCCCACATCATGGAATAAATTGAAGGAGTTGAGTACAAATATGAGTTGGTAGGCATGTAACAACAGGGGATTCCTTTTGTTATATGGGAGTTGTGTGCTAGCTCATATGCGTGCAAGGAAGGAGGGCTTTGTTCCAACTGTCGTTACATAACAGGTAAAGTCGTTAGGTTAAACTGATCAAATTCACTCAAGGAAAATCTGTTAGTTTAAGCTAGTCAGATCCTTTTAAGGAAAAACTCTACGGATAAGCTGACTATAATTAAACTAGCTCAAGGAAAACCAACAAAGAATCCTTCGCGCTTAAGGTAAACTGACCAAAATCGAATATGTTCAAGGCGAAATTGTTAAGTTAGACTGACCAGGATTCATTCCTGCTCAAGGTGAACTAACCGAGAATCAATCTCGCTCAAGGTTAAATAACATAATTAATTAATGATATCCAGTACTGCGGTTAATTTCCCCTTGATAAATTTGTAAAGTTTTCCTTGTCTCATAACATAATTAATGATGCTCTAGAGAACTCGACAGTTGTAATGTCATGGCCATTCACTTAATGAAAACAACAATAGTTCCCTCACTGGTTTCATATATCATCGTTATTGGAAATCTTGCCAAAGATTGATATTTCTTTGGGGAACTCTTTTTATTAGAAAGCTTTCAACTCTCAATGAGCATGCCAATTTTATCTTCAGTAGATTTTATTTCAGTAGAAATAGGTAGTTTATAGGATTGATCAAGGACATATTTTCCATTTGATAACAAGTCTTTCAAAGTGCTTTTCTACTTTTGCTCAAAGATTGTACTTTTAGCTCTAGGTTGAATTTTTCTCCTCAATGTCAAGAAAGAATCATCATTGTTGAATTGGATTTCTAAAGCAACAATTGGGGTTGGGCCCACATTAAATGGGTTGATGCTCCATCTTTTGAACTGAACTACCTGTCTTTTCTTTGTACCAAAATGCGGAAAGCCTTCATTCTAAGTATTTTCTCTTCATACTCTTAACAAGTTGATGTTCTTAATCTTAGCTTGGAAAAACCTTTCTCGTATATAATTAGTGTGCTTAAGAAGTAAAGTTGGAATAGGTGATGTGGTATATGCATTGTAGGATAATCCTCTAAACCCTAGCTCTATAGGTTGTACATGTTCAACAAGTGCAAAGTTTCAAGCCCTCCTTCTAATGCCAAAAATGTTAAATTAATAAATGGTATAACACCCCAAATTATAAAGTATTATGATGCTTGAAACCAACATTGTAACTTCCTCCATTTTGAGGTCCAAAACTAAGCGTTACAGATGTTATAGTCATATCTATAGTATTACTTTCTAGCGAACGAACATGTGCATATTATCAGTATCAATACCAAAAGCACGTGAATATGAAACAAAATTTAACATTAATTCCAAAATTAGCTTTTACATTTCATACTCATGTATTACACAATCTCATAACGTTTCTCAACTTTCAAATAAAATATAATTACAAAATACTTCTAAAGTAACATAAGAAGATGCCCTCTAGATTGATCAGAGTACTCATAATGATATTTATCACTACAACAACATGAGTTCGACAATAAAACGGAATCAAAGAAAGCTCTTAGAATAACAAACGATGCCTCTTGTGTATCTTCGCCAACTTTATTCGCCAAAAGTGCTAACAACTAGAAACTTACTATGGAGCTACTTAAAAGAGCACTTGAGAGTTAAAAGGGAAAAAATTCAGGTTAGATAAGCGATCTGGTGTGAACAATAATATGTCAACTTAAAATAAATAGATATCTAGTGAGATCATGCCGCTTAGCAGAATGAGTTTTTTCCCTCATTGGTATCCTTACACAAATAAATTAACAAATCAACGTGCCAATCTTGCATCCGCAATGGTTCATAAACATAATAATCAATAATCAATAATCATTAATGAATGAATACATGCATGCATGTCCTGACTACTAGTCCATAGGGTAACTCTGACTATTTGTCTCAACCAAATCCTGATTGGTCGTCTCTAAGGTTAAGTTGACTATCCATCTAACTATGAGTAATCTCTGACTATCCGTCTATTCATGACTATCTGTCTTTCATTAAATGGATGACTCGGGCCTACCAGATTTACTGAAATTCTAACTGCCTTTAAAACAAAACTGAATGGTCAGTTTAAGTTTTAACTCCTTTCTAACTATTTGTTTCTCTTAGTCTTGATTGGATTATAAGAACCTAGTGGTTTCGAGGGCTCTCTGATAACCTATCTCATTGGAATCTCTTTTTGTGCATACTGTGCTTTTGGTCGTACCCTAATCCTGCCATACACACTAAAATGTTGGACAAATTCAGATAAGGGTGATAGCTGAAGTATAGAGCGCATCCCAACACCAGTCTCTTCTTGTATTCTACTTATCTAGGTCACCACTATCCTGTTCCTATTTATCCGATGGGAAGGGATTATAAATTAGTAAAATACTGAATTAAATATTTTATTAAAAATTTCCTTGAAACATAGGACTTTATTACTCAGTCCCTTTGAATATCATCTCTTTAAAACAAGTAAATTCAATCAACCTTCACTAGCTAAAACAATTATGCCATATATACTTTCAAACCATTGTTGATGATATTCTAACCCTTCGAAGTAAACATACTTAAAAAAAATGTGATGTCAAAGCCAAAACCGTTCGAAATAAATAATTTCTCAAAATCCTTCATATCCCCATTAGAACCACATTAATATAAAGAAGTGACTTTGGCTTGAAGCAAAGAAAAATGGTTTGAAACACAAATGTGTTTAGGATTTGTAGACATATTAAAAATTGTTTAGCTTTGAGCCAATTCGGCTTTAATTTTTAACAAAAAAAAAGATTTTGGACCTATATGACTTCGAAACATATTCTTTGAAACCTTTGGCCTTGAACCTAAATAGTTTGAAGCGATTATAATAATTCAGGGGTGCTTCCAAATATAAAGATGGGTCGAACCTGAAAACATTGATCTTTCAAACAATTGACGCAAGTTCTATAGATCCTTCGCGACCAAATAAAATATCTCGAAGCGACTGCCTCGAAACAAAATGTTATTGGCCAAAACTTTTTAAAAAGGCGAGTTCCCCTTGCAGAGAAAAACATAGCTTCGAATTGAATAGCCTCAAAGCACACCTTTTCTTATGCTTGGTTTTGAAACATTACACGCTAATTTTCCTTAGCATCATGTGCTTCTTCGTGGGTTGAAGACGTAAAGTGGCTTCGTTCGAAGTCATAGAGCCAAAGCGAAATGCTCCTTCAAGTGGTACAATCGTGATTTATGTAAAAACTGTAAAATTTCTGTTTTAGAAATACTTTTCACTAACTCCATGATATTTAGCAAACTTCTACCGACTTAAAAATTTTCTTTTCAGTCTTGTGTCATAGATACGAAAATTTGAATAATATAATATTTCTAATCCCTTGAATTCGAAACTATTATTTAATTATTTCTTACTTAAATCTTTAAGTTTTTCGAGCTTATATAATTCATATTAAACAATAAATCAATAGGGAAAATTCCTAAAAAACATAATAAATTTATTTTTGCATATATTTCATTATATAAAATTTTAGAGACCAAATTACAATTATTTAATGGTTTTAAATTATTAAAACAGAAATAAATAAATTCCTTGACTTAGAAATTCGTAAAATAATCATATTTATTTTAAAAGTTATAAACTTGAAACCCATCTTAAAACATTATTCCTCGCCATATTCTACAATCTCGAGGCATTTAGGTGTCATTTGAAAGATTTTCAATGCAAATCCTACATGAAAACTTCTTGAAAATGCAACATATCATCAACACACATAAATAAATGATATTCTGCCATATAAACATGGCATGTCAACATGTATAGACACAAGATCAACTCGGATTTAACCTAAACCCAAACTAGACAACCAACAAGAGAGTGAATAATATTATTCGTCTTTATTGGTGAGGAAGAAACTTGGTATTAAAATGTCTTTGATTCTCTAAGATTGATTTCCTATTTCTTATCTTCTCTCCCCTCTTCTTCTCCTAGAATGGTCGAACTATGTAATGGATTTAGTTTTGTGAAAACGAAACTGAGAAGTAGGGAGTGAGGAATAATAAGGCTTATGTGTATAGGAAGTATCCTTTTTCCATTTTTCCCTTCTCATTTCCTACTTCTAATTACCCATTACTAATTGATTTAATTAGTTATTAACTATGGCATGGCTCGTTTCCTAATCAACTCTCATACACACATTATTTTATTTATCCAATTAAATGTTCTAATAATGTATAGTAAAATCAGGGATGTTACATACATCCCTCCTTAAATAATTTTGTCCTCGGAATTACAATATAGGGGTCACACAACAATCAAACATGCATAAAGGTAAACATACCATCAACAAATCAAGATAAATAGCATTAATCCTTGATTTAGTCTCCCATGTACAATATCTATCATCATCACTCCAGTGGACTTTTACCAATCTGACTGACTTGTTCCTTTGTTTCTTCTCATCTCCACTGACAATCCTGACTGGATGTCTAACAATAATAAAATCTAGTTCCACTACTAAATCTTCCAATGTCCTTAGTTCTATAATAGTTTTTGGAATATCGAACATAGTTCCTAAGACGAGAAATATGAAAAAAATTATGAACCTTAACAAATTTGCTTTGCAACTCTACTCGGTATGCGAGCTTTCCGATCCTTTCCAAGATTGAAAGTAGACTAACAAATCTCGGTGCTAACTACTTTATTTTCCAAATCGAGCTACACCTTTTATTCGTGATACTTTAATGAAAACATTGTCTCCAACTGAGAACTCTAAGTCTTTCCATCGATTATAAGAACAAATCTTCTACCTTAATTGTGCTTCCCTCATTTAATCCCAAATCAACTTGATCTTTTTCGTAGTCTCTTACCAAAACTAGTCTACAAACCATTCTATCTCTAGTCTATCCAATAAGATGGTTATTTGTACAGCCTTTTGTACAGTACCTCAAATGGTGTCATTCCTATACTAGCTGATGATTTTTTTTATAGGAAAACTCCATGAGATGTACGTGATGTTCCCATGAACCTCCAAAATCTATTACGCAAGCACTTAACAAATCTTCCAGGATCTTGTTAGCTCTTTTTGTCTGCCCTTTTATCTAAGGGTGATAGGCGGTGCTCATCTTGGGCATGATATTGAAACTTCCTGTAAACTCTTCCAAAACTCGCTAGTGAATAAATGCTCTCTATCACTAACTGTACTATTTGGAATCCCATGTAGTCTAACTACATTCTTCATTGATTACTCAGCCAATATGAGCACCATTATATTTTACTTTATGAGAATGAAATAAGCACTCTTGGAACCATGATCCATATATTTTCACTTCCCTTCCTTGACCTTGCAATCCGTTAATGAAATCCAAGGATATAGAATTCCAAACTGAACTGTCTAAAGGTAGTAGCAACTCACTCAGCTTCTGATGTTCAACTTTCGTTGTTGACAATTTAAACATTGCCTTACCCATAATGTAACACCCCTAAGTCACACATCGTGGAAGCCTGTGTGAAGTGGGTACTTATATAGTAGAGCCCATCTCTTACTAACGCTGTGGCCTTTTGAGGAACAAAACCCCACACCTATACGGTGGCTAAGTTAGGGACAATATCTTGCGTGAACGGAGGTGCGGGTTGTTACAGTGGTATCAGAGCCAATACCCAACCAGAATTGTGGCTCCTGTGTGGACCACAACGCCTGGGTGAGGTGTTTGTGAGCCAAATGGGACGTTGGGCTTTGTAGGAGGGGAGAATGTAACACCCGTAAGTCCCACATCATGGAAGCCTGTGTGAATTGGGTACTTATATAGTAGAGCCTATCGCTTACTAACGCTGAGGCCTTTTGAGTAAATAAACCCCACACCTATACGGTGGCTAAGTTGGGGACAATATCTTGCGTGAACGGAGGTGCGGGTTGTTACATACAAGTCTACATCCTTCTTCATTTAATCCTAGAAAAAACTCCTATTCATACCCTGATACATCTTGTTTCCTTTATTTAGAATGTAAACTTCGATCGATGACACTCCCTAAAAAATTCCCTCCTTCGGTTTTTAATATTTGAGACACATAATCTTTCCTTTTTCCTTAACCATCATTTCTGGTTAAGACTAAAAACAACCAAGTCATCAACGTCTATTTCATCATTACACTTTCTGATCCTTTTAGCTAGTATTGGATCTTCCCTCTGCTTATATGCTATCAGATCGATCAAAATTGGTCAAATTTCTAAACATGACATTGTAGTCTTGCCTTGCCTCGAACTTGCTGTCAATATTATCTGCACATCACACGTAATCAATGCTAATAAGTCTCTCTTCCTGAAGCATAGCTAACACTATATTTTGGTGCTTTCTACTAGATGGATTTGTAACTTTATTTCCTTTTCTAGGTGTATACCCAGTTCCAAAATCATAGGTGGCAATGAACTCTAAACATTATTATTGTCTCATGTTGAACTCTTTTGAGGGAACAAGTATCTCAATGACTTATGGGCCATGAACAACTTGAATATTTCTCCCAACAGAAATGTATGCAAATATTCATGGAAAAGATAACCATAGCCAACTCAACACATGAGTAGGATATCTAACTTTATGCGGTCTAAGATGCCTAGAAGCATAAGAAATGACATTGCCATATTGCATCAGTACAACTCCTAATTCATCTCTACATGCATCAACGTAGACAACCAAATCCTAATTCCCTTTAGATACAACTAAAACCGGTGCATTGGTCAACAAATGTTTCAACACTTGTAATGCATCCTCACATTTATTGATTTGTACAAACTTAACACTTTCTAGGCTAACTTAGTCAACGATGCTACTATATGAAAGAAATTCTTAATGAATCTTCAGTAGTAGCTAGCTAGTCCAAGAAACTCTTAATCTTCATAATCGTTCCTGGTCTTTTCCAATTATTAATCGCCTCCATCTTGACTGAATCCACTGTGTAACAACCCGAATTCCGACAGACCGATTTTTTTTCAAAATTCTAATCTATCGAAACTCGTGTAGGTTTATCTGGTATCCTGCAGAAAAGATAGAGATATAAAATATATCAGAGCTCAGAAAATATCTCACATCAGAATGGATAAAATATAATATGATCAAAATATAGCCTTACCTAGATAATAATATTGCCTAACTAGTATCCAAAGAAATCATATCTCCGCCACAAATCTGACCAGCGAGTATGTTATAAGGAGGGGGTCAGAACAGAAGTCCTGGTGACTGGATTTAAACTACACATTTTGGATAACCCTACATATACCATTCAATTACATTTTCATATTTAATAGGTTAATTGGGTTAACAACACTCAAGGCTTACACACACACGTCGTACCCATTTACTCCCCGGTAGATTAAACTAATAAAGTATATATGTAACTACCCCCAAATTAAGGTACACCCCATGGTACCCCACTCGCACGGTCTCCGTCGTAACGCCACAGAAATATACGCAATCCCTCATCCTACGCCGGAGCGATGTACAGATCTCTATATAACAACGCTACGTTCTGCATAGAACTGCCATCGCCATGCCACGTAAGCGTACGGGCTTCCACCTTCGAACCATTCGATCGAATTGGACTCCATCACAGAGTAATGCCCTAGAGTCTACGATACACCACCCGGAGCAGACATACATGTATCTAGACTTTTGCATGTATGTATCATTAATCGTACTCGATGGCTCGACCTTGACGACACACCATCCGGAAACGGTATGCATGTATTTGCACGTATTATTTACTGTGCACCGAGTTCCGTAACAGGGCTATATCAGATACACAGAACTCGGTTGGGAGCCTTTTCAGATATTTATGTACACAGATGCTATGGTCTGCATTTTCAATGGCTATGGTCCCACCCGACCCCTCCCTCAACTAGTGAAGACAAACATAGTTGAAAGTTAGTGACGTGGCCTAGAAAAACAGCAAACAACATCTTAATTGGATTATCCCGCAACTAAAGCCTTGATAGCAAAAGGTCGATGATTCGTAGGTTTAGATCTCCATCTTTCCGCATCATGCATCATACATCACGCTGACTGTCGATGGTTGGTACCCGACGGCTGCTATCAAACAGATTGTTAGACCCACCAAAGGAAAACAGATAAAATGGTCGTAACCCGCCTAGTCACTAGGAAACCAGATCATCGAATCACCTATGCCACCCTACAGCCTTCTGACTGCCCCCTATCGTGGCAGTCAAGGTATACTCACCGAGTAGTAATGCGCAGACCTAACCTCTGCGAGCACTGCCTAAACGTTGTCACCACACAGAGGGCTAGTAGGAGTACCCTCAACGTCCCAGGAAGCCGTGTGCTTCCTCTTCCAGTCCTTCGGTGCCAGCAAAATATCAGCAGAACAGGCAGAATAATCAGATGGATGTGCGCTCCCCTCGTGCCTCATGGCACCACGATGATCTACCCTGTTGGGTTATTCACCATCAAACGTACGGACTGGTCCAAGCGCCTCGGGTTAATGTGTTATTAGACCCTATGTCTAATCATTTAATTACGCGCTTGCTCTACCTTTTCAGATTTCCATTTAACTTGGTTATTTCAAGTCATATTGACTTCTTATTCAAGTTCCTCTTGCTTATTAATTTCAGTTATATACCTTAACCCATTTAAGCTCATTAATAAGCCTTTAGCATGTTATTCTTATCAGCAGATTTCAGATTCTCAAGTTTACAGATAGCATGTTCTTCTTATCAGCGGGATTCAAATTCTCAAGTTTACAGATTACTTAATTTATAATTAAGTACAACTTATTGCATTTCATAGGTTTTCCTCCCTTTTCTCTATTTATTACAAATGATAGGTTTCAGGTTCCCAAATTTACAGATTACTTAATTTATAATAAAGTTTATCTCATTATAAGTTATCTCATTCCCCCTATCGTTTATTATAACCTAAGTTATAATTTTCACTTGTCCCTAGGACAAGCCTACCTATTATCTTTCCTTTTTCCTTTTAGGTTTATTTATAATAGGTTATTATCATTCCCCGTTCATTCCAATTCTTTTACTGTTGTAACTTTCATTCAGTTCCATTAATTACATTTAATGCCATTTATTTCTATCTTGTTATATACATATATTCATATATGTGTTTATGCACCGGACCTCTCACATTAACCCAACCACTTATGGATGCTGGATTTGCCGAGCAGTTTCGGGAAGACTTCTACCACAAGTTGGAGTCAACCTCATGTCTTAGCACCGTTACATGTATATTTATGCACTAGAACCCTCACATTAAATTAACCACTTGTAGATGCTGGATTTGCCGAGCGGTTCCGGGCAGACTTCTACCACAAGTTGAATTTAACCTCGTGTCTAAGTTTTGTTACCATTTCTTAATTACTGTAAATTTTCCATATAACTTAGAAATATCCATTCTTCCAAATTTTTACTATAATTCTATTTTTATATGTCATACTTAATATCATATTAAGTCCATTCTAACTGATTCTCATGTCACATGTTCTTCCTAACATGTAGTTAACCCAACTTTAAAGGAATAACATGTAATTATCCAATCATGAAATTATTCCAACCTAACAGATTAACATGTAATTATCCTAATTCTTACCGTCAGAGGTTCACGTACATATTAATGGGTTCTTAGGATGGTTCTATATACAACATAATCTTTTTAACATGTCCTAAATAGTTTTAATACACAAATTTCCACTTAATCTTGAATTAAGCCTACAGATTTACATGTTCATACATTTTAGCAGGTTTACAATTCAATAGATTAATCATTTCAGCATATTACAGTAGGTTTGTTATACGTATTAACGGGGAATGCCAAACGATAAATATACCATTATAAAAAAGTCATAACTTAAATCCACTTACCTAATAGCTTTCCAATTCACAAATTAGGTCCATACCTAGCATTCCATGAGTATAGAACCTAAATAACCATGGGTTCACATTTCTCAAACTAAAAGAAAAAAGGGAAGAAAGATGATAAATCTAAATTGACTAGATCCAAGAATTTACCTCATTTCGATTAGAGTTCTGAACACCCATTTGCAGTTATACATTCTTTTCCTCCAGATCTTGAATCAAAATTTCCTTAACTAATTATTATATTTTTCTGAAGAGATTTGAGGTGGAAGAAGAATGGCAGATTCTAGGCAGCCTCTCAGAAAATATAAGAATTAGGATAGGCTCTGCTAGCCTATTTATAGGTGTTCTTGCAGATGTAGCGCTGAGTCATCAACGAATATGGCCATGTAACAGTCCAAATTCGCAGTCTAGAATTTTCCCAGATCTGGGGAGGTCGACCCCTAAGTCTCCCACCCCTTGGGGGGTCAACCCATGGGTCTACCCACTCCTTGGGGGGTTGACCACTAAGTCAACCCACCTCGTGTTGACTGAGTCTGTTTGGAGTTATTTGAATTATGCATACATATAACCCCCTTGTGTGTGTACAAACTTCTAATGCTCATAACATCTTCATACATTATCCGTTTTACGCAAACTTGAGGTCTATCTGAACCAGAATTCCGAGACGAACGCAATGGTGATGTTGGTTCCACTTAATTCTGAATATTTAATTAAGTTATTCTCATTTTATAATTTAATTAAAAATTGTAACACCCCGGATTTTTGAATAATCGAATTAACTAAAATAAAGAATAATTAATCTCAGACGTGAGAATTAAGGGAATGGGGTTGCGCCATTGTGTTCATCTCGGAATTCTGGTTGAAATAGAGTCCGAGTTTGCGGGAAACGGGTATCGGATGAAGAAGTTATGGACGAACGAAGTTTGGTGGTAAAAAGAAGGAAAAAAAATTGCACTGGCGCATTTGGGAAGTGCGCCAGTACAAATTTGCATTGGCGCACCTGCCAAGTGCGCCCAGGCCGAGAGAAAACCTGCACAGCTTTCTGGTTCAGTCCGGTCTATGTTGTGACTCATTGCTGAGTCCTTTCTGACTCCTTGCTGAGTCATTAGGGCTGAGTTGCCACCCTATCATGACTGAATGGTTTTGATTAACGCTAAGATCATCCGACGGCTTAAATTAATTCAAAACTCTATAAGAAGACCCATAGACTCAAACCCTAAATCAGAATTAAAATTGAAACTATGGCCGTTATGCTGTCATCTTGAACCCTAGAGTAGCCGCCATAAAATTAAGAGGAAGAACAGCAAATCAAATCAGTCCTATTCAACCCTAACAACGAATCTTCTTCAAAGGAGAGCTAATACAACTCCAGAAATCAGAATTCAGAACTCAAGACCGCTTTTGAGTAGTGAGTTCGATAGTTTTAACAAAATAATTAGTATATGAATTGGATTGAGTTATAATGCGGATAATTTGGATATGATATGAATTATTGACTGCATGTTGTAATTATGTTGTAGAATTGTGTTGTAATTTCTATGATATTATGCTTTGATGCTATCATTTATGATGTAAAGTTATGATGCTATCACCCATGTTATAATCCTATGATTAGCTTATGTCTAGTTGAATCATCATGTTTCATATGTTAGTTTGGTTATGTTGATTCTTACGATAAATCATATGTGTGCAAATTTAGATTTTGATTTAAACATGAATCATATACAAGTTGGGTAAAATTATATGTAACCTTACATGGTTATGACATCTAGTTCATGTGAAAATTTGATAAAAAGTTAGGCTATGACATGTGTGAGTTATATGCTAAATTCTACATGACACTTTACATGTTAGATGCAAGTTTACACCATTGTTATGATGCATAAATCACATATGTAAGTTGTATAAATATAGGAGTTTAGAATATGAATCATGTTATGCAAGTTTAGGGGTATTGCCTATGCAAATTAACACCTTTAGATTTGGATCCATGACATATGTTGTTTATGCAAGTTGTAACTTTGGCCTATGCAAGTTTTAGATGTAGAACATCATTCACACATGCAAGTTCACCCCTATGTTTAGATTTATGTTTTAATTATGTGTATATTGTGATGTTTTCTCTTTATTCCATGTTAGACTATTCGAGTCTAACGTATATTTCTACGTTAAACGAACAAACGTACAACGTGGGGTAAAGGGGATAATATTAAAAAGATTTAATTGGCATAAATGCCTTAAAAGGCATAAAATATAATTGTGGTGAAAATTGGTATGATTTTACATACCATAAATGGATGGACATAATTGAGTCAATTATGGACATCGTTAAATTTGGAATTGATTGATAATTTGAATAGGAAAAGTAATTCAAATTGGGGAATGATTAATTAGGAGTAATTAATCGTCTAAGACACGAGGTTAGGCTCTTTTGTGGTGTAAGACTGCCCGGACCCGCCCGGCAAATCCAGCTGCCACAAATGCCTGTCTAATGTGAGAGGTCTTAGGCACAAATTAAATACTTAACAATTGTAAAGACACGAGGTTAGACTCTTTTGTGGTGTAAGACTGCCCGGACCCGCCCGGCAAATCCAGCTGCCACAAATGCCAGTCTAATGTGAGAGGTCTTTATGAGGTTACGGTCTTAATAAATTAAGAAACACTTAACCAGATAAGCATGTAGTGGGACATGAGGGGATTAAGTGGGTGGCATGTGGAATCTAGTGGGTGCCTTGGGTGGCATTTGGAAATACGATTAGAAACACTTAACCAAAATTGAAACATGTAATTGAAACATGAATAAGAAGTGGGTTAAGTGGGATATACTAGAGGGGACCAAGCTTAGGTGGATAGCTTGTGTCAAGTAATGGGGGCCCGTTTCAACTAGTAACCCATACGTATCTTTGTAGGCTCGACCCGAGTCGAGGACGGGACACGCATACTGGTCTTTATTTTAAGAGGCCAAACCGGGTTAGCGGTGGCAACGCGAGTCCAACGGGTTCATATGCGTGTGTGGACCCGGGCTGGTAGGTAAGACGTTGTTGCATCGTGTAGGTATAAGTCATGCATTCTTGGTGGTATCGGGTTGCCACTTTGGGGAGTGATACACCCCACTATGGGGCCAGCATGGGTATCTACGAGTTAGGGAGCCGATCGCTTGGGGGTAGTGGGTAAACCTAGTGGAGATAGGGGTAGACGACACCTATGAAGGCAGCTAGGGGTGCACGAAACTACCAATATCATTATTAAGTTTGTAGGCGGAATCAACCTTAGGGTGACTAGTGGTGGTGCAGTATACTAGTGGCGGTGCAGTATAGCAATTATCTCATAGTGTTGGTGTAGTTTAGTAATTATCTTACAGTGGGTTAGGTGCGCTTTAACGATATCGTTGTTCATCTTGTTTCCTTATTTACTTTGTCATACTCAATGGTTCATGGTTATTTCCTTATTTTCCAACTTATGCCTTAGCCTAGTTACTTTGTTAATTATATTGTTAAAGTTATCGCACTCGCCAGACTTTATGTCTGACCCCCCCTTTGTTTCCTCCTCTTTTCTCCCTTCCCCCCCCCCCCCCCCCAAGGTGCTCAGGTTGGAACTAGCACCAGTGGAGCTTGATTTTGGACTGCTTTTAGAAGATTGCTTGGATCGCTGAAATAAAGTTCAGCTTCTCTTTTATTTATGGCTATTTTGTATTGGGGATTATGTCTTTCAATTTATGTACTTTTGGTAGTCAAGATGGATATTATGTACTTTGACTCTGGTTTTTGATGATGTAATCAAACATATGGGTTTATCCACTGCAATGAAATAAAGTTTTAATTTTCAAGTACTGTTTATATCTGTCTTGTTATTAAGTTTCTGTTCTATACTTACTTAAAATGCTCCATAGAAGTTAATGCATTCCCTTTGTGAGTGACATTAATGGACGTGGGGTGTTACACGTGGTATCAGAGCTGAAGGTTACTAGAACAGATATGAATTTTTGAAAAACTATTTTTCAAAACAATTTTTATAAAGAAGTACCTTCAAAAGTACGTTTTAAGGAAAGTATTTTCAAGAGGAAAGCTTATTTTAGAAAGCATAACCCCAAGAGCCATATATTTTTCCCTCGGTTCCTTTATATTGAATCTTTCCTTTTTCGTTTCAGCATGTTTGAAGCATCTGAGATACCAGAGGGTGTTCATGTACCTGGTTGGTTTCGTCAATATCTCGAGGCTAGGGCCGCCACCGCAGGTCCAGCAAATGCTCCTCCTCCTCCTCGTGTCGATAATTTCGCAAAGATATGTAAGGATTTTAGAGCAATGGGTGGAAAACCTTTTCACAGGACGGAGACATTTGTTGAAGCTCCTAACTGGCTAAAGGAGGTGGAAGGATTGTTTGGAATCTTTGAAGTGGATGATGGAAGAAAAGTCCAGCTAGCTGCCTGGCTAATGAAGGACGAGGCCTCGTTTTGGTGGGAGGTCATTAATGGGGGACGTTCAGTCGATACATAGCCAGATTTTAGGCAGAGGTTTGAGGCGAAGTTTCTCTCACGGGCTGAAGAGAATCTATACATGGAAAGGTTTTTATCATTGAAGCAAGGGAATCTATCGGTAAAAGAGTACGTCAACAAATTCAACCAATTGGCAAGGTTTGGCTTAGACTTGGTGAATACTCCAGAAAAGAAGGCTCTAAGATTTGTTAAGGATTTAAACGAGCCGCTTCATGGGTTAGCTATGACCCACATTCCCATGGGGGCTACCTTCGAGAGACTAGTTGACATGGCGCTCATGCATGAAGAGGAGAAGGGCTCCAATGCTAATAAGGCACCCGAGAAGAAAGGGTATCAAAAGAAGCCGCAACAGCAACAACATAACAAGAAAGGTGGCAAATGCAACAATGCTAAGGGGAAGAAGAAATGCTTTAACTGTGGGACACCCGACCATCTAAGCAAAGATTATAGGAAGAAAAAGAAGACTGGTTGTTTCCACTGTGGCGAAGCGGGACATCTTATTAAGGACTGCCCAAAGAAAGGGCAGAGGGCAGGGTCTACCTCGGGAGGACAGGTGCAAGCTCTTATGGCACCAGGGCAGGCAAGGGGACAAGTTCAGGCTCTCGTGGTCCCACCGCTGCAAGAATGAGGTAGAGCAATTTCCGTTGAAAGTTTAGTTTTTCTGTTTGATCATCCTGTCCGTACTTTATTCGATTCTGGCACATCGCATTCGTTTATTTCTACATCATTAGTTGAAACACTGCACCTTGATACTAGTCTAGTTACTGATCCCTTAGTAGTCTCAAATCCTATCGTTGGTTCGGCTCATCTTTCTATGATTTGTCGGGATTTGAGAGTGTTTATCTTGGGCGTTGAGTTTGAATGCAATGCCTTTGTTCTTGGCTTCATGGGCTACGCCTTGATTCTAGGTATGGATTGGCTAACTAGATATGGGGCCATCCTAGATTGTGAAAGAAGGGTAGTTAGATTGTTGACTCGTTTTGGAAAGACCCTTTATATTTCTTGTGACCCTAGAGGTCCAGTAATGCTTAGCTACCTAGAATCCCTTGACGCATCCGATGATTATTTACATTCAGTTCCCCTAGTCCGTGAATATGTCGATGTCTTCGATGAGGTGAGGGGTTTACCCCCAAAACGTGAGATAGACTTTCGAATATATCTAGTGGACAATGCAAAGCCAGTTGCATTGCCAGTGCGCCACATGGCTCCAAGAGAGAGAAGAGAACTCAGTAAGCAAGTGAAAGAATTGCTTGAGAAGGGGTTCATCAGACGTAGTATATCGGAGTGGGGTGCTCCAGTAGTGTTTGCCACAAAGGCGGATGGGTCCCTTAGACTTTGTGTGGACTATAGAGAACTTAATAAGCTTACTAAGAAGAATAGACACCCACTGCCGAGGATTGACGATCTTTTCGATCAATTAGTTGGCGGCTCAGTGTTTTCGCAGTTGGACTTAGCCACGGGTTTCCATAAGTTGAGAGTGGTTGAGGATAGCATAGACAAGACTGCCTTTAGGACTCCAGATGGTTTCTTCGAGTGGCTTGTGATGCCCTTCGGTTTGACAAATGCCCCCGCATACTTTTTTGATTTGATGAGTAGGGTGTTTAGGGAGTACCTTAATAAATTCGTGGTAGTCTTTGTGGACGACATCTTGATCTTTTCTAAGAGCAAGGAAGAGCATGCCCTACATCTTAGGTAAGTGTTGGAGACTCTTCGAGTGCATAGCCTTAAAGAAAAATTTTCTAAATGTCACTTTTGGAGGAAGGAAGTGCGATTCTTAGGGCACGTGGTTTCCAAAGAAGGGATAGCCGTGGATCCCGCGAAGATAGTGGCCATCCAAGATTGGAAGGTTCCTAAAAATGCTACCGAGGTGAGGAGTTTCTTAGTGTTGGCTGGCTACTATAGGAAGTTCATCAAAGACTTCGCAAAAATATCAGCTCCATTAACACGCTTGACGAAGAAGAACTTATTTTTCACGTGGGACGTAGATTGTGATGATGCGTTCCAACGTTTAAAGAGAGCTTTGACCACAGCCCCAGTCTTAGTGTTGCCAGATGGGAGTAAGCCATTTACCGTTTATACCGACACTTGTGGGACAAGACTAGGCGCAGTCTTAATGCAAGAGGGAAGGGTAATAGCATATGGTGGAAGCCAGTTGAGAGTGCATGAGAGAAATTACCCTACACACGACCTAGAGTTGGCCGCTATTGTCTTCGCACTTAAGTCTTGGCGTCATTATCTTCTTGGCAAGAAATTCGTATTGTTCACTAACCACAAATCGCTAAAATACTTGTTCTCTCAGAAGGACTTGAACTTAAGGCAGCAAAGGTGGATGGAATTCTTAGCATCCTACGACTTCGAGATAGCATATAACCCTGGCAAGGGTAACGTGGTGGAAGATGCCTTGAGTAGGAAAAGGTTGACCTTGAGTCCGTTGTTTGTTGAGCGATGAAGCTTAGAGTTCATCTCTACGTTTGACTTTAAACCTTCCGTTGACTTTTACCCGGTTTGCTAGCATCCTTAGAGGTCAGACCTACACTTTTGGGACGGATTGGTGAGGCACAGCAAGATGACCCACAGTTGGTTTAGTTAGTAGAAAAGCTCAAAGGAGGGGAGTCATCGATCCATCTCCGTTGGTATACCCTAGATGATAAGGGTTGGTTGCGTAGGGATGGTAGGCTTTGTGTACCACGGGACGAGAATCTGAGGAAGACCATTCTTGATGATGCACATCGTTCGAAGATGACCATTCATCCTGGCGGGGACAAGATGTACATGGACATGAGACGAGTTTACTTTTGGGTCGGCATGAAGAAAGATGTGGCTGAGTATGTCGCTAGATGCTCGGTGTGCTAACAAGTAAAAGCATAGCAAAAGAAGCCCGGTGGATTGCTTTACCCATTGGAGGTCCCACAATGGAAGTGGGAAAGTGTTTCGATGGACTTTGTTGACGGATTACCGAGATCGAGGAAGGGTAATACGGGAATTTGGGTCGTGGTAGACAGACTTACTAAGAGCGCCCATTTCATTCCCGTGAAGAGTAAGAGGACTGCTCCATGGTTAGCCTCCGTATACATTCGAGAAATAGTTCGTTTGCACGGTGTTCCTTCTAGCATAGTGAGCGACCGCGATCCTATCTTCACTAGCGAGTTTTGGAAGAGCTTGCAAGAGGCGGTAGGGACTCAGTTATGTTTGAGCACCACATATCATCCTCAGACGAACGGCTAGACCGAGAGGCTGAATCGTATTCTAGAGGACTTATTGAGGTTGTGTGTCTTAGATTTCGGAGGTACATAGGAGGATCATCTTCCGTTGGTAGAGTTCGCATATAATAATAGCTTTCAGTCTAGCATTGGCATGGCACCGTTCGAGGCTCTTTATGGATGGCCGTGTCGTTCGCCTACATGTTGGTGGGAGTCTACAGATAAGATCTTGCTTGGACCCGATATGATTTGAGAGACTTCGGAAAAGATCGATTTGATTCGAATGAGGATGAAGACGGCGCAAGATAGACAGAAATCTTATGCAGACAAGAGGAGGTCAGATCTTGAGTTTGATGTTGGGGACATGGTCTTTGTCAAGGTGTCTCCATTACGGAACGTCGTTCGCTTTGGGTCCATTGGGAAGTTAGCACCAAGGTTCGTAGGGTCGTTTCCTATTAAGGAAAGGATTGGGCAGATGGCGTATAGAGTGGAGTTGCCCGAGAGACTTAGTGGTGTACACGACGTATTCCATGTATCACATTTGAGGAAGTGCTTGCACAAGACCGCGGAAGTGTTAGAGCCGAGCTTGCTTAGAGAGGTGGAGATAGAGCGTGATGCGACGATTCGACGAGCTCCTACGTGTATTCTAGGGTCGGAGATTAAGAAGTTGAAGAATCGAGAGGTCAAACTAGTCGAAGTGCAATGGAGAGATGATGAGAGCAACGCTACTTGGGAGACGGAAGCGAAGATGCGTTCATTATACCCTTTTCTTTTTGAGGGTATGTCTTTTAATTTCTCCTTTATCGCTTACCTTGTACTTATCTTATCTTTAGTATGTCCTCTTGCTAGTATCTTTGGCCTTTAGATAGGGTAGTCCTATGGTTGAAACATGTGTTTGAGACATGTTATGTATGATGGATGCATGTGGATGCAAGTGTTTGCTAGTGGTTGCCCGTGGATGCATATACACACACACTTTAGGCACTAGATCGGCTCAGTCACTTCATATTGCATATTGCATATAAATGTGTGTACATGTTTAAATTAATGGATGAATAATGGTTGTACCATCATATGGATGTTGCATTTTGGTGAATGGTTGTGCACACATGTAGAAATGATATGTATCGATAAGGTTCTTTCGCATACATAATGGACGCATGGCACTATCATGGTTTGCATTAAGGAGGTCAACTGAATCAGTAGACCGCCTGATTTTGCATTAGATAAGGAACATATACACACACTTCTTGCATATGTTCATACAACATTAGAAATTTTATAAGGACAATGGATGCCCGTGTTTGATGGTTGAGTAGATGGTTGTTTGGATGGTAGAATATGCATTCTCCTTAACTTGGAGATTTCGGGGGCGAAATCCTTTAAGGAGGGGAGAATGTAACACCCCGGATTTTTGAATAATCGAATTAACTAAAATAAAGAATAATTAATCTTAGACGTGAGAATTAAGGGAATGGGGTTGCGCCATTGTGTTCGTCTCGGAATTATGGTTGAAATAGAGTCCGAGTTTGTGGGAAACGGGTACCAGATGAAGAAGTTATGGACGAACGAAGTTTGGTGGCAAAAAGAAGGGAAAAAAATTGCACTGGCGCACTTGGGAAGTGCGCCAGTACAAATTTGCACTGGCGCACCTGCCAAGTGCGCCCAGGCCGAGAGAAAACCTGCACAGCTTTCTGGTTCAGTCCGGTCTATGTTGTGACTCATTGCGGAGTCCTTTCTGACTCCTTGCTGAGTCATTAGGGCTGAGGTGTCACCCTATCATGACTGAATGGTTTTGATTAACCCTAAGATCATCCGATGGCTTAAATTAATTCAAAACTCTATAAAACGACCCATAGACTCAAACCCTAAATCAGAATTAAAATTGAAACTATGGTCGTCATGCTGTCGTCTTGAACCCTAGAGTAGCCGCCATAAATTTAAGAGGAAGAACAGCAAATCAAATCAGTCCTATTCAACCCTAACAACGAATCTTCTTCAAAGGAGAGCTAATACAACTCCAGAAATCAGAATTCAGAACTCAAGACCGCTTTGGGTAGTGAGTTCGATAGTTTTAACAAAATAATTAGTATATGAATTGGATTGAGTTATAATGCGGATAATTTGGATATGATATGAATTATTGACTGCATGTTGTAATTATGTTGTAGAATTGTGTTGTAATTTCTATGATATTATGCTTTGATGCTATCATTTATGATGTAAAGTTATGATGCTATCACCCATGTTATAATCCTATGATTAGCTTATGTCTAGTTGAATCATCATGTTTCATATGTTAGTTTGGTTATGTTGATTCATATGATAAATCATATGTATGCAAATTTAGATTTTGATTTAAACATGAATCATATACAAGTTGGGTAAAATTATATGTAACCTTACATGGTTATGACATCTAGTTCATGTGAAAATTTTATTAAAAGTTAGGCTATGACATGTGTGAGTTATATGCTAAATTCTACATGACACTTTACATGTTAGATGCAAGTTTACACCATTGTTATGATGCATAAATCACATATGTAAGTTGTATAAATATATGAGTTTAGAATATGAATCATGTTATGCAGGTTTAGGGGTATTGCCTATGCAAATTAACACCTTTAGATTTGGATCCATGACATATGTTGTTTATGCAAGTTGTAACTTTGGCCTATGCAAGTTTTAGATGTAGAACATCATTCACACATGTAAGTTCACCCCTATGTTTAGATTTATGTTTTAATTATATGTATATTGTGATGTTTTCTCTTTATTCCATGTTAGACTATTCGAGTCTAACGTATATTTCTACGTTAAACGAACAAACGTACAACGTGGGGGTAAAGGGGATAATATTAAAAAGATTTAATTGGCATAAATGCCTTAAAAGGCAAAAAATATAATTGTGGTGAAAATTGGTATGATTTTACATACCATAAATGGATGGACATAATTGTGTCAATTATGGACATCGTTAAATTTGGAATTGATTGATAATTTGAATAGGGAAAGTAATTCAAATTGGGGAATGATTAATTAGGAGTAATTAATCGTCTAAGACACGAGGTTAGGCTCTTTTGTGGTGTAAGGCTGCCCGGACCCGCCCGGCAAATCCAGCTGCCACAAATGCCAGTCTAATGTGAGAGGTCTTAGGCACAAATTAAATACGTAACAATTGTAAAGACACGAGGTTAGACTCTTTTGTGGTGTCAGACTGCGCGGACCCGCCCGGCAAATCCAGCTGCCACAAATGCCAGTCTAATGTGAGAGGTCTTTATGAGGTTACGGTCCTAATGAATTAAGAAACACTTAACCATATAAGCATGTAGTGGGACATGAGGGGGTTAAGTGGGTGCCTTGGGTGGCATGTGGAATCTAGTGGGTGCCTTGGGCGGCATTTGGAAATACGATTAGAAACACTTAACCAAAATTGAAACATGTAATTGAAACATGAATAAGAAGTGGGTTAAGTGGGATGTACTAGAGGGGACCAAGCTTAGGTGGATAGCTTGTGTCAAGTAATGGGGGCCCGTTTCAACCAGTAACCCATACGTATCTTTGCGGGCTCGACCCAAGTCGAAGACGGGACACGCATACTGGGCTTGACTGTAAGAGGCCAAACCGGGTTAGCGGTGGCAACGCGAGTCCAACGGGTTCATATGCGTGTGTGGACCCGGGCTGGTAGGTAAGACGTTGTTGCATCGTGTAGGTATAAGCCGTGCATTCTTGGTGATATCGGGTTGCCACTTTGGGGAGTGATACACCCCATTGTGGGGCCAGCACGGGTATCTACGAGTTAGGGAGCCGATCGCTTGGGGGTAGTGGGTACACCTAGTGGAGATAGGGGCAGACGACACCTATGAAGGCAGCTAGGGGTGCACGAAACTACCAATATCATTATAAAGTTTGTAGGCGGGATCAACCTTAGGGTGACTAGTGGTGGTGCAGTATACTAGTGGTGGTGCAGTATAGCAATTATCTCATAGTGTTGGTGTAGTTTAGTAGTTATCTTACAGTGGGTTAGGTGCGCTTTAACGATATCGTTGTTCATCTTGTTTCCTTATTTACTCTGTCATACTCAATGGTTCATGGTCATTTCCTTATTTTCCAACTTATGCCTTAGCCTAGTTACTTTATTAATTATATTGTTAAAGTTATCGCACTCGCCAGACTTTATGTCTGACCCCCCTTTGTTTCCTCCTCTTTTCTCCCTCCCCTCCCCCCCCCCCCCCAAGGTGCTCAGGTTGGAACTAGCACTAGTGGAGCTTGATTTTGGACTGCTTTTAGAAGATTGCTTGGATCGCTGAAGTAAAGTTTAGCTTCTCTTTTATTTATGGCTATTTTGTATTGGGGATTATGTCTTTCAATTTATGTACTTTTGGTAGTCAAGATGGATATTATGTACTTTGACTCTGGTTTTTGATGATGTAATCAAACATATGGTTTTATCCGCTGCAATGAAATAAAGTTTTAATTTTCAAGTACTGTTTATATTTGTCTTGTTGTTAAGTTTCTGTTCTATACTTACTTAAAACGCTCCATAGAAGTTAATGCATTCCCTTTGTGAGTGACATTAATGGACGTGGGGTGTTACAAAAATGTTTGGTGTTACACACTGCTTATCCTCTTTCTGAAACAACATGACTAATAAACTTCACTGTCGTTTCCGAAAAGTGACACTCCATGAACTTAGCCTTCAACTGATGTTTTCTAAAGGTTTCGAGTACTATCCTAAGATTAACTTCATGGTATTTCTCATTCTTAGAGTATACCAAACATCTTATATAAATACCAGCATGAAGCTGTCCAAGTGCTCTAGGAAAATCTTGTTCATCAAGTCTACAAAAATGAAGATACATTAGTCGATCCAAATGATATAACTAACTAGTCGTATTAACCATATTGCATTCGACATGTCATCAGCGGAATACTTTCCTATGCTATCCGCAATTAATGGAATCCATTATTCAAATCCAGTTGATGTCTCTGCTCAGCTGATCAAACAGACAATCAATCCTAGGTGGTAGTTATTCTTCACTGTCTTCTTATCGAGCTTTTGATAGTCATTGCGAAATCTTAATAATCTGTATGGCTTCATTACGAACATCACAGCTGCTCCTCAGGGTGAAATGCTTGATCTAATGAAACTCTTTCCTTCTAAGTCCACTAGTTGCATCCTTAATTTTTTCATCTCGGTTGGTGTTATCCTAATAGGCAGTTTAGTCAGAACTTTATAGCTGTCTTAGTTGGCAATCCTGTAAATGGCACAAAAACATCTACAAACTCCTATACTATAAGAGCTTGACTTATTCCAACATCCAATTCCATATCTCCAAATAATTCATAAATATCTGAATTTGTATCCTCAACTAGGTATACAATTTGATCTCTACAACTAGGTTGTCTCAATGATATTTTCCTAGCTTCGCAAAGTATCCTAGCATCATATTTAGCTAACCAATCGATACCTAATATAATTCCAAAAACCAATGAAAACAAACATAAGTAATGAACAAATAAAATTGTATGATAGCAACTCAAATTCTAGATTGTCGCATCTCATCCTTAGAGTTGCATAACCTCCTATAGGATTAACTGCCCTAAAGGATGTAACAAGGTATGATGGTTCCGAAGAAACTTAGCTGCCAAACGATGAAATGTAAAAGAATGTGATGCACCAATATTAAAAAAATATTTTTAGGGTGATCCATTAATGAAAAGAATACCTTCCATCACAAACTTTCCCTCATCCACGACAATTGGCTTTGATGTAGAAGGATCCAAAGAAAAAACCTTTCATTTAGCTAGATTTGGACACTTACTCTTATATTGCCCTACCTGATCATAGTTGAATCATTTGACGTTCTTCTTCCCGACAACAATCTTGTTATCTCCCAAATGATATTCGTCCTCATAATGAACCTTCTTATTGCACTTAAAAAAAATCAGCTCCGCCTTTCTAAACTCCCTTCCGTGGATAAAATTTTCTTTTCTGACTTGGCTCGCTCTAAGCATTCCAAGTCTTGTTATCAAAGAAAGCAATCATCTCTTTATTTTGTAACGTCGTTTTTACCACCACATCAGAAGGACTTTGGGTGTGTTATAAAGTAGCCTTAAATAATTCCGACTTAAATCCGCTAATGAATTTATCATTCCTCTTTAACACGGTATCCACCGTCACATATCAATATCAAGAAAGTTCCTCAAATAATGTAGCATACTAAAGAATAGACATGTATTCTTGCTCTAACTCTTCGAACTTACATAGCAAAGCAGACTTTGCTACTTTTGATATAGAACTTTCCTCGAGTCTCCTTATGAATTCATCCCATGGAATCTCATCTTCTACCACTCCCACGGTGACACTATTCTACTAGAAAAGCATAACTCCTTACAGTATTTGGAAACAGTCTACATTTCTTCTCATCATTAAACCTAAGATCCAAAAAAATCATTTTATAATGAAGTAACCAATTCTCTATTTTGAATGCTTCCTCGGTTCTAATGAATGGTTGTAACACCCTGTAAAATTAACCTTAGATAGACACATTAAAAGATAAAAACTAAAAATAATAATATGAGAAAAATATGACATTTTGACATTTTAGAATTAGACCATAAATGTTATATCGTTGCATTCATGGCGAGATTCTGATCTGTTTCCACATAATATACGTTGCAATCGGAGAGCGTCTGAAAAAGTTACGAGAAATTAAAGGTTTTGGATTTAAATTAAATCTAATTTGAATTTGAATTTGAATTAATTAAAGAGATTATCAAGTTAGAAATTCAATTTTAAATAAATTTATTTGTAAAGATAAGCAGGGCACAGAACATTACGAAATTTTAATATAATAAAAATGATTAACAAAGCTTAAATTTGGACGCCCAACTAGAATGGCGATCGACCTGTGATGTGCTTCAATCGACCGGTTCTAGTGAATAAAGGTGGTGTCTCCTAGAGTTTTCTTAGGTTCAGTGTTGTTATTTGATGTGCACATAAAAACGCACATTTATTCACACATTTATTCACACATTTATTCTTGTTTTAATTAAGTAAATAACATAATTAGGATATTTTCACATTTTTTAACCAAAAATCCCAAAATCATTAAATTTTCATGCATTCATCCTCATATTGAGGTAAAACGGTAAATTGTGCGTGTTCTAATTTGTGATAGCATTTACTTGTTCCTAGTAGTTGTCTCTTGTAGGAATTTAGGAGCAAAAATGATGTATGCATATGAAGATATGAAGAATGGCAAGCACGTACACATGAGAAGGCAAAGAAATAATTGATTCTATGGAAAGTGCGGGACTCCACCTCTAAACTAACACACTTACTCTTAAGTTTCATTTTCGAGACTAATGCACTAATAGGATGAAACAAAAAGGCATCATGCATTCTACATGATGGATTCACGGCCGGCCTTTTGGTGAAGCAGATAAAGCATAGGCTTTGGACCACGTCAAAACAAGGGTACCACTTGCGAAGAAGAAGACATAAAATACGGAACTCCATAATGGCGGCACCATGGAACAGATCGCAAGGACAAATCAAAGGCGATAACTACAAAAGACAACGCCAGTGATACCAACTTCTATGAGACCTAATTAGATATGGCCGTAAATTAGGGCACCACTCTTCCGTCCATTACATAATTTCAAAAAAGGCTTTTGTTATTTATCAACTTTTGCTTTAAAAATTTGGTATTAGTTTATGGGAAAGGCCAGTAAAATTAAACTTGAGAAATCTGGTATTATTTTTTGTTCAATGAAGTTGATTCTTCAAAATTCTGGTATTAGTTTTTGTTCAATGAAGCTGATAAAATTAAACTTGAGAAATTACATCGGAGTATCATTGAGACTTAAGAGCGGCCTATGAAACTGAAACTAATAACATCAGGCTACTTTATTTTTCACGTGAACTATTTGATATTTTGTTCCAGTAAGCCTGTTCATATGAACAACCGAACAAGGCACAAGATCCGAGCCTATTTTATTTATTTTATTTTTTTGGAAATTTTCTAAGTTCACAGTCATACTCACAATGATAGTTATAATAATGTACACACACTTGAAAGAGAAATTTGAGGATCTTCCTTCAGAGTTTCATGACATGAACATATGTTTATCTGATTAATGTTGTCTCATTTCTGTTTTTATTTTATATTGCGCTTGCAAAATCAGTATTTTCATACTAAGGAACAAAAAATAACTTGATTTCATTTGCAGAAACGCAAATCCAAAAATTATATTTACAGTTCAATGTAGGAAGACAACATCCGATATGCATGCAATTTGAATTTCAAATAGAACAGATGAGAATAACTATGCTGCAAATGCATCTTTGGACAATAGTCATTCTTAGTTATGAAATTACACAATGAAGAGATATAATCAAGACCAAAAATAATTTCTTGGAAAGTAACCCTTGATTTGTTCTTTTGATCCATTCAGAGCATATTTATAATTTTTACCCATTTAATTTTAGATGCGAAAGGCTATTTTTCTCAAGTAGGTTTACCTTCATACGTGATAAAAATAACAAGTTCATAATTAAAGTTTGAACATATATCTATAACAAAATTCATATAATTTTAGGTAGATATTTTATTTTACAAGTATTTGATGAATTTCCGTTGTTTAGGAATGCGCGAAACAAGATAGATTGAGCAGTTTGACATTATTATCAATTGAACAAGATACCGTCAACAACTGGTATATGAAATATTATTAATTATATTATATAATTTGAATTATTGTTGTGCATAAAATTAGTTTTCTTGTTCATCTTCTCGTTGCTTATAAATAGCATGACTTATTTGATGATTTAGCTAACAATAACATTAAAGGCCTCCGTTTTATAATTGGCTTTAGGCACCAAATCGTCTAGGACCGGCCCTGGATGGATTAGTGTCTAAAGAAAAAATTAGAAGCTTCATGAAGTGGGAATTTTGGGGATTTCCCAACAAAATGGATTAGTGTTTTAGGGTTTTAAACATGTATATTAACCCATTTATGTTCATGTAAAAATCCTCTCTTTTATCCTCTCTTTAAGTTTAGTTTGGAGGATCTAAGGTATTTTTATTTCCATGGCTACTTAGCCATTTTTCATTTAACTTTCCTCTTTTTTAATGCAATGTTAATTATTTCTTTTTTTATTTACATGCTCTTTTCTTTTATGTTAGTAGGATAGATTTACATTTCATGCAAGTAGATTAGATTTATTTTATGCAAGTAGAATATATATGATTTTGTTTTTGATGCAGCAAGTCGAGGAAAATCTTTTTAATAGTTGGTACCAAAAATAAAGCGGCGGATTTAGTAATATCAGCAGGATTTGCAATCCCAGGTAAGATCGGTTCAGGATCATGGGGTCTTTTTCTGTCAGATAGGAAGGGCTGTTGCACAAAATGTACTTCTAAGTGATTTTCCTTTATTTTATTCTTTTTTCTTTTATTTTTGTTCTATGCTACAATCTACTTTGGTTGATTTGATAACAAACATGAGAGGTTAATCCCTTTGATTTAGGGGTAACGTAGACCTCTTGATTGTGTAGATGCAACATATTTTGATTTTTATGATCTCTTTCTATGCTTAATGCAATTGTTGATGTAGTAATTACATTGTTGTTTGACTTTTAGTTTTGATAGTCTTTGTTGTTGACAACAAATAGGTTATGGTTAGTCAACGTAAATACAAAATTGCCTCTTCATCTACATATGAATATGGTAATTGAAGTATGATTAAAATACAAATTTGATACTCTATGTTACTAACTTAATAGTAAATAGAGTATACTTAAAGTAAATGTAACGACCCAGATTTTTCGGCTATTTGAATTTGAATATTTAAATTTATTTTAAATATCATATTTGGATTATTATTGGTATTTAATTCGTCAATAAAACGACGCCTAAACGTTTATATTTATATTAAAATGAACTCGAAACGGCGCGGTAGTTCGTAATATTGAGTTTTGAACTTCAATTGAACATACAGAATCCGTTTTAAGTCGGAATTCTATGAAACCAGAAATGTTTGAATCTATTTGTTTATAATTTTTTAATGGAAGAGAAAAATCGAGATTTCAGCTTATATGTTGTATGTTGTGACTAATTCAAATTTTGAAATAGTCGCTATGGAAATCGTTTGTTAATTATAACGTTTATTTAATATATTTAATAAGGAATTTCTATATATTTGAATACCGTTTAACTTGAAAATATTAACATCGAGTTATAATTCCATTTTTGGTTGAATTTGAAGATGTATATTATTTTATTTAAATATAAATGACAATAATAATTGATTATTTAATTTAATTGTTTTATATTTAATTTATAATTTATCAGTGTTATATAAGCGTTAGAAATGGCTATTTTTTCAAACAACCTTCATTTCCAAAAAAACGAATTTATTGGGACTAGTTATTGCTAGTTTTCCGGATTGGAGTCAATTGGAGTTATTTTGTCGGTACGTTCAATTTTTTACGTGAACCGATAAATATATTGAAATAAAAATAATGTCTTTATGCAAACGGAATCCATGTTCAACGAAACAAATTTCATTGCGACTGTATCGTCAAGACGTAACAACACGATCATTTTCACCGTATTTGGAGTTCGTGTGCAACAGTGTGTGTATTTTACGTTCAACGTTAAATCTCGGTATAACTTAAATTTAACAGTCTTCCTTTGCAGAAGCTCACTTCGATTATTACGAAATCGAATTCCATTCAATTCCAATTTAATATATTAAATTGGAAAATTTTACTTTGGAAAATTCTCATTAAATCTTAATAAAAGATTTATATATTCCAAATCACATTTCACTGTTAATCGGGTTAAAGAACGAATGTCATTAAAAAAACAGTTCATAATAAACCCAATTCACATTCCATTTTATTCCAATTACTAACTATAATTGGAAACTCTAATAATCTTAATTAATAAATTTATTCTTTTCACACGGGGTTTAAGAACAGTGTCACTGAAGACACCATTCACGACAAACCAAAAATCCATTTTGATATATCATATAAGGCTCTGAGTAGAAATTATATCGGCTTATATTCAATATCAAATTCTGAAACTAACACATATCGTATGGGGAATAATGATACATATCTATCTTCCAAATTCATCCACAATATCTGTATAGTCACAAAACCAATTATCGAAATATTTCGGAGATTATTTCCATTTAAATCCATTCCAATTCATAGATTGGAAATTTCTGGTTATATTAAAACCCTTTTACATATCCAATTTATTTATTTAAAAATTATTGGATTTCAAATCTAGTTAAAAACTAGTTCATTTAGATAAAAATGTATTTTTATCTTTAAAAACGTGGAATTTTTCATCCAAATTCTTTCCAAATCATTTATTATGATTTTACACAAATTATTAATATTTTTAACAATTTTATTAAGGCCCTTTCAGTCAATTTCCATAAATGGTCATCGAACTGCACTTACAGTGACCTTCTCCAAATTTGATTTGGACATAACTCCAATTCCAACCGTTAGATTTCAAATCTCCTATATTCGTTGGAAAGCTCTTTTCGATAAGAACCCAACGGTTCCATTTTTATGAGAATTTGACGGTCGGATCCCCAGTAATGTCAATTCGAAGTCAATGGTCGAAATTCACGAATGGTCACTGCGCAGCGCGTTCTATTCAGGCCATTATATAATATATATATAATATATATTCCGCTCAAAACGTATTTTATAAATTCGTTTTAAAAACGACTTCCACTTTCATTTCAATTTTAAATCAAAATTGAATACTCCTTATCATTATAATATTTAAATGGTAATATTTTCAAAATGTCAGATTTTGAAATAATTTCCTTTTCGATATTCATTATGAAAATGAATAAAATCGATATAAATATCGTTCGCGTTAAAATGGCGCAAATCTAATCAACACAGCTTTATACATTTCAATATTTTCGTATCCATCCAAAATGACATCCAATTCACATTTTAATCTTTTACAAAATATTATTTTAAAATATTCGTTATTTTAAAATATTCGTTCCTTCTGAATTGGAATCAGACACAGTCAATTACCATATAATGTTATTTATATGGATTTCATACACATATGTACACAACAATAATTATACACAGTCAACCATCATCCAGAGTGCATTACACAATTGCATAAACATTAAATATAAATAATTAACGCTTACTACAGTCTGTCAACCAATCGATTGTCAACTAAACAATTGGGATTAGTCTACGTCAAATATCATCCTAATATACGTGTGGGGTTTCAACCAACAAATACTGAATATTATTTGTGTAGTTGGGCGATGTGTAAAATTTATCGTCCCAATCAATGCCAGTTAAATGGGTGTACATCGTTCGATTTGTAAATTAATATTTATTTTCATATCAAGAGAATTTTATGTCGTTCGTATGTACATTAAAAATTATACTTTAAACGATAAAATATTTATTTCAACACATAACTAATTTATATAGTTCATACATTCAATAAAAATGATATATTTATTGTTCAAACATTTTATTCAACACATGAATATTTTATATAGTTCATACACATTAAAAATTATATTTTTAATGAATAAATATTTATTTTAGAAAATTTCGGCAATATAATGGCACGATATTAAAACCGGAATAATATATAGCATTACCCCTCTCCTGATACTGGCTCGCGCCATACACAAACCAATTTCAACCCAATTCACATCCAAATCAAATCCAAACAAATAAATCAATCAATATCCAAAATTCCGCAATACAATCCAAACAAAAACCATGGTTTGTACAATTAAATAGTGTCGGGGCTTCTAAGCCCCGTCTGCATCCTAGTATATATTTAACTATAAAATAATTAGAGTGAGAAGGAGTTCTCACATTGGGATCCACTCCTCCATTCTTTTATTTCTGAATTTCTGTTTTAGTTCTGTTTACGTTCAAATTTGCCTGAAATTCCATATTGCTCCATTTCTGTTCTGGTCAGTTCCATTTGTAGCGTTTTTCGTTGCGATCGCATTGCAACTGAAATCACTGAATTTTGATAAAAACTGAATAAGTTATCATCATTTGAAGTTATATAATTTTAAATAAACACTTAGTCACTTAATTAAATAAGTTAATTACATCTTCTTTTAATCCTTCCATCTTCCCATTCATTTCCTATAGACAAAACCCAACCTCTCGATCTGGACCTTCACCTGTCGCGCCACCAAGAAGCCACTGACAGCCGACCGGAGATTGTGCCATGACGTCGGGCTCGGCCACCTCCCTCACCGCCGAGATGGACGGCGATCTGGATTTCCCCCTGAGTGTGTAGAACGAAGTCGAGTGGTTCCTGTTTGGATGGAAAATTCTTGCACCACGATGATGGAGGATCGATCATCCTCATATGATTTTAAAGCCCAAGAAAATCTCTTTAATTTTCGTTTTGGAAATTTCGTGAATTGATTTAGGGATTGGGCAAAATTAATTGAAGAAGATCCAAAGATTTTAGCCCTTGATTTTTGCTGGCAGCTCAATGAACGAATTAGGTTTTAGGAATTTCTTTTATAGGATTTTATATAATATTTAATTATTATTTTATTTCCAAAATTCGTGGTTTACCAATCCGAACTCCAAATCAAACCCAACGACTGTCGCCCCCAGCTATATACCCCATTCCGGACACAATGGAATATGTTTCTTAAGCCAATTTGACTGTTTCGAACAGTTTTTCTTTAAATTAAAATATAAATCAATATATATTAAATTTGAACGCACGTTTTAATTTATCGGGACCACATACTAACTCCAAAAATTCCAAAAAAATAATTCTAGCTATGTTTTGACGATACGGTCCTAATAAAATTAATTTCGATGAATTTGGAGACCATTTGAAAAATGGTCATTTTCGAGTCGATCCAATTCAAACTAAAAGTGTACCAAACGCGTTTAAGTTCACCACGCTCACATCTTAAATCCAAAAATTATGAAAATAGGAATCCATCAATAATTTGACATTCTGAATCCAACAAAAGTGGTTTCATAAAAAACGGAGGTCGTTTGCAAAATGGCTATTTTAAGGGCTATATATTAATTAAAATATATATAAATTCCATAGCGACTATTCGGAATTTTAAACTGGACATAAGTTTCAATTTATATTATAAAATCTCTATTTCTTAACTTAGTTAGAAAGATATTATTAAACAGATTCAAATATTTCTGGTTTTACTGAAATCCGATTTATATTGAATCCTGTAAATTTATTTGAATTTTAAAATCGAATTTCCAAACTACCACGCCATTTTAGGCTCCTTTTATAATTAAATTAAATTTATACATTCTAACTTCGATTTAAATAAATTTTTTAGTCGTTATTATTTAAAATAAATCATTTTAAATATTCAAAATCCATTAGAATTGCTAAAATTAAAATTTTAAATTGGTTCTGCAATCCCAAGTTGTTACAATAATATGGCATTAGTTTAAAATGAAAATGAGATAAGAAAAGGGGACGTGGGGCTTGAATAGCTATAGCAGGCGGAAGGATAAAATGAAGAAGTGGAAATTGGTGCTTTGTTGTTCGAATACACGTTATGGGGTTAATGGGTCAGTGGCTTTTGGGCCTTGCATAAAATTATATATATATGATAACAGAAAAGGGAACTGGGACGTGAATAATGGAAGTAGGGTTGCACAATGGGGGTGTTGTGCGAACAAAACATGGGAAGATAATTTATCGTGCCTAAGATAATGAGTTTTTTTTGTTGTAACTTAATTAGATTTGTTTAATTAATTTAATTAAGGGTTAATAAATTTAACTTAAACTGTACTTATAATTATTTATAGCTTGCTCCTGTATTAACAGAATCCAACAAGACTAAAGATGTTGGAACTGTATCAGCAAGCACATCATTATGGGATTGGTTTGGACAGAAATGGAGACAACCCGAATTTACAGTTAAATCGAATGACTGTTTAGTTTAACTGTCACTGAACCGTTTCAAAGAATAATCAAGGTGAGTTAAACTCGCTCAGTTCTCCCACTTATATTTATATAAGTCGGGTTTAAATATTGTGTGCTTTGTTTGCTAATCGTTTTATGATTGTTTGCATATATACTGAATATTTTTATATAATTGATTTAAATTAAACATTCGTTTAATTTAATCAAATCAAAACGTTATTTTTAACAATTTTTGCAATGGAGGTAACTTACCTTGTTGGTTATGTTTATTATAATATAAATGTATTAAATTTAATTGGGTGCTTGAACTGTTGTTATTTATTGACCGTTCTTAGTTGAATTGATTATTCATGTTTATTTTATATTATCATTATATGAACTGTTTACCGAATATGATTGGATAATTGATTGTTGAATCCAAATCCAACGGTTATTTTGATATTACCTAGTGGACAATATTGGTTGAGAAATTGGCAGTAGATGGCCTAAATTATATATCGTTTATAAAGATTGATCTACCGTCAGGTGAATCGATAGAAACGAATATATTCTTTTAAATGAAGTTTATAAAAAGGAATTAAACCAACCACATATATATTTATTGTTTTAGCCACCAATCACCATTTTTATACCAAAAGCTACCGTGTGCGAAGCACGTGCCTCATCTTAATTATTAAATGATTTATAAAGCTAATTCTTATATTACTAAAATGGATAAGCAAGTGAGCAAGGATTAATGTAATGATTAATAACTGAAATTAATTATTTTTAAGTAACAATTAAAATGAAATTATATTGGATCGGTGGTTATTTATTTAATAATAATCAAAGTAAATGAGATTATGTAAATTTATTATAGTTTTAAAACTTAAATGAAAAAACAAGTTAGAGATGATCAACAAGTTAATCATGTTTTATATTTGACCAAGTCAACTGTTTGAACTAAAATTGATTATTAAATTAAATTAGTTTATGCTGATTAATCAAAGGGAATAATTTGACGAATGGTTGTTTAACTTAATGAAATTTTAAAAAGGAAATTTAACATTAATCCCAGGCTAATAATGAAGTAGATTATAATTTTGAATTAAGGGATTATTTCTTAAATGAAGTTCATTTAAGTAATCGAAGTTATTAATGAAATATAATTGAATTTTAAAGGAAGTTTGTGAATGGTTTTATATTTAAACCGAGTTCGGTAAATTAAGAGATTTTAAGCGAATACAATAATCTTAAAATAAATGTTACTGAATATTTGAATTAAATAAAGGAAATAGAGATGAAAAAGGGTTTTATATTAAACCAAAGTTGTATAAATGAGTTTTATAAAAATAGATGGGAAGTTAAAGCGTTAATTTTAAATTAACATTACTTAAGAATGATATTAAATGAAATGGACATGTTTGGAAATAAGATTTACTAGAGGAAATGATTAAAAGGTTTAGGAAAAAGATTCTTGTAATGGAATTTTGTAAAAGGTCGAGTAATAGGATTTGTAAAAAAAAATCCGGATAACGAACAAATAGTTTAAAGAAGTTAAGTTTAAAAGTTGATATCTTATTAATCATTTACTAAATCAATGAATTTAGTAATAATAGTATATTTAAAAAGGAGATTTCAAAAGTAAAAAAAGGTTTTATAAAACTGTGTTATAAATAAAATAGTTAAGTGGTATTTGTTGGTATTAGAATGAACATGGATCTGTGAATTACAACTCGTATGTATCTTAAGATAAGAACGTTGTTGATCAAGGTATGAGACGTAATTAAAATACCCCAACTTGAACGACTTCAGGATTATCGGAGGATGATATTAGTTGAAATAGTAAAGACGTTAGAAGTGGTTTATTACGAGAAATAATAATGCAACGTTATTTGAAAAGAGTTTGATAATAGATATAATGAGATTTCAAATTAAAGGAAATAAAAGGATTTGAGGAAATGTGTGTGTGTATATATATTGATATTGATATATCATTTTATACAAACATGGCGGCTGCACCCACTCCTCGTGAAACCCTAACTCAACAAGAAGATGAAGGGGGTGGTGGATGGCAAGATGCTCGGCGTAAGGGTAAGCAATCCTTCGCTAACGTCATACGCTAGGCCCCAAGAACAACTGCTGCGCCCAAAACTCAAAACCCTAGCAACTGGGCAGACATGTTTGAATCGAAACTGAAAATTTCAGGGGAAATGCAATACTTTGAGCCACAGATGATAGGGAACATCAAATACCAACTAATTGATGATCTAGACTTCACTGAATCAAATAAAATGTGGGAAAATTCACTTTAGGTCTATATGGCAAGTAAACGCCCATATTTTGTACACTTTAATGCCTACATCGAGAGAGTTTGGAATCCCGGGGGGCATGGGGCGTTTATCCAAGAGAAACTGGTTTCTTTTTTATTAACTTTCAACTTAAGGAAGATTTTGAGCGAATTTTCAAAGGGGTCCATGGTTTATGGACAGTAAACTCATTTTTATGAGAAAATGGGTTGTAGATTTCAATTTTGAAAAAGCAATGCTATCTACCTATCCGACCCAATCTTAATCTTGCCCTATGGAACACGCGCTGTATTAGTAAACTAGCAAGCATTATTGGAAAACCGCTGGACATTGATGAGAACACTAAACATGTTAAGAAGATCAGCTATGCTAGAGTGCTAATAGAAATTACGGCTGATGCAGAACTGCCAAAATACATCAAAGCAGTAGACAAGAAAGGCAACACATTTGAATAACTAGTAGAATATGAGTCCATTCCACTTCAGTGCACCAACTGTTTGTGCTTTGGGCACATAGATACATATTGTACCACGACCTTACCAGACAAAACATGGGTTAGAAAGCAAAAGAGTGATGAAGGCAGCACTTCCAAAAATCCAGCTACTCCTACTGTGCATTCAAGAGTTGGTAACGCTGAAGCTAACACTACTAGTGAACCATCCCCAGTGACTAATGTTGCGGACTGTGCAGTAGCAGAAATATCTCATACAAGTCCAAATCAAATCCACTCTGTTCAGGCACAGGAGGATGACTAAAATCCAGTTGATCAACATGTGGAGCCCAATCCAGTGGAGGTAGAGGAGCCAACAACTCTTGAGGATATTCAAAAGCTGGGTATCCAAATTGCGGAGTTTGACGAAGAAAGTATAGACGAAATCAGTAGCGAAAACTTGACAGTAGAAAACACCAAATATAATGAACAATTCATGGAAATTGGTGGTATCTCAGGTACGCTGAACAAATTGGTCCGCACTGCTCCAGTCACTAGGAGCAAAAAGACCAATAAATAATGTCTATCTTATGTTGGAACGTTAGAGGTCTAAACAATGACACTCGTCAATTAGATCTCTATAACATTAGGGACAAGTATAAGCCCTCTATTATAGTCGTGTTAGAAAAGAAGTTTACTAATGAAAACTTAGAATATTTCAAGTTTCGTATGAGTGACCAATTGGATCATAGTGACAACTTACACACCACGCAAAGAGGTCACATTGTAGTGTTTTGGGAAGTGATGTACTGGAAATGTTGCATGATTGACGGTGATGAACAACAAGTAACATTATGCGCAGTAAATACAGGAGGATTAGACCTAGTTATATCTTTCATATATGCAAGTAATTTAGCAACAGAAAGACTAAAACTATGGAAAACTATATCTGATAATGCTCGCATTATAAAATCGCCATGGCTGGTGCTTGGTGATTTCAATGTCGTGCTGAGCACTAGAGAGAAGAAAGGTGGACTTACGCTCAAGCTCTCCCAAGTTGCTGAATTCAACAATTGCGTGTTATCCAGCGGATTATCAGAAATTCCCCACTCTGGGTTGTAGTATACATGGAGAAGTGGTGAGGCTAAGAAGATGAAAGAACCCATAACTTCCCCGTAAAGGAAAGCACGAATACTTTGAGAACAACACACAAAAGGACGCAGACGAAGAACATTTCATTGTTATTACAACAATTCCATCAGATACAAGAATATACAGAGTATAAATGAATAAATTACATTCAACAAATATCAGAGATTACAATAAATTACATAGCAGCGGAAAAATATACAAAACACAACTGAAAGTGATACACGGATACAGAGCTTTCCGAGCATCGTTCCAGCTGTAAATCAGGACCCTGTGGATATAAATCTGCAAAACCAAAACTACTAGCTGCCCGTGTGGAAAATAGGGGCACCCAGAGTTTAGGTTAAAAACAATAAACTCCAGGTCAGTCATGGGACTGGTGTGAGAACTAAAACAGTTATAATTCTTTATTTTAAAGTTCGGTAAATCAAGGGACCACGCCGTATAACACGGAACGGGTTTCCTCCCAAGAATACCAGTGCATAAAACAACAGCGCAATGCTAAATAAAGAAAAATGAAGCCGTTATAAGACCCAGGTCCCATCACACAATGCAACGCAAGCCGGAGGATAGGGTTTTTACCTTATAACAGCCAAAGCATGCTTGATACGTTTAAAACACATTATTTTGATATTACTATAAGTGTATAGTGTCAAAACAATTTCACATCATAAATATAAATCATAGACGGCATGAGTGCCCCATCCCACTATGTCGCCATACTAGGCTCTACAAATAAAGCCGAAATACACGTATTGGAAATTGGATTCCGTCATGAGTCGAGGCAAGAGGCAAGCTCCTCTCCGCGTTCGAGACACTCTAGCAAATGTCTCGGGACCGCACACTGCAATCCCTGGATCCTCCAAGGCCGGTCCTCTCTTACTTTTGAGGATTGGCAATTCCTGAACACACGTTTCCCGGTCCTTACAGACCTATATCCGAGGCGCCTCGTATCCAACAACCACACAGGTGAAAAGTATATAAATGTCAGGGCTGGTAGGTCACTGACACCACCCTAGCTAGAAAAAAACGTCGTGCACTCCTTGGGTCCGTATCCCGTTTTTGACTCATACCGAGGTGTGAGGCTCGCGAATTCACGTTATACACAAAGCTATGCCACACAGGCCGTGCTTTGATCATCAACCACAAGACTTTGCTTTTCAACAGAAGCCCTGATCAATTGCCACTTACGCATGCCACATTGGCAATTCACTCCATGCGACTGATGTCCATCGATATACAACCTCTGAGCTCGTATGTCTCAGAGAAGGGCGTTAAGCAAGAGAATAAATTCTCCGCCGCCAAACAGATGTATATTTAATAGAGATCAATCAATCACAGAATAAAATCCAATGTCAGACACACAATCCATTTACAAGTTCGTTCTGGGTCTGAACGAAACCGGAGGCATTTTCCTCGCATATCCATCCATCTCCAAGTAAGTCTGGACGATCACCAACTGTTTCCCTCATCCTGGGTGTACAGCCCAATCAAGATCATCAGTAATCACCCAAACGATGTGAAGACTTCCGGTCTTCAACCACCGTCTTCATCTTCGACATCTCGTCGAATCGGTTATTCAGAATGGGTATAAACCCGGCCTTTCTGAATAACCCACGTATATAATAAACGAATGTTACACAAACACAACAATCGCCCCATCCCAATTCAGAATATTCTTTTATTCACAAAATCACATTCTTAGGGAAAGGTTCCCATTAATTTTATCAAAGATAAATTCTTCTAAATTTATTCTTCAATCCTCCTTTGGATATCATTTCTAACTAGTCGGGATTAACGAACCACACCGAAGTAATTATTTATTTTATTTCCCAATCCCAACCTATATTTCCCATGGAGCAAAACTGGTGATACTCCATATCTAACACCACGGTGTTATCGGTAAAATTAATTACCATTTCACGTTCAAATCTAATTAAATATTTAACTATCGCTTTGGAGCAAAACTGGTGGTACTCCATTCTCGATCACCTTTCAGATTTGATAATTTAAATTATCAATTCACATTTTTAATCTAACTAAAGATTCATTAAAACTCCACTTAGTTTTAATCTTCTCAAAAATCAATATTATGCCTTTAACTGGGTTAAAGAACCAATGTCTTCTAAAACACGATTCACGACAAACCCAAATCACATTTGATATTAAATACAAGGCTCTGAATAGAAAATATATCGGCTTATATTCAATATCAAATTCTGAAACCAACATATATCGTATTGGAAATAACGATATAAAATATATCTTTCAAATTCCCATAACAATATCTGTATAGTCACGAAATCCAACATCGAAATATCCCGAAGATAATTTCGAATCAACTCCAGTCCAATCCACGTATTGGGAATATTGATTATTTTCAAAATCACTTTCAAATTCAATTTATTTATTTCAAAAATAAATTGATTTTAATTCTAGTTCAAAACTAGTTCATTTCGACAAAATTCATTTTTATCCTTTCAAATGTGGAATTTTTCAGCTCAATTCTTTCCAATTCACATATTATAATTTTACACAAATTATAGATATTTTTAATAATTTTATCAAGGCCCGTACAGTCGATTTCCATCAACGGCTATCGAACTGCACTTACAGCGACCTTTTCTGAAATTGATTTGGACATAATTCCAAATCCAACCGTTAGATTTCAAATTTCTAATATTCATTGGAAAGCTCTTTTCGATACGAAACCAACGGTTCCGGTTTTAGGAGAATCCGACGGTCGGATCTCCCATAATGTCTGCTTGAAATAAATGGTCGAAATTCACGAACTGCCGCGGCGCGGCGCGTTCTATTCAGGCCATTATATTATATATATAATATATATAATATATATAATATATATTTCGTCGATTTCTATTTAAAACGAATTTTATAAATCGTTTTAAAATTGTTTCAAAAGCAATTTCAACTTTCTTTTCAATTCAAATCAAAATTGAATTCTTCTTTATAAATTCGTTTTAAAATTCATTTCTATTCAATTCAAATTTTAATTCAATTTGAATTCATTTCAATTCACTTTCAATTCAATTTGAATTCGTTTTCAATTCAATTCATTTCGAAATCGTTTTCAATTCAATTCATTTCGAAATCGTTTTCAATTCAATTCATTTCGAAATCATTTTCAATTCAATTCATTTCGAAATCGTTTTCAATTCAATTCATTTCGAAATCATTTTCAATTCAATTCATTTCGAAATCGTTTTCAATTCAATTCATTTCGAAATCGTTTTCAATTCAATTCATTTCGAAATCGTTTTCAATTCAATTCATTTCGAAATCGTTTTCAATTCAATTCATTTCGAAATCGTTTTCAATTCAATTCATTTCGAAATCGTTTTCAATTCAATTCATTTCGAAACCGTTTCAATTCAATTCATTTCGAAACCGTTTTCAATTCAATTCATTTCCAAATCGTTTTCAATTCAATTCATTTCCAAATCGTTTTCAATTCAATTCATTTCGAAATCGTTTTCAATTCAATTCATTTCGAAATCGTTTTCAATTCAATTCATTTCGACATCGTTTTCAATTCAATTCATTTCGAAATCGTTTTCAATTCAATTCATTTCGAAATTGTTTTCAATTCAATTCATTTCGAAATCGTTTTCAATTCAATTCATTTCGAAATCGTTTTCAATTCAATTCATGTCGAAATCGTTTCAAAATATTTAATTTCGAAATCACTTTTCAATATTCATTATACAATGAATAAAATCGATACAAATATCGTTCACGTTAAAATGGCGCAAAACTAATCAACACGGCTTTATATTTTTCACAACTTCTTTATTTTATTCAACAAATGAATATTTATCCCATTCAACACATGAATCTATATCTTTTTTCAACCCACGACTAATCTCAACACATGAGTACTATCAACACATCACTATTTTTGTTAAGTAAAATATTTTATAAAACTATGGTATCTATCGTTTGATTTTAATTAGACTCCACCGTAAAGTAGATTCTAATCGTAAATATGATAAAGATGTAATTTTTATTATTTAAAATATTTCACTCAACACATGAACCTCGTCAACACATGACTATTTTTATATTCAACACATGAATTTTCTTTTATAATATTCATTATTTTCCTGATTGGAATGAGGCCCAATCAATCACCATATAACGTTAATTATATGGATTCCATACAACACATGTATATAATAGCATTGAAAAATAATCAACCATCAACCAAAGTGCACTACACAACTGCATAAGCATCAAATATAAATAATCGACGCTTACACAGTCTGTCGACCAATCGATCGACAATAATTAAATAATTGGGATTAGTGTACACCAAATATCATCCCAACACCCGTGTGGGGTTTCAAATCAACAAACACACATTTTTGTTTGTGCAGTTGGGCGATGTGTAAAATTTATCAACCCAATCAATATCAGTCAAATCAGTGTAAATAAACAAATCGGCCGATTTGTTTATAAATATTTATTTATTCACTTTCACGTTAAAAATTATATTTTTAACGTCAAAAATATTTATTTCAACACTTGAATTTCTATTCAGTTCATTTACACAATAAAAATGATATTTTTATTTTTCTAACATATTTTAGAAAATTTCGGCGGCATAACGGCACGATACTAGAAACGGGACGAGGCCTAGACTTATCCCCGGTCTAGTGAAGGCCCACGCCATTCACTCATCAATCAAATCAATTTCAATTCACCAAACAATTCAATTCAGCCCAAATCATCTAACTAATTTATGCAACCAAACAAACAAGTCCATGGTTTGTGGACGATTGTGTCGGGTGCTACTAAGCACCGTCTGCATCCTAGTATATATAACTAGAAAAAGAATTTGAAGAGTGAGAAGTTCTCACCGATAGCTATCCAACTTCACGACACTTCATTTATAGAAATCTTCGTCGTTATCGCCTTTTTTGTCAGCTTCGTTGTCGTAGCCACTACATATGTAAAAATCGAATTTTTACTTCGCTATTCAATATATAAAAAATCGAATTTTTACTTTGAAGTTCAATATATAAAAATCGAATTTTTACTTCAAAGTTCAATATATAAAAATCGAATTTTTATTGCGATGCCATATAGATAAAAATTCCATTTCAAAAAAATATAGACTTCGCCTTTATAAAAACAAAGATTCCACCTTTTCAAATAAAAAAAGTTTTCGCCTTTTCTAATAAAAAGTTTTTGCCTTTTCTAATAAAAAGAAAATCCAAACTTTTAGATATTAAAAATCCGAACTTCACGAAAGCAAAAATCATATTTTTTTCCTCTAAAAATATACTCTTTCCTATTTAAGCAAAAATCATATTTCTACATCTTCTATATAATAAAGATTATATTTTTAATACTTTAAAAATATAAAAATCATATTTTTAATACTTTAAAAATGTAAAAATCATATTTTAAATACTTTAAAAATATAAAAATCATATTTTTAATATGCCACTAGTATAAAAATTATATTTTTAACCTTAACCTATTTAAAATATAACCTTTTCCTCATGAAATAAATATAACTTTTCATTATTTAAAAACATAATCTTTATCATAAAAAAAAATCAATTTTTAAAACTATATTTTTTCTCTAAAAGAAATGAAATAAAATAAAACAATAAAACAACAAAAACAAAACAAAAAAAAAACTTACAGCGCCGTCTTCAGGGGGGGGGTCTCTTTGAGTTCGCCGGAGGTGGCTAGGGGGGGAGAGGTCGGCGGACATCACTGGGGGGGAGGGGGTAGGCGGTGGTGCGGCGGGTTAGGGTAAAAGGGGCGTCGGGTTTTTGGGTAGAGGGGGGCTCGTGCGTCGATAAAGGAGGAGAGAAGGTGGAGGCGGAGGGAGGCCGACGGCTGGGGAGGAGCACGCCTGAGCGCCATCGAGGTGGCGATCGAGATGGGGGGAGGCGCGATTCAATCGGGGGTTTTTTTTCTTTATTTTTTTTTTGTTCGAAATGAAAAGAGATCGGGGCGGGGGGGGGGGGGCCTGGTTAAGGGAAGAGAGGGGTTTTCTTTTTTTATTTATTTTTATTTATTATTTTTAAAAGTTGACTTTTACATACGTCATCAAAACGAGGCCCACCGCCTGTCGTCCATAGCGTTTTACCCCCATTCCGAACACAATGAGATATGTATCGCAAGCTGATTCGATCGCTTTGATCAGTTTCCGTTGAATATACATTTAAATCACTACATTGAATTTTAAACGTACATTTCAATTTACCGGGGTCACATACTAACTAGAAAAATTCCAGAAAAATATTTTCTAGCTTCGTATTGACGATACGGTCCTAACAAAACTAGTTTCGCCGAATTCTGAGACCGTTAGAAAAATGGCCAATTTCCAGTCGATTAAAATCAACTGAAACTGGTCAAACGCGTTTTCCTTTACCACGCTCACATATTGATTCGAAAAATTATGAATTTTGAAACCTAGCAATAATTTGACATAACGGACACAACAAAACTGGTTTCGTCGAAATCCGAGGTCATTTGCAAAATATCCATTTTTAAGGGCCTGAATTCCATAGCGACTATTCAGAATTTTCAACTGGACATATCTTTTGATTCCCGCTATGAAATTTCAATTTGTCAGATTCGTTGGAAAGATATTCTCATTTAGATCCTAATGTTTTTGGTTTCACTAAAATCCGGATTGTTTTGCACCCAGTACATCCAATTGAAGTTTGAAATCGAATTATCGAACTACCGCGCCATTTTCAATTCTATTTATAATTATATATAAATATTTATATTCTATTGACGACGTATATAAATATATACGTCGAATTCTATTCAAAATAAATTTCTCGTCGATACTATTTAAAATAATCTATTTTAAATGTTCAAAATTCACTAAAATTGCTAAAATAAAAAATTTAAACTGGCCCAGATTTTCGGGTTATTACAATCTCCCCCACTTAAAACTTTTCGTTCCCGAAAAGGAACAAAGTCGAAAGTGGTTTGATTAATAAGCTCTACATTCGATCTGGCTTCCATTCTCCAACTTTTTAGTTTCTGAGAATTTTCAAAATTTCAAAAATTTGGCTAACACCCTAAATTTTTGAAAAATTTCGCCATAACCTCCCCTGCACCGGGAGCATCGGGGAATTTCAAATAGCTTCCCCGGTCCTTCAGATCTCAAAAAGAAAAAGAAAAAGCCAAGCGGCTAGCCAATAGGCTCATAAAATCATCATCACCCAAACAAAACAGTAAATTATGTAGTAAACATGTACCTATTTGTCGGGCAAACAAATTTTATTCTTTGCTCTAGCCTCCTTGCTATGACCTGTTCAAGGTAAGTACAAGTATACGCAAGCAAATGCGACCAATTTTCAATATAATTCAATATTTGGTTCAATTAGGCATAATGGTTCAAAATTAGCAAACAAATGAACAAACAACACAAACATCAATCAATTAGTGGATTAGAGTTTCAAATTCATAATTTTGATATATATACAAAAAATCATGTTTTTGATGCCAATTCACAACAATGTATTCTAGCTATATAAGTTTTGGTTCTCACACCAGTCTAATGGAAATATATAGAAAATCACACCTTCGAAATTCGAATATGAATACTGATGATGATGCACCATCATCAGAATCATCCCCGGATATCTAGAATGTGATTCTATATCTATCCAATATATTAAAACTTCGACTATACGTTCATGACGCGTATACGCGAAATCTATATATACTCGATTGTCCATATTCAAAATAAATAAATATTCAAATACGTATAAAACGATTTAAATTTTCAAAACAAAATTGTTTTCATTTGAAAAATATACTCTTCACACTCGTTCTAGGATACTACTGATCCTATCTCTAACGAGTCATTCTAATTGGATATTACTAATCCAATATCTGATGAATTCTTTCGTATGGTTCTAATGTGTCTTGTTCTCGAGCTCTGTAAACCAAAGCTCTGATACCAACTGAAAGAACCCGTAACTTCCCCATAAAGGAAAGCACGAATACTTTGAGAACAACACACAAAAGGACGCAGACGAAGAACATTTCATTGTTATTACAACAATTCCATCAGATACAAGAATATACAGAGTATAAATGAATAAATTACATTCAACAAATATCAGAGATTACAATAAATTACATAGCAGCGGAAAAATATACAAAACACAACTGAAAGTGATACACGGATACAGAGCTTTCCGAGCATCGTTCCAGCTGTAAATCAGGACCCTGTGGATATAAATCTGCAAAACCAAAACTACTAGCTGCCCGTGTGGAAAATAGGGGCACCCAGAGTTTAGGTTAAAAACAATAAACTCCAGGTCAGTCATGGGACTGGTGTGAGAACTAAAACAGTTATAATTCTTTATTTTAAAGTTCGGTAAATCAAGGGACCACGCCGTATAACACGGAACGGGTTTCCTCCTAAGAATACCAGTGCATAAAACAACAGCGCAATGCTAAATAAAGAAAAATGAAGCCGTTATAAGACCCAGGTCCCATCACACAATGTAACGCAAGCCGGAGGATAGGGTTTTTACCTTATAACAGCCAAAGCATGCTTGATACGTTTAAAACACATTATTTTGATATTACTATAAGTGTATAGTGTCAAAACAATTTCACATCATAAATATAAATCATAGACGGCATGAGTGCCCCATCCCACTATGTCGCCATACTAGGCTCTACAAATAAAGCCGAAATAAACGTATTGGAAATTGGATTCCGTCATGAGTCGAGGCAAGGGGCAAGCTCCTCTCCGCGTTCGAGACACTCTAGCAAATGTCTCGGGACCGCACACAGCAATCCCTGGATCCTCCAAGGCCGGTCCTCTCTTACTTTTAAGGATTGGCAATTCCTGAACACACGTTTCCCGGTCCTTACAGACCTATATCCAAGGCGCCTCGTATCCAACAACCACACAGGTGAAAAGTATATAAATGTCAGGGCTGGTAGGTCACTGACACCACCCTAGCTAGAAAGAAACGTCGTGCACTCCTTGGGTCCGTATCCCGTTTTTGACTCATACCGAGGTGTGAGGCTCGCGAATTCACGTTATACACAAAGCTATGCCACACAGGCCATGCTTTGATCATCAACCACAAGACTTTGCTTTTCAACAGAAGCCCTGATCAATTGCCACTTACGCATGCCACATTGGCAATTCACTCCATGCGACTGATGTCCATCGATATACAACCTCTGAGCTCGTATGTCTCAGAGAAGGGCGTTAAGCAAGAGAATAAATTCTCCGCCGCCAAACAGATGTATATTTAATAGAGATCAATCAATCACAGAATAAAATCCAATGTCAGACACACAATCCATTTACAAGTTCGTTCTGGGTCTGAACGAAACCGGAGGCACTTTCCTCGCATATCCATCCATCTCCAAGTACGTCTGGACGATCACCAACTGTTTCCCTCATCCTGGGTGTACAGCCCAATCAAGATCATCAGTAATCACCCAAACGATGTGAAGACTTCCGGTCTTCAACCACCGTCTTCATCTTCGACATCTCGTCGAATCGGTTATTCAGAATGGGTATAAACCCGGCCTTTCTGAATAACCCACGTATATAATAAACGAATGTTACACAAACACAACAAACGCCCCATTCCAATTCAGAATATTCTTTTATTCACAAAATCACATTCTTAGGGAAAGGTTCCCATTAATTTTATCAAAGATAAATTCTTCTAAATTTATTCTTCAATCCTCCTTTGGATATCATTTCTAACTAGTCGGGATTAACGAACCACACCGAAGTAATTATTTATTTTATTTCCCAATCCCAACCTATATTTTCCATGGAGCAAAACTGGTGATACTCCATATCTAACACCACGGTGTTATCGGTAAAATTAATTACCATTTCACGTTCAAATCTAATTAAAGATTTAACTATCGCTTTGGAGCAAAACTGGTGGTACTCCATTCTCGATCACCTTTCAGATTTGATAATTTAAATTATCAATTCACATTTTTAATCTAACTAAAGATTCATTAAAACTCCACTTAGTTTTAATCTTCTCAAAAATAAATATTATGCCTTTAACTGGGTTAAAGAACCAATGTCTTCTAAAACACGATTCACGACAAACCCAAATCACATTTGATATTAAATACAAGGCTCTGAATAGAAAATATATTGGCTTATATTCAATATCAAATTCTGAAACCAACATATATCGTATTGGAAATAACGATATAAAATATATCTTTCAAATTCCCATAACAATATCTGTATAGTCACGAAATCCAACATCGAAATATCCCGAAGATAATTTCGATTCAACTCCAGTCCAATCCACGTATTGGGAATATTGATTATTTTCAAAATCACTTTCAAATTGAATTTATTTATTTCAAAAATAAATTGATTTTAATTCTAGTTCAAAACTAGTTCATTTCGACAAAATTCATTTTTATCCTTTCAAATGTGGAATTTTTCAGCTCAATTCTTTCAATTTCACATATTATAATTTTACACAAATTATAGATATTTTTAATAATTTTATCAAGGCCCGTACAGTCGATTTCCATCAACGGCTATCGAACTGCACTTACAGCGACCTTATCTGAAATTGATTTGGACATAACTCCAAATCCAACCGTTAGATTTCAAATTTCTAATATTCATTGGAAAGCTCTTTTCGATACGAACCCAACGGTTCCGGTTTTAGGAGAATCCGACGGTCGGATCTCCCATAATGTCCGCTTGAAATAAATGGTCGAAATTCACGAACTGCCGCGGCGTGGCGCGTTCTATTCAGGCCATTATATTATATATATAATATACATTTCGTCGATTTCTATTTAAAACAAATTTTATAAATCGTTTTAAAATTGTTTCAAAAGCAATTTCAACTTTCTTTTCAATTCAAATCAAAATTGGATTCTTCTTTATAAATTCGTTTTAAAATTCATTTCTATTCAATTCAAATTTTAATTCAATTTGAATTCATTTCAATTCACTTTCAATTCAATTTGAATTCGTTTTCAATTCAATTCATTTCGAAATCGTTTTCAATTCAATTCATTTCGAAATCGTTTTCAATTCAATTCATTTCGAAATCGTTTTCAATTCAATTCATTTCGAAATCGTTTTCAATTCAATTCATTTCGAAATCGTTTTCAATTCAATTCATTTCGAAATCGTTTTCAATTCAATTCATTTCGAAATCGTTTTCAATTCAATTCATTTCGAAATCGTTTTCAATTCAATTCATTTCGAAATCCTTTTCAATTCAATTCATTTCGAAATCGTTTTCAATTCAATTCATTTCGAAATCGTTTTCAATTCAATTCATTTCGAAATCGTTTTCAATTCAATTCATTTCGAAATCGTTTTCAATTCAATTCATTTCGAAATCGTTTTCAATTCAATTCATTTCGAAATCGTTTTCAATTCAATTCATTTCGAAATCGTTTTCAATTCAATTCATTTCGAAATCGTTTTCAATTCAATTCATTTCGAAATCGTTTCAAAATATTTAATTTCGAAATCACTTTTCAATATTCATTATACAATGAATAAAATCGATACAAATATCGTTCACGTTAAAATGGCGTAAAACTAATCAACACGGCTTTATATTTTTCACAACTTCTTAATTTTATTCAACAAATGAATATTTATCCCATTCAACACATGAATCTATATCTTTTTTCAACCCACGACTAATCTCAACACATGAGTACTGTCAACACATCACTATTTTTGTTAAGTAAAATATTTTATAAAACTATGGTATCTATCGTTTGATTTTAATTAGACTCCACCGTAAAGTAGATTCTAATCGTAAATATGATAAAGATGTAATTTTTATTATTTAAAATATTTCACTCAACACATGAACCTCGTCAACACATTACTATTTTTATATTCAACACATGAATTTTCTTTTATAATATTCATTATTTTCCCGATTGGAATGAGGCCCAATCAATCACCATATAACGTTAATTATATGGATTCCATACAACACATGTATATAATAGCATTGAAAAATAATCAACCATCAACCAAAGTGCACTACACAACTGCATAAGCATCAAATATAAATAATCGACGCTTACACAGTCTGTCGACCAATCGATTGACAATAATTAAATAATTGGGATTAGTGTACACCAAATATCATCCCAACACCCGTGTGGGGTTTCAAATCAACAAACGCACATTTTTGTTTGTGCAGTTGGGCGATGTGTAAAATTTATCAACCCAATCAATATCAGTCAAATCAGTGTAAATAAACAAATCGGCCGATTTGTTTATAAATATTTATTTATTCACTTTCACGTTAAAAATTATATTTTTAACGTCAAAAATATTTATTTCAACACTTGAATTTCTATTCAGTTCATTTACACAATAAAAATGATATTTTTATTTTTCTAACATATTTTAGAAAATTTCGGCGGCATAACGGCACGATACTAGAAACGGGACGAGGCCTAGACTTATCCGCGGTCTAGTGAAGGCCCACGCCATTCACTCATCAATCAAATCAATTTCAATTCACCAAACAATTCAATTCAGCCCAAATCATCTAACTAATTTATGCAACCAAACAAACAAGTCCATGGTTTGTGGACGATTGTGTCGGGTGCTACTAAGCACCGTCTGCATCCTAGTATATATAACTAGAAAAAGAATTTGAAGAGTGAGAAGTTCTCACCGATAGCTATCCAACTTCACGACACTTCATTTATAGAAATCTTCGTCGTTATCGCCTTTTTTGTCAGCTTCGTTGTCGTAGCCACTACATATGTAAAAATCGAATTTTTACTTCGCTATTCAATATATAAAAAATCGAATTTTTACTTCGAAGTTCAATATATAAAAATCGAATTTTTACTTCGAAGTTCAATATATAAAAATCGAATTTTTATTGCGATGCCATATAGATAAAAATTCCATTTCAAAAAAATATAGACTTCGCCTTTATAAAAACAAAGATTCCACCTTTTCAAATAAAAAAAGTTTTCGCCTTTTTTAATAAAAAGTTTTCGCCTTTTCTAATAAAAAGAAAATCCAAACTTTTAGATATTAAAAATCCGAACTTCACGAAAGCAAAAATCATATTTTTTTCCTCTAAAAATATACTCTTTCCTATTTAAGCAAAAATCATATTTCTACATCTTCTATATAATAAAGATTATATTTTTAATACTTTAAAAATATAAAAATCATATTTTTAATACTTTAAAAATATAAAAATCATATTTTTAATATGCCACTAGTATAAAAATTATATTTTTAACCTTAACCTATTTAAAATATAACCTTTTCCTCATGAAATAAATATAACTTTTCATTATTTAAAAACATAATCTTTATCATAAAAAAAAATCAATTTTTAAAACTATATTTTTTCTCTAAAAGAAATGAAATAAAACAAAACAATAAAACAACAAAAAAAACTTACAGCGCCGTCTTCAGGGGGGGTCTCTTTGAGTTCGCCGGAGGTGGCTGGGGGGGTGAGGTCGGCGGACATCACTGGGGGGGGGGGGTAGGCGGTGGTGCGGCGGGTTAGGGTAAAAGGGGCGTCGGGTTTTTGGGTAGAGGGGGGCTCGTGCGTCGATAAAGGAGGAGAGAAGGTGGAGGCGGAGGGAGGCCGACGGCTGGGGAGGAGCACGCCTGAGCGCCGTCGAGGTGGCGATCGAGATGGGGGGAGGCGCGATTCAATCGGGGGTTTTTTTTCTTTTTTTTTTTTATTTTTTTGTTCGAAATGAAAAGAGATCGGGGGGGGGGGGCCTGGTTAAGGGAAGAGAGGGGTTTTCTTTTTTTATTTATTTTTATTTATTATTTTATTATTTTTAAAAGTTGACTTTTACATACGTCATCAAAACGAGGCCCATCGCCTGTCGTCCATAGCGTTTTACCCCCATTCCGAACACAATGAGATATGTATCGCAAGCTGATTCGATCGCTTTGATCAGTTTCCGTTGAATTTACATTTATATCACTACATTGAATTTTAAACGTACATTTCAATTTACCGGGGTCACATACTAACTAGAAAAATTCCAGAAAAATATTTTCTAGCTTCGTATTGACGATACGGTCCTAACAAAACTAGTTTCGTCGAATTCTGAGACCGTTAGAAAAATGGCCAATTTCCAGTCGATTAAAATCAACTGAAACTGGTCAAACGCGTTTTCCTTTACCACGCTCACATATTGATTCGAAAAATTATGAAATTTGAAACCTAGCAATAATTTGACATCACGGACCCAACAAAACTGGTTTCGTCGAAATCCGAGGTCATTTGCAAAATGTCCATTTTTAAGGGCCTGAATTCCATAGCGACTATTCAGAATTTTCAACTGGACATATCTTTTGATTCCCGCTATGAAATCTCAATTTGTCGGATTCGTTGGAAAGATATTCTCATTTAGATCCTAATGTTTTTGGTTTCACTAAAATCCGGATTGTTTTGCACCCGGTACATCCAATTGAAGTTTGAAATCGAATTATCGAACTACCGCGCCATTTTCAATTCTATTTATAATTATATATAAATATTTATATTCTATCGACGACGTATATAAATATATACGTCGAATTCTATTCAAAATAAATTTCTCGTCGATACTATTTAAAATAATCTATTTTAAATGTTCAAAATTCACTAAAATTGCTAAAATAAAAATTTTAAACTGGCCCAGATTTTCGGGTTATTACAGAAGATCTCATCAAAACTTGATCGTGCACTAGTTAATGCAAGTTTGCTAAACATGATCAACGGTCTCAATGCAACTGTCTTAGCCTCATCAACGAGTGACCACTCCCATTTGCTTATACGATTCAATGATACTGTGTACAACCCCAAAGGGAAACCTTTCAAATACGCAAATCATTGGCATCTCATCCATGTTACCATGATAACCTCAATTTCAATAGCAAGCTCATTCCAGATGGAAATTACATGTTCAAACTAGTCATGTTACTCAAAACATGCAAGTCCAAACTCAAACACCGGAACAAAATCAGACCAAAAGAGGGAGACAATATTCAAACCTTACAAGACCAGCTTGACTCCACTCAAACTCTACTGGATGTAGACCCACTGAATGAAGCCTTAAACAATGACTATTACTCAATGCAAAGAAAACTTAAAGATGCTCTGGCTTCAAAAGCTCTTGAAATTAAACAAAAAGATAAAGAAAAAAGGCTTACAAAGGGGATGAATGCAATAATTTCTTTTATACTAAGATGTCTCAAAGAAAGCATTTTAATAACTTGATTAACTGTTTGAATGAACAGGGAGACTCGAGCAAAGCAATTAAACAACTTGAAGAGGCGACCATCGCTTACTACTTTGAGCTGTTCAACGGCACATACTGTAACACCCCACGTCCATTAATGTCACTCACAAAGGGAATGCATTAACTTCTATGGAGCGTTTTAAGTTAGTATAGAGCAGAAACTTAATCAACAAGACAGATATAAATAGTACTTGAAAATTTAAAACTTAATTTCATTGCAGCGGATAAACACATATGTTTGGTTACATCATCAAAAACCAGAGTCAAAGTACATAATATCCATCTTGACTACCAAAAGTACATAAGTTGAAAGACATAATCCCCAATAAAAAATAGCCATAAATAAAAGAGAAGCTGAACTTTACTTCAGCGATCCAAGCAATCTTCTAAAAGCAGTCCAAAATCAAGCTCCACTGGTGCTAGTTCCAACCTGAGCACCTGAGGAGGGGGGAGAAGGAAGAAAAGAGGAGGAAACAAAGGGGTCAGACATAAAGTCTGGCGAGTGTGATAACTTTAACAATATAGTTAACAAAGTAACTAGGCTAAGGCATAAGTTGGAAAATAAGGAAATGACCATGAACCATTGAGTATGACAGAGTAAACAAGGTAACAAGATGAACAGCGATATCATTAAAGCACACCTAACCTACTGTAAGATAATTACTAAACTACACCAACACTATGAGATAATTGCTATACTGCACCAGCACTAGTCACCCTAAGGTTGATCCCGCCTACAGACTTAATAATGATATTGGTAGTTTCGTGCACTCCTAGCTACCTTCAAAGGTGCCGCCTGCCCCTATCTCCACTAGGTGTACCCACTACCCCCAAGCGATCGTCTCCCTAACTCGTAGATACCCGTGCTGGCCCCACAGTGGGGTGTATCAGTCCCCAAAGTGGCAACCCGATACCACCAAGAATGCATGGCTTATACCTACACGATGCAACAACGTTTTACCTACCAGCCCGGGTCCACGCACGCATATGAACCCGTTGGACTTGCGTTGCCACCGCTAACCCGGTTTGGCCTCTTACAGTCAAGCCCAGTATGCGTGTCCCGTCCTCGACTTGGGTCGAGCCCACAAAGATGCGTATGGGTTACTGGTTGAAACGGGCCCCCATTACTTGACACAAGCTATCCACCTAAGCTTGGTCCCCTCTAGTACATCCCACTTAACCCAGTTCTTTATTCATGTTCACTTTCATGTTTCAATTTTGGTTAAGTGTTTCTAATCGTATTTCCAATGCCACCCAAGGCACCCACTAGATTCCACATGCCACCCAAGGCACCCACTTAATCCCCACATGCCCCCACTACATGATTATCTGGTTAAGTGTTTCTTAATTCATTAAAACTGTAACCTCATAAAGACCTCTCCCATTAGACTGACATTTGTGGCAGCTGGATTTGCCGGGCGGGTCCGAGCAGTCTTACACCACAAAAGAGCCTAACCTCGTCACTTTACAATTGTTACGTATTTAGTTTATGCCTAAGACCTCTCACATTAGACTGACATTTGTGGCAGCAGGATTTGTCGGGCGGGTCCGGGCAGTCTTACACCACAAAAGAGCCTAACCTCGTGTCTTAGACGATTAATTACTCCTAATTAATCATTCCCCAATTTAAATTACTTTCCCTATTCAAATTATCAATCAATTCCAAATTTAACGATATCCATAATTGACTCAATTATGTCCATCCATTTATGGTATGTAAAATCATACCAATTTTCACCACAATTATATTTTATGCCTTTTAAGGCATTTATGCCAATTAAATCTTTTAATATTATCCCCTTTACTCCCACGTAGTACGTTTGTTCGTTTAACGTAGAATATACGTTAGACTCGAATAGTCTAACTCATGGAATAAAGAGAAAACATCACAATATACGCATAATTAAAACATAAATCTAAACATAGGGGTGAACTTGCATGTGTGAATGATGTTCTACATCTAAAACTTGCATAGGCCAAAGTTACAACTTGCATAAACAACATATGTCATAAATCCAAATCTAAAGGTGTGAACTTGCATGAATCATGTATGTCATAGATCTACATCTAAAGGTGTAAACTTGCATAGGCAATAACCTTGAACTTGCATAATATGATTCACATCCCAAACTCATATATTTATACAAACTTGCATATGTGATTTATGCATCATAACAATGGTGTAAACTTACATCTAACATATAAAGTATCATGTAGAATTTAGCATATAACTCACACATGTCATAACCTAACTTTTAATCAAATTTTCACACAAACTAGATGTCATAACCATGAAAGGTCACCTATAATTTTACCCAACTTGTATATGATTCATGTTTAAATCAAAATCCAAACTTGCATACATATGATTTATCATATGAATCAATATAACTAAACTAGCCTATGAATAACATGATGATTCATCTAGACATAAGCCAACCATAAAATTACAACATGGGTGATAGCATCATAACTTTACATCGTAAATGATAGCATCATAACATAACATCATAGAAATTACAACACAATTCTACAACATGATTACAACATGCAATCAATAATTCATATCACATCCATACAATCCGCATTATAACTTAATCCAATTAAATTACTAATTATTTTGTTAAAACTATCGAACTGACTACTCAAAAGCGGTCTTGAGTTATGAATTCTGATTTCTGGAGTTGTATTAGCTCTCCTTTGAAGAAGATTCGTTGTTAGGGTTGAATAGGACTGATTTGATTTGCTGTTCTAACTCTTAAATTTGTGGCGGCTACTCTAGGGTTCAAGACGACAGCATGACGGCCATAGTTTCAGTTTTAATTCTGATTTAGGGTTTGACTCTATGGGTCTTTTTATAGAGTTTTGAATTAATTTAGGTTGTTGTATGATCTTAGGGTTAATCAAAACCATTCAGTCATGATAGGGTGACACCTCAGCCCTAATGACTCAGTAAGGGGTCAGAAAGGACTCCGCAACATGGGTCAGTCTGAACCAGAAAGCTGTGCAGGCCTGCTGCCTCGGCATGGGCGCACTTGGCAGGTGCGCCAGTGCAAATTTGTACTGGCGCATTTCCCAAGTGCGCCAGTGCAATCTATTTTTTTTTCTTTTGCCACCAAACTTCGTTCGTCCATAACTCCTTCATCCGGTACCCGTTTCCCGCAAACTCGGACTCTATTTCAACCAGAATTCCGAGACAAACACAATGGCGCAAACCCATTCCCTTAATTCTCACGTCTGAGATTAATTATTCTTTATTTTAGTTAATTCGATTATTCAAAAATCGGGGGTGTTACATTCTCCCCTCCTTAAAGGATTTCGCCCCCGAAATCTCCAAGTTATGGAGAATGCATATCCTACCATCCAAACAACCATCTACTCAACCATCAAACACAGGCATCCATTGTCCTTATAAAATTTCTAATGTTGTATGAACATATGAAAGAAGTGTGTGTATATGTTCCTTATCTAATGCAAAATCAGGCGGTCTACTGATTCAGTTGACCTCCTTAATGCAAACTATGATAGTGCCATGCGTCCATTATGTATGCGAAAGAACCTTATCGATACATATCATTTCTACATGTGTGCACAACCATTCACCAAAATGCAACATCCATATGATGGTACAATCATTATACATCCATTACTTAAATATGTACACACATTTATATGCTATATGCGATATGAAGTGACTGAGCCAATCTAGTGCCTAAAGTGTGTGTATATGCATCCACGAGCAACCACTAGCAAACACTTGCATCCACATGCATCCATCATACATAACATGTCTCAAACACATGTTTCAACCATAGGACTACCCTATCTAAAGGTCAAAGATACTAGCGAGAGGACATACTAAAGATAAGATAAGTACAAGGTAAGCGATAAAGGAGAAATTAAAAGACATACCCTCGAAAAGAAAAGGGTATAATGAACGCATCTTCGCTTCCGTCTCCCAAGTAGCGTTGCTCTCATCATCTCCCCATTGAACTTTGACTAGTTTGACCTCTCGATTCCTCAACCTCCTAATCTCCGACCCAAGAATGTGCGTAGGAGCTCGTCGAATCGTCGCATCATGCTCGATCTCCACCTCTCTAAGCAAGCTCGGCTCTACCACCTTTGCGGTCTTGTGCAAGCACTTCCTCAAATGTGATACATGGAATACATCGTGTACACCACTAAGTCTCTCGGGCAACTCCACCCTATACGCCATCTGCCCAATCCTTTCCTTAATAGGAAACGGCCCTACGAACCGTGGTGCTAACATCCCAACGGACCCAAAGAGAACGACGTTCCGTAATGGAGACACCTTGACAAAGACCATGTCCCCAACATCAAACTCAAGATCTGATCTCCTCTTGTCCGCATAAGATTTCTGTCTATCTTGCGCCGTCTTCATCCTCCTTCGAATCAAATCGATCTTTTCCGAAGTCTCTCTAATCATATCGGGTCCAAGCAAGATCTTGTCTGTAGACTCCCACCAACATGTAGGCGAACGACACGGCCGTCCATAAAGAGCCTCGAACGGTGCCATGCCAATGCTAGACTGAAAGCTGTTATTATATGCGAACTCCACCAACGGAATATGTTCCTCCCATGTACCTCCGAAATCTAAGACACACAACCTCAATAAGTCCTCTAGAATACGATTCACCCTCTCGGTCTAGCCGTCCGTCTGAGGATGATATGCGGTGATCAAACATAACTGAGTCCCTACCGCCTCTTGCAAGCTCTTCCAAAACTCGCTAGTGAAAATAGGATCGCGATCGCTCACTATGCTAGAAGGAACACCGTGCAAACGAACTATCTCTCGAATGTATACGGAGGCTAACCATGGAGCAGTCCTCTTACTCTTCACGGGAATGAAATGGACGCTCTTAGTAAGTCTGTCTACCACGACCCAAATCCCCGTATTACCCTTCCTCGATCTTGGGAATCCGTCAACAAAATCCATCGAGACGCTTTCCCACTTCCATTGTGGGACCTCCAATGGGTGAAGCAACCCACCGGGCTTCTTTTGCTCTGCTTTTACTTGTTGGCACACCAAGCATCTAGCGACATACTCGGCCACATCCTTCTTCATGCCGGCTCAAAAGTAAACTCGTCTCATTTCCATGTACATCTTGTCCCCGCCGGGATGGATGGTCATCTTCGAACGATGTGCATCATCAAGAATGGTCTTCCTCAAATTCTCGTCCCGTGGTACACAATGTCTACCATCCCTACGCAACCAACCCTTATCATCTAGGCTATACCTACGGAGATGGCTCGATGACTCCCCTCCTTTGAGCTTCTCTACTAACTCAACCAACCGTGGGTCGTCTCGCTGTGCCTCGCCAATCCATCCCAAAATCGTAGGTTTGACCTCTAAGGTTGCTAGCAAACCGGGTACAAAGTCAATGGAAGGTTTAAAGCCAAACGTAGAGATGAACTCTAAGCTTCGTCGCTCAACAAACAACGGACTCAAGGACAACCTTTTTCTACTTAAGGCGTCTTCCACCACGTTACCCTTGCCAGGGGTATATGTTATCTCGAAGTCGTAGGATGCTAAGAATTCCATCCACCTTTGCTGCCTTAAGTTCAAGTCCTTCTGAGAGAATAAGTATTTTAGCGATTTGTGGTCAGTGAATAATTCGAATTTTTCGCCAAGAAGATAATGACGCCAAGACTTAAGCGCGAAAACAATAGCGGCCAACTCTAGGTCATGTGTAGGGTAATTTCTCTCATGCACTCTCAACTGCCTTCCACCATAGGCTATTACCCACTACACCAAAAATGCCAATTTGGCAGTGTTAATGGCCGTATTAAAAGCGATTTGATACGGTTTTAAGCCGTATCAAAAAATGGCGTCTCTGTTCAATTGATACGGTTCAAAACCGTATCAATTGAGATATTTGATACGGTTTTAAACCGTATCAAAATCCATAATTGATACGGTTTAGAACCTTAACAAATTTGTCAATTGGTACGGCTTAAAACCGTATTAAATTAGTAAATTGGTACGGTTTAAAGCCGTAGTAATTGTTCAGTTTGATACGGTTTAAAACCGTATCAAATTAGCATGCGGGCACTCTCCAATTTCTAATTTGATACGGTTTTAAGCCGTATCAAACTGAACAATTGCTACGGCTTTAAACCGCCTCAAATTGTTATGCTTGCACTGCTAATTTCATAGATTGATACGGTTTTTAGCCGTACCAGTATACCAGTTTGATACGGCTTAAAACCGTATTAAACTGGTATACTGATACGGCTAAAAACCGTGTTTAATGCCTCACTCCTACAATGATAACAATGAATTAGATACGGCTTTTAACCGTATCAAAATCGGTATATCATATATGCAATATACAAAATCACTGCACCCATTGATATATATATATATATATGCACAATAAAGAAGATACGCTACACTCATATAGCAGTATATAAAGAAGACACGCTAAGAATAATTCGATTAATACATAAATCATAACTTCAGTTAATACATAATGTTCACAGTTCTTTCTCTAAAAAAAAATCAACAAAACTGCAGTTGTAGAGCCCATACAACTCATGCTTGTTCCAACGCCTGAAAAGAAAATAAAATAACAAACATCAGTTTAGTTTCGCCTCCACAACAACAAGACCTGGTTCAAATAGTAACTAAAAAAATCAATGCAGCGAAACTAAGCCGTAAGGCTCAGTTTCAGCTAAGCATTACGGCTCAGTTTCGCTGAGCCGAATGCTCAGTTTCAGCTGCACCGAAGGCTCAGCGAAATTGAGCCGTAAGGCTCAGCTGAAACTGAGCCTTACGGCTCAGTTTCGCTGAGCCTTACGCTCAGTTTCAGCTGAGCCTTACGCTCAGATTCAGCTGAGCCGAAGGCTCAGCGAAACTGAGCCGTAGCTCAGTTTAAGCTAAGCATGAATTTAAAGATTTCTATAGCTTCAAATACATGCTTAATTCGCCTGTCCAATTATTGTTTGTACTTCAATCCCTGCCGTATAAATCTTTTGTATATGCAAGTGAAATAGCTGGGGCTTGCACTCTAAATGTTTGTTACTGAAAAGTGCAATGTTGATATTGGTTCGAAAACGCTTGCTTGTCGGGGATTTCACCTCAAACCTAAAACTACTGCAGCATTACCCATCTACAAACATTAGTCATCTTCATTTTTTTTTTGATAACCCAGGAGAACCTGGCGGGCCAGTAAACTCCTGAGGAGGGTACAGTAAAGCCATCCGCTAATCCAAGCCCTCATACCCCCAGGTAAATTTATGTAGGATGGGGAAGCGCATGGTAGGAACCGAACCATCGACCTTTTACCAGGAAGTTAGGCCTCCTTTCCACTGCGCCGCACCCGCGGACATTAGTCATCTTCTTTACGTTGCTAACAAATTACAAAATTTGAAATGAATTGATTCATGGTATTAGTCTTTGTAACTTTTGTCTGTTTTCTTGGTTCTTCATGTGTAAATATGTATGTCTTTATTGTGCTGTTGCTTTCTGCAAGAAATTAGTGGCAGTCTGGGTGATGTTGTATTCTCTAATATTTCTCAAAAACTGAACTTGTAAATTACCAAATCAATGTACTGTCTATCTGGCAGCATTTCCTTCTCTAAGATTTCAATTTTGAAACACACAAACCAACCAATAGATCAATACAAATAAGAGTTTTCCAGCAAACTACCCTTTTTCACTATCATTTTCCCTGACAGAACCAAAATTAAGATGATAATCTCAGATTTTTCAGCACCAAAAAAATTTGTAGCTATGAAATACTTCATGTCTAAATTTGTGTCGGCTACGGGTATTTTATGTGACACCGGTTCATCGATCATGTTGCAAATCAACTTATCGGAAGACTTAACGGGCTTAGAGGTTGTTTGGCCAGTAAAATAGCTTATAAGTTATTTATGTAATTTTAAGTGTCTGCGAGCAAATTAACATTTGACTTGGAAGCAACGAAAAGTTAATTTGTTCTCAAATGCATTAACTTTCTAGTATTCGCTCAAAAGCTACTATTTAAAACTATAAGGCGATTTAAAATGATTTGTTCTAAAATGAGCTCATAGGCCTAGATTTTTATATTAACTTTTTTCCTATTCTGCAATAAAAATATTATTGGAATTTACTTCTCGCAGAAATACAGAATGATTTGTAGAAGTAAACAAGCTTACATAAGTTTTCAAAGTAAGGACTGTCATAAATCATAATATTTTGAATTAACCCAAATTAGATTCAAATGGTGGATTGTTGATTTAACAGCTTCATATACCAAATTGTATATCCTAAATTGTATATACTTGTACGCTATAAATTTCACTTCAAGTTCCTGTTCACAATATTGAGAATGTAGCCTCAGACTATGGTATGAACATCCAATTATATTGATAATTAAGTTTGGGTTGTAGTAGTCATTCATCTGGTTGTTTTAAGGGCTGTTATTGTGACAGTTACAGTTGCATTTACCATTTTAACTGGTAAACTGAAGTTGTACAGTGTTACACTATGGTTATGCCAAAGGTTGGTGTGCCGATAAATTGTTAATTGTTACGCCATGATGTTCCTGAACTAAATCTAAAGTTTTTGCTTGTTTCAAAATGCATGTAATGCAGATAATTATACTGATTTCATGAACTAACACTAAATATGCTTTCACAACTAACAACAAGTCCTGATTTCACAACTAACACTAAATATGCAAAGCAAAATATAATATCATTGCAGCTAAGCCTTCCACAACAACAAGTCCTATTAAGCAAAATAATAAACAAACTATCTTTAGCTTCATGAATTTTCATCCAGTAAATGAAAAAAATTATATGTAGTCAATTAACTTAAATCATACGTGTTTAAAGGCAAATAAAACATGCAATTGATTTTTGAGGTATAATTTCAAAATCTTGAACTTCATTTCCATTGCTTGCACTTAAATTTCAGTTTGCCAAATAATATGAAGCTATAGATGTTATTAATATAAAAGCTCATAAAGCTTGAGATAAAATAAATATTTTGGTGAGCTTTTATGAAATACACAGTGGAAATAATTTAAAATTTAGATTTTATTTGCTTTTGAAATCGAAAAAGGTGGATATTTCTTTACGTATATGAATTGGTTTACATGAATTCGAAAACAACTTGGTATTTGTGTATTCTCCATTTATGTTCGTAAATAATAACTTCTAGTAAACAGTGTTGCTAGACTGTACACCCATGGAATAACATCCGGTAATTTTATTAAATGGTCTGCTTTCGCATTAATTAAATATTATGACAAAGAAATGAGAATACATATAAATCAAGTTAAAATAGCAAACATACCTACAACATAGAAGAAAAATTAACATTGAATGTTATGCATTGCTAATATTTGTACATGATAATTTCCATTAAATGAACCCGTTAAATATCATACCCTAAAATAATCTGCTGTCAGGTCATAAAAAGGACCAAAACCAGAAACTTGAGACATTAACAATTAAAACTATACAACCAATAACACCTTAACTGAACATGTGAAATCTCATATGCCAAATTGATATGCTGTCAATTTGTAAAGTATACCAAAAAAGAACCAATAACACCTTAACTGTACTCATGGTAACATCGCATGTTTCATCCTACATGTAGATTTTTGCTTATATAATATAATAAAGGAATGGTAACATGGAATGTAGCTACATTTTGAAGCTGTTGTTAGTAAGTTATATAAACAATTAGAAACACCAATACTTTTACTCATATGTAAGAGAACGAAGGGATGCGCTAGAGCACCCATGATATATCAGAGAAACTGTGTCGTATGGCTCAGTTGAAATTGAGCGTATGGCTCAGTTTTGCTGAGCCGTAATAGCTCAGTTTCAGCTGAGCCTTACGGCTCAGTTTCTCTGAGCCGAAAGGCTCGATTTCGCTGATTCTTTGAAAGGATAGTGGAACTTAGTATAATTATGCAAACCACAACTCAAGCATAAAGAAAAGTGATATGGTAAAAAAAACAAAATAAGCAACTAAATTTAAAAGGAGAGTGATAGCGTCGCATTTGTAGATATATTTGCAAAAGGAGGGTGAAGCAAACAAAGGGAAGTGCAATTATTCATCACCAAACACAAATATATGATTAGTTAAACATGCCAACAACATAACCCAAAAAGTGAAATGGTCCACTAACCTTCTCCGGCGTGATCTCTCTGTTCAAATCTTTTGGAGCATATGTAGTTGTAGAACCAACACCAGAAGCGCCTATACCTCTTAAGACACCAACATACTTTTGGAGTTATGCTGCACCCATAACCCTGAAAAGGAGGAAGCGAAAATAAATAAAACATGGTAGATAACATGAGCAGAAAATTGGTAAAATTTTAAGAACTCGATTTGAATTCATGTTTATCATTATGCTTAAGCAGATTACGTTGGTCTGTAAATGCAAATGTGATTTGATCCTGGTCACTATAAATGTAACAGATACGCCATTTTAATTAAGATAAATGAAAGTACATATAATTTTAATCAATAAAGTGATGCTTAGGTACTTATACCAGCTGCGTAACAAGATATAACCAATAGGACACCTAAATATTAACCTGTCCGGGAAAAAGGGGGGTAGGGGCAAAACTACAAGCTAATATTCCATACTCAAGCTTAACATAACAGCCATTAGAGAAATTCAACTCAGCGATATGTTGTCAAATCTTGTTTAGTAGTAAGACTAAAATTGAGTCAGAGTTCAATTGATTAAAATCTCAACCCAAAAATACGCGATATGTTGGTCATGGTTATTTATGTAACACGAGCAAATACGCCTATATGTACCCTTCAATCTATAGTCTAGAACAATGGTTGTAGAATACTGCAATTCATTATTAATATCAAGTGATGTTTATCGTAAAATGTGGATAACAATAGCGTAATTTATAACAATATCGTAAAAAGTGGTTATTTATGTAACACGAGCAAATACGCATATACAAAAATGAAAAGTTCAAAATCACATAGTACTTATTCGTGCCTTTGATTGAACATGCATGGCTACCCTAGAATATATGCACACATAAACTAAGATATTTCTTATTTATCCTTGGGAAAGACACAGTTTTACTTTTCTTTTGAAAATCACAGTTTGGGTTAAGGAATTCGCAAACAGTTTTTGGCGAAAATTACTTTAACATTCCTGAAATGAAACAAGAGGTTCACGGCAACAAGTATATTCCAGTTTACAAAAGACACAGCAAGTCCAGTTTTTTTTTCTCTTTTTCCAAAGTATGCAAACATGTTTGGGAAAAAAATCGATTCCATAAATCACGTGAGTACATGGTAATAATCACATAATATTGTCGAGAAAATCATCCATTCGTGGTCGATTAAATCAAGGCCAATAAAGGGAAATTTTCACAACCATTCAATCAAGGTCAACAAAGCAAAACTGAGCCTTATGGCTCAGTTTCGCTGAGCCGAAAGTCTCAGTTTCAACTGAGAGTTACGGCTCGGCGAAAATGAGCATTACGATCGGCTGAAACTGAGCTGTAAAGCTCAGTTTCAACTGAGCCTTACGGCTCAGTTTCGTTGAGCCGAAAGGCTCATTTTCAACTGAGCATTACGGGTCAGCGAAACTAAGCCTTACTCTCGGTTTCAACTGAACCGTTAAACCCAGTTTCAACTGAGCCTTACGCTCAGTTTAAATAGAGAAAACTATACCACTAAATAGATAAGGATGGCTACATTCTTTTCGAAGACGTATTACCTGGATATCAATAGAGAAAACTATAAATCAATAATCAAAATAATGGAACACGATCAGTTAACATAATCCAGTTTATCATACCAAAAATTGAGCAATTTTATACACCATTCTCCCCCTCAGTGCAAGACAATGATTGTGGAATGTAATTTGTAGTAGATTGTTAGTAATGAATTGATGTAAAATTTCGTGAATATGATCTATATACCACATGAAAAATCATATCTGCAAAAATTAGCTTAGTGCAAAAAAATTATATGGAAAACTTGATAAAGGGACAAGGGAATTGAAGGGTACAATGTCGTTTAGTGACCGATGACAGGATGTTGTACATGCAAGGAGAAAAAAAAAAGTACATTGAACACATAAATGTAAGGGGAGGCAATATTAAGCATCCACTCGCTACAAGAAAAGCTTTGGTTCTTCGAAGCATAAATGGTTTTAAAACATGTTTCAGAATTTGAAATTGGCGCTTAACTTTATCGGCATTGTGACCTATATATCAAGTATGAAAGTACATATAAGTGTCTTGATTTGGCAATAAAACAAAATGAAATCGGACATGGTTTAACAAATATATGAAACGAACTAATCATATTGCAACCGTAAAACTCTTAGTTCAGCAGGATACATACGAGTGCACGTTTGATGAACTACCAGCTTCTTTGAATGTTGATATAAATTGCTCAATAATTCCAAAGATTAAGGACATGCAGAAATGCATCAAAGCCCCAAGCTCATATAGATTGTTCTAGATAGGAGTTCCTGTCATCAACAAATGCCTTGGCATCACAAACTGTTCTTCAAGTTGCTTTGTCCAGTTCAAACTAATAAAGAAGCTACTTTGTCGGGTTACTCTTTATGATGTGTAGTACTCTACAACTCTTATTTCCAAGTCGGTTGTTTGTACGCAATAATGATTAAATATTATTAATCGACTGCTTTTTAATTAATTATATATTTGTGCAATAACCATATCATGTTGTAACACATTGATACAAAAAATTACAAAATCAATTTGTATGCATGAAGCTAGCTACCGACTGACAAATCATTTACTGGGGACTTCCAATCTTTAAGTAGTTTCCACATTGTTCATCATCATTTATAGTTTTACCTGTACCTTGGACTTTGCAGTAACTGCCATGCAAGCTTATAAATCGATCGATTAAAACTCATCTTATAAATCGATTTTTTATGTTCAAAATTTGGATAGAACGGTAAAGTGCTTTAATTAGCCTGATGATTTCGAAAAGGCTAAAGCACCAATAAAGTGAGTCATGGACCACTATGACATAAGATTGACACAAGTTCAGTAAATTCATAGGATTGAGACACACGTTCATGGGGTCATCGATATTGATGGCTTAATTCATTAATTAACAGGAAACATAAAAGAATATTCATACCCAATGTGGCAACATGTCATAATTTATAAAATCATACATAATGCCAAAGCAATTCAATCATAGAAAGGACCAATATTATTATATCTTCGAATCATACATAATACCTTAGATCTGAGCAGAAATGATAGGCCAAAGGTGCTAATTGACACCGCCACCAGTAGAAGACTGAAGATGATTTGAATGGAAAAATTGGAAAGGTGTGAGATACAAATGTTGTGGTTAGCTGGATATAGTTTCAATAAGATTAACAGAGGAGCAATAAAAATATTTTTTTTTTTTTACGATCAGTAAACGACTATATGGGTACCTGGCCTAAACTATAAGATAAAATCACCAAATCAAATAAAAACGTAACCCTAAAATCATCGATTCATGGAATCAAACAAAGACATAACCCTAAAATAATCATCGAATCAAAAATCAGGATATTTAGGTTCGAGACGTAACCCTAAAACATGGTATGAAAAGAAATAATCATAGAATCAAATAAAGATTTACCAGATTTACAAATCTGAGCACGTTCGAATTTGATTAGAGCAGAATTTTTTTGATTACCAAGTTTTTCAATCGCATATTGGACAGAGGGCACGGGTAAGGTGGGAAATTAGAAAAAAAAGGGGAAATAGATCGCGTGAAGGGAAATGAAAAAAAAGGTGGGAGCACATCTAGGTGGGAAATTTTTACATGTATAAGTGAAGGAATTTGGTACGGTCAAATATTGAGCCAAATTCTAATTAGGCTACAAGCCTTTTCTAACTAAATAGGAACGGCTCAGAGCCCTCTCTAAATTAATACGGCTATAGACCGTATCAAATTTAAAGGAGAGGGGAGTGACAAAATAAGCTTTATGGTGTAGTGACCCTTCCCTCTTGCATTAAGACTGCGCCTAGTCCTGTCCCACAAGCATAGGTATAAACGGTAAATGGCTTACTCCCATCTGGCAATACTAAGACTGGGGTTGTGGTCAATGTTCTCTTCAAATGTTGGAATGCATCATTACAATCTACGTCCTATGTGAAAACTTGATTCTTCTTTGTCAAGCGTGTTAATGGGGCTGATATTTTTGCGAAGTCTTTGATAAACTTCCTATAGTAGCCAGCCAACCTTAAGAAACTTCTCACCTCAGTAACATTTTTAGGAACCTTCCAATCTTGGATGGCCACTACCTTCGCGGGATCCACGGCTATCCCTTCTTTGGAAACCACGTGCCCTAAGAATCGCACTTCCTTCCTCCAAAAGTGACATTTAGAAAATTTAGCATTAAGGCTATGCGCTCGAAGAGTCTCCAACACTTCCCTAAGATGTAGGTCATGCTCTTCCTCGCTCTTGGAAAAGATCAAGATGTCATCTACAAATACTACCACGAATTTATTAAGGTACTCCCTAAACACCCTACTCATCAAGTCAACAAAGTATGCGGGGGCGTTTGTCAAACCGAAGGGCATCACAAGCCACTCGAAGAAATCGTCTGGAGTCCTAAAGGCAGTCTTGTCTATGATATCCTCAGCCACTCTCAACTGATGGAAACCAGTGGCTAAGTCCCACTGCGAAAACACTAAGGCGCCAACTAACTGATCGAAAAGATCGTCAATCCTCGGCAGTGGGTGTCTATTCTTCTTGGTAAGCTTATTAAGTTCTCTATAGTCCACACAAAGTCTAAGGGACCCATCTGCCTTCGTGGCAAATACTACTGGAGCAACCCACTCCGATATACTACGTCTGATGAACCCCTTCTCAAGCAATTCTTTCACTTGCTTACTGAGTTCTCTTCTCTCTCTTGGAGCCATGTGGCGCACTGGTAATACAACTGGCTTTGCATTATCTACTAGATATATTCGAAAGTCTATCTCATGTTTTGGGGGTAAACCCCTCACCTCATCGAAGACATCAGCATATTCACGGACTATGGGAACAGAATGTAAATCATCATCGGATGCGTCAAGGGATTCTAGGTAGCTAAGCATTACTGGACCTCTAGGGTCACAAGAAATATCAAGGGTCTTCCCAAAACGAGTCAACAATCTAACTACCCTTCTTTCACAATCTAGGATGGCCCTATATCTACTTAGCCAATCCATACCTAGAATTAAACCGTAGCCCATGAAGCCAAGAACAAAAGTGTTGCACTCAAACTCAACGCCCAAGATAAACACTCTCAAATCCCGACAAATCATAGAAAGATGAGCCGAACCACCGATAGGATTTGAGACTACTAAGGGATCAGTAACAAGACTAGTATCTAGGTGCAGTGTTTCAACTAATGATGTAGAGATAAACGAATGTGATGCGCCAGAATCGAATAAAGTACGGACAGGATGATCAAACAGAAAAACTAAACTTTCAACGGAAATTGCTCAACCTCGTTCTTGCAGCGGTGGGACCATGAGAGCCTGAACTTGTCCCCTTGCCTGCCCTGGTGCCATAAGAGCTTGCACCTATCCTCCCGAGGTAGACCCTGCCCTCTGCCCTTTCTTTGGACAGTCCGTAATAAGATGTCCCGCTTTGCCACAGTGGAAACAACCAGTCTTCTTTTTCTTTCTACAATCTTTGCTTAGATGGCCGAGTGTACCACAGTTAAAGCATTTCTTCTTCCCCTTAGCATTGTTGCCTTTGCCACCTTTCTTGTTCTGTTGTTGCTGTTGCGACTTCTTTTGATCCCCTTTCTTCTCGGGTGCCTTATTAGCATTGGCGCCCTTCTCCTCTTCATGCATGAGTGACATGTCAACTCACCTCTCAAAGGTATTCCCCATGGGAATGTGGGTCATAGCTAACCCATGAAGCGGCTCGTTTAAACGCTTAACAAATCTTAGAGCCTTCTTTTCCGGAGTATTCACGAAGTCCAAGCCAAACCTTGCCAACTGATTAAATTTGTTGACGTACTCTTTCACCGATAGATTTCCTTGCTTCAGCGCCAAAAACCATTCCATGTATAGATTCTCTTCAGCTCATGAGAGAAATTTCGCCTCAAACCTCTGCCTAAAATCTAGCCATGTATCGACTGGACGTCCCCCATTAGTGAACTCCCACCAAAACGAGGCCTCATCCTTCATTAGCCAGGCAGCTAGCTGGACTTTTCTTCCATCATCCACTTCAAAGATTCCAAACAATTCTTCCACCTCCTTTAGCCAATTACGAGCTTCAACAAATATCTCCGTCCCATGAAAAGGTTTTCCACCCATTGCTCTAAAGTCCTTACATATCTTAGCAAAAGTATCGACGCAAGGAGGAGGGGGAGGAGGAGGAGCATTTGCTGGACATGCTGTGGCGGCCCTAGCCTCGAGATATTGATGAAACCAACCGGGTACATGAACACCCTCTGGTATCTCAGATGCTTCAGACATGCTGAAACGAAAAAGGAAAGATTCAATATAAAAGAACCGAGGGAAAGATATATGGCTCTTGGTGTTATGCTTTCTAAAATATACCTTTTCTCTTGAAAATACTTTCCTTAAAACGTACTTTTGAAGATACTTCTTTATAAAAATAGTTTTGAAAAATAGTTTTTCAAAATTCATATCTGTTCTGCTAACCTTCAGCTCTGATACCACGTGTAACACCCCACGTCCATTAATGTCACTCACAAAGGGAATGCATTAACTTCTATGGAGCGTTTTAAGTTAGTAGAACAGAAACTTAATCAATAAGACAGATATAAACAGTACTTGAAAATTTAAAACTTTATTTCATTGCAGCGGATAAACACATATGTTTGATTACATCATCAAAAACCAGAGTCAAAGTACATAATATCCATCTTGACTACCAAAAGTACATAAGCTGAAAGACATAATCCCCAATACAAAATAGCCATAAATAAAAGACAAGCTGAACTTTACTTCAGCGATCCAAGCAATCTTCTAAAAGCAGTCCAAAATCAAGCTCCACTGGTGCTAGTTCCAACCTGAGCACCTGGGGAAGGTGGGGGAGGAAGAAAAGAGGAGGTCAGACATAAAGTCTGGCGAGTGCAAAAACTTTAACAATATAATTAGCAAAGTAACTAGGCTAAGGCATAAGTTGGAAAATAAGGAAATGACCATGAACCATTGAGTATGACAGAGTAAACAAGGAAACAAGATGAACAGCGATATCGTTAAAGCGCACCTAACCCACTGTAAGATAATTACTAAACTACACCAACACTATGAGATAATTGCTATACTGCACCACCACTAGTCACCCTAAGGTTGATCCCGCCTACAGACTTAATAATGATATTGGTAGTTTCGTGCACCCCTAGCTGCCTTCATAGGTGCCGCCTGCCCCTATCTCCACTAGGTGTACCCACTACCCCCAAGCGATCGTCTCTCTAACTCATAGATACTCGTGTTGGCCCCACAGTGGGGTGTATCACTCCCCAAAGTGGCAACCCGATACCACCAAGAATGCACGGCTTATACCTACACAATGCAACAACGTCTTACCTACCAGCCCGGGTCCACCCACGCATATGAACCCGTTGGACTTGCGTTGCCACCGCTAACCCGGTTTGGCCTCTTACAGTCAAGCCCAGTATGCGTGTCCCCTCCTCGACTTGGGTCGAGCCCACAAAGATACGTATGGGTTACTGGTTGAAACGGGCCCCATTACTTGACACAAGCTATCCACCTAAGCTTGGTCCCCTCTAGTATATCCCACTTAACCCAGTTCTTTATTCATGTTCACTTACATGTTTCAATTTTGGTTAAGTGTTTCTAATCGTATTTCCAATGCCACCCAAGGCACCCACTAGATTCCACATGCCACCCAAGGCACCCACTTAACCCCCTCATGCCCCACTACATGCTTATCTGGTTAAGTGTTTCTTAATTCATTAAGACAGTAACCTCATAAAGACCTCTCACATTAGACTAGCATTTGGGGCAGCTGGATTTGTCGGGCGGATCCGGGAAGTCTTACACCACAAAAGAGCCTAACCTCGTGTCTTTACAATTGTTACGTATTTAGTTTATGCCTAAGACCTCTTACATTAGACTGACATTTGTGGCAGCTGGATTTGCCGGGCGGGTCCGGGCAGTCTTACACCACAAAGCCTAACCTCGTGTCTTAGACGATTAATTACTCCTAATTAATCATTCCCCAATTTGAATTACTTTCCCTATTCAAATTATCATTCAATTCCAAATTTAACGATGTCCATAATTGACTCAATTATGTCCATCCATTTATGGTATGTAAAATCATACCAATTTTCACCACAATTATATTTTATGCCTTTTAAGGCATTTATGCCAATTAAATCTTTTAATATTATCCCCATTATCCCATGTAGTACGTTTGTTCGTTTAACGTAGAATATACGTTAGACTCGAATAGTCTAACTCATGGAATAAAGAGAAAACATCACAATATACGCATAATTAAAACATAAATCTAAACATAGAGGTGAACTTGCATGTGTGAATGATGTTCTACATCTAAAACTTGCATAGGCCAAAGTTACAACTTACATAAACAACATATGTCATAAATCCAAATCTAAAGGTGTGAACTTGCATGAATCATGTATGTCATAGATCTACATCTACAGGTGTAAACTTGCATAGGCAATAACCCTAAACTTGATTAACATGATTCACATCCCAAACTCATATATTTATACAAACTTGCATATGTGATTTATGCATCATAACAATGGTGTAAACTTACATCTAACATATAAAGTATCATGTAGAATTTAGCATATAACTCACACATGTCATAGCCTAACTTTTAATCAAATTTTCACACAAACTAGATGTCATAACCATGAAAGGTCACCTATAATTTTACCCAACTTGTATATGATTCATGTTTAAATCAAAATCCAAACTTGCATACATATGATTTATCATATGAATCAATATAACTATACTAGCCTATGAATAACATGATGATTCATCTAGACATAGGCCAACCATAAAATTACAACATGGGTGATAGCATCATAACTTTACATCATAAATGATAGCATCATGACATAACATTATAGAAATCACAACACAATTCTGCAACATAATTAAAACATGCAGTCAATAACTCATATCACATCCATACAATCCGCATTATAACTTAATCCAATTAAATTACTAATTATTTTGTTAAAACTATCGAACTAACTACTCAAAAGAGGTCTTGAGTTCTGAATTCTAATTTCTGGAGTTGTATTAGCTCTCCTTTGAAGAAGATTCGTTGTTAGGGTTGAATAGGACTGATTTGATTTGCTGTTCTTCCTCTTAAATTTGTGGCGGCTACTCTAGGGTTCAAGACGACAGCATGACGGCCATAGTTTCAGTTTTAATTCTGATTTAGGGTTTGAGTCTATGGGTCTTTTTATAGAGTTTTGAATTAATTTAGGCCGTCGGATGATCTTAGGGTTAATCAAAACCATTCAGTCATGATAGGGTGACACCTCAGCCCTAATGACTCAGCAAGGAGTTAGAAAGGACTCAACAACATGGGTCAGTCTGAACCAGAAAGTTGTGCAGGCCTGCTGCCTCGGCCTGGGCGCACTTGGCAGGTGCACCAGTGCAAATTTGTACTGGCGCACTTCCCAAGTGCGCCAGTGCAATCTATTTTTTTTTCTTTTTCCACCAAACTTCGTTCGTCCGTAACTCCTTCATCCGGTACCCGTTTCCCGCAAACTCTGACTCTATTTCAACCAGAATTCCAAGATGAACACAATGGCGCAACCCCATTCCCTTAATTCTCACGTCTGAGACTAATTATTCTTTATTTTAGTTAATTCGATTATTCAAAAATCCGGGGTGTTACACATACAATGAAAATTTACGTGATGTCATATGCCGAAGACCAGTCACTGTTGAAGGGGGGCTGATTTTGGGAGCTGACATCAGCAAACGGGAACTGAAGTTGGCCTTCTTCTCCATCCATGACGATTCCAACCCTGACGGCATGGGGGCAGCCTTCTTCAAATTGCACTGGAAAAAACTAAAAAATCATCTATTAGCAGCTTTTCAAGAGGCATTGGACACTGGAGAATTCATTCGCGAAATTAACCACACGTTTCTAACCCTTATCCCCAAGGTGACAAATCCCACAATAATTGAAGACTATCGACCAATTGCATGTTGCAATGACATTTAAAAAATCCTCAACAAAATTATTTATAATAGATTGAACAGGGTATTGCCATCACTCATATCACTATGTCAGAATGCATTCATTAAAGGCAGATTCATTTCAGAAAATTCATTAATGGCGCATGAATTAGTTCGAGAGCTCAACAAAATAGGTTTAGATAAAGTATGCATGAAAATAGACCTCCACAAGGCTTACGATAGAGTGAATCGTAAGTTCATCACACACATGCTCAGATCAATGGGATTACCAGCTAAACTAATCAACCTCATTGGATTCTGTCTAGACACTCCTACTTTCTCTATTTTGATAAATGGCATTCCTAAGGGTTACATTAACAACTCTAGAGGTATCAGGCAAGGGGACCCACTTTCCCCGTATCTGTTTGCAGTAGCGATGGAGTGTTTTACGTTGCAAATGGAGCTAGCCACAGAACATAGACAAATTGAGCCTGTGTACATGCATCAGCCTAAAGTCACCCATTTGATATATGTAGATGATTTGCTAGTGGTTTTCAAAGCATCGAACTCTGCAATTGAACAACTTAAACAGATTTTTGGAAATCTGGAAACTTGGGTGGGGCTTAAAGTCAATGAACTCAAAACGAAATGCTATTTTAATAAATTTTGCAGAAGAAAACAACAATATTTGGAGCAAATTGGGATGCAAGAAGGCAACCTCCCAGTCAATTATCTATGGGTACATTTGTCTAATAACAGAATAACTGATGTAGAATGTGGGAAACTTGTAGATGACATAAGAAACAAGCTACAAGGCTGGAGGTCGAAACTGTTTTCATTTTCCGGAAGAGTGGAACTAGTACACACAGTTATCGCATCCAAAGTTCGATTTTGGCTTCAAACATTCCAAATCCCAGACTGTTCAACTGCAAAATTCAACACGGTGTGTGCCAACTTTAAATGGAGAGGTGGGATGCATAAAATCAGTTATAAACTACTGTGCAGGCCCAAAAAAGAAGGGGGAGTGGGGCTTAAAAATTTGTTTGAACTCAAAAAAGTGTATGGGCTCAAATAGGCCTGGAGTTTAATCTCTTCTAACAATTTATGGGCCAAATGGATGAGAGAAAGATACAATAAGAGTAACTTCTTGATCACAAAAACATATAATAATGCTTTAACAATTTGGAAAAACTGTCTTAAGCAAAGAGATGAATTGAAGAAGAAAATCCAAAGAGAAATTGCTAATGGCAAAACCACAGACTTATGGTTGGATCCGTGGCTTAATGGCAAAAGCTTGGTGGACAGATATGGATGGGACTATTACTCGACGTATGGTGCACCCAAAACGTAAGTTGACTCTATCATAACCAACAATATGTGGGTTGAGTGCCATTTGTCAAAATTTAAAGGAGGAACTGAAGGAAAAGCGAATTCTTCATGATAAAAATATAGACACATGGTTTTGGGCAGAGGAAGGAGGATTTAAACTCAAAAATGTTTTAGAGGAAATTAGGGTTAAACACCCTACAGTGTACTGGCACACAGTGGTCTGGTCAAGGGTTTGTCCCCCAAAATGGCACATGTACTGCACAAAGCGCTACTGGGTCGGCTCCCAACTAAGGACAGGCTCCAGAATTACGGAATTGTCAATGAAGACAAGTGTTTACTATGTAATGAAGAAACTGAATCAAACTCTCACCTGTTCTTTGAATGCAAATATAGTAAAAGACTATGGGCAATACAGAAACTCAAGTGTTTCAACACTGATGAAGTAGGAAGTCTAGAAGATGAGGTTCAGTACTTGAACAATCGGAGAAACGTGCCTAAGCTGGTGATAGAGGTGGGAAAGATTTGCCTCGCAGCCACAGTGTGGCACGCATGGAGAGAACGCAATGCCAGAGCTTGCAAGAAGAAGAAGAATGAAGTTTTAGTCAATGCGTGCATCATTAACAGAGAGATTGAGATGTTGTTCAATAAGATTAAGAAGAAGACGATTACCAGTGTAGAGGAACAAGGATGATTGTTATTGGCGAAGTGGAACTGGAAGGAACGGATCTCAGAAACGCGATCAGAGAATCAACGGTCGCCATGACTGAGTGCCCTAATTTTGCCTTTCCTTTTGGCAGAGAATGTTAGAAGAAAAGCGTTTTTTGGATGTATATTGTATTATACCTGGTTGCAAGCGGGCTGTAAACATTTTGGGCCGAGAAGGCTTTGGATTTTAGCAATAAAAATTTACCAAGTTTCAATATATATATTATATATATATATTGATATTTCCAAGGTAACGAAAATGAAAAAGGGCTTGAGAATATGAAATGCTATCTCCATAGTAAAAGACACGAAAGAAGAGTATGTAACGATTGTTTTGAGGTCAATAAGCTGAATCGATTTCCCAATTATAGATAATAAGAAATGTCGAAGAAAACGATTTGAAATGGAAAATTGGATACTATTATAAGATATTTTTCTGAGTATTAAAAAGAAATGGTTCGAGAATAGTTGTATATTAAAATAAGAAGTGAATACTGTGTTGAAAGATTTAAAAAAATTAATTAACCACTCATAAATTATTATTAAAGGCCATGTGACGCTGTGTACTCAACAAATAGATCCATTTAATTTTGTTTATTTGATAGTTAAATAACCGACTATCAAAATCTTGCCATACGATTGTTGGTACGGAAAGACCGGGATCAAATTTATATTCGAAAACCATTCCGACCAATAAATACGAATACGTGGAAGATGCTAATTAAGCCGGAGCAATTGAAGGCTGTGGGTCTTCATAAAACGGTAGAATTACTTACAATGTCTGGCTGATCCCTAGCGATATACTATGATTCTGTCGTGGTTGAAATCTACGGATTACAAGGACTACTCGCTACTGATCCATAGGGTAATTCAAGAATGTGGTAGGAGAGTGCCTTTGGTTCATCCTGTTCTGGATGACTTGTATGGACGAATGTCTGATAAAGTATTTCCAAAAGATCATGTACATTGATTTCTACAAACGTATTTCTGTTAGTGGCGGAGGAATTCGTTCCTTTTGCATAAACACCCAGAGTATTTTTATGGACGTTAATTAGTGATATCTGGCGGATCTGACGATGTGACATTCAAAGTGGAGGGAGATGTGATGTTCTGAAGGATATGCTTAACGTCAAGCCTCATCAATTGGGAAATGGCACAAAATCGGGTAGGTCGCATGGCTATGCGGGTCGCACCCACCAAAAGGGTGTGCCATTACCTGATCGGGAGAAATCAAATACATTCGGTTGTCCCTTTTTTATTTTTGTATGTACGCTATTGGTTCGGTTGGCTGGCCCCCAATCATGATAATGATATATTCGGTACTCTCAAGAGACATGAGGGGCCGGTCATGTTTAGCCGGGTTGTAAGATGTTCTTGTTGAACCTCAATATATTCATCTACGGAGGTACATTATCGGAAGGTGGTCTCATGCCTTGCCCGGAAATTCATTCTCCAATAAGCGCCCGCGATTTTGATTGTATGCTATGTATGTGGAGCGTGAGATGCAAGCGTTCTGCTAGATTGCTATATACTTGTATTACATCACTATTGTAATACCAGAATAATATTGATTTCAAAAATGTTTTGGGTTATCGTAAGGTAAAAACCGTCCATTTTTATGTGTGGATATGGTCTTACGATTATCCTTTTTTTAAAAAAGATTTTTACTTTAAAATCAAGTTGGATAGTAGCTATAAACTTAGCGAGTTTTCTCACTCTGGTTCACTAGACGGATCCGGCATTTTTAATACTCGAGTTAGACCGGGTTGTACAGGTTCAGGTTATCGGATGCGATGAGTTTCAGAGACGAGTTGGAGAAGTCCAGGCGTATGATATATAGTTATTTCACTGTGTGGTGTATATGAGGACAAATTATCATAACTATCCAGATATGTTGATGTACTTTGATGATTGTAAGTTTTATTTCAATCTCTCAATAAAGTTTTATTTCTATATTATATTTTGTTCCGCTGCGATGTGAGACTCTGATTCTGTGTTGTCTTCTTCTTTTCTTCTATTCTAACTTTTTTTCTTATCTCACCCTCTTATTTCTTTCTTCTAGCTTTCTGGGTTTTCGGTACTTGATTTTGGACACGAGAACGTATTAATATCTAAATTCGAGAGTCGAATTTCCTGGGACGCTATAGTAAATTTTAGTTTCCACTTTTGTTGTCATTTCATGAAAATATAAATATGGATCAGAAAGTGTATTAAAGTTTGACAGTTTAAGTGTGTTAACTAATAACACAATTAAGTCGTGCTTATGATAAATACACTAACTAATTACACAAAATATCAATTGAATGATCATGAAATCAATGTATGTTGGTTTATGTGGTCAGGAGAGTGGATTTGCTTCTAAATATATATTCAACTCATATTTGTTAGTATGTTGATTTATGTGGTCATGAGAGTGGATTTCTTTCTCCGTGGATCAGCCCGTATTTGCTACGTACTATAAGTGTACGTTGTGCGCTTGCAGTTTAATACACTTCGCGATGGTTTTCCAATTCGATAGAATTTCCGTCGTTAAACAAGTTTTTGTCGTCGTGGCCGGGGAAAGTAATTTAACTTTAATTTTATTCTTCGAATTAGCTTTCTTTAGTGTTGTTCTTCTTTAAAAAAAAGTTTCCAGTTCATAGATCTTGTGTTTGTTTTTGTGTTTTTATTATTTTTTATTCTTCTTCTCCTTAAAAAAAAGAATCTTCACTGTTTTGTTCACTTGTTAATTTTTGCATAGTTGTGTTCAGTGTGGAATTACTCATTATGTGCATTCCGGTTTGTGCACTGTTTTAGATTAAACATTGGGCTACTGTTAACTCTTGCACTGTTTTATTGTGGAATTACTCATTCGCATGCTTCTTGTTTTAAATTAAACAGTGTGTGGAATTGCTCATTCTTGTGTTAGATTAATCGATAGACATTTTCTGTACTTCTAAAGAAAAAAAAAAGACAGATTTCATTTCCATAAAAACATTTCTGTATTGCAATTTGGATTTCTACACATTCTGTTTACAATCAGTTCTCTGTACTTCTATCTCTGTACACTCTGTTTTTTCATTACCGTTGAAGCTGTGTATACCAGAATACAGTCATACACCACTTAGTCCACAACACACTTTCATCACCACATTTCCATTCACCTCAAATAGCCTTCTGTTCCAAACCTGTGCACATTCAGCTTGTGCACTTTCACCCTCTACATCCGACACCATACAACTACAACACCGACCACACCTACCATACACATACCACAAAGGCACAAACTTCCCTCCACTAAGCTGCATTGCAATCACTTCACAACTAGACCATCACTCCATATCACCACCTACACCATACTTCCCCGACCATCTGCACCATACCACATGCACTATACCACCACTTCATACCGTCACCCAATACTGTGTCCACCGCCATCCAAACTTACTTCACCATCCCCTCTCAACTCAACAGACATCAACATTCCATCTTCCACCTACAGCAGGCGATCCGAATACCTAAAACCAACCAACACAACAAGACCCAACAAGCACTTCAAAAAACACCCACCTATCGCTGAATACAGCTGAATCCTACCATCTTCAAACCCCCCCTCAAAATTCGCAAATCCCCTAGCATTATACTTGCCTCACAAATCCCATCACACAGCCTTCCACCACTCACCAAAACCACCAAACCAAACAGTCCCACAAGCTCAAAATCACGAATTCAAACACCTTCCTTTGAATTGAAACCCAACAATCGCAAACCCAACATTTCGACCCCACATCAAGGATAGTTGAAATCCACCACCGAAAGCCCCAAACCACTTTTGCCTCGTTGAGCGACGTCTCAACAAACTCAGAAACAACCTCTGAACAACACAACCACGAACTGCATATGCTATTAGAACCTGCTCCAAACTCAAAACAACCCCTGTAAATCCCCAATTTAATCACCTGTTCACCAAAAAGCCACCATCAAATTTGGATTACACCTGCCATCAAATCACTTCAACTAAACACCCAACTCGTAACCTTCGTCTTCTAATTAGGCAACCAAAATTTTCATTCTTATTATTTCAATTTTGTTTTCTAAAAATTTGGTGGATGTTTCGGGTAGAAAATTTGTTGTGTTTGATTTGATTTAGGGTAGATATATCTTGTTTCTGAGCAACAGAGGGAAACGTAGAGGGACATGCTGTAAATATGGTCGGTCTAGTTAAAAACTTAAAATACATCTCTTCTTATATCCGATTTGGGCTTGTGGTACATTCTGGGCTGGGTTTTATTTAATTTAATCAGTTTGGGCTTCGGTCTCCTTTTTTTTTTTTTCAGGTGTGAAGTGTTTTGTTTTTGTTTATCTTGACTTAGCTTTTGCTTGGTTTTATATTGAAAAGAAAAAATCATTTCAATCACTTTTTAGGTTGCAGGAAGAGATTTGCTTGCTAAATAAAATCCGCGTTGCGCTTGATTTAGGTTAAAAATTTGTTGCTAAAAAAATTAAATTGCTAATAATTTTGCACGCTCAGATATTGTGTTTTAACTGCTTTTATTTTAATTGCATTGTTAGTTGCTTGTATTTGCATTAAAAAAAATCCAAAAACAAAATAAAAATTTATTTGTAGCTGCATCATTAATTCATGTTTAATTTATGTTTTCCATTTGTCTTATTTTTGGTTTTATTTTCTAAGGACATCATTATATTTTTGACAAATTGGTTTATTTCTAACAAATTATTTCTCGGTGTCTAGACTATGGCAGAGTAATAGTCATTTATAAATATTGCATTAATTCGTAAATATTATAGCGATTGTTCCTCTGAAGGTACATAAACCTTCGGCTATATTGTTAGGGTGATTCCTGGTGCACCGATAACTCCTGCTCGTTAACTGATTGAGAAATCTTTTGTTGAAATTAATCTAGCCGTCATTATATAATTTTAGAAAAATTGTAAATAAGTAATTTGCATTTATATAATTGCATTTGGTTCAAGCATATATTAAAAAACACAAAATCTAGAAAAAACATGAAAATCCAAAAAAAAAAAACATTTCTTTTGTAAATATTTATTTCCTTTTCTCTAAATAAACAAAAAAAAACATTTCTTTTGGAAATGTCTCAATTTCCTTATTTTCACGGATTTTACGATAGTTGTGAAAATCAATATAATCCATATAATTTTACACCAAATTCATATGGATACTTTAAGTGTGCTGCTAAAAGCACCTCGGTTTGTTCTTTCTAACACCATGATTTGGTAGCCAAAAGCATAAAACATGGTGCTTTTAGCATCACACCACCATGTGGAACTAAAAGCACCCGACATTTTGCTTTTGGTTACCACGCTATGGTGTTAGGAAGCACATATTAGGGTGCTTTTAGCAGTACACTACTTTAATAACAATTATTGTACAAACTATTTGTATTTTGCACCACAAAATTTTCAAAATAACGTTCAATCCTCAACTTTGGAAACAAGTATTCAATCTTTACTTGAACAAAGTCAAAGAATAAATGAATGGTATAAGTCATACATGTTCAACAATTCAAGTGAAAGTTTCCAAAATAATCAAAATTTGATTTCACTTCCAAATTCAGATGACTTTTGATTATAACCCTTGTCAACTCAATTTCAAACTCCAAAATGAATCAAATTCAAAATGGAAATGTGAATCAATTTTCAAATGATTTTGGCAATGGGAATAATTTCAATTGTGATGCAAATGAAAACTTTTGTTCTCAACAATTTCAAATTGAAAATTTTCAAGTAAACAATTATAAATTTGATTTTGTTAAGCAAATGAACGAAATTCATGATAATTACATGGATTTGTTGTATGAAACATACTTGAATTTTCGTGATAAACAAAATCAACTCCCAACATGTGACGAGTCAAATAATAATCCATTTTTTAACAAACTCGACGATTTTCAAATAACGACTTTTGAAATTGAAAATTACTATCTTAATAAAGTTGTTGAAAACATGGTAATTGAGTTGGATTTCAATTCTTTTGAGTCGGTAGAACCAAATCTTAAATTCGATCTTCCTTTTTCTGAAAATTTGAAAATAACAACTTTGGACTTTGAAAATGATATAAGCAATGGTGTTAATAATTCAAAGGAAGATGAACTAAATGAAAACAATTTTTTTGGACTTTTTGATAATGAGTTGAATCTTAATGAGGTAGATTTGAATCACCATTGGGATTTTGAAATCAATATTTTTGAACAAATTTTCAATGATAATTTTGAAATTCAAATTGGTAAATTTAAACATGAATTTCAACCATTTATTCAATCTACCTCAAAAATTATCAAAACTAAAACAACTCATTCGACATTTAATAAAACGACACTCGTTTTTTCAAACAAACGTCTTAACTTTGAAATCTTTTACGAATTGTTTTTTCATGCTTAAGCTGTGTCTCTGATACTTGAAGAGACAAATGAATCGGTCTTTAGAAGACAGTTTTATTTACATCTTGTAAATATATTTTCTGATATATTGTAAATAATATTTTTTTCTTGTAAATATAGGGCATATTTTCAAAAAAATGGTTTTCCTTTATCCTTTCACTTGACTGTGCGGACAAAGTTGAAATCAAGTGTGGGGGAGTCTCAATTTCATTTTGTTTCTTATACCTTAAATTCGCATTTTCCCCTTCCCTTAAAAAAAATTCAAAACCGAAAGAAAAAAAGATTTGCATTTTTTTACTTTTAAATGAGATATGATGGAGTAAGTATACGATTGTGATCGTACGATTAAAATGTTTGGAAGTTTACTTCTCTTAACGAATAATGAAAGAAAAGTTTGAATTATGAGAAAATTTAGTGTAACTAGTATATACGGAGATTCCTAGGTGATGAGTATGAAGTGTTTTCTAAATTGTAATCCGAATAAATGAATAGTTGATTTAGACTACTTGCGATAACATTTTAGATCTTTTAAGTTAAGTTGTGCTAAGATTTTCTCTCTTAACTCTCTCCCTTTAAAAAAAAGAAAAAGGAAAAAAAGGGGAAAATATAGAAATAATCCAAGGGTATCCAATATTGCTTGTAAATCTCGCGTTGGTGTGCAAACCTACCGAGCTCTGTCCCAACTCTCACGTCAGTCCGTGAGGTAGTGCATGGGTGGGATACCTTGGTCTCATTTTATGAGTTGGACACCTAAGGATTAGCGACATCTTGTTCACAAAGTCAGCGTCGGTCTTCACAATCCTCCAAGCTCTGTTCAAACTCTCACGGGTGGTATACCTTGGACTTTTCAGTTAGGTGTTTGTAAATAATAATAATGCAAATATTTTTCAAAACAAAGAGAGAGTAAGCACTTGAAATCCAAGCACTATCTTCACTTATTTGACCTAACTTGTTAACCAAAAGGAAATAAAGATGTCATTTTACGATTGTTGATAATCGATTATAGAATTCATCTCGTATTTGCACTATGTTTTCAACCGAAACAACTGGCCAAGCTGGAGGAGTTTGTAATGATAACATGACTTTTGTTTGAAGTTTTGATTAGTAACTAACTAAAAATTCATAAGTGATGACCCAAATTGTATTTAACTCATTCGTGTTAAATTTAAAAGTAAATTACCCATTTGTAAAAATTCTTTTGAAAACTTGCATTCATCTGGTAAATATTTTCGAATCTTGCATTTTGTAAATATTTTTTGCATTTAACATTTGTATTTTGTGGGTAGTATTCGCTGAAAACCCTCACGAGATAACACTCGTCCTACTACGGACACAAGAGGTTTAATGGCTTGTTGCATACGCTCAATGCAATCGTGCTCCCCACGAAAATCTTAGTTTTTTTTTGTTTTGTTTATTCGAGGACGAATAAAAAGATAAGTGTGGGGGTATTTGATGTGCACGTAAAAATGCACATTTATTCATACATTTATTCTTGTTTTAATTAATAAATAACACAATTGGGATATTTTTAAATGTTTTAACCAAAAAACCCAAAATCATTAAATTATCATGCATTCATCCTCATATTGGGGTAAAACGGTAAATTGTGCATGTTCTAATTTGTGATAGCATTTACTTGTTCCTAGTAGTTGTCTCTTGTAGGAATTTAGGAGCAAAAATGATGTATGCATATGAAGATATAAAGAATGGCATGCACATACACAAGTGGAGGCAAAGAAGTAATTCGTTCTATGGAAAGTGGAGGACCCCACCTCTCAACTAGCCCACTTACTCTTAAGCTTCAGTTTATAGACTAATGCACTAATTGGATGAGACAAAAGAAGGCTTCATGCATTATACATGATGGATTAGTGGATAAAGATAAAATTAGAAGCGTCATGAAGTGAGCATTTTGGGGATTTTCCAACAAAATGGATTAGGGTTTTAAACATGTATATATACCCCGTTTATGTTCACGTAAAAATCCTCTCTTTTATCCTCTTTTTTAGTTTAGTTTGGAGGATGTAAGGTCTCTTTTATTTCCATGGCTACTTAGCCATTTTTTATGTAACTTTCCTCTTTTTTAATGGAATGTTAATTAGTTCTTTTTTTTATTTATATGCTCTTTTCTTTTATGTTAGTAGTGTAGATTTACATTTCATGCAAGTAGATTAGATTAATTTTATGCAAGTAGAATAGATTTTTCTTTGTTTTGTTCCTTTTTTTTTGTTCAATGTTGCAATCTACTTTTGTTGATTTGACAACAAACATGAGAGGCTAATCCCTTTGATTTAGGGGTAATGAAGCCCTCTTGATTATGTAGATGCAACATATTTTGATTTTTATGATCTCTTTCTATGCTTAATGCAATGGTTGAAGTAGTAATTACATTATTGTTTGAGTTTTGTTTTTGATAGTCTATGTTGTTGACAACAAATAGGCTATGCTTAGTCAATATAAACACCAAATTGTCTCTTCATCTACATGTGAATATGGTAATTAAAGTGTGATTAAAATACAAATTTGATACTCTATGTTACTAACTTAATAGTAAATAGAGCATACTTAAAGTAAATTTTATTTTCCACTTTGTTGTCATTTCATGAAAATATAAATATATATGGATTAGAGAGTGTATTAAAGTTTGACAATTTAAATGTGTTAACTTATAACATAATTAGGTCGTGCTTATGATAAATACACTAACTAATTACACAAAAAATCAATTGAGAGATCATGAAATCAATATATGTTGATTTATGTTGTCATGAGGGTGGATTTGCTTCTATATTGATATTTAACTCATATTTTTATTTATCTTAGTTTGTTAGTTTAGTTGTAGTTAGTTAAAATTTCACTCGACTTAGTTTTAATTCGATTGAATAAAACTTAGAATTATTTCTTTCTCCGTGGATCGACTCGTATTACGTACTACAAGTGTACGCCATGCGCTTGCAGTTTAATACACTTCGCGATGGTCTTCTAATTCAGCAGAATTTCCATCGTCGAACGCTATTTAATGGACTAGATTTTGCTTTAGAAATTTGACAATCCTTATTAGTTTGTGCAAATATAAATAAGACCAAAGACCCTCATCATTCTCATTTTCATTCTCAATTGTTATCGAAAACGTTACTCCATCTCCATCTTTTTCTTTTCAAATCTGGAATTTAGTGTTACGGCCAGTTTCCTCGTTTTCTTCTTCCTCATCCAATCTCTTTATTCTATATTCGTATTTTTTGCATCTATTACTTGTATGTATATGTATACAGTCTTATCTCGCGTATTATATACATATACACACACACACACACACACACACACACACATATATATATATATATATATATATGCAAGAGAAGGATTCTAGAAACGAATAGGGAGAGAATTAAATCCAAAGGAGATTCAAAATAGGAGAGAGATCTAATTCAAACCTACAGTCCAATGAGCGAAATCTTAAGTTTCTCTTTTATTTTATTGTTTAGTTAAACTATTGAATTTGGATATGCCTCAGAATTTTGTGGATTTCATAAACAAAATAATAAAACCTTCTCAAAATTCTATAGTTATGGAGATGTAAATCTTGTATTGGATTCTAATTATGTATGTAAATTTAGTTGAATTTTATATTATTTGAAATTTCATGTAACCTTGGTTTATTTCACTTCTTTGTTTCTGGCCCCCTTTGAATCTCATATTATTCATAAAAATAATGGATTTGTGACACCCCACGTCAATTAATGTCACTCACTAAGGGAATTCATTAAGTTTCGTGAAGCGCTTATAGATAAACAGACACAGAATAATTACAAGACAGATATAAATAAGACAGCAGCGGAAATTTAAATTTTTATTTCAAGCATAAATCATAATACTGTGGTCCATAATTCCATAAGTCACAAAAACCATTACAATAAAATAACTTCTGTCTCGCACCATCATAGTACATAAGTAAATAAAAAGCATAATTCCCTAATTAAAAGAGTTAAGTCATAGTAAAGACAAAAACTTAAGCCATACTTCAGAAGTAACTCCTAGCAAGATGATATTTGAGTCTTGACTAAGCGTGAGTGTTTCCTCCCTGAGAACCTTGGGGGGGAACAGAAGAAAGAAGGGGAAACAAAAGGGTCAGATATAAAGTATGGCAAGTCTAGTTACTTTTAGCCAGTAGATAAATAAAAGCAACATGATAGGCATATAAAGTGGATAAGAGAGATCACTACATAAATGGAAGGTGTGACAAGGTAAGCAAGATAAGGTATATGTGCCTCACTAATGATTACTCTACGCTATTACTAGTATAACTAAAATGAGATGATCCCTTCCACTATAAGTTGGTAGACCTAGGGCATACGTCCGAGTGTACCCGAACCACTACCCTAATCGATCGGCTCCCTACCTCGTAGATATCCTGTGTTGGTCCCACGGTAGGAGGTATCAATCCCTAAAGTGGCAACCCTTTATTTTCAAGATGTGCACAACCATATCTACTGGTGTCACGGTCGTCTTATCCCCTTCTGCCCGGCTCATGCACGCACATGGCCCGGTCGGTTTGCGCCGCCCACACCGTCCGTTCTGTTTCGATCTCTTATATTCAATCAGTAAGCATGCCCCTTCTCTGCCTAGTACGGAGTTCTTTATTTGATACCTACTCCGGGTTACAATATGATACAAACCCTCCCCTTTGTCTTGTATCCCCACTAGGTTTTCCACTGACTATGTATACCCTTAGGTGTCATTAATTACATAGCCCTATGTCAGTTATGCTTACCCTAAATGGTGTTTTTAATTACATAACTTTGTTGTATTTTCCACTGGTTATGTATACCACTATGTGTCTTTAATTACACAACCTTATTGGGTTAAGTTCGTGGGCCTATATGTAAATATTGCCCACCCCCTCTAATTTACTTAACCCACCCACTACCCATCCAATTTTACTTAACCCTAACTTAAGTTCATAATTATACAATCTTTATGGATTAAATTAGGTTAAGTAGTCCAATTCTTTATCATGTCCATTTATGGTTTTATAATGGGCTAGACCTCCCACATTAGGCCTACAACATGTGGATGCTGGAAATGTCGGTCGGGTCCGAACAGACTTATTCCACAGTTGGGTCTAACCTCGTGTCATAGCCCGATTCATATTCATGTACTTAGACCTCCCACATTAGGTTCAACATTAGTGGCTACTGGATATGCGTGTCGGGTCCGGACAGACTTCCGCCACTAATGCAACCTAACCTTGTGTCATAAGTACAATTACAATTCCTAATTGTAATTACTAAACATTCCATTTTATTCAAATCTACCTATGTCATTATAGGTGATTATTTCTATGTTTCCCTATTTGAATTATATGTCCAATATTACATAAATTATGCCAATTATAAACCTCTTTTTCCCCATTTACTAACGTATTCGTATGTATTTTGGCGGCATCTAGGCTATAAAGTAGCCTAGCCACAACAATGAAGAAGGGAATATGACAAAGGTGATAGTTTTCAACACATCTTGGCATACACATAAACTTAACATGATAACAAGGTGAGTGGGCATGCAATTTTCATCATAACAAGGTGGACATAAAACTGATGAACTTGTGGAAACTACGATGTAAAAGCAACATAATGAGATCTAAATTAACCCTTTAGGTGTCCAACTATTAGATCTTGCATAATTAGGGTGACATAGCAACATGTTTAGATCTAAAAATGGCTTCACATGTCAAGTTTACAACATATTAGATTGATCACAATATGACAGGTGAAAGGTGATTTACATAAGGAATTAGATCTAGCTAATGTTACAACTGTCCAATTTAATAGATGTACATTCACCATAATATAGTTGCAAGTCAAGATCCACATAGGCAATATAATAGAACAAACACAATTGTATTAGATCTAGGGGAATAGATCTATCATGACACAGTATAGGATTTAACACAAGCACAGAATCATACTTTACAACATATCCAAGTCATAGTCTTTCACAATTTACTTTTATTTATCTAAACCTAAAAACAACTAGAAACTCATAGCGTTAGGTTTAGAGAATTGAGAAAGAACGGATCTAGAATTTATGAATTTGATTTGCAAAGTATGTTGTTATAGAAAACGGTTCAGTTCGCACTCCAGTAACATATGGACTCCATGATTTCCAATGAAGAAAATAGGAGAATAGGACACATATATATAGCTGCCAGACCCCCTGAAAGTGGCACGTCAGCCCTAGAGGTGTCGACACCTCTGTGGGTGGGTCGACCCCTAGGTCGACACCCCTCTAGGAGGGTCAACCCCCTAGAGCAGGAATTTGCTGCTCTGAGGAATTCTTGAATTTGAATATTTCTAGATAAATTTCTGACTCATGCGTATATATATAATTTTTCTATGCGTATACAAACTTAAAACCCTCATAACTTCTTCATACGGTGTCCGTTTTACGCAAACCAAATGTCTAGCTTGACCAGAATTTCGAGACGGACGCAATGGTGCAGTCCATTTCCTCTAATTCTGAATATTAAATTAATTATCATTTAATTTATTATCTTTAATGTCATTAAAAATTCGGGGTGTTACATTCTCCCCTACTCAAAGGATTTCGTCCCGAAATCTCTAAGTTGAGAAGAATGCATATTCTACCATCCATCATCCATCTACTCATCCACCAACCACTGGCATCCATTGTCCTTAAGATTTCTAATGCTTATATGAATAAATGCAAAAGGTGTGTGTATATGTCCCAACACTAATGCGAAGATCAGGCGGTCTACTGATTCAGTTGACCTCCTTAATGCAATGTATGTTAGTGCCATGAATCTAATATGTATGCAAATAAACCTGTTGTATCGTATAAGTTCTATATGTGTGCACACCCATCCGTCCAAATGCAAGATCCATATGCTAGTTCATCCATTTCCATCCATAAAAGAAAAGAAAATGCACACATATCCATATGCAGTATGAAAGTGATTGAGCCGACCTTAGTGCCTAATGTGTGTGTAGATGTGTCCACAGGCAACCACTAGCAAACACTTGCATCCATTTGCATCCATCAAACATAGCATGTTTCAAACACATGTTTACACCCATAGGATTCCTATCTAAAGGTCGAAAATACTATGGATAAGATATACTCTATTGACAGAAACAAACACTGATAAAACTTAGGAAAAGGAGTTAAGAACATACCCTCGAAAAGAAAAGGATACGAAGCACGCATCTTGTCTTCGTTCTCCCAAGTCGCATCTTCTGGGTTATCTCCCCATTGAACTTTTAGCAACTTGATCTCCTTATTGCGCAGCTTCTTAACTTCTGACCCAAGAATACGGGCAGGGACTCGCCTGACTGTCGCCTCCCATTCCACTTCGACTTCTTCCAACATACTTGGCTCAACAACTTCTGCGGTGTCATGCAGGCACTTACGCAGATGAGAGACATGGACAAATGTCATGAACACCGGATATATTTTCTGGGAGCTTTACTCTGTAGGCCATTTGGCCAATCCTCTCGGTTATGGGAAATGGTCCCATAAACCTAGGTGCCAACTTCCCTACTGATCCGAATCGAACCACATTCCTTAAAGGCGATATTTTGATAAAAACTAAGTCTCCCACTTCGAATTCGATGTCAGTCCTTCTCTTGTCTACATAGGACTTCTGCCTATCTTGAGTTGTCTTCATCCGTCGTCGAATAAGGTCAATCTTTGCAGACGTTTGCCTAACCATATCTGGTCCAAGTAATAATCTTTCTGTAGATTCCCACCAATAAGTTGACGATCTACAGGGTCGCCCGTACAATGCTTTGAAGGGTGGCATGCCTATGCTAGCTTGATAACTGTTATCATAGGAAAACTCTATTAAAGGAAGATGCTCTTCCCAAGTCCCCCTCCCCCCCCCCCCCCCCCGAAGTCTAGGATACACAGCCTCAAAAGATCCTCAAGAATCCTGTTCACCCTCTCCGTCTGCCCATCAGTCTGAGGATGATAAGCGGTGCTTAAGCACAACTGTGTACCTAATGCTTCTTGCAAACTCCTCCAAAATTCGCTGGTAAAGATGGGGTCACGATCGCTCACGATGCTGGAAGGTACTCCATGAGGACGAACTATCTCACGAACATAAATTGTTGCAAACCATGATGCCGTCCTCTTACTCTTAACTGGAATAAAGTAAGCACTCTTAGTGAGTCTATCCACTATTACCCAGATACTGGTGTTACTTTTCTACAATCTAGGCAAACCATCTATGAAATCCATAGAGACGCTCTCCCATTTCCACTGCGGAACCTCCAATGGATGAAGTAATCCACTAGGCTTCTTTTGCTCAGCTTTAACTTGCTGGCAAACTAAATATTGAGAAAAAATTCGGCTACATCTTTCTTCATCCCAGCCTAAAAGAAAACCCTCTTCATGTCTTTGTACATCTTATCACCGCCTAGATGAATGGTCATCTTAGAATGGTGGGCTTCTTATAGGACTGCCTTCATCAAGCATCCAGTTTGAGGAACACAAAGCCTTCCGTCTCGTCGCAACCACCCCTTTTCATCTGTGGCATATCTACTAAGGTGACTAGAAGTCTCCCCTCTTCTGAGCTTATCCATGATGTCTAGAATCTGTGGGTTACCTTGTTGCGAAGCTCCTATCTGATCCACAAGAATCGGTTGTATCTCCAAGAATGTAAACAAATCAGGCAAAACCTCGATGGAGGGTCTAAAATCAAAAGCTGATATGAACTCCAAGTTCTTTCTTTCCACAAACAGAGGACTCAGGGCCACCCTCTGCCTACTTAGTGCGTCTGCCACCACATTACCCTTGCCAGGGGTATAAGCAATCTCAAAATCATATGAAGCTAAGAACTCCATCCGTTGTTGTTGCCTTAAGTTGAGATCTTTCTATGAGAATAAATACTTGAGAGATTTATGATCGGTGTATAACTCGAACTTTTCCCCAAGTAAATAATGACACCACGTCTTTAACGTGAATACTATGGCAGCTAGCTCTAGATCAGGGTGGGGTAATTCTTCTCATGAACTCTCAACTGTCTACCCCCATAACATATTACTTTCCCTTTTTTGCATCAGCACCGCACCAAGCCCTATACCGCATGCATCAATGTAAACAGAAAACATTTTACGCCCATCGGGCAAGGTCAAGACTGGGGTTGTTGTCAGAGCCCTTTTCAGTCAATGGAAAGCAACCTCACAGTCTATGTCCCATGAGAATGCCAAATTCTTATTTGTTAGCATGTTGAGAGAGGCTGATATCTTTGCGAAGTCCTTAATGAACTTCCTATAATAACCTACCAACCCAAGAAAGCTTCTCACCTCGGTTGCATTTTTAGGAATCTGACAATCTTGCACTGCAACCACCTTCACGGGATCACAGCTATCCCTTCTTTGGAGACTACATGCCCCAAGAATCTCACCTTCTTTCTCCAGAAATGTCATTTGGAGAACTTTGCTTTTAGCTGATGGTTACAGAGAGTTTTCAAAACTTCTCCGAAATGCTGGGCATGCTCTTCTTCACTCTTGGAGAAGATCAAAATATCATCAACGAAGACTACGAAAAATTTGTTTAGGAACTCCCGAAACACCCTGCTCATCAAATCAACAAAATAGGCGGGTGCATTTGTCAACCCAAAAGGCATAACTAGTCATTCAAAGAAACCATCCGGAGTTCTGAAAGCAGTCTTATTTATGTTGTCCTCAGCCACCCTCAGCTGATGGAACCCTGTAGCCAAGTCCAACTGAGAAAATACCGAGGCACCTACAAGCTAACCAAATCATCAATCCTCGAAAGTGGGTGCCTATTCTTCTTGGTGATCTTATTCAATTCTCTATAGTCAACACACAAACGCAGTGAAAAATCCGCTTTAGTTGCGAATACTACTAGAACACCCCATTCAGATATGCTTCGTCTGATAAACCCTTTCTCATGTAGTTCCCCTACTTGCTTACTCAGCTCCCTCCTTTCCTTTGGAGCCATGTGGCGCACTGGTAATGCAACTGGCTTTACATTGTCCACCGGATATATGCGGAAGTCGATCTCACGCCTTGGAGGTAAACCCCGTACCTCATTAAAAACATCGGAATAATCTCGAACCACTGGAACAAATTGCAAATTATCTATGGATGCATCTAGAGAATCTAGGAAGCTAAGCATAACAGACCCTTGGGGGTCACAAGAAACTTCGAGGGTATTCCCATGACAAGTCAGGAGTCTAACAACCCTCCTCTCACAATCCAGAATGGCCCATATGTGGTAAGCCAATCCATTCCTAGAATCAACCCATAGCCCATAAACCCGAGCACATACGCATCGCATTCAAACTCGACGCCTAACATAGATATTTTCAAACCCCGACAAATCATCGATAAATAAGCTGAACCACAAATGGGGTTAGAAACAACTACGGGATCTACTACCATACTAATAATTAAGTGCAGAGATTCAACTACACAACTTGATATAAACGAGTGTGAAGCACCAGAATCAAAAAGTGTTCTAACTGGATGGTTTGAAAGAGAAACTAAACTTTCTACGGAAATTTTTCTACCTCTTTCAGGAGCACTGATCGCGAGAGCATGCACCTGCCCTCCAGAAGTCCCTGCTCTTTGACCCTGTCCCTACGATCCCTTTTTCTTCGGGCACTCTTTAGAGAAGTGTCTGACCTCTCCGCAATCAAAGCAATTGGCATTCCTTCTCTTACAATCTTTGATCAATTGACCCTCCTTTCCACAATTGTGACATTTCCTCTTATCCTTGCCTTTGTCATCTTTCCTTCCTTTATTCTGTTATTGCTGTTGTTGCTGCTGTGGTTGTTGTTGTTGCTGGCCCTTCTTGGGCCACACCTTGCTTCCTTCTTCTCTCCCTTGTCCTCCTCATGCATTAGGGCCATATCAAAAATATTTTCAAAAGTGGCCCCCATTGGAATATGGGACATGGCTAAACCATGCAGAGGCTCATTCAGTCCTTTAGCAAACCGCAAAGCCCTTTTGTGCGGTGTATCCACCAACTCTAACCCGAACCTTGCTAGCTGGTTAAACTTGTTCACATACTCCTTCACTGTCAAATTTCCTTGTTTGAGTGCTAAGAATCTCTCCATCTGTATGCTTTTCTCAGCTTGGGAAAGAAATTTCATTTCGGACCTCTGTCTAAAATCTTCCCAAGTTTCCATCAGATGTCTAGCTTGGGTGACTTCCGACCAAAATGAGGCTTCATCCTTTAATAGCCAAGGAGCTAACTAAATCTTTCTTCGATCCTCCACTTCAAAGATTACGAATAAGTCCTCGGTCTCCTTAACCCAATTCTGAGCTTCTATGAATGTCTCGTTCCCATGGAATGGCTTTCCTCCCATAGCACGGAAGTCCTTGCAGATCTTGGCAAAGTTATCTGCTCTTAGAGGGTGAGGAGGAGGAGGAGGAGGAATGACTGGTGCAGTTGGGGGAGGAATATTTCCTTGGCCGTCGGTAGGCGCTGTGGCCTCCAAATACCTACGGAACCATCCGGGTATTGTGACGCCCTCTGGAATATTAGGGATGTTTTGTTCCCCAGACATGCTGAAAATGGGAAAAGGAAAAAATTCAAATAAAGGACCGAAGGATACTACATATGGCTTTTCGGGGATGTTTCTCAAAACAGGCTTTTCTTTTGAAAATGCTTTCTTTTAAAACCTTTTTTGAAAATAATATCCAAAAAAATTTATCTAATCTGGTAACCTTCAGCTCTGATACCAACTGTGACACCCCACGTTCGTTAATGTCACTTACTACGGGAATGCATTAAATTTCGTGAAGCGCTTATAGGTAAACAGACATAGAATAATTACAAGATAGATATAAATAAGACAGGAGCAGAAATTTAAATTTTTATTTCAAACATAAATCATAATACTGTGGTCCACAATTCCATAAGTCACAAAAACCATTACAATAAAATAACTTCCGTCATGCACCATCAGAGTACATAAGTAAATAAAAAGCATAATTACCTAATTAAAAGAGTTAAGCAATAGTAGAGACAAGAACTTGAGCCATACTTCAAAAGTAGCTCCTAGCAAGATGATATCTGAGTCCTGACTAAGCTGAGTGTTTCCTCCCAGAGAACCTGGGGAGGGAAACGGAAGAAAGAAGGGGAACAAAAAGGTCAGACATAAAGTCTGGTGAGTCTAGTTACTTTTAGCCAGTAGATAAATAAAAGCAACATGATAGGCATATAAAGTGGATAAGAGAGATCACTACATAAATGGCAGGTGTGACAAGGTAAGCAAGATAAGGTATATGTGCCTCACTAATGATTACTGCACTATTACTAGTATAAATAAAATGAGATGATCCCTTCCACTATAAGTTGGTAGACATAGGACATACGTCTGAGTGTACCGTAACCACTACCCTAATCGATCGGCTCCCTACCCCGTAGATATCATGTGCTGGCCCCACGGTAGGAGGTATCAATCCCTAAAGTGGCAAACCTTTATTTCCAAGATGTGACAACCATATCTACTGGTGTCACGGTCGTCTTATCCCCTTCTGCCTGGCTCATGCACGCACATGGCCTGGTCGGTTTGCGCCGCCCATACCGTCCATTCTATTTGGATATCTTATATTCAATCAGTAAGCGTGCCCCTTCTCCACCTAGTACGGAGTTCTTTATTTGATACCTACTCCGGGTTACTGACTTGAAATGGGTCCCACGCAACATGATACAAACTCTCCCCTTTGTCTTGTATCCCCACTAGGTTTTCCACTGACTATGTATATCCTTAGGTGTCTTTAATTACATAGCCTTATATCAGTTATGCTTACCCTAAAGGGTGTCTTTAATTACATAACTTTATTGTATTTTCCAATGGTTATGTATACCACTAGGTATCTTTAATTACATAACCTTATTGGGTTAAGTTCGTGGGCCTATATGTAAATATTGCCCACCCCCTCTAATTTACTTAACCCACCCACTAGTCATCCAATTTTACTTAACCTTAACTTAAGTTCATAATCATACAATCTTTATGGATTAAATTAGGTTAAGTAGTCCAATTCTTTACCATCTCCATTTATGGTTTTATAATAGGCTAAACCTCCCATGTTAGGCCTACAACATGTGGAAGTTGGATATGTCGGTCGGGTCCGGGAAGACTTGTTCCACAGTAGGGTCTAACCTCGTGTCATAGCCCGATTCGTATTTACGTACTTAGACCTCTCACATTAGGTTCAACATTAGTGGCTGCTGGATATGCCGGTCGGGTCCGGGCAGACTTCCACCACTAATGCAACCTAACCTCGTGTCATAAGTACAATTACAACTCCTAATTGTAATTACTAAACATTCCATTTTATTCAAATCTACTTATGTCATTATAGATGATTATTTCTATGTTTCCCTATTTGAATTATATGTCCAATATTACATAAATTATGCCAATTATAATACCCTTTTTCCCCGTTTTCTAACGTATTTGTATGTATTTTGGCGGCATCTAGGCTATAAAGTAGCCTAGCCACAACAATGAAAAAGGGAATATGACAAAAGTGATAGTTTTCAACATATCTTGGCATACACATAAACTTAACATGATAACAAGGTGACACTGCAAGAAATTGATTTATTTATAGCACTTTTTCATAGTGTTTCTGTCCATATGAGGATTAGTTTGACGTGAAGTAAAAAAATTCAAAATACCGAACGCTATTCGTTTATCATATAGTCACAAGTATTCCGTATATTTCACTTAAACGCTACACATTTGACTTTAGAACATCTGAAATAAAAAATCTTAAGCGGGTCCTTCATTTTCCCTTCTTTTCATTTCCCACCAAAAATTTCGCTTCCCACTAAACCAGTCTTCCTCATCTTCCCTGTCCTGTCTTCCTTATCTTCGATTGATCGTACTGTCAAAATCTCAATCATATTCAATCATCGCAACTCGCAAAAAATAAAATCCATCGCAAATTCCATGCACTAGCTTCCTTATCTTCGATTGATCGTATTGTCAAAATCTCAATAGGCCGAACCCTAATTCTCTTTTATTTCAGGTAATACTTTTGCTTGCTTCATCAATATGGATTGTTCTTCGCTTGAAATCTTTTTGCTTAAACATTATTGCTTCAGCAAATGTGTATAACTTCTATTTGGTTTTATTTCCTTATAATCTTGTACGGTTTTAATGCTAGAAAATGAAGTTTTTGTGTGATTCGTGCTTAATTTGAATCTTGAAAAAGGAATTTCCACATTCGATTACCGTCATTAGCATGGTTAGGTGAACTGAGAGAAGCTAGCACAATACATGTTTACTCCCTGAACCTCATTTTTTTCAACTATTATTTATGTACTGTCTTAACTTTTCTGATCTGTTGCTTTGATACTTTCGAGGTACTAACTCCCTTCACCTGATTTTTTTCCAACTATCATTTATATAATGCCTTTAATTTATTGGTATGTTGTAAAGAGATCAGATTTGTAAATGTTGTTTGTTGCCATGGTTTGTACGCTTTTGTGTTTGTTCAGTTTTGCACTTTTTTCGATTTGACAGACATGCACTTAAACTGTTTGGTTACATTCCTTAGTGGGTTTCACTACTAATACATAAAACTTGATTACTGCTGGAGTTATTATTGTGTACAATTTATCGTTATGGGATTAGTGTCAGATTCCTTTCATTTTTTCATGTTTATATTCATATGCAAATAAGTGTTGGAAGGGGGAAAAATGAACAACTAAATTAGTGTGCAACAAGTTTCATTTTGTATTGTACATCTTGTGTAACCACTTGTTGATTCTTTTTCTGTGTTACAGATTAACAGCCAAATTTGGCATAATATCTGTTATAATTTTAATACTGTTTATTTGGTATTGCCTCCTACCTCTGTGGAATAGAATACACATTCATTTTGCTTTTATTTTGTTTTGTTCAGTCGAATTACATTCTTTTGTTAAAAATTACAATGACAACAAAAGTTATAAGAAGCAACAGAGAAGGCAAAGTGGCTATTCTGACGTTTCGCAATTTACTAATGTTAGACGAGAATTATGCAATTTACTAATGTTAGACGAGAATTAAAAGAGGTGCAAGTGGTTGTTCTGACATGCAAAATTACTTGAAACTGGGCTAAGTCGTTTTAATGATAACTTTTAATCTGCCTATCCAATTCATAAGATTTTACACATTTGGACAGATAAGATTTTAAGTTATCATTTTCATTTAAAGTGTTTTGTTAAATTTTAATGTTTACATGCTCACAAATCGCAATTTAATCGTTGATCTACTCGTTAATCGCAATTCAGATTTTGATTAGTAGGGAATTGTGGTGTTATCCTTTAAGTATTTGGCAGTAGAAATTTTTATAGATTGTGTAATATGGTAAGAAGGAAGGTGATGTTGCCATGAACCTTGATGATAAATTTGCTATAATGCATATATCATCGTATTTTCCATTTTTTTTTTAATAATAGACAAGTTTCTACACACCGAGCTAAGTGCATGTGTGTATAGTTTTAAACGTTACATGTGACTTTCATTATCCGCAAGCTTTTGAGTACACAGAAATTTTTAATATGTGATTTTAAATGTATCGTCTTTTAATGAATATAATTGAAAATCCTTTGACTACGCTTGAATTTCTGAACATGAAACAATTGAATGGTTAGTTGTGATTCTCTAAGTTGCTTTATTTATTTATTTCATTAATTTAATTGAACCAATTTATTTTCTATGTATGCTACCTTGCCTACATTTGAACTTGCTTAACCATTGTTTGTACATGACTACACAATGTTAAGATATTGCTGAGTTCTGCCTTCCTTGAATTGCATAAACAATTATGCTTGCCTTTATGTACTATCCTTAGTGCACTGAATTTTAGGCCATAATGTGTGTGTTTTGATTTTGAACTTGTGCATTAAATTCACTTGTGTAATTGTTTTTCTTAATCATAATCTGGATGTACTCTAACCTTATATTGTCTTCATATGAGTGACCGTGTTTATGCTATAGTGCACTTTAGTGGCGTCTGAATCATGGTTGCACTTCATCGTTGTGTGTACACACTTGGTACCTGTGTGCCCGTGCTCGATTCATATTGAACTATTGCGTGTTCATTCCTTTTTAGAGTTAACACAACATATCCTAATATGGGAACTATTCCTTGTTCATATAAGTATTGTATAAGATGGTCTTGATGTTCCATATCATTTTACACGCAAAACCTATATTCAGTTTAGTATAAAGACAACGATGACTGATTATTTATGTTCTCTGTTTTTGTTCAGCAGGAGAGGCCTGCGTTGAGACAAGAGGCTCCTTATGATTTCCGTTGTCTTGAGAAATCAAAGCATTGGCAGGTCTTGTACTAAGCTGTTTATATGTCATCATAAAATCTGTAATTTGCATATACGCACTTGTGTTTGTTTAATTCTAAACCTAGGTTTATTTTATGCTCCCTTTAGATTTGCTGGTCAATATATTGTGCTTTCCCTGTTGATTTGTGATGTTTTCCATTATGATTATTTAGCGTGAATGTCTTTAATTATCATTTAGATTTGAGGCGTTTTTCTAGTTGATTATGATTATTCCCTAAATGATCTATATTGGACTGCATGAATGATTTTTGTATGAACAAGCAGCAGTTCATTTAAATAAATTACACTGGTTAATATTACCAACTAATTTATTTTTTGTTTTGTAATTGTAGAATCCGAAAATCATTTTCCAGCTGAGAGGGGAAGACTTGCATATGATTTGGAGGAAAGAGAACTAAAACTAGTTCGCCCTACCATCTAAAGTGAGTTCGAATTATAGGCTAATGCTGCTGACATATCTAAAATCATAAAATGTTCACTTGCCTAATCAATTGCAGGTGTAATCTATCACCTATACTGAACACCAAAATTAATTTCGTGTCTTGATCATTGTAGTCTAACATTTGTCTGTCCACATGCTAAATCAGTGTTTTGTCTACACACATGCTAAACTAGTATTTGACACATACACGTAATGAATCTGGTTATGTACAGGGTATCAAATTTGGATTGTATGGCCAATATGCATAATAGACATGATAATCTCACTATAATATTGAAAAAATGAGGGAAAGAAGTTTCTATCTACATCATTTGCAAAACTGATCATAACTTCCTCTTTAAAAATAATAGTAATCACTTTGTACTTATTTATAGTGTAATTAATGCAGTCGCATCCAAAAGAAAGATACTTTAATATTGATAATTGTTTGACTGGTGGAATTCACAGTCCTTAATCACACTGTATTCCAATCAATTTTGACGAGTATTAATGTGTCCTTGTACTGAAAAACTGGTAAAAAACATGCTCTTCTTGCCCCAAGGCAAGGCGAGCAGACAGCGATGTAAGGCAAGTGATCTGGCAAGGGCAACTGTTGGTGGTGGTGATAGTTTCGTGTATTATGAAGGTAATTTTTTTTTGAATATTGATAATTTTAATCGAGTATTTGGTTTGGTGGTCATTATATTGTTTGTTCAATAAGAAGATATCAGTTAAAATATCTACAAAGTGTTTCATTGATCAGATCCGGGGCCGTTAGGACGCCCAGAGTACTTTGTTGGGTCAAAAGACAATCCCAACATAATACAATGCAATAAGGAAGAATTCATAATCATTTTCTATGGAATATTGTCCTTGACATGTGTATATTGATAATAGTTTTCCAGATCAACATGTATAAACAACGACTTCACCTTTTTATATTTATCACTTTTGAGTATTCTTCTTCTATATTGACAAGTTAATCTTTCATTTGATACTATCACACCATCTTCTAGGTCTTTTTTCTCTCCTTCATCTCCTATTCCAGCAATGCCATCATATTATTCTCTATCTTCTTCTACTTGTACACGAACATGCTCTTCTTGCCCTTCAAATTCAAATATATCATCGGCTCTGTCCGAAATCTCTTATGCTTAATTCTTTAACAACAGCATCTTCTTCTTAGCTGAGTTGCCACCTCACCAGGATGAACCACCATCAGTGCATTACATGCCACCCCCTCCACAACAACAACAACCACCACCATTCTATGACTCTAAAAATTAACTAACCTTCTCAGGTTATGACCGATAGTCCGACTTGCTGCATATCCTTATAACAGTGGCTCCCCTTCACACTACAGTAAGCAGCAGTTACCATTTACAAACTCCCATCCGTTGCCCAGGACCAGCAGTACTGCTAGTGGTAACTACTCTAGACTGCCGACTGCTAAAATATTACCATACGTGGCATGATCAATTGGATCACGCTCTAGTTCCGGATTAAAGTTCCAGTAGATAACGTGGTGGAGAAAATTGCGACAATGAGGTTCTTGGGGGAGAAGGTGAGAGCGACAATTACGAAACTGACTGTGAATGGACAGCTGATTGATTTGAATGTGGTGCTTGCCATTACGATGAATGTTTAATATTAGAATTATTTACATATTTACTTGTTTATGATGATTCTTTTTTTTTTGGTTCTCAGGTAAACATGGCCATGGATGTAAAAAATTATGCAAGCATCATGCCTAATGCAACTTTAGACTTTAGAGGAAAATTTAATATCAATGACTGCTGCTGGTTCAGGTGATATGGGATTTTTTATTTATTTTTACAATGTAAGATTTAAACATAAAAAATGTGCAATTTAGCTTTTGTGTTAAAACATATCAATGCAAATTTGGAGAGAGGTGGTTTTTAGGCTGGTCCTTTGTGTTAAAACATTTAAAACCAAGGATGAAGCTGTAGAGCTCGCAAATGATAATCAGTAAGCTTATTACCCCTTATTAGTAAGTTATTGAAATTTTTATGGTATAACTCCTTAATATTTTAAATTTTTGTCTAGATATGGCTGGGATGGTGTTGTGATATCAAATGATAAGGAGCGATGTAAGCGTATAGTTGAGGTTTGTAATTACGTTTTAATGTAAAAACGGCATAAATGCATAAATTGGTAAATTATACGTTAGTAGTACTTTCATTTTTTGAAAAAATTAAGTTTCATTGGCTTGATGAATTTTTTTTGTCTTATAACACTGAATTGAATACGGGATGATTATGCTGCGAGATGCTTTCATAATTATGAATTAATAAGTTTAAGTGATTCTAAATTCAACTTAAAGTGGTAATTATGTTGGTGCTGCTGCTTATAAAAGCTACACTCTAATGATTTTTTAAAATACCAAATCCGATTTATACCTAATTAGCATGAAAGTAGGAAAGAATATAATAAAAAAGTGAAGGTAAGTGCAATACTAAAGTGTAGAGAAATTGAAGCAAACAGAAATGTACGTGGTTCATATTTCAAAAAATCCTATGTTCGTGTGAAAAAATCTTTGCTAACAATTTTCCTATATTCATATCACACCGATCACTAATTCCTTAAATTGACATTAGTACCCCACCACTAGATCTTTCCATGCACCACTAATCATGCAGGTCGATGATTTGTGCATAAATTAATAGTATGGATTATCATAAGGACAAATTCATTAGGTTGGAATATTTGGCTAAAGGTGGGAATTCTTAACTTGAAGTTTGACAGAAAGTTTGTGCTGTGACATTTATTTAATGTCCTGGCCTTTTTTTTCTTTTAGTTTCTTTTACTTTGAGAATATATGATATAACAATTACTAACACCTTCTCCGTTTATTTGGCATTAGCAGGACCATAATTGTTGATGCTTAGAAGAAAATGTCAAAAGCAAAACAAGATTAAATCTACTGTATGTCCAACTTGTAAGTAACTTGCTGATGCGAAATTGTAAGACATATTAACATGGAAAAGTTGATAAAACAATGTATGAAATATTAAGTTTGAGCATTGAAGAGTTGTTGAAATGATGTATGTGGTACTAAGTTTTTTGGTATATGAAAAGTTACTTGAATGATATGTATGAAATATTGTGTTGTAATTTATTGTTTGAAAAAATATGTTTTGTGTGTATATATGTATACATATATATATATATATATATATATGTATGTATGTATGTATATATGTATGTATATATATATGTATGTATGGTATACATATATGAAAAATGCTGAAATGATCATAAATCAAATTTATAAATTAATGTTACAAACAATATCGTTTTACAAACGCTATTGAATTAAAAATGCTATAGAAACACACATTGGGAATGCTATATGAACACAGATAAAACACTATATAAACACAGATAAAACGCTATAGAAAGTAAGTACCCGATGGTATAATCTATAGCGTTTTTGTTGGATAGCAAACAAAAAACGCTATAGAAAATTCACTTTTCATAGCGTTTTTGTTTATGATATTTAAAGCTGAAGGTCTAACATAGCATATCGTTACATAGCGTTCTCTGAAACGCTATGTTAGGATACAATAGCGTTTTTAAAACGCTATTAAAAGCCTATATTGTTGTAGTGTGAGTGGACCTGTAATTTTCATCATAACAAGGTAGACATAAAACTGATGAACTTGTGGAAACTATGATGTAAAAGCAACATAATGAGATCCAAAATTAACCCTTTAAGTGTCCAACTATTAGATCTAGCATAATTAGGGTGACATAGCAACATGTTTAGATCTAAAAATGGCTTCACATGTCAAGTTTACAAGATATTAGATTGATCACAATATGACAGGTGAAAGGTGATTTACATAAGGAACTAGTTCTAGCCAATGTTACAACTGTCCAATTTAATAGATGTACATTTACCATAATATAATTACAAGTCAAGATCCACATAGGCAATATAATAAAACAACCACAATTGTATTAGATCTAGGGCAATAGATCTATCATGACACAGTATAGGATTTAACACAAGCACAAAATCATACTTTACAACATATCCAAGTCATAGTCTTTCACAATTTAATTTAATTTATCTATACCTAAAAACAACTAGAAACTCACAGCGTTAGGTTTAGAGAATTGAGAAAGAACGGATCTAGAATTTCTGAATTTGATTTGCAAAGTATGTTGTTATAGAAAACGGTTCAGTTTGCACTCCAACAACATATGGCCTCCATGATTTCCAATGACGAAAATAGGAGAATAGGACACATATATATAGCTGCTAGTCCCCCCTGAAACTGAGTGCTACATCATCCCTAGGGGTGTCGACACCCCTAGGGGTGGGTCGACACCCCTCTAGGGTGGTCAACCGCCTTGAGTGGGAATTTTGCCGCTTTGAGGAATTTTCGAATTTGAATCGTTCTGGATAAAATTCTGACTCATCTCAGACTCATGCGTATATATATAATTTTCCTATGCGTATACAAACTTAAAACCCTCATAACTTCTTTATACGGTGTCCGTTTTACGCAAACCAAATGTCTATCTTGACCACAATTTCGAGACGGACTCAATATAGCCTGTTTCCTCTAATTCTGAATATTAAATTAATTATCATTTAATTTATTCTCTTTAATGTCGTTAAAAATTCGGGGTGTTACAGGATTTGAGGACGGAAATTGTACGTGGTTGAAATCCCTTATTTCTATGAAAAGATTTACTATATCAAAGAGGAAGTGAAGTAAACTAGGAGTAAAAATGTGTATGCTTAATTATAGGAAATTTCATTTGCTTTACATAAATAATTTTGAATTCAAATTACAAGTCTATTATTTGATAATTGTGGAGAGTCCCTTCTTTTACTAGAAATGGTAATATTAAAAGACCCTATTTTTTGGAAAGTGATTTTGTTGCAGAGAAAAAGAGACATATGATTCTGTATTGCATGTGATTAACATGTCTTATGTTGATTTACGATGCAATTCAATGTTCATTATTATGCACAATTATTATGTCTTATTATATAATGTGTTTAATGTATAATAAACTCATATAAATGCGTAGTAAATTAATATTTTTATTTTTGAGTTAAATGTTCCTTATTAGGTTAATTTGTGTGTAATAAATAAGGAATAATTTTCCTTATATTCATGTTGTGCTTGACATGTGTGTGTGTAAATAACATCTTTCTATAATAAAGCTAAGTGGACACGACTTTATTCCCTTCTTGTGGTAGAAATCTGCTCGGTTAATCTAACAACCAGCAACTAAAATACAATGGATTAATGTGAGACATCATAATGCTCTTGATCATTTAGAGACTTAAGGCCTACTTCAAGGGTAAAGTATTAAGTGGTTAATCCACCTTTGGGGTATTAAGTGATTAGAATTCTCCCCTTTTCTTATGGATTTATCCTAAGGAGTGTGGGTAGTAGTCATAGGATCAGCACTCACTAGTTATGAAGTGATTGTTGGAGTGCCTTTCCTCAACTTGAAGTATTAAATGGTCATGATAATGGGTAAGAAGGGTATCTCAAGAAGGGTCTACTACCTAAGGGTATTAAGTAACTGGGTAGAGTCCACCTAGGGATAGGGTATATGATGTTGAAGGGTTGTATATCCTAAGTGAAGTATCAAGTGATTAGGAGATTACTTAATGATATTAGCTAAAAGGGTTTGTCAGTAGAAGGTCTTCAATGGTGAGATGTCATCTTCCTATGCTATATATAATAAATGACTGTTTACTATCTCTTGCGTTACTTTGATTTTGGAATATGTTGACTATCTACATTGGAAATAGTTATTAAGCAGTTGAATCTACAATTTGGATGTTAGTTGATCGTTAAATCTTCCTCTATATTAAATTATCATAAGGCCCGCCTTTTCCCTACATCTGAGTAGTAAACCATTACGTATTTGTTTTATGCTATAGATATATCCTTACTCATATTTATATTGCCTAAGAACATTTAAAAGGCTAAAATAAATATTTTATTCACCATAACTTATTGTCTTGTCACCCCTCATAATTACACAGGTTTGGATTAAGGATATGTAAATAAAGCTTGGAAGCAGAAAGCATTTTACTGGAGGCAGTTACTGTTGGAGAATGGAGTTTTGATGAAAACAACCTTATTTAAATTATCATTGATTATAAAATATATATACTAACACTTTCTGTATAGAATATATATATATATGTGTGTTTGTGTGCAGGAATTATATACAGGAAATATTATTGAAGACTGTACAGTTATAAAGATAATAGAGATTCAAAGATCAGAGAAATTTCAAGACTCATGAGTATTCAAGATTTCAAGAGTTCAAGACTAATATAGTTATAGAGTCTAGATTTTGTAAGACTCTAAATAACACTCCAGGTTCTAATTCAAATTCAAATTCTAAATTTCAAATTCTGATTTGCAATTCTATTCTCAATCCTCTCTGCTTTATTTTTCTATTTGTTTCTATTTTTATTCTTCTTGGTTTTTCAAATTTAAGTTTTTATATATACTTCATATTTATACTTTATATAGTTTAAAAAATTATAATTTTATAAATATATTTATATAGTTTAAAATTATGTTTTCATATGTTTTTCTATCATATAATATTAATTTACAACACTAGAATTTTACTCAAGAATTTCCAGAATTATTTTTATATAAAAACACTTGAAAAATGCTTTGAAATTTTTCAAAGGAGTATGTCAACATAACAAAAACTCCATGTCGACATATAACTGTCACTTTTCCAATTTTGAAAGGAAGTGTCTTTTCACTATTTGAAACTATTTAGAGTCGTTGCAACCTTTCATACTCTATAAAAAGGGGTTAAAACCGAATTTTTGATCATCTCTTCTTCTCTAACTTCATCCTCTTTCTCTATATCATTATTCTTACTCATTTTTATGATTCTTACACTTATACGCTACCGAATTCAATTCTATTTTGATCAAACTTCTTCTCTCTACACTCTTTACTCTCTACTCCCTGAGTCAAGTGCTATTAAAGAGTTATAGGGTTGTTTTGTAATTGCATGGGTGGAATAAACCTTGTTTGTAAGTCAAAGAGGAGTCTGTGCGTCCTTGTTGAGCCGTGAAATCAAGGAATAGGAGTCGGTGTGTCCTTGTGAGTCGTGAAATCAAGGAAGTAGGAATCGGTATCTCCTTGTGATCCATGAAATCAAGGAGGGTGTAATTGACTATTGAAACAGTAATAAAACTCTGTGCAATCCAGCGTTGTGCGGGACTGGATGTAGGAGTAATCTGAACTAGTATAAAATCTGTTGTGTTCTTTCCTTTTCTGCATTTTTATTTATGTTTATCTTATTTGTGTTTGAATCTGTGTCTGTGATTTTGTTTGGTGTTTGATTCATTCCATAATTCACTTTAGTTTTAAATTCTGTTTAAATTCTTACAAACACTATTCACCCCCTCCCCTCTCTAGTGTTTGCTTTGCCTTAACGATCCATTCTGCCGTCCCTAACAATTGGTATTAGAGCGAGGTCTTTCAAAAGTTCATAATCTGATTTTTGAAAATAGTGATAACGGCATCCAGCACTGGTAGTAATAGTAGTTCTTTTATAGAGGGTCAATCCATTATTAGACCACCATTGTTTAATGGTAGTAATTGTTCATATTGTGCATGTAGAAAGAAAATTTATTTACAGTCTGTAGGATTAGACACATGAAATAGTACACAAAATGAATATGTTGAACCCACAACTGCATTTACACAATGGACAAATGAACAAAAGGCTGTTGCACAAAGCAATTCTAAAGCCATGAATATGTTATTTTGTTCATTAGATAGGAATGAGTTTAATAGAGTATCAGTATGTAAGACTACTTATGAAATCTGGAGAACTTTACAAGTTACTCACGAAGGAACTAGTAAAGTTGAACAAACTAAGATAGGCGTGCTAGTTAATCAATTTGAATTATTCAAAATGAATGAGAATGAGTCTATTTCAGATATGTATTGCAAATTTCAAGAGATAGTGCATTCACTAACAGCACTTAGAAAAACTTATTCTGAAGCAGACCAAGTCAGAAAAATATTAAATTCATTAACTCAAGAATAGGATCAGAAGACTTTGGTTATAGAAGAAGCCAATGATGTCAATGAAATGAAGATTGAAGAGTTAATTGGAAACTTAATGTCATATAAAGTTCAATTATAGAAAAGAAAAGAAAATATATCGACTGAAAAGAAATCTATTGCACTGAAAGTAGCAACAAATGATTCTAACTCAAGTAGTGAAGATGATGAAGAAACAACACTCATGACAAATCATTTTAGAAGATTTCTAAAATATAGTTGGAAGGATTATAATCAAGAAAATTCAAAATTAAATGATGGACGATGTTTTAACTGCAAAAAACCGGGTCATATAAAGAAAATGTGTCCATATCTAGACAAATCTACTCAACAAACGGACAACACCAATTCATCAAGGAAAAGAAAGAAAGCATACGCAAAAACATTAGATGATTCAGATTCATTATCAAGTGATGAAGAACCAGAAATACAAATATATGCTTTACAGCAATTCAGAATTCATAAGATCTTGAAGAAAAGGATCAAAAAACCGGGTACGCATTAATTAAATTCTAATTTTATTTGGTTGAATGGCTGCTTTGTTTCTTTGTTTTTTGTTTGAAACTTTAAGAAATAAAAATTTTTGAAATTTGAAATTCAAAATAATAATATAATATTAAATAACCTATAAGTTAATAAAATAAATTGTTTGTATGGTTATTAGGATTAGAATTATTTCAGGAAATCGTTAAACCTGAAATATAAATCAATAATATAATTCAAAACTTGAAAATCCAATGTCCTTTTGAAATGAGCCTAGTATGTCGACATACTGAAAAATACATGTCGACATATCCAACCAGTTTTGAAATTTAAAATTTGAATTTCAAAAGTTTAAGCTTTCAAACTTCCCTCCAATCTTTTTACCAACTCTCAAGGTCTGAAAAGGTGTCCTTTCAATCTGAAAAGTTGTGCCTATTCAAGTCATGGTCATTTAATTCATATCTATTCATTTTCTATATATATATCTATCCTTTTTACCTCTCATTCACAACTCAAAACAATATTCTTCATATCTATCCTCTTCAAGATTATCATTTCAATGGCTTCCTAAAGTTCATCTCAAAAATTGAAGATAACCAAAACCGTTAAGGTTATCTTTACAATGACAAAGAGGTCATCAAAACCTATGGTAACTATTTAGCAAATGCTAAAGTTAACACGGGTGCTTTCTCCGTCTTTAGCGATTTTCCATCTTATGATCTCGCCACTCTTTTCAAATACAATGAAGTCTTGAGTCTAATTGACTCTCGTGATAACGACAAAGTATGCTATCCCAAACTCGTGAAGATGTTCCATGCAAATCTCAATCACGAATTTTACGAAGGAAATGAAAACCAAATTTGGAGTAATGTCAAGGGAACTTAAATTGTTCTCGATGCCGAACTCTTAGGCGGAATTCTAAATTGTAGAAGCGCGGGCTCAGATTTCTCAACTTTCGCTAGCAAAGAAACCGATAGGGAAACTTTTCATGATATCTTCGAAGATGGTGCTCCAATGGATTTCAAAAATTGTTTCTTGCGTCCAAAAGAAAGAATTGTCATCCTTATCCTTTAACACACCATCACTCCTCGTTCCGAAAATTTCAATAATCCGACCCTCAAAGTCCAAAAAGCTCTCTTTGCCATTATGGGTGGATATATTATCAATTGGGCCGAAATGATTCTTAATGAAATTAATCCCATAGATTTATCTTCAAGATAAAACATTCTCTATTATGGTGTTTATCTCACTCGTGTTTTCAAACATTTTAATATTGATCTTCATGGAGAAGAATTTGTTCCTAGAAAAGTGTTTGACACATCAAACATTCATCTCATGCAAATTCATATCACTTTCAAACCTTATGATACATTTGAGGCCAAACAAGTTCGATTACAACAAGAACAATATCCAATGGAAGTCGAAGAAGAATAAGAAGAGACTTCTATGGAAAGCATTTAGTATCCAACCGCAAAGCGTATCTACAAATATATGATTGTTCAAAATCAAGTAAAAATCATCAAAAATCAAAAGAAACTTAATAAGAGGCTTTCCAAGATATCCAAATTCATGTTCAAGATAGGAAGAAATATTGGAATTTCATCTTCCTCATCATCATCCGAAAATTAGGCCATTTATTTTAATCTATCTTTATGTATTTTCTTGTATTTGCTTTTGAATCTCATATTTAAAGTGTGTCTTGTTTAGTTGGATGTATTTGCTTTCTATTAAGTAATGAATGGAGTTTTATTTCTGGTTAAATCATCTTTATGCTTCTGGAAAAACTATAAAACAAATTATAATATTACAAGAGTTCAAAAGAATTCAAAAATTCAAAACTCACTATAGTATGTCGACATGACAAAAAGAGTATGTTGACATATAACTGACATATTTTCAATTTATTTCAAACTATTTCAAATTTTAAAATTTAATAACTACTCATGTCCAATCAAAATCCAACGAATTCCAGACCTTATTTAAGTCCATTTCTCCCAGAAAACTTCATAATTCCATTACTCCTTCTTCCTTAATCATTTCTCATAAAATCCATGACAAATCCTATTCATAATCTTAGCGAAAATTTAGAAGAAACTCTCAATTCTTTCAAAAATATTCTCTCTATCATTCTACGTAGTCAACGCAAACTAGAGTTAATTCAAATGAGGATGGTTAAACATCAAGAAAAACATTTTGATGTGATTCGTTGGGAAATTTCTTCTCATTTCAGAAATGAAAACAATGAAACATCACATAACTTTGAAGAAGAGTGGAAAGATATTCAGAAGAATCCAATTACTGGACAAGATGAATGGGTTGAAGTTCCAAGAAATGTTTAGTTATATGGTACAATTTGATTGATTTGTTTAAGTGTTCTAAAAACAGATGGTATGGTGTGATTTGGATTATATTGTTTGAAACTTGTATATATTAAGACATATGGTGTGATTTGATTTAGTTTGATTTGTATATATATCAGACAAACATATGTAATAATGATACTTGGATTGGTCTGTATTTAATCATCATATTAGGTATTATTATAAGTCTGAATAGATTATGGGAATATTTTACTTAGAAATAGTTAATAGATTAAGGGGGAGTATTTTCGCCGGGATTGTTACCTAGAAATAGTTAATAGATTAAGGGGGAGTATCCTTAGGATTTATTTTTGATAATGCCAAAGGGGGAGAAATTATAAAATATAGGCATAGTTTATTGGAAACTTATAGACAGGGGGAGTATAAGAGAAACATCATCAAACAGGTATATACAGGTATGATATTTTATAAACTAAGGTTCTCATCATCAAAAAGGGGGAGATTGTTGGAGAATGGAGTTTTGATGACAACAACCTTATTTCAATTATCATTGATTATAAAATATATGCTAACACTTTTTGTATAGAATATATATATATGTATATATATGCAGGAATTATATACATGAAATATTATTGAAGACTGTACAGTTATAAAGATAACAGAGATTAAAAGATCAGAGAAATTTCAAGACTCATGAGTATTCAAGATTTCAAGAGTTTAAGACTAATACAATTATAGAGTCTAGATTTTGTAAGACTCTAAATAGCACTCCAGGTTCAAATTCAAATTCGAAATTTTAGATTCTGATTTGCAATTCTATTCTCAATCCTCTCTACTTTATTTTTCTATTTGTTTCTATTTTTATTCTTCTTGTTTTTTCAAATTTAAGTTTTTATATATACTTTATATTTATACTTTATATAGTTTAAAACATTATACTTTTATAAATATATTTATATAGTTTAAAATTATGTGTTCATATGTTCTTGTATCATATAATATTAATTTATGTAACGTCCCAGATTTTTAGCCATTTAATATCAGATATTTAAATTTGTTTTAAATATAGATTTGGAATAGTAAATGGATTTATATTTAATAAATCAAATTAATATATGATTTAATTTTGAATATATTGAATTATCATAATACAAAAACAATATATAATTGAATTCAGAATTTAAAACTGAATCAAAAAGATTCTAACTGACGTAAATTCTATTTGAATTATAACCATAATAATAATTTATTTTAACGATGAGTTTATTTGTTTGAAGTCGATTTATATTATAAATAGAATTTGATTTAGATCATTAATTTAAAATTGTTATATTGTAATGACCCGCATTTTTTAGCTGTCGAATAATTAATTAATTTAATTATTAAATATCGAGTGGCAATATCGATAACCAGAATAAAATAATATTTATATTTAATTAATATAAATAATAGAATAATATATATTTTCGAAATAATCGGAAATAACAGAATTCATGATATGGTGTGAATTGGACAAGTTAAAATATATAATTCAGTTTAGAGTTGAATTATATTAACGAATATATTATATAAATGAAGTTTGAACGTATAATTATACTATAATTAAATTCGAGCTCGAAATGGCGCGGCAGTTCGCTATTTGGCGATTTGAACTTCAACTGAATATACAGGGTTTGTTTTAAAACGGATTTCTGTGAAACAAGAAACGTATGGAGCTGGTGGAGTTTATTTTTCTAATGGAAGAGAAAAATCAGTATTTCATTTTGTAGATTTTGATTTATGTCCAAATCAAATTTTAGAAAAGTCGCTATGGAATTCCTTTATAATTTATAACGATATATATAAGGGATAACGATATAAATTTGAATATCAATTCAACCGGGATTTGAATATCAAGTTGTAAAATCCCAGTGGAGCTGTATGATATTCTGTTGTGAATATATACGATAATATTTATTTATAAATATTAAATTTAATTATATTTAAATATATTTATATATTTAAAAGGGTTATTTAGAGCTTTAAAAATAGTCAGTTTTGCAAACGACCTCAGATTTCGACGAAACTAATTTTGTTGGATCCGCAATATTAAATTATTTATAAATCTCAATTTCCATGATTTTTAGAGTCATTATGTGGCCGTACGGGATTTTAATGTAAAATACAGCCGATATTTTGACCTTTAAAAATACGCTGTGTGAGCAAACGGAGTCGGAATTCGACGAAACTTGTTTCGTTGGGACCGTAACGTCGAACTGTAGCTGCGTGTCCAGTTTCGTGATTTTTGGGTATCATGTGTGATCATAGGAATTTTTAAGGACATATGTAAATAGTGTTTACTTAAAAATTAATATAAAAATTGAATATAAAAATAATATTTTTATCCTATATAATACCTTTAACTTCTAAAAACCTAAATCCCATTTCCCAGTTCAACATTTGTTCCACCGTTATTTATTTTCCTCACAGCAAAAGTTTGAACTCAAAAGAAAATCAAAACAAATGGATTTAAAATCCTATAAATCATGAGAGATACATATATGAGGTCCTCATCACTTTCTTAGTCCGCTGGTATGGTTATTGATGGGTTCGACGTCTGTTTTGGAGCACCCAGTTATTGAACTGCAAGTTAGGGTTTTCGATGGTGGATGATTTAAGCATTGATCTGTGTTTTCGAGTGTGTTCTTGAGAGTGTGGTGGAGTCTGGTTGCGATTGAGAAATTTTGGGGTTGATTTGTGGAAAAAAATGTCGCTCGACATTAACTGTAACGCAGAAACCCGTGTACAACGGATTTTGGTAGAGCAGTTTGTAGTTGAGGCAGTCGGCACGATTGCGGAGAGGAGGAGAAGGGGATGTTAGTGGTGATCTTGGTTTTGAAATTAAGGGAGAGTGGAGGCTGCGGTTTGGACTTGAATGATTGGGAAATGGCCACGTTGTTCTAACAGGAGGACGGGATTAAGATTGAGGAAGAAGAGATGAACGTGGCGGGTTGGGTTGTTTAAATGGGCCAAGTCACAAAGGCGAAACAAGATCCGATGGGATCGTATGGACGAAAGCTCCACAATGGAACTGATTGAGAGTGGATTTGAGCTCGTTTGAATTTATGGTGAAATAAACTGTTTGATTCAAATCAAACAACAGTTTATCGTTCTTTAATGATGAACTGCCAATGTGAGTAAAACTCACCAACTCTGAACAGTTATATTTTATATAACATATTTTTTTAGAACTGTTAATCATTTGTTGATTGCTATGTGTTAACTGTTTGGTTGAATTTCGTATGTATTGGTTGAAATTATAGATAACGATATTTATATATATCGTTAATCAAATATCGATTCTGTTTATCAGAATATTTCATATCGAAGTGAAATCGATATTATTATATTGTTTAACATCTGTGGATGCAGGGAAACAGGTTGGAGGAATCCAATTGGATTCCTCAACATTTATTTTACTGTTATTCATATATGGTGATATATGATGTGATATATAATCTGTTGTTGATTATGTGGGTTTGAATGATATTGATCAATGTTATTTGGTATTTTAAATACCATAAGAAATACTGGGATGTAAAAAGGGGATTTTCAAAGTATATTTTGAAAATAAATTATTTATATAAAATCAATGGATTTTATATATAAAAGGAAAAACGATTTTATATAAGGAAATAATTATAAAATCAAAAGAATTTGAAAGGAAATATATTTGTAAGACAAATACAAAGGAAGATATTTGCAAAAACAAATAGAAAGAGAAATATTTGTAAAACATTTACAAATAAAATAGAAAAAAAGGAATATTTGTAAAACATTTACAAATAGAATTTAAAAGGAAATATTTGTAAAACATTTACAAATAGATTAAATGGAAATATTTATTTATTGGAAATAAATAGAATGTTAGAAATGAGATATTTATTTGTTAAATAAATAGGAAAGATAAAAGGAATATTTATTTGTTAAATAAATAGAAAAGATAAAAGAAATATTTATTTGTTAAATAAATATAATTGAAAAGGGAATAGTTATTTGTTAAGTAAACAAATAGAAAAGGAGATAATCCAAAGGAGATAATTCAAAGGAGATAATCCAAAGGAGATAATTCAAAGGAGATAATCCAAAGGAGATAATCCAAAGGAGATAATCCAAATGAGTTAATTCAAACGAATTAATTCAGAAGTGTAAATCGAAATGAGTTACTTCAAAGGAGTTAAATTCAAAAGTGTAAATCGAAATGAGTTACTTCAAAGGAGTTAAATTCAAAAGTGTAAATCGAAATGAGTTAATCGAATATTAGTTATTCGATTAGAGTTAATCGATTAGAGTTAGAGTTAACCAGTTATAGTTAATAAGTTAGAGTTAATCGATTAGAGTTAGAGTTAACCAGTTAGAGTTAATCGATTAGAGTTAGAGTTAACCAGTTAGAGTTAATCAGTTAGAGTTAACCAGTTAGAGTTAGCCAGTTAGAGTTAATCAGTTAGAGTTAATCGATTAGAGTTAGAGTTAATCGACTAGAGTTAGAGTTAACCAGTTAGAGTTAATCAGTTAGAGTTAACCAGTTAGAGTTAACCAGTTAGAGTTAATCAGTTAGAGTTAATCGATTAGAGTTAGAGCTAACCAGTTAGAGTTAATCAGTTAGAGTTAATTGATTAGAGTTAGAGTTAACCAGTTAGAGTTAATCGATTAGAGTTAGAGTTAACCAGTTAGAGTTAATCAGTTAGAGTAAACCAGTTAGAGTTAACCAGTTAGAGTTAATCAGTTAGAGTTAATCGATTAGAGTTAGAGTTAATCAGTTAGAGTTAATCAATTAGAATTAGAGTTAACCAGTTAGAGTTAATCAGTTAGAGTTAATCGGTTAGAGTTAGAGTTAACCAGTTAGAGTTAATTAGTTAGAGTTAATCAGTTAGAGTTAATCAGTTAGAGTTAATCAATTAGAGTTAACCAGTTAGAGTTAACCGATTAGAGTTAGAGTTAACCAGTTAGAGTTAATCGATTAGAGTTAGAGTTAACCAGTTAGAGTTGACCAGTTAGAGTTATTCAAATGGAGTTAATCAAGTCGAGTTAATTAAGATGAGTTAATCAAACCGAGTTAATCCAAAGGAGTTAGTCGAATATTGGTTATTTGAATAGAGTTAAAGGAGTATCGAATATAGTTTATTCGAATAGAGTTAAAGAAGTATCGAACATAGTTTATTCGAATAAAGTTTAAGGAAAGGAGTTATCGATTAGTTTAATCGAAAGGAGTTATCGATTAGTTTAATCGAAAGGAGTTATCGATTTTAGTTTAATCGAAAGGAGTTAATTGAATTTAGTTATTCAAAAACGTGTAATCGAATATAGTTTATTCGAAGAGAGATTTATCGAATATAGTTTATTCGAAAGGAGAGATTTTCGAATATCGTTTATTCGAAAGAAAGAGTTATCGAATATAAGATATTCGAAGGAGTAATCAAATATAGTTTATTCGAAGAGAGATTATCGAATATAGTTATTCGAGAGGAGTAAATCGAACATGGTATTCGAAACTTAAGTAAATCGAATATGGTATTCGAAGGTAAGTAAATTGAATATAGTTATTCCAAAGAAGTTAGTCGAGTATGGTTAGTCGAGTCGAGTTAATCGAATAGAGTTAAGTCGAAACATTAGTTAATCAAATATTAGTAAATCGAATATGGTATTTGAAAGTAATAAATCGAATATGGTATTCGAAAGGGAGTTAATCGAATATAGATATTCGAAGGAGAGTTAATCAAATAGAGATTACTCGAAAGAGAGTTAATCGTCGAATTCGATTATATCGAATTCGGGAAAGTATTATTTACTTTCCGGTGTTTAAATCAATATTTATTTATTTATAAATTAGGTGTTTATTTATTTATTCACATTAAAGAATAAAGGTTAAAATTGAAATTAGATATTTCGAAAGGAGGGATTATTACGTTATCGTTATAACCACTGTTCTATAAAAGAAGTGGATTCATAAATAGAATCCGAGAGTTACGTAAGGAAGTTTGTTAAAGATTTAAAAAGATAAACTTTGACTATTTTGAAGTTAAAACGTTGTTCAGTTAAGGTCTGAGAGGTAATTATACCCCAACTTGATTGACTTCCTTCTTAACTAAGGAATGGTAAGGTTTGATAGTGAAGGAGTGTTGGAAATGTTTTCCAAATGAGAATAAAAAATGTTTTTTGATAATAAAAAATAGGAAACATTGAATATATGGAAACAGGAGATAAGTAAATTAATAAACTAAAGAGATAAATGTTCAATGCTGATTGATCGATATAATTTTCATTTGGAAATAATATCATTGTTTGCACACGGGTTTTTCTTTGACAGTTAACTCACCGACTATCGAAGTTTTGACCATTTTAACGTTGTTAATATGGAGAGACCGGTTGGATTATTATCCGAAGAACCACTCCGTATTGGCATAAGCGTTGCGAATCATATATGCCAAAGACAATTGAAGATTGAGTAAAGTGCAAGGGTTGTTGTATAAATCTTAGGTAAAGATTGCCTAAGATGGTTGTACTGAATAGTGCCTTCGGTTTGTCCAGTCCCAGGACGACCTGTATGGAAGAATGTCTGACAGAGTATATTTAATAGTTCGCATAAGTTGATCTCTTCAAACGTATTAACGTTTGGTGGCGGAGGAATTCGTTTCTCTTAGCTGTATACCCATGGTATTTTTGGGCAAATCAATTTGTGATTTGGCGGGTATGATGATGTGGCATTCAAAGTGAATAAATGTGTGACCTGTCAAAGATAAGCGTGGCCTCTAGCCTCACAACCGGGAAATGACAGAAATCGGACAGACAGCATGGCTATGTAGGTCGCACCTATTAGGGTGTATAATCACCTGATCTAGAGTTTCATTTACTTCTAAAAATCTATTGTCAATGTTGTCCCATTCGGGAAACAGTTGCTGATCCTAACCGTTGGTGATATACATTCGATACACTCAAGCGAAATGACTGGTCGGTCATGTGTGGCCGGGTTGTATGATGTTCTTATTGAACCCAGTGTATTCCTCTCTAAAGGTACACTAGCGAAAGGTGGTTCCATACCTTGTCATAGTTGGAAATCCATTACCCAATACGTGCTTGTGGTTTTGATTGTATACTATATATGTAGAACGTGAGATGAAAGCGTTTCTTCTAGATGGTTATTATATTGTGGTTGATAGACGCTATTATAATATCAATGAGTTTTGATATAAAGATGTTATGGATTCTCATAAGGGAAAAATGTAATAACCCGGAAAATCCGAGCCAATTTAAAATTTTTATTTTGGCAATTTTAGTGAATTTTGAATATTTAAAATGAATTATTTTAAATAATAACGACGAGAAATTTATTTTGAATAGAATTAGAACGTATATATTTATATAGATCGTCGTTAGAATATAAATATTTTATTTTATATTATAAAAGGAACTGATAATGGCGCGGTAGTTTGAAAATTCGATTTCAAATTTCAAATGAATGTACACGATTCAAAACAAACCGGATTTTAGCAAAACCAAAAATATTAGAATCTATTTGAAGATACCTTTCCAACGAATTCGAAAAATTGAAATTTCATTGTGGGAATAAAAAGTTATACCCAGTTGAAAATTCAGAATAGTCGTTGTGGAATTTTGGCCCTTAAAATGGAAATTTTGCAAACGACCTCTGTTTTCGACGAAACCACTTTTTTGGATTCAGGATGTCGAATTATTGATAGATTCCAAAATTCGTAATTTTTCGAATCAATATGTGAGTGTGGCGAAGTAAAACGTGTTTTAACAGTTTCAGTCAATTTCGATCAACCAGAAAATGGTCATTTTTCAAACGGTCTCAGAATTTGACGAAATTAGTTTTGTTAGAACCGTGTCGTCAATACAAAGCTTGAAAATATTTTTCGGGAATTTTTAGAGTCCGTATGTGGCCCTGGTAAATTGAAATGCGCGTTCAAATTCAATATATAGATTTACATTTCGATTTTGACGAAAACTGATCGAAACGAACGGAACGGCCTACGATACATATCCCATAGTGTTCGGAAGGGGGGTATTTGGTTAGGGACGACAGTCGGTGGTGTTCGTTTGGAATTCGAATAAAAACCATACTTTCTATTGAGAGAAAAAATATATAATATAATATAATAAATAATTATAAGCAACCCCCCGCCCCCTTTTCTCCTAACCCTAAAAACGCTCAGCCCCCAAATTAAAAGACCTTGATCCCACTCAGCTATTCCTCTGCCCACCGCAACCTCGTCGCGCCACCCCCAGCCATCGCGTTCCCACCTGAAGTCGTCGCCTGTCCTCTTACAGCCATCCATCGCATCTCCGATCATCCACTCTCTTCCCTCCGGCCAAATCGAGCCCAAAACAGCCGGAACACGAGCCGCCACCACTTGGACCCGACGCGCTGGCCTACCCCCGTCCGCGCAACCACCTGCAGCCCGCGCCATCAGTGAAACCCCCACCTCCAATTCGATTTTGTTCCTGGCTCCGCCGTCTCCACTCAAATGGCTCCACCTATCACCAGTTCTTGTTGCAGTCATGATGGGGGGTTCTCACTTCGCGGTTTGGTGGCGAACGGGAGACTCTTACCCCCACATGTCCCTTGCGGGGGTTGGTTAGGCAATGGCCGGGAGGCTCGAGAGGGTCGCAGTAAAACAAGTGTACTGGGGGACCAGTTGTATGCCACGGTGGGTTTTACCTGCTGCTTGGGGGATGATGGGATGGTTGCAATGCCTACCGGATTTCGTCGGCTGTTTCAGCTGATATCAGAGCTCTGGTATACAGAGCTCGAGAACAAGACACATTAGAACCATACGAAAGAATTCATCAGAGATTGGATTAGCAATATCCAATGAGAATGACTCGTTAGAGATAGGATCAGTAGTATCTTAGAACGAGTGTGAAGAGTATATTTTTAAAAATGAAAACAATTTTTGTTTTGAAAATTTAAACCATATACGTATTTGAATATTTATTTGTGAATATTTATTTGTATTGAATTTGGACAATCCAATATATAAAGATTTTGAATATACGCCTTGCAAACGTGTATTCGAAGTTTTAATATACTGGATAGATATAGAATCACACTCTAGTCGCCCGGAGATGATGTTGATAATGACCTGGCATCATCAATATTTATTTTCGGGTTCCGAAAGTGGGATTTCTTTATATTTCCATTAGATTGGTGTGAGAACCAAAACCAGATAGGGCTTATTGGTGTGATTTGGAATCAAAAATGTGATTTTTTGAATATATATATATATATATATTAAAGATATGTGTTTGAAATGTTAATCAACTAATTGATTGATGGTTGTGTTGTTTGATTATAGGTTTGATATTTTTAACCATTTAGGCGAAATTGAACAAAATATTGAACTATATTGCAAATTATTTGCAAATGCATGCATATACATGTGTATCCATTGAACAGGTCATGGCAAGGAGGCTAGAGCAAAGGAATAAAATTGTTTGCCCGACAAATAGGTACATGTTTATTGTATTTCTTTGGGTTTGGATGATTTTATGAGCCGCTTGGCTTTTTCTTTTTCTTTTGGATTGGTGAGGGCCATGGGAGGCTATTTGAAATATCCCGAAGATCCCGGTGCATGGGAGGTTATGGCGAAATTTTCCGAAAATTTAGGGTGTTAGCCAAATTTTTGAAAAATTTGAAAAGCTCTTAGAAACTGAAAAGTTGAAGAACTTAAGCCGTAATGAAAATAATGAAAGTTGAGTTGATTAGTAAAACAACTTTCAGCTTCGTTCCTTTTCGGGGACGAAAAGTTTTAAGTGGGGGAGATTGCAATAACCCGAAAAATCCGAGCCAATTTAAAAATTTTATTTTGGCAATTTTAGTGAATTTTGATTATTTAAAATGAATTATTTTAAATAATAACGACGAGAAATTTATTTTGAATAGAATTAGAACGTATATATTTATATAGATCATCGTTAGAATATAAATATTTTATTTTATATTATAAAAGGAACTGAAAATGGCGCGGTAGTTTGAAAAATCGATTTCAAAGTTCAAATGAATGTACAGGATTCAAAACAAACCGGATTTTAGTAAAACCAAAAATATTAGAATCTATTTGAAGATATCTTTCCAACGAATCCGAAAAATTGAAATTTTATAGCGGGAATAAAAAGTTATGCCCAGTTGAAAATTCAGAATAGTCGCTATGGAATTTTGGCCCTTAAAAATGGAAATTTTGCAAACGACCTCTGTTTTCGACGAAACCACTTTTATTGGATCCGGGATGTCGAATTATTGCTAGATTCCAAAATTCGTAATTTTTCGAATCAATATGTGAGCGTGGCGAAGTAAAACGTGATTTAACAGTTTTAGTCAATTTCGATCGACCAGAAAATGACCATTTTTCAAACGGTGTCAGAATTTGACGAAATTAGTTTTTTTAGAACCGTATCGTCGATACGAAGCTAGAAAATATTTTTTGGGAATTTTTAGAGTCCGTATGTGGCCCTGGTAAATTGAAATGCGCGTTCACTTTCAATATATAGATTTATATTTTAATTTTGACGGAAACTGATCGAAACGATCGAATCGGCCTACGATACATATCCCATAGTGTTCGGAAGGGGGGTATTTGGTTAGGGACGATAGTCGGTGGAGTTCGTTTGGAATTCGAATAAAAACCATATTTTCTATAGAGAGAAAAAATATATAATATAAAAAAAAAATTATAAGTAACCCCCCTTTTTTTCCTAACCCTAAAAATGCTCAGCCCATAAATTAAAAGACCTCGATCCCGCTCAGCTATTCCTCCGCCCACCGCAACCTCGTCGCGCCAACCCCAGCCATCGCGCTCCCACCTGAAGCCGTTGCCCGTCCTCTCACAACCATCCATCGCGTCTCCGACCATCAACCCTCTTCCCTCCGGCCAAATCGAGCCCAAAACAGCCAGAACACGAGCCGCCTCCACTTGGACCCGACGCCCTGGCCTACCCCCGTCCGCGCAACCACCTGCAGCCCGCGCCATCAGTGAAACCCCCACCTCCAATTCGATTTCGTTCCTGGCGCCGCCGTCTCCACTCAAATGGCTCCACCTTTGACCAGTTCTTCCATTTCCACCTCCTCCTCTGTGCTCCTCTCCAATCGAAACATTTTAAATCAATGTAAGTTTTTAAATTTATTTTCTATGTTATGTGAAATAAATTTTCTATGTTATGAAAATGAGATTTTTATGCACATGAAAAGCATATAAAAATATAATCTTGTACACATATGTTTAGCGAATAAAAATATGATTTTTATATCACAGAAGTATTAAAAATATGATCTTTATATTTTAGAGGTAATAAAAATATAATTTTTATTATATAGAAGATATAAAAATATGATTTTTATTTATGTAGAGTGATAAAAATAGGATTTTTATAAGATAGAGAATATAAAATATAATTTTTATATATATAGCGAAATAAAAATCTGATTTTTATAATATATATGTTGAAATAAAAATGTGATTTTTATAGCGTCGAAATAAAAATTCGATCTTTATATAAGAAGTAGAAATATAAAAATATAATTTTTATATAGAAAGAAGCGTTGTAAAAATATATGAAGTAGAAATAAAAATATGATTTTTATTTATTGGAATGAAGCAATAAAAATATACTTTTTATTATGAACAGCGTGGTAAGGACTGCATTGGAATTTCAAACAAATCCGAACGGTTCAGTAGTTCAGAAGTAAAACACGGCGGAGTGGAACCCTCGGTGAGAACTCCTCACTTTTATTTTATTTTTCTAGTTTGAAATATATACTAGGATGCAGACGATGCTTAGCAGCACCTGACACCTGTTGTCCACAGACCATGGACGACTTGTTTGATTTTGTTGTGTGGTGAAAATTGATTGTGTGTGGTGGATTGAAATAAAATATTTTATAGTTAAAAATATAATTTTTAACGTGTAAATGAAATAAATAATTATAAACAAATCAAATGATTTGTTTATGTATACATATTTGACTGATATGGATTGGGACGATAAATTTTACACATCGCCCAACTACACAAATAAATCTGTGTTTGATTGTTTGAAACCCCACATGGGTATTAGGATGATATATGACATACACTAATCCCAATAATTAGTTGTATGTCGATCGATGGATTGACAGACTGTTATAAGTGTTAAATATTTTTATTTGATGCTTATACAGTGTAGAACGCACTTTGGATGATGGTTGATTGTTTATCGTCATTGTTGTATACATGTATTGGATGAAATTCATATAATCAAATTATATGGTAATTGACTGTGTCTGATTCCAGTTCAGAATTATCGAATATTTTAAAATAATAAAGTGAATATTGAAATGTGAAACCGTGTTAAGTAGTTAAACGCCATTTTAACACGAACGGGAATTTTGTCGATTTTATTCGTTTTATAATGAATATCGAAAAGTGATTTCAAAATCGAAAGTTTTGAAATGAAATTCGAATTGAATTGAATAGAATATAATTCGAATTAAATTGAATAGAATTGAAATTCGAATTGAATTGAATAGAATATAATTCGAATGGAATTGAATAAAATTGAAATTCGAATTGAATTGAATAGAAATTGAAATTCGAATTGAATTTAAAATGAATTTATAAGGAAAAATTCAATTTTGATTTGAATTTGAAATGGAAGTTGAAATCGTTTTGAAAACGAATTTAAAATGATTTATAAAATACGATTTAAAAAGGAAATTGACGAAATATATATTATATATAGTATATATATATAATATAATGGCCTGAATAGAACGTGCCGCGGTAGTTCGTGAATTTCGACCATTGACTTCGAACAGACATTACGGGAGATCCGACCGTCGGATTCTCCTAAAACCGGAACCGTTGGGTTCGTATCGAAAAGAGCTTTCTAACGAATATGAGAAATTAGAAATTTAACTGTTGGATTTGGAATTATGTCCAAATCAAATTTAGAAAAGGTCGTTGTAAGTGCAGTTTGATGGCCATTTGTGGAAATCGACTGTACGGGCCTTGATAAAATTATTAAAAATATCAATAATTTGTGTAAAATCATAATAAATGATTTGGAAAAGATTGGGCTGAAAAATCCCATATTTGAAAAGGTAAAACTGTATTTTTTTCGAAATGAACTAGTTTTGAACTAGAATTATAAATTCAATTATTTTTAAAATAAATAAACTGGATTTGAAATGGTTTTAAAAATAACCAGAATTTCCAATATATGAATTGGAATGGATTTGAATCGAAATTATCTTCGGAATATTTCGATGATTGGATTCGGGATTGTATGGGTATGGTTATGGAAATTTGGAAGACATATTTTATATCGTTATTTCCAAAGCAATATTTGTTGGTTTCAGATTTGATAGTGAATATAAGCCGATATATTTTCTATTCAGTGCCTTGTATTTAATATCAAATGAGATTTGGGTTTGTCGTGAATGGTGTCTTCATCAACACTGTTCTTGAACCCAGTTGAGAAAAGATTAAATCTTTTTATTTAGATTTAATGAAGTATACCAATTAATTAATATATTTAATTGGAATTGAATTAGAATTTGTTTTTGGGTTTGCCGTGAACTGTGTTTTAAATGACATTAGTTCTTTAACCCAGTAAAAGACAGGATTACATGTCTGTCGTTGTATTACGAACTGTATGGTTGATCTCTGCTTAATATATATCTGTTAGGCGGCGGAGAATTTATTCTCTTGCTTAACGCCCTTCTCTGAGACGTACGAGCTCAGAGGTTATATATCGGTAGAAATCAATAGTACGGTGTAGATTGTCGATGCGGCATGTTTGTGTTTCCAAAGTTAAATAATCATTAATAATGATTTTTGGGAGGATTAAAACTAAGTGGAGTTTTAATGAATCTTTAATTAGATTGAAAGGTAGATTGATAATTTAAATTATCAAATTTGGAAAATGATCGAGAATGGAGTATCGCCAGTTTTGCTCCTAGCGATAGTTAAATCTTTAATTAGATTTGAACGGAAAAATGGTAATTAAATTTACCGATAACACTGTGGTGTTAGTTATGGGGTAATAACAGTTTTGCTCCATGGGATGAATAGGTTGGGATTGGGAAATAAAATAAATAATTACTTCGGTGTGGTTCGCTAATCCCGACTAGTTTGGAAAAACATAATTTGGTTTGAAATGACATCCAAAGAAAGATTAAAGAATAAATTTAGAAGAATTTATCTTTGATAAAATTAATGGGAACCTTTCCCAAAAGATGTGAATATTTGAATAAAAGAATATTCAGAATTGGAATGCGGCGTATGTTGTGTTTTATAGCACTTGTTTATTATATACGCGAGTTATTCGGAAAGGCCGGGTTTATACCCATTTTGAATAACTGTTTCGACGATAAGTCGAAGATGAAGATGGTGGTCGAAGACCGCAGGTCTTCACATCGTTTGGATAATTACTGATGATCCTGATTGGGTTGTACACCCAAGAGGAGGGAAATAGTGGGTGGTCGTCCAGACGTCAATGGATATGCGAGGTATATGGTGCCTCCGGTTTCGTTCAGACCCAGAACGAACTTGTAAATGGATTGTGTGCCTGACAAGGATTTTATTCTGTGTTGATTGATTTATATTAAATATATATCTGTTTGGCGACGGAGAATTTATTCTCTTGCTTAACGCCCTTCTCTGAGACGTACGAGCTCAGAGGTTATATATCAATAGATATCAGTCGCATGGCATGAATTGCCTGTGTGGCATGCTGAGATGCAATGATCAAGGCTTTTGTTGAAAAGCAGAGTCTTGTGGTTGATGATCAAAGCACAGCCTACGTGGCATAGCTTTGTGTATAACGTGAATTCGGGAGCCTCACACCTCGGTATGAGTTTAAAACGGGATACAGACCGCTGGGAGAACACGACGTTTCTTTCTAGTTATGGGTGGTGTCAGTGTTTTACTAGCACTGACATCTTAGATTATTATACCTATGTGGATGTTGGATTGTGAGGTGCCTCAATTATAGGTCTGTAAGGACCGGGAAACGTGTGTTCAGGAATAACTAATCCTTAAACGTAAGAGAGGACCGGCCCAGCCGATTCCAGGGGTTACCCATAGTGTGTAGTCCCGAGACATTTGCTAGAGTGTCTCGAAGCGGAGAGGAGCTTGCCCCTTGCCTCGACTTATGGCGGAAATCCAATTTCCAATACGTGACATTTCGGTTTTAGTTGTAATCCTATATATGGCGACATAGTGGGATGGGGCGCTCATGCCGTCTATGATTGATATTTATGATTGAAATTGTTTTGACACTATACACTTATAATAGTATCAAATGATTTGTTTTAAACGTACCAAGCATGTTTGGCTATTATAAGGGAAAACCCTATCCTCCGGCTTGCGTTGCATTGTGTGATGGGACCTGGGTCTTATAATAGCTTCATTTTCCGAAAAAGCATTGCGTTGTTTATTATAAGCACTGGTATTCTCGAGAGGAAACCCGTTCCGTGTTATACGGCTTGGTCCTTTGATTTACCTTATTTTTAAAGTAAGGTTTTAAATAACTGTTTTAGTTCTCACACCAGTCACATGACTGACCTGGAGTTTATTGTTTTAACCTAAACTCTGGGTGCCCCTATTTTCGACACGGGCAGCTAGTAGTTTTGGTTTTGCAGATTTATATTCACAGGATCCTGGTTTGCAACTGGAACGATGCTCGGAAAGCTCTGTATCTGTGTATTACTTTCAGTTGTGTTTTGTATTGTTTTTCCGCTGCTATGTAATTTATTGTAATCTCTGATATTTATCGAATGTATTTTATTTATCCATACTCTGTATATTCTTGTATTCTGATGGAATTGTTGTAATAAACAATGAAATGTTCTTCTGTTTGTGTTTTGATGTGGCTTGTTCTCAACTCTATCCGTGCTTTCCTTCACGGGGAAGTTTGGGTCGTTTCAACAAACCCGTTCCGTTATACGGTGTGGTCTTATGAAATATCGTTTACTTGTTCAAACTGTTTTTAACTATTTTACTCATATCAGTCCCATGACTGACCCGGAGTTTATCTTGTTTTGTTTTCCCTAAACTCTTGGGTGCCCAATTTTGTATAGGCAGTCAAGTAGTCGGGATTTACAGATACTTGAAGATCTGGAGCAGGCGGCTTCAGAATTATATAGCTATGGTCATTTTCCGCTGTATTGTAAGTGCTGTACTTTGGAAATGATATGTATATTCAAGTACAGATTTATATTTCCAAGTTATGTTATATATTATATGTTATTTGTTCCGATGTAAGGTTCGTGTTACTCTGATGTTGTGTTGTTCTTCTTCTTCTATTCCAAGTTTCTATCTTATCTATTCTCACCCTCAATTTCTTTCATTAACTACCAGTATTTTTCGATGTTTGGTTAGTCGTCATTGAGTTTATGTCAATAACCAAAGTCGCAAAAAAAAACCGGGTTGTTACATATCTCTTTTACAATTGAATTTAATTTCATAACTCGTTCTATTAGGTTCAGTATAGCGAATAACAGTGGAACATTGGTCGTCACGTTCTAGTTATGGACAACAAGATATTATGGGAATATTATATTATAAAATCAAATAAAAAATATATATATTTTTAAATCTAATTTATTTACTAGCCGACCTTCTTTTATTTCGCATAAGTAAAAATTTAATGCGCAGACCTCTATTTCTTTTCGAGCAGAAAGTTTTGTTCCCTACCTTCAATATCAAGGGAGACAGAGTTTAGTGGTAGTGTACTTCGGTTTCCCCTGTTCGCTCTATAAATCGAGCCCCAACCCCATTCTCAAATCCAACGCAGTAGACAGTTTTTCCTTCATACTTTTCCCAATTGAAAACCGAACCTCTCGTTCAAAAAAAAAGTGAACCGAACATTGCAATCGAAACACGGTATTTCCAGAAGCTCGAAATCATATGGAGTTGACGATGAGAGAGACGATGCGACGATGGAGCCACCGTGGGTATTGTTGAGGCATCGTGATTTCGGATTTAGGGGATGTCGACATGTCTTTCTGAGTTGCGATTTGGTGTTGTTTGACTTTGGTACAGTCGAAAGAGATGGTCCCGATAATCTCTTTGGGGTCGGAAGCGGAGAGGCATTCACTGACAAACTCAGGGGGGCTATGGGGTCAGCCGACATTGACAAGGGAAGCTATGAGTGCGATTTGATGAAGGAGGATGGCTGCGAATTCAGGAAAAAGGTCGATGGGGGTAATGGTCTTCGATGTGGCGAATTGGTGGAGTGCGACTTTCTGATGTGGAAATAGGGTGCGACAATAGGTAATGAGATGGACGGGATGTTATTTTTGAAGATAGGTTGGTTTTTGTCTTTTGGGAAGATAGTAATAGTCTGTCGAGGGGGAAGGGATTTGTCTGGGCATGAAACAGTGGAGACTTGAAGAGTTTTGGGTCTGATTTCTGCAGATTGAATGGATAATGGTTTGGCAATAAGCAATTTTTAATTGAGTACGTGGGGGTTCGGCATTTTGTTTCACAGAGGAGGAAGAGTTAAAAGCAGACTAAGGTAAATTAAATATAATTAGCTTAGTAAGGTCTGTTGATTTAATTAGATTAGTTTAAATTTATTTAGTTAATAGTTAATTTAAATAAATTAGTAACCGTTAAATAAAAATCTATATTGAACATTTATTTATTCATTTAAGCAATTAATTTAAATAAATAAATTTTTAATCGGTAAATTAAAATCAAATAATCGTAGGTGTTGAATAGATTCAGTCGAGATGATTCATAGCCGTGGAATTTGAATTTTATAGGATATTCGGCAAATGATAATCAGGTGAGTAAATCTCACTCAAAAGTATATTTAATTTATTTTTATCGGTTAAAATAAATTGTTGGCTGTTTGAATGCATGCGTGGATTATTGAATCATTTTGGTTGTTATATACATTATATATTAGTTATTTAAGCTTGGTGATTGTGGTTATTATATATATATATATATATATATATATATATATATATATATTGGATTTCCCGTAGTACCATTAGCGGATGCCCGCAGTATCATTAGCGGATGATTTCCCTATGCGCCCCACAATATATATAGTGGATGACCTTTGTACTGAGATATCTTGCCTTGAAGCAGGATTGGTATTATTGTTGTTGACTAACATCCGTGGATGCAGGGTAACAGGTTGGAGGGATCCAACTGGATTCCTCAAATTTATTTATTATTGTACACATATTCATATATGTGTGATGTGTTGAATTGAATTGATGTTTGTGTGTTTGGATATCACTGGCCCTATATATTTATATTTAAAAATATCAAAAGGGATTTTTTGACATTAAAAAAGAAAATTTATTTTTTGAAATAAAAATGGAATTTTGAATGAACTATGAAATATTTACTTGTTTAAATAACAAAAACAAGTAGTTGAATTTATAACAAGATTATAAATGGAAAGGAAAAATTATTGTTTGACAATATTAAATTTTTAAATTCAAGTCTGAATTTAAAAAGGAAATTTATTTTCCAGAATGGAGATTGAAGTTCAAATAAGATTTTGAAATAGGAACTTGTTTTAAAATATTCAAAACTAGAAAAATGGAATTTATAAACAATGTTTATAATTGAATAGAATAATTATCATTGGACAATTTAGAAATGGAAACTCAAGTGCTAAATTTAAAAAAAGAAGCTATTTTCCAAAGCAGAAAAGGAATTTGAAATAGAAACATGTTTCAATATTTGAAACAAGTATTTGAAATCATAAACGACATTTATAAATGGAAGTGAATAATGATCCAGGAAAAATTGGATTATTTAAATTCTAATAGGAATTAAAAAGGAGAATTGGGAATCGTTTCAAAGGGAATGACGAAATCATTTTCAATGCTCAGAATAAATAAAATAGAAATATATCATTTTTAGAATGAATATTGAAATTATATTAATTGAAACTAGAATTTAAAGATTTAAATTCAAGTATGAAAAAAAGGGGTAAATAGAATCGGTTTGAAAAGAAAATAATGAAATCTATTTTCGATGTTTGAAGGGTAATCAAATTGAAATAAATCCATTTGGATTTATGGCTAGAATTCGAGTGGGTCGAATTTATAGAAATAAATTTATTTCCAAAGGGTATTGGAACGGTGTTAAATAGAAATTAGGATTTTAATATGAAAATAGATTCTATGCTAGGTTATGATAATAAAACATGCCAGACGGGAATCGAGTTTTAAATGTAATTTTAAGCGGAAGCTTGTTTAATATAAAATAAGGAAGTTGATTTATAAAAATATATTTTAAATGAAATGAAGTAGTTTTCATTCGATAAATTGGGGATAGTTTTCTTTTCAAGGAAATGGCATTTAAAAATCATATTTTTAAATGGGATAAAAGAAGGGATTTATATGATAAGTAATGTCAGGTTGGTATTACAAACTCTTATCTGTCTCAAGATAAGAACGTTGTCGATCAAGGTCTGAGAGGTAATTAAAATACCCCAACTTGAGCGACTTCACTATTATCAAGAGATGGTATTAGTTTGCAATGGTAAGGGTTATTGAATTAATTAATTATTTGCAAAAAAAGGAAATTTATAATTAGGATTCAATGATATCGATATTTTATAAATAATCTAATTCCATATAAATTAGACTTGAATATAGAAATCGGAGTTTTGAATTGAGTTATGGATATGGAATAAAATAATCGATGAATTTGAGAAATAGATTTGGATAACAGGTATATTCTAAAATACTGAAAGTGGAATTGAAATTTATTTACTAAACGAAGTTTAATGTCATATTTAAATTAAACGAACTCGCCGCAGCGTGGTAGTACGTAATATAGCGTTCCGAACTTCAATTGAATATATAGAACTCAATATAAGTCGGAATTTGATAAAACAAAAAACGCTAGGACCTATTGAATAAAAAATTTCTAGTGGAAGAGAAAAATCTTGATTTCGACGTAGAGATTTTGAGTTATGTCAAAATCAAATTTTCAGAAAAACAGCGCCATAATGGTTTATAAAACAATTTAAAAGGGTTTTGAATGAATAAAATTCCGAATTCCCAATAGTAAAAATCCAGATTTGAGTTATAAATTAAATATGAACTCAAGTGGGATATATGAACAGATTTTTGGAACAAAAATCAGATTTTTTTTTCTATCGAATGAGGTTAACTAATTTCAAAAGGGATTAGTTAATAGAGTTTGGATTCGAATTTAACTTAGTTTAAACAAATTGAATTTGTTAGTTGGGATTTGATATTCGAATATAAAACTTGGATTGGAAATTGGGAACGAGCAAGGAAATTGAGTTTGAATTGAGTATAAGTGAATACAAACATATTTGGATGTGATATATTCAAATTGAGTATAAGGTAAAAACCGTCCGTGTTTATGTGTGGGTCGGTCTTACTATTATCCTTTTCTTTCGAAAGGTTTTTTCAAAGTTAAACAATATGGTTGGAGTTTACTCACACCAGTCCCATGACTGACCCAGAGTTTGTTTTGTTTGTTTTTCCTAAACTCTTGGGTGCCCAAATTTTATGGGCAGTTAAGTGTTTCAGGCTTTACAGATACACTTGAAGGAGCTTGAAGCAGGAGGCTTCATTGTTAGTTATTTAGAGTTATTTCTGTTGTATCAAATGTTATGTTGTACTCTGATATGTTATGTATTTACAAAACAAATTTGTGTTTCAAAGTTATGTTATATAATATATTTTATTCGTTCCGCTGTGAGGTTTTGTATTGTTATTTCTGATCATCTTCTATCTTTTCTATTTTCTTTAACCCTAATGACTCGTATTTCTGTATTATTTGAGTTGGACGTATGTTGTATTAGTCAGCTCAGATAGTATGGATTTTCGGGCCACTACAGTTGGTATCAGAGCTTAGGTTGAGCGAACATCAAGGCTTTGGTGGGGTTTACTCATTAAAGATAGGGTCAGTAGTATCCTAGAATGAGTTGAGTGTACATATATGAGAGAGCGTATTTGTAAATTGATATAAAAATTGTTTTATATTGTGTTGGCTTGTCTGTTGAGTAGTTTATGAATTCTGGTCGAATCGTAGGACGCCACGACATCGATAGGAGTTTCTAACACTTGAACAAAAGAATTGACATAATATTGTTTTAAAGTGGGTACATGAAATAATTTTGCCCAAATTTATATTTTGGTATAAAAATAAATAATTTTGCAGAATTATTTATATATGGATGAGTTGGTTGCTATTATGATTGTAATCAAAATTAGATTATAAAACTGGAATGATTATATATAACCAAATAGAATTTGTATAAGAATATAAATGAGATGAAATAAAATCGAATTCAAGCCAAAACTGGAATTTAAATCCCGGAAAGTTGGAAAATATTTTTCCAATGTATATTAAAATAATATAGCTTTGTTTTGGAGGGATCTTTGAATAAAAATCATTTTTAAATGGATTTTGAAATTGATAAAGCACTGAACTCACTTCAGTGATGGGAAAATAATACTAATAATGACTGCAACATCATCAGTGTTCATTTTCGAGTTTCTAAGTGATGGATTGCTACCTTAGAAAAGTTTGTGATGAAAATTGATTGGAAGAAACCAAATTGTTTGGGAAATTCAAATATTTTGAATTTAAGATAGTTATTAGTATATGTATATATTTATGAGATTTAAAAAAAAAGGATTTGAAATAAAAACCCGAGAATTAGAATTTTGAAATATAAATTTAACTTAAGCAAGTTAAATAAATAAAAATGATGGAAACTAGTTAAATGAACTGAAACTGAATATTCCCATGAAAACTCAAAGTTGTATGGGACTTGAGTGATGGAATATGGAATACAAAATTATAACAAAATGGGCTTTTGAACAGTTAACGGGTCTGTAGCATTTCTTCTTCTTAGTAATTTCGAGGACAAAATTCTTTTAAGAGGGAAGGAATGTAACGTCCCAGATTTTTAGCCATTTAATATCGGATATTGTGACAACAAGGAATTTCGCTCGGTCCGAACCAGTCGATAAACTGACCCAGACCGTTCGAAACGCCTGATTGTTTTGAGAACACGACAAAATAGAACGCAGACGGAAGAACATTTCATTGTATATTACAACAATGCATCAGATTACAAGAATATACAGAGTATAAATGAATATTACACAGAAATATCAGAGATTTAAATTACATTTAAATACATAGCAGCGGAAAATAATACAACAACTAGAAGAGATATACAGATACAAAGCTTTCCGGATATCGTACCAGCTGTAAACCAGGATCCTGTGAATATAAATCTGCAAAACCAAAACTACTAGCTGCCCGTGTCAAAATAAGGGCACCCAGAGTTTAGGTTAAAACAATAAACTCCAGGTCAGTCATGGGACTGGTGTGAGAACTAAAACAGTTATTAATCTTTATTTTCAAAGTTAGGTAAATCAAGGGACCACGCCGTATAACACGGAACGGGTTTCCTCCCAAGAACACTAGTGCATAAAACAAACAGCGCAATGCTAAATAAAGAAAAATGAAGCTATTATAAGACCCAGGTCCTATCACATAATGCAACGAAAGCCAGGGGATAGGGTTTTCCCTTATAACAGCCAAAGAATGCTTGATACGTTTTAAAACAAATCATTTGATACTATTATAAGTGCATAGTGTATAAAACAACTTCAAATCATAAGTATCAATCATAGGCGGCATGGGTACCATATATCATGTCGCCATACTAGTTCTACAATTAAAATCGCAAAGTCACGTATTTGGAAGTTGGATTTCCATCTGTGAGCCGAGGCAAAAGATAGTCCTCAACCGATTCGAGACTGTCTAGCCCGAGCCTCAGGCAAGTACTCTGTCAAGCCTTTGGATCGTCAGGGCCGGTCCACCGATGTGGATTAAAATGCCTGAACACTGCGTTTCCCAGCCCTTTGGGGCGTAAATGAGCCAACGAATGGCTCCATCGGACCCGGATCGTCCGATCTAACCGAGGTGCCTCGCAACAGCAACAACCACACAGGTGAAAAGTATATAAATGTCAGAGCTGGTAGGTCACTGACACCACCCTAGCTAGAAAGAAACGCATGCCCTCCCTGAGGTCCGTCTCCCGTTTTTGGTTCACAACCGGGGTGTGAGGCTCGCGAATTCACATTACACAAAGCTGTGCCACACAGGATGTGCTTTGATCATCACCACAAGACTTTGCTTTTCAACGGAAGCCTCGATCAATTGCATCTTAGCATGCCACACAAGCAAACCACTCTATGCAACCGATATCAGTCACACATAATGAAATCCAATGTCAGACACACAGTCCATTTACAAGTCCGTTCTGGGTCTGAACGAAACCGGAGGCACTTTCCTCGCATATCCATCGATCTCCAAGCACATCTGGATGACCACCGATTGATTCCATCTTCTTGGGTATACAACCCAATCAAGATCATCAGTAATCACCCAAACGATGTGAAGACTTCCGGTCTTCAACCACCGTCTTCATCTTCGACTTATCGTCGTATCAGTTATTCAGAATGGGATAAACCCGGTCTTTCCGAATAACTCGCGTATATTTTAAATAAGTATTTCACAAATACAACGTACGCCACATTCCAATTCATCAGTCACTAACCGTAAATTAATCAAGAGAATAATTCCCCAATTATTAACCCCGAAGGCCGAAACCAACATCAGATCAATATCCAGGAAACCATTCTGCTTAGCTAATCGATGGTTAGTTTCTAAATTTCACATTCATAGGGAATGGTTCCCATTAATTTTATCAAAGATAAATTCTTTATATTTATTCTTTAATCATCTTTTGAATTTCGATTCAACTAGTCGGGATTAACGAACCTTACCAAAGTAATCATTTGTTTTAATTTCCCAATCCCAACCTATTCATCCCATGAAGTAAACTGGTTATACTTCATATCGAACACCACGGTGTTATCGGTAAATTCAATTACCATTTCACGTTCAAATCTAATTAAAGGTTTAACTAACGCCTGGAGCAAAACTGGTGATACTCCATTTCGATTATTTCAATCTAATTAAAGATTCATTAAAAACTCCACTTAGTTTTAATCTTTGACTGGGTTAAAGAATCAGTGTCATTTAAAACATGGTTCACGGTAAACCCAAAATCACCTTCCATTAATTATCGGGTTAAAGAACAAGTGTTATTTAAAACACTGTTCACGATAAACCCAAAAATCAATATCAATTAAATTCCAATTAAATATTATTTAATTGGTACACTTCATTAAATCTAAATAAAAAGATTTAATCTTTTCTCAACTAGGTTCAAGAACAGTGTTAATGAAGACACCATTCACGACAAACCCAAATCACATTTGATATTAAACACAAGGCTCTGAGTAGAAAATATACCGCCTTATATTCAATATCAAATTCTACGACTAACAAATATCGTATTGGAAATAACGATATATATATATATGTCTTTCAAATTCCCATAACAATATCTGTATCATCACGAAATCCAACATCGAAATAATCCAAAGACAATTTCGATTCAAATCCATTCCAATATAATTATTGGAAATTCTGGTTATTTTCAAAGCCATTTCTAATCCAGTTTATTTATTTTAAAAATAAATAGAATTATAATTCTAGTTCAAAACTAGTTCATTTCGATAAAAATCTATTTTTATCTTTTCAAATATGGAGTTTTTCATCACAATTCTTTCTAAATCATTTCTTATGATTTTACAAAAATTATTACTATTTTTAATAATTTTATCAAGACCCGTACAGTCGATTTCCACCAATGGCTATCGAACTGCACTTACAGCGACCTTTTTCAAATTTGATTTGGACATAATTCCAAATCCAACCGTTAGATTTATAATTTCTAATATTCGTTAGAAAGCTCTTTTCGATACGAACCCAACGGTTCCGGTTTAATGAGAATCCGACGGTCGGATCTCCCGCAATATCCGTTCGAAGTTAATGGTCGAAATTCGCGAACTGCCGCGGCGCGGCGCGTTCTATTCAGGCCATTATATTATATATATATATATATATATATATATATATATATATATAATATATACTTCGTCGATTTCAATTTAGAACGTGCTTTATAAATCGTTTTTAATTTCGTTTTCAAAACGGTTTCAACTTCATATTCAATTTCAAATCAAAATTGAATATTCCAATATACGTTCGTTTTAAATTCATTTCAAATCGATTTCAATTCAAATTGATTTCTAATTCAATTTCAGTTCCTTTTCAATTCAATTCAATTCCAATTCGAATTCATTTATATTCAATTTCAATTCGAATTCATTTCTATTCAATTTCAATTCGAATTCATTTCTATTCAATTTCAATTCGAATTCATCTCTATTCGATTTCAATTCGAATTCATTTATTTTCAATTTCAATTCGAATTCATTTTTATTCAATTTCAATTCGAATTCCAATTCTTTCTAAAAATCAGATTTTGAAATCACTTTCGATATTCATTATAAAATGAATAAAATCGATATAAATATCGTTTACGTCAAAATGGCGTCAATCTAATCAATACGGCTTCATATATTCCTATTTTCAAATATTTCTTTTTTCGAATATTTCTATTTTAAAACTGGAATGAGGCCCAATCAATCACCATATAATGTTAATTATATGGATTTTCTACAACACATGTATACAATAACAACGATGAATAATCAACCATCATCCAAAGTGCATTCTACACTGTATAAGCATCAAATATAAATATTCAACGCTTATAACAGTCTGTCAATCAATCGATCGACATACAACTAAATAATCGGGATTAGTGTACGTCAAATATCATCCTAATACCCGTGTGGGGTTTCAAACAATCAAACACAGATTTTATTTGTGCAGTTGGTCGATGTGTAAAATTTATCGTCCCAATCAATATCAGTCAAATGTGTGTGTATAAACAAATCGTCCGATTTGTTTATTTTTATTTCATTTCATATACACGTTAAAAATTCCATTTTTAACTATAAAATATTTTCAACTATATAAATATTTTATTTTATTTCACATCACACAATCAACTACACAGCAAAATCAAACAAACAAGCATACAAGCCGTCCATGGTCTGTGGACGACGGGTGTCGGGTGCTACTAAACACCGTCTGCATCCTAGTATATATTTATATATATAACTAGAAAATTAAATCAAAGAGTGAGAAATTCTCACAGAAGTGCTAATCCAATCCCACGACTCTTCTTAGGTAGAAATCTTCGTCGTTCTTGGCTCTTGTCACTTTCTTTGCCCGTATTCTCTACATATGTAAAAATCACATTTTTACTTCGCTATTCAATATATAAAAATCGAATTTTTACTATGCTATTCAATATATAAAAATCGAATTTTTACTATGCTATTCAATATATAAAAATCGAATTTTTACTATGCTATTCAATACATAAAAATCGAATTTTTACTATGCTATTCAATATATAAAAATTGAATTTTTACTATTCTATTCAATATATAAAAATCATATTTTTACTATGCTATTCAATATATAAAAATCATATTTTTATTTCGCCATTTCAACAATAAAAATCCGACCTTTCTATATTTAAAAATACGATCTTTCTGTTAACAATCACTACCCTTTCCTAAACAAAAATCATAGCTCTTCGCTTTTACACTATAAAAATCATACCTTTATAAAATATAAACCCCCTTTTTTCTTTATGCTATATAAAAACTGATTTGTATATAAAAAAAACTAATTACTTTATATAAATAAAGGTAAATAAATACAAACTAAAACTTACAGGGGGAGGGGAGGATTCAGATCGTCGGCGGCAGCAGGAGGGGGGTATTCGGCGCGAGGCAGAGGAGGAGGGGGGGTACTCGGCGCGAGGCAGAGGAGGGGGGTGTAAATCGCGCATCGATTAGGAAAGGGGAGGGGGTCTGGGTGGCTCGCGGCAAGAGGAGGGGAGGGGGGCCCGCGCCTGAGGCGGCGGTGACGATGGAGGGGGGGTCTGGGTAGCTCGACAAGGTTTTTTTTTCTTCGATTCTGATAGTATATGGGGGGGTTGACTAAGTAGAGTAAAAAGGGGGGATTATAATATATTATTTAATTATTTAATTTATTTCAAAAAGGTACTTTTTATTCTGACCTCGAAACAAGACCCACCGCCTGTCGTTCCTAGCGTTTTACCCCCATTCTGAACACAATGGCATATGTATCGTCGGCTGATTCGATCGTCTCGATCAGTTTCCGTTAAAATCAACCTATAACTCTGTATATTGAATCTGAACACGCATTTCAATTTACCGGGGTCACATACTAACTCTAAAAATTCCCGAAAAATATTTTCTAGCTTCGTATTGACGATACGGTCCTAACAAAACTAGTTTCGTTGAATTCTGAGACCATTTGAAAAATGGCCAATTTCCAGTCGATTAAAATCAACTGAAACTGGTCAAACGCGTTTTCCTTTGCCACGCTCACATATTGATTCAAAAAATTATGAAATTTGAAACCTAGCAATAACTTTACATCACGGACCCAACAAAAGTGGTTTCGTCAAAATTCGAGGTCGTTTGCAAAATTCCGATTTTTAAGGGTCTGAATTCCATAACGACTATTCAGAAAATTCATTTGGACATATCTTTTGATTCCCGCTATGAAATTTCGATTTTTCGGATTCGTTGGAAAGATATTCCCAATTAGATCCTATCATTTTTGGTTTCGCTAAAATCCGGTTTGTTTTGCACCCGGTACATTCAATTGAAGTTTGAAATCGAATTATCGAACTACCGCGCCATTTTCAATTCTATTTATAATTATATATAATTATTTATTTTCTAACGACGACGCGTATAAATATATACGTTCGAATTATATTCAAAATAAATTTCCCGTTAATATTATTAAAATAATTCATTTTAAATATTCAAAATTCACTAAAATTGCCAAAACAAAAATTTTAAACTGGCCCAGATTTTCGGGTTGTTACAATCTCCCCCACTTAAAACTTTTCGTCCCCGAAAAGGAACAAAGTCGAAAGAGGTTTGATTATTCAACTCTACGTTCGATCAGGCTTCCATTCTCCAACTTTTCAGTTTCTGAGAATTTCCAAATTTTCAAAAATTTGGCTAACACCCTAAATTTTCGAAAAATTTCGCCATAACCTCCCCTGCACCGGGAGCCACGGGAAAATCCCGAAATTGCCATACAGGACTTATGATCTCAAAAAGAAAAAGAAAAAGCCAAGCGGCTAGGCAATAGGCTCATAAAATCATCATCACCCAAACAAAACAGTAAATTATAGTAAACATGTACCTATTTGTCGGGCAAACAAATTTTATTCTTCGGCTCTAGCCTCCTTACTATGACCTGTTCAATGTAAGTACAAGTATATGCAAGCAAATGCGACTAATTTTCAATACAATTTAATATTTGATCAAATTGGCTATATAATACAAATTTTAATTAATCAACCAATAATCAACAACACAACCATCAATCAATTAGTTGATTAGCTTTTGAAATTCATAACTTTGATACATAGTCTAAAAATCACATTTTTGATGCCAAATCACAACAATAGGCCCTATCTAATTTCGGTTCTCACACCAGTCTAATGGAAATATAGAAATCTCACTTTCGTTACTCGAAAATAATACTGGCGATGGTGTCCCGTTACCAGAATTATCCCCGGGCACTAGAGTATGATTCTATAACTATCCAGTATATTAAAACTTCGAATACACGTTTGCAAGACATATATGCAAAATCCTTATATATCGGATTGTCCCGATCAATATAGAATAAATAATCAAATACGAATAGTTGATTTAAATTTTCAAAACAAGATTTGTTTTCACTTTAAAAATATACTCTTCACACTCGTTCTAGGATACTACTGATCCCATCTCTAACGAGTCATTCCCATTGGATATTTCTAATCCAATTTCTGATGAATTCTTTCATATGGTTCTAATGTGCCTTGTTCTCTAGCTTTGTAAACCAAAGCTCTGATACCAAATGTGACAACAAGGAATTTCGCTCGGTCCGAACCAGTCGCTAAACCGACCCAGACCGTTCGAAACGCCTGATTGTTTTGAGAACACGACAAAATAGAACGCAGACGGAAGAACATTTCATTGTATATTACAACAATGCATCAGATTACAAGAATATACAGAGTATAAGTGAATATTACACAGAAATATCAGAGATTTAAATTACATTTAAATACATAGCAGCGGAAAATAATACAATACACAACTAGAAGAGATATACGGATACAAAGCTTTCCGGATATCGTTCCAGCTGTAAACCAGGATCCTATGAATATAAATCTGCAAAACCAAAACTACTAGCTGCCCGTGTCAAAATAAGGGCACCCAGAGTTTAGGTTAAAACAATAAACTCCAGGTCAGTCATGGGACTGGTGTGAGAACTAAAACAGTTATTAATCTTTATTTTCAAAGTTAGGTAAATCAAGGGACCACGCCGTATAACACGGAACGGGTTTCCTCCCAAGAACACCAATGCATAAAACAAACAATGCAATGCTAAATAAAGAAAATTGAAGCTATTATAAGACCCAGGCCCTATCACACAATGCAACGCAAGCCGGGGGATAGGGTTTTCCCTTATAACAGCCAAAGAATGCTTGATACGTTTTAAAACAAATCATTTGATACTATTATAAGTGCATAGTGTATAAAACAACTTCAAATCATAAGTATCAATCATAGGCGGCATGGGTACCATATATCATGTCGCCATACTAGTTCTACAATTAAAATCGCAAAGTCACGTATTTGGAAGTTGGATTTCCATCTGTGAACCGAGGCAAAAGATAGTCCTCAACCGATTCGAGACTGTCTAGCCCGAGCCTCAGGCAAGTACTCTGTCAAGCCTTTGGATCGTTAGGGCCGGTCCACCGATGTGGATTAAAATGCCTGAACACTGCGTTTCCCCGCCCTTTGGGGCGTAAATGAGCCAACGAATGGCTCCATCGGACCCGGATCGTCCGATCTAACCGAGGCGACTCGCAACAACAACAACCACACAGGTGAAAAGTATATAAATGTCAGGGCTGGTAGGTCACTGACACCACTCTAGCTAGAAAGAAACGCATGCCCTCCCTGAGGTCCGTCTCCCGTTTTTGGTTCACAACCGGGATGTGAGGCTCGCGAATTCACGTTACACAAAGCTGTGCCACACAGGCTGTGCTTTGATCATCACCACAAGACTTTGCTTTTCAACAGAAGCCTCGATCAATTGCATCTTAGCATGCCACACAGGCAAACCACTCTATGCAACCGATATCAGTCACACAGAATGAAATCCAATGTCAGACACACAGTCCATTTACAAGTCCGTTCTGGGTCTGAACGAAACCGGAGGCACTTTCCTTGCATATCCATCGATCTCCAAGCACATCTGGATGACCACCGATTGATTCCATCTTCTTGGGTGTACAGCCCAATCAAGATCATCAGTAATCACCCAAACGATGTGAAGACTTCCGGTCTTCAACCACCGTCTTCATCTTCGACTTATCGTCGTATCAGTTATTCAGAATAGGATAAACCCGGTCTTTCCGAATAACTCGTGTATATTTTAAATAAGTGTTACACAAACACAACGTACGCCTCATTCCAATTCATCAGTCACTAACCGTAAATTAATCAAGAGAATAATTCCCCAAATATTAACCCCGAAGGCCGAAACCAACATCAGATCAATATCCAGGAAACCATTCTGCTTAGCTAACCGACAGTTAGTTTCTAAATTTCACATTCATAGGGAAAGGATCCCATTAATTTTATCAAAGATAAATTCTTTATATTTATTCTTTAATCATCTTTTGAATTTCGATTCAACTAGTCGGGATTAACGAACCTTACCAAAGTAATCATTTGTTTTAATTTCCCAATCCCAACCTATTCATCCCATGAAGTAAACTGGTTATACTTCATATCTAACACCACGGTGTTATCGGTAAATTCAATTACCATTTCACGTTCAAATCTAATTAAAGGTTTAACTAACGCCTGGAGCAAAACTGGTGATACTCCATTTCGATTATTTCGATCTAATTAAAGATTCATTAAAAACTCCACTTAGTTTTAATATTTGACTGGGTTAAAGAATCAGTGTCATTTAAAACACGGTTCACGGTAAACCCAAAATCACCTTCCATTAATTATCGGGTTAAAGAACAAGTGTTATTTAAAACACTGTTCACGATAAACCCAAAAATCAATATCAATTCAATTCCAATTAAATATTATTTAATTGGTACACATCATTAAATCTAAATAAAAAGATTTAATCTTTTCTCAACTGGGTTCAAGAACAGTGTTAATGAAGACACCATTCACGACAAACCCAAATCACATTTAATATTAAACACAAGGCTCTGAATAGAAAATATACCGGCTTACATTCAATATCAAATTCTACGACTAACAAATATCGTATTGGAAATAACGATATATATATCTTTCAAATTCCCATAACAATATCTGTATCATCACGAAATCAAACATCGAAATAATCCAAAGACAATTTCGATTCAAATCCATTCCAATATAATTATTGGAAATTATGGTTATTTTTCAAATCCATTTCTAATCCAATTTATTTATTTTAAAAATAAATAGAATTATAATTCTAGTTCAAAACTAGTTCTTTTCGATAAAAATCTATTTTTATCTTTTCAAATATGGAGTTTTTCATCCCAATTCTTTCTAAATCATTTCTTATGATTTTACACAAATTATTACTATTTTTATTAATTTTATCAAGGCCCGTACAGTCGATTTCCATCAATGGCTATCGAACTGCACTTACAACGAACTTTTTCAAATTTGATTTGGACATAATTCCAAATCCAACCGTTAGATTTATAATTTCTAATATTCGTTAGAAAAATCTTTTCGATACGAACCCAACGGTTCCGGTTTTAGGAGAATCCGACGGTCGGATCTCCCGCAATATCCGTTCGAAGTTAATGGTCGAAATTCGGGAACTGCCGCGGCGCGGCGCGTTCTATTCAGGCCATTATATTATATATATAATATATACTTCTTCGATTTCAATTTAGAACGTGCTTTATAAATCGTTTTTAAATTCGTTTTCAAAACGGTTTCAACTTCATATTCAATTTCAAATCAAAATTGAATATTCCAATATACGTTCGTTTTAAATTCATTTCAAATCGATTTCAATTCAAATTGATTTCTAATTCAATTTCAGTTCCTTTTCAATTCAATTCCAATTTGAATTCATTTATATTCAATTTCAATTCGAATTCATTTCTAATCAATTTCAATTCGAATTCATTTCTATTCAATTTCAATTCGAATTCATCTCTATTCGATTTCAATTCGAATTCATTTATTTTCAATTTCAATTCGAATTCATTTTTATTCAATTTCAATTCGAATTCCAATTCTTTCTAAAAATCAGATTTTGAAATCACTTTCGATATTCATTATAAAATGAATAAAATTGATATAAATATCGTTTACGTCAAAATGGCGTCAATCTAATCAATACGGCTTCATATATTCCTATTTTCAAATATTTCTCTTTTCGAATTTCTATTTTAAAACTGGAATGAGGCCCAATCAATCACCATATAATGTTAATTATATGGATTTTCTACAACACATGTATACAATAACAACGATGAATAATCAACCATCATCCAAAGTGCATTCTACACTGTATAAGCATCAAATATAAATATTCAACGCTTATAACAGTCTGTCAATCAATCGATCGACATACAACTAAATAATCGGGATTAGTGTACGTCAAATATCATCCCAATACCCGTGTGGGGTTTCAAACAATCAAACACAGATTTTATTTGTGCAGTTGGGCGATGTGTAAAATTTATCGTCCTAATCAATATCAGTCAAATGTGTGTGTATAAACAAATCGTCCGATTTGTTTATTTTTATTTCATTTCATATACACGTTAAAAATTCCATTTTTAACTATAAAATATTTTCAACTATATAAATATTTTATTTTATTTCACGTCACATCACACAATCAACTACACAGCAAAATCAAACAAATAAGCATACAAGCCGTCCATGGTCTGTGGACGACGGGTGTCGGGTGCTACTAAACAACGTCTGCATCCTAGTATATATTTATATATATATAACTAGAAAATTAAATCAAAGAGTGAGAAATTCTCACAGAAGTGCTAATCCAATCCCACGACTCTTCTTAGGTAGAAATCTTCGTCGTTCTTGCCTCTTGTCACTTTCTTTGCCCGTATTCTCTACATATGTAAAAATCACATTTTTACTTCGCTATTCAATATACAAAAATCGAATTTTTACTATGCTATTCAATATATAAAAATCGAATTTTTACTATGCTATTCAATATATAAAAATCGAATTTTTACTATGCTATTCAATATATAAAAATCGAATTTTTACTATGCTATTCAATGTATAAAAATCGAATTTTTACTATGCTATTCAATACATAAAAATCGAATTTTTACTATGCTATTCAATATATAAAAATCATATTTTTACTATGCTATTCAATATATAAAAATCATATTTTTACTATGCTATTCAATATATAAAAATCATATTTTTACTATGCTATTCAATATATAAAAATCATATTTTTATTTCGCCATTTCAACAATAAAAATCCGACCTTTCTATATTTAAAATTACGATCTTTCTGTTAACAATCACTACCCTTTCCTAAACAAAAATCATAGCTCTTCGCTTTTACACTATAAAAATCATACCTTTATAAAATATAAACCCCCTTTTTTCTTTATGCTATATAAAAACTGATTTATATATAAAAAAAAAACTAATTACTTTATATAAATAAAGGTAAATAAATACAAACTAAAACTTACAGGGGGAGGGGAGGATTCAGATCGTCGGCGGCAGCAGGAGGGAATTTGGCGCGAGGCAGAGGAGGAGGGGGGTATTCGGCGCGAGGCAGAGGAGGGGGGTGTAAATCGCGCATCGATTAGGAAAGGGGAGGGGGTCTGGGTGGCTCGCGGCAAGAGGAGGGGAGGGGGGCCCGCGCCTGAGGCGGCGGTGACGATGGAGGGGGGGTCTGGGTAGCTCGACAAGGTTTTTTTTTCTTCGATTCTGATAGTATATGGGGGGGTTGACTAAGTAGAGTAAAAAGGGGGGATTATAGTATATTATTTAATTATTTAATTTATTTCAAAAAGGTACTTTTTATTCTGACCTCGAAACAAGACCCACCGCCTGTCGTTCCTAGCGTTTTACCCTCATTCTGAACACAATGGCATATGTATCGTCGGCTGATTCGATCGTCTCGATCAGTTTCCGTTAAAATCAACCTATAACTCTGTATATTGAATCTGAACACGCATTTCAATTTACCGGGGTCACATACTAACTCTAAAAATTCCCGAAAAATATTTTCTAGCTTCGTATTGACGATACGGTCCTAACAAAACTAGTTTCGTTGAATTCTGAGACCGTTTGAAAAATGACCAATTTCTAGTCGATTAAAATCAACTAAAACTGGTCAAACGCGTTTTCCTTTGCCACGCTCTCATATTGATTCGAAAAATTATGAAATTTGAAACCTAGCAATAACTTTACATCACGGACCCAACAAAAGTGGTTTCGTCGAAATCCGAGGTCGTTTGCAAAATTCCCATTTTTAAGGGCCTGAATTCCATAGCGACTATTCAGAAAATTCATTTGGACATATCTTTTGATTCCCGCTATGAAATTTCGATTTTTCGGATTCGTTGGAAAGATATTCCCAATTAGATCCTATCATTTTTGGTTTCGCTAAAATCCGGTTTGTTTTGCACCCGGTACATTCAATTGAAGTTTGAAATCGAATTATCGAACTACCGCGCCATTTTCAATTCTATTTATAATTATATATAATTATTTATTTTCTAACGACGACGCGTATAAATATATACGTTCGAATTATATTCAAAATAAATTTCCCGTCAATATTATTTAAAATAATTCATTTTAAATATTCAAAATTCGCTAAAATTGCCAAAACAAAAATTTTAAACTGGCCCAGATTTTCGGGTTGTTACAGATATTTAAATTTGTTTTAAATATTGATTTAAAATAGTAAATGGATTTCTATTTAATAAATCAAATTAATATATGATTTGATTTTGAATATATTGAATTATCGTAATACGAAAACGATATATAATTGAATTCAGAATTTAAAACTGAATCAAAACAATTCTAACTAATGTAAATTCTATTTGAATTATAACCATAATAATAATTTATTTTAACGATGAGTTTATTTGTTTGAAGTCGATTTATATTATAAATATAATTTGATTTAGATCATTAATTTAAAATTGTTATCTCTTTTATAATCGAATTTAATTTCATAACTCGTTCTGTTAGGTTCAGTATAGCGAATAACAGTGGAACATTGGTCGTTACGTTCGGGATTGCTAGTTATGGACAACAAGATATTCTAGGAATATTATATTATAAAATCAAATAAAAAATATATATATTTTTAAATCTAATTTATTTACTAGCTGACCTTCTTTCATTTCGCAGACCTAAAAATTTAATGCGTAGAGCTCTATTTCTTTTCGAGCTGAAAGTTTTGTTCCCTACCTTCAATATCAAGGGAGACAGAGTTTAATGGTAGTGTACTTCGGTTTCCCCCGTTCACTCTATAAATCGAGCCCCAACCCCATTCTCAAATCCAACGCAATGTCAGTTTTTCCTTCATACTTTTCCCAATTGAAAACCGAACCTCTCGTTCAAAAAAAAAACAAAACCGAACATTGCAATCGAAACACGACATTTCCAGAAGCTCGAAATTATATGGAGTTGACAATGAGAGAGGCGATGCGACGATGGAGCCACCGTGGGTACTGTTGAGGCATCGCGATTTCAGATTTAGGGGATATCTTTCTGAGTTGCGATTTGGTGTTGTTCGACTTTGGTACAGTCGAAAAAGATGGTCCCGATAATCTCTTTGGGGTCGGAAGCGGAAGAGGCATTCACTGACAAACTCAGGGGGGCTATGGGGTCAGTCGACATTGACAAGGGAAGCTGTGAGTGCGATTTGATGAAGGAGGATGGCTGCGAATTCAGGAAAAAGGTCGATGGGGGTAATGGTCTTCGATGTGGCGAATTGGTGGAGTGCGACTTTCTGATGTGGATATGGGGTGCGACAGTAGGTAATGGGATGGACGGGCTGTTATTTTTGAAGATAGGTTGGTCTTTGTCTTTTGGGAAGATGGTAATAGTCTATCGAGGTGGAAGGGATTTGTCTAGGCATGAAACAGTGGAGATTTGAAGAGTTTTGGGTCTGATTTCTGCACAGTGAATGGACAATGGTTTGGCAGTAAGCAATTTTTAATGGAGTATGTGGGGGTTCGGCATTTTGTTTCACAGAGGAGGAAGAGTTAAAAGCAGATTAAGGTAAATTAACTATAGTTAGCTAAGGTCTGTTGATTAAATTAGATTAGTTTAAATTTATTTAGTTAATAGTTAATTTAAATAAATTAGTAACCATTAAATAAAAATATATATAGAACATTTATTTATTCGTTTAAGCAATTAATTTAAATAAATAAATGTTTAATCGGTAAATTAAAATCAAATAATCATAGGTGTTGAATGGATTCGGTCGAGATGATTCATAGCCGTGGAATTTGAATTTTACAGTATATTCGGCAAATGATAATCAGGTGAGTAAATCTCACTCAAAAGTATATTTAATTTATTTTTATTGGTTAAAATAAATTGTTGGCTGTTTGAATGCATGCATGGATTATTGAATCATTTTGGTTGTAATATATATTATATATTAGTTATTTAGGCTTGGTGATTGTGGTTATTATATATATATATATATATATATATATATATATATATATATATATATATATATATATTGGATTTCCCGTAGTACCATTAGCGAATGCCCGCAGTATCATTAGTGGATGATTTCCCTATGCACCCCACAATATATATAGTGGATGACCTTCATACCACGATATCCTGCCTTGAAGCGGGATTGGTATTATTGTTGTTGACTAACATCTGTGGATGAAGGGTAACAGGTTGGAGGGATCCAACTGGATTCCTCAAATTTATTTATTATTGTATAAATATTCATGTATGTGTGATGTGTTGAATTGAATTGATGTTTGTGTGTTTGGATATCACCGGACCTATATATTTATATTTAAAAATATCAAAAGGGATTTTTGACATTAAAAAGGAAAATTTATTTTCTAAAATAAAAATGGAATTTTGAATGAACTATGAAATATTTACTTGTTTAAATAACAAAAACAAGTAGTTGAATTTATAACAAGATTATAAATGGAAAAGAAAATTTATTATTTGACAATATTAAATTTTTAAATTCAAGTCTGAATTTAAAAAGGAAATTTATTTTCCAGAATGGAGATTGAAATTCAAATAAGATTTTGAAACAGGAACTTGTTTTAAAATATTCAAAACAAGAAAAATGGAATTTATAAACGATGTTTTTAATTGAATAGAATAATTACCATTGGACAATTTAGAAATGGAAACTCTAAGTACTAAATTTAAAAAAAGAAGCTATTTTCCAACGCAGAAAAGGAATTTGAAATAGAAACATGTTTCAATATTTGAAACAAGTATTTGAAATCATAAACGACATTTATAAATGGAAGTGAATAATGATCCTGGAATAATTGGATTATTTAAATTCAAATAGGAATTAAAAAGGAGAATTGGGAATCATTTCAAAGGGAATGACGAAATCATTTTCGATGTTCAGAATAAATAAAATAGAAATATATCATTTTTAGAAGAATATTGAAATTATATTAATTGAAACTAGAATTTAAAGATTTAAATTCAAGTATGAAAAAAAGGGGTAAATAGAATCGATTTAAAAAATTTCTAGTAGAAGAGAAAAATCTTGATTTCGGCGTAGAGATTTTGAGTTATGTCAAAATCAAATTTTCATAAAAACAGCGCCATAATTGCTTTTAAACCATAACGGTTTATAAAATAATTTAAAAGGGTTTTGAATGAATAAAAATTCGAATTCCCAATAGTAAAAATCCAGATTTGAGTTATAAATTAAATATGAACTCAAGTGGGATATATGAACTGATTTTTGGAACAAAAATCAGAATTTTATATATCGAATGAGGTTAACTAATTTCAAAAGGGATTAGTTAATAGAGTTTGGATTCGAATTTAACTTAGTTTAAACAAATTGAATTTGTTAGTCGGGATTGGAAATTCGAATATAAAACTTGGATTGGAAATTGGGAACGAGCAAGGAAATTGAGTTTGAATTGAGTATAAGTGAATACAAACATATTTGGATGTGATATATTCAAATTAAAAAAAAGCATTAGGCAAAAAGAACTAATTAAGGAAGTCGTTACCAAATTTTGGTAAAAAAACGATGAATAGACTGAAATAAATTGGAAATGGCCGTATATATTTTTAACAGGGATGGAATGAGGAATATGAAGGGAATGAAGATTATATATATTGAGTGCCCAACAAAAAAGGTACATGTTTAAATTTCCATATGAGGTTTCATACGCCTAATCGGCAAGCCGCTTGGCTTTTTGATTTTCTTTTTGAATGGAAAGGGCCTAGAGAGGCGAGTTGGGGTTTGAACTATTGACCGGTACAAAGGAGGTGCTGGCGAAATTTTCCAAAAATTTAAGGAGTTAGAATATTTTTAAGAAATTTTGATAATAGAAATCGATATAACGATATATATAGAATTCGCTAAGAAATGAATTTAATATAAAATATTAGAAAGGGTCAGTGATTGTGAAATTGTTTTGGATGTTTATTTTTTCCTTTGATAGTTAAACCACCGACTATCAAAGATTTTTGACCATCATTGTCAATACGGAGAGACCGGTTGGATTTAATATCCGAAAACCACTTCGTATAGGCATGGGCGTTGCGAATTAGATTATGTTAAAGATAATCGAAGACGGAGTGAAATTCAAGAGTTGTTATGTTTGTCTAGTCCCAGGACAACTTGTATGGACGAATGTCTGACAGAGTATTCCTAATGGTCACATAAGATGATCTTTTCAAGAAATTACGTCTGGTGGTGGAGAAATTCGTTTCTCTTAGCTTTTATACCCATAATATTTTTGGGAAGATCAACTAGTGATTTGACGGGTTTGACGATGTGGCATTCAAAGTGTATGGTGGCCAGATGTTCTAAAAGATTGACGTAGCCTCAAGCTTCATAACCGGGAAATGACAAAAATCGGGCAAGCAGCATGGCTATGTGGGTCGCTCCCAATAGGGTGTATAATCACCTATCTAGATAAATTCCTTTTACTTCTTTAATCTATTTCGATGCTGTCCCTTTTTGGGAAACGGTGGTTTGAGCCCAACCGTTGGTGATATACATTCGATACACTCAAGCGAAATGAGTGGTCGGTTATGTGTGGGATGGGTTGCAAGACGTTCTTGTTGAACCCAGTGTGTTCCCCTCTAGAGATACACTATCAGCAGGTGGTCCAATACCTTGTCATAGTTGGAATCCAATCTCCAATAAGCACCCTACGGTTTTTGATTTTATACTGTGTATGTAGAGCGTGAGATGCAAAGCGTTCTACTATTTGGTTATTTATTTGATTAGACATTATTATAATATCACTGGATTTTGATATCAAAAATGTTTTGGGTTATAATAAGGTAAAACCGTCCGTGTTTATGTGTGGGCCGGTCTTACTACTATCCTTTTCTTTCAAAAGGTTTTTTCAAAGTTAAACAATATGGTTGGAGTTTACTCACACCAGTCCCATGACTGACCCAGAGTTTATTTTGTTTGTTTTTCCTAAACTCTTGGGTGCCCAAATTTGTACGGGCAGTCAAGTATTTCAGGCTTTACAGGTACACTTGAAGGAGCTTGAAGCAGGAGGCTTCACTATTGGTTATTTAGAGTAATTTCCGCTGTATCAAATGTTATGTTGTACTCTGATATGTTATGTATATACAAAACAAAATTGTATTTCAAAGTTATGTTATATAATATATTTTATTCGTTCAGCTGTGAGGTTCTGTATTGTTATTTCTGTTCATCTTCTATCTTTTCTATTTTCTTTAACCCTAATGACTCGTATTTCTGTATTATTTGAGTTGGACGTATGTTGTATTAGTCAGCTCAGATAGTATGGATTTTCGGGCCACTACAATTTACAACACTAGAATTTTACTCAAGAATTTCCAGAATTATTTTTATATCAAAACACATGAAAAATGCTTTAAAATTCAATTTTTCAAAGGAGTATGTCGACATAACAAAAACTCCATGTCGACATATAACTGTCACTTTTTCCAATTTTGAAAGGAAGTGTCTTTTCACTATATGAAACGATTCAGAACCATTGCAACCTTTCATACTCTGTAAAAAGGGGTTAAAACCAAATTTTTGATTATCTCTTCTTCTCTAACTTCATCCTCTTTCTCTATATCATTATTCTTACTCATTTTTTTTATTCTTACACTTATACTCTGCCGAACTTCTTCTCTCTACACTCTCTACTCTTTGAATCAAGTGCTATTGAAGAGTTATAGGGTTGTTTTGTAATTGCTTGGGTTGAATAAACCTTGTTTGTAAGTCAAAGAGGAGTCGGTGCATCCTTGTTGAGCCGTGAAATCAAGGAATAGGAGTCGTTGTGTCCTTGTAAACCGTGAAATCAAGGAAGTAGGAATCGGTGTCTCCTTCTGAGCTATGAAATCAAGGAGGGTGTAATTGACTATTGAAATAGTAATAAAACTCTACGCAATCCAGCGTTGTGCGGGACTGGACGTAGGAGTAATCCGAACCAGTATAAAATCCGGTGTGTTCTTTCCTTTTCTGCATTTTTATTTTTGTTTACTTATTTGTGTTTGAATCCGTTTCTGTGATTTTGTTTGTGGTGTTTGATTCATTCCATAATTCACTTTAATTTTAAATTCTGTTTAAATTCTTACAAACACTATTCACCCCCCCTCCCTCTAGTGTTTGCTTTGCCTTAACGATCCATTTTGCAATCCCTAACACTTCTATTTTAGTTATTACTGTTAGTTGATTGTAGATTTCATTGTGTGCCCTGAAATAATTATGCTTTATGGGAAACTATTGTATTGTAACATCTTTATTAAGTTATGAAATGAAGGGTACTTTTGTTGATATTATATTTTATTCCATCCACTATGAGTTATGAACGGACATGTACCACTGTGTAATGTTATCTTTCTTTACTAACCAATGACTTGTTTTAAAGTGGTTCAAAGTTTGGATGGGCATTTTCCGGGTCAAAATTTAGTCCCTTCCAAGTAGGTTGTAACGTTTTGTTTGATAACATATGCCCTTCCAAATTATCCAAATGTCACTTTTGGTAAAAGGAGGTCATATTTCTTGGATGTATAGTTTTAGGAAAAGGACTGGTTGTTGATCTCGCAAAAGCCAAGATTGTACAAGAACGGAGAATTCCTAGGAATGCAACAGAGGTGAAAAGATTTTAAGGGTTGGTGGGCTACTATATGAGATTTATCAATGACTTCGCAAGAATAGTGACCCTTTAAACCGATTGACAAAAAAACCAAGTTTCTCTTAGAATGACGGTTGCAGCAAGGAATTTGAGGGACTTAAAGAATCTATAACTAATGCACCTATGCTTACCATTACTGAGCTAATATATTTATAGTATGTACTAGTGCTTGCGGTACGAGACTGGGAGCAATCTTAATGCAAGAAGGAATAGTAATTGTTTATTTGAGAAAATTAGTAAAGGACTATGAAAAGAGGTATCTAGTGCATGACTTCGAATTAGCGACCATTGTTTTTGTGCTCAGATATGGAGGTATTATCTCTTGTCAGAAAGGTTCAAGTTATTCACTTATCATAAGTCACCGAAGTACCCATTTTCCCAAAGAGATCTAAATCTTAGGCAACAAAGATGGATGCAGTATACAACGTCATTTGATTTCCATATTCATTATACCCCAGAAAAAGGAAATGTAGTTGCAAATGGCTTAAGCTAGAGACGTGCTACCTTAAGTGTTGTATTCAATTGGTGTCAGTTGGTGTTCCTTTCCAATTTTAACTTCTAACCACCAACATAACCTATTTAAAGGATTTCTATCAGTTCTATAAGTGAATCGGCTTTGATGGAAAATACAAAGTTTTGAGTAAGGGAAGGAAGAGGAGTTTAGAAAGATAATAGGAATGGTGAAGCTTCCTCATGCTAACAAGTATTTGATAAATGATGATGGATGCTTAAGGTGATACATATGTCTATGCATCGCACGAATTAGGATTTAATAACTTTTTAAAAAGTGCCACACTCAAAGACAGTCATTCATCCCAGAGGAGATAAAATGTTTAAAGAAGTGAAGATAAATTTATTTTGGTCAGGAATGAAAACCAATGTGGCTGAGTTTGTAGGTAAGTGTTTGCTTAGCCAAAGGATAAAAACAAAGCAAGGAAAACCCGAAGGGCAGTTATTACCCTTAGAGATTATAACTGGAAATGGGAGAACAATTCAATGGATTTTTGTGGAAGAACTACCAAGAATTCAAAAGGGAAATGAATTAATTTTGGTGGTTGCAGATAGACTCATGAAGAGTGATCTCTTTATTCCAATTAGAAAGAGTAGGATTGTCGCTTCATTATCATAGATATGCATTAAGGAGATAGTCCGACTTCATGGAATTCCGACTATCATTGTAAGTAATTGAAACCCTTTTCTTACTAGTGATGTTTGGAGAAGCCTGCAAATAGCATTTGGAACATCACTTAATCTTAGCACGGCATAGCACCCTAAAACTGATGGACAAATCAAATTCCTCAACTGGATTTTGGAAGACACGTTGAAAGCAAGAGTTATGGAGAATAATGGGAGCAACATCTAACTTTAGTTGAATTCTCTTATAATAATAACTATCACACAAACCTTGTTATTGCTTATTTTGAAGAACTTTATGGGCGGACATGCAAATGGCTAAGTTATTGGTGTGAAATCATTGACCAAATTATTACTTAGACAATATCTAATCCTTGATTCCACAAAGAAAATAGAACTAATAAAAAGGAAGCATAGGAGTGACGAAATCATATGTTGATAAATGGAGGAAAGAGCATGATTTGAGGTTAGAGACAAGGCGTTTGGTAAAGTATCTCCCCTTAGAAAAGTTGTTAGGCTGGGAAAGTTAGATAATTTGGCTTAAAGATTTATTGGAACATTCAAAATTTGGAAAGGATAGAGAAACTAGATTAACGCATGGGACTCCCTAATAGATTTGCAGTAATTCACAATGTTTTCATGTGTCTCACTTAAGCTGTTAGAGTAGAAACTGATCATCTTTGGTACGTAGTATCGGAGTCTATGTTACCTCGTGCCAAAGCATGCATTATGGAGCATGAAACTAAGAGGCTTCGCAACAAAATAATCAATCTAATCTGAGTTCAGAAGAGAAATAACCCAACGGAAAGAACCTATGAGATAGAAGAGAAAATGAAGGACACTCATCTTGAGTTTTTTACAGATAATAATTTCCTCTTAAATTTTAGACATTTGGTTGCATTGTGGTTGCTAGATTGGATGATAGGAATTGATTGCTACATTTTTCACAGAAAAAGTGCACTCATGTCAAAAAAAATTATTCACAATAGGATGTTTTGAATACATATATCACGATTACACTTTCATGCAGGATCGAGCTCATTTTAGTATGTCTATGGAACATAATCACATTGCATAGTTGATTGGCTAGATGGATGTATAGAAAACCTTAGTTGTATAACATGTACGATAATGTGAATTACGTTGTTTGCCCTTTAGAATATTTAGGGACGAAATCTCTTCTAAGGGAAGAAAATGTAACACTCCATAAAATCAACCCTAAATAGACATAGAAAAGATAAAAAACTAAAAATAATAATAGAGAAAAATTGATGTTTTTGGAACTAGACCTGAAAGTTATATTGTTGCGTTCATGATTATATTCTGAATTGTTTCCATATAAAATATGCTAGAAATAGAGCACATATGAAAAAGTTATGAGCACTTAAAATTTTTAGATTTAAAATCAACACAGTTTGAATTCAAATTTAATTTGAATTAATTAAAATCATTCTCAAAATTTAAATTCAAACGTAAACAAAATTATATGTGAAGACTAGTAACGGACTGAATGTTAAGAAGTTTATTAGTAATTAATTAGAATTTAATAATATAATTAAAACGATTAAGAAAAGGCTAAATTTAGATGCCCAGGCAGAAAGGTGGTCCACTGCCCCTCCACTATATGGTCGATCTATAGTGTGCTACGACCGACAACTTTGGGTGAATAAAGTTAAGGCGGAAAGGGTTTTCTTTGATTAGGTGTTGCTTTTTAACAGACCAGAATTTACTTTAAACTTTTGGCGGCTAGGGTTTTCTTATGTTAGGTATTGCTATTTAACGGGCTAGATTTTACTTTAATCTGACAATCCTTATTAGCTCAAGAAACTATAAATAAGACCCTAGACCCCTTTATTCTCATTCACAATTCCGGTGGTAATCGCTACCACGACTCCATCCCTTTCTCCTCATATCCTTAATTTAAGGTTATGGTTAGTTTTCTTATTTTATTCTTCTACCTCTTATCTCTTTATTATATATTCATTTTTTTTGATCTGACACTTATGTGTGTATGTATACAATCTTCTTCTTTTTTGGCAAAGCCGACAAATTTTTAAAGTGAACGCAAACATTTTTTATTATAATAAACACATTTTTACAGGTGCTAAACATAGTATTTAGCAACTAAATTCGGTTTTTAAGATGGTCCGTCCACCATATACGGAATTTATATTGTTCCGTCTACTAACCCTAACAGGCTTAAAGCATTGGAGCTAGCCTAAGTTACTCGTCTACAAAGATTTCCTTGTGTAGGCGCACCGTGCAGGGGCTATATAACATTTATACATAATCATTACATCCAAATTACATTATACCTATTACAAAAGGTACTTTAAAAAGACAAAAGTATTGCAGTGTTCTTCATGTAAGCAGCAGAAAAGAGGGACGCAGAGACCCTTACCATTACCACTGTTCACCAGATGCGCATCACATGAATGTGTAGGAGCTCCCATGCTAGAAGAAACCAACAAAATAGTGTATTCTGACATAACTTAAAAATGTGACATAAGGAACCAAAAAACATACGAGCATATGCAGCCAAACGCTAGACCATCACCAGATAGAAATTCGAAAGCGTCGCTGCTTCACTTGATGTTGTTAAAGTAACAGCCAAGCACGATGAACACATGCCATATAGTGGTCCAAAAACAGATCTCCACCATATAACCAGAACAAACTCCAAACACCAATGCCAAAAAAAGAACACGAACATACACCAACGACCCCAAAACACTACCACACAAGATGAACGCCACATACACACATTGAATGTCACATATTGCAAGGCACCACCACAAGCGATACAAGCGTTTCGACTATGCCAAGCCATCTACAGATAAACATTGAGCTAGTAGGGACATAAAACTCACTCAAGGAGGCATACCAGAAATGTTGATATGGTGAAACGCGAAGCGAGGCAAGCATGTGAAGTTGTTGCGCTTCTGGTGAACTCCACGTAGGAAGCATACTTTCACAACCACAACAAGTCGATCAACTCCACGGCAATCTATGCAGTTAAAGGCCCGCTAAAGCCCCACAAAATCTTCACTATAGCTCATAGCGCTCTTCAGCCGCTGCGCTATTCATATTTAGCATTAATGAATAGTAGATCCGCTTTTAGTCCTGTTATTTCCCGCTGCATCCGCTAAATCAAGGCTTTTCAGCACCCGCTTTAGCAATATTAATATATCGAGCTCGATTTGACTTATTCTCTTTTAAAAAATTCAATAAAGTTAATGTAAAGAGCTAATTTTAGGACATAAGTGTACAATATATTATAGAAATCTGTTATAATAATTAAATCTAGCATGTGTAACCGTGATATTCTTTGAATTTGTTCTATAAGATTAATTAATGTTAGTTTCTTCTACACATATAATGTAAGAATGATAATTAATTGATTTTAAATATTATGTTTCACATATAATGAACCTTTTTACGCCTCGGCCATATCCCCGCTATTTCCCCACTTTATCCTCGATGCACCTTCTTGAACCTCTGCTTCTATAGAACCGCTAGCGCTTTAACTGTCTTGATGGAAACTCACCCCAGCCATCATAAACTACAAACACAGCCCATGAACCACGCCAATGTCCCCATCCACTTGATAGAGGTAAGACTTAAGTCAGACAGTTCAACATTGAGCAATGTATGAGGATGAACTCGCTCAGAGACCTTGCGAAGCACATTACTGGAATCATACATTTGGGAGGACACGAGTCATAAAAGTATGTGACTACAGAAGGGGTAGGAGGACGAGAAGCGCTACCACGTTGTGGAGATAAAAGAGAGTTAAAGGTGAGAAAGTTCCAATTTCAGCGAAGGTATGGATCGTGGAATAGGGTTTAGGAGGTGAGATCTGAAAGAAAATTGGGTTCAGTTCTGAAGTCATGCGTGATGAAAGCAGAGCGGAATAGGTAGATTTGAAGAACGTTGAAGTAATTTGGTTGAAAGAGAGGGAGAATGGAAGGAAAAAGACGAAGAAGGAAGGTTTGAAAGAAATGCTCTATCGCCATGAACAACTTCAGAAGAGAACGACCCTTGTTTAACTAATGTATACAATCTGCTTTTAAATATATAATATATATATAATATTTGAAAGAGAAGGATTTTGGAAACGAATAGGGAGGAAATTAAATTCAAAGGAGATTCAAAATAGGAGCGATATCTAATTTAGACCAACAGATCACTGAGTGGAATATTAAGTTTCTCTTTTATTTGTTTAGTTGGACTATTGTTTTTAGATATGCTTAAGAATTTAGGGACTTTTAAATAAAGTAATAAAATGCACTCAAAATTCTATAATTACAGAGATGCCAATCTTATGCTCAATTCTAATTACGTATGTAAATTCAGTGGAATTTTATGCTTTCGGAAATTTCATGCAACCTTAGTCTATTTCACTTCTTTGTTTATATTGCCCTTTGAATCTCATATTCTTCATTAAAATAATGGATTTGAGGACATATATTGTACACGATTCAATTCCTTTATTTCTACAAGAAGTTCTACTATAGTAAAAAGGATGTAAAGTAAACCAGGAAAAAAATGTGTACGTTTAATTATAGGAAATTCCATTTGGTTTACAGGAATAATTGAGAATTTAATTACAAGTCTAACATTTAGTAAATATGAAGATCCCCAATTTTTTTTTAAATGGTTAACAATCAAGGACCATATTTTGTGGAAAGTGAACGAGATTGTAGGGAAAAAATGACTTGTGATTCTATAATGACTCGTGATTCTATATTGCATGTGATTGACATTCCTCATGTTAATTTAGGATGCAACTGAACGCATGTTATAATATGTAATTATTAGTTCTTATTATGTAACACATTTATTATACAATAAATACGTATAAATGCGTAATAAATAAGAATCTTATTTCTGAATTAAATATCCCCATTAGGATAATAGTGTGTACTAAATAAGGAGGATTTTTCCTTATGTTTATGTTATGGGAGAAGTGTGTGTATAAATGACCTGTTTAATAATAAATGGCATGTAGATTTTAGGTTAACCCTTTCTTATAGTAGAAGTCTGCTTAGTCAACCTAGCTACCAACAACTACAAAAAAGTGGACTTGGACATCATAATGCTATGAGTCATTTAGAGATGTAAGGATCTACTTCTGAGGTAAGGTATTAAGTGGTTGATCGTCATCTGGGGGTATTAAGTGACTAGGACTCACTTTTTTCCTTATGGATTTATCCTAACGAGTACGTATAATGGTCATGAGATCCTTCCCTTAATAGATATGAAGTGATCATTGGTCCTGTCTTCCTTATCGTAAAGTATTATATGGTCGATAGAATGAGAGAGGTTGGTATCTCTGAAAGGGTTTGCTTCGTAAAGTTTTAAGTAAAGAGGGTAGGGTCGGCTTCCTAAGGGTATTAAATGGCTGGGTAGAGTCTGCCTGGGGATACGGTATATGATGGTAAAGGTTTCCTATCTTAGAGGAACTATTAAGTGGTTAGAAGATTACCTAATAATATCAACTATATTGTAACATAGGGGTTCGTCAGGGTAAGACTTAAATAGCGAGATGTTGTCTACCTATCTTGTAGGTGATAAGCGACTGCTTACTATCTCTTGCGTTATTTTGATTTTGGGAATAGGTTGCATGTCTTCTTGGGAATTAGGTACTAAGTTGTCGAACTCGCCATTTGGATATTAAGTGATCGCTGGATCCGCCTTAGTATCAAGTGATCATAAGGCTCATCTTTTCCCTACATTTGAGCAGTAGACCATTACGTACTTGTGTTATCCATAGAAATATCCTTACTTATATTTATATTGCGTAAGTATAGATAAAAGATTAAGCTTGAGATTGTATTCACTAGAACTTGTTGTGCTGACCCTCCCCCCATCCTTTTTATTCACCAGAACTTGTTTTTCTGACACCCTCCTCTTAACAACATAGGTTAGGATTGAGGATGTGGACATAAAGCTTGGAGGCGAAGGCATTTTACTGGATGTAGTTACTATTATAGCTATAATTGTTAATTGACTATAGATTTCATTATGTACCAAAAAATAATTATGTTTTATGTAAAACTGTTGTATTGTGACATCTTTATTAAATTATGAATTGATGGTACGTCTATTGACGTTTTATTTTATTCCATTCGTTGTGAGTTCTGAACAGATTTATACTACTCTGTGATGTTATCTTTCTTTACCAACCGATGACTCATTTTAGAGTGGCTCTAAGTTTATGAGCCTTTTCTAGATCGAAATTTAAGTCCTTCCGAGGTAGGTTGTTACAATTTTTCCTTCCAATCCTGCATAATCCAACTCCAAGTAACATAATTAGCAGTAAGCACTTCTAGGTGAGCAACTCCAGCATTACCTCTACCCAATCCAACAAACTCTTAGCTTGAATCAAGTTGACAAAGAAGATGTACATAACTTCCATGTCCATTGGTGGTGTTACAGTAGCAACATTTGCAACAGGTTGTCGACCTTGGTTTTTTCCTCGTAGTTGATTGAACATTACCAATAGTAGTAGTACTTCCTCTTCCTAGATTAAGCATTACGCTTTCGGCTTCTATATGTTACGTCCTTTATCTGCATCTGAATAGTTGTAAGGTAAGGGAAAATTGTCTTAAGAGACACAGAAAGAGAGAAGAATGCAGATAGGATATATGTACTTATATAATACAAATACAAGTACATTACTATAACGTTATCCCATAACCTATTTTTTATTTAATTCATTAAGATTATGTTTTAAAATCCTTATAAAGTTCAAAATCTTCTAATATTTCTCATCCTTATGCTCTAATACCAACTTATAACATCCCTCATTCTAAGGCCTAAAACTAAGCGCTACAAATGCTATTATCATCTACAGTATTAATTTCTGGCAATCGAATATGGACGTGTTATCGATATCAATATCAAATTCAGAAGAAAATAAAACAAAATTTAATATTAGTTATAAAAGAGCTTTTACATTTCATATTCATGTGTTACATAACCCATAACGTTTCCCATCTTCAAATAAAATATAAATACAAAATATTTCTAGAGAGACATATGAAGATGCCCCCAAGATTGATCAAAGTACTCATAATGACACTTATTACAGCATCAACATAAATTCAAACATGAGTTCAACAACACAACGGAATCAGAAAAAACTCTTAGAATGGCCAGCGATGTCTCCCACTTATCTCCGCGGGCTTCATTCGCAAAGAGACCAAATAAACTGAAACTTACTCCCGAACTACTCAACAGACACCCTAGAGTTAAAGGGGAAAATAAATACTTTGGATCAGAAAAACATTTGATGTGAACAATAGTATGCCAACTCAAAATAAATAGATATCTAGTGAGACCACGCCGTTTAGCGGAACGGTTTTCCCTTCACTATTATCCTTGCACATAAATAAATCAATAAGTCAACCAATCCAATCCTTCATCCCCAATGTTTATTAAACATAGTAATCAATAATCATTAATGACTAAATGAGTAACATCCCTGAGATTCTGGAACCAATTTAAAATTTATTTTTAACATAATTTTATAGGAAAATACATCGGAATATAAAAATTCGATTTTTAAAGCGCATCGCATAGGCCATAAAAAGTGAAATTTTGTTAGCAACCTCAGAATTCGACGAGACCAATTTTGTTGGATTTGGATTAATCAATCATTGCTATGTTTCAAATTTCATGCCAGACGAAGTTAGTGTGTGGTCGTGCTCGATAATACCGTTTGAGGTAAAACTGACAGTCAGTTTTCAAAGGAACGTTGTTAAGAAAATCTCATACTTTGATGATACTTTTTTTTTCAGATTCGTATCATCAAATAATGGTAAGGTTCCAAGTTTCGTGATTTTTAGAGTTAGTATGTGACTAGGCATGATTTTTAAAGTGAAAAACAGTCAATATTTTGACTTAAAAAATTCGTTGTTTGTGCATACGGACTCAGAATTCGACGAAATCAGTTTCGTTGGCTCCGTAATGTCAGAGAATAGCTGCATGTCAATTTTCAGTGAAAACGAGATCTGTATGTGATCACACGGATTTTTAAACGCTGAAAATGAGCGATGTTTGGGTATAATAAAATATAAAAGCATTAGAAAAATAATTAGGCTCCACCATAAATTGTCTCAACCTCCCTAAACCTAATTCCATTTCTGAAAAACATGGTAGCCCCATTTCTCTTCCTCTAAACTAATTTTGAGAGCTTCTAAAATCGAAAATAATTCATACAAAAAATCTATAAATCACAAAGCTTAGATCTTTGAAATCGTATGAGTGTAAGCTTCAACGTGTAGAAGTTTGATCAAGTTTGGTGAGTATTTGGTGTGCCATAAAAATCACAGAGCACGTTTTTTTGGGTGTATGCGAGCTAGGTTTGGTGATTTCTTCACGTAGATGCAACGATGCACGAATTCCAGTTTGTTTTGGTGTTTAGGACATACAATAGCACGTTGTGGCCAAATTTGAGGCGATTTGGTGACAAAAAGTGTCAGAAGCTTAAGGGGGTTGCGTGCATTTTACTATAAGAAGTCGGCCAAAAATTTTGGAGCTTGAGTTTGTGTGTGTGTGTGCATAAAGTTGAAGAGAGGAAGAAGAGAAGGAGGATGGTTTTTACGGTTTGTAATTTCATTGACAAATGAGTGAGAATGTATGGCATAAAGGTTGCATGAAGATGCATGGGAGGGGCTTTGTTATACGTGAGTTTTGGGAGAGGGAGAAGAGTTTAGAGGATGTAATTAATAAGTATTAAGGTAATTAATTAATTACTTCTATTAAGGACATATATGTACATGAATCTTATAAAAAGCATACTTTTTTCGTACGAACTCGGAATTTGGCAAAACAGGATCCATTAGAACCGTATCGATGAGAGCTTCGCAATGAAACTAATTTGTAGAGATTTGGAGCTCGTCTCAATTTTTTGGTGGAGTGGAACTCTCGGTGAGAAACTATTCACTGAAAAGGGCTAGATTAAAATTAACTGTTTGCTAGTTAGTTGTTTGAGTTATGAGATGATTATTGGTTGATAATATAAGTTTATTAGGATGTTAAGTAATGATTAGCATATTAAAAATATGATTTTTAATTGATATATGTATACTTGTTTAAGTATGTGAGAAATCTAAACTCGCATCTTAAAAGGGTATATTAGTGATCTAATTGCATGAAAGTTAATTGTTAAGTAAAACAATTAGTGTATGTTGATTAATTAAATTTATTAAGTTATAAAATAATTTTTAGTTAGTTAAAAATGTAATTTTTAACAAATGCATGCAATGAAAATTATATACATGATATGTAAATAAAACCGTATTGATATCATGAAATTGTAACTTGAATGGATTAAATAAAATTTACGATTTAAACGTTAATTGGTAGTAGTTAAAAATAAAATTAACTGCAAAGTAATACAATGAACATGTAATGATAATAAAAATTTATTATGATGATAATAAGCGATTGACGATGTAAAAATGTTATTTTTGATCGCTTTTTAAGTGAATGTTTATGTTGTTATAAAATTAGAATTTGCGAAGTGGTTTAGCGAATTTATTTGACTATCGGTGATTGTTTAGAAATATTTAATCATGTTTATTGATGATCATCGCTGCTTATATAAGTTCATTGATATTCTTGTTAGTTCAACACATGAACTATTCACAAATTCATTTGCATTAGAAGCATTGTATGAATATGTGGCACTCACATTTCATACTACGTGGATGGACACTTGTGGCACCTTAAATGGCATCGGATGATTAGGTATTTATTTATTTATGACTACTGTGCATGATCTGGATGCAGGTGATGGTCTTTTGGATGAATTGGACGTACACCATAGGATAGCGACAGGTACTGGACTACACCACATAAGCATAGCCCAACATACTCATATAAGCATGTAGCTGCTTAATGCTTATATGATGTGAATTGTATTGTAATCATTTATTTGAAGCTATACGACAAGAACAAATGACTAGAGATCAGGTATACTGCATATTGATCAGATGTGAGCAGAGTACATGATTTGGACTAAATTATACCTATAGATAAATTTGCAGGATTTAATAATAAACCCTACATAGGTCAAGAGATAACAAAAATATACACGTCACTCTTGCGTAGTTACGGTACATGGGCATTGGGATAATTAAATTGTACACATCGCCTAGAGGTGGTGTGTACGGCACAATGGTTGTTCACAAGATTTTTAAATCCTACACGAGCATTGGGATGATTTATTTTTATACATCTCTCAGTGTACACTTGTTGTATGAATATATGGTGATTTATTGGGTCCCCTTGAGGCGAGTTGTGGTTTTTCTGAGCACTCCGTACAAAGGAGGTTATGGCGAATTTTTCCGAAAATTTAAGGCGTTAGCCAAATATTTAATGAAATAAATAGTTTTGAAGTCGTGAAATGAATTATATTTATATATGTTAAATATAAATTGAATTAAATGAATCGCGTAGCAGTAGTTCGCGTTTTCGACTCGTAATTTTTAACGAGTATACCGGGAGATCCGACCATCAGATTTTCCTGAAATTAGAACCATTGGATTTGTTTCAAAAATATCTTTCCAACGAGAATAAATATGTTAAGATTCAATGGTTAGATTTTGAGAAAATTTTAATTCAAAATTAAATAAAAACAGCGCCAAAACCAATAACGGTTTGTAATTGAGGATTATTAATATTGACTGCTTTTATATTGATAAAAATAGGAAAAAATGATATTAAATCATAATAAATTATTCGAAAGAGTTAGAACCAAATATACTTGGTTTTTGATATTTATTATTAACGATTGATTGTTTGATTGTTTGGATTGTGCTCGACCAGTTTATGAGCAAAATATGCTTTTACACTTAGCATTGGGTTGGGTAGAAATATTTTTATGCCAACACCTTGTGATTAATTTCACGATTTGGCTATGAGGTGTTTAGCGATGTTGTTGAGTTCATTTCAAATTCAATGAATGATTTTTGAAATGAAATTTTCTTAAATGAACAGAAGTGTTTTCCCGATTTTGGACAAGGAATGTTTTATAAAACAGAAAGGATTTTGAGGGTTAAACCCGATGATTTCGAAATGATTTGGAAGTGGAAATCTATATAGATTTGATTATACTTGTGATTATTGACGTTAATGTTTTTTCCACTTCGGGGTATAAAAGTGATTTAGTATGTGGCTAAAGATTTGGGTAACCCTGAAAACTAAAAGTATAGTAAGAATGACCCAGGACCTTTAGAATTGGTCGGTGGTCAGTGTAGCCTGCTCCATTGTGGGAGGTGCACATATGTATATCGAGTGACTAAGGTGCGTGCCCTTTGCCTTGTTTGACAGGAGAAACCTTCCGATATTTGGTTGCATACGTTTTGTATGCATTGTTACATTTTGGAATTCATATTTCCAAATGATTTGGTTTGAGATCCCGAATTGAAATCTACTTTGATATAAAAGCTGGATGTGTATTTCAAATGATTTGAAATAATAAATCGGAAAATAAAATCCAAAGAAATATTTTTTGTAAAGTGAATTGAATTTGAAAATCTAAGTTTGGGGATTAAGCCTAAATGGGTAGATTGTGGAATTGCATATTGTCTGATGCATTATAGATCCATCCATAAGTCTATTATTTATGGTAGTTGTATGTGCACTGGCAATCTACTGGAGTAAACCCGTTCCGTGTTATACAGTGTGGTCCCGTGATATGCCTTATTTTATATAAGTTCTTTATTACTGTTAGAGTTTCTCATACCAGTCCCATGACAGGCTCGTATTTGTTTTTCCCTTGCAAACATGTGTGCTCATATTTTCCACACGGGCAGTTAAGCAATTTGTTTTGCATATTTTTTTCTTGGGCAGGATTCTGGATAGAAGCTTAAAGCTGTGTCCAGAGCATTTGATAGTCTTCCTCTGTGTTAGTTGATGTTTGCGCTATGCATTAAATTGTATTTACTGTAATTTGACTTCCACTGTAATATTATCGATGTACTCTGATATATTCTGTACTCTGATGTAACATTATTATGATGTTAATAAAAGTCTTTTGCGTTTATTATGATGCTGTTGTGCACCCAAAGTTAATAATCCGAGGATTTCCGGCTTTCAGATCAGACCTTCCGGTGGTTCGAGGGGCGGGGAAATTCAGGTTGTTACAGAATGTATGTATAGGACGACATGTCCAAAAGGTAACTCTGACTATTTGTTTCAACCTAATCTCGATTGGTTGCCTTTAATGTTAACCTGATTATCCGTCTAACTCCTCGTAATCTTCAATATCCGTACATTCATGACTACCCTTCTTTCATTAAATGGATGACTTAGGCCTACCAGGTTTACCAAAATGTCTAACTAGCCATTAGAACTAAATTGAATGGTAGGTTCAAGTTTAATTCCTTTCTGACTATCTAACCATTTATCTCTCTTAGTTTTGTTAGGTTGACTGAGAACTTAATGGTTTTGTGGGGTTACCAATAACTTATCCCATTGCGTTCTTTTTTATGCATACCATACTTTTGGTCTTACCCTAACCCGGCCCTACACACTAGAATGTTGGACAAATTTAGCTAGAGGCAATTGCTGAAGTATAAGGTGCGACCCAACACAAGTCTCGTTTACTATTCTACTCATCTGAGTCATTACTATCATCTTCTCATCTATATAACGCGAATGGAATATCAATTTAGTAAAATACTAGGCTAAATACTTTATAAAATATTTTCTTGAAACATAGGCTTTCATTATTCGATCCCTTAGATTATCATCTCAATAAAATAAGGAAATTTAATAACTCTTTACTAATCAAAACAACTATGCTAATGTATTCTTTTAAAACATTGGTGATGTTCTTCTAACCCTTGGAAGTAAATATACTTCAAAACAAATCCTTCGAAACAAGTATTTTCTCAAAGTCCATAAAAACCCCTTTAAAACCACTGAAAACAAGTTATAAAGTGACTTTAGTTCAAAGGAAATCAAAATGGTTTGAAACATAAAAGTATTTATGGATTTATAAGAAAAATTATGAAATAATTATCTTCGAGACTATCCGTCCTCAAAATGGAAAATAACATAATTTAGAGCCTATATGGCTTCGAAAAATATTCTTTTAAACCTTTGGCCTCGAGCCTATATAATTCTAAGCGATTAAATTACCTTATGAGTGATTTCAAATATAAATAGGGCTTCGAGCTCGAAAACATTAAGCTTTCGAAACAGACATAGGTTCTTCAAAATCATTCGAAGCTATATAAAATAGCTCGAACCTACTGATTCGAAGCAAAAGGGTGTTGGTCGAAACTTTTTAAAAAGGCTGGTTCTTGTGAAGCAAAACATAGCTTTGAATTGAATCATTGGTTTCCAAACACTCCTTTACTTCTACTTGGATTCAAAACACTATATACTAAGTTGCCTTGGCATCATGTGCTTCTCCGTAGGTCTAAGCATCGAAACAACATTGTTCGAAGCCTTAGAGTCGAAGTGAAATGCTCTTTCGAGTGGTAGAACCATGATTTATGGAAAAACTATATTAAAAAATTAGAAATATTTTCCACTAACCCCATGATATTTGGCAAACTTCTAATTGTTTAATAACTTTCTTTTCAGTCTTCCGTCGTAGATTTAATTTTTTAAATAGTAAAATATTGCCAACTCCTTGAATTTGAAACGACTATGTAATTATTTCTTAATTAAATTATCAAGCTTTTCTAGCTTATATAAACCATATTGAACCGTAAATCAATGGGAAATTTTCCAAAAATCATAATAAATACATTTTTACATATATTTCATCATATAAAATTTTTAGAACCAAATTTAATTATTTTATGGCTTTAAATAATCAAAACCAAAATACATGAATTCCTTAACTTATAAAATTCATAAAATAATCATACTTAATTAGAATATTATGAAATTTAAAAATCATTTCTAAAATATTAATTTTCATCCTATCCTACAGTCTGAGGCATTTGGGTGTCATATGAAAGGATTTTAATGCAAATCCTACATGAAAACTTCGTGAAAATGCAATATATCTTCAACAAGCATATATAAATGATCTTCTACCATATACACATAGAATATCAACATATGTAAACATAATATATATTCAGATTTAACCTAAACCCAAGCTAAACGATCAACAAGAAAGTGAATAATATTATTCGTCTTAAATAGTGAAGAAGAAACTTGAGATTATAGTGTGTTTGATTCCCAAAGCTTGATTTCCTCTTGCTTATCTTTTCTCTCCTCTTCTTATAGAATGGCCGGCCTCCGTAATGGCTTTATTTTGTGAAATGAAAATATGAAGGGGGGAGCGAGAAAGGATAAGTGTTATGTGTGTAGGAAAGATCTTTTTCCCATTTTGCACTTCTCATTTCCTATTTCTAATTACACGTTACTAATTGATCTAACTAATTATTAACTATAGGTCGGCCTGTTCCCTAATCAATTCTCATACTCACATTATTTTAATTTATTTACCGAATTAAGATTACAGTGATGTTTAGTAAAATTAGGGATGTAACAGAAATTTGCTTCTGGTAGGGAAGATCGGTTCAGAGTTCAATCACGGGCTTTCCACTGTGCTTTGAATTGAAGCAAACCGAGGAAGATGCAACTATAATCGAAATTGGTTGAATCAAAATGAATCTAATCAAATCATATTAGCTTCGTTCAAATAGACTCATTTTGATGAGCTTCGAAGTAGTAGAATATGCAATAAGGCAGGCCAATCCAAAAGTCATATTTGTCTAAGTTAGCTATATGCAGGAAGGACAATTCAAAAGTCATATAAAATTAATGTTCGTCAATCATATGTAAGGTAGTACAAGTGGCATAATTTACTTCAACAGGCAATGTCAGTACAAAAGTTCATATACAAGTCAATATACAAGTCAGAAATTGATTTTGGCAACTCGTCCGTTATTCAACTTCGATTTTCTTGAGTGAAAGAACATGAAGAATAAGAGAATGAATTTTCAAGTTTCCAAATTGATGTTATCTCATCCATATTTATAGGAGAGGGTATGGTCCTACTTCTCATAAGCAGGCCTAGCTTTGTAACGACAACTGTGATTTGCTTCGATGCTCTGAACTGCTTCAAAGCTCTTTTCTTCGATCCCTCTTGCGTCCAAGGCTTCGGTTTCGTAACATCATCCTTAAAATGACTTTAGTTCTACTTAGAAATGAAAGGATTTGCTTTGAATTTGAGACGATCGAAACGGGATTCTTCTATTATCCCAGTGATTTGAAGTAACTATAATGTATTAAATATCACTTGCTTTGTAGAAGCGAAGTCCTTTACGGATGATGTAAACTTTCTAAAGCGAAGCAGATTATGGTGCAACATACACACACATATATGTAACTTTTATTTTTAAAGGATTTATAAATGGATTAGCAAGCACTGAATACTAGAATTTATTTGAATAATTTGAATTAATGATCAATATAACTAATTAAATATATTTCTTTGTAAAAGCGGAGCATTTTGCTGATGATGCAAAATTTCTGAAGCGAAGTGGATTATAGTGTGACACATACATATGTGTATATACGTATATAGAATATTCATTTTTAAAGGATTTATAAATGGATTAATAAACATTGAATAATTGAATTTAATTGAATAATTTGAATTAATGATCAATACAACTAATTAAATATAAGGAGTTGAATACAAAAAGTTGGAAAAAATTGAGAAGAACTTTGTCCAAATTTGCAATTCAAATGAACGTAGATATGTTATATCATCTACTCCCTCCGATTCATAATGTAAGATGTTTTAGACGTTTACACAAGAATTAAGGAAAAAATCAAATGACAATTTACCCCATACTTAATTAGTTTTGTCTTACACATTAGTTTCTCTTTCCATACCTGCCAACTACTATTCCTATTCCCGTCAACCACTTTTTACCTTTTCATGTATAAAAAAAATACTTATAAAGTAACCTCCAGGTTTCTATCATTTATCATGGGAGGGATAAAGTTGGAATAACATGCTTAAATGTCATATATTTTGAAACAAAACAAACTTCTTACAATGTGAACCGAAGCAAGTACTTGTTTATAGAAAAGTCATGCTTACAACTTTGATAATTGCAAAATAAAGAAATGTAGCATTTAGTTGAATTATGCGTGGGATAACACTTGGTAACACGTTGAAAATGAGAATGTTATATAATTTAATTTTATTAATGTACCATGTGCTTTTGCATCGTAATGTCTTAAATATAAATTTATCTTTTAAACATAGTTAAAAATGAAGTTATGTAATGTATGATTTTTTTGAGATGAATGAATTAGAAATTAAAATGTTTTTATTATTTATGTATACATTTTATGTTATATAATTTAAATTTCTTTATATATCTAAATAAAAAAATAAAAAATATTATCATTTTTCCCAATATATGAATATTGTATATTTACATTCTCATGCGCAAGATGCTCATGTTGATCATTTTCATTTGGCTGACAGTTTTTTCTCATAAGAGCCACAAATTTCTAATGCATATGTTAGTATTAGGGATGACAATGGGGAGGGTCTAGGGTCCAACCCAGTTGATCCGCCCCTGTTTTGACCAATTTAAACCTGCATTATTGGGTCTTTGAGGCGGATAGACCTACGACCCGCTTTTGAGAGGTCCGGGTCTAGGGTCGGGTCTAGGGCACGACTATCCCACCCCAACCAGACCTGCATTATTGAAATATAATTAAAACACTTTATAAGTATAATGATTATTTGTTAATCTTATTAGAAATACGTTATGACTTGAATATTATATTCTTTCAATCAAAAAGATGTAAACTTTTCATAGTATTAAGCTGCATCAATGATAATCATACAATAACAAATGCGAACATTTTGAACTATTATCTTACAACTTATTTTATTATATTATCTTATCATTGTAAACACATTACTATTTGTATATAATTTATTATTAGTGATAAAACATATAAGTACATAAATTTGTGTACATTAGAACACAATTTCACTGAGTTATAGGTCGGGTCCACCCTGACCCGTACAAGGTTCGGGTAAGGAACAAAATTCAACACCCGCATCTAGTTTACGAGATGAGTCTGGAGCGGGTCTAGAGCCCAAGAAACCCGCCCCAACCCACCCCATTGTCATTTCTAGTCAATATCTCTTCGCATGCTCTCGGCTAGTCAGTGAATCTGGCCTCGGAAATTTTATCACACGAAAGAACTGATAAATTGAGGCTATTCATGCTAATGGTTTGCAACATTCTTTCTCACTCATTTGTTTATATGCTCATCCTGTTGATCCTACTCATGTGCAAGTGTATTTGTCATCCCATATCTATGGCTGATGTCATTTCAAAGGGTTTCTCCAGCATTTGCTCCTATGACGAATGTTCCACAAAGGAAATTCTCGTTAAGTTTGGCTGGGTTATGGACCTTAAATATGGTCTGGTCACTCACAACTATGCTTTAGAACGTTGTTGTCAGCGCAATTAGGATAATCAAGCTTTTGTTCGCACCCTTGATTCTAAATCGAGGTTTTTTGAGTTGTTGGTTGCGTCTGTCTTCAGGCGCAATCAGTTGGTTGGTTGTTTGGTGGTTCGTTTATTGCTAGACCGGTTCCTGATATGGTTGGTTTAAGCTAGTTGTCTTGTTTTCTTTAGGTTAGGGTGAAGGTCCTAGTGCTATGGGTTTTACCTGTTTTAGCGATTTTTCATCTTTTCTTGTTTTTCCTATTTTTTCTTCTACTCTGTTACCTTGAGCTGGAAAGCTCCATTTGCAGTAATATTTTATTAAATGTTTTTTGACATCCTCATGTTTTTTGGTTTTCTTGGGAAGGTAGGTCAATTTTAAAAGTGGCCGATCCACTTTTATTACTGCAAACGATAAATACATTTAGGAACATGAGATAGACAATTACTTATCTACTACAACGCAATACCACACAAGGTTCTATCTAAAATCAACTGCACTGGGCAGTTTAAAATCACCATGTAGGGTGAAACATATGCAAAATATACTGAAAACAATCTTTGAGAACAATATCTGAAACATCACCGCCCAAGGTGAGAGCATACAACGATAAATAACATAACATCTAGAAATGCCCAAAAAACTGCAAACAAGCAGATTGAGCATATCAAACTTTACAAAATATGGATTTTATGCTGAAGATACAACAGTAAAATAATAAGCGAAGAACCCGGCAAAGCAACTGTTGACCAACTCAAAACATTAGAAGACGAGCTCACCATAAAAATTCGGATCTATCGGATTTTGTTCGAATGGTGGAAATAGCATAAAGCCGAGGGTTCGTCTATTACCACCCCATGTTTTTCTCTCCACCCTCCGCTGATTATCAAATAAACGCACACCCAATTTATTTATTTTTGCACCCTGTTTATTCCAAAAAAGGCCTTCCTTTCTGTTTCACGCTACTTCCTTTCTGCTTCTTTCTAAAAACTTCGTTCTCACTTTCAAACCATAGAACTCCATAAAATAAGCAATGGAGACTCGACGTTTGGAAAGAAGGTCAAAACGGCGCAATAGTAAATCTCCTCCTTGATTTCACGTTCTTTCTAGGTTTCTGTGTCATAGAGAAAAGGGTAGGGTTTTGGCATACGGGGACTGGATTTTGAAGCCTGACGTTGATATTTATCAGCGCTCAAATCGAGCATTGAGTTTATTAGAATTTCAACACAAGTTCAGCAGGTAGAGATTTGAGATGACGATGGAAGATAAATAGACAAATTAAGCAAGTTATCTAATTAATTATTGAAGGGTATACTTAAAAATAAAAATTTAGGTTTTTTAACGGAGGGTGAAGATTGCTAGGGTGTTGATAGAAGGAGCCTAAAGCAGGCCAGAGAAGGATGCAGAGCAACTGTAGTTGCAAAGAATCATCTCACCTAGCATAAACACCTCACCTTCGAACCGACACAAAAGTTAACCAAAACACCCACAAGCATGAAAACCAAAGCTAATAGCAAACTTAACAACTGCCAATACACAAGACAAAACTGTCGTTCCATCGACGTTAGAAAAACATCCATCAAACACCAAAAACTTACCAACCCAGCACGTCGAACTCGATCTGAAAACCAATAAAATTAATCTTAGAGAATACTCCAACTATTAGGGTGAGCATAGAGAGGGGATTGGTTCGTTGGAGACGGAAGATGAAGCGGATGGAGCCACAAGTCGGAGATGAAAGGAGGCACTCAGGCGAGTACAGCAGAAGCCAAGCAGATCCAAAAGTAGGAATCAACGCTTTGGATTCAATTGATCAAAAGGAGTAAACAGGATGAAGAGAGAGAATAACGAGGAGAAAGATTGAGAAAGGAAAACAGTTGTATGAGAGGAAAGAGAGAGAGTGTGTGTGTCTGTGTGGAAGAAGAAAAAGGCGCGGTTGGCATAGGAAAGGAGAGGCGAAAGGAGATCGAGAAAAGAGGGTGGCGGCGACTTAAAATCTAGACCTTATTTTTTTAGGATTTATTAGACTTATTAATTAATACTTGTTAACTGTACATATATTTAGTATGCTGCTATTCACACCCCGGTTTACACTTCCGGCCACCTTTCTAAATTTAATACAAATGATTATTTTTTATATTCTTCTGACCACCATATATTATTCCTTCATTCAGTTATTCACCAGCATAACACGTACTTCTCTACAATTTCAAACCCTAAACTCTAACAAAAGCAAATATTCTTTTGTGTCTAATAGAGATGGAAGACGAAGATAAAAAGTGATTAGAATTGTTCGATTTTCATTGTTTTCTATTATGTTATAGAATATGTTGTTAGGGATTTCGTTTATGTTTTAGGATATTTTTTCTGCACCGTTGGAAATTTCAAGTTTGTAGGACATTAAATTTGAAAATCTTGTAATAGAGAATGACAATGTAAGTTCTGACATGTAGGATTTTTATCCATATAACTTACGTATCTTCTTTTACAAATTGATACATTAACTTTTTTTGTCGTCTGACAAGTGAAGCATTTGAATGATGATAAACTGGATGATAAACGTGATGGTTGTGATAATATGATGCAAGATGTTCGATCAAATGACTCAAAAGAAATAAATGTTGATTTGACGAATCATTTCAAAACCGACGGATTAAGTACTCATTTATAAAAATTAAAGTTGCTAATGTGGTTATCAAAATGGATTATATTAATTTTTTTCTTGAACTATTTGAGTTTAGGTATTTGATTCGCAGAGTACATTGATGTAACGGAAGAAGGAAGCGTTCGTGTAGAGTAGGGAGCTGGTGGCCTCTGCATTTTTTAGTTATTGATTTAGACAGTGGTCAGCGGAGGAAAATTGAAATATTTAGGGTGCTTTTAGTTTTGGTGGCTAGAAGTGTAAATATGGATGTGAATAGTAACACGTACATTTATGTAAATAGTTTGAATCTAAGGCTGTGCTTGTTTCTAATTAACAGTTCTGAACACAAGTTCTGATTTATAAATCAGAATTTTTTAAGTTGTTTGTTTATAGTTGGTGTTCTGAAAGAACCATCTATTTAGATAAAATAAACATTTTTACTGCTTATTTTTTGTTTTGAATGCTGAATATTGTTTTTTGTTCTACATGCTAAATGCAAACAAATAAGTAAGCGATTATTCAGAATTCAGCGTTAAGCAATCAACACTCAACCTTCAGAGTTCGGCAATCAAAATTCAGAATTCAGCATATTGAACAAACAAAGCCTAAGATTATAGAATTAGTTGAACTTTGAATATAAAAACTTGAACATAAAATACTAAAAGTAAATTGAGATCAATTTCACAGTAATATAAAAAGTTTAATATTTAGGCATTTGAAGTTAATAAATATTATAGTGCAATGTATGATAAATTCATTTAATAAATAAATTTGTTATTATCATTAATATACATAATTTATGCTATGTGATTTTTATATATTTGCATCTGAATGATTTTGTTAACTAATTTGTTGATAATCTTGTGGTATACATATGAAACTTTCATCTTTTACGATTTATTAATAAATATTAGTTGACTATTTATCAATCACTTTAAATTTTGGATTATCTAGTTAATTTGAATGTATGGACTATAATGTAAGATTTTGAAAGAGACCCCTAAAATTTTGCGAATGACTATATATTGTTTTAGAAGTAGACATTTGAATGCAAAATACCAAGAGAAATTTTGTAGAATAATTATAAACTGGTAAATTAAATGATTTTGAAAATATAATATATATACACCAAGAAAAAAATAAGGAGAGTAAAGATAGTTTTTAAAATTAATAAGAATGTCTCAAATTCTTCCGTTTTACTATCATATATTTAGTAGATAATGCTTTTAAATTTTCTTAGCTTGACATCTACTTTGGTGACTTGGTTCGACTTCATATGAAATCTACAACGATAGCACCAAAGAAGTAAAAAGTTTCCCTGCTACTTAATTAGACTAATAATGTAATAGGAATAGGAGAATGAAGAGAAGTAATGAGAATCGTATAATTTGAAGGAAATGAAAAGCCGTTCATATTTAACAATGGATAACAGTGAGAAGGTAAGGTATAAAACCAACAAGTCTATTGTTTCCTCCTTAAAAAAATAACAATAATAAGAAATATTAAAGAAGGTGTGGTGCTAAGGGCATCCTAATTTCATATTCTTATTACCACAACTAAAAAATACCACAAAAATTAATCTTTCACTCTTCCTAGTACCTCACATTAAAAAATAGGAGCTACCACCGTTTATATATATATATATATATATATATATATATATATATATATATATATATAAATCTAATTCGTCCATTCTTTCTCTTTCAAAAACTCTAGGCTACCATAATTTTTGTTTCAACGTGTTCATCCATTTTTTTCCACTGAATTTTGCGCTACTAAAAGAATGAATGGATGCAAATAAAAAAGTTATGAATAAAGATCGAATTTAGCAAAATAGAAGAGTAAGTGAAGATGAATTTTGAAGCCGTAAAAAGCAGTAGCGATAAAGAAACGGATAAATTAAGGTTTTAGATTAGGGTTGAATATGTGATTATTTCATCAATTAACGGTTGAATGAGGGATTAAAAGGGGATAAATGTGGTATTAGGAAGCATATAAAATTTAATTTTGTTTAGTTTTTTATTTGTGGTAATCGAAAGAAGAGATTGGGGTGCCCTTAGCACCACACTAAAGAAAAGTTTAGAACAATAGAAATAAATTGGCATCACATGAAATTTTTAAGGTGTGCTGCTATTCACACCCTCATTTAGACTACTGGCTACCTACACTTAAAGCACCCCTCAAATTTATATTTCCCCTTTTGGCCTAAAATAATAACATAACACGATGCAGAGGCCACCTTCAGACAAAAGAAAGCTTCCTCCATCACTCAGTCCCGTGCCTACAATGAAGAAGGCGATGTCTAGTCAATCAACTCGCGGGTCCAAGAAGATCATCGGTGTCGGCGCCAGCGCCGACGGTTCTAAGGGATCGAATTCAAGTAAGCATAAAACCCTAATTTCATACTTAGATTTGAATTTTCTGCTCGTAAACCCTAAATTCTTTTTCCGTTCAAATTAAACTCGTGATTTTTGCGGTTGTTCAAGGCCGATGGCATTAATTTTTTTTTGGGTTTGTAACCATCGATTTGTCAATTTTGGAACAAATTTTGGAAAGTAAATCCAATTAATTTGATGTAGGTTGTATAAAACCGAGATTTTGGTATTTTGGCGGTCGTTGAGGACCGACCAGGCAAAATGGAATACATTAAATTGATTGATGTGGTTATGAACAACCGAAGGTTCACTGCTACATTCGGTTATTGACGGCCGAGCAGTGTAAATTGGAATACAGTAAATTGATTGATGCGGTTATGAACAATTGAAGGTTCACTGATACATTCGGTTGTTGACGGCCGAGCAGTGAAAATTGTAGCAAAACGCAGTAGTGTTGTTAACTAAATTTCAATTTAAATTCTTGTTTTGATTGTAAACATAATTAACTAATAAAAAGGAAGAATGTTTGCATGGTTTTGTTCGTATTAAATGCCATATATAACTTACATGGTTTTTCATTCAAGTTATGGCTATTATTTTTCAGTTAATGTTTTTAGTTATTCCGCTGCATTAATTGTTTGTTAAACTTCAGCAAGGATGATCATATATTTTGTTTTATGGTTGTTTATCATCGGATGATCATAAAAAAAAATTCTTCTTCATAAAATGAATGTTTATCCATGAAGAATGAAAGAATGTGCTATGACACTTTACATTCTTGAATGGCAATGACTATCCATATTATGAACAATGTTTAATAAGAATGTAAATAAGTTATTAAACATGGTAAGTTATTAAACAATGTTTCTCATTCATGTAAAGTGTGAAAATTTATATAAAAAATATGTTAATATTGGTATAACAAATACTTGTGTCGGTTTGGAATTACTATAATATAGCAATCATGTCGGTTTGGAATAACAAATATAGCAATCATGTATTGTAATAACCTTGAATGTTGTCATGTTATTTCTAGAGAAGAAGAAGCAACCCATGACAGCTTCTGTTTGACGTAAACGTGCGGAGGAGATTGAAAAACAAAAAAAGAAGGTTGTAGTACAAAATGAACACGTAGAAGATGAAAATAGAGATGACGATCAACCAACAAATGGGTCCACCGAAGAAGATACGGGAAATTAGTCTGGTTCTCTTGTTTCTGGAGATGGAACAGAGAAAGATGGCACCGACAGTGAACAGACGAAAGCTTTGGAACACATATACCTACAACTGGTCCATCTTCTAGCAAAACTATTGCTCCTATACCGATGAACACGTCCATATTAAAAAGCTTTGGAACACATATTGCATTTTCTATTTGGAATAAGCAGAGGTTAGTTTGAATTTTGCCACCATTTAATCATTTATTTTTTGTAATATGTTTACATTTATTATATGTTTTATTTCAGGAGAGAGGCCCGCTCAAGTGCCTTTCACATACTACGAAGCTGAAGGAATGGAGTATCGAGGACATGCCAAATCAAGTTGCACAATGGATTAAAAATTCTGGTTTGTATTATTTGGCACAGTACTCATACAAGCATGTGGACTACGTAACTATCTCAGCTTTCGTAGAGAGATGGCATCCGAAAACTAATTCTTTTCACATGCCGTTTGGAGAGATGACAATTACATTAAACGACGTCGCACAAATTTTGAAAATCCCTGTTGTCGGCACTTGTATTTACAAGGAATCGAATAATCGTTCAACGGTCGATCTTTTAGTTGATTATCTCGACGATGAAAGAGATGAAGCTGGAAAAGAATTAAATTTCTCGAATTCGATAAAGCTTAACTTCTTATTGAACAAATGTCAAGAGAAAGCAAATAGAGACAATGCAACTGAAGGTGATTATGACGTTGTTGTGCGTGCCAACCTTCTTTATCTACTAGGTTTTACTTTATTTTGCGATAAGTCAGGCACTAAAGTTTCCACTAACTACTTGCAATGTTTGGAGAACATCGATTAAGTGAATCAACAAGATTAGGGGATGGGCGCATTAGCCTTTTTGTATAGACAGTTAGGTCTAGGTTCTAGACGCGATGTTAGACAAATAGCTGGTTACATGACACTATTGACTGTAAGTATTTATAATATTGTGTAATATTATAAATCATTACACTAAAATAAATAATTTTTGTATAAGCTTGGATTTATGATCACTTTCCTATGCTTCCTAACGTCATCCCCAGTAAAGAATATAATGACACGATGCCTAGGATGTGCAGATGGCAACCAATGAAACAAACCAGTGATACAACTTTGACTATAATACGGCTACGAGAGCAGCTAGACGACTTAACTGCACAAGATGTAAGTTTGCCAATTATTTTCTTTAACTAACTTATCAAGTTAGTTAGTAGCTTAATAATTTTTAATTTTTACGGATTACTAGGTGTGCTGGGATCCATATCAAAACTTAAGATCGAAGTACCCCTTGCTTGATTTTGCTTTCTACAATGGTGTCATTCTATGTTTTGATATCGTGGAACCGTACTACCCTAGCCGAGTGCTTCGCCAATTCGGAATCGCTCAAAGAATTCCAACAAATCCAATGTCGCCGCCTAAATGCCGTAGAGTTAAAAATGCTAACCAATACAAAATTGAATACGACAATAATTATTGGTATGCCAAAAATTGGCAACATCATCTTCTATCTATGAAGTCACGTTCCACTCGTGTGATTGATCCATGGGATTGTAGTGCTAAATATATGTCTTGGTATTTGAGTATTTCTCATTCTATCATTCAACCCCTGGATGTGCGGAAAACTACCTCAAGAAAATTGGACAACAATGAGAAGTTAGTATTAATAATAATTTTCTGATTTGTAATTAATTGATGAATGGACGTGAAAATTTACACTCATTTGTTATATTTATAGAGAATGGCTGCTAGGAAAGCCATAGATAAGCTGAAAGAAAGTCTTAGTGCTTATTATAAAACCTTAGATCGATGCCTTGTTGATGAACATGAAGAAGTTGATTTGGTGGAGGAAGCCTTGAACGAGCCGGAAAAAAGAGAAAAACGAGCAAAAAGAAAGCATGATACAAGACCATGATATTATTGTTGGAGGAAGCTTGACGTGTTGTTGTTGACTGTTTGGTGATCATGTTGTTAGAATTTAGATCCAGAGAGAAGAGAGAGATACAATGATAAACAATTAAAAGACTACATTTTTGTTGATTATTGATTGCTATTACAAAAGAGATGCTTGATTAATTGCTATTACAAAAAATAAGATACAGAAGAGATTAAGACTAACAATAGAAGAGAAAGCCTTTATATATAGGCAAAACTAGAATAACAAAAAGTACTGTACTGCGACTATACTAAAGGGTAGTACAGAAAAGTACTGTACTATCACTGTACCACCCTTTTAGCATATTAAGTATGTTAACATCCCCCCTCAAACTCACGATGCGGAAAATCGTGAGTTTGCCAAATAGAAGCTGCCAAGTGAAGAGTAGCAAGATCGAGCAACCATTTCACTATTGTTAAAGAGTAACACCAAGCACCAAATACTAAGTACTCAACAACAATCTTTAATCAACTCAACAATCTTCTACATCTGCCAACAAACACCAACGCAACCAAATCCACCTTCAGAACTTCACAAAACATGCCCTTCTGTCACCATACACTGACCATCCATCATATTGCGGTATTCATATCAAAAGATTTCAGATTCAACAAAACCAATAGGAGTGAGAGAATGAGAAGTGAGATAAGAACCAACAGATTCAGATTCGACAAAACCAATAGGAGTGAGACAATGAGAAGTGTGATAAGAATGAACAGATTCAGATTCAACAAAACCAATAGGAGTGAGACAATGAGAAGTGAGATAAGAACCAACAGATTCAGGTTCAACAAAACCAATAGGAGTGAGACAATGAGAAGTGAGATAAGAACCAACAGATTCAGATTCAATGTGAGATTTGGAACATGGTAAACATTTGGAAGTGACAATTTAGAATTTATTACAGATCCAACACCATCTGAAGGCAAAGGAGTGCCATCAGCGGTCATAACATTAATAGAAGATGAAGGGGTCAAAGAAACAAAAGATGAAGAATCTGGTGTCATATGATGTGAAGCAGCAGAATCTAAGATCCATAAAGTAGATGACATACCTTAAGATTTTTGAGACAACTGATCAAAAGATTTTTGAGGCAACTGACATATGGAGGAAGCGACAGACATGGCTTGAGGCTGTAAGGCGAGAAACTTCTGAAATTGCTCAGCCAAATTATTGGGATCTGATGTTGATATCTCCATAACTGGCTCTAATACCATGTTAGAATTTAGATCCAAAGAGAAGAGAGAAATACTACGATAAACAATTAAAAGACTACATTTTTATTGATTATTGATTGCTATTACAAAAGAGATGCTTGATTAATTGCTATTACAAAAACCAAGATATATAAGAGATTAAGACTAACAATAGAAGAGAAAGCCTTTATATATAGGCAAAACTAGAATAACAAAAAGTATTGTACTACGACTGTACTAAAGGGTAGTACAGAAAGTACTGTACTACGACCGTACTACCACTGTACCACCCTTTTAGCATACTAAGTATAACACATGTAATGGTGGTTTGATGGTGAAGTCTAATGATATGTTGCGTTTCATTTTGGTATAAACAAGTCTAAATGATATGCTGTGTTTATGTAATGGCATTTCATTTTGGTATAAATTAGTTTAATGATATGCTATGCTTATGTAATGGAGATTATGTAATGGTCATTCATTTTGGTGATTATGTAATGGTCATTCATTTTGGTTCAAAAATTTGTAATGATATGTTGTGTTCCATTCCTGAAGTGTATTGTTTCATTTTGTTTCAAGATTAATGTCTATAAATAACCAATATTGTCAGGTCAGTTATAAATTACCGAATATTGCAAAGGGTGAACGGTTCTTAGTAGCCGAACAGGGAAAAAAGTAAATTAAGTTTTGTTTCATGAACATGACGGTGGTGTTCCACCGTCAATAGATAGATATTTCGGTGTGTCACCACCGTAAGAATGTTAAGGTTATTTTCATTTTTTCTTCTGCTCGGTTATAAACTGTCGAGAAGTGCAAAGAAACCTCAGTTATAAATAACCGTGGAAATATATCAATTATAATTTTTTTTCATCATCTCACTGCTCGGTGTATAATAATAGTGTATTTTAACTAATTTCAGCTTCTCTTAACCGACCAACATGATAAAGTGGGATGGTTTTCCTGTTCGGTTGGAATTAACTGAATGTGTGCATGAAGCTTCGGTTGTAAATAACCGGAAGGATATAAAACTTGTATTTATAACCCCTGTGTTCACTGCTCGGTTATGTATAACCGAATACTTGGACCAAACCCAGTTGTTTAGACCCGAACAGCTGTTAAATGAATAACTAAATACGTGCTTCAATACGACGGTGGTGTTCCACCGTAGGTGGATACAAATATCGGTGCGTAACACCGTGCAAATGTTAATGCAACTTTTCCTTTCCACTGGTCGGTTGATAACAACCGAGATTTATGGATGATGTTAGCTTGTCTTGACCGGATGGTCTGTGAAGTAGGATGATTTTTAAATTTATTTCTTGTCGGTTATAAACAACCGAAATATGATTCAACCTTCGGTTATAAAAGACCGTAGGTTGTGTATCTTTAAGTAAACACAATTTTGAGTGGTTATTTGATAACAGAAATGTAAGTTTACATCTTGGTTTAACTTGGCCAACTGTTGCACTGATATTTTCAGCATGCTTGATAATTTAACCATCCAACACATAAATTTAAAAACAACATCAAGTTTACAACAATGCGTATAAGTTAAGCAACATAACATAGAATTCAATAAAAACATGAAAATATAAGCCATAAGCCATATCCAACTTGAATCGTGTTACAAAATTTTCAAGTTTACATTTCAATACATTAATAATTATCCTTTATGGCTATATCAGACAGACACAGTTGAACAAACTGTATTTGTCGATCAACATATAGTTCGCTCCATTCTTTTGCTTCCTTAGTAGCCAATCTATTCCAAAAGCTAGCGATCGGTGGGATGGGTGCGTTTTCCCGAAGCGTTAACTTTATAAAGTAGGAGTCCATGATATTTGCGAAAACAATAAACCGATGGTCGGGTGCAAATCCGGACCCTCTTTCATGTGGAAAAAAGGTCCAACTTTGACTATTGGATATGTAAACCACAACTTTGTTAAAAGCATTTGCAACTAAGTATCCAGTTTCAGGCATTATCATCCAATTATCTTTAAAACAAGGACTAAGATCGTAACCGGTGGTTGTTTTTAATTCTTCGCAATTTGTTATGTCAAAATGTCTGACATACAATTCCCAATTTTTCATCAATTCAGCTAATACCGACTTCCTTGCTTCTCTCCAATCAGAATTTAGTTCGTCAACTTGTTCAGCAATACAACGAAATCCACAGTTGCCATCTTCAATGTTTTCAATGTATTGGTGTAGAAAAGCCGGCAAACAAGCTAAATACTTAAAATCTGATTTTGTTGGAGGTACGTCGCACTCATCAAACTTCACATTGGGGTTTTTACGTTCCGGAGGTAGTTTATTGTTTACGCTAGCTTGAGAAAGAATTTCAGTACCAGTTTTTGCCATTTCAAAAGTAAAGAGATTCCGTTTTGTTGATTTTTGGCTTTTGACTTGCTTGTTAATTGACTTGTTCTTACTACCGATTGGCCGTCCTTTGTGTTTCTCTAATTTTGGTTCCAAGATAGAAGTCGTGGTTGGTAATACAATTTCTCGTAGCTTCAATAGCTTCACGTTCCTTAATCGTGCACGAATCAAAATATTTATTGATTAACGCAAACTCGGTTGTATTGACAAACTCAAATGATTTTACAACTTCAGGAATATAATTTAACTTTCTCCAATGATCATCTATGATTTCAAGTGGGATTGGCGTGCCATCGATGTGATATTTATAGATCTCATGTGCACATGGAAGACCATACACAAGTCGATTCAAATGATCACAAATCGATAGATCCAAAGCAACAGAACTAATTTTTCCCATTTCTTTGACAATCAAGTCCAATGCATAAAAAGATGCCATACCTCGTAATTTTCTTAGCAATGGAACTTGATAAGCTATCTGTACGGCTCCTAAACTTCTTTCGAAAGTGGCTTTAATTTCAGCATGTTGTAGACACAACATATTATCCATTTTCGACCATACTACAGCAAATGATGATCTAGACGAACCAAGATGTTTTTTCAATTGAGCATGGGAAGACTCAGCTCGCGTTGTTGTTCTATTATCACGATGTTTAATTTTATTGTCCATGGAAAAGCATAATACTCTTTGTATTCCAAACATTGATTCTGAATGTATTTCGAGCTTTTGGGATAGTCTACCCAATCTTTTTGAAAATCATTGCAGTACATCCAAAATTCATCTTCAGTCGGTGCATGAATTACCTTCTTCCAACTTTCCAAAAATATTTCGAAAACCTCATTTGTTTTAAACTCCGGTTTGCAATTCGTAATGACATTATTTCTCATGTGCCACAAACACATCAACAACTTTGCCCGTGGAAAAATTTTCTTGATCCCATTTATCAATACCCATTCTCTATCGGTAACTATTACCTCGGGTTCTTTTTCAGGTAAGTAAAAATGTTTTAACTTTGCTAGAACCCATTCATAGTTTTCCTCACGCTCGTGTGCTAGAAATGCATGAGCAATACTAAACGTTCGACCCGTTGAAGTCATACCAACCATTTTCAACAAAGGCATATTATATCTGTTTGTCTTATACGTACAATCAAGCAAAAGAATGGATGGAAAACACTTACACAATACTGCGGATGAGACCACATGATATCTGTCAAATGATCGGTTTCCTCATCAGGCATACTAAAATACACATAGTGCTTCTCTGCAAGTAATTTCATTAGATGTTGTATCACGGATCTACACTCCATCGCTGGTAGTTGCAATTTATACTTAGCATTGTAGATAGTCTTCAAAGTTGAGTAGTTTTCTGGATATGACTTTTTAATCGTAACCAATACATCTCTTGGCGGCACACCTGCAATACTTATGTCTTCTAATATATTTTTCTCCTCGTCCATCAAGCGTGCTGCAAAAGGATGTCCTTCTAACATGTGAGGAAGTTCATGATTATGCAGCCCATTGAGTACAATTAATTTATATTTATCTTCCTCCAAATACACACCCTTCAATCGAAATGGACAATTGCATTTTCTAGTTGCAATTTCCTTCATTGTTGTCTTAGGTTGATGACTACGATAAACTTCATCCCTTTCACAACCCAATTGTAACCTTGGCTTCCTTCTAGGTCCAAATTTATCGGATTTTATAATTAGTACAACAGTATTCAACTTTTTCCATGTTGTTTTACACCTTCGAATCAGTGCGTTCTACGAATCAAATACGTGAAATCACATAGTTTTAACAAAAAAAATTAACATACTTCCAGTTTTACATGAATAATAGTGATTATAAATTAAGTACAAGCCACATACTTCATCAATTGTAAAATGATCAATCAAATCAACTTTTGTGTCTTTAGCGGCATTTGACCGATCATCTTGCGGCCTATTGATATCATCCACATAATTCTCAGTTGAAACAATAATAGTACTCTCAAGTTTACCGTCATTCACATTATCTTCCTACAAAAATCGAATAAAAATAATTAAATTGAATTTTTTTTTGTAAAATATGACATATAAATTTTTGTTGTATGAAGAAAACCCAAAAATTCAATAACTTACAATATCATTCTCTATTACAACGTCATCGAAATTAATGTATTCCAAACTTGAAGTAGAGAGAAGGTTGAAATAAAACTCCTTACAAAAATAAAGTGTAAAACTCTCTCTCTCTCTCTCTCTATATATATATATATATATATATATATATATATATATATATATATATATATATATTATATATACACACACACACACACACAACAGAATAGATTATGCAGCATGATCTACAAAACTAACATTTTTTGTCTTTATCTTCCATCCTTTACTCAGCAAAAAAAAAAAAAAAAAAAAAAAAAAAAGGAAGAAAGAAAAGAAAAAAAAACTATGATTTAGGACTTAATATCTGAGTGTTTACGTTGTTTGAGAACAGAAAAGAAGAGACAGTACGGTTATTATTGACTGAGTGAAAAGAAATAAAGTGGTGGTAGGAAGTAGGTAAAAAATAAGGCTAATTCTATTCAAACCCCAATTTCCTCCTTTCACACCCCACAAAATTTTTAAATTTTCCAAAATTACCCTTTCTTCAAAGGCTAATTCTATTCCTACCCCTTTTTCTTCCTTTCCCACCTCACCAAATTCTACAAAGATTAATAGATTAAAATGTTTGTGGTTGTTCATGTTCATTTATTGTTCCAATTTAATTTTTCCTTCACTGTCAACAATTCTTTGTACGGTCAAAAAGATGGATGAAAGTAAATATAAAATACTCGAAGAGAATAATTTATTGAAAGAAGAAAACAATGATTTTGAAGAAGTAAATGAGATAAATTCTAAGGTAAAGCTTTTTGTTTTTTTAATCTTGATTTTGGGTAAAAAAATTTAAGGTTTCATTCGTTTTAGCTAGAATTTTGTGAAAATCAAGTCCACATCTAACTTGGAATTATGGTTAATCTTGTTCGTACTACACTAGGAATTATAATTAACCTAGTGAGATGAAATACATTGAAAATTGCTTTTTTATTTGTTCCTTGTGTAGCTTAACTTAAATTTCTTTCTTATCTTGTACTTTTAGATGAAAAAAACTTAACGGAAGTTATTTTTTAAATGTTTGGCTTTGATTTTGGAAACGGATTGGTGGAGGAATATGTTTTGGAGAAGAAGAAGAAGCATGGCTTAAGTTTTATGAAGTGAACGGTAATTTGGGAAGAAAGTGGGGGTGGCAAAGGAAAATAGTGGGGTGGTTGTTTCTTTTTTTATTGGCGGGTGGAAACGAGAATTAAAGGGGTGGAAATAGAATTGACCAAAAAATAATTCAATCTATTAATTTTTTAAAGGTGACCAGTAGTCTAAATGGAGGTGTGAATAGCAACACACATTTTTAAGAAAACTAAAAACGAAAACGCATGGAGGCTTGAACCGAGCTACCTTCAGTGCTTTGCAGCATGTACAAGTTATCTTCCTTCATTTGCTAACGTGTAATTAACATATTTACACATGATTGTATTCCACGTTCGTATCATCGTATGAGTGAAAACATGACATTCACCTCTATCTTTAGCACTTTGCTTTCAAACTTTATAAATCATCCTTTACAAAACAGCATTAAGCTACTCATATTCATGACCCTCACGAGGTTCTATTTCCATTTTGCATATTCACGTATATTCAACCAACCGCATCATCGACTATGCGAAGCAACCACACAACATCATAACTCGCTGAAATCCTTACATTTACATTATGCGTCAGAATCAAAGTCCTCAAGTCCCCAAATTGGCATTAGCATTGCTGCATTTGGGGTTTCCATCCCAATCAGAGTCTCCATCCCAAAAGCTTCCAAACCAAAACAAGCCTTTCCCCATCAGCTCCTCCCAAACAATCCTCTCTTCTTCGTAACAAAACCCTACATGCCCAGCGCAGACATTCGCCACGCTCTTATCATCACCAAACTCTGTTCTTTTACTGCCCTTAATCCGATTTCTGTCCAGCCTCCATGCTCTCATCATCCTCTTCACCAACCTCACCGGCAAATGTAGCAGAATAAACAAAGTAAATTCGAAGAGCAAACACTGACAACAGCAGCATACAGCGGTACAATCTCCTGCTAGACGACCACATTCTTCGTTCATGTTTCCGTTGAATGAGGAGGGATGAAGATACCGAAAAGGTAGGGATAATGAGATGGAAATGACATTGATTGAGTAGTAATATTTGGTTAAGGACAGAGAATATGGTGGTAGAGTGTAAGCAAATGAATTAGGTGTCAGTCTTACCATTCAAGTAACCTGTAACGAGGGAAGCAAGTCTTTGATTCCCTCATCTTGCTTTATTTTGTAGTTTATACTGGTGTCTTGTTTATTTAAAAAACATGGGATATAAGAGCATTATACGGAGGGCAAGTCTACTTTTTTGTATATTAAAGGTTTCCGGCTTAGACCAGATTTTATTATGAACATTAAAAAACTGAATAAAATCTTTTAAAATATAAAATTATGTTTTCTAGCTCAGTTATTTAAATAATAGCATATCTTTCTAATTTGGTTAAAACAAATGTTGAATTTTTTTGGTTTTAACTTGATTTAAGATATTTTATCTTAAAACCAACTAAATTGCCCTACATGTACCAAGCTTAGAAGTTTGAATCAAACACTTCGAAGGATTTAAGCATTTTTGTTAAACCGGACTACTGACTGACATGCACACCTAAAATTTGTCACATCAAATCATAACCAATAAGACAAGTCGCATGATAAACGTGTGAAATATTTGTTGTTTCCAAATCTTTCAGTCTTAGCTGCAGAAATATATTGAACAGAAAAGCTTATTTGACTTTCAATGATTCGTTAATTTCCTTCAATAATAAAAAAAATTACAGTGAAAATTTGCTAGTCAAATATCAATCAGCACCCCTATGCACAAGTGGATAAGTATATAAACTAACAAATATACCATTTCTACAAAAAGGAGAAAAAGGGGAAAAAAAATAAAGAAAGAAAGAATTCGTGGATGATTGAGGTTGGCAAAGAGAAAGTAAATCCGGATGGAAGTTGCTAGAACACCCGAATTATTTTAGTAAGAAAATGCAGGTCTGGTTTCGTGTGGAGGAACATAGGGGGTCGAGAAAATCTGATGGGCCATGTTTATCCACATAAAATGACCAACGGAATTTCTGTCAAAGTGGCATTTTTGCAGTTAAAATAACATACATGATGTCAGTTTCCACGACTATTCCCACTGAAATTACTGAAGTTGCTGAAGTCGCTACTGTAATTTTGATTTCCAAACGCCATCCTCTGAAACAGTCTTATTTCTGCAGATTGAGCAGAATAGAGCTCGCTTTGACCCGGTTTAACACCATTACTCAGATCTATACCGGCTAACCCTTCCAGTGCTCTCGCCACCTGAAAATGGTTCACATCAATGATCGAAACATTAAAATCTCCGTTAATCCAATTCTGCCAAAATTAGCTAGGTCAATTGACTTTATAATATACGAGATTTTATGGCACGTGCATCTAAAAAATTCTTATACAATTCAATTTTTTTTATGTAGTGCTGTTAAAAATAAATTGCAAAATATAAAGGAAAAATTTGTAATTCTTTTGTTAGATCAGAGGTTGAACTTGCAACCTTATGTATATTCAAGTATTTCCATTTGAAAATAAATGTTAATTTTTGTTTAAAGCGGGATTTGAACTCTTGACTACTTATTTGTATATAAGGGTTTTGGAACTTCAAGATTTGACCAAAAAATTGTTTTTCTACTCCAACCAGTAGCACACGCTTTGCAGGTGGTCATAACATGTGTTTTGCACGTGAACTGTTTTTTACTTTTTTTACAAAACTGTATATGATTAACATATTCAAAAGAAAATGATTTGCATGAAAATCTAGTTATATTTTTCCGTTGAAACCATGTGTAACTAGTTTGAATTTTTATTTTTAAGTTGCAATATCCTTAGTAATTAGTTTTAATTTTTATTTGTATTATTAATTAACAAAGAACGATTTTGTAGTCGAAGTCTATTAGATCATATTTGTAAGTGATTTTAAAATTTGTTATTAATTGGTGATAGGCGGATTGAATTTGAAAATAAAGTGTAATTATTAAATCCGATTTTTAGGGATATACAAGAGCATTTTTGGTAGTTTATGCTGATATAAAAAATGTACAGCACCAAAATTGTTACAGCCTATCAAAGATATTTGTCGATTGTTGATTTATCAAGGGAAATCTTGCATTATCTATTCAACGCAGCCATATGTTTGACCTGCTCTTGAAGTCTAATCACCATTACATTTGAACGATACAGGGATAATTGTAAGAAAATTTTATCTCCTAGTTTACTGGAGAGATCATATCATATGAAACAGAAATTCAATATTTAAAAAGTTATATATACGGGTATTTTGGAGAGTTCGCGGTCGAATCAAAATTTTGCACTTCCAAGCTAACTATTTATAAAAATTTGAAAAGTTATATATAGGGATATCTTGAAAAGTTTACGGTCAGACCAAAACAATGCGCTTCCAAAGCAACTATCAATACAAGCATTACGGCACATGCGAAGCGCATGATCTTGATACATGCTTTGCGTATGAATTGTTTTTTAGAAACTATATACCTTCTACACATTCAAGAGAAAGTGAGTTGCACTAATATTTAATTAAATGTTTGCGTTAAAATCACAAGTAATTAGCTTGAATTTCATTTCTAAGTTGCATTATCTAATTTTTTTTATAGTTTTAACTTTTTATTTGTGTTGTTAATTAATAAAGAACAATGATGCAAAGAATGTCTATTTGTTAGATCTTATTTTAAAGCGATATTAATGTGTAAAAATGATGTTCGAAATTGTAAAAAAAAAAAAAAAAAAAAAAAAAGAAGAAGAAGAAGTTAGGTTTTATTGTTAAGTGATATACAAAGCTAAAGATATAAGGATATTTTATACGTTCGCGGTTATACAAAAAGTGTGGTTCCAAAACATA